>CM042689.1:119466051-120716051 GCA_023614405.1 Avena insularis | reverse complement strand
GTAAAATGTGGTGGTAGTCTTTTTAATTAGCCATTTGGTGGTTGCTTCACAAAATCGTCTATTTTTTATGCTCGGAAAATGGAAAATGCCTTTTTGGTGCGACAAAAAGGAAAACTTCCTCTTGCAACATTGTTTTCCATGCCATGATGCACATGTATGCACAATATGGCCACATTATCACAAACTATGCCTTGATTCTAGCCATAACATTTGTCATTTGACCCGAAAGCCAAGAAACCTCGAATGAGATAGGTCATTTTGTGAAGGTTTTTTTGAGACATAATCAATATACCAAGTTTGATATTTTCCTTCTAACTATGTCACATAATATAACACCACGTGAAGGTTTCGCATTGTTTCGATCGTTTTTTAATTTTTTATCCCTGTTTTAAACTATCGTCAAACTTTGTCGAACATAGGGCATGAAGATTCTTAGCTCGGGGACAAGCCTCGCTCAACTTGCATTGGATTTTTGATAAAATAGAATATTGTGAACCTAAAAATGATTTTTGTAAAAAATCATGAGCATCGTATCATGTACCTGTAGATCATATCTGACCCACTTCCTACCGATTCGGCAGGAATTTATCTTTTTCACCAGAGATGGACGGAAAGGTTTCAGATCCCCCTGTTGGTGCATTTTCCATATAAGGTGGTCTAGTATTTTTGTAAAATGTGGTGGTAGTTTTTTGAATTAGCCATTTGGTGGTTGCTTCACAAAACCGTCAGTTTTTTATGCTCGGAAAATGGAAAATGCATTTTTGGTGCGACAAAAAGGAAAACTTCCTCACGCAACATTGTTTTCCATCCCATGATGCACATTTATGCACAATATCCCACATTATCACAAACTATGCCTTGATTCTAGCCATAACATTGGTCATTTGACGCGAAAGCCAAAAAACCTCGAATGAGATAGGTCATTTTGTGAAGGTTTTTTTGAGGCATAATCAATATACCAAGTTTGATATTTTTCCTTCTAACTATGTCACATAATATAACACCACGCGAAGGTTTTGCATTGTTTCGATCGTTTTTTAATTTTTTATCCCCGTTTTAAACTATCGTCAAACTTTGTCGAACAACGGGCATGAAGATTCTTAGCTCGTAGCCAAGCCTCGCTCAACTTGCATTGGATTTTTGATAAAATAGCATATTATGAACCTAAAAATGATTTTTGTAAAAAATCATGAGCATCTTATCATGTACGTGTAGTTCATATCGACCCACTTCATGCCGATTCGGCAGAATTTGTCTTTTCACCGTGACGTGGACGGAAAGGTTTCAGATCCCCCTGTTGGTACATTGTCCATATAAGGTGGTCTAGTATAGTTGTAAAATGTGGTGGTAGTTTTTTGAATTACCCATTTGGTGGTTGCTTCACAAAACCGTCTGTTTTTTATGCTCGGAAAATGGAAAATGCCTTTTTGGTGCGACAAAAAGGAAAACTTCCTCTTGCAACATTGTTTGCCATGCCAAGATGCACATGTATGCACAATATGGCCACATTATCACAAACTATGCCTTGATTATAGCCATAACATTGGTCATTTGACCCGAAAGCCAAGAAACCTCGAATGAGATAGGTCATTTTGTGAAGGTTTTTTTGAGACATAATCAATATACCAAGTTTGATATTTTTCCTTCTAACTATGTCACATAATATAACACCACGCGAAGGTTTCGCATTTTTTAATTTCTTATCCCTGTTTTAAACTATCATCAAACTTTGTCGAACAACGGGCATGAAGATTCTTAGCTCAGGGCCAAGCCTCGCTCAACTTGCATTGGATTTTTGATAAAATAGCATATTGTGAACCTAAAAATGATTTTTGTAAAAAATCATGAGCATCGTATCATGTACCTGTAGTTCATATTTGACCCACTTCCTACCGATTCGGAGGAATTTGTCTTTTTCACCAGAGGTGGACGGAAAGGTTTCAGATCCCCCTATTGGTACATTGTCCATATAAGGTGGTCTATTATTTTTTTTAAATGTGGTGGTAGTTTTTTGAATTAGCCATTTGGTGGTTGCTTCACAAAACCGTCCGTTTTTTATGCTCGGAAAATGGAAAATGCCTTTTTGGTGCGACAAAAAGGAAAATTTCCTCTTGCAACATTGTATGCCATGCCATGATGCACATGTATGCACAATATGGCCATATTATCACCAACTATGCCTTGATTCTAGCCATAACATTGGTCATTTGACCCGAAAGCCAAGAAACCTCGAATGAGATAGGTCATTTTGTGAAGGTTTTTTTGAGGCATAATCAATATACCAAGTTTGATATTTTTCCTTCTAACTATGTCACATAATATAACACCACGCGAAGGTTTCGCATTGTTTCGATCGTTTTTTAATTTTTTATCCCTGTTTTAAACTATCCTCAAACTTTGTCGAACAACGGGCATGAAGATTCTTAGCTCGGGGCCAAGCCTCGCTCAACTTGCATTGGATTTTTGATAAAATAGCATATTGTGAACCTAAAAATGATTTTTGTAAAAAATCATGAGCATCTTATCATGTACGTGTAGTTCATATCTGACCCCCTTCATGCCGATTCGGCAGGAATTTGTCTTTTTCACCAGACGTGGACGAAAAGGTTTCAGATCCCACTGTTGGTACATTTTCCATATAAGGTGGTCTAGTATTTTTGTAAAATGTGGTGGTAGTTTTTTGAATTAGCCATTTGGTGGTTGCTTCACAAACCGTCTGCTTTTATGCTCGGAAAATGGAAAATGCCTTTTTGGTGCGACAAAAAGGAAAACTTCCTCTTGGAACATTGATTGCCATGCCATGATGCACATGTATGCACAATAGGGCCACATTATCACAAACTATGCCTTGATTATAGCCATAACATTGGTCATTTGACCCGAAAGCCAAGAAACCTCGAATGAGATATGTCATTTTGTGAAGTTTTTATTGAGACATAATCAATATACCAAGTTTGATATTTTCCTTCTAACTATGTCACATAATATAACACCACGTGAAGGATTCGCATTGTTTCGATCATTCTTTAATTTTTTATCCCCGTTTTAAACTATCGTCAAACTTTGTCGAACAACGGGCATGAAGATTTTTAGCTCGGGGCCAAGTCTCGCTCAACTTGCATTGGATTTTTGATAAAATAGCATATTGTGAACCTAAAAATAATTTTTGTAAAAAATCATCAGCATCGTATCATGTACCTGTAGTTCATATCTGACCCACTTCCTACCGATTCGGCAGGAATTTGTCTTTTTCACCAGAGGTGGACGGAAAGGTTTCAGATCCCCCTGTTGGTACATTGTCCATATAAGGTGGTCTATTATTTTTTTTAAAGGTGGTGGTAGTTTTTTGAATTAGCCATTTGGTGGTTGCTTCACAAAACCGTCCGTTTTTTATGCTCGGAAAATGGAAAATGCCTTTTTGGTGCGACAAAAAGGAAAACTTCCTCTTGCAACATTGTTTGCCATGCCATGATGCACATGTATGCACAATATGTCCATATTATCACAAACTATGCCTTGATTCTAGCCATAACATTGGTCATTTGACCCGAAAGCCAAGAAACCTCGAATGAGATAGGTCATTTTGTGAAGGTTTTTTTGAGACATAATCAATATACCAAGTTTGATATTTTTCCTTCTAACTATGTCACATAATATAACACCACGCGAAGGTTTCGCATTGTTTTGATTGTTTTTTAATTTTTTATCCCCGTTTTAAACTATCGTCAAACTTTGTCAAAAAACGGGCATGAAGATTCTTATCTCGGGGCCATGCCTCGCTCAACTTGCATTGGATTTTTGATAAAATAGAATATTGTGAACCTAAAAATGATTTTTTTAAAAAATCATGAGCATCGTATCATGTACCTGTAGTTCATATCTGACCCACTTCCTACCGATTTGGCAGGAATTTGTCTTTTTCACCAGAGGTCGACGGAAAGGTTTCAGATCCCCCTGTTGGTATATTTTCCATATAAGGTGGTCTAGTATTTTTGTAAAATGTGGTGGTAGTTTTTTGAATTAGCCATTTGGTGGTTGCTTCACAAAACCGTCAGTTTTTTATGCTCGGAAAATGGAAAATGCATTTTTGGTGCGACAAAAAGGAAAACTTCCTCACGCAACATTGTTTTCCATGCCATGATGCACATTTATGCACAATATCCCACATTATCACAAACTATGCCTTGATTCTAGCCATAACATTGGTCATTTGACGCGAAAGCCAAAAAACCTCGAATGAGATAGGTCATTTTGTGAAGGTTTTTTTGAGGCATAATCAATATACCAAGTTTGATATTTTTCCTTCTAACTATGTCACATAATATAACACCACGCAAAGGTTTTGCATTGTTTCGATCGTTTTTTAATTTTTTATCCCCGTTTTAAACTATCGTCAAACTTTGTCGAACAACGGGCATGAAGATTCTTAGCTCGTAGCCAAGCCTCGCTCAACTTGCATTGGATTTTTGATAAAATAGCATATTATGAACCTAAAAATGATTTTTGTAAAAAATCATGAGCATCTTATCATGTACGTGTAGTTCATATCTGACCCACTTCATGCCGATTCGGCAGGAATTTGTCTTTTTCACCAGACGTGGACGGAAAGGTTTCAGATCCCCCTGTTGGTACATTGTCCATATAAGGTGGTCTAGTATTTTTGTAAAATGTGGTGGTAGTTTTTTGAATTACCCATTTGGTGGTTGCTTCACAAAACCGTCTGTTTTTTCTGCTCGGAAAATGGAAAATGCCTTTTTGGTGCGACAAAAAGGAAAACTTCCTCTTGCAACATTGTTTGCCATGCCAAGATGCACATGTATGCACAATATGGCCACATTATCACAAACTATGCCTTGATTATAGCCATAACATTGGTCATTTGACCCGAAAGCCAAGAAACCTCGAATGAGATAGGTCATTTTGTGAAGGTTTTTTTGAGACATAATCAATATACCAAGTTTGATATTTTTCCTTCTAACTATGTCACATAATATAACACCACGCGAAGGTTTCGCATTTTTTAATTTCTTATCCCTGTTTTAAACTATCATCAAACTTTGTCGAACAACGGGCATGAAGATTCTTAGCTCAGGGCCAAGCCTCGCTCAACTTGCATTGGATTTTTGATAAAATAGCATATTGTGAACCTAAAAATGATTTTTGTAAAAAATCATGAGCATCGTATCATGTACCTGTAGTTCATATTTGACCCACTTCCTACCGATTCGGCAGGAATTTGTCTTTTTCACCAGAGGTGGACGGAAAGGTTTCAGATCCCCCTATTGGTACATTGTCCATATAAGGTGGTCTATTATTTTTTTTAAATGTGGTGGTAGTTTTTTGAATTAGCCATTTGGTGGTTGCTTCACAAAACCGTCCGTTTTTTATGCTCGAAAAATGGAAAATGCCTTTTTGGTGCGACAAAAAGGAAAACTTCCTCTTGCAACATTGTTTGCCATGCCATGATGCACATGTATGCACAATATGGCCATATTATCACCAACTATGCCTTGATTCTAGCCATAACATTGGTCATTTGACCCGAAAGCCAAGAAACCTCGAATGAGATAGGTCATTTTGTGAAGGTTTTTTTGAGGCATAATCAATATACCAAGTTTGATATTTTTCCTTCTAACTATGTCACATAATATAACACCACGCGAAGGTTTCGCATTGTTTCGATCGTTTTTTAATTTTTTATCCCTGTTTTAAACTATCCTCAAACTTTGTCGAACAACGGGCATGAAGATTCTTAGCTCGGGGCCAAGCCTCGCTCAACTTGCATTGGATTTTTGATAAAATAGCATATTGTGAACCTAAAAATGATTTTTGTAAAAAATCATGAGCATCTTATCATGTACGTGTAGTTCATATCTGACCCCCTTCATGCCGATTCGGCAGGAATTTGTCTTTTTCACCAGACGTGGACGAAAAGGTTTCAGATCCCACTGTTGGTACATTTTCCATATAAGGTGGTCTAGTATTTTTGTAAAATGTGGTGGTAGTTTTTTGAATTAGCCATTTGGTGGTTGCTTCACAAAACCATCCGTTTTTTATGCTCGGAAAATGGAAAATGCCTTTTTGTTGCGACAAAAAGGAAAACTTACTCTTGCAACATTGTTTGCCATACCAAGTTTGATATTTTTATTATGATAGAACTGGAATTAAAGTACATAATGCAACTAACAGTAAGTTACATAAAGCATGACTGAAAATTAAGATACATAAAAGAACTGAAAATTAAGATACATGTCTGTCTTGTGCTCCACACCCACGATGTTTTTTTTCCCTGAAAGAACTATGTGACGCTTTGGCTCATCGTGTGATGTATCTGTTTGCTTATTTTTTTATTTTTTTCGGTTTGGTAGACATGTACTTCACATAGAAAACCTGAGCCACATCATTGGCTAAGACGAATGGTTCATCTAAGTTCTTGTCTACCTTCATAAGATTTTTGAGATCCACTGTTGTCATTCTGTACTTCTTGTCTACCTCAACCCCTCCTCCTGTTAGCTTGACCCATTTGCATCGAAACAAGGGGACCTTAAAATTAGGTCCATAGTCAAGTTCCCATATCTCCTCTATGAACCCATAATACGTGGTCTTTTGCCCATTTTCTTCTGCTGCATCGAAGCGGACACCACTGTTTTGGTTGGTGCGCTTTTTATCTTGGCCTATCGTGTAAAATGTATTCCCATTTATCTCGTACCCTTGGAAAGTACATACAGTCGAAGATGGTGTCCTGGCCAACAAGTACAACTGATCCCCAACAGTGGTGTTATTCGTGAGAAGTCTTTGCAGCAAGCCGCCAAAACTCGCCATGTGTTCACTTATAATCCATTCATCAGATTGCCCCGGGTGTTTGAGGCGTATTAAATTCTTGTGTTCATTGATATACGGGGCAACCAAGATAGATCTTTGTAAAACCGTGTAGTGTGCTTGATTGAGAGAATGCTCGTCCCTACATATCATTGCTTTACATCCTAGGGTGCCTTTTCCACGCAGTCTCCCTCATGTCATGATTCGGAACACCAATCGCCTTAAGGTCAGGAATAAAATCAACACAGAACTCAATGACCTCCTCTGTTACATAGCCCTTGGAGATGCTTCCTTCTAGCCTAGCACGGTTATGAACATATTTCTTTAAGACTCCCATGTACCTCTCAAAGGGGAACATATTGTGTAGAAATATAGGACCGAGAATGGAAATCTCTTCTACTAGGTGAACCAGGAGATGCGTCATAATATTGAAGAAGGATGGTGGGAACACCAAGTCAAAGCTGACAAGACATTGGGCCACATCTGTCAGAACCTGGTAGGCTTTACGGATCGATTACCTTCTGAGATATTGCATTGAGGAATGCACATAGCTTCACAATGGGTACTCGAACATTTTCAGGTAGAAGCCCCCTCAATGCAATCGGAAGCAATTGTTTCATAATCACGTGGCAGTCATGAGACTTCAGGTTTTGGAATTTTTTCTCTGCCATATTTATTATTCCCTTTATATTCGACGAGAAGCTAGACGGGACCTTGATACTGCTCAGGCATTCAAAAAATATTTCCTTCTCTGCTTTGGTAAGAGCGTAGCTGGCAGGAGTTAAGTGGCATCGATTACCCTTCTCGTTCTCAGGATGCATAGGCTCTTCAGGGTCTTTCAGACGTTGCTGGTCCTGTCGTGCTTCCGGTGTATCTTTTGTCTTCCCATACACTCCTAGGAACCCTAGCAGGTTCACGCAAACATTCTTCGTCACGTGCATCACGTCGATTGAAGAGCGGACCTCTAAGACTTTCCAATAGGGTAGGTCCCAAAATATAGATTGCTTCTTCCACGTGGGCGCGTGTCCGGCATCGTCATTCGGAACAGATAGAGTGCTAGGACCTTTTCCAAAGATTACTTCTAGGTCCTTGACCATACCAAATACCTCCTCACCGGTACGGAGGACGGGCTTCCTCCGGGGTTCTGCCAGACGTTTGAAATGCTTGCCTTTCTTTCTTACTGGATGCGGGTTCGGAAGAAATCGACGATACCCTAGGTACACAACCTTCTTACATTTATCCAAATATACACATTCAGTCTCATCTAAACAGTGTGTGCATGCATTGTATCCCTTGTTTGTCTGCCCTGAAATGTTACTAAGAGCAGGCCAATCATTGATGGTTATGAAAAGCAAAGCTCGTAGGTCAAATGGCTCCCCTTTGTGCTCATCCCACATACGTACACCTGGTTTGGCCCACAGCTGTAAAAGTTCTTCAACTAATGGCCTTAGGTACACATGAATGTCGTTGCCGGGTTGCCTCGGGCCTTGGATGAGCACTGGTATCATAATTAACTTCCTCTTCATGCACAACCAAGGAGGAAGGTTATAGATACATAGAGTCACAGGACAGGTGCTTTGACTGCAGCTCTGCTCACCAAAAGGATTCATGCCATATGTACTTAGTCCAAACCTTAAGTTCCTTGCGTCACGTGCGAAGTCCGGGTACTCTCGCTCGACTTTTCTCCACTATGACCCATCAGCGGGGTGTCTCAACATCGCGTCTTTCTTACGGTGTTCCATGTGCCATCGCAACAACTTGGCACGCTCTTTATTTCTGAAGAGACGTTTTGACCGTGGTATTATAGGAGCATACCACATAACCTTGGCAGGAACCTTCTTCCTAGGGTCCTTGCCCTCAACATCGCCAGGATTGTCTCGTCTGATCTTATACCGCAGTGCAGTGCATACCGGGCATGCATCCAAATTCTCGTACTTCTCACCGCGGTAGAGGATGCAGTCATTAATGCAGGCATGTATCTTCTGCACGTCTAATCCTAGAGGGCAGACAACCTTCTTTGCTTGGTATGTACTGTCGGGCAACTCATTATTTCTTGGAAGAAGATTCTTCATTTTTACCAACAACTTTGAAAATGCGTTGTCAGTCACACCGTTCTTTGCCTTCCATTGCAGCAAATCCAGTGTGGTACCTAGCTTTTTGTGGCCATCTTCACAAGTTGGGTACAACAATGTTTTGTGATCCTTTAACATCTGCTCCAGCTTCTCCTTCTCCTTTTCAGTTTCACATTCTTCCTTTGCATCAGTAATGGTCGGACCAAGATCGTCATCAGCGGGCCCATCTGCTGCCTCTTGATCTTCATTATCTACCCCTGTTGCAGTATCATCATATTCAGGATACATATTATGATAGTTGTCATCATCCTCTTCTTATTCGTTGTCTTCCATCACAACCCCTTTTTCTCCATGCTTGGTACAACAACTATAGCTGGGCATGAAACCAGATCGAAGCGGGTGGGCGTGAATGGTTCTAGTATTTGAGTAGTCTTTCTTGTTCTGACAGTGAACACACGGACAACACATAAAACCATTGTGACTACGGTTTGCATTAGCCACAACGATGAAATTTTGGAGGCCCGTAATGTACTCGGAAGTGCGTCGGTCACCGTACATCCATTGCTGGTTCATCTGCATTAATATATAGTATATATCAAAAATTAATAGGGAGATGACCATTTATATGTAGTACATCAATGACACATGAAAGGATAGTTGCCGACCTCGACCGAGAAGGTAAGAGCAACGAGAAAACTTATTTTGAGCTCTCGGGCATTTCACAGAACACCTCTTGTGCATAGGAAAAAAAACACAAACTAGCACACCTCACAACCTCTTGCTAGGATCCAAAATGAGAGAGTGAAAAAATGGAAGAGAGGGGTTTGGGCTGCGGTGTGTTATATAGCCCCCCCTTTAACACCGGTTCAAGCCACGAACCGGTGTTAAAGGGGGGGCTGCACGGGCCACTGGTGCAGGGCCTTTAACACAGGTTCATGCCACGAACCGGTGTTAAAGGGGGTCCTTTTTGCTGCAAGGGCCACGCTGGTATGCCCCCCTTTAACACCGGTTCATAGAAGAACCGGTGTTAAAGCCCATTTCCAGGCTCAACCAAAGGCCTCGTTTCCACTAGTGATGACTAATAATCCACCTTCAAGTTATCATCCGAACCCCCTCCCGTATTAAGTTCCAAGCAACAGATAATTGCATTAAGAAAAGTTTGTAAAGTAAATAATACAACCGCCCCATGGACAACGGATTGTTGTTTTATCCCTAGTATCAACAGCACATTTACAACCTTAGAAGTTTCTATCACTCTCCCATATTACTAGAGGCATGAACCTACCCCCTCTTGGAGTTACAAGCATCTACTTGGCCAAAGCATCTACTAGCAATAGAGAGCATGCAAGATCACAAACAACATAGACATGATAGAATCAATAATCAATCTTGACGTAGTACTCAATATCCATCGGATCCCAAAAAATACAACATATAGGATTACAAATAGATGATCTTGATCATGAATGGAGCTCACAAGATCTAAACATGATAGCAGAAAGGAGGAGAAACTACCATCTAGTTACTTCTATGGACCCATAGTTCAAGGATGAACTATTCATGCATCACACCGGAGGCTGGCATGGTGATGAAGAAGGACTCCAGGGTGATCTCCCCTCTCCGGTAGGGTGCCGGGAAGAGCTTCGGATCCCTCCCAATCTAGGGACAATGGTGGCGGCTATAGACTTTTTTGTCGATTTCTGATCGGGTACTTAGGGTTTCTGCCTCGAGGGGCTTATATAGGCGAAGGGGCAAGTTCGGTGGCCGCCCGAGGGGCCCACACCATTCCTAGGCGCCCCCAGGGGTGGGCCCGTTCCTAGGAGTGGTTTGGCCACCTCGTGGCTCTCCTCCGTATCCGTTTTGGACTCCGTCTTGTGTCGAGAAAAATAAGAACTTCTGCTTTTGTTGCGTACAATTCCGAGAATATTTCTTTACTAGCTTTTCTGAAACCAAAAATAGCAGAAAACATGCAACTGGCAATGCGGCATCTCGTTAATATGTTAGTCCAGAAAATGTATAAAAATGCTCAAAGTGTAGACAAAACATAAGATAGTTGATACAAAACAAGAATGGAGCATCAAAAATTATAGATACGTTTACGACATATCAAGCATCCCCAAGCTTAACTCCTACTCATACTCGAGTAGGTAAGTGATAAAAAGAATAATTTTTTAGATGAAATGCACCATCACAATCTTGATCAAGATATTGTAAATTATTGATAGCTGGGATCAAAGTACTCTAACATGAGCATGAAATATATAGTTCTAACAATAAGACAAAGCAACTATGTTGTAACATGAAAGGTTACAAACAGAAGATCATGAATAACAATGCATTGAAAGACATTTGTTTGTTTCACATATAGAAAACATAGCAAGAGTGGCATTCAGCTTGTCCTTCATGGAATAGAAAAATATAAATGCATAGGACACCTTCAAAGTTCATAAGGGTGACTAGATACAAATAATTTAAGAACAAGCAATACCAACATTATGAATCAATCAATAAGTTTTGGGACAATGCACATTGAACTAAGAATGACAACTATGCTCTCTCAATTGGTGTATAAAGATAGAAAGTGGAGACTCGACAAAAAGTAAAAAAGAAAGGCCCTTCACATAGGTAAGCAGGGATTTCAAGTTTCATAAAGAGCTTCCAAAAATTATGGTACTTACTAGCTTTGAGCTCTCATTGCCCCTATCATTGGCATTTTGAAGTGATTAATGTTAAAGTGACACAAATATGAGTATATGCTTGATATATCATAAGGTGAAAATATCATGCCCCTTGCGTATGAGTACCGAACCTCATGCTACTCAACTTTGGTCACAAGAAAGTTCTTGTCATTTTAAGTATATGTGTATCATAGAGAACTGCCAACGGGGTACCCCTTGCACCATGACACATGAGATATCCCATATAAAAATGACAAGGCAACTGAAAATGAGCATCTCAGTGATCTTTTTATTTGCTATTTGAATAGGTTTTTATTGATGATGCTTCACAGAATGCTCATTATGGTTATGATCCAAGTTTCCACCATGATTAGGCATGGCTTAGGCTAGCTGCCCAGGCATTTATCTAACACATATACAAACTCCATGAGCTTACAAGTATCCATAAACAAAAGAACATGATATCAACTAAATAGAATAAGTGAAATCTTGAAAGCGTTCACCGTGACAACATGGCTCTACTAACTCCCAACTTATAATTTGCAAGCATATAAGCAACATAGATGGGAACAATGGTTCAAATTTATTAAGTGCAAGAAAATAAAGTGTTCCATCAAGTTTGTGAGAGATTGAATCACTAATTTTCACATAACAAAATATTAATTTGGAACATTGATAAAAACATGAATATACTTGGAATGGAGTAGCACACCATGCATAGGAATTTATAGTGGAATCTTTGGAATAACTTGGTTTCTTGGGAGTTGGATGCACGAGTAGATCACATACTTAGTACAGGTGGAGGCTAGCAAAGGACTGGGAGTGACCAACTAAGAGAGCAATAATGGCCACAATCATGCAAAGAGACAAAACATTATTAATTAAAGCATAAAGTGATATCACAAGTCAAAAACTAAATGATCATAGAGGCTAGGGTGACTGGTTCATAGTCATAACATGGTGTAAGAATGTGCCAAGTCAACCCAAATAAAGCATCAAAGGAGAATACCCCAATATTATGCTTTTGTATGCTAAAACAACGCATGATTCTTTCAAGGAACATTAAGCAATATCAATTCTTTGAAACAAGTCAAGATACACAATAATCACTAAGCATATATTCAAAGCAACATCTAACATGACATGATAAAGTCTAAGCCTGATGTCTACGCACTTCTATTCTTGTAGACAGTTGTTGGGCCTCCAAGCGCAGATGTTGGTATAACAGCAGCAAGTTTCCCTTAAGTGGATTACCCAAAGTTTATCGAACTCAGGGAGGAAGTGGTCAAAGGTATTCCCTCTCAAGAAATCCTGCAATCAAGATACAAGAAGTATCTTGTGTCCCCAACACACCCAATACACTTGTCAGGTGTATAGGTGCACTAGTTCGGCGAAGATATAGTGAAATACAAGTGGTAACGGTGCCAGAAAAGAGCATAACGGTGAGGTAAAGACTAAAGCAAGAAAACATGCAACAGATCTAGTAGCAAACGGTGTTTCAATGTTTAGAAACAATGCCTAGGGATCATACTTTCACTAGTGTACAATATCTTATATAAATATCCTCTCTTCATGATACTACTCTCCGGTTGGACACTCTAATCCATGGTAGGGCTATAATAGAACACCTCAAAGTCTGCCTTCCCCAATCTAGATAACCCCACACTGTCATCTTGAGCACTAGATGGTTCCAACAAACACCACAATTTCATAGAGACATCCAACTCCAAATATAACTCATAACAAATATTCAATCTAGCCAAAGTTCCACACACGGTATGCACACTATCACTTTCACACATGTGGGGAAAAGCATAGATCTAATAAAGCACAAGGAGTATTTATGTATACTCAAACCTAAGTGCCACCATGGCGTGCATGCTATCACTTTCACACACATGGGGAGAGCAGAGATCTATTGAAGCACTTGAGTAGCAAGGTAGATCTACTTGATTACAAAGCTCATGATCACAATATGACCATTCATAGAGAGAGAGATGAACACATAGCTACCGGTAGAGCCCTTAGCCTCGAGGAAGAACTAATCCCTCCTCATCATGGGAATCAACAACGGTGATGAAGATGGCGATGGAGATTGATGGAGATCGCTCCGGGGGCACTTCCCCGTCCCGGCAGGGTGCCCGAACAGAGAATTTATGTCCCCCGAATCTCCCTTTTGGTGGTGGCGGCGCTACGGAGCTTTTCGTGGATTTCTTCTGGGTGCCCTCGGGTTTTTGGGTCGGAGGCTTCTTATAGGCACAGGAATCAAGGTCGGTTGGGGTCCAGGGGACCCACACCCCCTCCAGGCGCCTCCAGGGCTTGCCCGTGCCTAGGGGGCGCGACCACCCTGTGGCCCCCCTCCAGCTCTGCTTCGTGGTTTCGCGTTGCTCCGGGAAAATTAATAACTTTGGCTTTTGTCCCGTCCAATACCGAGAATATTGATTTTCTTCCTTTCTGGAACCAAAAACAGAAGAAAACAAGCAACTGGCACTGTGGCAACTTGTTAATAGGTTAGTTCTAGAAAAGATATAAAAACACCTCAAAGTATAGACAAAGCAAAGCAAAGTATAAACAAAACAAGCATGGAGCATCAAAAATTATAAATACGTTTCTGACGTATCAAGCATCCCCAAGCGTAACTCCTGCTCGTCCTCGAGTAGGTAAGTGATAAAAAGAATAATTTTTTAGGTGACATGCACTATCAAAACCAAGATCAAACCAATTGCAAGCATTGAAAGCTGGGATCAAAGAACTCTAAACATGTGCATGAAAAATGGATTTCTAACAATAGGACATAGTAACTATGCATGCAACATGAAAGGCTACAAACAAATATCATGAATAATATGCATTGAAAAACGTTTGTTTGTTTCACATACAGAAAACATAGCATAGTGGCATTCAGCTTGTCCCTCATAGAGTAGCAAATAGATGCATAGGACACCTTCAAAGTTCACAAGGGTGACTAGAAACAAATAGTACAAGAACAAGTAATATCACAATATGCATCAATCAATAAGCTTTGGAACACTGCACACAGAATGAAAACTATGCTCTCTTAATGGTGCCTAAAGGTAGAAGGTGGAGACTCAAGTAATGGTGGAAGAAAGGCTTTTTTTGTAAAGGAAGCAGGGATTACAAGTTTCAAAAAGAGCTTCCAAAAATTATGGTACTTGTTAGCTTTTAGCCCTCATTGCCCCTATCATAAGCATCCTGAAGTGATTAAGGTTAAAGTGAACAAAGATGGAGTATATGCTTGACAAAGTATAAGTTGGCAATCTCAAGTCCCTTGAATACGAGGGCCACACCTCATGCTACTCAACTTTGGTCACCTATAAGTTCTTGTCATTGTAAGTATTTGCATATCATAGAGAACCACCAACGGGGTACCCCTTGCACATGGTATAGGAGCTTTCCCATAACCAAAATGACAAGGCAAACAAACAATGAGCATCTCGGCAATCTTCTTATTTACCATGGGAATATGGTGCTTTTTTCTCTCTTTCCTCTTTTCTCAATGTGTCTCTTTTTTTCATAAGAAGAATTCTTAATAGATGTCACTATGGTGATGCTGCAAGTTTCCACCATGATTAGGCATGGCTTAGGCTAGCGGCCCAAGCGTTTCTCTAATATAGGATACAAACTCCATGGACTTACAAGTTCCCTTTTTATTTCACACCGGTGACATCCATAGACAAAAGAGCATGATATCAACTAAGTACAAAGTATAAGTGCAATGTTGAAAATGTTCCCTGTGACAGCACGGTTATGCTAATTCCAACGTATAAGTGCAAGCATATACAACATAGATGACACAATGGTTCAAGTTTATTAGGGGAAAAGAATATAAAGTGTGCCATCAAGTTTGTGAGGGCTTTAATCACTAAGTTTTCACATAACAAAATAGTTTTTAATTGGAAGATAGCTGAAAACAAGAATATACTTTGGAATAGTGTAACACACCATGCATAGGAGTTTATAGCGGAAAATTTTGAATAACTTGGTTTCTTGGAAGTTGGAGGCATGAGTAGAACTTACTCATACAAGTGGAGGCTAGCAACAGATTGGGAGCAACCAACTAAGAGAGCAATAATGTCCATAATCATGCAGTGCAACAAAGCATTACTAATCAAAGCAAAGAGTGGTACTACAAGTCAAGGATTAAATGATCATAGAGGCTAACGGTGACTTGTGAGAGTCATAACATGGTGTGAGCATGTGCCAAGTCAACCCAAGCAAAACATCAAAGGAGAATACCACTATACTATGCTTTTGCATGCTAAAACAACGCATAATTCTTTCAAGGCACACTAAGCAATCCCAATTGTTTGGAACAAGACATGATACAACAATAATCACTAAGAATAAGGTCAAAAAAACACCTAGCATGTCATGCTAAAGTCTAAGCCATAGTCAAAACAAGCTCCCTTTTGTACCACTATAAGCATGAAACTTTCTACTCTTTTCCAACACCAATCAACTTATTTGAAACAACTCACAAAGATAATAATTAATAAATATCAGTGAGCTTGTGTCACAAATCCACAAAGAAGAACTAAGAAGTTCTAAGCTGAAAGCTCAAGAAAACTAAGGTTAAACACAGTGCTAGCAAAAGAGAACACTCACAAAACAATAAGAGTGAAAACTAGAGTGTTCTAGGCAATGAAAACAGAGTGTGTCTCTCTCCAAAAAGGTGTGTTGTGATCAACCAACTTTATTCAAGCAAACTAAGCAAACAAAAACCAAAAACGAAAACTAAGACGCTCCAAGAACAACACAACTGAGCATGAAACAATAAAAATGAAGTGTCTAGAAAGACCTGAGATTTTTATTGATGAAGAAGGGGATGCCTTGGGCATCCCCAAGCTTTGACGCTTGTACCTCTTAAATATTTCTTGGGGTGACATGGGGTGGCATCCCCAAGCTTTAGCTTTTGTCCATTCTTCATCTCATTACATCACTCTTTCTCTACACCTGCAAATTTTCCTTCATACAAAACTTCACACAATCTTCATTAGCAACATTGGTGTATTCAAAAGATATTAGACCTCTGGCAAAGCTTTGGAATAGCAAGGATTTTCACTAAAAACACAAGCTACTGTAGTAACTCCTTCAAAAAGCTCAATTCACCTAAAGATAACTCAAAAAGGAATCAATAAGAACCAAATGCAAAAAATGGCAGAAATCTATCAAAACAGACCAATAGGAAGAAACCGATTTTTTCGAAGACATTCTGTTGGTCAAATCAAAAAGTGTAGAACTAACTAAAGTTATCTAACATACCGGGGGATTTATTCATAAATTTTCAGCTCAATCCGAGTTACAGGGACTCCTCAAGATTTTTTTTGGTGGAGGACATAAATCTGTTTTGGGACAGCAACTCCCCAAATCTTACTTCCCTCTCATTAGAGGTCAATCTTGGCACAAAAAGCAAACAAAAAGGATAAGGAGAGGTAATTACTGAAGTAATAACTTCCAAGACTCAAGAAAACTCTTGGGTTATCTCCCAACAAGTACTTTTATTTAATGCCTTTAAGTTAGGATTGATAGTTTCAAAAATGCTCACATAGGAAATATGAAATAATTTAAAAGGGAGCATCAAGAAGCATATTCAAAGAACATTTAAGTCTAACCCAATTCCTATGCATAGGAATCTTTTAAATAAACAAGTCATGAAAGCACAAAGCAACAAGCATAGGAAAGCAAAACAAGTGCAACTTCAAGATTTTCATCATAAAGATGGGAAACTTAATATTTTTTAGATGCATAAGACTATGTTTTCCTCTCTCATAATAACTTTCAGTAGCATCATGAATAAAATTAACAATATAACTATCACACAAAACATTATTATCATGAGCCACATTCATATAATGATTATTACTCTCCACATAAACATAATTATTCTTATTAATTGAAGTGGGAGAAAATTCAACAAAATAGCTTTCATTACTATTCTCATCACCATAATCATCAAATATAGGAGGCATATTGTAATCACAATAAATTTCCTCCTCAATAGTAGGTGGACTGAAAATATCATACTCATCATTGTAATCATCATATATTGGAGGTTTGGTATCATCATAAGTAATAGAATAGCTATCTTCCAAAGCTGGGGGACTAAAAAGATCATTTTCATAAAAACTAGCTTCCCCAAGCTTAGACGTTTCCATAGCATTAGCATAATGGTGTCCAAAGAATTCATACTAATAACATTGCTGTTATCATGCAAATAAAGCTCCATAGGTTTTTAAATTTTCTCTTCAAACACTTCATGTCCTAACTCAAGATAAATGCTATAGAGCTCTCTAATTTTGTTGTTGTTTTCCATTAAGCCTAATTAGTGAAAACAAGAAACAAAAAGACAAAATTGCAGAATCTAAAGGAAATAACTTGGAGCACTCGCATCGGAGGATGTGAGTACATTTTACCTTACCTCCCCGGCAACAGCGCCAGAAAAGAGCTTGATGTCTACGCACTTCTATTCTTGTAGACAGTTGTTGGGCCTCCAAGTGCAGAGGTTTGTATAACAGCAACAAGTTTCTTTTAAGTGGATTACCCAAGGTTTATCAAACTCAGGGAGGAAGTGGTCAAAGGTATTCCCTCTCACGCAATCCTGCAATCAAGATACAAGAAGTCTCTTGTGTTCCCAACACACCCAATACACTTGTCAGGTGTATATGTGCACTAGTTAGGCGAAGAGATAGTGAAATACAAGTGGTAACGGTGCCAGAAAAGAGCTTGACGGTGAGGTAAAGACTAAAGCAAGCAAACATGCAACAGATCTAGTAGCAAACGGTGTTCCAATGTTTAGAAACAATGCCTAGGGATCATACTTTTACTAGTGAACACTCTCTTATATAAATATCCTCTCTTCATTCTACTACTCTTAACTACTCTCCGGTTGGACACTCTAATCCATGGTAGGGCTATAATAGCACACCTCAATGTCTGCCTTCCCCAATCTAGATAACCCCACACTGTCACCTTGAGCACTAGATGGTTCCAACAAACACCACAATTTCATAGAGACATCCAACACCAAATATAACTCATAACAAATATTCAATCTAGCCAAAGTGCCACACGCGGTATGCACGATATCACTTTCACACACGCGGGGAAAAGCATAGATCTATTAAAGCACAAGGAGTATTTATGTAGACTCAAACCTAAGTGCCACCATGGCGTGCATGCTGTCACTTTCACACACATGGGGAGAGCAGAGATCTATTGAAGCACTTGAGTAGCAAGGTAGATCTACTTGATTACAAAGCTCATGATCACAATATGACCATGCATAGAGAGAGATGAACACATAGCTACCGGTAGAGCCCTTAGCCTCGAGGAAGAACTACTCCCTCCTCATCATGGGAATCGGCAACGGTGATGAAGATGGCGATGGAGATCGATGGAGATGGCTCCGGGGGCACTTCCCCATCCCGGAAGGGTGCTGGAACAGAGACTTTTTGTCCCCCGAATATCCCTTTCGGTGGCGGCGGTGCTATGGAGCTTTTCATGGATTTCTTCTGCATGCCCTCGGTTTTTTGGGTCGGGGGCTTCTTATAGGCGCATGAATCAAGGTCGGTGGGGGTCCAGGGGGCCCACACTCCTCCGTGGCTTGCCTCAGCGCTTAGGGAAGTGCGGCCACCCTTTGGACCCCCTCCGGCTCTGCTTCGTGGTTCCGTGTTGCTCCGGGGAAATAATAACTTTGGCTTTTGTCCCCTCCAATTCCGAATATTGATTTTCTGCCTTTCTGGAACCAAAAACAGAAGAAAACAGGCAACTGGCACTGTGGCAACTTGTTAATAGGTTAGTTCCAAAAAATATATAAAAACACCTCAAAGTATATACAAAGCAAAGCAAATTAGAAACAAAACAAGCATGGAGCATAAAAAATTATAGATACGTTTCTGACATATCAAAGCCACAGTCAAAAGAAGCTTCCTTTTGTACCACTATAAGCATGATAAAGACATATTTTTTTAGCTCAATCGATTAAGAGGCAAATGCACATAACGGCAAAAATCTGCCAAATCTGACCAGCAGGTAAAGACATATTTTTTCGAAAGCCTTATGTTGGTCAAATCGAAAAGTGAAAAACTAACGGAAGTGAGATAAAAACCTGGGAAATAAGCACACAAAATTACAGCTCAATCCGACGTACGTAGGATTTTCACGTTTTTTACAGTGAAGCACAAAAATCTGTTTCGGGACAGCAACTTCGCCAAATCTTACTTCTCTCTCATTAGAGGCTATTCTTGGCACAAAAACCAAACAAAAAGGATAAGGAGAGGTTATTACAGAGGAAGTAACTTCCAAGACTCAACAAAAGAAAAACTTACAGAAATAATAACATTGGGTTATCTCCCAATAGTGCTTTTCTTTAATGCCTTTCATCTAGGCATAGAAAGCAAGAATCAAGTATTTTCAAATGAAGAAGCAGCAAGATCAATACCAGAAATGTCTTCAACAAGTCAAGGTATATCGACCAAATAATTTCTAGAGGATCCTCTCTCAATACTCTTGGGTTCACTATTTTCATCAAATGGGTTTTCAGGAAAAATCCAATCAAAATTCTTTTCCAAGGCTTCATGTATTCCTACAAGTTTAAAAGGTATTGGTGTTTGAATTTCCACCCCATTTTTGGGTTTGGTTTTGTCCTACTTTTCTAGTGTACAAATAACATCTACAAATGAGCCTAGCATATTAAAATGATCAAAGACCTTTCTAGCTTCTATAGCAACATCGGTTAATTCCTTAAGCAAAGTTTCCAGGATAAAGTATCTCTTTTCAGTATCCTCAATATCATTAAGTTTAAGAAACATTACCTGCATCATGGGGTTAATATTAAAAAATCTATCCTCCAACCTGTGAACTAAAGAAGCTGCAGCAATTTCATAATTTGGAGCAAGTTTTGCTAAGGATCTATCCTCAATATCCTCATGCTTACTAACATGATTAAAGAATTCTTCAATATTATCTTTCCGAATTATAGAGCC
The DNA here is from genome assembly GCA_023614405.1 of Avena insularis. Lineage (NCBI taxonomy): Eukaryota > Viridiplantae > Streptophyta > Magnoliopsida > Poales > Poaceae > Avena > Avena insularis. Next base: position 120,695,477 of record CM042689.1, on the reverse strand, counting down.
ACCACCTATTGAATGGTATTTCAGGGTGAACTTAGGGGTCAACATAATGATCTAATAACAAGGTAACAACTAAAGAAAGAACTAATTTTTTTTGTGTTTTTGATAAAAATAAGCAAGCCAGTACAACTAATTTTTTGTGTTTTTGATGAAAAAACAAACAGAACAAAGAAAAATAAACTAAGCAAAACAAAAACAAAGTAAAGAGATTGGTTGTGAGAGACTCTCCTTGTAGAAGCTGCTTCTTTCTCCCCGGCAATAGCTCTAGAAAATTGCTTGATGGCTCAAATGATGTAGAGCTCGTTGAAGAACCCCTAGTGGAAGGTATGATGAGCACATCAACAAGTTTCCCTCAGTTATGAAACCAAGGTTATCGAACCAGTAGGAGAAAAAGCCAACTCCCAAGGTGTTGCTAGCAACTTGGAACCTGCACAACATAATCACAATACTTTTCCCCAACTTACGATGAGGTTGTCAATCTCACCTGTTTGCTAAAAACATAGGATTAAACTTATAGTGTGGAAGAAAGTAATTTCTTTGTAGGAATTGTAGAAAGTAAACTGTAAGCAGTAGATTGAATATGAGTGGGAAGGAATGGACCAGGGTCCACAGTTCACTAGAGGTGTATCTCCATAAGATAAATAGCATGTTGGGTGAACAAATTACAGTTGGGAAATTAACAGGATAGAGAAAGCATAACAATGCATATACATGTCATGATGATCGATATGAGATTTTTTTGGGCATTACAACTGAAAGTGTAAGATGGTTAACCTAGAGGGGGAGAATAGATTTCTACAAAATTCTTTATAATCTTTTGCAAGTTTTAGGATTTGCAGAATATAAGTGAGCCTAAATGCAAACTAGGTGAGGGAATCTAGATGATGAGACAAGATACTTCAATCTCGAAGGCTATCACAAGGTAAACAACACAAGTAAGAGATCGGTTAAGGAATAACCGAAGCACGCGGAGACGAAGATGTATTCCCGTGTTCACCACCTTTGGGAAAGGGGCTACGTCACGTTGGAGAGGTGTGAGGTTCCACGAAGGATTCCTCACGTGCCATCGAGGCTCACCTTATTCTCCGAGCCTATCCCACTTACTCGTGGTAGAATTTAAGGTAGTCTCCAAACCCTCACAAACTTTCAACGGAGCAAATCACAAGCTGAATGCCTCCGGGCGACCCTAGCCGCCTAGGGTTTCCCACGAACCCACGAATGGGAGATCCTCAAGCTTTTGTGTTTCAACAATGGAGAGAGAGAGCGAGCTTCAAGAAGGATATAAAATGAATGCCTAACCTGCTCAAGGTGGAAGAAAGGATATTTATACTCAAGGAGAAAAACTAGTCGTTTCAAGTCATTTTCGCAAGGTCCAGTTTTAAGTTCGGTTGGACCAGTTCACACACCTGACGGTCCGGTCCTTAGCCCGGAAAACCGGACTTCAACCGAATCTGGTTACTGACTCCAGTCTCGGGTAGACTTGGAGAAAGTAAACCGGAGCCGGTTCAACCGGTCTGTACACCGGATCTGCAGAAAACGCTTGATAGTTAGGTTTTCTTCTCTTCTCTCTTTGGTGATGGATTAAGTGGGAGTATGGGATGTGTATATGGCTTAGGAATTCATCCCAAACAATCTCATCGAGAGAACCCCTATTAATAGTACGGAGTTCCTAACCAGACTCAAATTACATAAAAGGGAAAACTCCAGTGCGAAGCTTCGTTATCAAAATGGGGGGTCTCCGATGACCTTCCATCACACCATCGGACTAAAACCTGTGTAAGACACTAGAAGTACCATTAGTCCGCTCTAACCATGGTGTCATTGTCAACCAAGAATAGTATAGGCTAAATTCCCTTTCAATCTCCCCCTTTTTGGTTGGCGATGACAAACCGAGCTAGAGTTCACAAGGATATTATAAACAACAATAGACATAGTCATAGCATAACATAAATATCCATGGTTCACACACGAATCGAATGGGAAAGCACATGCCATAAGAAGCAATGAGAAAGCGAGGGGCATTGTGCTAATGGCGAACCCCGGAAAACCCCGGCAAGGAAACCGTAGATAACTAATAGAACTCTAATCTTCTCCCCCATTAGGATCGAGACACCAAAAAGGAAGAGAAGTAGAACGATGCTAGAGCATCCCAACTAGAAGAATGTAGAAGACGGAGGAGGCGGAACTGGGACATATTCCTCTTCAGGGTACTCCTCTGTCACACCCCAAAATTTTCCAAATTTTGAAATGTGAAAAATAAATAAACAAAAGAATTAATTGTTGAAATTTAGCATGAAAGGAAACTTTTTGCTTCTAAATGAAAACATCAAAACCCTACTTAAACAAAATTTGAATAAAAGGGAATCCAAAAAAATTTCAATCAAGTGAAGTGCATTCATCAATGAATGTACCTTGAAATTTAAACATTTGAAAAAGTAAACCAAAACCCTAAAACCCTAATGGAATAAAATCATTTCCAAGATCTACCTAAGACTATGGATTTGATCCATATAAAAATCTATCAAAAAACATTTGTAAATGATCAGGAATGATAAATAAAAATATTATAAAACCATATAAATTGGTTTCACTCAATTTGGAACCATGGATAAAAACTTATGAATATAATAAGATAAAAGGAAATAATTTCCAAAGCTAATAAAGCTCCTATCTAAAATCCATACAAAGTTGTGAGCAAAATAATCCTAAAGATATTTAAAATGATAAAAAATATTAAATAAAATTACACAAATTGGAATCACCAATTTTGGACCTATAAATAAAAAGATATGGATTTTATAAGACAAAGAAAGAAAGAAATAAGGAATATTTAAAAGCCAAAATAAATCTTTGTCAAGTCCATAAACAAATGAAAGTTATTGAATATTAAAATGAAATAAAAGATTATTTAAATAAAACTATATGGGCTTTGAACCATAATCAATTTTATTTAAATAAAGACAATTTGCCTAAATAATAAATCCCAATAAAATTATTTAGAAGTCAATTTAAAATCTTGAATTAAATCCATAAGCAAATGGAATAAAGATAATCCAAATCCAAATAAAATAAAGGGATAAAGAATATTCAAATAAAATTATATGGCATTAACCAAATTCAATTTCATTTGAATGAAGTCAAAATCCCTAATAGAAATGATTAATTAAATTATGAGAACATAATAATTTGGAATTTGCCAAAGTGGATTAAAAAGTTATCCAATTAACTTAAAAAGAATAAAAGAAATTATTTGAATAAATAATATGAGTTGGAACCATATTTAAATCTTATTTAAAATAAAGACAAATGTCTAAATTAAATAAATAACAAACCATATGACAATATAAGAAATATTATAAAGTGGAATATTTAAATACATTATCAATTAAAAATTAAACCTACTGAAAAGGTTTGATAGAAATATGAATTAAAAAATAAGCTTTTGAATCATATTAAATAATACTTGAAAATAAAGACAAAAGTCCTTTCAAATAAATATTGAATCATATTAAAATATTTTGAATTATTCTATATATGGAAATTCAAACAAATAAATAAACAGTACAAACTTACTGAAAAAGTTTGGTCCAAACTTGTATTCAAATTGAAGTTTGAATCAAAAGTTTAAAATGAAAACAGAAAATGAACTCATAAAAAGAAAAAGAATTCAGAAGAGGAAAAAAATGAAACAGACCCCAGCCCAGAACCTGGCCCAACTAAGTCTAACCCGCAGCCCATCTGCCTCCCCCACGCGAAACGTTTTCTCCCTAGAACCCGCACCCGCGCAGACGCTAACCACCAGACCCCACTGTACCCGCTTCTCCCTCGCTGACAACGCAACCCCACAGCCAGGTCATCATCGTCCTCACCCGCCCGCTGACCACACCCCCTCCCCGGCTGTTTCCTGCCATTGATTGCCGGCGTAAATTCGTAGTAACGCCGCGATTAAACAGCCCCGTGACCTCGCCCTCACAAGCGCCTCGCTCCCCTCTATCTTTCCCCTCGGTCGCCAACTCCTCACCGCCACCAGGCTGCTCCGATTTTGCTCGAGACCTCCCCTGTCTCCGACGAGCTCCCCGTAAAATTCCGGCCAACACCACCAGCCCCATTGCCCCTAGAGCAAGCGAGCATGCTCCCCATCATCTCCTGCACCTCCCAGTACCGTCCGCTAGGCCGCGCGTGCCCCCTTGCGTCAGCAACAACAACGAACAGAGCACCGCCATCATCTACCCCTCTCCGACGAGCTAATCCGGTATACTCCGACCGCGCCTCCCCTCTCTTTGATTCTCCTATGCTCACGACTCTGTTACGCATCTAATGGCACCTTCAGTTTGTCTTAGCACGCCCTACATCGTCGCCTCCGTCGACGAGCAGACGCACCCGTCGCCAGAAGCTTCTGCGGTGAGCGATTAACGTCAATGTCGTGCGCCCCTTCGTCGAAGAAGACCACCCCGAGAATCAGCGCATCACGGCGAGTCTAGTGAGCCACTTTCCTCTCTCCCTCGCTTCCCGTAGCCACTGCAGCGCCGTCGCCGCCGCGTCGCCGTCGCCAGTGCCGCCAGGCAATGGTCACTCGCTCATCAGCCGTTAGATCTCGATCACATGGGGTAGATAGATCCACTTAAACGAACTGTTATGTTTGATCTGTGCTGCACGATTTACTTTTAATCCAACGCACCACACTGCTCGATCCAGACGAATCGGTATGGACCAATAGGAACAAACCACGAGGCCTGTGTTTTGATTTAAAAACAGAAACTTGTCTTTTAGTAGATTGATTTTGTAAAATTCATAACTTTAAATCTACATGTCCACAATTTACAAATTTTATATCATTTGAATCAGGAAAAAGAATACAATCCAATCATGCCCTTTGTTTAGTGTTTTTATTCTGTAAAATTGGTTGTTTTTATAGAAACATTTCTAGGCCTAATTTGAGTATAAAAATTATTATAAAAATGTTTTTAGGGTAAAATCTTTTGTAAATGGTTTGTTTTGAACCTACCGACCATAAAAACCAACTTTTGGATTTAAAAATATATTATGTGACACTAAGGAATAAATCTTTGAATAAAAGAATTTCTAGTTAAATAAAAATGTTGATTATGGTTTAAAAATGCTTTTTGAGTAAAACCTTTGGAAAATGGTTTTATTTAAACTCTCTAACCCTAAACACTAAGTTTTGGATTTAAAAGTGTATTTGGTTAACCATAGAAAATTATTCCTTTGAATAAAGGCATTTCTAGTAAAATAAAATTATTGCTTTGATTTAAAAATGTTTTGAGTGAAACCTTTTGAAAATGGATTTTTTTGAAAACACTTTGACCCTAAATATTAATATTTTTGTTTAAAAACATTTTGGCTAACACTAGAAATTATTTTTTTGCTTTAAATCATTTTCTAGCAAAACAAAAATGATTTAAATGACCCATTTTCATTAACTTGATTTTAAATAGTTTTGCCACATTTATAAAAGACCAATAAGTGTTTTAAAATGTTTGTAGCCTTAGTAGAAACCACTTTTTCAATAAAACAATATTTTGCAGGCTTGCATGCATTATTTTGTTTTCATTATTTTATGTGATGAATTGTTTGAATGCTAGTTTTGAATTGTGCCTTGCTTGATTTAATTATAGTGAACCTTGAAGAGTGTGACTATTGCAAGATGAAGGAGTGAACCTATATTCTCTACTAAAAAGTCAAGTGGTGCTTCATACTTTTGTCCCATTATTTTAACTATGCATTAGTGATATTTCTAAGTAGAACTTGCATGGAATTTTCTATTTGTTAACTATGCCATGGGAAATCCTAGTAGATGATGCCTTAGTAGAATTTTCCCTAAGTTAAGATCCCTACTACTATCATGCCTATCTTAGCTAGTAGAAAACAAGGGTGGATTATATTCATGCTATGAAATATTTCTAAGTCAATGACTTGTGATTTGTCTAACAAAACAACTATGTGAATGAAACACCTGGGTGGAATGGTGTGAATGGTTTGTTTTGAGTGGTTACCTAGGGCCCATATTCATGGCCTACCCTATTGTATCTCACTTGCGGAAAGCCACCCAAGAACAAAGAGATTTGAGATGTCAAATGTTGAGAAGCTTCAAGTGCAGCCACATGGCAATATGGGCTCTGCCTGGATCATATATGTTGTAATAACTTAGCTAGATGGACAGTTGGTGGTAGGGGATGATAGGTTGGAGCGCGTCCATTTTGGTCTAAGGGAAGGCTTCTGAAAGATCTTGTCTCGATGCATGTCGAGTCTTGTGGGGAAAGTGCACCACCTCTCGAGAGAGTAAAAACCTAAGTACTTAGTCGTGTCCCCGGCAATGGACAATTTGAGAAACAAGACATGGAAGCTATCAAGGATCTCCTCATCCCAACTTCTAAGTTAAAAACTTGTGGTTGAACAAGGGTTAAAGGATCACCAATTTCTATTGGTAGATGGCTTGGGTGATTTTTACAAACAAAAACTTAGCGTTTTCAAATGATAAGGAAAATCTATTTTGAGCAAAGCAAGCCAAAGGTCCACTTAGGCAAATGCATATAGATGGTAGATACCACTATTCTACAATAGTATCACTTGCCCATACAATTCAAATGTATTGACCCTTGTGGCTATAACTTATTATGTTGCAGGTTTGTTTGATTTACTTGAAGTGTGTTGAATAGGATTACAAGTATACAACCAACATGATTGCTTGTGTCACTTTGACGATGAAGGACTCCATGCTATATAGATATTTCTGCTGCATTGTAATGAGATAGCCAAATGAGCTATGTAAGATGTAATGAATTATTTTATTCCTGGTTATAAAGTTGTACTATGACCTTTGTTTCTTGATATTACATCTTAAACTATGGATGCTAGCTATTGATCCAGGGTCTAGCATTGTAAACACATGATCTCTACCTTATTAAAGGTTGGGACCTCTACAGATGGTATCAGAGCACTGTGTTGCCTGTAGGATTGTAACCCTAAGATTGGACAAAACCCCTTAGAAAAATAGGAGTTGTATTTGTTCAAAATTATTTACAAACAATCTTGTAAACTCTTTCCTCAACCTTTTGTTTTGGATCTACATCTCTTCCATTTCAACTTGATGGACAAATCCTCCACCATGAGCAAAGACTTCAACACGAGAAAAGGACTTCACCAACTCAAATGACATCAACTTTAGTTTCACCAAGGACTTCAACTTGGACATCACTAAGGATTACAAGTGAGACAAGAATGTGACTCAAGACTTGAAGACTAAGGAAACACAAATGAGAACAAACCATCATCACCTTTGAAGTTTTGTGACCAAGATGCAAGAATTTTTCCAAGGATAACATGATCTTTTTCATGAAGAAAACAACTAAGAAGAATGGAATGATCTCAAGACAAACATATAGTTGGACCACCATACTAATGTTTAGTTTAGATCAAACACACCAACTTATGTGGTGTAGAAAAAATATTTTGTTGCCTAAAAATGTGCTTGAACCTTGTTGTTTGAGTGGAATATTTGATTGTGATTGCTTGCACATCGTTTGTGTGAATTGTTGTGTGTGATTAGACTTCTTCCTTAGAAATCTTTTGCCTATTCTAATCCCAATCCAACCCAAACAGATGACTTCTCCAAGAAACTCCAACATCAATAATGGAGACAACAACAACCAAGAGATACACATGAGAGAACAACTTCTAGCAACCCAAGCATAGTTGAATCAAGTGATAACTCATTTTTTAGCCAACAACAATGAGTTAGACCCAACCATGCAAAAAAAATTGGAAATCCAATCCCAATTGTTGCAAACGATGACCAATCAAATGATCAACATGATAGACAACCTTTCCCAAGGAGATTGTGACAACAATGATATCAAGGATGATATTATAGAATGAAATCAAGCTTGGAATATTTGTGGAGACATAGAACACACTTACAAAGTGCATGTGGATCAATGCCCTAATTGTGAAGAGAAACATCCAACTAAACAATGCCCCACATCTCAAGTGACTTGTTTCCTATGTGAAGGAAATGATCATGTCCTTATCCAATGCCCCATCTATCCTATAGTTCAACAAATGAAACAAGATGGAATGCATCAAATGTTTGGAAACCTCCATAAGGGAACAACTTCTACCAAGAAGGATGAAGGCAAAGTCAGAACCATGCCTCATAGAGCCATACCCAAAGTGACCACAAAGTGTTGCTACTCTTGTGGAGAAGAAGGACACATCTCTAGTAACTGCCCCAAGAAGAGAGAAAGATTTCCCACCTTTGTGGTGGAATATGAAGAGCACTAATTAGAAGAGCTCCTAGCTTTGGAGAGACCCAAGAAAAAGAAGAAGGACAAAAGCCAAGTGCAATGTTACAATTGCAAAGAGATGCGACACTATGCCAGTGAATGTCCAGAAAAGAAGAAGAACCAAGGAAACAAACAAGAGGCAATTATACCAAAGGAAAAGAAGGATATTACCCAATTGATGTGTTTCAAATGCAAAGAGCTGGGCCATTATGCAAGCAAATGTCCAGAGAAGTTACATCAAGATCCCAAGTAAGCCAAGATGTAATCTAGTTGGAAACCTTTTTAAGGGTGGTAGCACTCTAGTTGCCTTGAAGCCAACTTGTAACCTCTAGCCTTCCCAAATCTCAGGACGAGATTTCTTTTAAGAGTGGTAGCCTGTCACATCCCAAAATTTTCCAAATTTTGAAATGTGAAAAAAAATAAACAAAAGAATTAATTGTTGAAATTTAGGGTGAAAAGAAACGTTTTGCTTCTAAATGAAAACATCAAAACCCTACTTAAACAAAATTTGAATAAAAGGGAATCCAACAAAATTTCAATCAAGTGAAGTGCATTCATCAATGAATGTACCTTGAAATTTAAACATTTGATAAGGTAAACCAAAACCCTAATGAAAGAAAATCATTTCCAAGCTCTCCCTAAGACTATGGATTTGATCCATATAAAAATCTATCAGCAAACATTCTTAAATGATCGGGAATGATAAAAAAATATATTATAAAACCATATAAATTGGTTTCACTCAATTTGGAACCATGGATAGAAACTTATGAATATAATAAGATAAAAGAAAATAATTTCCAAAGATAATAAAGCTCCTATCTAAAATCCATACCAAATTGTGAGAAAAATAATCCTCAAGTGATTTAAAAGGATAAACAAATATTAAATAAAATTCCACAAATTGGAATCACCAACTTTGGACCTATAAATAAAAAGATATGGATTTTATAAGACAAAGAAAGAAAGAAATAAGGAATATTTAAAAGGCAAAATAAATCTTTGCCAAGTCCACAAACAAATGGAAGTTATTTAATATTAAAAAGAAATAAAAGATTATTTAAATAAAACTATATGGGCTTTGAACCATAATCAATTTTATTTAAATAAAGACAATTTGCCTAAATAATAAATCCCAATAAAATTATTTAGAAGTCAATTTAAAAACTTGAATTAAATCCATAAGAAAATGGAATAAAGATAATCCAAATCCAAATAAAATAAAGGGATAAATAATATTCAAATAAAATTATATGGCATTAACCAAATTCAATTTCATTTGAATGAAGACAAAATCCCTAATAGAAATGATTAATTAAATTATGAGAAAATAATAAATTGGAATTTGCCAAAGTGGATTAAAAAGTTATCCAATTAACTGAAAAAGAATAAAATAAATTATTTGAATAAATAATATGAGTTGGAACCATATTTAAATCTTATTCAAAATAAAGACAAATGTCTAAATTAAATAAATAACAAACCATATGAGAATATAAGAAATATTCTAAAGTGGAATATTTAAATACATTATCAATTAAAACTTAAACCTACTAAAATGGTTTGATAGAAATATGAATTAAAAAATAAGCTTCTAATCATATTAAATAATACTTGAAAAAAATACAAAAGCCCTTTCAAATAAATATTGAATCATATTAAAATATTTTCAATTATTCTATATATGGAAATTCAAACACATAAATAAACACTACAAACTTACTGAAAAAGTTTGGTCCAAACTTGTATTCAAATTGAAGTTTGAATCAAAAGTTTAAAATGAAAACAGAAAATGAAATCAGAAAAAGGAAAAGAATTCAGAAGAGGAAAAAAATGAAACAGACCCCAGCCCAGAACCTGGCCCAACTAAGCCCAACTCGCAGCCCATCTCCCTCCCCCATGCGAAACGTTTTCTCCCCAGAACCCGCACCCGCGCGGATGCTGACCACCGGACCCCACCATACCCCCTTCTCCCTCGCTGACAACGCAACCCCACAGCCAGGTCATCATCGTCCTCACCCGCCCGCTGACCACGCCCCCTGCACAGTCGTTTCCTGCTGTTGATTGCCAGCATAAATTCTTAGTAACGCCGCGATTAAACAGCCCCGTGACCTCGCCCTCATAAGCGCCTCGCTCCCCTCTATCTTTCCCCTCGGTCGCTAACTCCTTGTCGCCCCCAGGCTGCTCAAATTTTGCTCGAGACCTCCCCTGTCTCTGACGAGCTCCCCGTCAAATTATGGCCAACACTGCCCGCCGCATTCCCCCCAGAGAAAGAGAGTGTGCTCCCCATCATCTCCTGCACCTCCCGGTAATGCCCGCTTGTCCGCGCATGCCCCCTAGCATTGGCAATAACAACGAATAGAGCAACGCCGCTGTCTACCCCTCTCCGACGAGCTAATCCGGTATACTCCGACAGCGCCTCCCCCTCTCTTTGATGCTCCTATGCTCGCGACTCTCTTACGCATCTAACGCACCTTCGATTTGTCTTAGAACACCCTACATCGTCGCCTCCGTCGACGAGCAGACGCACCCATCGCTAGAAGCTTCTCCGGCGAGCGATTAATGTCAACGCCGTGCGCCCCTTCGTCGAAGAAGACCACCCCGAGAATCAGCGCATCACGGCGAGTCTGGTGAGACACTTTCCTCTCTCCGTTGCTTCCCATAGCTGTCGCAGCGCCGTTAGCAGAGTGTCACCGCCGCGCCGCCGTCGCCATCACCGCCAGGCAATGGTCACTCGCCCATCAGCCGTTAGATCTCGATCGCATGGCATAGATAGATCCACTTAAATGAACCATTATGTTTCATCTATGTCGCACGATTTACTTTTAATCCAACGCACCGCACTACTCGATCCAGACGAATCGGTATGGACCAATAGGAACACACCACGTGGCCTGTGTTTTGATTTAAAAACAGAAACTTGTCTATTAGTAGATTGATTTTGTAAAATTCATAACTTTAAATCTACACGTCCAAAATTTACAAATTTTATATCATTGGAATCAGGAAAAAGAATACTATCCAACCATGCACTTTGTTTAGTGTTTTGCTTCAGTAAAATTGGTTGTTTTTGCAGAAACATTTCTAGTCCTAATTTGAGTATAAAAATTATTCTAAAAATGTTTTAGGGTAAAATATTTTCTAAATGGTTTCTTTTGAACCTACGGACCATAAAACCAACTTTTGGATTTAAAAATATATTTTGTGACACTAAGGAATAAATCTTTGAATAAAAGCATTTCTAGTTAAATAAAAATGTTAATTATGGTTTAAAAATGTTTTTTGAATAAAACCTTTGGAAAATGGTTTTATTTAAACTCTCTGACCCTAAACACTAAGTTTTGGATTTAAAAGTGTATTTGATTAACCATAGAAAATTATCCTTTGAATAAAGGCACTTCTAGTAAAATAAAATTGTTGCTTTGATTTAAAAATGTTTTGAGTGAAACCTTTTGAAAATGGATTTGTTTTAAAACACTTTCACCCTAAATATTAATATTTGTGTTTAAAAACATTTTGGCTAACACTAGAAATTATTATTTTGATATAATCATTTTCTAGCAAAACTAAAATGATTTAAATGACCCATTTTCATTAACTTGATTTTAAATAGTTTTGCCACATTTATAAAAAACCAATAAGTGTTTTAAAATGTTTATAGCCTTAGTAGAAACCACTTTTTCAATAAAACAATCTTTTCCATGCTTGCATGCATTATTTTGTTTTCATTATTTTATGTGATGAATTTTTTGAATGCTAGTTTTGAATTGTGCCTTGCTTGATTTAATTGTAGTGAACCTTGAAGAGTGTGACTATTGCAAGATCAAGGAGTGAACCTATATTATCTACTAAAAAGGCAAGTGGTGTTTCATACTTTTGTCACATTATTTTAACTATGCATTAGTAATATTTCTAAGTAGAACTTGCATGGAATTTTCTTTGTGTTAACTATGCCATGGGAAATCCTAGTAGATGATGCCTTAGTAGAATTTCCCCTAAGTTAAGGTCCCTACTACTATCATGCCTAGCTTAGCTAGTAGAAAACAAGGGTGGATTATATTCATCCTATGAAATATTTCTAAGTCAAGGACTTGTGTTTTGTTTAATAAAACAACTATGTGAATGAATCACCTGGTGTATTTATGGTTGAATGGGTTATTTCTAAGTCAAGGACTTGAAAACAACTAAGTCAAGGAATGGTTGAATGGGTTATGTTCAGTGGTTACATAGGGCCCATATTTATGGACTACCCTAGTTTATTTCACTTGTGGAAAGTTACCCTGGAACAAAGAGATTTGAGATGTCAAATGTTGAGAAGCTTCAAGTGCAGGCACATGGCAATATGGGCTCTGCCTGGATCATATAGGTTGTAATAACTTAGACAGATGGACAGTTGGTGGTAGGGGGATGATAGGTTGGAGCGCGTCCATTTTGGTCTAAGGGAAAGCTTCTGAAAGATCTTGTCTCGATGCATGTCGAGTCTTGTGGGGAAAGTGCACCACCTCTCGAGAGAGTAAAAATCTAAGTACTTAGTCGTGTCCCCGGCAATGGACAATTTGAGCATCAAGACATGGAAGCTATCAAGGATGTCCTCATCCCAACTTCTAAGTTAAAATCTTGTGGTTGAACAAGGGTTAAAGGATCACCAATTTCTATTGGTAGATGCCTTGGGTGATTTTGACAAACAAAAACTTAGTGTTTTCAAATGATAAGGAAAATCTATTTTGAGCAAAGCAAGCCTGAGATCCACTTAGCCAAATGCATATAGATGATAGATACCACTATTCTACCATAGTATCACTTGCCAATACAATTCAAATGTATTGACCCTTGTGGCTGTAACTTATTATGTTGCAGGTTTGTTTGATGTTAGTGAAGTGTGTTGAATAGGATTACAAGTCTACACCAACATGATTGCCTGTGGAACTTCGGAGATGAAGGACTCCATGCTATATAGATATTTCTATTGCATTCTAATGAGATAGCCAAATGAGCTATGTAAGATGTAATGAATTATTTTATTCTTGGTTATAATGTTGTACTATGACCTTTGTTTCTTGACATTACATCTTAAACTGTGGATGCTATATATTGATCCAGGGACTAGCATTGTAAACACAGGGATCTCTACCTTATTAAAGGTTGGGACCTCTACATCCTTAGTATCAGAATCATCATCATTGTCCTCATCATTAACATCATCATGAGCAGGGGGACCACTCGGACCACTGGGAGCAAACTGACTGGGAAAGTAGCCATAGAACATAGCATCATCAAGAGGCGGCATCTCATAGTTGACATAAGGAACGGGAGCCATCTCAGAACCATCTGGAGGAGGAGTGACATTCTGGGTCGCGAGAAACTCATTGTGGCGGCGCCGAATATCCTGACTCATCTCCAAAGCCTTGTGCTCACATCATAGGAAGAACGACACATCTGAAAAAGCCTCTAGAAGAACTTGGCAGCACCACCCTTGGGCCGTGGGTGAGAGGAGGACTCACTAATAGGACGACAAGAACTAGCCCGAGTAGAAAAGGACGACCGAGGGTAATGAGAAGCTTTGATGCGGTGCTCAGGAGGCCGCATCCCAGGAGCCCTAGGATTTTGGGCGCGGAGATAGAGATTAAGAATTTCTTGTTCCTCTCTCTCTCGCCCCCATCACACCAAGCGGCACCACCCTATTGAGCAGCTTCTATACATACATGCATAAGGTGGGAGTCATCTTGTCCAAAGCAGCCCGCCGCAGCTCACAGTACACAAAGTCACATCCATCAATCTTCCTCAGCCTATTAGGGTGACAATTGTGAAAAAGGTTGGCAAAATACCCACGGCAGTTAGTGGAATCGCCAACACGGGGAACAAGGGACTGACGGGAGATACTGGCCAAAGTGTGATAGTAGTAATACATGCCAGTCATGCACGGAGGACTCCACTGAGAATCCAGGGGATAGCATAAAGCAAGAGTCTTAGCAGGCTTAACCTTCTCACTGTGAATACGGAAGCCTCCTCCCCTACCCGTGTAGCCCATGACATCAACCAAATCAGCATAGGTAGCCTAAAACCGCCACGTGCCAGTCATCCAAGTCATAGTGCAGTCCTCATCATCATGAAAATAGATTGTGCAAAAGAACCCTGTTAGCCTTGAGTTTGATGCGCCCAGAACGAGTGCTACCCTCAGGCTCACGCTGCATAGACCGAGTGGTGCGACGAGTCCGCTTGATCCTGTTAGCTACCTCAGGCACATACTCACTACCAGGCATATACTCATCACCAGCAGAATCAGCATCTTCATCTGTGAAAAAGAGAGAGGGGTTGGGGAGCACAGAGATAAGTACACATGCCAAAGGGAAAGAGGGGGAGAAAAAACTTGGATTTGGGCAAGTGCATGGTAAAACAGATGACATTGCAGAGAGGTCCGGTGCCAGGGCCGGAAGAACCGGTTCCAGAACCGTATGGTTCGGTGGAAGGGTCGGTTGGAATGAATGTAGAACTGGATGGTCTGGTGTTAGAGCCGGAAAACCGGACAGACCGGATGGTCCGGTTGTACAGCCAGAGCAACCGGATTGCAAACCGAGATCCAGGGTGGCCAACTATGAAATGCAAAAATTCTTACCAATGACTCAAGTACTTGCACAAATACAGTTCTAAGCAGAACGGGTAGGACATGGAGGAACAAGGGTGGTATACAAGAACAAGGTGGACCTCTAACTTGTAAAATCCAAGAAAATGTATAGCAAAACATGGGGATTTTAGAAGCACACGATGAGAAGGAGCAAAGGGAGTACCCGAGGACATGGCTTCCCATGGAGGAAAACACCAAAGATCCCTTGAGGAAGAAGAACACCAAAAAGCTCCCAAACCACCGCGAGATGAAGAAATTCCTTTGGTGGAAAGCCTCCAAAGGTCCTTCCACATGAAATGGTGGCCCGATCTATGGATCCTAGGGGTGGAACCACCCTAGGAGAGGAGGGGAGGGTGGGAGGGGCGAAAATGGAGGAGGTAAGGGTCGGGGCAAGTGAAAGGGAACTATTGGGGGGAGGGGGAGGGCCGGGAAGAAGAAGGAAAAAATAGATCTGAAACTCGGTTTTAAGTCCGGTTCAATAGAGATCCAAACCGGACAACCTGGTCCATAGGTCGGAAAACCGAAAGTCAACCGGAAAGCTGTACTGACCCGAGCTTCAGATAGACTCGGTATAGTATAACCGGACTTCCCGGTCAGGTCCGATTTTCTGACACTGGCACCAGACCGTCTGGTCTGAGAGCCGGTTCAACTGCGCCAAAAACCGAACATCAGAAAAGACACGGAAAAAAATATCAGAAATTTTTTCGAGGATGGCATGTGCATGTAGAGGAAGATAGTAGACTCCAAAAGGGTAGAGGAAGTAGGTGATATAGGCATGCCTATTGGAAAGAACCAATTTCAACCGCACAAATAGCAACAATAGGCATGATTCGAGGATATCAAGAGTCAGAAAGAAAATCAACAGAAAAAATCAGAGAGCCTCAAGATGGAAACCATTGATATGCAAAGGAGGCTAGAGGATGGCGGGGGATTTCTCCCCCTATGTTTAAGCACATGTGTCATGGTGCCTCAAAGATAGATTCTTGGACCCATATCATGACACGAGATCAATTTATGTTGCACACATAGGTATGCATCAAACCAAGACATGGTAAGATGGATATCCCTACATGTGCTACACGACTAAGATACATAGCACGTTAAGAGCAAGAACATAATGCAATAAGTAAATCAATCCAAGTTTTGAGGATCTAGGATACCAAGTTCTCGCCTCAACATGACAAACCGGGCTTCATCCAAAGGCTTCGTGAAGATATCGGCCAATTGGAACATCTACCCACATGAGTGAGGTTGATGTCACCATTTGCGACATGGTCACGTAGGAAGTGGTGGCGAAAGTCAATATGTTTGGTGCGGAAATGTTGGACGGTTTTATTGGCGATCTTTATTGCGCTTTCATTTTCACATAGAAGAGGCACTGTACCAAGAGACACACCATAGTCTTTCAAGGTTTGCCTCATCCATAACAATTGAGCACAACAAGATGTCGCGGATATGTACTCGGTTTTGGCGGTGGATAGGGCTATGGAGTTTTGTTTCTTGGAAGACCAACTCACCAACGACCGGCCAATGAATTGGCAAGCCCCGGAGGTTGATTTCCAGTCAACCTTATCACCTGCCCAATCGGCATCCAAATAGCCAACAAGCTCAAAGGTTGGCCCCTTTGGATACCAAAGCCCGAGAGTAGGAGTGAGAACAAGGTACCTAAAAATCCGTTTGACCACCATCAAGTGGCACTCCTTGTGAGTGGATTCAAAACGAGCACACATTCCAACACTTAACATGATATCCGGCCTAGAAGCACAAAGGTAGAGCAAGGAACCAATCATAGAATGATATACCTTTTGATCCACGTCCTTCTCACAAACTCTAAGGCTCTGTTTGTTATAGCTTCTGCTTCTGCTTCTACTGCTTCTAGGGCCAAAAAAGCAGAGGCCGAAAAAAACAAGCTAATTTTGTATAGCGCTGCCGACAAGCGTTGTCCCGATTTGCACTAAGGAGAGCGAAGCGGCAGAAGCTAAGCGGGAGGCGCTTCCCGCAGATTTTGCCACATCCCGAGTTGGTGTGGACCAAACTATCCTCTACACTTCACCGTAATTACAAAAAACTTGCCCTCGCTTCCCCTCGAGCTGGTCTCATGTTTTCTCATTGCTCTCCCCTGTCCAGCCATGGCAGGCTAGGGTTCCACATCCACCGCCGCCATTCCCCCAAGCCGTCGTTGTTCCTCGCCGCCATCCACTGTCGCCAGCTCGAATCCCCTTCTTCGAATCTGTTCTGGGCCTCCTCCGAATCCCCTGCTCTGACCTCCTAGGCTCCCAGCCTCGTCGCCGCCGCCAGAGATAGGGGCTCGGCGCCGCCGTTCCCCGCCGCCAGCAACTTGGCCACCCGGCTAGCTCCACCCCGAATCCTCCCTCCGATGGTCGATCCATGGGCGTCACGCCCTGTGGTGGCGGTGATCCATGGGCTTCGGGGATTGCAGGAGGCATGGGGCGGCGATGCCTGGGTATGGGGGCGGCGACGAATTCAGGCCATGAGGGCGGCGGCTCCTGGACGTGGGGTTAGCGGTGAGGTCAGGGCATGGAGGGCGGCTGTGATTTCTGGACCATCTGCAGGGAGGCCTAGGCGTGGGGAGAACCAGGGCCTCTCTAGTACAGTAGTGAATTTCTCTTTAAAAAATGTCAAAAACAAAAAAGGAAAAAGCCAAAAGCCTAAAAAACATCCCAATATTACTCCGGCAAAAAGGGTACAGAATTATTTAGTCCAAACAAACATCCCAAAATGTGTTTACAATTATTTTAGCCCCAAAAATAAATAATTTGTGGTAATTCAGCCCTTAAACATTATACTTAATTAAAAAAAAGTTTAAAAACACTCTTATGTAACATTTTCTACACTCAGGGGTATTTAATACATCTTACTCTTAAAATCGACAACAACAGTCATCAAAAACACTTCGCCAAACACCAAATTTCTATTTCCAACAGCTACTTCCTACAGCCGATTTTCCACAGCTGATTCTTCACAGCTGTGTTTCAACAGCTGCAGCCCAAACAAACACATCCTAAGGCCAAGTTGTCCATTTAGTGGCATGGGTGTCTTCATGGGATTATCCTTGGCCATTTCGAACTTATTGAGCATGTCCTTAATGTACTTCCCTTGAGAGATGAAAGTGCCATAACACTACAAGGAATGTGTCATCTTGTGACCTTTTGATAGTGACTGTGGATAAAATCGTCATATATCTATGACAATTCTGCACTATATGGTCGTAAGCCATTTGACAGGGCCAAATCCTTATTAAACTATGATGATTTCGCTACGGAGCGCCGTAATTTGTATGGACGGAATCGTCATAATTGCTAAGTCTAAGCGGGATATAAGAGAAGTACAATATTAGCCATTGGATGTGAGCATGATGAACAGATAGGATGGCGATCTGTGGAAACTTGTTGTGGATCGATGACTTGGCCGATCGCACATCCAACCCTAGGTCCACGTCTACCACATCGCGGGCGCGTAGACTCATCATCTCTCCGCTGCCACCCCCACCCTGACCCCCACTCCCACTGCTCCCGAATCTCGATCCTGATCCCATCGCCAACGCCGATCTCCGCTCGCCCCCTCTCATCCACAGCGACCCCCATCGCCGATCTCCTCCTAGGAAGGGCCACGACCAAGATCTCATGGCTGCCAGGGACCAAGATTTTGCCGTCCATCTTCAGTCGCAATTGCTCCTCGGGCTTCTCTTGGGCCTCCACCGCCGACCAGGTCACCCAAGACCTCACCGCCATCATCACCAGTAACGCCCCTCCCGTCCCCTCCTGCCTCCTTAGTTTCCTCTTTCCGCCGCCACTGCCCACTTGTTGACAGATCCGATTCTGGAACCCAGGGGAGTCCAGCGGGATCGGCGCCGAGACGACGCGAGTCTTGGCAGAGCGTAGGGACCATGTCGTCATGACCTCGAGGAACCTCGCCACCACCGACTCCATGCCACAGGCCATCTTCGCTGACACACCCTCTGCCACCCTCGACGTCATGGACCTCGACCTCTCCTCCATGGCCTCCGTCCCCAAGGTCACTGCTGACTTCAATGCTAAGGTACTCCCACTCAACATCCTCATGTACCTACTACACCTGCACGCTCCCTTCCCACCTTCACCTTATTTGCGACTTGATGCTTCCAATCATACATACTACAATCCTGGTAGTTTGGATGCAGTGGTACTATTTGGCTGCTTTTATGTAGATAGCTTCCGTACAATTTAATACCATCACCTTATTCTGATTCCTTTCTTGATGTGCTTGTATGTGCCACCAAGGTAATTTGCAGTCAGATTGCTTATCTAGTTATATGATGTCATTCATATCCTTGATGTGCAAACTAGGTCATTTTAATTAAGTATGCATCATAGAGGAAGTGCCAACATAACTTTGCCCTATGTTATTCTATCATTGTTTTCGGACATATCTACATTTGCTATGCTATATGCAACTTTTTCTATAACAACTAGTTGCTAGCTAAAGCAAGATCTTCATATATTTATACTTGAAACACTCTCTTCATCATAAGTCTTTAGCCTGGACCTGAATATGTCCTATGGATCATCTAATCCTTCGATAGTGGTATTTACTCCAATAAAATGGTCACTTGCTTTATTTTCTCTTTTAACCTATATCAGACTATGTTTAGGTTCTGCATATGGACCTACTGTTCCATATTCAGCATAACATTTTTTATAAAGCATGTGTTCTCACGTTGGCTCGATGTTTTATTTAGCTATCTATAATCACCACCATCGGATTTGTCAAAGGTGCCCCAAACACTGATGTACAAGGGTTCAATGTTTACCACAAGATTCGTTTAATGATGTGAGCTTTTTTATTTTCCAGCACACTCACAAACCTAGGATATTAATAAAGTTGTTCCTTCAAGCGATGCCTTTATCTTGGTATACACTTGATTGACCTACTTCTGTTGTTTGGTATACACATGTCTAGATAGATCTGGAAGAATGATACACATGTCTAGTTATCTGATTGCAGACTTGTAAATATTTTCATTACCCGTGAGTGTGATGTGATATGTGGCTGTTAATTGTCGTGGCACTCATATGTATGTTGTATGTACTTTATAAGCCATCTATAAATGTTCCTTGTGAATGTAACAGTTTCATGTTCAGTTTTGGCAATATATTACATGGTTTAAGCTCACTGATCTCTACAATAACGTTTGGTAATGGAACATTTACTTGATCGGGGAGTAGCATGTCATCACATTGTGATATATTCTGTAGCATGTTTGTAGTGTGTACTCGAACATATGTCGCTCTTCTATAGCAATCTAGTTTCTTGCATCTTGTAGAAATTTATGAAGGTAGATAGAAAAGAGTTACCATTAGTCTCATCTAGAATAGTAAATTGATGTCTCTATTTTAGTTATGCTAGAGTAATGCAGTGTTGAATCAGTTCACATGTTTTATCTTTAATCTTGGTAGTGTGATAAACACATTAGTAAATATGAATAACTATGACACAATTACTAAGTTACCTTGTTCTGGATCGGTACCTATCATTGCCATGTAACAAAAACCACAAGGGACCTTTCTGTTTCTTATTTTGTCTGCACTAGCATCTAGTTTATTACAGTCAAAGTATGATTATGGACAACTAGATGTAACATAACATGGAAACTTGTTGTATTTTAGGATGGTATTTATGAGTTAATCCTCTGTTTGGTTTGGAATTGAGCAGGAGATCGAGTTGTCTAGTGGAAAGTTTTAGAGCTGCCTGAGGGAGATCAGGAAGCGGGCTCGAGGATGATAAAAAGGGGATCAAGATCAAGAAATAGGACTGGGAGAAGTTGCATGTGCACATAGCATCATACAATAACTTCCCATCCGCTGCTGGTTTGGCCTCTTCGGATGCTGGATTTGCTTCTCTTGGTAAGTCTCCTAGCTGATATCATGGCTATAATAAGTCAGTAAAACTAGATGTATTATTCTACTAGCTCTTATATCATGGTAATAAGTCAATAATAAGAGCCGATGTATAATTAGTGAATATTTTCTATGTTAAACTTGTATTTCCTTTTATTTTGTATAAAGCACAGAGCCAAATTTACTTATGTTTAGAAGTAGAGGCGGTATTTCTCACTTTTGGTAACATTGTTCTCTAACCAATGCAATATTCAAGCATTCATTCTTGAGGGGATATGTTTTTAGAAGTGGTCTTTTATCCTGTAGAAGGTTGTCGAATGCACCTTTTATGTGTTATCTATATCTTATTATAAAGTAGAACCCCATTAAGAGTTATTTATTTTTGTCTATCTAAGCATGCAGGTCATCCACATCATCGTCTATTCTTGGCCAGATAATCTCACCGTCCATCTCTATGGTTACAAAGTCTAAACCATATTGTACCGGTGATGTATAGGATTTAGAGTGTGTTGTACTATGTAGTACCAGCAATCTAATTAGAGCACTAGATTAGTGGAACTTGTAAGTTGAGACAAAACTATTGAGATCAACTTCTTATGTGTTGTGGGAATGTCCTTGCGTTGCATAGTAGGCTCCGAATTGTACATGTTGTTGCAGATGAGCTATCCCTGTTTATTGTAGTTCACTAGGCACCTATATATTTATGTGGTCGTGTTTGCATCCCACTTTATTTAGTTTTGACATGGTGACCATCACACTATATATATATATATATATATATCTTGGGTTGTTGAGGAGTTGACATCTCGTACATGATGAAAAAATAGTAGTAGTAAGCTAGCAAATGACGTTTAGCTTGGTAAGGAGAAATGCAGTTTGTAGTTATCAGTGACCTGTAGGTTCCATTGCATAATCGAATTATACAATATTCAGAAACTAGAAATAACTCTGTTTATACTATGTGATTCTGCACATGTGGTCCTCATATTTTCTAGAGTTCATTTGTGATGTTGAAGCTATGGTCTGAATATATTTGTATTAGGATCTAGTTGTTCCTCTATGATGTTATTTTATGGTCACCATTTCATGTTACTTTCTGTTTGGTCTCTATGATGTGCGGCATCAGCACCTGCGCCTCCCGCTCACCGTTGACTCCCGACGACGATGGTGGGGCTGGTGGTACGGCGCGACCCGACGGGGCGGGATCTGGACGCGCTCCACGTGCTGGTCTAGGCTGCGACAAGCCCCTCGCCAAGTTCTCCGACACCGACGTCGACGAGTTCATCGCCTCCGACCCCGCCTACGCCCCAGGTATCTGCCTGTCCTACCCTCTCCGCCTCAGATTCTGCTAAATTGTTGCTGCTGCTAGGATTTTGTTGTTGTTGTGTATTAAAACTCCTTAATTACTCCTAATTGTAGTTATGCTCATTTGTAGTGTACCTTTCCAATAATCTCCTACTATAAACCTTCTATGTATTTTCATAAGGTGTCATCATGTAACATTTACATGGAGCTAGAAATTAATTCATAGTTAGAAGTATGATCTTAGTGTTTTGTGGAACACACAGAAAACTCTTCTTATAATCTTCTACTGAACCAAATTTAGAGACTAAATATGTTATAGGCTGAAGCTCTTTTATTATTATAAAATTTAATTCTAATGGACATTTAACGTATGTTCTAGCTATATTATAAAAAGTGCAGTATCATTTCACATCTTATTGGAATGTGAAACCAGTAATAACTGAATAGTAGTTGCGACAGTCCTGTTGCACTCACATCTCTCCCTTTCCTTGAATAGGTAAAGAAAGTTGACATGCTTAACGTTGTGACTTGAAGGATGAAATCTTATCTCTTGCTCTACTCACGTTATCAACTAGAGGTATATAGTAATGACATTGGGTGTTGATGCCTGTACTATGAATCAGGGTTGCTTGAAGTCATAAAACTTTGTGAAATGTAAATTTGGTTGTTTGTAAGATAATTTTTGTTCCTTTTTGGTATTTTTAATGTCCAAGACATGCATTTCCTTAACTAGGACGTCTGTATGTTTGAGTGCCAGTTAAAAGTGATGTAGGTTTGTATCACCAGTATAATGTTCGCTAATAGCTTCAGAATTGATATGCACATCTGTTTATTTTCTTTCTGCCTGATCTATGTTAATTTTAGAAGATATTGCTTTCTTTGAATGATAGCCATAACATCATTTCCACTCTTTTACATGAGCTACAGGCTATAGATGGAAGAACTGAAGGCTTCATACTTAGCAAAGAGTTGATATTCATATTTTTGTGGCCGTGGGTGATTTGGACTTTGGAATGTTTGTAATATACTGCACAAATACTTTTGTAGCTGTTTTCTATTCTTGGGTTATGTGAATTACGTCTGATTGTAATATATGTCACAATTTTGGTTACAATTATTGAATGTGATTTGATATGGTGCTTACCAAAATATTATTTGTGTAATGCCTGTGTGTTTATCCAAATGCTACTTGTTAAAAGTCACGGCCTAAAAAATATTGGACCGGAGCAATTTACAATTCCTAGAAAAAATGGTTAAAAATAAAAAGAGCTCGATGGTATAAAGTCCATAGTCCTAAAAATAAAAAGGCCATGGCCCTATAAACAAAAAGGCCAAAATGTTGGGCTTGGCCCAAGTAGCAACCAGAATTGATAGAAAAATATTAATAGACTGAATTGTTGGGCTTGGCCCATATAATTTTTGAAATGGACCGGGCTGATTCTATGCCATGTAGGATCGTCCACGTAGGATCTGACCTGGCGAGACCAGACTGCTCATGACGATATTCGATCGTCATAATGCTTATGACCATTCAATATCGTCATAGACGGTTATGACGATTTCAGTAAAAACGTTGTTATAGTTCATTTGCGACGCCCAGCTTTCGACGATCTCAAAATCGTCATAAACGGACTATTGTGACGATTCTATGACGAAAATAGAGGGTCATATATAGCCAGATTCCTTGTAGTGTAAGGAAGTTGCTTTATAATGAAGCCTAGGAAGAACTTCAACTCCCTCAGCATGGACATCCTAAATTTCGTAGTCATCCACTCGGCAAAAACTTTGTTGTGATATTCGTTAGTTCCACCAAAGATAATATCATCAACATAAATTTGAACAATGAATAAGCCACCCCCTTTAACCGGTTTGGTGAAATGGTATCACATCCCAAAATTTTCCAAATTTTGAAATGTGAAAAATAAATAAACAAAATAAATAATTGTTGAAATTTAGGGTGAAAAGGAACTTTTTGTTTCTAAATGCAAACATTAAAACCCATCTTGAACAAAATTTGAATAAAAGGAAACCAACAAATTTCAAACAGATGGAATGCATTCATCAATGAATGAATCTTGAAATTTAAACACTTGGAAGATAAACCAAAACTCTAAAACCCTAATGGAAGAAAATCATTTCCAAGATTACTCTAAGACCATGGATTTGATCCATATAAAAATTTAGCAACAAGCATTTATAAATGATCAAAGATGATAAATCAAAATATTATAAAAACCATAAAAATTGGTTTCACTTAATTTGGAACCATAGATACAATCTTATGAATTTAATAAGATAAAGAAATTAAATTTCAAAGCTAATAAGCTCCTATCTAAAATCCATACCAAATTGTGATCAAATTAATCCTAAAGGGATTTAAAAAGATAAACAAATATTAAATAAGATTTTACAAATTGGAATCACCAAGTTTGGATCTATAAATAAAAAGATATGGATTTTATAAGTTAAAGAAAGAAAGAAAGAAAAAAGAAATAACGGATATTTAAAAGCCAAATTAAATCTTTGCCAAATCCATAAGGAAATGGAATAAAGATAATCCAAATCCAAAAAAATAAAGGGATAAAGAATATTCAAAATAAAATAATATGACATTAACCAAATTCTATTCCATTTGATTAAAGACAAAATCCCTAATAGAAATGATTAATTAAATCATGGGAAAATAATAAATGGAATATGCCAAAGTGGAATAAAAGTTATTTAATTAACCTAAATGAAATAAAAGAAACATTTAAATAAAATTTTGGAATTAAAACCATATTTGATTTTATTTGAATAAAGACAAATGCTCAATTTAAATGAGTAATAAATCATATTAAAATATTTCAAATAATTCAAAGTGAATTATTTGGCACCCTAATAAATAAATTAAATGTACTGAAAAGGATTTGGTAAAATTTGGAATTTAAATAGGAGTTGGAGAACATATTTAAAATCCTATTTAAATAAAGACAAAAGTCCATTTTAAATAAAATATAAAACCATAAAAGAATTATTCCTAAATGGTATTTAAAATACATGTTGAAACAGCATTAAAACTTACTGAAAGTTTGGCAAATATTTGAATTCAAATGGTTGTTTGAATTGTTTGAACAAATTCAAAACAGAAAAATAAAAATGAAACAAAACAAAAAAGGGAAAGAAATCAACCCAGCCCAACCTACCCATCTAGCCCAGCAAGCCCATTTTCCCTCTCCCCCGCAGAAAATGGTTCACACCGCAGCAGGAACCCGCGCAGTCAATGACGGTTGGACCCCACCTAAAACACCTCTCCCTCGCTGACAGAATGACCCTACATGTCAGTCATCGTTTTCACCCACACGACTAGTTCTTCCCCTCACTCTCTCTCCCGTTTCTGCTTGATTCTCGCAAACTTAATTCGCCTTAATGCCGAGGCCGTTACCCACCATGTTCACGCCCTCTTAATCACCCAATCTTGCCCACTCCCCATCATTCGCCCATGCCAAAACGCCACAGGGCTGCCCGAATTACAACCTCGAACTCCTCTGCCCGACGACACTCCGGCAACGATTCTGGCGACACCAGACCCCCCCCACTATCCCGGACTCACCCAAGCATGTTCCCCATCAACAGGCGCGTCTTCCAGTTCTTTCCTCTCGCTCGCACGTTCCCTGTAGCCTCGGCAACAACCACGACAGAGCACCGCCACCGTCGACAGCAACTCCATCAACCTCTCACCGGTAATCCCGACCTCTCGTTCCTCTCTGGACGATACCCCTGCAACCCCCTCTCACTCACATGTCTAACGGACCCTTTCCCTCACTCTCCTGTGCCTTGTAGCTTCGTCATCAACGACACCAGAGAAAACCTGTCGTCAGCAACCACTCCGGCGAGGAATCGCTAGTGACTCTGTGTGCCCCTCGACAAACGGTTGCCACCTTGAGCTTCACTACGACCCCGTGAACTCGGTGAGCTATTCCTCCCTCTCTCGCGCTTGCTAAATCATTGGCAACCTCACCGCCAGAACCGCGCCGCCGCCCGAATTTAGTCAATGTGATTCTGGCCGTTAGATCAAGATCCTATGCACGCGATAGAAACTTAACCCGAAGGGGTATGCGCTGATCTATGCCGCACGATTTGCATTAGATCTAACGTTCCATGTTAGCTGATCCACGCGAACCGGTATGAGCCAATGAAATAATTCCACGTGGCCATATTTTAATTTAAAACCAGAAACTATTCTATTAGATGTTAGATTTTGAAAAAATCATAACTTTAAATCTACATGTCCAAATTTTACAAATTTTATATCAATGGAATCAGCAAAAAGATTACTTTCCAACCATGCACTTTGTTTAATGATTTGCTTCGGTAAAATTAGTTGTTTTTTCAGAAACTTGTGTAGGCATATTTTGTGTATAAAATTCATTCTAAAATTTTTTTTGTGATAAAATCTTTTGTAGATGGATTGTTCTGAACCTACTGACCATAGAAACCAAGTTATGGATTTAAAAGTGTATTTTGATAAGCTAAAGAATAAATCTTTGTTTAAAGGCATTTCTAGCTAAATAAAATTGTTGAATATGTTTTAAAAATGCTTTTTGAGTAAAACCTTTGGAAAATGATTTGATTTAAACTCTCTGACCCTAAACCCCAAGTTTTAGGATTTAAAAAATATATTTGGTGAACCCTATAAAATATATTTGGTGAACCCTATAAATGCATTTCCAACAAAATAAAATAATGCTTTGATTTAAAAATGGCTTTTAGATGAAACCTTTTGCAAATGGTTTTAATATTAAACACTTGACCTTAAAACACTAACATGTTGTGTTTAAAAATATTTTACAAACACTAGAGATTATCACTTTGATTTAAATCATTTCTAGCAAAACAAAAATGACTTAAAGTGGCCATTTTCACTAACTTGACTTAAAATGGTTTTGCCACTTTTACAAATGACCAATAGGTGTTTTAAAATGTTTATAACCCATTAGAAACCACTTTTTCAAATAAAGCAATCTTTGGCATGCTTGCATGCATTTATTTGTTTTTATTATTCTATGTGATGAATTGCTTGAATGATAGATTGAATTGGTGCCTTAATTGAATTGTAGTGAAATTTGAAGAGTGTGACTATTGCAAGATCAAGGAGTGAACTTATATTCTCTACCAAAAAGGCAAGTGGTGCTTCATACTTTTGTCCCATTATTTTCACTATGCATTAGTGATATTTCTAAGTAAGACTTGCATGGAATTTTCTTAGTATAAACTATGCCATGGGGAAATCCTAGTAGATGAAACCTTAGTAGAATTTTCCTAAGTTAAGATTCCTACTACTATCATGCTTAGTCTAGCTAGTAAAAAAACAAGGGTGGATTATATACATGCTATGAAATATTTCTAAGTCAAGGACTTGTGTTTTGTTTAATAAAACAACTATGTGAATGAATCACCTGGGTGGAAAGGGACTTGCATGGATGGATTTTTGTTGAGTGGTTACCAGGGCCCATTTTTCAATGGCCTACCCTGTGTATCTCACTTGTGGAATGCCACCCAGGAACAAAGAGATTTGAGATGTCAAATGTTGAGAAGCTTCAAGTGTATCCACTTGGCATTATGGGCTCTGCCTTGATCATATAGGTTGCAATAACTTAGCCAAATGGACAGTTGGTGGTAGGGGATGATAGGTTTGGAGCGTGTCCATTTTGGTCTGAGGGAAGGCTTCTGAAAGATCTTGTCTCGATGCATGTCGAGTCTTGTGGGGAAAATGCACCACCTCTCGAGAGAGTAAAATCTAAGTACTTAGCCATGTCCCTAGAAATGGACAATTTGAGCATCAAGACATGGAAGCTATCAAGAAGGGTGAAGGTTCACCAATGTCTATTGGTGGTTCCTTGGGAGTTTTTGCCAAATAAAAATTTAGTGTTTTCAACTGATAGGTAAAACCTATTTTGAGCAAAGAAAGCCTAAGCTACACTTAGCCAAATTCATGTAGAAGCTAGATACTATTATTATACTAAGGCATCACTTGCCAATACTATTCCAATGTATTGACCCACTGTGGCTGTAACTTGTGATGTTGAAGGTTACTCTAATAAGGATTAGGGTTATCAGTCTACACTCAACATGCTTGCATGTGGCACATGAAGATGAAGACTTCTATTTATATTGTTAAGTTAAACTCTTGTACTATCCTATGGCTATGGAGTTGTAAAAGACTATGTTATCTCTGGAATGACGATGTAATAATGACCGCGTACTCAACATGCTCGGGGGCTCGCCACCACGGACTCGCTCTCGCGTACTCGCCAATCTCGGGGACTCGCCTCGCCCCTCGTGTATTTGCCTGCATCGACTTGGCGACTTCATCAGCAACGATTTGGTGGCCTCCATGTCCTCTACGACAGAAAGTTGACAGGGCGCCAGCCAAACTTCTCCAAGGGGCGACTCCGTCCAATGGCGACTCGCCTGGTGCGTCGACTCGCCCAAGCGAATGAACTGCTTTATGAGTTATTTATCTATTTTAGGAGCTCTCCAATGACTCTCCATCGACTCCATCCTGGAATCGCCTGTGCCGATTCAGCAGCTTGAAGCCATCGCTGATTCCCTGACGCGCTCGGGGACTGCTGATGGGGAAATGCCAATCAGGGTATACCCATGAAGCATAATCGCCAGCTGGGTCGCGCCGACTGAAGCATAGCCCAGGGCGGATCGACTCACCAAGTACGGTGACTGGTGCATACTGGACCCAGGCGACTGGCGCCGACTGGAGGCCCAAGACGGCGACTCGTATACAAATCCCACAAGCACTTGTAAACCCTAACTGGCTGCATATATAAAGCCACCAGGGGCACCCCCACGGGGTATGTCATATTGCATCCTCCCCCACATTAGATTAGATCTAGTCTCTCCCTCCATCGACGGCGGCTCCATTGTAATCCAATCTATGATCATATACTGGATTGACAGCAGGACGTAGAGATCCTCCACCGAGGGGACGTGAACCTAGGTACATCGTGTGCCAATCTCGCTCCCGGATTCTCCTACGTCGTCTTGCTCCCTCTATGTAAGCTACCCCCGGTTGTAGGGGTTCATAGCATGGAAAACAAAAAAAATCTACCGCATGAACACACAATCAAGATCTAATCTATGATCAAGCCAAGATCTATCTACTAGATCGGTGCAACAAGTTGATAGATTACTAACCCTAGAAGATCCAAAGCGGTTAACGAGAGCAGATTATCGTGGGTGATGTAGTCGTTCACTTGCCGATCTCAAGATCGCGTAGACAATCCTTTCGATGCCGCGTTCCGGCAGCGCTCCCGCAGTCGGTGACATGTACGGTACTCGATGAAGACCTTCCTCTCCCTTGTTCCAGCAGACAACGGAGGTTGTAGATTTCTCCTCGCGATTCCGGCAGCACGACGGTGTGGTGTCAGAAGTAGAGGGGAGATCCCGCAGGGCTTCGCCTAAGACGGAGCAAGTATGGTGGAGTAGAGGGAGCACCTGCGATCTAGGGTTTAGAGGGCCAAGGTTTAGAGGTAGCTAGCAACTAGAGTTTAGCTAGTCGGTAGCGGTTTAGAGGAGATCTAGATTGGTCGCAACTAGAGAGGGGGTGGCGGCCAACCTAGGGTTTCTTGGGCGCCTAGGGCAAGGGGGATACCTTGGGGTGTGCCCCTACCCCTCCTTATATAGGTGGGGGGTATCCAAGGGTGTTCCCAACCCAGGTGGAAACCCTCCCTAACTCAGAAACCCTCCGCAACTCGGAAACCATGTTGGGATTTGACTTTTTCAAACTGCCTTTTTGACTTTCAAATTAGAGTTTGATTTCTTTCTTCCAAGTGTCCAGCCAAGTTACCTAGGACATGATGCAACCATTACACTTTGGCATGACACATCCATGTACCCTTCCACTTCCAGATCGGTGAACCTTCTAGACCCTTCTAGAACATTCTGGTTAATACAATTATAGCATGGTATGTAAACATTTATCAAAGCATGAAGATATGATAATAACCACTTTATTATTGCCTCTTGGGCATATCTCCAATAGTCTCACACTTGCACTAGAGTCAATAATCTAGTTTCAAACCTTTGTGCATTCAACACCTATGGCTTTTCGGTGTTGTATTTACACGATTGCTAGTGGTCAACTGATCTCCGAATCCGACACTTTTAGGTCCGTGTGTAATTGCATGTCTTTGTGTCTCCACGCATCACTCATTCTCTAATAAGATGGCTTTGTATAAATTTGGTCCTTTGGTGAGACCTTTAGTACCTTGGGGTTAAAACATGTTGATAATATTGTCGTACAATATATCTTCATAGTACTATCCCGCTATGAACCACACCTAGTTTGATAACAAACTACTTGACACAAATGCCCTCTTTTGCTGCTATTATAGTAGTCATATACTTAGCCTTTTGTTGTAGTATCTGTCACAATGTCTTAACTTTGGAACTCATCCAAATCCATTATGGAACTTACTTTCCATCATATTGTGCCACCCTTAGTTTAGATAGAGATAAACTTAATTTGTATTTTGTGACAAAACTAGTATCAATGTAATACTTTTACAATGAACTAACCATCTATTTGTCACTTCTACAAAATAATATATTCTTAGTTCTTCTAAAAGATCATAAGAATATCTTTACTATCGTCCAATAATCATCTTATGAATCATTCTGGTATACGCTCATAACATTTAGAGCATAGGACATATCTGGATTTGTACACATCACAGCATGATTGATAAAGTACTCTTTGTGATTTTATATATCAAGTATCAAAAATACTTGAAATCTTTATTCAATCCTTCCTGTGCAACAAGAACATTTCTTGTAGTTTATATATTGAACTCATTCAATATCTCATATATGTACATCTGGCACAACCATATTAGCGTCTCAATTTATCCATATAGACATTGATGCCAAATATTCGGGTTCTGCCTAAGCCTTTCATCGAGATGAAATTCTTAACCTGTGTCAGCAAAAAGATACATCATTTCCAAT
The DNA here is from genome assembly GCA_023614405.1 of Avena insularis. NCBI lineage: Eukaryota > Viridiplantae > Streptophyta > Magnoliopsida > Poales > Poaceae > Avena > Avena insularis. The sequence goes on along the minus strand of CM042689.1, from coordinate 120,664,350 downwards.
CAACAATATGTCTTCCACATAATGTATTAGAAACATGTCTTAGCGCTACCACTTAATTTCTTGCAAATGCAAGCATCTTCATCGTCTCCGATGAAATTAAACTCTTTTAACAGTTTCATCATAGTGAAGATTCCAACTCCGTGATGCTTACTTCAACCATTGAAGTTTGCATATGATTTTAGCATCCTTTGAATTAACAAAACCCTTTGGACCGTGTCATGCACACGTCCTAGGTATCCATTCTATTAGAAGAACTTGTTTTGTTTATTCAACTACCACATAACAAAATTATATGTAGTGGTTGCTACATTAATCCGTCTAGACTAAATATCGCTTAATGAAAGATCAGATCTTGTCATAGTCAACTCTTTGAACATTGTCGTGAACTCTTTCCCGACATGTCGATAATTTCATAGATGTGAAACATCCATGTCTATTTCCTTATAGATCCAAATACGACTGTAAGGTCTTGCACCTTTTCAGAGGGTCTTTCAAGTTCAAAGCTTGATCTCTCAAATCTTTATGGCTTCAAACCATTTGACAGAGTCAGGGCCCATCATCGCTTCTTTCCATGTAGTCGGATCATTATTGTCAAATAATGATTTAACTCTCAAATCTTTGTATTTGATTGGTTACCCGACCTACTTGTTTCAATAGGAACTTAGACCTCCGTGACCACAATCTTTGAGGCACGTGATCCATGAGCATTATTGCTGCCTCCAGAACACTTTTCAGCGTTGCGCAACTTTGCACATATAGCTAAGGTTCTTTTAACCTTATCAAAGTTCTATTGTCCTCCCACTTAACTTTTCACAGAAAATTCCTTTCTCAAAGAAACTTGACGTTCTAAGCGACAAACATTTTTGTCTTTGGTGTTATGGAGGAATACTCAATGATTATTCAAAATAACATACAAAGATATGTTCATCCGATTTTGGTTGCAAACATCTTTCTTATGCATAGCATACCAATGTTTAAGAAAGGACAACTTGGGTTTTATCCCAAACCATAACTTTATATGGTGTCATTTCAACAGATTATGATGGATCTCTTTTCTGTGGAAAAATGGTAGTCTCTAAAGCTTTAATCTTTAAAATATAATGGCAGTTTTATCAATTATACCTTTGATCTTACCATGTCAAACAAGGTTTTATTGCATATCTCGATTATTCCATACTCATATGGTGTTTCGGGAAACGCAAATCCATGGAACGATTCCTCAAATCTTAGGTGTTATGCTAAACTTTATAACTCAAATATCTTCCTTTATGATACTATCATAAATTCTTTATTTTCTTGTTACATTGATTTTGCACTTCATCTTGAAAGTCTTCAAACTTTTCAAATGTTTTACACTTCATCCTTATTAAGTAAATATTCATATTCACTCAAATTTTCGGAGAAAGCATATGAAGTTGAAATCTATCGCTCTTGACTACACATAATGGACTTCATACAACAATATGTACAAGTTCCAATAAGTTAGTCATTCGTTCCCTTTGGCCTATGAGAGGAGTTTTAATTATCTCTAGTAAAATTTCACAAACGTCATTTGATCAAAAATCAAAAGACTCCAAAATTCCATCCACATGGAGTTTCTTCATGTTTTCTTTCCAATATAATTTAAACGGCGATGCCACTTCCTAAGTGATCTTTCTTATCAATGGTCTTTTGACATTTTTAGCAATATTTTTATGGATTTGATTTATGCAACGAGATTTGTAAATCATCCATATTTTATGGATTACGACAATTATTTGAACAACCCTTTATGTCTCATAATACCTGATAAAACAAATCTTGAAGGCGATGTTAACAAGCAACACAACAACCCTTTATTTGTTCTCGATGAACATCATCACATATTCTTTTGATAGTTACTTAGGCCATTGTAGTTCATGAATTTTGTTGTTTCGTATAACGATTCACACCAACAAATTCAGTATCCAATACTTAAGAACCACATTGTTTAATAAGCAAAGAATATAGCCATAACATGTATATCCTCTATATACCTAATCTGAACAATTCTAGTTTTTTCTTTTCTGCCATATATTTCTGAGATTCTCTCAGTATTTCCTTTTCTGTTCGAAAGAATCTATCAACATCAATAGTGGAGCCATACACATGACACATAGTCCAAAGTATGTATAGTTAAATACCAATGTCTTTGGACTTGCACTTTGAAGTAGATCACCATCATCAAATACTTGCTGTTTTTCAAATTCCATTCGTTAGTAATCTTTTAGTGTAGTAAACATTTTATCAAATATTCACCCTTATCATGGAATTATTCATGATCAAGCTATTTTTAGCTTATAATGGTGAATCGCGAGTATAATGTTGCTCTCCAAAACCTTTTGGAGGATTAGGACGACAAGCGTCTCCAACCTTTTTCAAATTCTCATCAAATATGAGAACATAAACTTTGCCATATTATACTCTCTCATGTTGCAACCAAAACATCATTTCAGATATTGCAATATCTTCCACACATCATGGTTTCTGAAGCAACTCTTTTAGATCCTAGATAACCTTGATATTAAAAAAATCTTTTGAATATCAAGAATCATGGAGACAAACATGATACTTATATACTAACACTGGAATTGTCACTCTTGATTTAATACCAATTATTAAACTTCACGAAGTAACCGGAACTTACTGAAAGTTTGCAATATGACTTTTAAACTTTAGATTAACACTTCAAAACAATACGATACCAGTTCGTAAAGTAACTAACCAGAATTCTATAGTTCTATTATCTCAACTATAACTAAGCGCAAGGTGGTAAACGGATGCCAATGGCTACAATAACTATGCAAATTTACTTTGATTTAATTTATGATAAATAGTGTTCAACTTTTAATAATATTGCTATTGAACTCCCACTCAAAACAATATCCCTCACATTGTTTTAGTGATCACACGAACCAAATTCACTACACCAAGTCCGATCATCACGTGACATGATATAGTTTCAAAGGCGAACAATCATCATGTTCATCATATCATCTATATGACTCATGCTTTACCTATCGGTATTCCGTGTCCCGGGACCATGTCTGTACATGCTAGGCTCGTCAAGATCAAACCTTAGCTTCCGCATGAGAAAATCTGGCTTTCTCCCATTGTATACACTCGCAGAATCTAACACACCCGATCATCACGTGGTGCTTCAAAACAACGAGCTTTGGCAACAGTGCCTACTAAGGACGAACACTCTATAACTTGATATTTTTTGAGAGGGGTCATCTTATAATGCTACCGTCGCGAATTAAGCAAAACAAGATGCATAAAAGGATTAACATCACATGCAATTCAAAATATGTGATATGATATGGCCTTTCTTCTTGTGCTTCTGATCTCCATCTTCAAGCACGAACATGATCTCCATCATCACCGGCGTGGCGTCAAGGTCAATGGCGCCGCTCCATGGTTGTCATCCACCAACATCAACTATTACAACTACTTTTAATAATAGACACGCAGGTCTAGATGAAATTAAAAGACAACCATATGGCTCCTGTCGGTTGCCGACTTACAATAAGGAACATTCCATACATCATATATAATCACAATCATGGCCATATCACATCACAGCACACCCCTGCAAAACAAAGTTAGACGCCTCTAATTTTCTTTGCATGTTTTACGTGGTTTGGGGCTTTCAATAAGTGTCGTTCTAACTTACGAACAAGAACCACAACGTTGATGCTTGAACTATCAAGTGCCCGTTGTAAATTGAGCTTTTACTATGATGGGAGAGACAAACACCCGCAAAGCCACTTATGCAATACAAGTTGCATGTCGAGCGTGGAGCAAGTCTCATGAACGATGTCATGTAAGGTTAGCCCGGGCCGCTTCATCCCACCATACCGCAAGATGTAAAGTACACAAGAAGAAATTGATAATAAAATCACCACCGCCCACAATGATCATTGTGTTCTACTCGTGCAACAGATCTACATATAGACACGGCTCTCATACCACTGTAGGGTTAGTAGCATGGAAAACAAAAAAATTCTACCGCATGAACACACAATCAAGATCTAATCTATGATCAAGCCAAGATCTATCTACTAGATCGGTGCAACAAGTTGATAGAGTACTAACCATCGAAGATCCAAAGCGGTTAACGAGAGCAGATTCTCGTGGGTGATGTAGTCGTTCACTTGTCGATCTCAAGATCGCGTAGACGATCCTTCCGGCGCCCAGCGTTACAGCAGCACTCCATGATTGGTCACACGTACGATACTCGATGAAGACCTTCGTCTCCCTTGTTCCAGCAGGCAGCGGAGGTTATAGCTCTCTCCTCGCGATTCCGGCAGCACGACGGCGTGGTGTCAGAAGTAGAGGGGAGATCCCGCAGGGCTTCGCCTAAGCCGGAGCGAGTATGGTGGAGTAGAGGGAGCCCCGGCGATCTAGGGTTTAGAGGGCCAAGGTTTAGAGGTAGCTAGCAACTAGAGTTTAGCTAGTCGGTAGCGGTTTAGAGGAGACCTAGATTGGTCGCAACTAGAGAGGGGGTGGCGACCAACCTAGGGTTTCTTGTGCGCCAAGGGCAAGGGGGATACCTTGGGGTGCGCCCCTACCCCTCCTTCTATAGGTGGGGGCGTCCAAGGGTGTTCCCAACCCAGGTGGAAACCCTCCCTAACTCAGAAACCCTCCCCAACTCAGAAACCATGTTGGGATTTGACTTTTTCAAACTGCCTTTTTGACTTCCAAATTAGAGTTTGATTTCTCTCTTCCAAGTGTCCAGCCAAGTGACCTAGGACATGATGCAACCATTACACTTTGTCATGACACATCCATGTACCCTTCCCCTTCCGAATCGGTGAACCTTCTAGACCCTTCTAGAACATTCCGGTTAATACAATTATAGCATGGTATGTAAACATTTATCATAAGCATGAAGATATGATAATAACCACTTTATTATTGCCTATTGGGCATATCTCCAACACCAGTAGCATCTGTCGTGCATTCCCACGACAGAGAGAGCTCCAGGGTTCGATCTTCAAGTCTGATGGATTTTCAAGCCTGGGGAACGGTCTTCGGGGTTCGGAGGGAGATCTTGGCATTTTCGGGTCCGGATGGTCTTGATGATGGTCCACGAGTACCACTGGGTACCGCGACGGAGTTCTCGGGTTCGATCAGTGACAAAATTGCGCCGGAATCCTTCGGGTGGATAACAAAAAGTAGCACCGATGAGAGACGAACCGAAGCGGGGTATGCGCCTGCAAGACTGATGTAGCGGATACCCGGTCAGGCCTACAACCAAACACCTTGAAGACACGCTGCGATAGGCCTCCGGGTAGCCACCGAGACAAGCCGCGTGGTGGAGGAGAGCAAGGGAGTGGCCAGCACCAAGGTATGGCCATGGAAAGAGGACACGGACGCGCACGGGGGCTCGGGGTGAATGAAGGGAGGCGAGGCAGCACCCTGCAGAGGCGGTCTCCAGCGAGGCCGAGTGCGAGAGGGCGACACGGACAAGTGACGAGGACGGCGTGGTCTGTTGCAGTAGGGGGCAGCAGAGGAGGCGGTCCTAGGCGGCAGGGAGATGTAGAGGAGGCGGTCCTGGGTGGCGGGGGGATCTGCAGAGGCCGACGGCGGGAGGAGCGACGAGGGAGGCCATTATAGCGGTGCTGTCAAGGTAGGAGGGGCGGCTAGCAAATATCGGGGGAAGGAGGACAAGGCGACGGGCGAGCTTGGGGTCTCACGCACTAGACAAGTCGGAGGACAATGACGTGAGGTGGGGGAAGCTAGTCCGGCAACAGGCAAGGGAGAAGGAAGGAATGGTGGGGAGGACCTTGCTCCTAGCGGCGGGGTGCAAGACGGAAGGGGGTTTAGGCGAGGGGAGAGACGAGGTGGAAGTGGGGATCGAATGGGGTGGGACCCGTGAACGAGGGAAAACGAGTGAGGAGAGCGGGGCTTGTGGGAGCGGCACACGAGAGCGATGCGGTAAGGTGCGCTACGACACGCGGTTGTGGGGTGGAACGGGTTGCGGGGTGGGCCATGAGCGAGGGTGGGCGATGCACGCTGCACACAGGGTGCAGCGAGGCTTGGGTAGCGTTTCGGCGCACGGTGTGTGTGCGCACTGCAGGTTGGGTGCGGGTCTAGGCTAGGTTAGTGGGTGGCGGCGGTGGGGATTTGGCCTAGGATAGTTTGGGTAGTTTATGGTTAGGGTTTTGTGGTGTTTTAGGACTAGGGTTTGATCTAGAGGCTAGGGTTTTGGTCAGGGTGATTTAGAGTTTTAGGGTTTTTGTTGGGTCGGGGTTGTAGGTGGCCTGGCCGAACGGCTGGGCTGCCTCACCGGTTTGATAAATAGTTTAATAATTTTATTTTATAAAACCTTTGCAAGTAGTTTTTAGGCAAATAAAATATCCATACAGATCTAGGGTTTTGGTTTGAATAAAGAGTGGAATATCTAGAAAACAAAAGTAGGCTTTTGTAAAGTAGTTTTAAGTTTAAATATGCATGATGACATGACGATGCTCAAATGCAATATGGCATGATGACATGAGCATGCGATCATGGAGATGCACAAAAATGAGCAATTTTCTAGTAGTGGTTTTACCCGGTGTGCTACACCAGGCAGGGCCTAGACGAAACTCTTCGCAAATACCTACAACGCTTCGACAAGACACTCGTCAGGGTTCCAGGGGCTTCCGACGTGGAGGTCATCATGGCCTTTTCCGAAGGTGTTGCCGACACCCGGGTGCTCGGCAGGATTGGCGGCCGTGGAGAGAACCTCGCAATGGTTGTCGAGCTCTTTGCGGTGGTCGATTGCTGTGCCAAGGCAGAAATGGGCGACCTATTCTCCCGTGGCGACAGGGAGTCAGAAGACACGACAATGTAGCCCGAGGGAAGCGTTGGCCAGCACGCGAAGAAGGCCACCAGGAAGCACCTAACGTGGCGAGGTGCAGTCTGAGCGCCTGACCATGGCATGTACTGCGTCTTCCACCAGAGACAAGGCCATGACACCAGATAATGCGTCAGACTCCGGAAGGTGAGAGAGGAATATGACATCAAGAGAAGGTGCAAGTGGAGCAGCAAGCACGGAAAGGCTCCGCACGCCAAAGCCCCGGACCTATAGCCCCTCGGGAGGCCCGGGGGCTGGCGGGGGAGTCATAGGGTGGCGATCACTCTGGAGGTCTCGTTAGGCCGGGGACGCCTCCGTCCCTCAGGAGGCGCGGGACATGACATGACTCCACCCTCCCAAGGTGACTCTTTTCCCCCACTCTCTTCCCGCTGGGCAATGCCCCCTCCCCCCAGGGTAGGGTTTTGAGAAAGGGAAAGGTCACGGATACCTATGATTTCTGTTCATTCTTTTCTGCAAACACGTTTGTTATGCTCCTTGTTCCCTTCATCCCAAGCGCTTATCATGTTCTCGTCTATCTGCCATGCGAGCCGAGGCTAGGATGGTGCCATCACCAGACCTTTCCCTATCAATGTCGGGGTTCTAAAGTGTCGAGCTCTGAACTTGCGGACTAGCTGCTGCGATAAGTCACATCACCCATGGTTCCTAGTGCTTGAAACCCTCGCACGGTGTCTAAATGAAACATGCCATCGCTGGAGGCACGCCAGGCCCATGGGTGCGTTAGCCATTGTGTAGGATCATCGAAACGTGTAGTACCTAGGATCCCCCCTCGGTAATATCATAGGAAAGCACAGGCCCCACGGCGCTCCCCCTCACGAGACCTACGGGTGGCATGGGAGGCTCTGATCTCCGCAGTTCAAACTCTTCAGGGCCTAAAGTGTGGAGCTCTAAACTTATGGTTTATTCCTCGACCGTAAGTCACCTCGTCCATGGCTCATGATTGCATGGGTGGCTTAGATCTCCGCAACTCAAACTCTTTAGGTCCTAAAGTGTGGAGCTCTAAACTTACGGTTCATTCCTCGGCCGTAAGTCACCTCGCCCACGGTTCCTGATCGCATGGAAGGCTCAGATATCCATATCTCAAACTCTTTAGGCCTAAAGTATGGAGCTCCGAACTTACGATTCGTCATAAGTCACCTCGCCCGTGGCTCCTGATTGCACGGGAGGCTCAGATCTACGCAACTCAAACTCTTCAGGCCTAAAGTATGGAGATCTAAACTTGCGGTTCGTTCCTTGGCCATAGGTCACCTCTCCCACGGCTCCTGGTCGCATGGGAGGCTCAGATCTCCACAGTTCAACCTTGTCGGGACCTAAAGTGTCGAACTCTAAACTTACGGCTTGTTCCTCAGCTACAAGTTACCAAACCCATGGTTCCTGACCCATAAAATGAAAAATACAAAAACTTTCATGTTGGCCGTTGGTCTCTCCTCGAGAGGCCAGCCAACTCAACATTTGCACTATAGTTCTCTCCTCGAGAGGCTCACGGGGTGGCTCACGAGGCTCTATCCGTCCTGCATCTAGAAGCATATGGGACCAAAAACCTCTAATCTTTGAACTTACCACCCAGCAGCGGTGGTAATTTACCTTGTCCTTGGCTCCTAACATTACTATGCAGGGTTACCGCAGGACCGCGCGGCCCTCTCCTCAAGAGAAGCCCTAGGAAGCACAACTCTCCGACAAAGCGCAAGCGGATATAGACAGAAAAAACATACATAGTCGTTCCAGGTCCAGCCATGACTAACAAACCAAAGTTCACCAAAATAAAAAGTATTTCAAGGAAAAGAGCCCCTCAGGACGACGTCTTTGAAGCTCTACCCTTGGGAGACTCCCTGTCGCTCCCGCCCATGGAAGGCGAACCTCCACAAGGAACACTACCTTCGTCTTTAGGAGTCGCATCAGACTCGGAGGAATCGTTCACTTCAGACCACTTGAACAGCAGGAAGAACTCATCCACTCGTTCATCCACGAGATGTTGGAAGTGGACGACCTCGCTCATCAGGGTCACCTCGGGACGCTCCACCTCCTGTAGCAGCACCTTCCGGGGAAGTTGGCGTCGTGCTGGTAAAGAGTAGAGAAGACCTGGATCACAACGGTCTGCATCATCTTCCGGCACTCACTGAGGTGGTACTCGTGATAGAGGGCGGATCGCCCTTCCAACGCCGTTGTGATCCGGGAGAAGAGCTCCAGGAAGGCGCCATCCCATCGACATCGGCAAGGGGCCCGGGGTGGAAGTCGGTCACTCCGAAGGTCACAAGGGTATCGCGCGCACGCCTGGAGAGCCCACAATACATGATGCACCGCTCCCTCTCCAGCACACGGAGGTCTCGCTCCAGTTTGTCACGCTCATTCTAGTGCTTCTGCAGATCGTCATGCGTGACCCAAAGTTCCTTCAGGGTGTCCACCTCGACAATGGCCTCGGCCAGGCGTTCCTCCGCCTATGGAGGAAGGTCTCCACCTCCTGCCTCTTCTTAGTGAAGCAGGACTCTTGAGTGCGGGCTCTCTCCTTCCACTCATTCCTAAGGGATTGGTGAATCTGCAAGAGAATCTCGTCATTGGCTTTCTGCAGTCGCTCCTTCTCCTCGGTCACCTTCGCGTAGCAACAGTGAAGGAGATTATCGAGTTTGGCACTGCAGTTTTCCACATCAAGGGTGCGCTCCTCGACCCTCTGGCGAGTGGTATCTAGTTACGCATCCCACGCCTCCAAGCGTCTCCTCTCTAGCTCGACCTCGTCCTCGTGGATCCGAACAGCCTCCTCGCGAAGGGCCACGTCTGCCTCCCGATGGGCAACCCTCCGCCAGTCTGCTTCAACCTCCTGCTCGGAAAAGGAAAGAGCATGGTCACGGACTGAGAGGTCACCCACCACCCCACTCAGGTCTATGAGAGAGGCGCCAACCGCACCAGAAGACAGAACCGGCCCTCGAGAGGGCTTCAGAGCCTGATCCTCGCCAGGGGCACGAGCACCCCGTGGGGCACTTGCCTCGCCATGGTCCTGCCATCGCTTTTGGAACTCCTCAAGAGAAGCGCGCTCCACATATAGCCAGCGCCACCCACCATCCAGGCGGTGATCTTCTGTGGCAAAATTCATGAGGTACCGATCAATCCCCGAGTGCGCAGCGGCCATGACAACACGAAGAGACTCCAACAGGCCAAGGGAGGGATCCACTAAGGACGGCAGAGCAAGCTCACTCAACCTCGCGCTGTTGGAGGCTCGAGGGCTCCCCTCAGGAGTATCGCCATGGCTGGCTCGGACCGGAGACAGTGAAGGACCGAGCCATGGCCATGCACTCTACTTTCTTAGCAAGACTATGGACCTCCCCCTCGGGAGGCTTAGGAGCGTATTCCTCAGAAGAAGAAGAAGAAGAAGAAGAAGAAGAAGAAGAAGAAGAAGAAGAAGAAGAAGAAGAAGAAGAAGACACGCTGCTGATCATCCTCCCGTGGCGCACATCTCGTGAGAATCCAAGGCCATCACCCATCTCCATCTCCTTATCATCGAGCTAGACCAGAGAGCACTCGCACCGTGCTCAAAGGCGGTGAGTTCTGCGTGGATAGCACTCACATCACCCTCCAAGTACAAGAGGCGCACACCGGGGGGAGCTCCACCATAGACTCCACACCCAGGAGCAGGCACATGACGGCAACCACTATCTCCCTCCAAGAGCCTAGAACCGTCTCGACTGGGTGCCAGGGTCCAAAGGGGCCTCCGATGTTCCTGGAGAGGAGAAATCTGCTGCCGCAGATACTCCCGCACCACCATATCACCGGTCAACCCCAAACTCCTCAGGCGCACCACGCTCCTCGTGAGGGGACCAGAGCTCATGAAGGCAGCAGCCTCGCGAGCCCATCCCGGGTTCTCCACGGCATCCCCCGCTGGGACACGGAGTTGCGAACACGCTCGTCCGGCCTCAACCAGCACCCAGTCGCGGCAAAACTCCGACGAGCCTCCAATAATGGAGATGGGAGCGAAATCCCCTTCCTCGCCAGCGAAGAATCCAACACTTCCCAGGGTGTCCTCCGGCGAAAGGACGAGGAGGCGGTAGAAGTGTCGGAACAAAGCAACAGAGGGCGCAACACCGACGAAGGCCTTGCACCAATACGTGAAGGAGGAAAGGAGCGTTATGCTACGTGGGTGGAGACGGAGCTGTTGGATGCATAGTGCTCCAAGGGGTCGAGGAAGAAGGGCGAGAAGGGGGGACTAGCCCGGCGGTGATGGAGTGTGTGAAGACCGTGCCGGAGGTAGCGAGCTACTCGCTCTCCCTACTCCAATACACCAATCCCGTGACGCACCCCACTCATTCAAGCAGGCGGCCATGAGTTTCTCGACTTTCTTCAACCCCTCAGCATTGAGAATGTTGGGATGCAGCAAGATTCCCGTATTCGGCATGGGGAAGCCCAAAACGGACGCGATGGCGTAGGTCTTATTGGGAGCCATCTTGAAGACTGATCATGGTCTGGTGTCAGAAGGTCCCTTGACTCCCTCGCTCCTTACCCGACGCATGTAAGCCAAGCGACCGGGGGCTACTGTCAGACTATTGGCACTCGAGGTACCCCATCCCGTCGAGACGTCGTACCCAGAAGGTATGTCTTGGCGGAATCCTCGAGGAGTGCGACCCTCGCGAGGGAGCAAAAAGGGCATGGATCACCACTTGCTGTCAGCAACGGTGGCCTCGCGAGGGATGGCTTTGCATATCGGAGCGCCACGCGCTAGGTGACACGGTAACGGGTAGTCCAAGCTAAGGCTGGTCCGCCTCGGGAAAGCGAGATGCCGCCCCTTTCCTTTAGTGCAAAGGAAGGAGGGGATGACACAAGTAAGTGACAGTGCCAGACGAACTGCTTTGGTGTAAATAAGCTAGGACGGAGCAGCGTATGGCAACCGTCCACTACTCCACCCCACAGCTGGCAGGCGTCCAGAAGAAGACAAGAGGAGGCCAAGGACTTGGGCACTGGAATTTGGCAACCCTTCCCGCCAAATGTCTTGGGGGAGAGGACCAGCACCACCCTATATAAGGGATCCTCCTCCTACCTTAGAAGGGATCGATCCTTAGTGATCTAAACCCTACACATCTCATCTCCATTGTACCCCCGTGAAGCCAAGCGAGCAATACAACAAAGAAGGAGTAGGGGCTTTAACTCCTCACGAGGGTCCCGAACCTGGGTAAAAAACACTGTGTCACCTCTCCACCATGATTCTTGCTTCTCTGTTGCCACCATCGTCGAGGCTCCTTGGGAACACATGTTTAGCACCCCTCACAAACCTAGGGATTGTTGGACCCTAGTTCCTTCACGGGACAAATCTCCGAAAGACAAATCATAGTAGAAGCTCTGCAACTCTAAAAATTATGAATCAAAATTCTTCTGGAATGTATTTGTAAAACCTACCCACTGTCCTTGGTCGCATACTATTTGGACCTATAATATAAATCTAGTGAAAAAACAAATTTCTTGTAGAACTAACTTTGAGATATTCCCAAGGGCATTCTGTTAATTCTTTTGAAGTGAATCCAACTCTCAAAAATCATAAACTCAAAGATCTACAAAAACCTCTGAGAAAACATTTATTTGTGCACATATCTTTTCTGGTGAATTATTCATCAAAACAAGGATTATTTTCACTAGAAAAACATAACTAAATAAAGAAAATTGACAAAATAATGTAACCACTTTTGGTGGCCTTATATTTTTAATACCCTCCTGATGATATCATTTTTTTACATTGATATCATACAGACCTAGGCCTTGTCTTAAAACCCCCTTAATTAAGTAGTATTTGGCAATTAAATAAGAATAAGTCTAAAAATGCAAATGGCATACCTCGAACTGGCTTGAACTCACATTATGAAAACCTACTGAAGTGTTTTGAAGTCTTGTTAACATCCTTGATGTATTTTACTTAGTGCTTATTTTCCTTGTGTTGAGTGTGGCCTTGTTTTCTTTGCATATGTGATCCATGATGACGATAGTTGCGATTACACCGAAGTCAACAAGGGGAAGATATTGGTTATTATTGGATTTATAAGAAGAAGTCTAGGGGCATATTGCTGGTCATAGGCAAGCCACCTAGTTGTTCATAAGCCTTGTCCTACTATTTTACTTATGCATGTTTTATCTACTCGTTTTATGCAAACTTCATTGTTTTACTATATGAGGGTCATTATCTGGTAGGGGCTTGGCTCCTCCAAGATATTACACTATTGTACTATTAAGTATAACCCCTATTGACACCTATATGTCCCCTAGTATGGTAGGTTTGGTGGTTTACACCATAACCCCTTGGAAACCCGTTTAGCAAAAGAAAAATTCTAGGTTGGGAGCCCTCGAAAAGTTTATAAAAAGGTTTTATGGCAAAACCTCAGTAAGGAGTGCCTTACTAAGAGGAGATTTGAGAAGTGAATAAGGATTTGTTTTAAAATGGAAGTTGAAGGAAGGAGGAGGAAAAATGTTTACACAAACGCATCCGGGTATTTGAAGTTTGCTAGAACCATTAATCCGGGCAACCACATTACCCTGGTACGGGACAGGGCTTGACTTGAAGTTTGTTTACTCTAGTATGGGATACCTTGCAACTTCTTATAAGGGATCATATCCCTCAAATTCTACCTTAAGAAAAGGGTCATATGTTGAGGCAATGAACTGGGGGAGATACGAACTACCCTCGGGATCTGTCGGACGATACTATGAGCCTCTCATTGAAGTGTAGGTCCCTAGAAGTGGAATGCGCTTCAGTTGGCTCCTGAAGGTACCTGGCGTCTTGGAGTTGAGAGGAACAACTCATAGGGTAGGGCCCATGCTAGAGTGCCATCCGTAGAGTCTTGACTGTTTAATCGACCCACGATCCATAAGGGGTCAGGGCAGGGTACCCAGATGTTGTGGTTAAAGTGGACAACCTCCACAGAGTGTAAATTTATTAAAATACTCATGTCCATGGTCATGGACGGTTGGGAAGGTTGTTGTAGAGCGGTGTTGGTTTTTATTTCAAAAAGTATTTTGGAAAATAAAGAAGGCTTTGGCAATGATTTGACCATGCAATGGTGGGAAGGAAGGAAAACTAGGTGACCCCATCCTTGTGGTTTTCAAATTTAAATGCTTTTCAAATGTTTTCTATAAAAAATTGACAATTTTTTTTAACAAAGATATAGATATAATATATCTACAAGAGAAACTAATTTAGAAAGAACCCTTTTTGGAGCCATCCTACTACCACAGCCATATTGCATACCTTGTTTTTATTAGTATCTTAAGGTGGTTTGCGAGTACATTCAAACTAATCACTAGCATTGTCCCTGGCTATTTACTTGGTCAGACTTGGAAAGGATGAGTAGAATATGAAAGTATGTTGACGACTATGCGAGCTAGGACGTTCTCCCAGTCAGCTTCCTATAGGTTAAGACATGACATGGGCTCTATGCTTTAGGTATTTTCGCTAATGATGATTGAAGTAGCCCAACGGGGCTCATGTAAGGCATAGCCCTAATGGCATTATTGTAAGTCTTTATCCTTATGTTTTGGATGTTGTAATAATCTATGTTAGTTATGTGTCATGACAGACTGATCACGATATCATGGCGATATGGATAACAGTGATTCTCGGACTGCTGGTCTGGGGACCCCAGATGGAGTGTATATGCGGGATATTCTTGTCTTATTCCGTACACCATTTAAATTTCTGTAGCGAATCGATACCATTTTTCCTTTTTAATACAACATTTAAATTGTGGGGATACTTAAACAACTAGAATCATATATTTAATTGTCGGTATTCCGATTCCACTTAATATTGCTAAGTTAGACCGCATATTCCATGCCATTCATCATATCACAATCATGCCCGATCTTTTCTGGCAACATTAAATATTGCACCCGATGGTTCTTGCTAGTGCTTTGCTCTTCTCTAGGAAGATGAGGCGATGTGAGATACGACAAGCCTTTGGCTACCGGACACTGTTTCTTAGGAGATCATTCTCCCCCTTCTACCTATTTTGCATTTATAGTCTTTACTTCCTCCTATTGATCTATTTCTATCCTTATTATTGATGCTTTAGTACGGTTCCCTTATTTTACCTGCTCTATAATATTGACTTGGTTATCCTATTGCCTTGTTTGAGTATCTAGTATGTCCTTGGTTATCACACAGGTGGAACATGATACTTGGATATTATTGGTGATAAGATAATTAATTTGGTGATGTTTTTTATGGTTATGGTCTCACCTAATTATAAGTCCCCGTGAAGGAACACCTTTGGGAACTGCTTGAGTCGAACTTGGAACCGCTCGTTCTATGATACCAGTTCTGAGTTGATCATGCTAACCAAATGTGGGGTGCTCTAGGAAACCCCCCCCCCCCCCACACACACACACACACAACTACCGGTGATATTCGTGTATCCATAGGGTTACAAAATTGGTTTTCCATTTGGTGCATATGCATAATATTTCCTCGACCATGGGTTGAGTTGTGATATGATTTTGGTGGACTATCATGGCTTGCATTGCATAAAATTAGGATACCGTGCCGGAGGTGGGATGGAGCTCTACAAGTTATTTTCCGATCATCGACCAGTCGTAGACTCAAACGTTGTGCCACCTGGAGAATCAGTTGTACCTCTTGTGTAGTTAAACACAGTAGGTGATATCTCTGGATGTGCGCATAGTTATGGGACAGTTCTTGTGATATTCAGAAGGAATGCATAATATGTTGCATGAAGGGTTAAACATGCGTTTGGGTACAATAGTGCACCCCTGCAGGATAAATCTTTTCGAGAAGCCATGTGTCCATGGTTATGGATGCATCAGGAGTATAGTTTCATGATCATAAACAACGCCACTAATTCTTTACCTCTAATAATATTACTAGTAATTAGCCTTAGAAACTAAAGAACTGAATAATTAAAATTACAATGTGTGTGTTCTGCAAGAGGACTTCATTGACTAATCTTTGAGGGGAAATCTTCGGATGGGTTATGCTTGGTGTTATATTCTTGATACCATATATCGCTCTCTTATCTAGATCTAATAGGCAAAGTTGCAGGGTATCTCTATAAGTTAGATAGCGCAATATTTGTTGTCGCTGATCCCACCATACCCATGTAGGTGAGAGCCGCCAAATTCTAAGACTTAGTGTGTACTGGACTCAGTACTGAACGCTCTCTTTATTTTTCATTTTCCCTTTGCAGGCACCCTTTGGCTTTGACAGGTATGTGTTGACTATGTTAGCAAGGTTGCCCTTTCGTCTTGTCCTAGGCAGGGTTATGTTCACCGATTGGTTATTCTTTAGGACTCTTAGTCCGATTTGGTTTTTATCCGTACTCAGATACTATTTGGCCTTCTTCATGATTTGTCTCTCCGTATTGTATCATTTGTATTCTTGACTCCTCGACTCATTGTTATATATATATATGTTTCTTGTGGGTTCTATTATAAACTACTATGATATAACTACTTGTAATAAAATCCATCCACACAAAAATTTCTACCGAGCGTCTTTGAATCGCTTCTATGCGTATTTTGGCGGAAAATGCTGAGATCTGCATAGACCTGATTTGGGGGTGTTACACCCCCCCTCCTCTAGGTGCCCATACATACTGTCCTTTCACCAATGAGGTGGGCTGCCCCTAAAATCCGAATCTTAATATTTAATAAATATATATAAATAATATTACTTCCATTAATTAATATATTTACATATTATTTAACTCATGTTGACCCGAAACACTTTTTTGGTTCACTCCGGACCACTTTGGATCCTTCCGAAATGATTTCAGTTCTCTATTCTTTCCTTCGATGATTCTTATACAACCAAAACGATCTTCGTGTGTCATCACACCCTTAAGTGTGTTATCATACAGTTTGGCAACATCACATATATGATAAAGACACCTCTCATATCAATGATCATTAGCGGGACCGGGATGCCCATAATGACCCCTGTGCATTCCACGATGTTTAATGTCGTTTGCACCATAAATGTAAAGTCCAATTCCCTTTGTTACTCTGATTGGTATCACTATACCTTGTTCAATCTCGTTACTAATAAGTGCTTCTTTAATCATTTCCATGATATTCCATCCCCATGACCTAGTCACATGTTACAACATCATGTATGTAATCTCGCCGAGTGCCCCTGTGTATCTTCCCATCACGCGGGTGAACAAATCCTGATATTGAGGCATAGGCCTCAACATATCCCTCTAGAATACCCAACACATATCTTTATGATCACCCTATTACGGTGTGGCGGTTGATGCAATCAAAGCAGTCTTAGGTGATAGTGATTAATATGATCTCACAGTCAAAGGAGAAGGATACTTCATTTCTAGCTATTGCAATAATGAACTATATGACTTGATCGTATTGTAGTACTTATATTGGATAATGTCCATCACATCATTCACTAATGATATGACTTTGTTGTAAATTGGCATAAATTCTCCATTATTAGGAAACCTTGATCATTGGTTGCCCAATGAACTAGTATATATAGAGGCTACTAGGGACTTGATTTGATTATATACCACACATGTACCAATGTTTCCACTTGATATAGTTATAGAACAGTATAAAACTACTATGAACTAATTGAGATATGATAATAAAATCCATTTATTATTTGCCTCTAGGGCATATCTCCTTCATGTAGCGCGTGAGCTCTCCGCCGAGGGAGGCTTCGCGTATACTGGATGTTCTAACGAGGTGTTCCTCTTCGGTGTGGCGGTCCTAGCGGCCCCCCATCAGACGAGTACTAACTGACTTCTTCTTCTTCTTGGCACTGTCGCTTCTCCCTTCGTTGGGAGGCTCTAGCACGAGTGGTGGCGCTGATGATGCCTCGGGTGGCTCCTCCCGAGCTCCGTGGCATGGCATATGGATCTGATGACAAATTTGCTGATGCATATTACCCCCGATACACCCCTACCTAGTGAGCCAGATGTCATGTCTTGGTTTTAGACAACGGGGATAGGGATACCCTTTGTTAGTTCAGCCAAGGGGAACAACATCCGGCGAGCTCAATCAGCAAGCTAGACGAACACACACACAAAGAGAAACAAAGAGAGGTTTTTTACCTAGGTTCAGGTCCACGATGTGTAGACCCCTACGTCCTGCAACTATCGACTATCTTTGGATGGTCATAATTACAAAGGTTCCTTCCCCGGGAAGGCTCTAGCTAGGAAATCTCTTCTCCTCCTCTCGACCGACCTGGTCCTCCTTTTATAAGGGCAAGGGGACACCACAAGGGTCGGTGAACACGTGAAGGTATAGTCATGCCACGCGGTCGAGCATGGCAAGCATGCCTTCTACATGGCACGGTGATGCCGCGCCCTACGAGCATAGGGTTGTGACCAAAGCATTAATAGCCTGCCGCACAGGTCAAGTATCGTTGGCCAGTTGTCTGCTCCATCCCGTGTTGCTCTACCCAGGGTGCATGGACCTCGGGAGACGGGAAGGGTGGACATACGTTCACGGTGATGTCGGACGTCCGGAGTACGCGGGCGGATCCATGTGGAGTCTCCGTGGTGACCCTCCCCCTCCCCCCCCCCCACCCTTTCTCCACAGTACCGACAAAAAGGGTTTTGGAAAATTTAAGGAGTTTACTAAGATGATACTTTCTCACCCGTAGCAATGCTAAAGTCTATACAGATTATGTAAGTAATTGTTGCCTTCTAAGATTATGAAATCTAGGAAATGGACGTTAAAACTTAATTTCTAAATGGTCACATTAAGAAAGAGTTATACATGGTACAGCCAAAGGTTTTGCCGATCCTAATAATGCTAACAAAGTATGCAAACTTTAGAGATTCATTTATGGATTGAAGCAAGCATCCTAGAGTTGGAAGCACCGCCTTGATGAGGTGATCAAAGAGTTTGGATTTGTCCATACTAGTGGAGAATATTTTATTTACAGGAAAGTGAGTGGGATCTCTATTATGTTTCTAATACTGTATGTAGATGACATATTATTGATTGGAAATAACATAAAACTACTTGAAAGTGTTAAAGCTTGTTTGAATAAAAGTTTTTCAATGAAATACCTTGGTGAAGCTGCATATATATTAGGCATCAAGATCTATAGATATAGTTCAAGACACTTGATAGGACTATCGCGGAATATATACCTTCAATTTTTTTGAAGAAGTTCAAAATGGATAACGTGAAGAAATGGTTCTTACCAATGCTTCCAGGTAGGACTCTGGGTAAGACTCAGGGACCAGCTACGGCGGATGATAGAGAAAAGATGAACAACGTCCCCTATGCTTCAACCATAGGTTCTATCATGCATGCTCTGTACAAGACCTGATGTGTGCCATGCTGTTAGTTTGACCAGCAGGTACCAAAGTGATCCAGGAATGGAGCACTAGACAATAGTAAAGAATATCTTTAATTACTTGAGAATAACTAAGGACATGTTTCCTGTTTATGGAGGTGACCAGGAGATCATCCTAAAGAGTTATGTTTATGCTAGCTGGGACACTGATCCGGATGACTCTAAGTCTCAGTCTCGATACGTGTTTATTTTGACTGGAGGAGTAGTGAGCTGGAGGAGTTCCAAGTAGAGAATGATGACAGCATCATCTTGTGAAGCGAAATACATTGCTACTTAAGAAGCAACAAGGGAAGAAGTTTGGATGAAGGACTTCCCCTTTGAGCTAGGTCTGCTTCCTAGTGCATTGGTTCCACTATCCATGTACTGTGACAACACAGGTGCCATTGCCCTTGCCTAGGAGCCACAGGCTCACAAGAATACCAAGCACACCAAAGGCCAGTTTCACATTAGACGTGAGCATGTCCAAGAAGGGGACATAGAGATTTTCAAGATACACACAATCTAAATGTCGCAGACCCGTTGACTAAGGCTCTTCCACGAGCAAAACATGATCAACAACAAAAATCCATGGGTGTTAGGTACATACCAAATGTAAACTAGATTATTGACAATAGTGCAAGTGGGAGACTGTTGGAAATATTCCCTACATGCAATAATAAAGTTGATATTATTTATATTTCCTTGTTCATAATAATGTTTATTGTCCACTCTATAATTGTATCTATTGGAAACTGAATACATGTGTGGATGAGTAAACAACACAGAGTCCCTGGTAAGCCTCTTCTGTTAGTTCGTTAGTCAAGGGATGGTTAAGGTTTACTTACCATGGAAATTTATGTCAATTGATAAGTAGATCACATCATTAGGAGAATGATATGATGGACAGACCCAAATAATAAGCATAGCTTCTGATCACATTGTCTAGTTTGTTTGCTATTGCTTTCTAAATACGTCCAATATAGTTTCCTCAAACCATGAGATCATGTTACTCTCGGGCATCATAGGAATACCTTGTGGACATCAAACGGCATTCCGTAATTGGATGATTATAAAGGTGTATTTCAGGTATCTCTGATAGTGTTTGTCGGGTTGCGTGAATCAAGATTTGAATTTGTTCCTTTCTATGACAAAGTGGAAGATATTGTTGGGCCCTCTCGGTAGGTATAAAATCCAAGAGCTCGGTGACTAATATGGTTGGATACAGGTATCCTATACCATGGTGCGAGTAAAAGATAACTTTCCAGTAAAGAGAGTGAACTAGATATAGTGATACCAATGATTGAATCTCATGCAAGTAATATATCATGATACAAAAGGAATCATATACCAGATTTTTTGAATCTTTAACAATGTGGTTCAAAGAACTTCATTGAATGTGTAGGAACCACTATGGGCATCCCGATCCCGCTAATGGTTATTGATCATAGAGCTATCCCAATCATGTCTGCATATTCTCGAACACGTCGGTTCACACACTTAACATACGGTATAGCTAGTCTTCATTGAGAATATGTATGGTATAAATGAATTGTTATTTTAGAGTCTCAGATCAGATCCTTGGTATCATGAGGAGCTTCAGAATGTTTCGAAGGTAGGGAAATATAAATATGTCACTTCCTATTTTAGGGTTTTGAGAAAGTTCGGAATATTTCTATGTGTTAGAATCTTCTATAAGGTTCCTGAAGGGTCCATGGTGGGGCCTATCTATGAGGTGGGGCCACATGGGCCCATGCAGGGGCACCCTAGCCCTAGTGGGCTAGGGCGCCATGGACACAAGACCATAGTGGCCATCGGCCACTAGGCCAAACCCTAAATTAATGAAAAGGGTGGCGCGTGGAGGAGCGACTCTCCCCTCCCCTTGTTGCCGCCAGCCCTTGCTTGGAGGGAGGATAAGACACCTCCCCTTGACCGCCTATATAAACAGGGGCAAGGGCAGGGATCGGCATACCCTTGTCCCTGATCGCCTCCCTCTCTCCTCTATAGCTCATGCATGCACTCTCCCTTCTAACTTAGAATAGGAAAAGCCCTACAAAAATCCTTCTACACCATAGTTGTGTTGTTGTTGTGCTGCCGGATTCTCACGGAGATCTTCTACCTCTCTTGCAAGATCAAGGAGGAGACGTCACAGAAGCGGAATCAAGGGATATCACGGAGGTGTCGTACATCCGGTGTGAGGATATAAAAGGTCAAGATCTACATCGCTTTGAATAAATGCAAGCGAACGACTACATCATCCACGATCTCTAGATTGTTACCACTCGTGTTCTTCAAGGGTAAGTATATTATTTATATGCTACTTGTTACTTGCATCTAGTAGATTAGATCTTGCGGGGTTCTCTCTTGCTAGCCCATAGGAATTTTTTTGTTTTCCATGCAACAGACCCATCAGTTTTGAATATGGTTTTGTTCTCATCATCCAGCAACATCCTGATCTAGTGGTATCCTGCTCGCAAATCCAACTTGGTGAATATAGTGGCGCCTGCTAATTCATCCAACAGCTCATCAATGACTAGCATTGGGAAAACAAATTTTTGATTGTTAGCTCATTCTGAAGGGAATATGCCCTATAGGAAAATACGAAAAGGTTTATTATTGTCATATCCCAATAAGTTCCTAATAGTTTCATATTTTGCTATAGCTGTATCAAGTGGAAACATTGATACAGGTGTGATATGAAACATAAGTCCCTAGTAGCCTCTATTAATACTAGTTCATTGGGCAATAGATGATCAAGGTTTCCTGATCATGAGTGATAGTTCTAGTTGACAACAAGGTCATATGATTGGTGAATGATGTGATGGGCATTCCTCAAAGGTTGCGACATGATCAATTCACGAGGTTCATCATTGCAATAGTCAGAAACAAAGTCTCCTTCTCCTTACACCGTGAGATCATATTAATCACTATCTCTAGAGCCTGCTTTAACTACATCAAACGTCACTCAGTCAAATGGTGATTATAAAGGTGTATGTTGGGTATTCTAGAGGTACAGGTTGAGACCTATGAATAAAGACCAGGATTTGTTCACCATGTGACGGGTAAGATACAGTTAGGCCAACTTGGTGAGATAACATCCATAATGTTCCAACATGTGACTATCTCACAGGGATGTAATATCGCGGAAACAAGTGAAATAGTACTTGTCGGTAACGAGATTGACCAAGGTATGGTGATACATGACTATTGGATCTCGGACAAGTAGTATCGAAGAAATTAAGGGAAATGTATTAGACGTTTACGGTTCAAACGACATCGTCATCTGGAATGTACAAGGGCCATCATGGGCATCCTGGTCCTACTATTGATCATTGATATAGATCATGTATGTGTCATTCCCGAGCCGTGAGGGGATCCACTTAAGGGTACAATGAGCTGAGATCATCCGTAAGTTAGAATTTTAATAGAGAAAGAGAAACCAGAAATATTCTGGGGAGAGATCCAAATTTGTTCAGAGAAAAGAATAAAGGAAAGGACCAAAAGATGTTTCGAATAAATGACAATTTAATATATGCATTTATTATATGTTAATTATGAATTAATATATTATAAATAAATATTTAAATTGAAACTTATAGGGCGACTTTCTCATTAGGCCAAAAGCCCGTAGGGAAATGGCCTAGGAGAAAGACACCCAGAAAAAGGAAAAGAAAAAATAGCAGCCAGAAGTTTTGGGACGCAGGTTACCGGCCAGGAAAAAAGGGGCGGCGGCAAGCCATTGCTCGCCGCCTAGGGCGGTGTGCAGGCCACGCCGACCTCGGCGCATATTGGGCCACGTGGGCACCGGGGAAGGCAGCCCACCCGGGTCGCCACCACTGCCTGGCCTTGCGGCTGGTCCACGTGTGCTGGCGGGCCATGGTCCGGTGGCCGGCCCACCCAGGATGCGCCTTGCTAATCGCCGACAGGCTGTGTGCGGGATGTGCATCGCGGGCAGGCCCACCCGACTGCCTCCTGGGGCATGTGCTATTAGGCTGGCCGAGTTTGGCCCAGCCGGTGGTGTTTCTTTTTCCTATTGTTTTTTCCTTTGTTATTAGTCCCACATGGCTAAACTAATGGGGAGGGCACACCCCCCACCTCCTATATAAAGTGGTGCCCATGGGTGGGATTAAACACCCAATTTTATAAGTCCTTTGGTTGACTTTCTCCCTCTCTCTATACCTTGTGACCATGGCCCCCATGTAAGGGCTATGCGAACAAGGCTTCACCGCGGGTGCCGTTGCGCTGTGGGGATTCTGGAGCCGGAGATCTACTTCTGCACTCCCGATAGGGATAAAGGGAGATGGAGGTCTCGTCGTACACCGTATGTGTATGAAGCCACGAGGTGTAAAATTTGAGGCACTTTGGATGTCGTGATCCGGATTTTTGCAGGTGATAGAGCAAGGGGTGACCTGCGAGGACCTTCGCGACCTTGAGGTCGGCTACGAGCACGACTACATCAACCACGTTCCCCTCGGAACGTTAACCACTTTAGGACTACAAGGGTATGTATCTGAAACCTCTCAAAGATTACTGCAATACTAGTAGATAGATCTTAGGTAGTCGGGGCGATCCGTCATAGGAAATTTTTTGTTTTCTGCACCAAAACCCCAATAGTTCTATTAGATCCAATCTATGCGTATAGTGTTGTACGTCTAGTACGCACATGTGTTGTGCAGGCATTGATGCTATAGTTGTTACCCTCCCACATGTACTTGTTTATATTATGGTATTGTTTGATGAAGCGGCCCGGACCGACCTTACACGTACTCTTACGCGAGACTGGTTCCACGCTCGACATACGACTTGTTCCGTATAAGTGGCTAGAGGATGTTTGTCTCTCTTACAATAGTTGATATATCATTTAAAACAGAGGGCCTCGAAGGGGGTGTAGTAGAGACAACTGTATGGATCCATGTTGTGGTTGGAAATTTCGTAGATTAGAAACGGTTCTACTACGAAAGCCCTAACAACAACGTAAAACTTGCAATAGATAAGTAGAGGCATCAACTTTATTTTGCAGGAGGGGAATGTGATTTGATATGGTCATGGTCGTTGCGAAGGTAATGTAGTTTACTTTTATATTACTAAGTTGTGTAGTAATAGTCATTGTTATGATGGACGACCTACTGGTGGCGCCATGGACTTGGCTTCAAACCGGTGGCAAGATGTATATCATGCCATAGCACTCGATGGAGATCAAGGCGCAAGAAAGACCATATCATATCATAAATATACATGTGATGTCGATAGCTGCTTTACATCTTATTATGTGCTAGTATTAGATAATCAATCATATTAGATAAGATAATCCCTATTAATTCCAATGATAGTGTTCCCCTTGTGTGTGCACCACCAAGAAAGTTCTTCGGTATGAGGCAGGTTGTGACGATCGGGTGTCAGACATACCTACGTTTGCATACAGTGGGTGTAAGAAAATTTACACTGCAATACACACAAGTTAGAATTGGCGAGCCTAGCATGTTCATACATGGCCTCGGAACACAAGAGATCAAAATATCGAGCATGAGACACATGGATGATGTGATTGGCATTGGAGAATGTCTACCTTTGAAGCTATGTTGTCGGCCATGACGATCGCGGGTTGCATAGTGGATTGGGATCGTCTGATCGCTAAAATTTTCTAGGGGATGAAAACTTTAGTGGGAGCTCAATTATGAATTGAACTCATATTATGAACTAAGTCTAGATGTCTATTTGCAAATATCTTAGTAGATCATGGCCTATCTCATTGAGGTCCTTTGCGACCATGAGAAAGTTCTTGCATCTATGGAACTTAGCAGAAGGGTCCAACTTCATAGATTAATACCCACATCTGAGGAATATCCTCATAATAAGCTGATCTTCTCTTCTTGATACAATGACCATTAGGATATAATGCGATGACTCCACAAAGGTAATCTTTTTTCCATACATCATCCAAAAGGGGCCATTCTCCATTCGATGGAGAGTTGGACTATGGTTTTGCATTCTGCAAGATTAGGCACATAAAGTATGAGTCGTTGGATGAGTTTTCCTCCATGATGGATGAAAATAGAATATTTGAAGAATCACTTAGCAATCTTGCATTAGAGTTGAGAACTCTTAGAAGGGCTTGATTTTAATGGAGGTCATGGATGAAAAAGGGTATATGTTAGATATACAAAGTTATAAATGTAATTCTTGCATAACTTGTTGCAGTTTATAAAGTACTGGATACTTGTCCAATTTTTTGTGAAAATAGGATAGTCTGCTTGAGAATTGCTCGAATTGAGGCAATGTGGCTTGATGACGGCAAGCAAACTAATTGATGGCTGACATCACTCCTTCCCTCAAAGTTTATGATTTGGATTAGTGGACTTGAATAAAATTTTATAATTCTTGTATGTGTGTCTTGATTTTGGCGAGACGATTATTTATATAAATAAGTGACAAGCCAGTTGTACTGTTCTTATGAATAATATTATGGTCACATTGCGACTATAAATAAGTTATTCTCATCACTATGTTAATGATAATGGGTTAAGCATTTATAAAGGATTAGAATGCTAAAAGATATTCAAATTTAATAATGAAATGACACTATTATTTAAGTCATGATGGTTATTGCATGTTTTTCACTTAGATGAAAATCGGGGTCTTAGATATTTGATCTAGAGACTTTGCAAAACCATGCCTTGTTTGGCAAGATGACTAAAACTCCGCATTTAGGTTAAACGATGATATGCAAAGAAATGTTGAATTTTATACATAGTGATATATTGTATTTTCAACAGATAGTGAAAATCATTATTCCATTATGGACTAAAGTGAATAAGTGTATTTCCTTAATGAAATAGAAGTTTTGAAATGATTTGAATTATTCAAATGAGTTCAAAGCAAACTGGGATATGAAATTAACAGGAATACAAAGTCCCTTTGATTTGATGAATATGACTAAAGTATTTAAGTTAAGTATTGGCATAAAGGGACTTGTGAAATATGTTTCACAAATTATGATAATTGGACAAAATCAAGGTGTTGATATGCCTAAACATCATAATAATATTGTATTAGATACATGTGGTCCAATATTATCTCTTATCAGGGTTATAGTTATTATTTAGAGTTAAAGATAAAAATAAGCAAACACTCATTTGAAACACAGAGGAAAATCTAAATATTCATTGAAACAACACCATAAGAGTTATGGCATGTTCAAGTTTCTGGAGATTTTGTTGATTCAAAATCATGGCGAATAAATAAGTCTTTGTAGCGTATTATTGGGAAACTATGAATACATGTTCCATAGAGGGCAAACATATTGTTGTCCTAAGGATTTATGTGTCTTGGTGAAGATACAGGTGGAAGAAAGTAAAATTTCAAAAAAAAGGCATTTGACCTTACCTCCTGATTGTTGAGTGGCGCATCAAAAAAATCGTGAAACCAAACTCTGCAAATAGAGGAGAAACTAATGCTAATGATCATAAAGTTTTAGTGAATACTTTTACTAAAGAAGTAGGATTAAAGAATATATTATGCAAGTTAGCGGAATTATATTTATTGATTCACTTGTCTTGTTATTTAGAACAATACATACCTACGAAATACAAAGAAGTGTGATGGACCTAAATGGGAGAAATGACTAGGAGTCATAAAATCCCGTATTATGTTACATTCAAGATTGAAAAGTAATGTGTTACTTGATCTTATTAAGTAAAGACATTTACTTAATATTTCTTAATGACTTCAAAGTCATGAGAAAGAAATGAATGAAAGACATAAAGATCGATTTGTCGCAAAGGTAGTTTGGACAAATTCAAGGAGTTGACTACAAAAGTAGAGATGCTTGAGTCTGTTGGATTTACACCAGCAATATATGGATATTGGGAACTTGCAGTTAGAACTCTCAATTTGATGATGATCAAAGAATTTTGTAATGTCCGAGATTATTGAGAAGACTTGCATTTGAGTAGGAACTAAGTGAAATCCCTAGATCACATATATGGATGCCATATTTGAGTGGAAGCGTGTTATCATTCTGATATATGTGGATGACATATATGAATGATGTGATTAGGTATTAATAATATTTAAGTTAGTAAATATGGATGAAGTTGAAGAAGTTATTAAACAATGGAATCTATCAAGATAGACTGGTAAGTTTAATAAACATTATTGTCGGATGCTAACTTGATTCTAAAAATGTTTAGAATGTCCTAGGTAATATTCTGAAGTAGTTCAGAATGGAACAAGATAAGAAAGTGGTTCTTACTTGTATGAAGCATTGAGTTAGACTCAGTATTATGACTATTCTTAAAATAAAGAGATGTGTGACATCTCATATGCCACCGTCATAGGTTCTTCTATACAACCATATAGTACACTCGACATAATATGACCTGAGGATCTAGTTGGCTAAACCGGAGTTGAGTTTGTTCTTAAGTGACAAGAAGCAAAGTTAGGCGCATAGTTGCTTGTTATGCATTAGGATCTACATAAAGATGAAAGTATATTTTGGATAAAGAAGTTTGACTTCTGCTAAATGTGTTTCAAAGGTTTACATGACAATAGTGAAAGTTAAATTGACTGATCGACCTTCATTGTAAACAATGGAAACAAAGTCTCACTAGCCAAAACGAATACTTCAATCCATTATAAGATAATGGAGGGAATGTCAAAATTAGGAAGACATTAATGATTTGCAAAAGACATACTGATCTGGTAAAACAGAACAGGTACGTGACGTTTCTCATGAGCATGCGTGATCAATAAACGCATATGAGATATGGTTTATGATTATTAAATGCAAGCTAGATTATTTGTACTCTAGTGCAAGTGGGAGCTGAAGGGCCCTAGACGCAAATAATAAAAGGTTTATTATTGTCATATCCCAATAATTTTCTAATATTTTCATATTGTGCTATAACTGTATCAAGTGGAAACATTGATACATGTGTGATATGAAATATAAGTCCCTAGTAGACTCTATTAATACTAGTTCTTGGGCAACATATGATCAAGGTTTCCTGATCATGAGTTATAGTGCTAGTTGACAACAAGGTCATATCATTGGTGAATGATGTGATGGACATTCCTCAAAGATTGCAACATGATCAAGTCACAAGGTTCATCGTTGCAATAGTCGGAAATAAAGTCTCCTTCTCCTTAGACCGTCATATTAATCACTGTCTCCCGAGGCTTGCTTTAACTACATCAAACGTCACTCAGTCAAATGGTAATTATAGAGGTGTATGCTGGGTATTCCAGAGGTACAGGTTGAGGCCTATGAATCAATCGGGATTTTTTCACCCTATGACGGGTAAGATATAGTTAGGCCGACTTGGTGAGATTATATTCATAATGTTGCAACATGTGACTAGGTTACGGGGATGTAATATCACCGTAACAAGTGAAACAGTACTTGTCGGTAATGATATTGAACAAGATATGGTGATACATAACTATTGGATCTCGGACAAGTAGTATCCAAGAAATAAAGGGAAATAGATTCGACATTTACGGTTCAAACAACATCGTCATCTAGAATGTACAGGGGTCATCATGGGCATCCCGGTCCCGCTGTTGATCATTGATAGAGATCATGTATGTGCCATTCCCGAGCCATGAGGGCATCCATTTAAGGGTAAGATGAGCTGGAGATCGTAAATAAGTTAGAATCTTAATAGAGAAAGAGAAATCGGAATTGTTCCGGGGAGATATCTGAAGTTGTTCGAATAAAAGAATAAAGGAAAGGACTAAAAGGTGTTTCGGATAAATGACAATTTAATATATGCATTTATTATATGTTAATTATGAATTAATATATTATAAATAAATATTTCAATTTAAATTTATAGGGTGAATTTTTCATTAGGCCAAAAACCCGGAGGGAAATGGCCTAGGAGAAAGACACCCAGAAAAAGGAAAAGAAAAAACAACAGCTAGCAGTTTTGGGCCACAGGTTACCAACCTAGACAAAAGGGGGCGGCGGCAAGCCGTTGCGCGCCACCCAGGGCGGTGTGCGGGCCACGCCGGCCTTAGCGCCCATTGGGCCATGCGGGCACAAGGGGGAGGCAGCCCACCCGGGTCGCCACCGCTGCTAGCCTCGTGGATGGGCCGCGCGTGCTGGCGGGCCATGGCCAGGTGGCCGTCCCACCCATGCTGCACCTTGCTAACCGCCGCAAGGCTGTGTGTGGGCCACGTGTCATGGGCAGGCCCACCCGGCTACCTGATGGGGCGTGTGTGCTATTGGGTTGGCCGAGTTTGTCCCAGCCGGTGGTGTTTCTTTTTCTTGTTATTTTCCTTTATATTAGTCCCACATGGCTAACCTAATGGGGAGGGCACACCCCCCTCCTGCTATATAAATGGGTGCCCACGGGTGGGATTAAACACACAATTTGAGAAGTCCTATGGTTGACTTTCTTCCTCTCTCTATACCTTGTGACCGTGGCCCCCAAGTAAGGGCTATGCGAACAAGGCTTCACCATAGGAGCCGTTGCACTGCAGGGATTCTGAAATCGGAGATCTACTTCCACACTCCCGACAGGGATCAAGGGAGACGGAGGTCTCATCATACACAGTATGTGTACGAAGCCACGAGGTGCAACACTTGAGGCACTTTGGATGTCGTGAGCCGGACTGTTGCATGGTGATGGAGCAAGGGGTGACCTACGAGGAGCTTCCGGACCTTGAGGTCGGCTACGAGCACGACTACATCAACCATGTTCACCTCGGAATGTTAACCGCTTTTGGACTATAGGGGTATGTATCCGAAACCTCTCGGTCGTTACTGTAGTAGATAGATCTTGGAAAGTCGGGGCGATCCATCATAGAATTTTTTGTTTTCTGCACCGGAACGCCAACACATTCATCCTATGGTAATCAGTGCAGAAGAGCCAAGAGCCATCCTTTTTATGGTTAAGTAACACTGGAAATGCGTATGGGGACATGCTTGGTACTATAATCCCATCTGTGAGCATTTCTTTCACCTGTTGTTCAATTTCTTCCTTATGTGCTGGGAGTAGCGGCAAGGTATGGTGTTGAATGGTGCAACATCAAGTTGTAGAGGAATTGGTTGATCATACTAACATTATGGAGGAAATTCTATTGGAGTGACAAAGACATCTTGAAATTTCTGGAGCACTTCCTGCACATTGTTGGGAATGTGGCTATGTTCCTTATCTGCATCAGGTTTGATCACTGCCAAAGCCTATACATCATTCCCTTATACCACTTGATTGATTGTTCGACTGGCATTTCCCTCAAAGTTCCTACAGGTGTGAAAGAACATGTTGGTCCCCCATGTGTGGTTTTGGTAATTAATGACAATCTTTATGGACTAATGTGTGTATTAAGTTATACTTGTAGGATTTGTCCATTGGCATCGCTTGGAGCATGTGTTGGCTTCAAGGTCGATGAAATGCAAAGAAGATATGTTGGGTAAGCTCAATATGCGAGGTCGATGATGAGGAATTAAGAAAGGCGTTCCATCTTGAGAAGGGCAAGATCGTCTACATCGAGCTCAAGTGGAATGCTCAAGGCAAAGGTATAATCTTGATAGGTTTTCCCTTTTGCCGGTCTCACGTTGTTTGTGTGAGACTGGGTTTAGGATAGATAACCGTACTATCAAGAGGAGCTCTCGTATGAGTAATTCGGTCACATCATTTTGAGAGAGCTCAAACCTTTGCATACTTGCATCATCGTATTTGGTTGTTATTTGGTCTTATCCATGTGAGGATATAGAGCTTGTGGTAATCTCCATAACAAGCTCTTGTTCATCAAAATCGGATCTCCCATTTGTATCTTGTTGCGATTTTGATTTATGCGGCTTTTCGGTTTATCACCAAGTGAGGTATATCACATTATTCTACTTGATACTTTCTCACTTGGTGATAATCAATATTTCCCCTTTTTATTGGGAAGCCCTTGTCGTCCTCTATCCAACGCAATTTGAATCGGGTCAATCAGAGCTTCCAGTCAAAAGTTATTTTCGTTTGAATATTTGCATGTTTGTCTGTTTTCTGGGCCGAGCGGTAGTACCGCCCGGACGGGCCGGTACTACCGCCCGGGCCTAAAAATGGCCCGTTTTCTTTCTGTCTAGCTAGGTAGTCAAATCCGGTACTACCGGCCGGCCCGGTAGTACCGCCCGGGTGGGCCGGTAGTACCGGCCGGCCTAGGAACCTTTCTCCCCATATCCCGCTTGGCCCGCTTCAGCCTTATCCACTGCCGCTTTCCACCCGCGCGCGCTGCTGCTGCTTTGTCTTACCCGCGCGCCTGGAGCCTCGCTGAGCAGCGGGCCCGCCGTGCCGCTCTACCTCGCTGGCGCTGGCCTGCTGCCGCGCTGCATGCGCGTGGCCCCGCCTGCCCCTGTCGCCCTTCATGCCAGCGCAGCTAACGTGCCCACCCTTCTTCTTTGCGGCGTGGCCTTCTTATTGCATGCAAGTCCGCTGTTGCATGCGTGCATCGCCGCTGACCGCTCCCCCCTTTTTTCCATGCTCGCTCGCTCGTTGTATGTTTGTTGGGTCCGGTACTACCGGTTAAATCCGGTAGTACCAGTCCGTCCAGGAAAAATGCCCCAACGGGCAGATTTGGCCCCTCTCTTTAAATAGCTTTGCCCCTTTGGCTTTTTGGATTACTTCTTCCTCCTTTTCTTGCCCAAGCTTTGCCCCCATTTGCTCTACTCTTTAAGCTTGATTTCTACACACCCCTCCATTGATTCTTACAAATATTTGAGGGGTTGTTGGAGGAGATCTAGATCTACGTTTTGACCAAACCAAAACATCTCTTTGTGAGTGTATCTTTGGGGATCTAGATTTTGGGGGATTTTGTGTCTCTCTTTGATTTCTCCTCTCTTGTTCCCCCAATAGCTTTGGTAGCTTTGTTGGAACTTGAGAGTGAGGGATTTGAGCATCTTTGTGGTGTTCTTGCCATTTGCATTTGTTGCATCGGTTTGAGTTCTCCTCGAAGAATTTGGTTTGAATTGCTCATTGGAGCTTGTCCCTCTTGGGTTCTTGGAACCCTAGACGGTTTTGTGGCCTTGGTGGCATTTGTTGAGGCCTTTTGTGGCGTTTGTTGGGAGCCTCCAATTAAGTTGTGGAGTTGTGCCCCAACCTTGTGAGAGGTTCCGGTTGCCACCGACAAGTGCACCGATAGTGGAAGCGTGGATCGACCCCATTGGGGTGAGATTCACCGGAGAATAAGGGAGGCCTTTTGTGGCGTTGGTGGTTTGATACCACCCCCTCTCCAAACGAGACGTACTCCATGTTGGGAGGAACTCGGTAAAATACCGGTGTCCTCGCGTGCCTCGGTTATCTCTATACCCGAGCTCTTTACTTATGCATTTTACGTTGTGATAGCCTTCGTGCTTGAAGTACTATATATCTTGCTATCACTTTGTTGCTTGTATTGCTTAGCATAAGATGTTCGTGCACATAGGTGAACCTTAGTTGTTTCTAGGTTGTGCTTAACAAAGTAAACACTAGTTTTATTCCGCCTTTGTTGAGCCACTCTAGGAAAAGTTTTAATCGCCTATTCACCCCCCCCCCTCTAGGCGACATTCGTATCCTTTCAAGGTGGGGCTATCACACCTTGCAACTTAATGAATTGCTTGTTGTAAGAAAATGCTAGACGATGGTTTTTCTAGTCAGTGATCATAGGGTTGTGTTGTTCTAGCCAATCTATGCCTAAGATGGTTTTTCTAGTCAGTGATCACACGCATGTCAGTTGTGAAAGTATGGCCCTGACACCACCAAGACATACCTGGTACCTTTTTGTTATGGTGCCTGGGGTTTCCATTTGCTATTTTCATAGGTATAGGAACAATGTCCTGAACTTGACAATGTATTTTGTCCAATATCTCAATATTTATGAAACTATTATTGCTTCTAGAATCTACCAAGATCAGGAGAATTTGATTTCCAGTCATATATAGCTCTGATTCTAAGGGTTTTAGTCCCCTCGGTGCCATCCATAGAATGGATTAAGATACCGAGATGATCTTCTTGATCAATAGCATTATGTTCAATCATATCCATAATTTCATCATACACCATTTCTGGATCTATCTTAGCTTGTACCATGTGAAATTCGGTAGCTGGTTTCTTGATACATTGATGGGTGAGCTCAAAATTTCCCCACACTTGAAGAAGATCCCATTGGCTTGTTTGTACTCACACAACTGTCTGTCCTTCCAGAGATCTCCCTGTCCAATTTTCACATGAGTCTTAGCAGGTTCCCCTTCGTGCCCTGCAGGTTCCACTCTAGCTTTGTGTCCATTATATTTCCGCCATCTTATGTTGTCTACCAGTACTTCTTGTTGCACAATTTCTAAGAGAATTTCCCTCCCCACTTTGTCTAGAACTTGTGCCTCAACCACTCCCCTAATATTAGTCTTTATTCCCTTGATGAAATGAGACAAAGAATTGCTCATCATAATGTGGGTTCTGCATCGAAATTTGATAAGGAAGGGTGCTCCTAGTACTCCTCCATTGTACCCCTCTATTTTAGGGCCAAAAACTGTTTCATGAATTTTTGGTGGTCATCGGCACCAAACTTCTCCACTACGGTTAACAAGGCAGTCCAGGTACTGATTTCATGACACAATATCTATGCCCACATCGAGAGAGCCGCATTGCCATCCATGTGCAAAGTCGTCGAGACTAGCCACAGAGAAGGATGGACATTGCACAAATGAAAGTAATCTAGGCACTTATATTTCCAGATCTACGGTTAATCACCATCGAAACATGGAAACAAAATCTTCAGGTTGTGCTTCATTGCTAGATCATTGTTCGGGTGATTTCTACCATTGCCTGCGTCGCCCATTCCACAGCCGCTTGTGTCACCAAGCACATCACCCCCTGCACCGCCAATTCTACCACTGCAAACGCCCGCAATTCCGCCGCCTCTAGAACCCGCCCCACCGCCCAAATTTCCTCCCCCATGAGCTTGATGCGAAGCCGAAGCACTCATGGCGTCCCCGGTCCATGTCGCGCTGATGGTATGGATAGTGCCATGGCCGACATGCACGAGCTCAACCGGATATGGATCATCATCTTCGAGTGACGGGGATCGTGTGCTAAAGTGATCCAGGTTGTCCACCATGGCCATGAGCTTGTTGTGGAGCGCCGCGAGTTGCAGCCCCGCGTCTACACCTTCGCACTCACCGCCACCGCCTCCGAGATCAGGACGATCTGAGCTACCAGCCCCTGTTACATAGAATCCATGACCACCACGTGATCGTGCAGCAGACCGACTACCTGATGTGTTAGTGTCCACTTGGCCAGCCCAGCACTCAGCCTACGTTCTGTACGTTTATGCGCACACATCCCAACAATAAGAAGAGCGCCCACTCTATCCCAAAAGCCCGGACTTAAAGGAGGAAAGAATATCTCCCTTATAA
The DNA here is from genome assembly GCA_023614405.1 of Avena insularis. Taxonomy (NCBI): domain Eukaryota; kingdom Viridiplantae; phylum Streptophyta; class Magnoliopsida; order Poales; family Poaceae; genus Avena; species Avena insularis. The sequence goes on along the minus strand of CM042689.1, from coordinate 120,629,805 downwards.
GCTGGGTGTGGCCTCCTCCTGTAGGCGAGGTGGGACTAAACCAAGCAGCCTCCACTAGTCAACAGAGGGGTCCTAACATCCCATCCCCCCTAAGGAGCCCCTCAGGAAGGCATGGTGATGCTGGCTCTAATACCAGATGTTAGCGTCCACTTGGCCAACCTAGCACTCAACCTACGTTCTGGACGTTTATGCACACACATCCCAACAATAAGAAGAGAGCCCACTCCATCCCAAAAGCCCAGACTGAAAGGAGGAAGGAATCTCTCCCTTATAAGCTGAGTGTGGCCTCCTCCCGTAGGCGAAGTGGGACTAAACCAAGCAGCCTCCACTAGTCAATAGAGGGGTCCTAACATCCCATCCCCCTGAGAAGCCCCTCAGGAAGGCATGGCGATGATGGCTCTGATACCAGATGTTAGCATCCACTTGGCTAGCCCAATACTCAGCCCATGTTTTGGACGTTCATGCACTCATAGCCCAACAATAAGAAGAGAGCCCACTTCATCCCAACCCGGACTGAAAGGAGGAAGGAATCTCTTCCTTATAAGTTGGGTGTGGACTCCTCCGATAGACAAGGTGGGACTAAACCAAGCAGCTCCCACCGGTCAATAGAGGGGTCCTAACATACCATCCCCCTGAGAAGCCCCTCAGGAAGGCATGGCGATGCTGGCTCTGATACCAGATGTTAGCGTTCACTTGGCCATCCCAGCACTCAGACTACATTCTGGACGTTCATGCGCTCATAGCCCAACAATAAGAAGAGAGTCCACTCCATCCCAAAAGCCCGGACTGATGGGATGAAGAAATCTCTCTTATAAACTGGGTGTGGCCTCCTCTCGTAGGCGAGGTGGCACTAAACCAAACAGCCTCCGCCGATCAACAGAGGGGTCCTAACATCCCATCCCCCTGAGAAGCCCCTCAGGAAGGCATGGCGATGCTGGCTTTGATACCAGATGTTAGCGTCCACTTGGCCAGCCCAGCACTCGGCCTACGTTCTGGATGTTTATGTGCACACATCCCAACAATAAGAAGAGATCCTACTCCATCTCAAAAGCCTGGACTAAAAGGAGGAAGGAATCTCTCTTATAAGCTGGGTGTGGCCTCCTCTCATAGATGAGGTGGGACTAAACCAAGCCGCCTCCACTAGTCAACAGAGGGGTCCTAACATGACGTCACTCGGTGAGGGAGGCCTCCGCTGCTCTCACCGCCTCTCCCATCGCCGGCATCACCAGCAGAGTACCAGCAGAGTCTACGATGAAGGCTTGGGAGGCGTCATAATTACTCCTCAGTGGATGGAGCCAACCAATCAACTGAAAAGCTTTTCAGGATTTTACGTAACATACCACATTGAATTGGGAGGAACCCACACCCTAGCCCACAGACGAAATTGAATTTGATGCTAAGGTGTTTCGTTGGAGAAAGGGTAATGGTAATGGTAAAGGTATCAGATTACACCGCCACTGAGTGAAGGGAATGGATAAAATCTAATCTTGTTTGGTTCACGAGGGTAATGGTATTCTAGTTATAAAATATGATTAACACAAAATTATTCAAGAACAGCTCATATCAGATGGAATGTTGAGAATGAAATTTCTAGATTAAAAAATCAAGCAAGATGCTCCAGCGCCTTAATTAATGTACTTACTAGATCGATGGAGGAAATACTCATCCGCATCGCTTCTAGATCAGCAACAAGATTGGTAGATCCCAGCTACACCGTTGGTGCTCCACCAGCGGCGCACTGCTCGGGCAGAGAGAAAATCGAGGAGGGAGATCTGGGACACCACCGCCTGCGACTCGACGGAGAAGATTAGGGAGGAGAGGTCGGAATCAGGGTCGGGGAGGATGTTTCTCTCGAGCCATCGCCATACTCGAAACCGTCCGGCAACGCGCTGATTAGGGTGGGGTGGGAAAAAACAGATTTGTGTTTTCCTGAAATCTGTTTACGCGGTATTTGTTACCAGGCTGAAGCAACCAAACAGGTTAAGGGAAATCAGGTAGCGGTGGAATCGGATAGAACCAAACACATTCTAAGTGTACAAATCTGATCTAGTATGATTGCTAGATGGAGCTCGGATGCTTTATGTGAGAGGAAACAAAGTAATCAGAGAGAGAGGTGATCACCTTAGTACGATTTCAGATTTCATCTGTGGCCTAGATAGGCACTGATGGTGACTCCTTGATGGCTTGTGGAGTCTTGTTGGGAACCCCAAGAGCAAGGTGTGAAGCAGCACAGCAGCAAGTTTTCCCTCAGTAAGAAACCGACGTTATCGAACCAGTAGGAGGAAGGAAACGTCACACAGGTGTTGCAAGCAACACGGAGACCTGCACAACACAAACTCAAGACTTTGCCCCAATGAATCAGTGAGGTTGTCAAGCTCACCGGTTTGCTGTAACAAAGGATTAAACGTATGGTGTGGAAGCTAGTGGTTTGCAGCAAGTAAACAAGTAACAGTGGAGGATGTATCAATGGTAAAGATTGGACTGGGGTCCATAGTTCACTAGAGGTGCTCTCCTTAGTTAAACAACATGTCATGAAGGGTAAACAAATTATAGCAAGGCAATTGACAGGAACTGAGCAAGGCATAACAATGCAATACTAGTCAAAAAGATCCTATGAGATTCGATTGGGCAATACAAAAATATACATAGACCGCCATCCAACTGCATCTATGGCTAGAAGTCCACCTTCAAGTTATCATCCGAACCCCCTCCAGTATTAAGTTGCAAGCAACAGACCACTGCTTTAAGCAAAGTGTGTAAGGTAAACAATCCACTTGTTCCATGAACAAGAGACCGTTGTTTTCTTTCTAGTAGCATCAGCACATCTACAACCGAAGAGATTTCTGTCACTTCCCTTGGAAACTAGAGGCATGAACCCACTATCGAGCATAAATACCCCCTCTTGGAGTCACTAGCAACTACTCGGCCATGATAGCTACTAACAACAGAGAGCATGCAAGATCACAAACAACACATACATGATAGAATCATAAAGACAAAACCATTAACCAATCTGACATAATAATCTCAATATCCATCGGATCCCCACAAACACAACATGCATGATTACAAATAGATTAGATCTTGATCATGAATGGAGCTCACAAGATCTATACATGAAAGCACAAGGAGGAGATACAACCATCTAGCTACTACATGGACCCATAGTCCAAGGTGGAACTACTCACGCATCATACCGGAGAGAAGGCCTTCGGGATGATTTCCCCTCCAGCAGGGTGCCGGGAAGAACTTCATATCCCCCCCCCCCCCGATCTAGGCATGACGGTGGCAGCGGCTACAGAAGGTTTCATGGAATATTGATCGGGTACTTAGGGTTTGTACATCGGGGGCTTCTTATAGGCAAAGAGGCGAGGCTGGGAGGCGGCCAGGGGGGCACACCCTACCCAGGTGCGGGGCAGGGCCCACCCGCACCTAGGGGGGTCTAGACTCCCTGGTTCGCGTCTCCGTCTCGTCTTCTGGATTTGTGTCCCTCACGTTAAAATATTGACTTTGGCTTTTGTCCCGTCCAATTCCGAGAATATTGATTTTCTGCCTTTCTGGAACCAAAAACAGAAGAAAAGCAGAACCGCAGCCTTTGTGGAAACTTGTTAATAGGTTAGTTCCAAAAAAGATATAAAAACACCTCAAAGTGTAGACAAAGCAAAGCAAAGTAGATACTAAACAAGCATGGAGCATCAAAAATTATAGATACGTTTCCGACGTATCAAGCATCCCCAAGCTTAACTCTTGCTCGTCCTCGAGTAGGTAAGTGATAAAAAGAATAATTTTTAAGGTGACATGCACCATCAAAACCAAGATCAAACCATTTGCATGCATTGAAAGCTGGGATCAAAGAACTCTAAACATGTTCATGAAAGATGGAGTTCTAACAATAGGACATAGTAACTATGGATGCAACATGAAAGGCTACAAACAAAGATCATGAATAACAAGCATTGAAAAACGTTTTTTTGTTTCACATACAGAAAACATAGCATAGTGGCAATCAGCTTGTCCCTCATACAGTAGCAAATAGATTCATAGGACACCTTCAAAGTTCACAAGGGTGACTAGAAACGAGTAGCACAAGAACAAGTAATATCACAATATGCATCAATCAATAAGTTTTGGAACACTGCACACAGAATGACAACTATGCTCTCTTAATGGTGCCTAAAGGTAGAAGGTGGAGACTCAAATAATGGTGTAAGAAAGGCCCTTCACAAAGGGAAGTAGGGATTTCAAGTTTCAAAAAGAGCGTCCAAAAATTATGGTACTTGTTAGCTTTCATCCCTCACTACCCCTAACATAAGAATCTTGAAGTGACTAAGGTTAAAGTGAACAAAGATGGAGTATATGCTTGACGAAGTATAAGTTGGCAATCTCAAGTCCCTTGAATACAAGGGCCACACCTCATGCTACTCAACTTCAGTCACCTGTAAGTTCTTATCATTGTAAGTATATGCATATCATAGAGAACCGTCAACGGGGTACCCCTTGCACATGGTACAGGAGCTATCCCATAACCAAAATGACAAGGCAAGCAGACAATGAGCATCTCAGCGATCTTTTTATTTACTATGTGCATAACTTTTTATTGAGGATGCTTCATAGATAGCTCACTATGGTGATGCTGCAAGTTTCCACCATGATTAGGCATGGCTTAGGCTAGCGGCCCAGGCGTTTCTCTAACACAAAATACAAACTCCATGGACTTACAAGTTCCCTCTTTATTTCACACCGGTGACATCCATAGACAAAAGAACATGATATCAACTGAGTACAAAGTACAAGTGCAATGTTGAAAACGTTCCCCGTGACAGCACGGTTCTGCTAATTCCAACGTATAAGTGCAAGCATATACAACATAGATGACACAATGGTTCAATTTTATTAGGGGAAAAGAATATAAAGTGTGCCATCAAGTTTGTGAGGGCTTTAATCACTAAGTTTTCACATAACAAAATAGTTTTTAATTGGAAGATAGCTGAAAACAAGAATATACTTGGAATGGTGTAACACACCATGCATAGGAGTTTATAGTGGACACTTTGGAAAAACTTGGTTTCTTGGGAGTTGGAAGCATGAGTAGAACTTACTCATACAAGTGGAGGCTAGCAAAAGACTGGGAGCAACCAACTAAGAGAGCATAATGGACATAATCATGCAGAGCAACAAAGCATTACTAATCAAGGATAGAGTGGTACCACAAGTCAAGGACTAAATGATCATAGAGGCTATGGTGACTTGTCATAGTCATAACATGGTGTGAGCATGTGCCAAGTCAACCCAAACAAAGCATTAAAGGAGAATACCACAATACTATGCTTTTGCATGCTAAAACAACGCATAATTTCTTCAAGGCACACTAAGCAACCCCAATTGTTTGGAACAAGACATGCTACAACAATAATCACTAAGCATAAGGTCAAAAAAACACCTATCATGGCATGCTAAAGTCTAAGTCACAGTCAATGCAAGCTCCTCTTGCACTTACAAGCAAGAACTTACTACTCCTTTCCAACACCAAGCAACTTATTTGAAAAACAACACAGCGAGAACAGGGGTCCAAACTACTTTATTCAAGCAACTAAACAACGTAAGAAAACCAAGCAAAAACTAAGACGCTCCAAGAACAATACAACAGTGCATGAAACAATAAAAACGAAGTGTCTAGACAGACCTGAGCTTTTTATTGATGAAGAAGGGGATGCCTTGGACATCCCCAAGCTTTGAAGCTTGTACCTCTTGGATATTTCTTGGGGTGAAACCATGGTGGCATCCCCAATATTCAGCTTTTGTCCATTCTTCATATCATTACATCACTCTCTCTCTACACCTGAAATTTTTCCTTCATACAAAACTTCACATAATCTTCATTAGCAACATTAGTGTATTTGAAAGATATTAGACCTCTGACAAATCTTTGGAACAGCAAGGATTTTCACTAAAAACACAAGCTACTGTAGAAACTCCTTCAAAAATCTCAATTCACCTAAAGAGAACTCAAAAAGGAATCAATAAGAAGCAAATGCAAATAATGGCAGAAATCTGTTAAAACAGACCAGCAGGTAGAAACCGATTTTTCCTAACATCTTATGTTGCTCAAATAAAAAAGTGTTGAACTAACAAAATTTAGCTAAAATACTGAGGGATTTATTAGTAAATTTTCATCTCAATCCAAGTTATAGAGACTCCTCACAAATATTTTTGGTGGAGGACAGAAATCTGTTTCGGGACAGCAACTCCCCAAATCTTACTTCCCTCTCATTAGTGGTCATTCTTGGCACAAAAAGCAAACAAAAAGGATAAGGAGAGGTCATTACTAGAGTAATAACTTCTAAGACTCAAGGAAACTCTTGGGTTATGTTGGGGATATGCTATATGGATATCCTCATAGCATGTCCTCTATCGGGATAACCCGGGTGGCCCACAGTTGGTAGCATGGCCTATGGCCTGCTGGGTGGCCCAGTTAGATGGATCCAGAAGGAAGGCCCATGCCGGATAAAGGAAGGCTACGGAGGAGGCACCGACGTACCCAGAGCCTTGGAGTGCAAGACACGCTAGACTGATTGTAGGCAGTGTAGGACTTTGTAACCTGTCCGGCTAGGACTTTTCCCTGTAACCCTAGGACCTGATGAATATATAAGTCGGTCCTATTGGAGCCTTTAGGACACAATAACTTAGACTTTCTAGTCACCTCGCATAGCGAACCAATCCCTATAACTTGACGTATTGCCATTATAGTGATTTATAGCAGGAGTAGGATTCCGCCACCGTCGTGGGATCTGAACCTGGGTAAGATGTGTTACCTCGTACCCGTCAACCGTCCGCCTTCCCCCACGTCTCTAAAAACACACTGTGAGGACCCCTCCACGGCATACTCGTCGGCAATACCACGACAGGTTATCTCCCAACAAGTACATTTCTTTAACGCCTTTAAGTTAGGCACAAGAAGCAAGAAGAATCAAGTATTTTCAAATGAAGAAGCATTCACATCAAACCTTGCTTTCAAAGGAGGGGCAAAAAGCAACTTCTCTCTCCTCATAGGGAAGTGTTAAATACCTTTCTTGAATGGAAAATGATATTTAATGGTGCCTTCTTTCATATCAATGATGGCACCAACTGTTCAAAGAAAAGGTCTTCCCAAAGTAATAGGACAAGAAGCATTGTATTCAACATCCAAAACATAGAAATCCACAAGGACATAAGCATTGTTAACCATAATGAGAACATCATTAATACTCCCCATGAGTTTCTTCTTAGCATTATCATCAAGTGGGACATCCAAATAGCAATCTTCTAAAGGTGGCAAATCAAGCATTTCATAAATCTTCCTAAGCATAATAGAGACACTAGAACCAAGATCACATGAAGCTTTGAGATCAAAGTCATTCACTTGCATATTAATAATGGGTTCCCAACTATCTTCTACTTTCCTAGGAATAGAAGTTTTGTGTTTTAGCTTCTCTTCCTTAATTTTCACAAGAGCATTTGTAATATGTTTTGTGAAAGCAACATGCATATCACTAGCATCAGGACTTCTAGCAAGCTTTTGTAGGAACATAATCACTTCAGAAATATTGCAACCATCAATATCAAAATCAAACTTAGCATCACTAGTAGTAGGCTCAATGGGCTTGGGCATAGTAGGAGGAGGAATAGGGACTACTTGTGGTTTAGTGGTGATGGTGCACACACTATTGTTTATATCAATTTCAGCTTCCCTTTCCCACCTAGCATGAAGTTGATCTAACAGCCTAACATTTTCATCAATAGTAACTTGTATGGCATGAGTAGCAGCAAAAGTAATTTCCATGGTTTCAGGTTTAGCAGCCATTTTATTAATCAAGGAGGACTGAGCTTCGGACAGAGAGGATATATTTTTTTCAATATTTAAAAGATTTTCCTCTATAGCCTTATTGAAAGTGGTTTGTTTACTAATAAAGTCTTTGAGCATGACTTCAAGTTCAGAGGGGGGCACTTCTAGCATTGTTGTAAGAGCTTCCATAGGAATTGCCATTATTAGGAGGATAAGGCCTATAATTGTTGTTACCACCAAAATTATTCCTATAGGCATTGTTGTTGAAATTGTTGTTTCTAATGAAGTTCACATCAACTTGCTCTTCTTGAGCAACCAAAGGGGCTAAGGGAACACTATTAGGATCTAGAGGAGCTTTCCCATTAACAAGCATAGCCATAATAACATCAATCTTATCACTCAAAGAGGAAGTTACCTTAACAGAATTTACCTTCTTACCATGCGGAGCTCTCTCAGTGTGCCATTCAGAGTAGTTAACCATCATATTATCAAGGAGTCTAGTTGGAGCACCCAAAGTAATTCTCATAAAGGTACCTCCAGCAGCTGAATCCAACAGGTTTCTTGAGGAGAAGTTCAAACCTGCATAAAAAATCTGGATAATCATCCAAGCAGTGAGTCCATGAGTGGGACAATTCTTAACCAAAGATTTCATTATTTCCCAAGCTTGAGCAACATGTTCATTATCAAGTTGTTTAAATTTCATAATGTCACTTCTCATAGATATAATCTTAGCAGGAGGATAGTACTTTCCAATAAAAGCATCTTTGCACTTAGTCCAAGAATCAATACTATTTTTAGGAAAAGATAGCAACCATTCTTTAGCTTTTCCTCTCAAAGAGAAAGGAAAAAAGCTTGAGCTTAATCATATCTCCATCTACATCCTTATACTTCTGCATCTCACAAAGTTCAACAAAGTTATTGAGATGGGCAGCAGCATCATCAGAACTAGCACCAGAAAAATTGCTCTCTCATCACAAGATTCAACAAAGCAGGCTTAATTTCATAAAAGGTAGCATCAGGAGCAGGTGGATAAATAGGTGTGCTAAGGAAATCATTGATGTTTGTGCTAGTTAAGTCACACAACTTGATGTCCTCAGCAGAGTTCATTTTGGCAAAGGTGGGCAAGCCAAAAACAGCAGCAGCAGCTAGGGCAGGAACTAATTATTTTGTGTTTTTGAATAAAGCAAGCAAACCAAACTAGACTAATTTTTTGGGTTTTTTGAAAAGAGGCAAACAAAACCAAGCAAAAGAAACAAAGCGAACTAAAAACAAAGTAAAGAGAAAGGAAGTGAAGGACTCCCCTAGTGAAGACGTCCTTAGCCTCCCCGGCAATGGTGCCAGAAAAAGCTTGATGGTGACTCCTTGATGGCTTGTGGAGTCTTGTTGGGAACCCCAAGAGCAAGGTGTGAAGAAGCACAGCAGCAATTTTTCCCTCAGTAAGAAACTGAGGTTATCGAACCAGTGGGAGGAAGGAAACATCACACAGGTGTTACAAGCAACGTGGAGACCTTCATAACACAAACTCAAGACCTTGCCCCAACGAATCAGTGAGGTTGTCAAGCTCACCGGTTTGCTGTAACAAAGGATTAAACGTATGGTGTGGAAGGTAATGGTTTGCAGCAAGTAAACAAGTAACAGTGGAGGATGTATCAATGGTAAAGATTGGACCGGGGTCCATAGTTCACTAGAGGTACTTTCCTTAGATAAACAACATGGCATGAAGGGTAAAAAAATTACAGCAGGGCAATTGACAGGAACTGAGCAAGGCATAACAATGCAATACTAGTCAAAAAGATCCTATGAGATTCGATTGGGCAATACAAAAATATACAAGCAAAGTGTGTAAGGTAGACAATCCACTTGTTCCATGAACAAGAGACCGTTGGTTTCTCCCTAGTAGCAACAACACATCTACAACCGAAGAGATTTCTATCACTTCCCTTGAAAACTAGAGGCATGAACCCACTATCGAGCATAAATACCCCCTCTTGGAGTCACTAGCAACTACTCGGCCAAGATAGCTACTAACAACAGAGAGCATGCAAGATCACAAACAACACAGACATGATAGAATCATAAAGACAAAACCATTAACTAATCTGACATAATCATCTCAATATCCATCGGATCCCCACAAGCACAACATGCATGATTACAAATAGATTAGATCTTGATCATGAACGGAGCTCACAAGATCTATACATGAAAGCACAAGGAGGAGATACAACCATCTAGCTACTACATGGACTCATAGTCCAAGGTGGAACTACTCACGCATCATACTAGAGAGAAGGCCTCCGGGATGATTTCCCCTCCGGCAGGGTGCCGGGAAGAACTTCAGATCCCCCCGATCTAGGTACGACGGTGGCGGCGGCTACAGAAGGTTTCGTGGAATATTGATCGGGTACTTAGGGTTTCTGCATCGGGGGCTTCTTATAGGCGAAGAGGCGAGGCTAGGAGGCGGCCATGGGGCCCACACCCTACCCAGGCGCGGGGCAAGGCCCACCCGCGCCTAGGGGGTCTGGCCTCCCTGGTTCGCGTCTCCGTATCGTCTTCTGGATTCGTGTCCCTCATGGTAAAATATTAACTTTGGCTTTGGTCCCATCCAATTCTGAGAATATTGATTCTCTGCCTTTCTGGAACCAAACATAGAAGAAAACAGGCAACTGGCACTGTGGCAACTTGTTAATAGGTTAGTTCCATAAAAGATATAAAAACACCTCAAAGTGTAGACAAAGCAAAGCAAAGTAGATACTAAACAAGCATGGAGCATAAAAAATTATAGATACGTTCCCGACGTATCGGGCACCCACACCTCAACATGCATGCCCCGCTAGACAGGTTACTCTCTTACCCCTTTCTCACCACCACATCGCACACCTAGGACGTGTTTGGTTTCTCGTGACTTTTATTCGTACCTGGAGATTATGGCTTCATGGAAGCTGCTCGCGGCAATGCAACTTTCATGTCAAAAGGGTCATTCGCTTGGTTCCTTGTATTCTTATTTTTCTAGGGGTTAAGAAGCCAAGTCCTAGTTGTTTGGTTTCATGCATTCTAGGATTTCAGCAAATTGATGCATGTTTGGAAAGATGCATTGTCCTGCTAGCCTTACCTCCTGGCTAGTGATGTGAGCTTACACAACATCATCAAGGCAGAGAACAAAGTTCAGAAAAGTGCAATTCAGAGAACTACTAGCTTATATTAACACAAGTTAGACATAATAAGTCGTGGCATGTGTGTTGCAGCACAAGTTCACGAGCAACTGCCCGTGATGCGGCACTAGTTCATCACATACGGAGGGGTTATAACTAAATACCACCTCCCAAGTTATACAGACCAAAGTTCAGGGATCACCGCAACCTAGTTCACCAGCCTAGCTACTCCCAAAATACACATCACAACCATCATCATCAACACCGCTACCAGCACCTCCTCAAACAGCTCAGTCCACTTCTCAAAGGTAGTGCTTATTCAGGAAGGTCATGAACCAGCTCAACCTGCGCTCAGGGGTCATGGCAAGATACCTGGTCTCCTGTCCATTGTGCTCCATCAGGTGGGTAAGAGCACGGTGGATCGCTGTCACAGAGATGGGCAGAACGGGAATGTGAGGACCATAGATGATCTTCATCTGAGCATAGTTGTCAATGGGCTTGTTGATCAACTCGGTGTCCGATGGGTGAGCCTACATGAGAATCACGGTTAGTTCTTGACATGTAGTTCATATGTGAGCATTACAAAAACTGATGCACGTGCGAATATATCATACCTTGATATGCTCATAGTAAACTTCATCGTCCATCATGATAACAGAGGTCTTCTCAACCCAACTCACGTTCCCAAGCCTCTTGATCCTTAGCACCCGAATCCAGCGCACTCTCCACTGCCTCATGTGGTTGTACACCTGGTTCGGAGTGACTGTCCAGCCACAGAACTTGAACACATCATCTGCAACCAAGCGCATGTCTGCCTGTCTGAATCCCCGCACTACTGAACCCCATTTCTCGATCAACTAGACCACCCGATTCAGGACGAAGGTGGACAGAGATGTTGTTCATGACATGGTCATCTTCCTCGTGGCCACCGCATCGGGCATTGACACATATCACAGAGGAATCACAGAGATTGCAGACATATTACGGAACGCAACCTTCTCCTACGATAGCAGGGATAATAATGTGTTCAGTCCTCACAGAACAACATGCTCAGGTCTAGATCTAGAACACCAGCTCACATCTTAGAACTGTGAGCTAGAACATGGCAACAGATCTAAGTTGCGAGAGCTAGGGTTAGATGTTTCTTACCACGATCTCGATCTCGCCTAACGAGAAGGACATGTCTAACATAGCCGAGGAGGAAGACTTGCCGGAGATGAGCTAGACCCGCCGGAGTAGGAGGTGCCGCTTACCTGCTTGTCGATGAGGAAGAGGATTTGAAGGGAGAGCTTGAAATTGGGGGAAATGGTGGCGAGGATTTTTAGCCAGCGGAGGGGCGGTGTAAATAGCCACGGCAAATCGTAGTGATAAACCCAATTTGTCCCACTTGGATTTTTGAGCTCCCGATCCTCCCTTGCACGAAGCGTGTAGCTTCTTCCCCATGGCTAATAAGAACTTGGCTCTGTGAAAATAGCCGATTTCGGCGCTCCTCGAGGGCCTGGCTGAGAGGCGTTTTAAGAATCGTGCGATGCAAAGATTCCATGCGCCGCACGGAACCAAACGCTTTTATTTCTTTCTGTCCCATACGAGAAACGGGGAAACAAGCAACCAAACACGTCCCTAGCTTTCGTGGTGACTCCATTACCGCTAAGGTGGTGACAGCATGTATCTAAACAATAATAGATGTCATAGATTTATCTAGATTCGCACGTATTTATACATTAGTGGATGTCAAAGATTTCTCTAAATTCACATGTATCTATACATAAAACATGCCTAAATACAAGAAAATCTTCGACATCTATTTCCAGAGAGAGTACTAGCAATCACGGGGATACACTGCCACCACTAGAGCGGGCCATGAGATGGAAGTAGATGTTTTTTTATTGATAAATCTGACTCTTTGTCCAAACTTAACGCAGAAGTGACCCTACCCCAACAGTTTTACCAAATGTGAACATTTGGTTCAGCATCAGCATCAAACTCAGAGTGACACTGGCACCGTCCCTCCTGACATTGACCATACAAAACTCAGAGACACGCCCAGCGCAATTGGTTTAGCACTATGGTTAGTGTCGCTGATGTTAGCGCCATGGTGTACCTGCGTATTTGTATTTCTTTGGTCAGATACAACTCTTGTCACCTTCGACAATACAGTACACTGCAACAAACTCATCTATGAGTATCTTTCATCTCGCCAAGCAAACACCTCTAACAGGCTGTTGCAGCATTGGATCTCCTTCCTGTAAGATTTCTGGTATGCATATACTGAGCATTCTGGAACCTGGGATATTATTGTTGGTCATCCTCGTCGCCACTATCATCGTCATCCCCATATGCCACCAGAGAGCCAAGAACGCTCTTGGTATCGCCTGGTGCCTCGGGAGCAGGCTTACTTTCTGCGGCAACCTTTGCTTTCTTGGCTTGTGGCTTCACAGAAACTATAATACTTCTAAGGAGTGCAGGCTGGCTCCTCTTCACAGGTGGCTTAGGATTGCTCTCCTGGTTTATGTTGGAATAAAGACAGGTCAGAAGCTGGGCAGATTTAGTTGAAGAAATGTTTCTTTTGTCTCTACCATCATGACAGGGAATGGAACTAACAACTGGCCCCATGTGTAATATGTATATGCAATTATCATCTCTCATATCAAAAGCATAGTATGAAACTAAATCCGCTTTGCTTGTAAGCATACCTCAGGTCTAGAAACTGTAGGAATCTCAACAAGTTCATGAGCAATAGTAGATTGGGCAGCTACAGCCTCCTGAAAGAAAAATATTCATTACGTATGTCATATGAGTGTGAGTCACCCTTGGGCGCTTGGAACATGATATAAAATTAACATATAGTTCCAATTTCAATTGTAGCAAACAAGCCTTCATATCCATTTCCTACCCAGTATCTTGTACTCCCTCCGTTTCACATTAGTTTTCGCTACTTAGTAGAACTTTGTACAAAATCAACGACAATTAATATGGAACAAAGGGAGTAATATTGAACATACCAATTTGGAACTAAGGGTAATACTCACGTGAAAACTACGGAGTTGTTCAGCTTCTTCACTGGCCACCTGCTGTTCATATTCTCTCCTTGACTGCACCATAGTAAAATGAAAGAATGACTAAGATGTTGCATGATGGCACAAGACATACTTGAAATCTCATTTGTTTTATCTCCACAACTCTTATTTTATTCTAATATTAAAGAGCCAAAGACCAGTACTAGTGTACTACTAACTTTATATATAAAAAACCATGCTACTCAATCATTCGACTGCATACAATTCCCCTAATTTTCAGTTTTTGGAAAAAAAAAACATACTTCCTCCGTCCGGAAATAAGTTACTCGGATTTGTCTAGATTCACATGTATCTACACACTAAAACACGTCTAGATACGCGCGACTCTAGACAAATCCAAGTCACTTATTTCCGGATGGAGGGAGCACGTTTAATTGTCAACTCCAAAGACAAATGCCAGAAAATGGAAAAAGGATCCTCTTGAGGATAATAATAGTAGACATTGTCTATACAACATTCACCCAAAATTGTATGCAAGAAGACAAGGTAAACAGTGAAGCTGATGTCTTTTTTTTTTTTGAAACACAGGGAGCCCCCAAAGGGGCTAGAAGCCTTATCATTAAATCATCCAGAGGGTGTACATGAATATTACAGAGAACCCCATAGAATAGGTAATAACATATGGGTCCCTGGCAGAGGTAGAAAGGACCTTGCTAAAAGATGGTAAGTTACAATCTTGTCCTTCTCTTTCCCCACCGTCGAGCCGGAAGCCAAGCTTGCCGTTGACGAACACCGCCGCAGGGACTTCACCACTTGCTTCGATGCCGACCAGAACCACAGCAGCAGCAGACTTCGGAAGGGGCCTCCCATTGGAGGTTGGATTGGGGCTGGAGCAAACCAGCAGATTTTGCAGGTCTCCATGGACCAACAAGGATGAGCTCGAGCAACTGAAGGCTTTTCTTCTCCCACACCTTCGGCATCCAGATCGAGGTGCAGCAACCCTTCTCGTATCCCCAACTCCACTGAAGAGATGGGTAGAGGAGAGCATGGCTTCACCCCAATCTGAGCACCTCCGGCAAAAGCAGGCTTCCAACAACTGCAGCGATGAAAGCTGGCCACCCTCAAACTCCGGAGATCTGCCACAATCCGGAGGAGAACAGCCAAGAAGGTAGCAGCAGAGGGAGCCCAGACCAAGGACCTAATTTGGGGAGCCTATAGCACTGATCCCAGTCGCCGCCATCGGCTCACACCTCCGGAGCACACCCACGAACAGGAGCAACACCACAACGCATCGAACTAGGCCCAGATGGCTCAATCCTAGGCTCCAAAGGCAGGCCTTATTTTGAGGGATGCAAGAGCCTGCCAAAACCATCCGCCTCGTCACCTGCCACCGGCTTGAGGAAGAGGGAGATGGCTGACTCGAGGTGCGGTGGTTCCGGCCGCCAAGGACCACCGCCAACCCTCAGACTCCCCATGGGAAGAAACGGGATTAACCCAAAGCCTAAACCAAATCCTAAAATTACTACTGGAGGGAGGTAGCCGAGGTCCTGATCTATCTCTACACCAACCGGCGAGGCTGCCGGCGGCAAGAGTGACCGGATCCGGCCGGTCAAAGCTGACTCTCAAAACGGGAGGAGGAGTTTTCGGGAGAGAGGAAGGAGAAAGTCCCGCTGCACGTCTATATGTTTCATCCGAAGCTGATGTCTTTCGTAGTGCTATTCACCCAACATGCAAATAACAATGCTCACTTTTCTTAATAATGTTTAGCATAGTCACCCAACGAAGACAGATACTAAAGTGACATTAAAAACATATTGATCTCTAAAGAACAGAAGTGTGGTTGATTTATGTTGAGATTCAAGAAATATTTATCTGTAACTGCAACAAATTGTCACCAAAACACTATTTTCCAATAGTGTGGTTGCAAGTTTAATCCTAACAGTGCAAAACAGATTCAATCCTAGGGTCGCTGGCTGGTATCCTGTATTTCTGTCCTAATACAAGATATGACGGGGTGTATGGTATCTGATAAGTGGGTGGTATCACTAACTTGGATACTTGGTCACTATAGAAGTATAGGACGTGACAATGTC
The DNA here is from genome assembly GCA_023614405.1 of Avena insularis. Classification (NCBI taxonomy): domain Eukaryota; kingdom Viridiplantae; phylum Streptophyta; class Magnoliopsida; order Poales; family Poaceae; genus Avena; species Avena insularis. Next base: position 120,613,721 of record CM042689.1, on the reverse strand, counting down.
AGGAAATCATACAGTCATGAAGCTTAACCGTAGTGTGATTTTACCTGCTCAAGTAGTCAGTTTTCCTTGTCTTAAACTATTGCCTTTTTTCAGTTCATTTAGGATCTAAGATGATTGTGTTTTTACTTCTTAGTTTTGTTCCACTTGGGTAGAATCTGCAGGTCTGAAACACTTCTACTAAAGCTGTTTTTTCTCATCTTTCTTGTATAGGAAGGGCAATAAGGAATGCAGATTGACTGCCTCGTTTTAATTTTATCTTTAAAAAGTTCTGCAAAAAGAATGCCACTTGTGACCTGTATAAGACCATGTACAGCGGGGAGTGCTTAGAAAAATAAACCAGACTTTTTCTTAAGCACCAAAGCTTATTTCTACAGGAGAGGAGCCTACTGAAGCATCTTCCATGTGCAAATAAGCACTAGTGCTTAAGCTAAAACTGGCTTATTTTTCTAAGCATCTCGCTAAGCAAAACCTTGCATTGTACATGCCCTTAAGAGGTACAAATCTAAAGAACAAGTATAACTATACACGCACAATATTTGTTTTAATGCAGCCTGTGGGAGGCTGCTTTTACTTGATTAAATATGCAGGCGTGTAATTTAGCATGTTTATTAACAGTTCATTCATTAATGTGTAGTGTAACTGAATTTTGTTTACTTAATTCTCTAATTTTCAGGCAACTTGTGAGGAACACAGACTTCCTGGAACTGTAAGACCTTGTGAAAGATGCTGCGAAGAAAGAGAATAATATAAATAACTCTGCCAGCACAGAAGACCAGCAAGTAAAAGACGTTCTGCCTGTTCCAGACCTCATGTGCCTACCACTGACGAGCAACCACCCAAAATAAATGTTAATAATAAAACTGAATGCAAAAGGCCATAAGAACAAAAACAAGGTTGAAAAAAGAAATTCATTTTTCAACAAATTGAAAAAGTCTCGAATCAGTCGTGGAATCATCTGCAGACAAGGTACTATACGTATATCTCTCTTTTGTTTACAACATGATTCGATAGAAGTGTACTCCAGAGTATTTTAATTTTTTGTACAGCTCATGATCTTATTTTTGCATGAATCACTTTATACAATCTCCATAATTTATATAACTTTGAAACATCTGAACCCCACAACTGGACTCTGTTTCTCAGGGTAAAAGACCTCTCCTGTCAAATGTCAAAGTAACATTTGCATGTAACCATAAAACCATTATGCAAATAAAGTCTAGATATCTTATGGATGCAAAGATATAGACAAGCCTATTAACTATGATGATTAGAGCATACAGCACATGATGGATCCATGAACCCCGCTTCTGTGTGCCTCGACGCTCTTAGGTGGTATCAAGGGCAAAAACGCTCCAGGCAGTTGCACACATACAAATGCATTGGGAATGTAGCAAACAAAATCCTATTTGGATTCTATATTCCAGTCTAGGCTCTAGAGAGGAAACTGATAGCTACACAAATGAACAGCACTATGTACCTATTTCTACTGTCTAGCTTGAACTATATCACTTTTAATGCTAGCATATTTTAATACTTACCAAAGCCAATTTGTCAAGAAACTCTGACTCGTCTTCATCCAAAGCTTTCGGAGGTCCTGGATACAACATAACAAGATCAAAAAACAACAAAGAAGTTAGTCAAACTCCAAGACCCTGCATCTTGTGTCTTAGTCGTTTCAACCGAGAAATAACAATAACAGGGAACTAGCCAAGAGCAGGTTAGAAAAGGTTGTCCCATAAGACCAAAGCATGTTTCTCAATTTATCCCGAGCTTCTCACTCGAAAAAGGATATAATCCTCTTTTACTCTATTTTTTAGTAAAAAGTACAGGTAAGCTCAACAGTATTAACACTATAACTACGACTACCATACAGATGCTTTGCTTATCAGTAAACATTTTGGGCTGTAGGCTTAGTTTTTGCATTGCAACTCGATACTTCTTGCTTTCTCAAAATGGCCGCATCCTTTGATGGGCACTAGCCACACTACTGCACTAGTAAAAGATACAGCTAGTCTTTCTATGACCTGAAACAAACACCACAACTTCACATGCGTTTTGATGGGTAACTTACTGTGCTTGAAGCGTTCATTGAACTCGGCATCCTTCTTATCCTTGTTCTCCAGGAGGATCTGCACAGCGGGAACAGACGCATTAGCCAGCACTGCCGTCGCCGGTAGCGGATTGTGGGCAAGCAAACGGAAGCGAAGGCGAGAAATTAAAAAAAAAATGCCTGGAAGAGGGGCTTGTCGCGCTGGGCGGTGCCGTCTTCCACCCGCTCCCCTCTTGACCGCTTCGCCTCGTCGAGCTGCGATTTTTTCCCACCATCGCAAAAAACTCAGCGTATTATTCTAGGTTTTGCCCCCATCCGATTCTATAGGCAGGAGCAATGCAGAAAGATTAGGGATGGTAGTCTTGCCTGCTCCTCGGAGACGAAATTGACGAGGCGGATGGTCGCCGGAGCGGCCGCCTTGGAGCTCGACATCGTCTCCTCCCCGTCCATTCCTAATACGACTCCTCTTTCTCCTCCGCCGCGCCCAAAAGCCACCAATGCCGCAGAGCGAGGGCTACGAGCCTGCAAGATCCCCAAACCAGACGAATCAGGCCATCTCCATAGGCCGATCCGCCGAGGGTTTCGGCAAAAACGTGTTTGGCTGTATCGATCTATGCATCTAATCTGGGACTTGGTTTCGTCAGTTTGGACACGTGTGGACAGCGCGGACGTTGTATCCGTGCGTGCTACTGGTCCGTCATCTTGACCGCGGCATTGATTTCAGACGTGGTCAGCGGCACCGATTCAGACGTAACCATGACAGCGATTCAGAGACCCTGATGGAAGGCTGACCGGTGGCAGCCTGCATCATCAACGACGACGCTGACGACAATGCCCCGGGCGACCGCGCCTCACGCGCCTCCACCATTGTTCTCGGCCCTTTTTAATCGGCCACCCGCGGCCATCTTCTCCGGCACAGAAGACCATCCGTCTTCTCCTTCCCCTTTTCCTTTTTCATTGCTTGTAGCTAGCCATGTCCGGCGGTGCTAGGTCGAGGGGAGGCTGTGGCGGCCATGGACGCCGAGAAAGGCGTGGAGGACGCGGCCAAATCACCGTGCCACCGCGCTCTCCCTCAACGCTGTCGTCGCCCGAAGATTTCGACCAAGACACCCAGTTCGCCGTGGCCATCCACCTTGGCATGCCGCGTGACAGGCTGCTCCTACCCCGCGGGTTCGTGACGCTGATCGGCGACAAGCCGCCCTCGCTCGCCATGCTGCGGGCAAACGGCTTCAGAACTGGCAGGTACCTGGGCAAGGGTTGGGAGCGCTTCGCCCGCTTGCACCAGATCAAAGCGGGCAATATCGTCATCTTCAAGTACGACGGCGAAGGAAAGTTCGGCGTCAGCGTCTTCGACCACACCATGTGTCGCCGCTGCTGCCACTCCGACTCCTCCGACTCCGACGAGTAGGCTAGGCTGTGCGTGCGACATGTATGATGTATGAATGTAAGTATTGACCATTTGAAATGAAAATCTTTATTCAAATCATATAACATTCGTTACACTCATGCCACACAACCTAAGACTACGCGCGGCCGTCGGCGCTGGGGACGGTGGCTGCGGCGGGTCAGATACACCATTCGTCATTGAGAGAATTGATGATCGCTCGTTCCGTCCACACCTCCTCTTCAGCTCGGTCGAGGCGGGCATGCAGGGAAGCATCTTCAGGATTGGCCTGCACCGCTTCCCGGAGGTAGACACGCAGCAATCCGAGCTGGTCCAATCGCCGGTATTCCGACAGAAAGACGCGTTCCGCCACCGCCGTCGTGAAAGGCTCGCCGATGGTCATGTGACGGTGTAGAAAGGGCGACGTGGTGGTGTGCCCATCCTGTAAATCCGCGGGCGCCCCGGAATCGGAGAAGGCAGCACGTCCGGTAACTCCGGCGGATTCGACCACCACGACGGCAGCGGCCGCTCGGGCGCCTCTTCTCTGTCGCATTGGGGTTGCCACGGAGCTCGTCGTGTCGACGCCGACAGCCAGGCATGGTGGTTTTTTGTGTTGTGGGTGGCATGGGTATGGTCGAAGATAGCTCGGCGACCTTGATGCGTGTTGACGCCCCGTTGGGAAATCCCAAGAGCAATGTATGATGCAACACAGCAGCAAGTTTTCCCTCATTAAGAAACCGAGGTTATCGAACCAGTAGGAGGAAGGAAACATCTCAAAGGTGTTGCAAGCAACGTGGAAACCTGCACAACACAAACTCAAGACTTTTTCCCAACTAACAGTGAGGTTGTCAATCTCACCGGTTGCTATAACAAATGATTAATTGTATGGTGTGAAAGGTGATGATGGTTTTCAGCAAGTAAACAGTAATAGTAGAAGATGTATCAATGGTTGGACCGGGGTCCATAGTTCACTAGAGGTGTTCTCCTTAGATAAACAAACATGACATGCTGGGTAAACAAATTACAGCAGGGCAATTGACAGGACTGAGCAAGGCATAACAATGCAATACTAGACATAAAGATCCTATGAGATTCGATTGGGCAATACAACAAGATACATAGACCGCCATCCAACTGCATCTATGACAAGAAGTCCAACTTTGGGTTATCATCTGAACCCCCTCCAGTATTAAGCTGCAAGAAACAGACAACTGCTTTAAGCAAAGTGTGTAAGATAAACAGTCCAATTGTTCCATGAACAAGAGACCGTTGTTTTCTCCCTAGTGGCAACAGCACATCTACAACCGTAGATATTTCTGTCACTTCCCTTGATTAAGTAGAGGCATGAACCCACTATCGAGCATAAATACCCCCTCTTGGAGTCACTAGCAACTACTTGGCCAAGATAGCTACTAACAACGGAGAGCATACAAGATCACAAACAACACAGACATGATAGAATCAATAAGACAAAACCATTAATCAATCTGACATAGTAATATCAATATCCATTGGATCTCCGCAAACACAACATGCATGATTACAAATAGATGAGATCTTGATCATGAACGGAGCTCACAAGATCTAGACATGAAAGCACAAGGAGGAGATACAACCATCTAGCTACTACATGAACCCGTAGTCCAAGGTGGAACTACTCACGCTTCATACCGGAGGCTGGCATGATGAAGAAGAAGACCTCCGGGATGATCTCCCCTCCGGCAGGGTGCCAGGAAGAGCTTCAGATCCCCCCGGTCTAGGGACGATGATGGCGGCGGCTACAGACAGTTTCATGGAATTTTGATCAGGTACTTAGGGTTTAGGCATCGGGGGATTCTTATAGGCGAAGAGGCAAGGCTGGAGGTCCACCAGGGCGGTTTGCACCCCCCATGCGCGGGGTGGGCCCACCCATGCGGACAAGGGGTGTGGCCCCCTGGTGGGTCTCCTCCGTCTCGTACTACGGCTTCGTGTTCCCCACGGCATATTATTGACTTTGGTTTTGGTCCCGTCCAATTCCGGGAATATTGATTTTCTGCCTTTCTGGAACCAAAAACAGAAGAAAACAAGCAACTGGCACTGTAGCATCTTGTTAATAGGTTGGTACCAAAAAACATATAAAAACACCTCAAAGTGTGGATAAAGCAAAGCAAAGTAGATACTAAACAAAGCATGGAACATAAAAAATTATAGATACGTTTCTGACGTATCAAGCATCCCCAAGCTTAACTCCTGCTCGTCCTCGAGTAGGTAAGTGATAAAAGAATAATTTTTGAGGTGACATGCACCGTAAAAACCAAGGTCAAACCATTTGCAAGTATTGAAAGCTGGGATCAAAGAACTCTAAACATGTGCATGAAAGATGGAGTTCTAACAATAAGACAAAGTAACTATGCATGCAACATGAAAGGCTACAAACAAAGATCATGAATAACATGCATTGAAAAACGTTTGTTTGTTTCACATACAGAAAACATGGCATAGTGGCATTCAGCTTATCCCTCATAGAGTATCAAATAGATGCATAGGACATCTTCAAAGTTCATAAGAGTGACTAGATACAAATAGCACAAGAACAAGGAATATCAATAATATGCATCAATTAATAAGTTTTGGGACACTGTACATAGAACTAAGAATGGCAACTATGCTCTCTTAACTGGTGCCTAGAGGTAGAAGGTGGAGACTCAATATAATAGTGGAAGAAAGGCCCTTCATAAAGGGAAGCAGGGATTTCAAGTTTCAAAAAGAGCTTCCAAAAATTATGGTACTTGTTAGCTTTCAACTCTCATTGCCCCTATCATAAGCATCTTGAAGTGATTAAGGTTAAAGTGAACAAACTATAGAGTATATGCTTGACAAAGTATAAGTTGACAATCTCATGTCCCTTGAATAAGAGGGTCGCGCCTCATGCTACTCAACTTTGGTCACATGTAAGTTCTTGTCATAGTAAGTATATGTGTATCATAGAGAACTGCCAACGGGGTACCCCTTGCACATGGTACATGAGCTTTCCCATAACCAAAATGACAAGGTAAGCAGACAATGAGCATCTCAGCGATCTTTTTATTTGCTATTTGCATAGGTTTTTATTGAGGATTCTTCATAGATTGCTCATTATGGTGATGCTGCAAGTTTCCACCATGATTAGGCATGGCTTAGGCTAGCGGGCCAGGCATTTCTCTAACACAAAATACATAACTCCATGGACTTACAAGATCCCTTTTTATTTCACACCGGCAACATCCGTAGAAAAAAGAGCATGATATCAACTATGTACAAAGTACAAGTGCAATGTTGAAAACGTTACCCATGAAAACATGGTTCTGCTAATTCCAACGTATAAGTGCAAGAATATACAACATAGATGACACAATGGTTCAAGTTTATTAGGGGCAAGGAATATAAAGTGTGCCATCAAGTTTATTAGGGGCAAGGAACATACATAACAAAATACTTTTTTTAATTGGAAGATAGATGAAAACAAGAATATACTTGGAATGGTGTAACACACCATGCATATGAATTTATAGTGGACACTTTGGAATAACTTGGTTTCTTGGGAGTTGGAAGCATGAGTATATCTTACTCATACAAGTGGAGGCTAGCAAAAGACTGAGAGCAACCAACTAAGAGAGCAATAATGGCCATAATCATGCAGAGCGACAAAACATTATTAATCAAAGCATAGAGTGGAACTACAAGTCAAGTACTAAATGATCATAGAGGCTATGGTGACTTTTTCATAGTCATAACATGGTGTGAGCATGTGCCAAGTCAACCCAAACAAAACATCAAAGGAAAATATCACAATACTATGCTTTTGCATGCTAAAACAACGCATAATTCTTTCAAGGCACACTAAGCAATCCCAAATGTTTGGAACAAGTCATGCTACAGAAATAATTGTAGGGTTCGCAGCATAGAAAACAAAAAATTTCCTACGATGGGAACTATGTACCAAGATCTATCTACTAGATACAAACAACGGGCGGATGATTATCCGTAGATAACATACCCTTGAAGACCGACAAATCTTAAGGAGTTCAACTCGTGGTTGATATAGACCATCTCTTGCCGATCTCAAGATCGAGAGGAAGTCCTAGCGCCGCAAAGCAGCAGTGCATCCGTGCTCGCACACACGTACAAGACACCGAGCAACCTCCGCCTCCTCGCTCCAGCGATGCAGCGGAAGCACAACCCTTTCTTGCCGAATAGCCACCGGGAACATGTATTTCGCTAGTCCGAGACCATGGGGGATAAATTCTAGAGGGGGAGAGAGATCCTTCACGAGGAGGTGTGAGTGAGAAGTGAGAGGAGGGGCTCCTTTTATAGGAGGAGGGGGGCACCCAAGGGGGTGGCCGCCGGCCATGGGGTCTGCCCTCTCTCCTACTTCATTCATGTGGGTGGACACTCCACTCACAAAAATCCATTCATATGCCTCCACTCAAAATCCCACTCAAACTTGCCATTAAATTTCCACCAAATTTAATGCAAACTCTTATTAAATAAAACTCTTTTATTTTATTCAGAATTTTGTCAATTACTTTAATGACAAACATTCACAAATAACCCCTTGCTAGAATTCCATTTCACATGCATAACCTCTTTATGCAATTTCACCCGAAAACTTGTTTCGGTATCTAGTGAAATAAGTTCCTGCGCTTGTTTATTCTTTCGGCATGAAACATTTGCTCCAACTGGATGCCAGTGTCCCTTAAGTGTGTCACCCTACGGTTCACGAATAATGCGGACATGATTGAGACCCTTCTCCGATCAATAATCAGTAGCGGGACCTGGAGATCCATACTGACTCCCACACATTCAACGATGACTTTTCCTGTGATCGTCGGAACCTTTTACGCTTGTATCTTAATCCCTTTGTTTCACGATATATTACATGTCCGAGATTCGATCATCGGTATCTCCATACCTAGTTTGATCTCGTTACTGACATGCACTCTTTTCTCGTTCCCCTGATATAACATTCTAGTGATCAAATCACTTGCTTGCAAGCTAACCAATGTGATATCACCGAGAGGGCCCAGAGCATATCTATCCGTCATCGGGATGAACAAATTCCACTCTTGATCCATGATTCTCAACATAAAACTTTAGTAGCTTTGAAGCCATCTTTATAATCACCCAATTATGGTGTGACGTTTGATGTCAACAAGAAACTCTTCCGGTGTTAGTGATTGGCATGATCTCATGGTCTAAGGATTAGGACTACTTCGTAAGTTGTTTATAGCAATATAAACTCAATGACTTTGATCGTAATGCTATACTTCAGATGAATGTTCATCACACCATTACACTAATGTTTTGATCTCGTTATTAACAACATCCAATGTCTATGATCAGGAAACTATGATCATCTTGTTAATCAACGAACTAGTTTATGAGAGAGGCATAACTAGGAACTTTCTGTTTGTTTATTAAACACACATGTATTAACGTTTCCGTATTAATACAATTATAGCATGCAAAATAAACATCTATCATATACTTGGAATACACATAATAAACATTTTATTATTGCCTCTCAGGGCATATTCCTTGATCTCCCACTTGCACTAGAGACAATAATCTAGTTACATAGTGATGTATCTAACACCCATGGAGTTCTGGTGTAGATCATGTTTTGCTCTAGGGAGAGTTTTAGTCAACGGATCTGCTACATTGAGATCCGTATGTACTTTACAAATCTTTATATCTCCATCCTTGACATGCTCACGGATGGAGTAAAACCGGCGCTTAATATGCTTGGAATGCTTGTGAGACCTTGGTTCTTTGGCATTGGCAATGGCACCATTGTTGTCACAATAGATCACCATTGGGTCCAACGCGTTTGCAACCACACCTAGTTCGGATATGAACTCCTTCATCCAAACTGCTTCTGAGCCGCTCAAGCAACAACATATTCGGCCTCCGTTGTTGATCCTGCCACCACAGGTTGTTTGGAGCTCCTCCAACAAACCGCTCCGCCATTCATGAGAAATACGTATCCGGATTGAGACTTAGAGTCATCCAGATCGGTGTCAAAGCTAGCATCGACATAACACTTAGCGACGATCTCTTCTTCACCTCCGTATACAAGAAACATATCCTTAGTTCTTCGTAAGTACTTAAGGATATTCTTGACCGCTTTCCAGTGTTCTGAACCTGGATCCGATTGGTACCTACTAGTCAAGCTAATAGCATGTGCCACATCCGGTCTTGTACATAGCATGGCGTACATTATAGAGCCTATGGCTGAAGCATAGGGGACCTTGTCCATTATCTCTCTTTCTTCCGCCGTAGCCGGACTTTGAGTCTTACTCAATGTCGTGCCTTGTGTCATAGGTAAGAACCCCTTCTTACTATCTTCCATTTTAAACTTCTTTAAAATATTATCAAGGTATGTACTTTGCGATAGCCCTATTAGGCGCCTAGATCTATCTCTATAGATCTTTATGCCTAATATGTATGACGCTTCACCTAGGTCCTTCATTGAAAATTTGCTGTTTAGATAACTTTTAACACTGTTTAAAAGCTCTATATCATTTCCGATCAATAATATGTCATCCACATATAATATCAGAAATGTCACATTGCTCCCACTCACTTTCTTGTAAATACAAGCTTCTCCATAAGTTTGGACAAATCCAAACTCTTTGATCACCTCATCAAAGCGGAGATTCCAACTTCGTGATGCTTGCTTCAATCCATAGATGGATCGCTGAAGCTTGCACACCTTGTTAGCATCCTTAGGATCGACAAAACCCTTTGGTTGTATCATATACAACTCTTCTTCAATATTACCATTGAGAAACGCGGTTTTGACATCCATCTGCCATATCTCATAATCGAAATATGCAACAATTGCTAACATAATCCTAACTGATTTTAGCATCGCTACGGGAGAGAATGTCTCATCGTAGTCAACTCCTTGAATTTGTCGAAACCCCTTTGCGACAAGTCGAGCTTTATAGACGGTTATATTACCATCAGCATCAGTTTTCCTTTTGAAAATCCATTTGTTCTCCACGGCCTTTCGGTCGTGAGGTAAGTCCACCAAGTTCCAAACTTGATTTTCATACATGGATTCCATCTCGGATTTCATGGCTTCTAACCATTTGTTGGAATCCGGGCTCATCATCGCTTCTTCATATGTCGCAGGGTCATCATTTTCATCAACCATGAAATTCATGACAGGATTTCCGTACAGCTCGGGAGCTGCATGCGTCCTGCTTGACCTGCGAGGTTTGGTAGTACTCTCTTTCGGAGTTTCATGATCATTATCATTAGTTCCTTCTTCAACAAGTGAAGCCAACTCCGGAACAACTTCCGGCGCTACGCTACTCGCCATACTTTGAAGAGAAGGTTCAATAACCTCTTCGAGTTCTACCTTCCGACTACTCACACCTTTCGCAAGAAACTCTTTCTCTAAAAAGGATCCATTCTTGGCAACAAAAACCTTGCCCTCGAATCTGTGATAGAAGGAATACCCAATAGTTTCCTTAGGGTATCCTATGAAGACGCATTTTTCTGCTTTGGGTTCGAGTTTATCCGGTTGAAGTTTCTTCACAAAAACATCGCATCCCCAAACTTTAAGAAATGACAGCTTAGGTTTATTTCCAAATCACAATTCATACGGTGTCTTTTCAACGGATTTATATGGTGCCCGATTTAAAGTGAATGCAGCAGTTTCTAGTGCATAGCCCCCAAATGACAATGGCAAGTCCGTCAGAGACATCATAGATCGAACCATATCTAATAAAGTACGATTACGACGTTCCGACACACCATTTCGCTGTGGTGTTCCGGCAGGTGTGAGTTGTGAAACAATTCCACACTCTTTCATGTGAGTGCTAAACTCGTAACTTAGATACTCGCCTCCACGGTCGGACCGTAGAAATTTGATCTTTCTATTATGATGATTTTCCACTTCATTCTGAAATTCCTTGAACTTTTCAAAGGTTTCAGACTTGTGTTTCATCAAGTAGATATAACCATACATACTCAAATCATCCGTGAAAGTAACAAAATAACGATATCCACCTCGCGCCGACACACTCATTGGACCACATACATCAGAATGTATGATTTCCAATAATCATCGCCTGTTCCATTGAACCGGAAAACGGCGTTCTAGTCATCTTGCCCATAAGGCATGGCTCACATGTATCAAATGATTCAAAATCAAGTGATTCCAAAAGTCCATCCGAATGGAGCTTCTTCATGCGTTTAACGCCAATATGACCTAGGCAAGCGATTGCCACATATATGCGGATATATCATCATTAAGTTTAATCCTTTTAGCATCAACATTATGAATATGTGTAATATTATCATCGATATCTAATAGAAATAAACCATTCATCATTGGTGCATGACCATAAAAGATTACATTCATATAAATGGAACAACCATTGTTCTCGGATTTAAATGAATAACCACTTCGCATCAAACACGATCCAGATACAATGTTCATGCTCAGTGCAGGCACCATATAACAATTATTCAAGTTTATAACTAATCCCAACGGCAAATGGAGAGCAGCGTTAAATGGCGATCACATCAACGCTTGATCCATTGCCGACGCATCTTGACCTCACCCCTTGCTAGCGGTCGCTTGTTCCGCACCTGATTCGAGTTACAAATATTATGGCAACGGTATCAAATACCCAGGTGCTACTACGAGCACTAGTCAAGTACACATCAATAACATGTATATCATATATACCTTTGTTTGCCTTGCCGTCTTTCTTGTCTGCCAAATACTTGGGGCAGTTGCGCTTCTAGTGGCCAGTCCCCTTACAATAGTAGCACTCGGTATCAGACTTAGGTCCAACTCGGGGTTTCTTTTCAGGCACGGCAACAGGCTTGCCGCCCTTACTTCCCTTCCGTTTTCCCTTCTTGTCTTTCTTGAAACCAGTGTTCCTATTGATCATCAACACTTGATGTTCCTTTTGATCTCCACTTCACGGTTTAAGCATTAACAGAAGCTCGGGGAGAGACTTCTTCATGCCTTGCATATTATAGTTCATCACGAAGCTCTTATAGCTAGGTGGCAGAGACTACAGAACACGATGGATGCCTAAGTCAATGGGAATCGATATTCCCAAGGACACAAGCTTATCGGCGTAACCCGACATCTTGAGTACATGCTCACTAACGGAGCTGTGCTCTTCCATCATCGCTAAAGAACTTTTCTCAAGCATGGTAGCTCTCTCTGACATGTGTCAAAAATCATTTTCAACTCACCCATTGTATCAAATGCATTGCCGTTTTTGAAACGCTTTCGAAGTTCCGGCTCTAGCCCATACAATATGCCGCAATGAACTAAGTTGTGGTCCTCCTGACGAGTCTGATAGACATTCTTCTCCTCGTCAGGGGCATCCTCAAAAGGTGGGGGGCCTAACGGCGCTTCTAGCACATATTGCTTTTGTGCAGCAGAGAGGAGAATCCTCAAATTCATGGCCCATTCGGTAAAGTTGCTACCGTTCGTTGCAAGTTTCTCTTTCTCCATGAACACATTGAAATTAAAAGCAGGTGGTGCCATCTACAACAGAATTTGTAAAATTTAGACTAAGTTTATGATAGATTGAGTTCAACTAATCCATATTACGAATGAACTCCCACTCAAAAACGACATCCCTCGTGCCTTTTTGGTGATTACATGAACCAAATCCACTACACCAAGTCCGATCATCACGTGAGTCGGTGTAGCTTCAAAGGCGAGCATCAAATGGGCATCATATCTACTATATGACTCATGCTTAACCTTTCGGTCCGTGTTCCGAGGCCATGTCTGTACATGCTAGGCTCGCCAAGTTAGAACCTTAGTATTCGCGTGTGTAACTGTTTTACACCCGAAATATGGTCGTGGATCCAAGAACACCCGATCATCACGTGATGTCTTGGAGCAACGAAAACATAATCGGTGCATACTAAAGGAAGAACACATTGTTATCTTGATATTTAAAAGAGGGATCATCTTATTATGATAACAAAGCTCTAAACAAGCAATATAAGATGCTATCAAACATCACATGTTTATCAGTGAAATGATATGGTTCCCGCATATGATCTCTATCATGTGCATCGTGGTATGATCACTATCATACCTATATGTGTAAGTCCAAGGTCTATGGAGATTACACGTTATGTATGTTGTAAGAGTATCATCGCATACTTCTACTTACAACATCACCATATCATAACACTAGCCCAACAACAATATAAACTAGACGCCTCTAATTTATCCATTGCAAGTTTTACGTGGCTTAGGGCTTTCGAGATAGAACCATTCTTACCTATGAACATGAACCACAACGAAGATAACCAAATTGTTGACAACTCGTTGCAAAATAGATATTGACTATAGTAGGAGAGACAGACACCCGCTAGCCACTTATGCAAACTAGTTGCATGTCAAGCGTGGAACAGGTCTCATGTGCGAGGACATGTAAAGTTTGTCTGGGCCGCTTCATCCCACTATGCCACCAATATCCAAAATTACAACTAAGGAGAAACAACATGATCATCATCGCCCACATACTCATATGTGTACTACCCGTGTAAAGTATCTACACATAGATCCGGCTCTGATACCACTGTAGGGTTCGCAGCATAGAAAACAAAAAAAATCCTACGATGGGAACTATGTACCAAGATTTATCTACTAGATACAAACAACGGGCGGATGTATATCCGCAGAGAACATACCCTTGAAGACCGACAAAGCTTAACGAGTTCAACTCGTGGTTGATGTAGACGATCTCTTGCCGATCTCAAGACCGAGAGGAAGTCCTAGCGCCGCAAAGCAGCAGCGCATCCGTGCTCGCACACACGTACAAGACACCGAGCAACCTCCGCCTCCTCGCTCCAGCGATGCAGCGGAAGCACAACCCTTTCTTGCTGAATAGCCACCGGGAACATGTATCTCGCTAGTCCGAGACCATGGGGGATAAATTCTAGAGGGGGAGAGAGATCCTTCACGAGGAGGTGTGAGTGAGAAGTGAGAGGAGGGGCTCCTTTTATAGGAGGAGGGGGGCACCCAAGGGGGTGGCCGCCGGCCATGGGGGCTGCCCCCTCCCCTCCTTCATTCATGTGGGTGGACACTCCACTCACAAAAATCCATTCATATGCCTCCACTCAAAATCCCACTCAAACTTGCCATTAAATTTCCACCAAATTTAATGCAAACTCTCATTAAATATAACTCTTTTATTTTATTCAGAATTTTGTCAATTACTTTAATGACAAACATTCACAAATAACCCCTTGCTAGAATTCCATTTCACATGCATAACCTCTTTATGCAATTTCACCCGAAAACCTCTTTCGGTATCTAGTGAAATAAATTCCTGCGCTTGTTTATTCTTTCGGCATGAAACATTTGCTCCAACTGGATGCTAGTGTCCCTTAAGTGTGTCACCCTACGGTTCGCGAATAATGCGGACATGATCGAGACCCTTCTCCGATCAATAATCGATGTGAGGACACGGAGATCCATACTGACTCCCACACATTCAACGATGACTTTTCCTGTGATCGTCGGAACCTTTTACGCTTGTATCTTAATCCCTTTGTTTCACGATATATTACATGTCCGAGATTCGATCATCGGTATATCCATACCTAGTTTGATCTCGTTACTGACATGCACTCTTTTCTTGTTCCTGTGATATAACATTCTAGTGATCAAATCACTTGCTTGCAAGCTAACCAATGTGATATCACCGAGAGGGCCTAGAGCATATCTATCCGTCATCGGGATGAAAAAATTCCACTCTTGATCCATGATTCTCAACATAAAACTTTAGTAGCTTTGAAGCCATCTTTATAATCACCTAGTTACGGTGTGACGTTTGATGTCAACAAGAAACTCTTCCGATGTTAGTGATTGGCATGATCTCATGGTCTAAGGATTAGGACTACTTCGTAAGTTGTTTATAGCAATATAAACTCAATGACTTTGATCGTAATGCTATACTTCGGATGAATGTTCATCACACCATTACACTAATGTTGTGATCTCGTTATTAACAACATCCAATGTCTATGATCAGGAAACTATGATCATCTTGTTAATCAACGAACTAGTTTATGAGAGAGGCATAACTAGGAACTTTCTGTTTGTTTTTTAAACACACATGTATTAACGTTTCCGTATTAATACAATTATAGCATGCAAAATAAACATCTATCATATACTTGGAATACACATAATAAACATTTTATTATTGCCTCTCAGGGCATATTCCCTTCAATAATCACTAAGCATAAGGTCAAAACAACACCTAGCATGACATGCTAAAGTCTAAGTCACAGTCAATGCAAGCTCCTCTTGCACTTTCAAGCAAGAACTTTCTACTCCTTTCTAACACCAATAGACTTATTTGAAACAACACAGCGAGAACGGGGGTCCAAACTACTTTATTCAAGCAAACTAAACAAACTAAGCAAAGCAAACGAAAACTAAGACGCTGCAAGAACAACACAACAGTGCATGAAACAATAAAAAGGAAGTGTCTAGAAAGACCTGATCTTTTTATTGATAAAGAAGGGGATGCATTGGGCATCCCCAGGCTTTGACGCTTGTACCTCTTGGATATTTCTTGGAGTGCACTGAGGTCGCATCCCCAAGCTTGACATTTTGTCCATTCTTCATCTCATTACATCATTCTCTCTCTACACCTGAAATTTTCGTTCATACAAAACTTCACACAATCTTCATTAGCAACATTAGTGTATTCAAAAGATAATAGACCCTTGGGTTTAGCTTTAGAACAGAAAAACTTTTTACTAAAAACACAAGCTACTGTAGCAACTCCTTCAAAAATCTCAATTCACCTAAAGCGAACTCAAAAAGGAATCAATAAGAAGCAAATGCAAATAATGGCAGAAATCTGTCAAAACAGACCAGCAAGTAGAAACCGATTTTTTCGAAGACCTTATGTTACTCAAATCAAAAAGTGTTGACCTAACTAAAGTTAGCTAATATACTAGGGGATTTATTAGTAAATTTTCAGCTCAATCCGACTTACAGATACTCCTCACGAAGTTTTATGGTGGAGGATAGAAATCTGTTTCGGGATAGCAACTCCCTAAATTTTACTTCCCTCTCATTAGAGGTCATTCTTGGCACAAAAAGCAAACAAAAAGGATAAGGAGAGGTCATTACTGAAGTAATAACTTCCAGGACTCAAGAAAACTCTTGGGTTATCTCCCAACAAATACTTTTCTTTAATGCCTTTAAGTTAGGCACAAGAAGCAAGAAATCAAGTATTTTCAAATGAAGAAGCATTAACATAAAACCTTGCTTTCAAAGGAGGAGCAAAAAGCAACTTCTCTATACTCATAGGGAAGTGTTCAATACCTTTCTTGAATGGAAATTTATATTTAATGGTGCCTTCTTTCATATCAATGATGGCACCAACAGTTCTAAGAAAAAGTTTTCCCAAAGTAATAGGACAAGAAGCATTGTATTCAACATCCAAAACATAGAAACCAACAGGGACATAAGCATTGTTAATCATAATGAGAACATCATTAACACTCCCCGTGAGTTTCTTCTAGCATTATCATTAAGTGGGACATCCAAATAACAATCTTCCAAAGGTGGCAAATCAAGCATTTCATAAATCTTCCTGGGCATAATAGAGACACTAGAACCAAGATCACATGAAGCTTTGAGATCAAAGTCATTCACTTGCATATTAATAATGGGTTCCCAATTATCTTATACTTTCCTAGGAATAGAAGCTTTGTGTTTTAACTTCTCTTCCTTAATCTTAACAAGAGCATTTGTAATGTGCTTGGTGAAAGCAACATGCATATCACTAGCATCAGGACTTCTAGCAAGCTTTTGTAGGAACAGAACCACTTCAGAAATATTGCAACCATCAAGATCAAAATCAAACTTAGCATCACTAGTAGTAGACTCATTAGGCTTAGGCATTGTTGGATGAGGAATAGGGACTTCTTGTGGTTTAGTGGTATCCATTCTAGTGATGGTGACACACTATTGTTTCTATCAATTTCAGCTCCCCTTTCCCACTTAGCATGAAGTTAAGCTAAGAGTCTAACATTTTCATCAATAGTAACTTGTATGGCATCAGTAGCTACAAAGATACTTTCCATGGTTTCAGGTTTAACAACCATTTTATTAATCAAAGAGGACTGTGCTTCAGACAAAGAGGAAATATTTTTCTCAAAATTTAAAAGCTTTTCCTCCATAGTCTTGTTGAAAATGGTTTTTTTACTAATAAAGTCTTTGAGCATGACTTCAAGTTCGGAGGGGGAACTTCTAGCATTGTTGTAGGAGTTTCCATAGGAATTTCCATTATTAGGAGGATAAGGCCTATAATTGTTGTTACTACCAAAATTATTCCTATAGGCATTGTTGTTGAAATTGTTGTTTCTAATGAAGTACACATCAACTTGCTCTTCTTGAGCAACCAAAGAGGCTAAGGGAATATTATTTGGATCTAAAGGAGCTTTCCCATTAACAAGCATAGCCATAATAACATCAATCTTATCACTCAAAGAAGAAGTTTCTTCAATAGAATTTACCTTCTTACCATGTGGATCTCTCTCCGTGTGCCATTCAGAATAGTTAACCATCATATTACCAAGGATTTTTGTTGCAACACCCAAGGTGATGGTCATAAAGGTATCTCCGGCAGTTGAATCCAACAGGTTTCTTGAAGAGAAGCTCAAACCTGCATAAAAAGTCTGGATAATCATCCAAGCAGTAAGTCCATGAGTGGGACAATTCTTAACCAAAGATTTCATTCTTTCCCAAGCTTGAGCAACATGTTCATTATCAAGTTGTTTAAATTTCATAATATCACTTCTCATAGATATAATCTTAGCAAGAGGGTAGTACTTTCCAATACAAGCATCTTTGCACTTAATACAAGAATCAATACTATTTCTAGGCAAGGATAGCAACCATTCTTTAGCTTTTCCTCTCAAGGAGAAAGGAAACAGCTTGAGCTTAATAATATCTCCATCTACATCTTTATACTTTTGCATCTCACAAAGTTCAACAAAGCTATTGAGATGGGTAGCAGCATCATCAGAACTAGCATCAGAAAATTGCTCTCCCATTACAAGATTCAACAAATCAGGCTTAATTTCATAAAAGGTAGCATCAGGAGCAGGTGGAGCAATAGGAGTGCTAAGGAAATCATTATTATTTGTGCTAGTGAAGTCACACAACTTGATGTTCTCAGCAGAGTTCATTTTGGCAAAAATGGAGCAAGCCAAAAACAGCAGTAGCAGCTAGAGCAGGAACTAATTTTTTTGTGTGTTTTTATAGGAGAAAGCAAACCAAACTAAACTACTTTTGTTGGAGTTTTTGATAAAAAGAGGCAAACAAAACCAAGCAAAAGAAACTAAGCAAACTAAAAACAAAGTAAAGAGAAAGGTTGAGGAGGACTCCCCTTGTGAAGACGTCCTTAGCCTCCCCGGCAACGGCGCCAGAAAGTATTGATGCGTGTTGACGCCCCGTTGGGAAACCCAAGAGCAAGGTATGATGCAACACAGCAGCAAGTTTTCCCTGAGTAAGAAACCGAGGTTATCGAACCAGTAGGAGGAAGGAAACGTCTCAAAGATGTTGCAAGCAACATGGAAACCTGCACAACACAAACTCAAGACTTTGCTCAACTAACAGTGAGGTTGTCAATCTCACCAGTTGCTGTAACTAGGGGTGGGCATAAAAAACCGAAACCGAACACCGAAACCGAATTAACCAGAACCGAAACCGAATACACCGAACCCGAATTAGCCGAAACTAATTTCGGTTAGTAAATATGATTAACCGAATTTATAAATATTAATTCGGTTTTGAGTCTATGTTAACCGAAATAACCGTACAAACCGAAAATTATACGTGACAGAGCTAAATATATTTGTGATTATGTCCCAGGAGTTCATTCATGCGTATATACTAGCTCATGCCACAAAAGACAAGCATGCAAAAGGCATCAGCAGACCCATGCATGTACGTATGTCTTCGGCCACATGCATGTACATGTTCGTGGTTTAACTGTCAATTGTGTCTATGAATTTTGTTGGAAGCCTTTCTATTGTTTTCGTGTTTCGGATATAATCATGTATTTTAGCTAAACTCTCAACACATACAATTTGTTGAATGTATACTTCTTAAAATATAGACATCATTTTTTGAACAAGCAAGATAGACATCATGCTTATTATATTCTTTTTCTACACATGCGTTCAAGACATCAGCTAGCAATGTATTGCTTGGTTTACGCCGACCTAGAGGTTGCTTCCAGTGCGTCGATTAGTGGTTTAGCTCGTATGGATCTGACATAAATTATGGCACAATGTTGTTATTTCCAGAAGTTCGGTTAAAAACCGAACACCGAACCGAATTGTCCACTAACCGAACTATCGATTAATTAGAAAACCAAAATAATTTCGGTGCCTATTTTGTAGAAACCGAATTATAGAAAAACCCGAAAAACCGAACCGAATTAACCGAAAAAACCGAATGCCCACCCCTAGCTGTAACAAAGGATTAACTGTATGGTGTGGAAGGTGATGATGGTTTGCAGCAAGTAAACAATAACAGTGGAAGATGTATCAATGGTAAAGATTGTACCGGGGTCCATAGTTCACTAGATGTGTTTTCCTTAGATAAACAAACATGGCATGCTGGGTAAACAAATTACAGCAGGACAATTGACAGGACTGAGCAAGGCATAACAATGCAATACTAGACATAAATATCCTATGAGATTCGATTGGGCAATACAACAAGACACATAGACCGCCATCAAACTGCATCTATGATTAGAAGTCCAACTTTGGGTTATCATCCAAACCCCCTCCAGTATTAAGTTGCAAGCAACAGACAACTGCTTTAAGCAAAGTGTGTAAGGTAAACAGTCCACTTGTTCCATGAACAAGAGACCGTTGTTTTTTCCCTAGTGGTAACAACACATCTACAACCGTAGAGATTTCTGTCACTTCCCTTGATTAAGTAGAGGCATGAACCCACTATCGATCATAAATACCCCCTCTTGGAGTCACTAGCAACTACTTGGCCAAGATAGCTACTAACAACGGAGAGCATGCAAGATCACAAACAACACAGACATGATAGAATCAATAAGACAAAACCATTAATCAATCTGACATAGTAATCTCAATATCCATCGGATCCCCGTAAACACAACATGCATGATTACAAATAGATGAGATCTTGATCATGAACGGAGCTCACAAGATCTATACATGAAAGCAGAAAGGAGGAGATACAACCATCTAGCTACTACATGGACCCGTAGTCCAAGGTGGAACTACTTACGCTTCATACCGGAGGCTGGCATGATGAAGAAGAAGGCCTCCGAGATGATCTCCCCTCCGGCAGGGTGCCGGGAAGAGCTTCAGATCCCCCCGATCTAGGGACGATGGTGGCAGCAGAATTTTGATCGGGTTCTTAGGGTTTAGGCATCGGGGGCTTCTTATAGGCGAAGAGGCGAGGCTGAGGGGGTGGGCCCACCCGCGCGGCTAGGGGGTGTGCCCCCCTGGTGGGTATCCTTCGTCTCATACTCCGGCTTCGTGTTCCCCACGGCAAAATATTGACTTTGGCTTTTGTCCCGTCCAATTTCGAGGATATTGATTTTCTGCCTTTCTGGAACAAAAAATAGAAGAAAACAGACAACTGGCACTATAGCATCTTGTTAATAGGTTAGTACCATAAAACATATAAAAATACCTCAAAGTATGGACAAAGCAAAGCAAAATAGATACTAAACAAGCATGGAACATCAAAAATTATAGATACATTTCCGACGTATCAGACATCCCTTTTTATGGCTGCGCCTGGACACGGCGGGAAACACTGAGAACTCGCGGGAAGCTGCGGGAAAGAAAGGCAGGAGACCGCGTGGAGACGGGAATACACTGTAAATATGCCGGTGTTGGCGATTACCAAGCACAGACAAAAGGGTCAGGCCGCTGCGCGGTCGGCCGGAAAGGCCGCACCCCCTCCCCAAATCATCCGTGGCCCTACACAAACGGACAGAAACAGACCCTTTGGGGTGACCGTATGGGTCGACCCAGTGGAGATGCCGTTAGGAGCCGTGGGGTCTCAGACTCTACCCCGCAGCCATTGGATTAGACAATCTCCACTCGTTGGCTTGTTCCTAGACGAAATCCGGACGTATTTTGGTCTGGACGAAACTAGTTTTTTCCTTGGAAAAGTCGAGTTTTCTACTATTGTTTCCAGGCCAAGTTCCCGCATTTGGCTAAAATTTAACAAAGTTCGGCAAATTTGGGGCGAATATAGGCGGTTTTGGACGAATATAAGCGGTTTTGGGCAAATATGGGCGAACTTTGGGCAAATATGGGCGAATATAGGCTGACCGAATGGGTCCACTCGCCGGCTTTTTTTCCTGCCGAATTCGCTTCGTCCGGCGTTCCCAGGGCGTTCCCGGGTAAAGGGATACAAGTAGGCTACACTAGGGAAAATCAAAATTATCTATCGCGTAAACCATGATTACTATTGTCATAGATCATGGGATTACCACTAGACACGCAGTTGCGGAACTTGATGAAGCGCGTCGAGGCAATGCAGACGATCTACGTCTCCTCCTCGTTCTTGTTCCACGAGCACCTCCCCTTGCGCGACTCGTCCAAGCGCTACAGATGTAGCGCTTCCGAGGTATCCACACGTACAGGGTGGAAGCGTCAGACGCCGGACTGCTAGGTCCACGCGTGTAACACAGGCGTGAGGAGTGGCGGCTGGGTGGAATGGTCTAACCCTGGTCAGCATTCCCCACCCTCTCTTATATAGGCGTCCCTAGTGGGCTTCTACATTATCAGCCCATTAGTAGCCTAAGCCTGGTATAATTCGGATCCAATCCTCATTAGGCTTCCATCCCCTTAAGTGTGTGATCCTACAGGTTCATATACGTATAGACATGACATGAATACACTTATTCTGTCAATAGTTGGTAGCGGCCTCTAGCAAGATGTGCCAACTCCTAAACGCATATAAAGATCATATCGAACGAACCATCACAAGGTTTAGTACATGTCTTTCCCTTTGCCTCACGATATTTGGTCTAGCTCCAAGCTGACCTCCCTTTCTCGATACTGTGATTCAGAATCCCTTTACTAGGTTAACTCTTAACCATATGTAGCACGGCCATGCATTTATGGATCTGATCACTCGAGGGGCCCAGAGATATCTCTATCAAGTAGAGAGGGGCAAATCCCATCTTGATTGACCATGCCTTGCAACATGCTTCAGGACAAACCCGAAAGCTACCTTTATAACTACCCAATTACGGAGTAGCGTCTGATAGCCCCAAAGTATGTCGATCCATATCTCAAGTACATGCGACAATCTCAGGTCTAAGGACAAAAAGTACACGATGTGTAGAGAGAGAGCTGCAACTAATTGCCAGTCTCAAATTGGGTCAGTCCAACCCAATGTTCATAACATGTGTCCATATCATTGGTTTGACATCTCCATGTCTATGACTTGCGAAACATAGTCATCAACCAATCGATGTGCTAGTCTAATATTCACATGTGTTCTCACATGAACTCCGACTAGGGACAACTATTAAATAACCATACAAGTAAGGAGTTTCACAAACAATTCACATAATTGCTAATCAATACAAGTTGCCTTATATGGATATTCAAGGAACATTATAATAACTCATGGATACATAAGAAATATAATCATCTCTATGATTGCCTGTAGGACATATTTCCTTCAGTCTCCCACTTGCACTAGAGTCAATCTAGATTGTATCTAATACCTATTGCTCTTGCGTGCGCCTCATGCGCAGGCTGCGGGAGTGGCTTTGTAAAAGGATCAGCAACATTTGAGTCCGTATGTATTTTGCATATCATGACACTACCATCCTCAACGAACTCACAAATCTGATGGTAACGCATGCGAATATGTTTGTTCTTCTGGTGCTGTCTAGGTTCCTTGGCTTGTGCAATAGCACCATTGCTGTCACAATAAACGTCCATGGGATTGGGCCGCTACAACCACACCAAGAGCGATCGGGAAATTCCTAATCCAAACAGCTTCCTTTGCAGCCTCCGAGGCGGCAATATATTCAGCTTCTGTTGAAGAGGAGGCCACCGTATCTTGCTTGGAACTTTTCCAACTCACAACACCACCATTCATGACAAACACATAACCAGATTGCTATCTGGAATCATCTGAGTCGTTAAGGTAACTCGCATCTGTGTAACCCCTTACACTGAGTTCATCCTCACCTCCATAAACTAGGAACACATCTTTAGTCCTTCTCAAGTATTTAAGGATATTCTTTACGGCTGTCCAATGACCTTCACCTGGATCAGCCTGATATCTGCTCATAACACTTAGAGCATAGGAAACATCTGGTCGAGTACATATCATTGCATACATGATGGATCCAATAGCCGAAGCATATGGAACCCTACTCATGCGCTCACGCTCATCAGTAGTCGAAGGACACTGAGTCTTGCTAAGTTTAATGTCGTGAGACATGGGCAAGAACCCCTTCTTAGCCTCTTCCATGCTGAACCGTTTCAACACTTTGTCAATGTATGTACTCTGGCTTAATCCAATTAGCCTCCTTGATCTATCTCTATAGATCTTGATGCCCAGAATATATGCTGCTTCTCCTAAGTCCTTCATCGAAAAACTATTTTTCAACGAGGTCTTAACAGACTCGAGCATAGGAACATCATTTCCAATCAGTAATATGTCATCTACATATAAGATTAGAAATACCAGCGCTCTCCCACTTTCCTTCTTGTAAACACAAGGTTCTTGTTCGTTTTTGATAAAGCCAAACTCCTTTACAACTTCATCAAATCGAATTTTCCAACTCCGAGATGCTTGCTTCAGCCCGTAAATAGACTTTAGAAGTTTGCATACCTTTCCAGCATTGTTTGGATCGACAAAACCTTCAGGCTGCATCATATACACGTCCTGAGTTAGGATTCCATTTAGGAAAGCCGTCTTGACATCCATCTGCCATATTTCAGAGTTGAAATGTGTAGCAATGGCTAGAATGATCCATATAGATTTAAGCATCGCTAGGGGTGAGAAAGTCTCGTCGTAGTCAACTCCTTGAACTTGTCGAAAACCTTTTGCAACAAGTCGAGCTTTATGGATGTGAACATTTCCATCCATATCAATCTTCTTCTTATAGATCCATTTGCACTCGATGGCTTTAAAACCATCAGGCAGGTCAACCAAGTTCTAAACTTAATTGTCTCCCATGGACTCTATCTCGGATCTCATGGCGATCAGCCATTTCTTAGAGTCTAGGTCCACCATCGCTTTTGCATACGTCGCAGGCTCATCATTGTCTAACAATAATAATTCCCGCGTTTCGCGGAGCCTCGCCGACCTTCGTGGTTGTGGTGCTTCTATTTCCATGGGTTCCTCAACTTGTTCTGCTACAATAGCATCACTTGTAGAAGCATCCCCGACTGGCTCATCTTGAACTTCTTCAAGTCGCACCGACCTTCCACTCGTTCCTTTTGTGAGAAACTCTTTCTCTAGGAAAACACCGCTACGAGCGACAAACACTTTGCCCTCTTCTCGGTTGTAGAAGTAATACCTAAGGTTTCCCTCGGATATCCCACAAAATGTACTTATCCGATTTGGGTGTTAGCTTGTCCGACTGAAGTCGCTTGACAAATGCATCACAACCCCAAATCTTTAGAAAAGACAAACCGGGATTATTTCCAGTCCACATCTCATATGGTGTCTTAACTATGGATTTAGATGGTACCCTGTTAAGTGTGAAAGCTGCCGTTTCCAGAGCACAACCCCAAAATGATAATGGTAAATCCAACTAGCTCATCATCGATCGAACCATGTCCAACAAAGTTCGATTGCGCCGTTCGGAGACCCCGTTTCTTTGAGGCGTTCCGGGCGGCGTGAGCTGTGGAACAATTCCACAACTCTTAAGATGATTGCTAAATTCATGACTCAAATATTCACCTCCGCGATCAGATCACAAGGCCTTTATTTTCTTGCCACGTTGATTCTCTACCTCATTCTGAAACTCCTTGAACTTTTCAAAAGTTTCAGACTTATGCTTCATCAAATAGACATAACCATATCTACTAAAATCATCAGTGAAAGTAATGGAGTAGTGATATCCTCCTCTGGCTGTCGTGCTCGTTGGTCCACATACATCAGTATGTATGAGTTCCAACAAGTCTATCGCTCTCTCGAGAAAACCCGAAAAGGCGACTTGGTCATCTTTCCAAGTAAACAAGCGTGACACGTCTCGTATGATTCAAAATCAAACGAAGTTAGAAGACCATCACATGGAGCTTCTTCATGCGCTTTTCACTTATATGCCCCAAACGACAATGCCATAAATAGGTAGGACTCAAATCATTAGGCCGAAGTCTTTTAGCACTAACATTGTAAACAGATGCATCATCAAGATTTAAAATAAATAACCCATTCACAATGGGAGCATCAACCATAAACATATCATTCTTAGAGATTACACAACCATTGTTTGCACTCGCGAATGAATAGCCATCCCTCATCAAACATGAAGGTGATAAAATGTTTCGACCCATACTAGGAATGTAATAACAATTATTCAACTCCATAATAAATCCTGATGGAAGGTGAAGTTGCATGACGCCGACGAACAATGCAGCAACCCTTGCTTTATTTCCGACGCGAAAATCCACTTCGCCTTTCTGAACTTCTCTAGTCCTTATTAACCCCTGCATCGAATTGCAAATATGAGCAACCGATCCGGTATCAAATACCCAAGAGTTAACATAGGAATCAACGAGAAGAATGTCCACAACATTTACAACAAGCATACCTGAGTGGGAAGTACTCTTACTTCCACTCTTCTTCAAAGAAGCCGGGTACTTGCTGCAGTTTCTCTTCCAGTGGCCATGTTCATGACAAAAGAAGCACTCAGTGTCTTCTACATGTCCAGCCTTTTGCTTGGGTGCAGGCTTAGGGATCGTATCCTTAGCCTTGCCCTTCTTATTCCAAGAAGTACCCTTTTTCTTGAAGCTAGGCTTGTTCTGCATAGCCATCACATGGCTATGCCCTGCACACTTCTTCATGTCACTTTCTACTGTTTTTAGCATCCCACATAACTCATAAGGCCCTTCTCCACCCCATGCATATGGTAGTTCGAAATGAACTGCCCATAGCTAGATGGAAGAGACGCCAAAATGAAATCAGTAGACAACTCTTGGCCTAGTGGGAAAACCAAGCTTTTCCAAAGTCTGATTGTAACCAACCATTTTGATCACATGGGGGCCTACATATGCTCCCTCTGCCAGCTTGCATTCCACAAAGGACTTGGCAACATTGTACCTCTCAGTCCTTGCCTGATCTTGGAACATGTCCTTAAGCGCCACGATCATATCGTACGCATCCTGATCCTCAAACTTCTTTTGGAGTTCAGGTTCCATGCATGCAAGCATAAGGCAGCTAACCTCAAGAGAATCATCACATGCTCTCTTTTAGGCATTCTTGAGGGCAGCAGATGCATTTTAAGCAGGTTCATCGGGGATTGGGGTATTCAGAACAGTTTCCTTTTTATCAGACCTGAGAATAATTCTCAGGTTATGGACCCAGTCCAAATAGTTTGTTCCATTTAGTTTATCTTTGTCAAGAATCAAACACAAAGAAAAAAGTGATGCAGTGTTCGGTGCCATTGATCTACAACAGAAAACATGCAAAATACTAAGCCATGTAACCATGAAAGAGTAAAACATATTAAACAATTTAATAGCATATACTCCCACTTAAACAATTTAATAGCATATACATCCCTCTATTGATACTAAGTGATTCAAGATCCACAATTAACAAGTCGACTAGTGAGCTTTAGCATCACTGCTAGAAGACAAGGTAAATCGGTAAGCAACACTTGCTAATCATATCACATATGACTCTTGTTGTTGGGTGACATCTCTATGTTAAAACTAGGTGCCCAACCTTTATGCCTCAAGGTCCTTAACCGTTAAGATGACCTTGTCAAGCTCACCAACCCTTATGCGTGTAGGTATCCGATACAAACCCATCCAGCCAAGGAAAACCGCGACACCCTAATTTCATAGGCCCACCAACGATTGTACAGGGCATAGGATGGTGCAAGGTTTGGTTGGGAGGGCATGGTTTAACTTAAACTTTGTGAGGGATCGTTCTACTTCTATCATCTAAGCATGCATAGAGTAAAATGCATAAGAATGACATTCACATAGTTGTGACACAGTATGACCCATTTTCTCATGGTGATCTCTATCGCCATAGTACCTGTCCACCATGATGATCTCCATCTTCATGTTACATGCGAGCCATCCTCCAAGTGATGAGTCCTCCAAGAACTAATACAAGCTATTATCCCTAATAGCTAGTAATCAAAATTACATAGAATTGGGATCATCACAAGTTGGCACGCAGGCCATTACAATAATTGACAACACACATGGCTCCAGCCGTGTTGCCCTACTCACCACACGCAGGTCATGATAAATTTCATACATGCATCACATACATATATGGGCCATACTGATCACATACATCCTGCAAAAACAAGTTATGCATAGAATCGCATTCTACCGGATCATGTGAAATCGTAGCACCTAGTTACCTTAACGAGATACAAAAGAGGCTATGACTAGGGGGGTCTAGGGGGTCTCCCCCTGCAGGGTTCGAAGGGGCAGACTGTGAAAATGAGAGATCAAATCTTCACATTTTTCTTTAAGGATTTTGATCGGCAAATCAAATTTACCATAAACCATCTGTTGTTTCGATTTGATCAAACTCCTTTGATCACGGTACATCAATTTTAGATCTAGGTTCCGATTCGATCAATCATATTGATCTTCGCGTGATTCAACAAGATTTATGTGTCACTGTCTACCCCAATGGCGGAAACCGACCGATAGGGGTAAGTCGTTCGACTACCTCAGAATCACGATCACGGAAAGCAAGATCATAGATCAATCCTGAACCACCACATTATAAACAATCACATCATTCATGTCAATCTGCATATCACCATATGTAAACATCCCGAATCTATAACTGAACAGCATCGGCTCTGATACCACTGAAGGGATACGGGTAGGCTACACTAGCGCAAATCAAAATTTTCTACCGCGTAAACCAGGATTACAATTGTCATAGATCACGGGATTACCACTAGATGCGCAGTTGCGGAACTTGATGAAGCGCGTCGAGGCAGTGCAGATGATCTACGTCTCCTCCTCATTCTCGTCCCACGAGCAGCTCCCCTTGTGCGGCTCGTCCAAGCGCTATAGATGCAATGCCTCCGAGGTATCCACACGTACAGGGTGGAAGCGTCAGACGCCGGACTGCTAGGTCCGCGCGTGTAACACAGGCGTGAGGAGTGGCGGCTGGGTGGAATGGTCTAACCCTGGTCAGCACGCCCCACCCTCTCTTATATAGGCGTCCCTAGTGGGCTTCTACATTAGCAGCCCATTAGTAGCCTAAGCCTGGTCTAATTCGGAAACAATCCTCATTAGGCTTCCATCCCCTTAAGTGTGTGACCCTATAGGTTCATATACGTATAGACATGACACGAATACACTTATTCTGTGAACAGTTGGTAGCGGCCTCTATCAAGACATGCCAACTCCTAAACACAGATCATATCGGACTAACCATCACAAGGTTTAGTACATGTCTTTCCCTTTGCCTCACGATATTTGGTGTAGCTTCAAGCTAACCTCCATTTCTCGATACTGTGATTCAGAATCCCTTTACTAGGTTAACTCTTAACCATATGTAGCACGGCCATGCATTTCTGGATCCGATCACTCGAGGGGCCCAGAGATATCTCTCTCAAGTAGAGAGGGGCAAATCCCGTCTTGATTGACCATGCCTTGTAGCATGCTTCAGGACAAACCCGAAAGCTACCTTTATAACTACCCAATTACGGAGTAGCGTATGATAGCCCCAAAGTATGTCGATCCATATCTCAAGTACATGCGACAATCTCAGATCTAAGGACAAAATGTACACGATGTGTAGAGAGAGAGCTGCAACTAATTGCCAGTCAAGTTGGGTCAGTCTAACCCCATGTTCATAACATGTGTCCACATCATTGGTTTGACATCTCCATGTCTATGACTCGCGAAACATAGTCATCAACCAATCGATGTGCTAGTCTAATATTCACATGTGTCCTCACATGAACTCCGACTAGGGACAACTATTAAATAACCATACAAGTAAAGAGTTTCACAAACAATTCACATAATTGCGAATCAATACAAGTTGCCTGATATGGATATTCAAGGAATAATACAATAACTCATGGATACATAAGAAATATAATTATCTCTATGATTGCCTTTAGGGCATATTTCCTTTAGCTATACCATCCAATAGGAGCACACCATGTGGCATGTGTTTTGTTTTAAAAACAGAAACATTTCTATTAGATCTTTAGATTTGTAAAATTCATAACTTTTAATCTACACGTCCAAAATTTACAAATTTTATATCACTGGATTTACAAAAATGAAACCTTTTCAACCATGCCCTTACTTTAGTATTTTGCTTCTGTAAATTGGTTGTTTTTACAGAAACATTTCTAGGCTTATTTTGTGTATAAAATTTATTCTAAAAATATTTTTAGGGTAAAATCTTTTGTAAATGGTTTTTTTTGAACCTACTGACCATAAAAACCAACTTTTGGATTTAAAAATATATTCTGTGACACTAAGGAATTTTTCCTTTGAATAAAAGCATTTCTAGTTAAATAAAAATGTTGATTATGGTTTAAAAATGCTTTTTGAGTAAAACCTTTTGAAAATGGTTTGATTTAAACTCTCTGATCCTAAACCACTAAGTTTTGGATTTAAAAATATATTTGATTAACCATAGAAAAT
The DNA here is from genome assembly GCA_023614405.1 of Avena insularis. Classification (NCBI taxonomy): domain Eukaryota; kingdom Viridiplantae; phylum Streptophyta; class Magnoliopsida; order Poales; family Poaceae; genus Avena; species Avena insularis. The sequence continues at coordinate 120,583,377 of CM042689.1, read as the reverse complement.
TATTCCTTTGAATAAAGGCATTTCTAGTAAAATAAAATTATTGCTTTGATTTAAAAATGGTTTGAGTGAAACCTTTTGAAAATGGATTTGTTTTAAAACACTTTGACCCTAATTATTAATATTTGTGTTTAACAACATTTTTGCTAACACTAGAAATTTTTACTTTGATTTAAATCATTTCTAGCAAAACAAAAATTATTTAAATGGCCATTTTCACTAACTTGTTTTCAAATGACCTTGCACTTTTATAAATGACCAATAGGTGTTTTAAAATGATTATAGCCTTAGTAGAAACCACTTTTCTAATAAAACAATCTTTTGCATGCTTGCATGCATTGTTTTGTTTTCTTTATTCTATGTGATGAATTGCTTGAATGCTAGATTGAATTGGTGTCTTGATTGAATTGTAGTGAACTTTGAAGAGTGTGACAATTGCAAGATCAAGGAGTGAATATATATTCTCTACTAAAAAGGAAAGTGGTGCTTCATACATTTTGTCCTAATATTTTGACTATGCATTAGTGATATTTCTAAGTAGGACTTGCATGGAATTTTACTAAGTATGTTATGCCATGGGAAATCCTAGTAGATGATGCCTTAGTAGAATTTTCCTAAGTTAAGATCCCTACTACTATCATGCTTAGCTTAGCTAGTAGAAAACAAGGGTGGATTATATTCATGCTATGAAATATTTCTAAGTCTATGACTTGTGTTTTATTTAATAAAACAACTATGTGAATGAATCACCTGGGTGGAATGGAATGAAAGGTTTGTGTTGAGTGGTTACACAAGTCCAATATATTGGGGAAAACTTGTGTATCACAAGTCCAGTATACTGGGGTAAACTTGGTATCACACTTGTGGTAAGCCACCCAGGAACAAAGAGATTTGAGATGTCAAATGTTGAGAAGCTTCAAGTGCAAACACATGGAATTATGGGCTCTGCCTGGATCATATAGCTTGCAATAACTTAGCCAGATGGACAGTTGCTGGTAGGGGGTGATAGGTTTGGAGCGCGTCCATTTTGGTCTAAGGGAAGGCTTCTGAAAGATCTTGTCTCGATGCATGTCGAGTCTTGTGGGGAAAGTGCACCACCTCTCGAGAGAATAAAAATCTAAGTACTTAGCCGTGTCCCCGGCAATGGACAATTTGAGCATCAAGACATGGAAGCTATCAATGATCTCCTCATCCCAATTTCTAAGTTAAAAGCTTGTGGTTGAACAAGGGTAAAGGTTAACCAATTCCATTGGTTGTTCCTTGGGTGATTTGACAAACAAAAACTTAGTGTTTCCAAATGATAAGGAGAATCTATTTTGAGCAAAGCAAGCCTAAGCTCCACTTAGACAAATGCATATAGATGATAAATACCGCAATTCTACTATAGTATCACTTGCCAATACATTTCAAATGTATTGACCCTTGTGGCTGTAACTTATTATGTTGCATGTTTGTTTGATGTTAGTGAAGTGTGTTGAATAGGATTACAAGTCTACAACCAACATGATTGCCAGTGGCACTTTGAAGATGAAGGACTCCATGCTATATAGTTATTTCTGTTGCATTGTAATGAGATAGCCAAATGAGCTATGCAAGATGTAATGAATTATTTTATTCCTGGTTATAAAGTTGTATTATGACCTTTGTTTCTTGATATTACATCTTAAACGGTGGATGCTAGCTATTAATCCAGGGACTAGCATTGTAAACACAAGGATCTCTACCTTATCAGGTTGGGACCTCTACACCCTAGCCGCCTCCCTCCTTCCTCTTCCATCGCCTGCTCCGGCTTAGGCGAAGCCCTACAGGGATTTCTCCTCCACCACCACCACACCGTCGTGCTGTTGGGATTCCAAGGGGATCTACTACCTCCGCTGCCTGCTGGAACAAAGGAGAGGAAGGTATTCATCGACTACCGTACTTGTGACCGACTGTGAAAGGGCTGCTAGAACGTGGCACCGGAAGGATCGTCTACACGATCTTGAGATCGGCAAGTGATCCACTACATCAACCACAAGAATCCGATCTCGTTAAACTCTTGGGATCTAAGAGGGTTAGTTCTCTACAAACTCGTTGCACCGATCTCGTAGATTAGATCTTGGCTTGTCCATACATTAGATCTTGGTTTTGTGTGTTCTTGTGGTAGATATTTTTTTCTTTTCCATTCAACAAACCCTACAAAATTGTAATGGAGCAAGACATGAGGAGTGCCAGAACTGATCTATCCATGTGTGAGAGAAATTGTAATCGATGCATATGCAAATTTTATACTGGTATAATTCGGCTTGCTTGGTGTGAGAGAAATAATTGACGTGAACTATGCTTCAATATGTTATTCACATGAACTGTGGTTTAATCTTTTATTCACCTGTCTATTTTTCACATGAACTTGCATATTCACATGAAGCTCCGAGTACATATCGGTGCATCTGTATGTTATTCATCAGTTGCATAAAAAGAAAAAAAGTACACAAAATAGCACACAAAATCACATGAAATGCACAATGTCTGGAAATTCATTAGTTAAGGATGATTCAGTAGCACCAGACATGGCATGGACTACTCACCATCTACCTGACCATGTTAGACTTCATGGAATTGTAGCATATATATACATGCAGCAGCAAAAGCAATCTGGAATAGTAGCATATATATACATGCATCCTGGACCTAAGTTAAGCACCAAAAGCAACCTAGAACTAAGTTAACAACCTGGACCACTTCTCCACTTGAACTAAGTTAAGAACCTGGACATCAAAAGCAACCATCACAACTTGAACTAAGTTCACTACATGTCCGACTAGCATATTATAGGAAGTCCAACATGGAACATAGCTACTCGACCCTTTCGAGGATCTTCTTGAGACCATTCTCCGAGCACCCATAGAACCAGAATAGGAAGACTTCACCCTCTGTCATCTTGGTCTTCCTCACCACCTTCTTCCAGTTGGAAGTGATCTGGACACCTACATTGCTTCCTATGACTCTCCCTGTAGCAATGCTTCTCCCCTTCCAAAAAACCTTGATGTTCGTTGGCAAGTCCGGGTATTTATTGATGAAGTAATAGTTGTACTTCCTTGCAAAGTACTACATAAAATAAAAAAGGAACATTAATTCATAGAAATGGAGGTGATCGAGGCATGAAAGCAACAAACATACCACTGATTGATAGCAAAGCATACCATTTTTGCTCTCTGCCTATCTATGTGTGCACCATGAATAGTGCGAACATAGATGTGTATTGTTGGCCTCTCACGAGCTACCTTCTTCAGAAAGTCAACTTGTGAACTTTCCAAAGCCACACGGTTCGCAAACAGACACCATTCATCAAAGGAAAATATCTTTCCCTTTACTTTTGGGCCTACATGTAATAAAAAATGGCATGCTTGGAAGAGACATACTTAGCAACAACATATACATAGAAGAGACATACTTAGCATGTAGCAGCATATACATAGAAGATTACCTCGAATTGCAACATCTCTAGTTTCACGAGCAGCAACACGCTGCTTAGCAGCAGCGACTTCATGAGCAGTGCGCTTCCTAGCAGCCGCAGCTTCACGGATAGTGCGCCGAATAGCAGCCACAGCTTCACGGGCAGCCGCTTCATCATCAGAACTAATGTGAATGACTTCAACATTTTGTGCATTCTGGTGGAGGACAATCTCAACATCCATGGTGTAGATCTATAAATGAAAAGGGGACAATATTAGAAAAGTAATGTGTATATTCCTGCTAAGGCATACAACTGGTAAGTCATACAACTGCTAAGGCATAGATTCCTATTTAACATGTTTATATTCAAATGTAGGCAGCATTAATAATCAAATAAGCTACATAAACAAAGTGCTAGAACCGGTTTCTTGTACCAGAATGATTAGCATTTTGCACATCCATATTTTAAATTACTCATAAACAACCTAGTAATTTATCCATAAACATATTAAGATAAATATTCTACATTACTCATACTATACATTACTCATTGTTGGGTTGATGACTCTAGGTAGGGTCAAGCTAAGGTAAAAGGGAAAGGCCCACCGAGATGTTGGCTGGGTCAAAGGATGACCCGGCTGAGTAATACGAACACCGGCCGAGGAAGGACCGGATTAATCCGAGTGAGGCTGATAAGGCTTGACTCGGCCAACATATTACATATGTCGGCATAGTATCTACTATGTTTTGTACTTGTAGGTGTGCGCTTGTCCAAGTCATACAGGGCGAGGCCGAGTCACAGCGAAGCTTGCACGAGAAGGAGAGAACAAGCCCAGAAGTCAACACTGCGCTCTATCTCTCCTCTAGGAATTTGTACAGTGCCAAGCGCTATGGACAACGGTCAGAGGGATAGAAGAGAAGGAGAGGGGTCACGGAGGTGACAGTTCCATAGACCAACACTCACATTTCACGTGCTCTGGGTTAATTCCGTCGATAGAAGAGAGACAGGGAAAGACTCCCACCGAATTACTATTTTGGGGTGAGCATATTAGAGGAATATGCTATCCACGTAAACCCTAATGTAACCTAGCGACCCCTTTATAAGGTGATCCATGACCTCTAGAGAGGGGAGGGATTCATTTTACACTTAGAGGGTAGTTTAGTGCTTCTTCCTCCTCTCTCTATGATACAACTCAAGGAGCAAGTGTAACCATTGTTGATCTAAGAAAGGTTCGTGTGTGACTTTTTAGTGTGTAGAAACCACTACATCATCCCTTCCTGGATCCCCCTAGAACACATTAGCACCGTATTTAGCCTACCCATGGCATCTGCTGTGCCACCACCATGACAGTTGGCGCCCACCATGGGGCCTGCAGTGGTGCTAGTTGGAGTCAACATCTGGACGGGAAACTTCATTGCCATCGGTGATCGTATCGCCTCCGTGCTCGTATAGCGGTTCGACATGTGGGAATACTTTAGCGACAACGAGCACCACTTTGCCAGGCGCTCTCCTCCGCACAACGGGGTCTTCATCAACCTAGGCGCGCACAAGGTGTATGTCAGCGTTGACGTTTCCTGCGTCTACCCGCAGCTAGTCATCATTGCGGGAGATCCTCCCCTCAGCGCTGCTACCGGTCCACGTATCACTCGCCCTGCAGGAAGCTTCGAGGTGATGATGACCGCTCCCGTGCTAGCAGCAGGCGCAAGTTCCAGGCCAAGAAAAAACCCGGCAGCAGCAGGTTTGGCAGCGGCAGACCTGACAGCAGCAGATCCGACGGTTGTGAATCCGGTTGAGGTTCACAATGTCACCCCTAAGACAACTCAAATCAGAGGGCCACCCTTAGAAAGGCCTGAAAACATCTTGTAGGAAGCAATAGATAACTTAACCACTCCTGTAGCTCGTATTGTAAACCCGGCTCAAGCACAAGCCGAATTAGAGGAAACTCGGTTGAAAATGTTGGAGGAGGCTAGGAGGGTACAAGCACTGCAACAATCGCTTAAGATCACTTTGCGCGAGTATGCAAGGGCAAACAAGCTCGACACTAGCCCAACTCAGCCAGATGGTGTTAGAATAAGGGGAAAGAACCTCCTTAGTGATATCAACAAGGAACATGAGTCTAGGCAAGGTGATTCGGCTGAACCAGGGTTGCCGAGATATAGCACTCCGACAAAGAACCTTAGGGCGGCAAATGGAGCAGCCGCCACGATAGATGGCCTGACTGACAAAGCCCGGTAGAGGCAACAAGAAAGGGTCATTGAGATGGTGCACATAGAAAACCAACAGAATGAGGAACTGCTCTACCCGGCAAGACCCGGAGGTTCACGTGTGGTTAATTCGGCTGGAGTTGCCCCGTAGTGTCAGCTGCCGCAGCATCTTCACCCGATGGAGGATCAAGGAAAGACAAGGCAGTATCCTCGGGGAGAAGAGATAAACAGATGGTTCCATATGATCCGGCTGTGGTTGGGAAAGCAAATGTAAACCAAGGTAATGCAAGCCGAGGTAACAGTGGTAATAAAAACCCCGATCATGGCAATGGTGGTCAAGGAAACCACGAGCGGGGAAACCCCGTCCAAAATCATTCAGCTAGAGGAAGGAAACATCCTCCACAAGATCGCCAGCCAGGATATGAACCTCGAGAAGGAAGGGATGCAGGACCAGATCCACATAACCCGGCACAGAACATATATGATGACGGTTATTCAGAAATGGAGAATGCCGGATTTGCTAGTCCCAATCACCATGGGATGGAAGAAAGAGCAGCAAACAAAAACTTGCAACCGGATGATGCAAGGTTGAAACTTGACAAGATATACAGATTCGAGTTATTGGAAGAGCAAGGTCCTCTGGGTCCAGCATGCTTTGGTCCTCGGATCATGATGGAGCCACCCGTGCCGAACTTCCAGTTGCCAAGAGGGACAGAAACATACAACAGGAGCATAAAGCCACAAGACTGGTTGATTGATTATGCAACAATAGTGAAAATTTTGGAAGGAAAACTGAGATGGGCAGTGAGATATGTGCCACAAATGTTGGAAGGGCCAGCAAGAGTGTGGTTGAAGAACTTGCCAGCTGGAAGTATTAACTATTGGTTAGATTTGGAGGAAATGTTTGTGAGCAACTTCACGAGCATGTATAAGAGGCCAAATAGACCTGAATAGCTTGCCATGTGCAAGTAGAGATAGAATGAGACCGACCGAGAGTTTCTAACTCGGTGGTGTAACATGAGTAACTCATGTGAAGGGGTGATTGAATCACAAGCGATTGCTTTGTTCATGCAAGGGCGCAGGTATGGAAGTGTGTTGTGGCAGAGGCTGCAAAGAGATATGCCAACCATATTGGCCGAAACAATTCGGATAGCCGACTCATATGCATTAGGAGATCCAACTCAGCCAGAGCTTATGCCGGGTCATCCCGGAGGAATGAATTCCGAGGTAGGGGAAGAGATGATAGGCCAGATTATCGGTACAATTTGAGTCAAGTCGCGGTTGTAACCCAAGATCAGCCGAGTGCTGCGGGTAATCAGTGTCAAAATAACAGTTCACAACAATGGACTCCGAGGAATGACGGCAAGAAACAGTGGACCCCAGAGCAAAATAAGCAATGGCAGGATAGGCTGAAGTACACTTATGAATCCATGCTAGATCAGCCTTGTAAATTTCACACTCCTAACCCGGCCAAGCTGGCGAATCATACAACTCGGCAGTGTGCTTGGATGAAAATGGCAATGGGCGGTACAGAGCCAAGTCAGCCAAATCAAAGACCTCAGCTCACAGGAGGCAATGCGCATTAGCAACTAGATTTACCTCCGCCACCGCCGAGGTATGAGAATCAACCACCATCGAGATACGAGAACCATGATAGAAAGAAGCAGTACACCAAGCGGCGAACCAGAATCAGGAGAACCATGGAAACCCTGGTCAAGGAGGAAGGAACTAATATAGAGAGCATCATCAAGCCTACTGTATATTTACAACTGAGCTGACGAATAAGAAAAGTATGCAGAGGAGGCATATGGAAGTAAACGCAGTCATGCCGATTGTGCCGAGATACATGAATTGATCAGATTAGGAAATCACCTGGAGCATAAGGGACCACCCCAAGATCATGCCGAACCCCGGATCATATGCCTTAGTGCTGGATCCGACGTTCATTGTGCCGAATATCAATTTTAAGTGCTCTAAGGTGCTGATCAACAATGGATATAGCATAAACATATTTTTACAAGGACACGATGCACAAGCTTAGAATTAATGAGAACATGTTGCAGGAAACCAAGACTACTTTCCATGGCATTGTGCCGGGGTTGTCTTGCAAACCAATTGGCAAGGTCCGGACCGATGTGTTATTCGGCACAAGGGAAAACTGTAGAACTGAGAACTTGGAGTTTGAGGTTGTGTATTTGGAAATCTGTTACCATGCACTACTGGGAAGGCCGGTTTTTTTGAAGTTCATGACTAGTTCTCACATCAGTTACTTGAAGATGAAGATGCCAGGACCCAATGGAGTCATCACCATTGCTGGAGATTATAGGAGATCGATGGAATGTGCCTCGGCCGGGTCATTGGTGATTGCAAGAGAAAATAGAAGGATTCAAGAAGTGGCAGCTTTGTCTCAGTCGGCACAGCTGAATATGATGGCACTTGCCAACCCACATGGTAGTGTCTCTTTTCAGCCGACTAAGGACACCAAGAAGATTCAAATCAATGACTAGTTCCCAGAGCACACCGTTACTATTGGTGCCGGCCTAAATGCTAAATAGGAAGGCGATCTCATCAGCTTCCTCTATGAGAATCAGAGTATCTTTGCTTGGTCCACTTAGGATCTTCAAGGTGTGCCGAGGGATCTGGCAGAGCACTCTTTACATGTGAGGCCAGATGCAAGACCGGTGAAGCAACCTCTCCACCGCTTCATCGAGGACAGGAGAAAAATAATCGGAGATGAGATAGCGTGGCTCCTTGCAACCGGATTTATTATGGAGGTACTTCTCCCGGATTGGCTCTCTAATCCGGTGCTCGTACAGAAAAAAAGATGACCTGAGTGTAGCTGTGGTGTGGAGTATGTGTATCGACTACACCAACCTGAACAAAGCATGTCCAAAGGATACATTTCCTTTGCTGATAATAGATCAGGTTATTAATTCGACCGCTGGTTGTGACTTGCTATCATTTGTAGACGCGTACTCTGGTTTTCACCAGATACCGTTAAATTCGGATGATCAAATAAAGAATGCATTCATTATCCCGTATGGGTCTTACTGCTATCGTACCATGTCATTCGACTTACATAATACAGGGGAAACATATCAAAGATGTATGCAAAAATGTTTACATGATTAAATTGGCAAAAATGTCCAAGTATATGTTGATGACGTGGTAATAAAAACCAAATAAAGTCACAGATTAGTAGATGATATCCGGCAGACATTCGCGAATCTAAGGAGATTCCGAATGAAGATTAACCCGGAAAAATGTACCTTAGGTGTACCAACTGGAAAATTACTCGGTTTTCATATCAAGCCGAGGTATTTAAGCAAATCAGACAAAGATTCGGGCGATCGAGCGCATGTGGCTGCCGAAGTGCCTCAATGATGTCGAGAAGTTCACAGGTTGCCTGGCATCATTGAGTCGGTTTGTAAGTTGGCTTAGAGAAAAGACATTGCCCTTATATGAGTTGATGAAAAAGTCATATAAATTCACTTGGACACCACAAGCTAATAATGCTTTCCATGAATTAAAGAAAATGCTAGCCTATGCACCTGCTCTAGCTTCACCACTATCAAAAGAGCCTATGTTGCTCTATATAGCAGCGACCAACCGAGTCGTAACTGCTGTGGTAGTAGTGGAGCGTGACGAGGAAGGTAAGTCGGTGTAGAGGCCGGTATATTACCTAAGAGAGGTATTCTCTGCCTCAAAACAAAACTATCCCCATTATATAAAAAGGCATACAGGATATATATGTCGGCAAAAAAGCTGAAGCATTACTTTGAGGAACACCCTATAGGGGTGATATTTGTGAGGCACCAATTGTCGAGATAATGAGCAACAAAGATGCAAGTGGACGAATAGCAAAATGCGAAATTGAGTTAGCCCCTCACACTCCACAATTTGATAGAAAGAGACGCAATTAAGTCTCAAGCAGTGGACGACTTTCTTGTCGATTGGGCCGAAATGCAATATGAACCTCCTTTACCTAATCCGAATTATTGGAGAATGCACTTTGACGGTTCAAAGTTGAAAGATGGATTAGGTGCCGAAATAGTCCTCACCTCTCCCAAAAAATATCAGCTAAAATATGTGTTATAAATACACTTTCCTGCGTCAAATAATGTAGCCAAATATGAGGCACTGTTCCATGGCTTAAAGGTAGAAAAATACATTGGTATATGTGGGATACAATGTTCTAGATACAAATTTCAGGAAATTGGGACGCACTGGATGCCAATATGGCATTATACAGTTTCCATGTGCAAAAGATAAGCGATTGCTTTGATGGATGCGAATTCCACCATGTACCTAGAGCAGAAAATGATGTAGCCGACGTATTTTCAAATCTTGGCTCATCCAGGCAGGCCATCCCACCTGGCATAGCCCTTGAAAATCTCAGAAAACCATCAATTATACCATTGCCTGAATCCGAATCAATTCATATCCCGGCCAGTATGGTATCCGAGTTTGACCCAATGGACATAGATGGGAGGACTAATCCGAATAACCCAGGGACTAAATCGACACACCCGGGGACTTCCTCGTAGAACTCGGGGACTCGTTTAATCAACCTGGCAGATGTAATGGAAATTAATGAGATAATTACCCCGACACGTGAAGTACCTGAATGGGCACGACCCATATTTTTATTCTTAAAAGATCAGATTCCGCCGAGTGATGAAGTCCTCGCTGAAGGGAATATGCCCTGAGAGGCAATAATAAAGTTATTATTATGTATATTCCAAGTTTATGATAAATGTTTATTTTGAATGCTATAATTTTATTAATACGGAAACGTTAATACATGTGTGTTTAATAAACAAATAGAAAGTTCCTAGTTATGCCTCTCTTATAAACTAGCTCGTTGATTAACAAGATGATCAAAGGTTTTCTGATCATGGACATTGGATGTTGTTAATAACAAGTTCACAATATTATTGGAATGGTGTGATGAACATTCATCCGAAGTATAGCATTACAATCAAATTCATTGTGTTATATTTCTATAAGATCATACGAAGTAATCCTAGTCCTTAGACCATGAGATCATGTCAATCACTAACACTAGAGAAGTATCTTGATAACATCAAACGTCACACCGTAATAGGGTGACTATAAATGTGGGCTTAGTGCTACGAAGGTGTTATGTTGAGGCTCATGGATCAAGAGTGGAATTTTTCCATCCCGATGACAGAGAGATATACTCTGGTCCCTCTCGGTGATAACACAGTAGTTAGCTTGCAAGCAAGTGATTTGGTCACTAGAATGTTATATCATGGGAATAAGAAAAGAGTACATGTCGGTAACAATATCAAACTAGATATAGAGATACCGATGATCGAATCTCGGACATGTAATATATCACGAGACAAAGGGATTAAGTTAAAAGTGTCAAAGGCTCACATGATCATAGAAGTCATCGTTGAATGTGTGGGAGTTAGTACGGATCTCCAGGTCTCGTTGTTGATTATTGATCGGAGAGGGGTCTCAATCATGTATGCATTATTCGCGAACCTTATGGTGACACACTTAAGGGATACCGACACCATTTGCAGCAAATAATATGCTAGATAAATAAAAAAGAAAGCACGGGAATTGTTTCAATGGAAACTAGAATTGTTTCGGGTGAAAATGCTGAAACTGGTTCTGCATATGAAATTGAAATGTTGCAAGGTTTTTTATGTGAATGTTAGTTAATTAATGTAATTAACAAAATCTGAATAAATAAATAAAAGAGTTTTATTTAAATGAGAGCTTGTATTAATTTTGGTGGAAAATTAATGCATGTGAGTGGACATGTGAGTAGAGGTGTGTTTTATGTGAGTGGAGCTTCCACCACATGAATGAGGGAGAGGTGGGGGCACCCTCTATGGCCGGCGGACATGCCCCCTTGGGCTTCCCCCTCCCCTATATAATATCACCTCATCCTCCTCCACTCTCACACCTCCTCGTGAAGGTTCTCTCTCCCCCCTTTCGAATTTCCCCATGGTCTCGGATCACTGAGATACATGTTTCCGGTGGTTTTTTCTAGAAGGATTTGTTGCTTCTGCTGCTTCACTGGAGCGAGGGCGCGGAGTTTGTCGGGATACCCGAACGTGTGTGCAATCACAAATACACCACTGGTTTGCGGTGCTGGACTTGATGGTGCTGGACCTGCTGGACTTCTTCTTGATCTTGAGATCGGCAAGCGTTCGACTACATCATCCAAGAGTAAAACCTCGTTAAAGATTTTCGGTCTTCGAGGGTATGTATTATATGGATGTATATCCACCCGTTTATTGTATTTAGTAGATATATCTTGGTACTTAGTTATTCCCATCGTAGGATTTTTTTGTTTTCTATGCTGTGAACCCTACAGTGGTATCAGAGCCGGATCTATGCGTAGATGCTTTGCATGGGTGGTACACATGTGAGTATGTGGGCGATGATGGTCATGTTATTGCTTCTTATGTGTATTTTGGATATTGGTGGAATAGTGGGATGAAGCGGCCCGGACAAACTTTACATGTCCTCGCACATGAGACCTGTTCCACGCTTGACATGCAACTAGTTTTGCATAACTGGCTTGAGAGTGTCTGCCTCTCCTACTATAGGCAATATCCGATTTACAACGAGTTGCCAATAATTTGATTATCATCGTTTTGGTTCCATGTTCGTAGGTAAGAATGGTTATATCTCCGAAAGCCCTCAGCCACGTAAAACATGCAAAAGATATATTAGAGGAGTCTAGTTTTTGGTTTTGCCGGACAAGTACTATGATATGGTAGTGTTATAATTTGTAGTATGGATTGATACTATTGAAAATTATAATATGACAAAGTGTAAGTTCCATAGACCTTGGCCTTACACATATAGGAATGATAAAGATCATTCTACGATGCACAAGATAGTGATCAAGTGCAAGAACCATATCATATCACTATAGCATATGATGTTTGTTTACATCTTATATTGCTTGTTTGGTGCTTTAGTAGCATTATAAGATGATCCATCATTTATATATCAAGATAAAAATGTCTTCTCCCTTAAGTATGGACCAACTATGTTTTGTCGCTTCAAGACATCACGTGATGATCGGGTGTACTTGAATCCACGATCACATCTCGGTTGTAAGACAGTTTTACACACGCAAATACTAAGGTTCTTACTTGGCGATCCTAGCATGTACATACATGGCCTCGAAACACAGACCAAAAGGTTAAGCATGAGTCATATGTTTGATATGATACCCATATAGATGCTCACCTTCGAAGCTACACCGACTCACGTGATGACCGGACTTGGTGTAGTGGATTTGGTACATGTAATCACCAAAAATACACGAGGGATGTTGTTTTCTAGTGGGAGTTCATTTCTAATATGGATTAGTTGAACTCAATTTATTATAAATTAAATCAAAGTGTATTTGCATAATTTGTTGTAGTTATTGGCATTCGTTCACCACCTTATGCTTAGTTGTAATTGAGATAATAGAACTATAGAATTCTGGATATTTACTGTATGAACTGGTATCGTATTGTTTTAAGTGTTAATTTAAAGTTTAAAGTACTATTGCAAACTTTCAGCAAACTCTATTTACTTCGAGAAATTTAATAATTAGTACTAAATCAGGAGTGGCAATTCCAGCGTTAGTATCTAAAGTATCATGTTTGCCTCCATGATTCTTGATATTCAAAAGTTATTTTAATATCAAGGTTATCTAGGATGATGTTCATTGAAAACAAACAAACTGTTGTTTGTATTTCTCATTGACATCAAAGCTTACCTTCAAGATTTGTTTTAATAATTGTTATTTAAATCATGTATTATGAGAACAAAGATTGTTCAAATAATTACTATATTCCATATAAGATGGATGATTTACAATTCTAGTTAAGAAATCACATCCATAAAACCTAATGCTAAAATGTCGCAAGACAAATGATTGAAAGATCACTTACAAAGTGACATCACCATTTAAATTATACTGGAAAGAAAAACATGAAGATACTCCATGTTAATGGATTTTTAGATTCTTTGATTTTGATCAAATGATGATTGTGAGACTTTTCGCGGGATAATTAAAACTCTGTTCAAAGGACAAAGAAGAACGAACGACTAAATTATTGGAATTTATACATATTGATGTATGTAGTCCATTATATGTAGTCGTAAGCGATGGATTTCAACTTCATATGCTTTCTCCGGAAATTTGAGTGAATATTCACTTAATGAGGAAGAAGTATGAAACATTTGAAAAAGTTCAAAGACTTTCAAGATGAAGTGGAAAATCATTGTAACAAGAAAATAAATAATTTATGATTTGTTCATAAAGGGATTTATTTGAGTTGCAAGTTTAGCAAACACCTAGATTTGCATCTCCCGAAACACCATAGGAATATGGAGTGTTTGAGATATGTAATGAAACCTTGTTTAACATGGTTAGATCAAAGGTGTTATTATAAAATTGCCATTATATTTTAAAAGATTAAAACTTTAGATACTACCACTTTTTTACTGAAAAGAGCTCCATCATGATCCGTTGAAATGACACCATAAAGGTTATGGTTTGGGAAACTCGAGTTGTCTTTTCTTAAATTTTGGTATGCTCTACATAAGTAAGATGTTTACAACCAAAGTCGGATGAGCATGTCTTTGTAGGTTATTTCAAATAATCGTTGGGTATTCCTCCATAACATCGAGGACAAAAGAGTTTGTCACTTGAAACATGAAGTTTCTTAAAAAGGATTTTTTCGCCAAAGTTAAGTGGAAGGACAATAGAACTTTGATAAGGTTAACGAACCTTATCTATATGTGCTAAGTTGCGCAGCACCGGAAAAAGTTTCGGAGGCAGCCATAATGCTCATGGCTTAAGTACCTAAAATGTTGTGGTCACAGAGATCTAAGTTCCTATTGAACCAAGCAAGTCAGGTAAAACAATCAAATACTAAGATTTGAGAGTAAATCATTGTTGTTTGACAACGATAAACCAACTACATGCAAAGAAGTGATGATAGGCCCTGACTCTGTCAAATGGCTTGAAGCCATAAAATCCGTGATAGTTCCATGCACGAGAAACCAAGATTTTGAACTTGGAAGACCGTACAAAAAGGTGTAAAAACCTATCGATCGTATTTGGATCTATAAAGAAACAGACATGGATGTTTCACATCTATGAAATAGTCGACATGTTGGTAAAGATTTTACGACAATGTTCAAGGAGTTGATTATGACAAGATTTGATCTTTCATAGCAATATTTAGTCTGGACGGATTAATGTAGCAACCACTACATATAATTTTGGTATATGGTAGATGAATAAACAAAATAAAGTTCTTCTAATAGAATGGTTACCTAGGACGTGTGCATGATATGATCCAAAGGGTTTTATTAATTCAAAGGATGCTAAAAAGGCATGCAGACTTCAATGGTTGAAGTAAGCATCGCGGAGTTGGAATATTCACCGTGATGAAACTGTTAAAGGAGTTTAATTTCATCATGAGACGATGAAGATGCTTGCATTTGGAAGAAATTAAGTGGGAACGCTACGACATATTTGTTATACATTATGTGGAGGACATCTTGTTGATTGGAAATGATGTATCTTTTATTGATAAAGGTTAATAATTTCATTTCAATGAACGACTTAGGCAAAACCCGAATATTAGGCATGAATGTTTATATGGATAGATTGTAATGCTAATATGGTTGTGCCAGACGTACATATATGAGATATTGAATGAGTTCAATATGGAGACGACGAGAAATGGTACTTTTCATATGGAAAAGAATTGAATCAAGATTCAAGTGTATTGACACTTGTTGAGTGAAACAAGATTCAAGTGCTTTGACACTTGGTGAGTGAAATCACAAGAATATTTTGATCAATCATACCGTGATATAAACATATCCAGATATGTCCTATGCTCTAAATGTTATGAGCATATACCGGAATGACTCATATGATGATCATTGGACGATAGTAAGGATATTCTTATGATCTTTTGGAAGAACTAAGAATATGTTTTTGTAGAGGTGACAAACAATTACAAATAGTTCATTGTAAAATGTTACATTCATACTAGTCTTGTCAAAAGATACAAGATTAATTTTATCTCAATTTAAAACTATGGGTGCCACAATGTATTGGAAAGGAGATTCCATGATGGATTTGACATGGATATGCTCTCCCGATGTTAGCCTACCTGGTCCAGCCCGACGGAAGGCCCACTCGAAGACCTGCCAGGGTCCATGACGCCTATGATGGTTCGGCTGCTATGAAGCCCATATGGACACTGTCTCCCAAGCGTACAAGACAAGGAAAGCTGAAGACTAGAGTTTAAATACAACTTGTAACCAAATCGTATCGATACCCGAGACCTAGCCTCCCCATATATAAAGGTTAGGAGGGTCCAACAAGGAGGACAGATTACGCACGCAATAAACAGATCTATGATCTGCACCTCGCACACCACCGCATACGCACCTCCACGCCAGATTACATCTGGGCATCATGTAACCTTCGGTTCCACCATAATCAGAGCAGACAAGCAGGAGTAGGGTTTTCTCTCCGGGAGCCTGAACCTGGGTAAACCTTGTGTACCCTTGTTTCTTGTTTGCTAACCATTCCGCGATCTCCAGCATCCCCATCTTCTCCAAAACCCAAGTCCATAACAATGGGCATTGACGAGATTAAACCTCGTCAATTGGTGCTGTCTGTGGGAACTGGGGGGCGCTGATTGTGCGGTCGTGAAGGTTCCATCGTCAACAATCTACGTTCTGGCGGCTCCAATCGGATCTACAATCGAGAATTTAGAGGTATTTGGTGGCTGCTAGTAATTAATTCTCGTGGATCCGATATCATCCATGCAAGCGTACGCGTCTACGCTGAGGTTGGGCAATATTGCACGAGAGATTTTTGGAGGTCAAGCTGGCGGATTCAGCAACCAACTTCAAGCGACGCTGAGTTCCGGCTTGCCGTGATCGGCAACGTGTTTGAGATGTACACGGCTTGTGGCAGGAAAAGCAGCAGAATCGCCGGCTGTTCAAATACACTCGAGACGGAAGAACCTGGGCGTGCAGTCTAAGGCAAGGGAAAACAAAAAACTAGTTACATCACATGGACGTGAAAATCAGCAGGAAGGCCTCGTGAAACATGCCATCTTGTCCTTCACGTGAGGCTAAGATCAAGCCAAGTTTCTCAAACAATCAGATCCTTTGACGGTCAAGCTCAAGGACAAGAAAAAGGATATAAGCTAGCTTCTTGCTGCAAAGAGCACCGATTAGTTGCAAGAAATTTTCCAGCCAACAGCGCATGCACACATCAATATTTGGAAGAACAAGACATAGTCAAGATTTATCGCTAAACTAAACATGGTTAGACGGGCTGACTCGCAACAACATCGACATCAAATTCGACTCCTGGTACCACACGGTCTCGCCGTCGGGTCGACTCCATGTTCACCGCATGACTCTATCAACCTGGACCACATGTCCGCTGCGTCATCTCTGTCGACCGCGCGGTACACTCGGAGGCTGCGCCGACTTTGTCGCGTGACCTTCTACGGTTTTCAGCTGTGGCGACCCGCTATGGTCTTTGGTTGCGGTGGCCTGCAGAGCCTTCGGCCGCGTCAATCCGCTGCCGCCATTTACTCCAATGTCTGGTGGCCTACTGCGATCTTCGATTCCGGTGACCCGCTTCAGCCTTCGGCAGCAGCGATCTGCCATGCCTTCGATCTTCGACTCCGGCGATCCGCTACGATCTTCGGCTCCAACGACTCGGGGGATCCCTCCGCTTTGATGACCAGCCGCGGCCTTCAGCTCCAGCAACCCACTGCGGTCTTCGGCTCCGACGAACTGTGTGGCCTTCGGCTACGGCGACCTGATGCGGCTTTCGCCTGCGGCAACCCGATATATCCTTCGGATGCGGCGACCCAGTGTGGTTTTCGACTGCGACAATCTTCGGATGCGGAGCTCGCTGTCGCCATCGACCCCAGGAACTCGTCGCTTCTATGATCGTGGTCCGCCGCGTCTACTACGTCCGCCCGTGACCCGCTACCGCGTTAACTTCGCCACGACAACCAACAAAGCTAAGTTTCCCTCTACTCAGAGTTGATTCTTTTATTTCTAACTCACACTCGAAACACTCGGGGGTTATGCCCTATTCGAGTAACCTAATGTGCCATCGACTCTACGCACTCGAGCACCTCGAACGCGACAGCCCGAGTAGCTGATTCTGCCCGATCATCGAATCCTTGAACTCCGAGTGCCTCGGCAAGGTACTGAGACTAAGGGTAACCAGGCTAACGAAAAGGCCTAGCATACAGTGCAAAAGTGTTGACTCGATCGGCACCCGAATCTTACTATACAAGTCGACAAGCAAATATTTCTTACAAGATACAAGTACTTCATATTTCTTTATGTTTTCTACATCTTACAAGGACGTCGACTGCGTCGAGCTATTCTATCGGGTCCTCCAACAGGAGTCGACAAAACAACTAGCTACGCCATAAGCTCAAGACCCGAGTCGAGTCACTCCTCGGATGATTGCATGTCTTGATGCTACAAAGATGCGACGTTGGTCGTGCACCCGACAGAGGCAACGACGTCGACTTCATCCGGAACGTCGAGTCTTTCCGGCTAAACGTCGTATGACTCCGCTACGTCAACTCCTGGCTCCTTATGCGTGAGATACTGACTCGATGCACTTCCAAGTTAGTGGTTTCTGCTCGCATGAGTCTCCACTCGAGTCTGCGACTCGATTAGACACTCGGGGGCTACTCCTATTAGGAGCGCTGGTCATGCACCCGATGTACTTCCGGGTCAGCGGTACGCCCACGAGATTTCCTACTACAACTGCACGATACAAGACTCGAGTCTTTGCCCGAGTCTACGACTCCGCCAGACACTCGGGGGGTACTCCAAACTGGAGCGCTGGTCAAGCACACACAAGATCTTCGAGTCCTATGCCGAGTCTACGACTCCACTACGGACTCAGGGGCTACTCCCATAGGGTGTATTGATTCAAGCATCCAGAAAAATTGTGTCCTATGGACCTGAAGCTAACAACGGCTGAGTTAAAGTCTCTGCTCGAGTCTACGACTCGAACAGACACTCAGGGGCTACTCCCATAGGGAGCGCTGGTCGTGCACCCTATAGTCCATTGTGTTGACTGCGTCCACGATGGCGTAGTCTACCATGGAACTATTCTTCGAGTCCTATGTCGAGTCTGCGACTCCACTACGGACTCGGGGGCTACTCCCATAGGTAGGATGGATTCAAGCATCCGAAAAATTTGTGTCCTACGGACCTGAAGCCAAACAACGGCCGAATTAAAGTCTCTGCTCGAGTCTACGACTCGAACAGACACTCGGGGGCTACTCCCATAGGGAGCGCTGGTCGCGCACCCTATGAATTCTTTGACTTCGATCCTTCGGATCAGCATGTGAAAATTTTTCGGCAACTCTGCCCCAATTAACGCTAAGTGAGTAACATCCTCCTTGGCCACCCGAAACACCTCCGCGGTGATAAACATTCGGATGCTGTGTCTGCGACACAAAGATAAGACCTATAGATATTATCTGATGGCCTGGCAACGCACACGACTGTGCTCTGCTAGTAAGAATCTGTGCCAACAGGCACGATGAAAAATCCCGACGGACGTGTTGGATACATCATTTAAAATTCACTGGAATTCCACTCCTGTAAGTCCTCCGCGGCCTGAGTCGAATTATGCCACCATATGTTCCGGGTTCGATTCGAGGGACTCAAATCTGAAGAAGATCGTGTTGTTTTGTCCTAAGACAGTTAACTGGCCCTGATTTGTCGGGAGAGTCAGGCACACGCATCAAAAAATCCCTACACACTCAAATCATTATCTAGACAAACAGAGGTAGTTGCACCCGAAGGATTGAAGAGTCCTCAGCCGAATCTACGATTCGACTGAACACTCGGGGGCTACTGACATGGATATGCCCTCCTGATGTTAGCCTACCTGGTTCAGCCCAACAGAAGGCCCACTCGAGACCTGCCAGGGTCCATGACGCCTATGATGGTTCGTCTGCTATGAAGCCCATATGGACACTGTCTCCCAAGCGCACAAGACAAGGAAAGCTGAAGACTAGAGTTTGAATACAACTTGTAACCAAATCGTATCGGTACCCGAGACCTAGCCTCCCCATATATAAAGGCTAGGAGGGTCCAACAAGGAGGACAGATTACGCACGCAATAGACAGATCTATGATCTGCACCTTGCACACCACCGCATACACACCTCCACGCCAGATTGCATCTGCGCACCCTATAACCTTCGGTTCCACCATAATCAGAGGAGACAAGCAGGAGTAGGGTTTTCCCTCCGAGGGCCTGAACCTGGGTAAACCTAGTGTCCCCTTGTTGCTTGTTTGCTAACCGTTTCACGATATCCAGCATCCCCATCTTCTCCAAAACCCAAGTCCATAACAATGGGCATTGACGAGATTAAACCTCATCAGGATTTGAATGAATTCCAAAGTTAAGACATTGTGACGGATACTACAACAAAAGGCCAAGTATATGACTACTATGGATCACCAAAGAAGGGCATTTGTGTCAAGTAGTTTATTATGAAACTAAGGTGTGGTTCACAACGGGATAACACTATAAAGATATATTGTACGACAATAGTATCGGCATGTTTTAACCCCAAGGAACTAAAGGTCTTACCAAAAGACCAAATTCATACAATGCCATATCATTAGAGAATGAGTGATACATAAAGACGCAAAGACATGCAAATACAAACGGGCCTGAAAGTGTCAGATCTGGAGATTGTGTTAAGCACTAGCAATTGCGGATATGCAACACCAGAAATCCATAGGTGTTCAATACACAAAGTTTTCAAACTAGATTATTGACTCTAGTGTAAGTGGGAGACTAAAGGGAATATGCCCTGAGAGGCAATAATAAAGTTGTTATTATGTATATTCCAAGTTTATGATAAATGTTTATTTTGCATGCTATAATTTTATTAATACGGAAACATTAATACATGTGTGTTTAATAAACAAATAGAAAGTTCCTAGTTATGCCTCTCTTATAAACTAGCTCGTTGATTAACAAGATGATCAAAGGTTTCCTGATCATGGACATTGGATGTTGTTAATAACGAGTTCACAACATTATTGGAATGGTGTGATGAACATTCATCTGAAGTATAGCATTACGATCAAAGTCATTGTGTTTATATTGATATAAAATCCTACGAAGTAATCCTAGTCCTTAGACCATGATATAATGTCAATCACTAACACCGGAAGAGTATCTTGATAACATCAAATGTCACACCGTAACAGGGTGACTATAAAGATGGGTTCAGTGCTACGAAGGTGTTATGTTGAGGATCATGGATCAAGAGTGGAATTTATCCATCCCGATGACGAATATGTTGAGGATCATGTGAATGTTTGTTAATTAATGTAATTAACAAGATTCTGAATAAATAAATAAAAGATTTTTATTTAAATGGGAGCTTGCATTAATTTTGGTGGAAAATGACTGGACATGTGAGTGGAGGTGTGTTTTATGTGAGTGGAGCTTCCACCACATGAATGAGGGAGAGGTGGGGGCACCCTCTATGGCCTGCGGCCATGCCCCCTTGGGCTGCCCCCTCCCCTATATAAGGAGCACCTCCTCCTCCTCCTCCACAATCACACCTCCTAGTGAAGGATCTCTCTCTCCCCTTTAGAATTTCCCCATGGTCTCGGATCAGCGAGTTACATGTTCCCGATGGCTTTTTCTGGAAGGATCTGTTTCTTCTGCTGCTTTGCTGGAGAAAGGGCGCGGAGGTTGTCGGGATACCTGAACGTGTGTGCGATCACGGATGCACCACTACTTTGTAGTGCTAGACTTGATGGTGCTGGACCTGCTGGACCGGATGGACTTCTTATTGATCTTGAGATCGGCAAGCGTTTGACTACATCATCCACGAGTACAACCTCGTTAAAGCTTTTTGGTCTTGATGTCTATGCACTTCTATTCTTTTAGATAGTTGTTGGTCCTCCTAGTGTAGAGGTTTGTAGAACAGTAGCAAATTTCCCTTAAGTGGATTACCCAAGGTTTATCGAACTCAGGGAGGAAGTGGTCAAAGGTATTCCCTCTCAAGCAATCCTGCAATCAAGATACAAGAAGTCTCTTGTGTCCCCAACACACCCAATACACTTGTCAGGTGTATAGGTGCACTAGTTCGGCAAAGAGATAGTGAAATACAAGTGGTAACGGTGCCAGAAAATAGCTTGACGGTGAGGTAAAGACTAAAGCAAGCAAACATGCAATAGATCTAGATGCAAACGGTGTTTCAATGTTTAGAAACAAGGCCTAGGGATCATGCTTTCACTAGTGAACACTCTCCCATATAAATATCCTTTCTTCATGATACTACTCTTAACTACTCTCTGGTTGGACACTCTAATCCATTGTAGGGCTATAACAACACAACTCAAAGTCCGCCTTTCCCATCTAGATAACCCCACACTGTCACCTTGAGCGCTAGATGGTTCCAACAAACACCACAATTTCATAGAGACAACCAACTCAAAATATACTCATGATAAATATATATGTAACCTAGCTTAAGTGCCACACACGGTGTGCACACTGTCACTTTCACACACGTGGGGAAAAGCATAGATCTATTAAAGCACGATGAGTATTTATGTAGACTCTAGCCTAAGTGCCACCATGGTGTGCACGCTGTCACTTTCACACACATGGGGAGAGCAGAGATCTATTGAAGCACTTGAGTAGCAAAGTAGATCTAATTGATTACAAAGCTCATGACCACAACAAGATCATGCATAGAGAGAGAGAGCGATGAACACATAGCTAGCGGTAGAGCCCTTAGCCTCGAGGAAGAACTACTCCCTCCTCATCATGGGAATTATCTATGGTGATGAAGATGGCGATGGAGATCGATGGAGATGGCTCCGGGGACACTTCCCCGCCCCGCAGGGTTCCAGAACAGAGACTTTCTATCCCCCGAATCTCCCCTTCGGTGGAGGCGGCGCTACGGAGGTTTTTCCGAAAGTATGATGGATTATTTAGGGTTTCTGCATCGGGGGCTTCTTATAGGCGAAGAGGCGAGGCTGGGAGGCGGCCGAGGACCACACCACCTGGCGGCGGTCCACCCTAGCCCGCGCCTAGGGTGTGGTGGCCTCCGCACCTCTCTCCGTCTCCCTTCGTGACACCCACGGTAAAATATTTACTTTGGCTTTTGTCCCATCCAATTGAGAATATTGATTTTACGCTTTCGAACCAAAATGTAAGAAAACATGCAACTGGCACCGTGGCATCTTGTTAATAGGTTAGTACCAGAAAGTGTATAAAAATACCTCAAAGTGTAGACAAAACATAGCAAAGTTGATACAAAACAAGCATGGAGCATCAAGAATATAGATACGTTTCCGACATATCAGGTCTTCGAGGGTATGTATTCTATGGATGTATATCCACCCTTTGCTTGTATCTAGTAGATAGATCGTGGTACTTAGTTGTTCCCATCATAGGATTTTTTTTGTTTTCTATGCCGCGAACCCAACACTCGCTAGACATATCCAAAGAAGAGCCAAGGCATACAGCATGATAAATTGTGAGCTATACAAAAGAAGCACAACTAGGTGCGTGGATCCGGCAGAAGGCCGAGAAATATTGCTTGATATCCATCAAGGAGAATGTGGGCATCATGCTTCATCTCGGGCCTTAGTAGCCAAAGCATTTAGACATGGATTTTATTGTCCTAGTGCCCTGCGAGAGGCAGAGGAACTAGTGAAAAAATGTAATTGCTGCCAAAGGTATGCAAGCAAATGTCATGTGTCGTCATCCAAGTTAAAAACCATACCAATCACTTGGCCATTTGTCGTATGGTGCTTGGATATGGTCAGACCATTTAAGACAGCTCGTGGTGGCATGACCCATATTTTGGTCATGGTTGATAAATTCACAAAGTGGATCGAGGTGAAATCAATAAGGAGATGTGATGGGCCCACAACAGTAAAATTCCTCGAGGAAATTATCCTGAGATATGGGTACCCACATAGTGTCATAGTAGATAATGGCAGAAACTTTGCCGAAGGAGCATTTGCTCGATTTTGTCGAGAAAATATGATAAGAGTCGATATTGCATCAGTCGCACGTCCCGCATTGAATGGGCAAGTAGAAAGATCCAACGGACTAGTACTGTCCGGGATAAAACCCCGGCTCATTGAGCCGCTGCAAAGATCAGCTGGGTGTTGGATCAAGGAGCTCCCAACCGTGTTATGGTGCCTGAGGATAACTCTGAATCGATCAACAGGCTATACGCCATTTTTTCTGGTATATGAGACAGAAGCTGTATTACTAGCCGACATAGTGCATGACTCGCCTAGAGTCACCCAATACACAAAAGGCGAGGTGAATGAGATATCCCAGCAAAACAATGTTGATCTACTCATAGAGGCTAGGGAATTGGCTTTGTCCAGATTTGCCGTATATCAACAGAAGCTAAGACACTACCATTGCAAGAAAGTGAATCCCCGAGTCTTTGGAGAGGGAGATTTGGTGCTTCGGCTCGTGCAACGCGCGACTGGCATGCATAAACTATCACCTCCATGTGAGGGTCCATTTATTGTGAGAAAAGCACTCTACAATGATAAATATTATCTTATAGATGCTCAGGAACAAGAGAAAAATAAGGCGGCCAAGGCAGGTGAAGAGTCAAAGAGGCCACATAATGTAGCTTTACTTCGTCCATTTTACACCTAGCCGATGTGAATTGTATCCCGAACTATCATATGTTGGATTATATGTAAGAAATGAGCTAATGAATGAAACCTCGGCACCTCGAGCTGTAACTCGGAAACAACCTTAACGACATTGTCTTTTATGCATTTATTTTTTATATGTCAGCTGGCTCGAATTTCCCTACCCAAAGACGAGTTAGTAGGGCGTCGGCACCAAAGGCTAACTCTTCGACTTGCTCTTGTCCGAAAATAGGCTTCATGGCAAGCAAGAGAAAAGCCAGAAATTGTTGAACAGATAAAAAACGACTACGTAGGGAAGAAGCGCGAGCCAACTCATGTTTTGACTAACCTTTGTATTTAGATTCTTTAAATTCCATAGTTACTTTATGAATGCACATGTGTTTTTGGGATTATTCTCGTAATTTCTAAGTATTGTTGATTCGGTCTATTTATGCCGAACCCATAAGTCAAACGCCAAAAAATTGTATAACAGGCCGAATAATTGACTTAGGATAACAGGAAACATGAAACCAAGAGTATATGCCAAAAAGAGCTTCAATATCTACATAGTTAGTAGTTCCAAATAACTGACAATGTATCTTACATCTGACACCCGACATACCAGGGAATTAAACAAATTAAAAGTTTGTAGCACTCATAAAGCAGCGGACGCAGGATCATCAGTATTCGGCAAAGGGATAGCCGATGGCGGGTCATCAATAGTCGAGGAAGTAGTGGCAGTTTCTGAGTTATCGGTGGTTAGAGGCACGGTTCCAGAGTCCGGGGCTGGAGTTTCTGAGGTACGAACCTCGGCCTCGATAGACGCAACCTTGGACACACTATGAGAGGTTCCCTTGGAGGCAGCCTCAACTTCGACATCTGGCTCTGAAGTACCCTCGTTCCCATCGGAACTCCCTGAGTCTTCTTCTGCACTGTGCTTGATACGTCGAAAACGTATCTATAATTTTTGATGTTCCATGCTTGTTTAGTATCTACTTTGCTTTGCTTTGTCTATACTTTGAGGTGTTTTTATATGTTTTCTGGTACTAACCTATTAACAAGATTCCACAGTGCCAGTTTCCTGTTTTCTTCTGTTTTTGGTTCCAGAAAGGCAGAAAATCAATATTCTCGGAATTGGACGGGACAAAAGCCAAAGTCAATATTTTATCGTGGGGAACACGGAGCCAGGGTACAAGACGGAGGGGAGGCACCAGAGGGCCACACCCCCTGGTGGCGCGGGCTAGGGTTAGCCGCGCCTGGGGGGTGTGACCACCCTGGCCGTCCCCTGCCTTGCCTGTTCGCCTATAAAGACCCCCCGATGTAGAAACCCTAAGTACCTGATGAATATTCCACGAAACCGTCTATAGCCGCCGCCACCATCGTCACTAGATCGGGGGGATCTGAAGCTCTTCCTGGCACCCTGCCGGAGGGGAGATCATCCCGGAGGCCTTCTTCTTCATCATGCCGCCTCCGGTATGAAGTGTGAGTAGTTCCACCTTGGACTACGGGTCCATGTAGTAGCTAGATGGTTGTATCTCGTTCTTTGTGCTACCATGTTTAGATCTTGTGAGCTCCGTTCATGATCATCTATTTGTAATCATGAATGTTGTGTTTGCGTGGACCCGATGGATATTGAGATTACTATGTCAAATTGATTAATGGTTTTGTCTTATTGATTCTATCATGTCTGTGTTGTTTGTGATCTTGCATGCTCTCCGTTTCTAGTAGCTATCTTGGCCAAGTAGATGCTAGTGACTCCAAGAGGGGGTATTTATGCTCGATAGTGGATTCATGCCTCTTTTTAATCTAAGGGAAGTGACATAAATCTCTAAGGTTGTAGATGTGTTGTTGCCACTAGAGAGAAAACAACGGTCTTTTGTTCATGGAACAAGTGGATTGTTTACCATTGAGACATCTTCCACTGTTACTGTTTACTTGCTGCAACCCACTATTACCTTCCACAACATATAGTTAATCCTTTGTTACAGCAACCGGTGAGATTGACAACCTCACTGTTCGTTGGGGAAAAGTCTTGAGTTTGTGTTGTGCAGGTATCCAAGTTGCTAGAAACACCTTTGAGTCGTTTCCTTCCTCCTACTAGTTCGATAACCTCTGTTTCTTACTGAGGGAAGACTTGCTGTTGTGCTCATCACACCTTGCTCTTGGGGTCTCCCAACTGAAAGCTACCGCGTGCCATCAACAATTTTTCTGGCGCCGTTGCCATGGAGGCTAAGGACGTATTCACAAGGGGAGTCCTTAACAACCTTTCTCTTTAATTTGTTTTTGTTTTGATTACTTTATTTTGCTTGGTTTTGTTTGCCTCTTTTTATCAAAAACTCGAAAATATAGTTTAGTTTGGTTTGCTTTCTCTTATCAAAAACACAAAAAAATTAGTTCCTGCTCTAGTTGCTGCTGTTGTTGGCTTGCTCCACTTTTGCCAAAATGAACTCTGCTGAGAATACCAAGTTGTGTGACTTCACTAGCACAAACAACAATGATTTCCTAAGTATCCTATTGCTCCACCTGCTCCTGATGCTACCTTTTATGAAATTAAGCCTGCTTTGTTGAATTTGTGATGAGAGAGCAATTTTCTGGTGCTAATTCTGATGATGTTGCTGCCCACCTCAATAACTTTGTTGAACTTTGTGAGATGCAAAAATATAAGGATGTAGATGGAGATATTATTAAGCTCAAGTTGTTTCCTTTCTCCTTGAGAGGAAAATCTAAAGAATGGTTTCTATCCTTGCCTAGAAATAGTATTGATTCTTGGATTAAGTGCAAAGACGCTTTTATTGGAAAATACTATCCTCCTGCTAAGATTATATCTATGAGAAGTGATATTATGAAATTTAAACAACTTTATAATGAACATGTTGCTAAGCTTGTGAAAGAATGAAATCTTTGGTTAAGAATTGTCCCACTCATGGACTTACTGCTTGGATGATTATCCAGACTTTTTATGCATGTTTGAACTTCTCTTCAAGAAACCTATTGGATTCAGCTGCTGGAGGTACCTTTATGACCATCACCTTGGGTGCTGCAACAGAACTCCTTGATAATATGATGGTTAATTATTCTGAATGGCACACTGAGATAGCTCCACATGGTAAGAAGGTAAATTCCGTTGAAAAAACCTCCTCTTTGAGTGATAAGATTGATGTTATCATGGCTATGCTTGTTAATGGGAAAGCTCCTTTAGATCCTAATAATGTTACCTTAGCCTCTTTGGTTGCTCAAGAAGAGCAAGTTAATGTGAAATTCATTAGAAACAACAATTTCAACAACAATGCCTATAGGAATAATTTTGGTAGTAACAACAATTATAGGCCTTATCCTCCTAATAATGGCAATACCTATGGAAACTCCTACAACAATACTAGAAGTTCCCCCTCCGAACTTCAAGTCATGATCAAAGACTTTATTAGTAAACAAATCACTTTCAATAAGACCGTGGAGGAAAAGCTTTTTGAATGTTGAGAAAAATATTTCCTCTTTGTCTGAAGCGCATTCCTCTTTGATTAATAAAATGGCTGCTAAACCTGAAACTTTGGAAAGTACCTTTACTGCTACTCATGCCATACAAGTTACTATTGATGAAAATGTTAGACTGTTAGCCCAACTACATGCTAAGTGGGGAAGAGAAGCTGGAATTGCTAGAAACAATAGTGTATGTGCACTATCACCACCACCAATATGGATGCCACTAAACCACAAGAAGTCCCTATTCCTCCTACCAAAATGCCTAAACCCAATGATCCTACTACTAGTAATGCTAAGTTTGATTTTGATCTTGGTGGTTGCAATATTTCTGAAGTGATTATGTTCCTACAAAAGCTTGCTAGAAGTCCTGATGCTAGTGATATGAATATGGCTTTCACCAAACACATTACATATGCTCTTATTAAAATTTAAGGAAGAGAAGTTGAAACACAAAGCTTCTATTCCTAGGAAAGTATAAGATAGTTGGGAACCCATTATTAATATGCAAGTGAATGACTTTGATCTCAAAACTTCATGTGACCTTGGTTCTAGTGTCTCTATTATGCCTAGAAAGATTTATGAAATGCTTGATTTGCCACCTTTTAAAGATTGTTATTTGGATGCCCCACTTAATGATAATGCTAAAAATAAACTATGGGGAGTGTTAATGATGTTCTTATTATGGTTAACAATGCTTATGTCCCTGTTGATTTCTATGTTTTGGATGTTGAATACAATGCTTCTTGTCCTATTACTTTGGGAAGACCTTTTCATAGAACTATTGGTGCCATCATTGATATGAAAGAAGGCACCATTAAATATCAATTTCCATTCAAGAAAGGTATTGACACTTCCCTATGAGGAGAGAGAAGTTCATTTTTGCTCCTCCTTTGAAAGCAAGGTTTGATGCTCATGCTTCTTTATTTGAAAGTATTTGATTCTTGCTTCTTGTGCCTAACTTAAAGGCGTTAAAGAAAAGTACTTATTGGGAGATAACCCAAAAGTTTTCTTCAGTCTTGGAAGTTATTACTTCAGTAATGACCTCTACTTATCCTTTTTGTTTGATTTTTGTGCCAATAATGACCTCTAATGAGAGGGAAGTAAGATTTGGAGAGTTGCTGTCCCGAAACAGATTTTTGTGCTCCTCTGTAAAAATTCGTGAGGAATCTCTGTAAGTGGGATTGATCTGATATTTTCTGAATAAATCCCCCAGTATGTTAGCTAACTTTCGTTAGTTCAACACTTTTTGATTTGAGCAACATATGGTCTTCGAAAAAATTGGTTTCTACCTGCTAGTTTGTTTTGACAGATTTCTGCCATTATTTGCATTTGCTTCTTATTGATTCCTTTTTGGGTTCTTTTTAGGAAATTGAGATTTTTGAGGGAATTGATACAGTAGCTTGTGTTTTTAGTGGAATTTTTGCTGTCCTAAAGCTAAACCCAAAGGTCTATTATCTTTTGAATACACTAATGTTGCTAATGAAGATTGTGTGAAGTTTTGTATGAAGGAAAATTTGCAGGTGTAGAGAAGAATGATGTAATGAGATGAAGAATGGACAAAAGCTCAAGCTTGGGGATGCCACCCTGTGTCACCCCAAGAAATATTCAAGAGGTACAAGCGTCAAAGTTTGGGGATGCCCAAGGCATCCCCTTCTTCATCAATAAAAAGCTCAGGTCTTTCTAGACACTTTGTTTTTATTGTTTCATGCACTGTTGTGTTGTTCTTGGAGCGTCTTAGTTTTCGTTTAGTTTGCTTGAATAAAGTAGTTTGAAACCCCATTCTCTCTTTGTTGTTTCAAATAAGTTGATTGGTGTTGGAGAGGAGTAGAAATTCCTTGCTTGAGTAGTACAAGAGGAGCTTGCTTTGACTGTGACTTAGACTTTAGCATGTCATGCTAGGTGTTGTTTTGATCTTATGCTTAACGATTATTTCTGTAGCATGACTTGTTCCAAACAATTTGGATTGCTTAGTATGCCTTGAAAGAATCATGCGTTGTTTTAGCATACAAAAGCATAGTATTGTGGTATTCTTCTTTGATGCTTTGTTTGGGTTGACTTGGCACATGCTCGCACCATGTTATGACTATAACAAGTCACCATATCCTCTATGATCATTTAGTTCTTGACTTTTAGTACCACTTTATGCTTTGATTAGTAATGCTTTGTCGCTCTGCATGATTATGGCCATTATTGCTCTCTTAGTTGGTCGCTCCCAGTCTTTTGCTAGCCTCCACTTTTATGAGTAAGCTCTAATCATGCATCCAACTCCAAAGAAACCAAGTTATTCCAAAGTGTCCACTATAAATTCCTATGCATGGTGTGTTACACCATTCCAAGTATATTCTTGTTTTCATCAATCTTCCAATTAAAAAGTATTTTTTTATGTGAAAACTTAGTGATTAAAGCTCTCACGAACTTGATGGCACATTTATTTTTCTTGCCCCTAATAAACTTGAACCATTGTGTCATCTATGTTATATATGCTTGCACTTATACGTTGGAATTAGCAGAACCATGCTATCATGGGGAACGCTTTCAACATTGGACTTGTACATTGTACACAGTTGATATCATGCTCTTTTGTCTATGGATGTCGTCTGTGTGAAATGAAAGGGTAGCTTGTAAGTCCATGGAGTTGTGTATGTGTGTTAGAGAAACGCTTGGTCCGCTAGCCTAAGCCATGACTAATCATGGTGGAAACTTGCAGCATCACCATAATGACATCTATGAAGCATTCCTCTTATAGAAAAAAGATATAGAGAAAAAAGAAAAAAAAATGAGAAAAGAGGAAAGAGAGAAAAAAGCACCATATTCCCATGGTAAATAAGAAGATTGCTGAGATGCTCATTGTCTGCTTGCCTTGTCATTTTGATTATGGGATAGCTCCTATATCATGTGCAAGGGGTACCCCGTTGGAAGTTCTCTATGATACACATGTACTTACAATGACAAGAACTTGCAAGTAACTAAACTTGAGTAGCATGAGGAGCGTCCCTCGTATTCAAGGGACATGAGATTGCCAACTTATACTTTGTCAAGCATATACTCCATAGTTTGTTCACTTTAACGTTAATCACTTCAAGATGCTTATGATAGGGGCAATGAGAGCTGAAAGCTAACAAGTACCATAATTTTCGGAAGCTCTTTATGAGACTTGAAATCCCTGCTTCCCTTTATGAAGGGCCTTTCTTCCACTATTATATTGAGTCTCCACCTTCTACCTTTTGGCACCAGTTAAGAGAGCATAGTTGCCATTATTAGTTCTATGTGCATTGTCCCAAAACTTATTAATTGATGCATATTGTTGATATTACTTGTTCTTGTGCTATTTGTATCTAGTCACTCTTATGAACTTTGAAGGTGTCCTATGCATCTATTTGCTACTCCATGAGGGACAAGCTGAATGCCACTATGCTATGTTTTCCGTATGTGAAACAAACAAACGTTTTTCAATGCATGTTATTCATGATCTTTGTTTGTAACCTTTCATGTTGCATGCATAGTTACTTTGTCTTATTGTTAGAACTCCATCTTTCATGCTCATGTTTAGAGTTCTTTGATCCCAGCTTTCAATGCTTGCAAATGGGTTGATCTTGATTTTGATGGTGCATGTCACCTAAAAAATTATTATTCTTATCACTTACCTACTCGAGGACGAGCAGGAGTTAAGCTTGGGGATGCTTGATACATCGGAAACGTATCTATCATTTTTGATGTTCCATGCTTGTTTAGTATCTACTTTGCTTTGCTTTGTCTACACTTTGAGGTGTTTTTATATGTTTTCTAGTACTAACCTATTAACAAGATGCCACAGTGCCAGTTGCATGTTTTATTCTGTTTTTGGTCCGAGAAAGGCAGAAAATCAATATTCTCGGAATTGGACGGGACAAAAGCCAAAGTCAATATTTTACCATGGGGAACACGAAGACGGAGTACGAGACGGAGGGAGGCACCAGTGGGGCACACCCCCTAGCGGCGCAGGCTAGGGTTAGCCGCGCCTGGGGGGTATGACCACCCTGGCCGCCCCTGGCTCGCCTCTTCGCCTATAAAGATCCCCCGATGCAGAAACCCTAAGTACCCGATGAATATTCCACGAAACCGTCTGTAGCGGCCTCCACCATCGTCCCTATATCGGGGGGATCTGAAGCTATTATTGGCACCCTTCCAGAGGGGAGATCATCCCGGAGGCCTTCTTCTTCATCATGCCAGCCTTCAGTATGAAGTGTGAGTAGTTCCGCCTTGGACTACGGGTCCATGTAGTAGATAGATGGTTGTATCTCCTCCTTTATGCTACCATGTTTAGATCTTGTGAGCTCCGTTCATGATCAAGATCATCTATTTGTAATCATGCATGTTCTGTTTGCGGGGATCCGATGGATTTTGATATTACTATGTCAGATTGATTAATGTTTTTATCTTATTGATTCTATCATGTCTGTGTTGTTTGTGATCTTGCATGATCTCTATTTCTAGTAGATATCTTAGCCAAGTAGATGCTAGTTACTCCAAGAGGGGGTATTTATGCTCGATAGCAGGTTCATGCCTCTGTTTAACCTAAGGGAAGTGATAGAAATTTCTAAGGTTGTAGATGTGTTGTTGCCACTAGGGAGAAAACAACGGTCTCTTGTTCATGGAACAAGTGGATTGTTTACCTTACACACTTTGCTTAAAGCAGTTATATGTTGCTTGCAACTTAATACTAGAGGGGGTTTGGATGATAACTTGAAGTTGGATTTCTAGTCATAGATGCAGTTGGATGGCAGTCTATGTATCTTGTTGTATTGCCCAATTGAATCTCATAGGATCATGAATGTCTAGTATTGCATTGTTATGCCTTGCTCGGTCCTGTCAATTGCCCTGCTGTAATTTGTTTACCCAGTATGCCATGTTTGTTTATCTTAAGGAGAACACCTCTAGTGAACTATGGACCTCGGTCCAATCTTTACCATTGATACATCTTCCACTATTTTTGTTTACTTGCTGTAAACCACTATTACCTTCCACACCATACAGTTAATCCTTTGTTACATCAACCAGTGAGATTGACAACCTTAATGTTCATTGGGGCAAAGTCTTGAGTTTGTGTTGTGCAGGTCTCCAAGTTGCTAGAAACACCTTTGAGTTGTTTCCTTCCTCCTACTGGTTCTATAAGCTCGGTTTCTTACTGAGGGAAGACTTGCTGTTGTGCTCATCACACCTTGCTCTTGGGGTCTCCCAACGAAGCGCTACCACGCGCCATCAGTGCTCCTCGTCATTAGCATATTCCTCGGATTCTGATTCACCTTCGGCCTCATCATCCCGTTCGACATCGTCCAATAGGAAGTTCAGCCCCTCATTCTAGCCATGAACATTGGCATATTGGATGAGTTGATGGGCCCGAGCTTGCCTGCGAGCAATATGATCCAGATCAGTAGTCCAGAGCGAGCCTGTGCGGATATTCTGCAGGGTATCTAGGCAAATGCCTTCACAACAAGAAATCACAAAGTACAACGAAATGTCAGCACCATCTCGGACCGCTGATTCTCTCCCGAGACAGAGTTGAGTCTCGTAGTACATCAGTTTTGCGGCGAGTTCTTTGGCATGTAGCAGCATGTCTTCATTCGGCCAGAGGACACGCTGGACTCAGATGGCCGCTTCAATGAGGTCAACACCAAATGTCTTGATTGGTTTGGTGGCGTCTTCGAGACTAATGAGATAGTCCTCCATGGAGTAAGCACGCTCCGGATCATTGGTTTCACCACGGCGAAGCCAAGATTTCACCACGCAATCAGCACTTCAGGCTCTGCACTCCGAAAAGTTATCTGAAAGGAAATAAGGGGCACGGTCAAAAGAGTCCAAGATGAGTCGGACAAGAGAAATTAGATAAGGAAAGGAACTTACTCTGGATAAACAAAACTACTTGGCTCAGATCACCAAGCGAGTCAGCTTGTGTTTTGTTCAGCCTTGCAAGCTCGTCCTGACAGGATTTGGCCGTGGCCTCGGCAGTGCTGAGAAGCTCCTTGTCCTTTTCAAGCTGGAGAGTCATTCGGTTTTTCTCCTCAGAGATCTCTTGGTCGAGCTTGTCCAACTCAGACTTTTGAGTCTTCTTCAGAGCATCAACCTCGGCACGAAGCCGAGCTATTTCATCATCCTTCTCCTTCACTTTGGCCGAATGATCTCCTGCTTGTTCTAGAAAATGCAGCATTAGATCAGGCATGGAAACGCACTCTTGATGGGACTCTGCAAATCCTTTTAATTCGGTTGAGCCAAGGTAAAATATCATGAGGAATTTCATAAAACCACAAAGAGATAATACAGGAAAGGCTGAGTCGAAACATCCGAGGTACCTTCGAGCTTGGTGACTTTCTCGTTAAGTAACTTGTTCCCGATGTCCAAGTTTGTTGTGCAAAGGGAAAATCAAGGGATGACTCGGCGGCACCGACTCAGAAGAAAATTTTCATAAATAAGGTGACAACAAATTTACCAGTCTTCTGCAGAATGGGCACAACCTTCTGGTACTTGGTCTACAATTTTCCATGTGATGGTTGTGTGCAATCTGAGGAAGGGAAAAGTAGAGCGTTAAGTTCAAAAGGATATTTGAAGTTAAACTGCAACATCCGAATCAAGTAAAACTTGATCCAGATCTAGGTGGCTAGATATTCAAAGCTAAACTACGAGATCCGAATCAAGTAAAACTTGATCCGGATCTAGGTGGCTGGATATTCAAAGTTAAAGATCTGAACCAAGTAAAACTTGACTCGGATCTAGGTAGCTGGATATTCAAAGCTAAACTTCAAGATCCGGATCAAGTAAAACTTGATCCGGATCTAGGTGGCTGGATATTCGAAGTTAAAGATCCAAGCCAAGTAAAACTTGACTCACATCTAGGTGGACGGATATTTGAAGCTAAACTGCAAGATCCGAATCAAGTAAAATTTGATCCGGGTCAAGGTGGCTGGATATTCGAAGTTAAAAATACAAGCCAAGTAAAACTTGACTCGGATCTAGGTGGCTGGATATTCGAAGCTAAACTGCAAGATCCGAATCAAGTAAAACTTGATCTGGATCTAGGTGGCTGGATATTCAAAGTTAAAGATCAGAGTCATGTAAAACTTGACTCAGATCTAGGTAGCTGTATATTCGAAGCTAAACTGCAAGATCCGAATCAATTAAAACTTGACCCAGATCTAGGTGGCTACATATTCGAAGTTAAAGGATTTGAACCAAGTAGAAATTGATCCGGATCCAAGGGATGAGATATTAGAACAAATGTTGGCTAAGTTAAAGTGACTGCTTTATACATCACGACTACACTAGAGCAATAGCTGAAAAGAGCATCCGAACGAATGATAACTCACTCCCTCAGAGTCTTGGGGACTAATGGATTATATGCTAGACTATGCGATAATGAACTGTGTAAGCGGAGATGTTTACCTCATTCATGCCGCCAGCCTCGAGAATGACTCGGCTAGTAATATGCAACCGATTCGAATCTCAGGGAGGAAGAAGCTCCTCTTTCCTCGATTGGTAGGCGAGTTGACTTCTTTCTCGTTAGTGGCATTCCAGTTATTAGCATACTCAGCCAGAGAGCCGAGGCTTTCACCACTCAGTGTGCGCAGCAGCACCTTGCCTTTATCCTCTTAAGCTTGCCTAGCTGCCGCTACAGCCGCCGGACTTTGATGAAGTACCATCTATGTACCAGGAGCTGAGGCAGAGGCATAGGCGCCCTTCCTAAGTATGTCCGCCTTTCTTCGGCTTGGTAGATGACTTGGCCGCTGGCTGAGACTTAGTGGGCCAAGCTGTAATCTGAGTAGTTGAAGGAGCCGTAGGAGATTGAGAGTTGTAGCGGTGAATCTTCTCCGTTGCACCTTATTGCCGAGTGTGGGAAGACCTAGACGATGCTGACACATGCTCTAGAGCAAGATGAGACGGCCCTTGAACTTGAGCAGAGGCCGCGACAACCGGCGCCTCAGTAGGCGTTGGCTCGGCATGATGACTCTCGGTGGTCTCGGAAGGTGCGGAAGGATCAATGGACTAACAGTTACTTCCGCCTGCCGAGGTGGGCTGTTATTCAGCACAGGAGAAGGTTCGTCACGAGGCGATCTCGGAACCCGGGCATCGTCGCGGACCATACAAGGTCTTCTCTGAGGGATATCCAATGGAGCACTGCCTAAGTAAAATAGTTAGAAAAAATGAGACAGAAAAAGAAAGAGAGAAACAAGAAATACAAAGTTAATTCAGTTAAGAAATCTTACGTGATAACAGCGAAAGGTACTTTGGGTTTGGGGTACCTCTTGGCGGGCACCTTCCTGCGAGGCTTGGCAGGAGGATCCGAGGCAGCGACACGTTTCCTAACCGGCCCCTATCCTCCAACGGCGGCAGGAGCCACGTCATGCACCTGCCCGGCCGGGCTAGCTAGGAAAAAATGAGCCAGATAGGAGTAAGAGAGGGGCACTGCATTAACTACCTCATCATCCTCGGTCTGTTTGGAAGCCTTACCCTGAGTTCGGATGGGGGCCGAGTCAGGTTTCGGAATGAATTCATCTGAATTAGTCTCGCCGCTATCTGGAGTATCTCTATCCTTACTCCAAGGAAGAGCAAGAATCTCACCATCTTCCACGGCTTTCTCATCGAATTTCTGAGAAGGCAAGTGCAAAAGGAAATTAAATACTCAATAAAGTTGAAGTGAAACATAACTTAGATGAAATGATACAAAGTCGATTTAACTTAGGAGAGGGGTTGTCGCGAGTGAAGGGCTTCATGCCCCACTACCAATCTTCAGACATATCCATCTTAAATGATGGCCCGGACACGCTTCCAGATCTTCTCATCATCGATATCGACGGGGGAGAGTCGATTCAGATCTAGAGGATTGTTGATACAACATAAGTTATGTGAGCGCTTCTGAAGTGGGCATACCCGGATACTAATGAAGTAATTCATGATATCCTCGCCGCGTAGTCCTGCCCGGGTTAGCTCCTTAAGTCGGAGCTCAATTGACTCAGCAAGAGCATTGGTCCTCTTCGGGTCAAATCCCAGTTCTTCCCGGTAGGCATGCCGACTGAGAAGGCCGGCAGCCAAATCTTGTCCTCCCTGTCACTATTCTTCATGTAGAAGAATAACCTATGCTATTTCTTGCATGACTTGAGGCCCGCGACTAGGGGGGAAGAGATATTTTTTCCTAGGTGTGATGGAGGCGGTGTCGCACTGTGTCAGTAATTTCTCGGCGGAGCGCATACTTTTATCCGGCACAACGTTGGCCCGGATTTGAAAGAATTTGGAGCAAACTACTATGGAGGGACAGAGGCCGATGTATCCCTCGGCGGCCGAGATAAAAGCAGAAAGAGAAGCGACGACATTAGCCGGTAGGTGGTGAGGATGGAGGCCAAAGGATTCGAGAAATTCTTTGGCGAAATCACTAAGAGGTAAACTGAATCCTCTAGCGAAATGCGAGAGAAAAACTACGGACTCACCCGGCTCGATGATGGGGTGAGCTCTGGGCCAGGTAATCAACAATTTACCCCGGGTGGGATACAACGGGTCTTGATGAGGCACTCGATCTCTCACCGTGTCACCGTCGACCCTTTCCATGAACCTCTCTCAGACACGGTGGCGGTGTTTTCTTCTCTGGCGGTGGCGATGCTGTGAGAGCTAGACATGAGGTCGTCGGAGCAGTCAAGAGAGTAAGAAAGGCTGGCGGTGAGAAGAGTCCTAGATCGCCATGGACCCATCGTGGTGGAGGAGAGTGCGTTCGCAGCGGTGGAGCCCGGCCGAAGTAGAGCAGGAGTGCGAGGCAGGCGCGCTGCACGGCAAACTAGTGCCAAATATGGGCGGCATGGTCGCAACTGATGGGGCTCTACGGTGGCGGCACGTGGAGGAATAAGAGAGAATTGGGAGGGCGGAAAGTGACTAAGGGTTTCACCCCACTCCCCCCATTTATAACCCCGAACCGCTAGCGGTCGTGGGATTGTGCGGGTGTGGCAGTTGCCGCATACACGTGTGTATCACGCGCTGGCAACTGCCGAGTGGAGCTACACAGGACGTCACACGGCACATGAGGCGATCCTCCCACAGTAGCCGTTGCGATGATCGAAGAGTCACTGCGGGACTTGACCGCTCATAGGGATAACTGTTCCCGTGTTAGTAATTACTATTGCTGGTCAAAAAATGAGGCGACACGCAATGATTGTTGACACGTAGGACGAGACTTATGGGAGAAGCTAAAGTAAATAACTCGGAAAAAGTGGGACGGTTCAGCAGTTGGAGACTTGACTTGGAAAGGACCAGAATGAGACAGAAGGACCACGATGTAGAAACCAAGGCACCTAATGAAAATAAGCCGACTAAAAGATAAGTCGGCAACCCAGATTCAAATTCTGGATAAAAGTGTACCTGCTGTGCATTTGCCGACTAAAGTCACCGAGACCGCACCAGCTTCGGGGACTAATGTTGGGGGATGACCCTAGTTAAGGTCAAGCTAAAGTAAAAAGGCAAGGCCCACCGAGATGTTGGGCGGTTCAAAGGATGACCTGGCCGAGTAATACGAACTCCGATCGAGTAAGGACCAGATTAATTCGAGTGAGGCTGATAAGGCATGACTCGGCCGACATATTACATATGTCGGCACAGTATCTACTATGTCTTGTACTTGTAGCTGTGCGCTTGGCCGAGTCATATAGGGCGAGCCTGAGTCACAGTGAAGCTTGCTCGAGAAGGAGAGAACAAGCCCAGAATTCAACACTATGCTCTATCTCTCCTCCAGGAATCTATACAGTGCCAAGCGCTACAGACAACAGTTAGAGGGACAGAAGAGCAGGAGAGCGGTCACGGAGAAAACCAACGCTCACATGTCGCGGGCTCTGGGTTATTGCCGTCGATAGAAGAGAGAGACAGGTAAAGACTCCCACTAAATTACTATTTTGGGATGAGCAGTCGAGGAATATGCCATCCACATCAGCACTAATGTAACCTGGTCATCCCTTTATAAGGTGATCCAGGATCTCCAAAGAGGGGAGAGATTCATTTTACACTTAGAGGGTAGTTGAGTGCTTCTTCCTCCTCTTCCTCTGATACAGCTCAAGGAGCAAGTGTAACCATTGTTGATATAAGAAAGGATCGTGAGTGACTTGTTCGTGTGTAGAAACCACTACATCATCCCTTTCTGGATCCCGCTAGCACACACTGGCCCATCTTTAGCCTACCCATGGCATCTACCGTGCCACCACCACGACACTCATAGCATGTTATACATGAGCACATGACAAACTAGTACTTGCTGTATTGATCTGTTCACAAGCCAAAGCATTCAACTCCCAGGTCATGAAAAAGAGTTATGTACTTTACATGGAAAGAAATCAATTGCAAAACTTTCCTGGGCACAATTACAAAAGTGGCAACATGTTCTTTGAATAGATATTTTTCAAAACTTCGTACATGGAAGCCCATTTCTGAGAACACCTTTTCAAAATACTCGCAATTTTTGAAGTGTGTTATTTTTACTAGATACCAGGTCACATAAAATAACGCCACATGGAGGTTTTACCATATTAGGATCTTTTTGAATTTCCAATGCCTCTTTCAAAAAAGTGGCCTATTGTATCATATTAGGATCTTTTTGAATTTCCAATGCCTGTTTCAAAAAAGTGGCCAAAATGGCGAGCACCGCCGTTCTTTGCTAGGGGCGTAACCTTGCAAATCTACTATTGTATCTCCCATGAAATAACATGTTGTGAAGCTAAAAATGATTTTTAGAAAAAATAATGAGCAAGATTTGAATCACCCTAGTTCAAATCAGTTAGAGTTCTTACCGAATCGGCGCGTATTTGTCTCTTTCACAAGGAGTGTCTAAAAATGATGGAGTTGACAACAACTGAACAATTGTGAATCTAATAGGGTATAATATTAAAAATGTGTCGTCCC
This sequence comes from Avena insularis, assembly GCA_023614405.1. NCBI lineage: Eukaryota > Viridiplantae > Streptophyta > Magnoliopsida > Poales > Poaceae > Avena > Avena insularis. Next base: position 120,543,630 of record CM042689.1, on the reverse strand, counting down.
AATATTGCAACATATTCCAGGTAGCCGCTTTACAAAACACATGTTTCGTGATACTTGGAAAATAGAAAATGAGTTTTTTATACAATAAAGTTCGAAACCTCCTTATGCAATATTGTGCGCCATGCCAAGAGGCACATGACTGCACAATTTGGGAACATAATAACAAACTATGTCACGGATATAGCCATAACGTTGGTCATTTGCCCTAAAAGCCATGAAACTTCATACATGGAAGACCATTTTTGACAACACCTTCTCAAAATACTCACAATTTTTCAAGCGTGTCATTTTTACTAGATACCAGGGCACATAAAATGACGCCACGTGAAGGTTTTACCATATTAGGATCTTTTTTGAATTTCCTATGCCTCTTTAAAAAGTGGCCAAAACGGGGCGGGCGCCGCCGTTGTTTGCTACGGGCGGAACCTTGCAAATTTACTATTGTATCTTCCATGAAATAACATGTTGTGAAGCTAAAATAATTTTTAGAAAAAATAATGAGCAAGATTTGAATCACCCTAGTTCAAATCAGTTAGAGTTCCTACCGAATCAGCGCGTATTTGTCTTTTTACAAGGAGTGTCTAAAAACGATGGAGTTGACAAGAACTGATCAATTGTGCATCTAATAGGGTCTAATATTTTAAAAAAATGCGCCGTCACAATATTGCAACATATTCCTGATAGCCGCTTCACAAAACACATGTTTGGTGATACTTGGAAAATGGAAAATGGGTCTTTTGTACAATAAAGTTGGAAACCTCCTTCTGCAATATTGTGCTCCATGCCAAGAGGCACATGACTGCACAATTTGGGAACATAATAAGAAACTATGTCACGGATGTATCCATATCGTTGGTCATTTTCCATAAAAGCCATGAAACTTCATACATGGAAGACCATTTTTTACAACACATTTTCAAAATACTCACGGTTTTTTAAGTGTTTCATTTTTACTAGATACCAGGGCACATAAAATGACGCCGCGTGAAGGTTTTATCATATTAGGATCTTTTTTGAATTTCCTATACCTCTTTTAAAAAAGTGGCCAAAACTGCGGGCGCCGCCGTTCTTTGCTACGGGCGGAACCTTGCAATCTACTATTGTATCTCCCATGAAATCACATATTGTGAAGCTAAAAATGATTTTTAGAAAAAATAATGAGCAAGATTTGAATCACCCCTAGTTCAAATCTGTCAAAGTTCTTGTCAAATTGGTGCGGATTTGTCTTTTTCACGAGGAGTGTCTAGAAAGTATGGAGTTGCCAACCACTATTCAATTTTGCATCTAATAGGGTCTAATATTTTACAAAAATGTGTCGTCGCAATTTTACGACTTATTTCTGGTAGGCGCTTCGAAAAACACCCGTTTCATACAATAAAGTTGGAAACATCTTCCGACAACATTGTTATGTGCCATTCCAATATTATTTGAATGAATTTTATTTTATGCACTAATTTTTAAAATTTTAAAACCGATTTAAAATAATCCAGGTTACATAGTTGGACAAGTAATTGTGTTTATTTTACTAAAGCAACAACTTATAAAAAATTATATCAAAATTTTCCCCACTTTGCGCCTCTAATTCGCCCCTGCTATTCCCGCCTCCTAGTTTCTCCCTGGAATTTTTCCCGCCTCCTAGGTACTCCCGGTTTCCCCGCACCAAATTTTTGTGGTGAAAAGAGTGAATATTCCTCACAAATGTGAAAAAATACAAGGATATTTTTGAAAAACCTACCCATCCAAACCCCACCCCACCGCACCAGCTCACCCACCTCCAAAACCCACCCCACCGGTGCACCCACCCACCCAAACCACACCCCTCCGGCGCACCAACCCAATCCCCACCCCACCGCACCCACCCATCCCCAGTTCTCCAATCCCCACCACCGAACCATGCCACCGAACCAAACCTCGCCGACGGCCACGTGGGAGGTAGGAGGCGCTCGGCGATGATGACCACACCAGGAGTGAGGAGGCGCTCGACAACGATGGCCATGCTGGGAGGAAGGAGACACTCGATGACTACGGGAACACGGTAGGGAGGAGACGCTCGATGATGGTGGCCACGCGGGAGGGAGGAGATGCTCGGCGATGACTGCTGCACCTTCGTGACGATGCATGACGGTTCTCCTCTCATATCGGATCAGGCTAGTTACTTTGGTTCTTCCCCTCCTCTTTGGTTCCGCACGATGGTCCTTCTAACTTGCACGCCATGGCTAGGGTTGGGGCTTGCACGCCATGGTTAGGGTTAGGGCTTCCGCGCCAGGCTAGGGTTAGGGTTTGCATTATAGATTGTACTCTTGCAGGTTGATTCAATTAGATTTTCTAGGGTTATTTTTGGTTGTCATGTTTAGATTAGATGCGATTCGGTTAGAGTATCTAGGGTTTGATGCGATTCGGTTAGATTATCTAGGAATATCTACTGTTAGGATTGATATATGCTTTGCTGATATGCTTTGTATGATATATACCTGCTGATATATGCTTTGTCTGATATTCATATTCCCATGTTAGGACTGCTTAGATGTGATGCACTGATGCTGTTCGTGATATCCAAATATGCACCTCCATAAAATGTTTTATTGAATTTAGGTGGAGATGCTTTGTGATTCGTGCCAACATAAAATTGAGTAGTCAACTGTATAATGGATTATTTAGTTTGGAGTGGTACTTGCCTTCTCCCTTCAATGTGAAGATTTTTTGTGAATTTTTTATTAAGTGTGAACCAGAATCATTAATTACTAATCCTTTGCAAGAACAATCAAGTCTTATCTTGTCCCCCTTAGTGATATTTACCTCTTATTATGTATGCTTTAGTTTTTCTTTTTCTTGTTTCTTAAACAACATTTATGTTCCTTGTTCATGTGATATGTGCTTTTTATTACATTTATTGGATATGGTTCAGCTAGGTATCCATCCTTGCAGTAGTACTAGTATGGTTGAACCCTGAGCTTCAATCTTGATTTTTTATATGGATGATGGACAAGTTATGGTAAATTATATAGATGCTAATTTATTTATTTTAGTTATAAGATGGTACTGCTATTTAGTTATATAGATTCTCCAATTCTTTGTGTATTTGGTACTGTAATCTAACCACAAATTCATCACAGGAAAGTGGAAAAGGAAGTTCACCAACCAAGGGAAAGTTGTGATATAAAAAGGTGGGTTGCTGTAGTGAAGATGGATTGTTTTCTACTGCCTCTAGTGTATGAATTTCATGTTGTTCATCGAGGCAGATATTATGTGATGATTTCTTGTTCCTACCACATGCTTGTTGTTCATTACTACCTCCTGATTAATCTAGTGAACGTATCAAGGCATGCTTGCTCATTACTACCTTTTACTAGGTAGCCTTTCATGTTTACTAGTGTATTTATATCCTAAGTACATGTAGGCTTTATAATGGACTAGCCATTCCTGCTTACTTGAGTCCTGGCAAGTTTGGTCCCATGCATCACCACTATGTGCATGCATCATTGCCTATTTGTGTGTGCTTAGTGTATCAGTGCATTTTTAATTTCTCATACATGAATAGCCAATGGCATGGATGTCTGATCAACATAACTTAATCATTCTATTTTGCAAGCAACATTCTACTTTATCCCAGGTTTATATAATTAATCTTTATTCTTTTTTGCAAGCACATAGGGCAAGTGGACATGAACTACCCAGCATCACTTGTTCCACCACCTCGAGATCAGCAATGACATGAAGGATGCATCCAGCCGGTATGCAAATTGCTCCTCATGTTTATGCTGCTTGTCTGTCAATGTTTTGTGTGTATGTTCTTAGTATAGAACTGTGCCTAGCTTATGCTTGTAATCTTCTTATTGAACCGTGCCTAGATCATGCTTATGCTTATGCTGCTAGTAAATCTACTATTTTGTGTGTATGTGCTTAGTATTGAACTGTATAATTTGCCTAGCTCCTCATGTGTAATATACCTAGTTCATGCTTATCCTGCTAGTTAATCTACTTGCATTAAAAGAAGTATAAATGATAGCAAACCTTAGATGTTTGAGTTGTCTTGCATTTCAACCATTCATCTAATGGTTGTGTTTTTATTCATGTAATGAAGCATCCCTCACCGAAATCGAGAAGGATAGGGCTAGGACAATGATGAGGAACAACCGCGTGTTCCAGTTCGTTGGAATTTCCGCAATAGTGTCAATGATTAGGAAATCAAATGTTGGTAAAGAACATAGTGCAGTTACCGCTGAATCCCCCTCCAAATCTGGCATAACACAAGGGGATAGCTCAGACTACATTCCTAGAGATGAAGAAGTTGATGAAAGAGTATTAGTGGAGAAGACTATTAAGGTGCATGCTTTTAATAGTCTTGTTTGCTGTTTTCTTCTTTTTTTCCTTCATTCTTTTCTTACACGGTTTTCTTGTGATCTAATTCCATTGCCCTTTCTGTGTTTACAAGCACCTGAAGGTTTATAGGAGTAGAAATAAGTCCACTGTTAAGAAGAAGAGTAGGAATTGGAGTAGTCTAGAAACATCTATGCAAATGGCTCCAGGAAGGGTGATGGCGGTACCTCCAGAAGCATCAAAGATATTGCTGGAACTCGATGATGTTCCTGTTAGAGTCACTTGGCAGAAAAAAATCCGGTTTCTCTAGCCAACCATGAAGAAAACCCGCTTCACAATGATCAACAAAGCTCACTGCACTCTCCGCACGAACGTCAACCGTGTCTGCATGGACCTCAGCCCCGTCCGCATGGACCTTGGCCATGGTGCACCTTTGGTGGACAGAATCCCTGAAGAAACTAAGCAAGAGACTGAGAAAGCTACATGTGATGAAGAAAACTTCGTCTTGTACTGTTTTTTCTTACTCTTGCATTTTCTTCTATTGGATTAAATGCCACATGAATGTAATGCCATTGCCACAATAGTGGTTTTTAATAATATATTAACATCTTTGTTCCTATCTTATTTCACAATCTTTGTCCTTGCTACTATGTTGTATATCTGAACCTCTTCAAAATTCAATGCAATTAAATTACTAGTTGGCTATTATTATTCTTAGAATATATGCAACAACTAATGTGGTTGGATACAATATGCACTACACTTTCTTCTCCTAAATGACTTGCATTTATTTTGAATATTTACATAACATTGTATTGTTTGATAAAGAATGTGAAATGTTTGGTCCTAATCAAAGTCTGTGTCCTATTCAGGCAATGCAATTTATGGCTGTCAAGCATACAAGAAAAGGCGTAGGGATGGAAAGGATGAATAAGTCGTTGGGTACCAAGGTGATAATCGAAATTGCTGAAGGATCCTGAGAAGCCTTTGTTGGATGCAAAGTTTTCTTCAGAATGTGGACTCAATGCAAGAACCCATGCACCAGTTCTTCCCCACTTTGAAGAATACATAAAACACACCAACCTGATTAAGGACTACATCGACAAAGTTGTTGTAAGTTACTTGCTTGTTTTTTGAATTTTATTTCTTTCTGTTACAACTTTCATATGATCGCTAATCATGTACTTTTACTTGTTTGCTTTATCTGTAGTCAAATTTTGTTATGGATACCAACTCGCGGACCATTCAAGAAGCATGCACCATTAAGCTGCAGAGAATAACAGAGAATAGGCGGCACCGGATAGAGAAGCTTTTTTGACAATGTAAATTCTAATGAAGTTAGCATCAAGTCTCCCATGAAAGGCATGTCGGATGATGAATGGAAATCACTGGTGAAGGTGTGTTCCACAGGACGACACAAGGTATGTCTCTACATTTTATCTTGGTCTCATTACATGTACCGTCTTTGATGTATCTACTGTTGTTTGCATGTACATGCTCTTAGCTTTTGTTCACATGCATGTAATCATCTGTTCTTCATTGATGTATATGTGTGGCATCTTTTTGACTTGTAGTTGATGGTATATACTGGTAGTTCTAGCCCATGATAACAGTCTATGTTTTTTGTATAAAACCTGTGAATCAAACATGGAGAATAGAATGAGGGTGAAGTTTCAGCAGAAGACCGGTTCAAGGGCCTATGCAGCACATATCTATGCCACTTCAAGAATAAAGCATGTTTTCTCTTTATTAGGCCAAAATAACTTCTGTCTCGAAAGCTTGCATTTTGATTATGAATTGAATGACATTTCAGAAGGAGGAGCATAGTGGTGAGGAACTAAACGCGGTTGACTTGTTCAAGGCCACACACAACAGCACAAAGAATGGTTTTTTAGAGTTAGCTAAGATAATTATTGTAAGTTATTTGAACTGCTATGTTCTCTTCTGATAGAATACCTCTTATTTGATTCATCTTATTTGCATCTTATATCTATTCATGGCAGACAAAGATGGAGAGGAGGATGGATGCCCTAGTACCTGATGGTCAAGAACCAATGTCCGTTGTCTAAGTTGTTTCTGAAGTGATCAATGCTGAGCTGCAGTCGAAGTATTCTGGCACCAAGTCTACTGTTGTAGATGCCCATATTCGTGACCTCAAGGAGTAACTGGCAAGGTCCAAACTGCAAGGTGAAGCTATGTGAGAAGAAGTTACTGCATTGAGGAAGAAGTCCGAACAAGCTGAAGCCACACAAGCTGCTCGAGGCGAGAAGTATGAACTTCTTGTGAAGAAGCATCAAGAACATGATGAGAAGTTCGCCCACTTAATGGCACTTCTTGGAGCTAAGGCTACTAGGAGATAGGTATGCACTATTTGGGAACTATTTTTTGCACTGTTTTGCACCATGTTCTAGGATCGAGCTAAGTTATGGGAGTGAGTTTTGCACTGTTTTTGCTTAGACGCCATGTGTTGGTTGTGGGTTGGACGCCAAGTGTTGGCTGTTTTCCACTGTTTTCACATATTTTGGCTATGATTCTAGATGCCATGTGTGGTTGTGACATTTTGGCTGAATTGTGAATCAAGTGATATGTGATGTGCTGAAATTGTGAATTGTGAATGATATTAATTATGTGTGCTGAAAAGAGATGTGTTGTGCTAAAATATTATCTTTGAAAAGATATGTACTATGCTGAAATATATCTGCTGAAATATATGCTTTATTATTATTGTTGATATGTAAAGAAAATCATTTCTTAAATTTACATACTTGGCCCAAATACTGGAAAAAATAAGTGGGATGTGAAAAGGCCATGGCCGAAGAAATAATGGACATATTTTGGAAAAAATCATATAAATTCAAAAATTATCAATCAATTGTATAAAAACCATCAGACTATAAAATGGCCAAGGACCAAAAGGAGTTAAGAGTGCGGAAAGGTTGTGGCCCAAAAGGAAATGAAGAGTAAAATGACCACAACTTAGAGAATAAAATTGTCATCCTAAAAAGACAATTACACACGCTGAATTATTGGGCTCGGCCCATTTAGAAGGTTGAATTGGACCGGGCTGGATCTAATCCACAACCAATTGATTTGGTCACAGAAATATGCCACATAGGATTGGCTGACGTGGACTAGGCAGATATCTTGTGACCAAATTGTTTGGTCATAGACACTATGACCATCTATTTTGGTCATAACCGTCCATGACCAATTCAAAAAAAGATCATTAGCTATCTATAGTGACCCTTGCTATTTGACCTACCATTTTTGTCATAGAAATGTCATAGATTAATTACTAGTAGGAAACTCGGCGCGCCGATAGCCCGTGATGTTAATTTAATTGTGTAGGGATAGTGAACTAATTCTCAATTCAGATCTGGCAAACAAATTTGCTAAGTTGTCCACAACTTGCCAAATTCTATCAGGTACCACTACTTTCAAAATTTTCCTCTTGTAAATTTTATTTATCAATAACTTTTTTTGGCAATGGTCTCTAAAGAATGACAATACAATTTCTGCATTGTAATCTGTAGTGAAGATATGAATAAGCAAGTGTAGACAACCTGCATTGAACATTGACAACATTATGGTGATGGCAGGGAAAGATACTCAATGTAGTTGGAACGAATTTCATTTCTGCAATGTAGTGCTGGCCAGGGAAAACACATCGACACTACTGCAATTTGAGCAAACTTTAGCATCTGGTGCTTCTATGAAACAAAAAAGATCATTTATTTGTCTACCGATGAAACAATAAAATATGTACAGTCTTTCAACAGCTTAGTACCAAATTTGTTTATATTATACCTTGTCACTAACCAACTATTTATGTTAAACTGGGAAAATATAAAGCCTGGGATACTACATAAAAAATTCAAACACATATGAGGCTGCACATGACCAGCTGAAGCTTGGTTTTTGCCATAGATCTACAAATGAACAATATGAGAACACTTATCTGTTTCCATCATCTTACTATAAAACCAAAGAAACCCGGAAAACAAATGTAGAAGAAATATGCCATTTTATGGTTGCCAACTGCATAGTCTGTAGCTTCATGTTCCCACTAACAGTAAGAAACATTATAACCCGAGGGATTCCTTAGCTCCAAGATTTTTGGCACACTTAGGACTGGATGAGTGAATCACTTGAACATGCACGAAGTGAGCACGTTAGAAGCTCTCCACTGAGGGAAGAAAAGAGAGGAAGTACTCAAATATCAATAGAAAAGAGAAGTTGTGCTAGGCATAGAATAAATCATCCTGCCTCTTTTCCATTATTTAACTAACATATAAACAACATATTATCTGTAACTTTTTTATACATTGTTTATCTAAAATTAAACATGAGTTATTCAAGTTAGGTTTTAACTAAAATTCGAAATGCTCATTTTAGCTCTTTAGTCCGGCATCTTATGAACTTGTAATTCTTCTGACCTGATATAATTATAGTACAGGTATGCATGGTACTCTCTCACTTGATACACCAGGTTTATTGTGGAAAATCATACGTTAAGCAGAAACCTCCAAAGCGATAGACAGCTCGCGCCGAGGAGGAGGTGCGCACTGCCATGCCGCTTCAAACTGCAGCCTCACCTTGACAGAGAAGGAACAGAAGATAAATGAATCAACAAAGGAGCACAAATGCATATCGAGATATTGAAGACATTGTTATCTCATTTTCTGTTCGAGTTCATCGTTCAGAGAAATACTGCAAGGCCAAAAACTATGAGTAAAAGGACAACAACCATGTAAAAATAAATACAGTGGATATTGGCAACCCAAGTTATAAAACATTGCCAGAAGCAGGACACATGATATTAGTTTATCATACGTGAGGTGCCATTTAGTCTCCGAGCTATCCCCATATCTGAAGAACAGGTTTACCCGGTGTGAGGGAGCTATCTCCATATCTGAAGAACAGATTTACCTGGTGTGTGAGATGCTATATTTTGAGTTGAGCGCAAGAGCAAAAAAGCAAGATGGTTAGAGAAGGGGAGTGGTAATGAGTTGTGTGTGTACGTGCAAATGGAAATATACAAAGTAAAGGAACTTGAATGTTTTAGTCAAAGGTTCTCAGTCAAAAACAAACCTTACAAATTTGGACAATGTAAAGATACTTTGAAACATTTGGTGCATGAATATTCTACCTGGCTTGCTTTTTCTTGCAATATCTATAGCAATTGGCTAGTAGTCATCTGCATTGCATCTTCATCTCACAACAACATTGACTCTGCCTCGATTCCAGTTGTTTTGGACATCTCAATATTGCACCAGTCGATTGTCTGCAATTCAGGTAGATCGCTGCCAACTCTGCCACCAATGTTGGACACATCCAAGCAAATCAACCTGACATCAATATTGTAACTTTGCAGCCAGCGTCAATCATCTTGTTAATGCTAATTGGCATTGGGAGGCCCTGCACAATGAACAGATCGTACAGAATCCATTATACGTTGAATATGGGCTTGGAAAAACAACGCTCCCATGAACAACTGGCATGATCATTGAGTCAACTCATAATTAAGTCACTAAGAGGTAATTATAGTAGTAGCAAAAAAGTTCGACCAAGTAATGCATAAGTAATAGACACATTTGCTAATTACTTTATAAACTAATAATACATATGATTTTTACAAAACTTAGAGCATTACAAATTTCTTCTTTGTTTGCATGCGATTGATGATGTGATGAATTTTTTTAGAAGATATGTGATAAACTCAAGAAGGCCTCAGAATTATATTCATTAAACAAAATTTATCTGTATTACTTGCTGCCAGAGAACAAAAAATAAATTAGCATATATGTCTACAAAGATTTTTTCCCAGGCGTACACATGTTGGTGCATCTGCAGCATAGGAATTTGCAGAAAGTAATCACACGTACGTGCTGAAAATACCACAATTCTAGCTTACCTCTAGGTAATTATCAGCTGGGAATGTATCTAGCATATGAGGCGAAAGAAAAAGGCCAGAAGGGATGCATAGATGGGATTGTTCAGTCGTAAAGGGCCTGGAAAAGAGAATGCGCAGATAGGCAATTCACTCAGGCGAAGGAGGTGGCTGGTGGTCATCTGCTCACAAAAACCGCATGGAGGCGGTCTGGATCAGCTCACTACAGCCTGGGTCAGAAGCAGTGACGAATGGCCTATGACCCTCAAGAAGAGACGGGAGTGTAGAGAGATGGGGGAGAGGAACTCCTGGAGGGTAGCAAACCGCTGCAGCACCCTGAAGTCCTGAACCCAGCAACGACTCTTGTGCCCCAACACATTGTGGGCGTGGCAAGCCCCATGTCGTCGAGCGACCACCGTCTCTCGTTAAGACCCTCGGCCGCTGCAGCACCGCCACGACCACCAGCGCAAGTGACCCCTGATGCACCTGCGCTGGCTATCCGGCGAGTCAGGGCACAGCAGTAGGCGGCACCACGCTGCGCTACAAACTATTTTCTCCTTGCCGGACTGGACAACCACCACACAGATTTCTTCCGATCCGCATCTTGGAGGAGAGGTAGCTCACCGGCTCGGAGACGGAAGGAGAGGGGGCGGGTTTCACACCCAATCTAGTCGGCGTCTTTGCCATGGAAGTGCGCAGCGGCCACGAGGGAAACCAGTGTGTGGAGCAGCAGATGCATGGGCATGGTCAGAGACGACGAACCGGCGGCGGCACAGGTCGTTTTCCACGGCACCACATGGGAACGGCCGGAGATGGCAAACAGGCGGCGGCCCGCGGTGTCGACCACCAACGCTGGGCCGGTGGCATGCGTCGTCGAGCTCGAGGGCCACCACCCCAGCAGCATCGGCGCTCCTCACGGCCAAGATCTTATGGGGAGCACCAACGGTGGCCCTCCATCCGCTATCCCAAATCCTCCCAAGGTCTCTCGCCGCGCAGACGCAGGTGCAAGCGGCACTAAGCACGAGACGTTGCGGGCCGGAGTTGTCTAAGGCTAGGCATGCCACCTCATGCACCGAGGGAAAGGAGATCAGGCGTGGGGTACAAAGCTTCGAAGGCTATGAAAGAGTTCCTGCTCTCCCTGGATGGCTCGGTCAAACCGCTCTAGAAAGGCGTGGATGCGATTGTACAGAGATCGTAGGTGGTGGGCGGAGCCGGGATAAGTGGCAGAAGAAAATGAAAAATAAAAAGGAACCAGCCCGTGTAACTGTAGACGTGCGGAACTGTAGCCATCTACAGTAAATTAGCTGATTTGGTGTCCTAATCGGTGGCTGAAACGTTTACTCCCTCCTTCCCCGTTTAAATGACACAATTTGCAAACCATGCAATCCCAAAATACTTAGACACAAAAACATTTAATCTCTGTAATTACTCCTGTGTGAAAGCAATAAAATGCTTGCATGCACATGTGTGAACAAATGTGAACACTTTCCTAACTCTTTTTCTTCTTATGCATGTTCTACTCCATACTATTAAATGGACCAATTAGATGATAACTAGGGTCCAGAGAATTGCAAATTGTGTCCTTTAAACCGGGACGGAGGGAGTAGCTTTCATATATGTAGTTATGACCTTTCTATGACCAATATTTGGGGTCACCAGTTAGCACATTCCTTGTAGTTTCTCAAAAACGAAGGCAGAGATGGAGCTCGCACACGACAGAGAGTTGACATGGTGGTTCTTTACCCATGTCCGGGACCCTCATGAGGAGGTAAACCCCCTACTCGTGCTTAGTTGTATTACTCCCGGTGCTTCGCGAGGGTACAATGATGGATGTAGCCTAGGGTTTAGATCTCAAGAATCGATTCATTTCTAAGGTAGGCGTGGCTCCCCTTTTATAGTGTCACCGGGCCTCTTTCCCCAATATTTAGGTGGGAAGGGCTTCCACATTGCCACCCAAAAGGAGTGGGTCTATGATACTACTTTACATGGACTGGGTCTAGACTCGCCAATGCGCTTTGGTCCAAAGCAGCGGTCGTCAATGATGTCCCTCCTGTGGTGTCACGTCAACTTATACCTCCTTGCACCAAAGCGGTATGTTGAGCCCTAGGGGGATTCGCTGCTGTCAGCCTCTCTTTAGCACCGAAATGACCAGCCAGCATCTTCCCTTTATCGAGGAGGGCATCGCGGGTGGAGATGCAGTTAGGCCGCCCGTTGGATTGTCGCCTTATCCGATAGGTGGAGTTATGGTGGGGCCCTTGCGAAGTGTCTTCGTGGTGTCACTCCCTTGCTAGTGGCTCTGGTGTTGGTCCCTGCAACCTCAGCAAAACTCTCCAAATAGCCTTGCAAGGGAAGATCGCCCCTTGAAGATGCTCATAGTTGCGCGATGGTAGCCCAAGAAGCCAACGCGCTGTGATGCCCCCTGTGCCAAAGACCCAAGAAGTGTCTATGTACTGGGTCTAGTAACCGGTGGGTCTAGGTACACCCTATGCCAACGACTTGACACACTTCTCATTCAACTATAAAACGGGTGCAGTAGCACTGCATTCCACGGACGCTCGGTTCCCTCGTACGAGTGATCAATCTTGTTCTTGGTCGGCTGCTAGGTGTCGATGAGGTAGTAGGAGTTGTTTTGTAGCGCCCAGTTGACGATGAATGGCCATTCCAAAGGAAGAGACAGATTGTGCAGCCCCTTGCTGCGCTGGACTAGCTGGAACACGAGATCACTCTCTTGGAATGAGACTCGCCGGATCCAGCATGCATGGTACCGATGGAGGCTTTGTTGGTAGAGCGCTAATCTGGATAGGGCCAGCTCACGTGCCTCTTCTAGGATATTGACACTATCTTTGCGATCTTATTTGGCCTCGTCCTCCAAGTATTGGAGCTTCCAGGGCGAGTCGAACTCAATGCAGCCGACAGGACTAGTTCTGCTCGGTACACAAGGAAGAACGGGGTGTAGCCAGCAGACTGGTTGGGTGTGATGCACAAGGTCTAGAGTACAACCGAAAACTCCTCAATCCAGCATTCGGGTGATCACATCAGTGGATCCACTAACAATTTGCTCTTTCACATTGCTTGTTGGACTACGGGTGCGTGACGGATGCCAGGTCCAACCGGATGCCCTTGTTCTTCCAGAATTGCGTGAAGGCCCCTTGCAAAATTTGTGTCATTGTCAGTGATGATGCTATGGGGGTAGTCAAATCGCATGGTGATGTTGTTGAAGAACTTGACCACTATTGGGTCGAGCTTCTTGATTGGCTTGGACTTAATCCACTTGGTGAACTTGTCCATTGCCACTAGGAGATGCGTCATCCCGGCTCAGGATGTCTAGACAAATGGCTAAGTGACCATGTTGAGGCCCTAGACAACAAATGGCTTGGTGATTAGAATTGTCCTGAGGACGTATCCAACGTGTGCTGTTGTAGGCTGAAATGCTGGTAGCCATTGCATGCACGAACCATCTTCTCTGTGTACTCTAGCGCAGTCAGCCAGAAGAAACCATGACGGAAAGCCTTGGCCACGATGGCCCTTGATGAAGCATTATGGATGCACTCTCCCTGGAGGATATCCTTGAGGAGCCAAATGCCCTCCTCTTGATCTACACAATGCTAATATATACCGCCTAGGCTGCACTTCTACAACTCATTGTCTATGTTGGTGTATGAACGAGAGTGGTGCACCAACTGTTTTTCTGCAGCTTCTTCATCCAAGAGCTCGCCTCTCGCAATAAAGTCGATGAAAGTATGCACCCACGATCGGATCTCCTGGATGGAGAAGATGGTCTAGATGACCGATTCTGCGACATTTCTAGCCTGCTAGGGCTTGTCGGGTGGCCAGGCAGATGGAAGGGACGAGCCGACATCCCTCGGGCAACTGGAGCCGGCGGGGGTGGTGGATCCTTGCATCTAGTAGCCCACGGGATTATTTTGGCAACTTTAGGTTCCTTCAAGCCGGCATCCCCCGGGTCCATGTCCAGAATGATCAACTTGGATTCTAAAGATGTCTAGATGGAGGAATTATACAAGTGCTCGAGGGATACACCAGTTGGGATTGCTTGTCTTGTGGAGCCTACTCGCGCCAGATAGTCAGAAAATTTGTTGTTGGCGCGTGGGACATGTGGAATTCAAATCTCCGAAAGCAAGCACACATCTGCTGCATGAAGTATATGTCCATATTTTCATCCTTGGCGTCCCAATCACCTAATACTTTATACACCACGGGATCCGAGTCGCTGAAGCGGAGGACCCGACAGATGCCAATTTCTTTCAACAGCCAGAGGACATGGATGTGGATGAGCGCCTCGTACTTGGCTACATTGTTGGATGCCTTGAAGTGAATCTGCATCACGTACTCCATCTCGTATCACATGTGAGAGGTGATGATGATGCCGGCTCCCAAGCCCCCGCGCATCTTGGAGCCGTCGAAGTGCAACTTCGAATGTGAAGAATCTAGAGAAGGTGGCAGGTACTGGGTTTCCGCCCAGGACAGAAAGTCGGGTAGGGCCTGGGACTTGATTACAGTTCTTGGGTCATACATGATGTAGTTTGAATCTAGCTTGATTGCCCATTTCTCCACCTGGCCAGTTGCATCTTTGTTGCTGATGATCTCCGAGAGAGGGGCCATGGCCACCACCCAGATGGAGTGCTATTGCAAGTAGTGATTGAGCTTCTTGGCGGGCATGTACATACCATATACCGGCTTCAGTTAGTGAGGGTAGTTCTGCTTTGAGAGCCAGAGCACCTCACTCGGGTATAATACTAGGTGCCACTAGTACAGGTGGCAAGGAGAGCATGTGCTTGAGGCCATGAAAGGCGACATCCGCCTGGGCCAACCAGACGAACTTGTCGGTTTTATTCATCACCTAGTACAGCAGGAGTTCTTTCTTGCCCATCTAGCTGACAAACCATCTGATGAGTGCATATTTGCATCATGTTTTAGGTTATTATTTTGCATTGTACATGTAGGATCTTGGTATTTTACGGCATTCACACACACTTTTTATGTTTATTTTCACCAGGATCAGATCATATGATGGATCCAATGGATACAATTTTTGGAGCAGTTGTACAGAGAGAAAAGGAGCCAAAAACTACGTAAATCGCTTATTTGGGAAATATTAATAATACCAGAAGAAAACCCGAAGCGAGCAAAGGAGGCAGAGAGGTTAACGACCAACTATACGGTTCGCCGTCTTATATTTGACACCGTATAGTTGGCTCCGCCTTCGCCTCCTCAAATAGTTTCACCTCGTGCAACTGGTTCGGAGAGACGACATACATAACACCTAGTAATCGAAAAAACCTAACCTCCGGAAGGCATCTGGAGGGGGAACTTGCCCTAGGGATCCATCTTCGCCCTACACAGATCTGGGAGGCCAAGGCATCGATCTCCATCTTCATCAACCGCTGCATCTTCATCACCACCATCATCTCCATCCATCCCATCTAGATCTTGTTGTAATTCTTACACTAGTTGTGGATTTATACAAGTACTATTCATCGATAATCGTTTCTATTAGCATTGATGTTATATACCTCTATGTCTGAGTAGATCATTAGTTTTTGGGGAGATGGAGAAACCCTAGCATGATATTGAAATTAGACAAAGTTTATTATGATATTCATCGTTGTGACCATGTGTTAGATTGTCTACATCTTGATGTTGGGAGAAGTCGACCTCTCCAATATTTGCCTCTTGTGGGGACTTGATGTAGGGAACTACTTGTTGGTAGACGGAGGGATGTTAGCACTGACAGTGACTATAAAGCTGTTGGCACCCCTTACGTATCAACTTGGGAATCGAGGAAACTCATAAAACACTATCCATGCCATGGGATACGTCCTGTGATATTACATCCCTTAGTAGCGCAGTAATTCAATTGATGTTGATTGCCGTCTGCTGTGGTTATGATGATGATTTGAGTAGTGGTTGCTGCCTCTTTGTACAAATATGGAGTTCCTCCCACACATATATAGTTGAGAATGTTCATGATAATAATCTTTAATTTAGCTCTTTATAATGCTATTGGTGTATCCGCTAATCCCTGAGAACGCCTTTTTCCACTGAAGTTTCAAATCTCTTTTACATACGTGATACTTATTTTCTATATTCAGTTTTATCTACTTTACTCATTGTTCTCTTATACCAAAAACCCCGAAACACCTTTTTACACATTACTCGCATTTTATCTTGTCACCTAGAACTTTATTTAGCATTTCTAGTTTCAGTATTTATTTCAAGAATTCTTAGACTTCAGACTCCTGCTCCCTCTGGGATCGATATCTTTATTTTTAAACTAGATACAACCGATCTATACTTGCAGTCATCAAGCTATTTTCTGGCGTTGTTGCTGAGAAGCTAAGCATTGTAGGTCTTTTAGTTTTTGCTTATTTACTTTAGTTTTGTTAAGTTTTGTTTTGAGTTACAGGTTTCTACCAACATGATGTAGTTTGAGCATATGACTAGTGCTAACCCACTCAGCCGTTTTGGGAAGCCCTATGATATTTATAAAAGATACAACTCCAACAAGAAGAGAAGGAGGTTTGGAATAAATCCTCTCTTACTTGGTATTTTACACAAGAAGTAATTAATTGGAGATGAAGAAGTTCCTGATACATATGAGCATATTGCATGTTTCAAAGATATATGTGGCATGCTCCAATTAATAGGGTATACCGTCGATGAGGTAAGGGTTAAACTTTTTAGTCACACTTTGACAAGTACATCACTCTCATGGTATAGATCTCTACCCTCAGAAGCCACTACTACTTGGGATAATTTAGTTTGCGAATTTTTATCTAAATATCATCCATTATCAAAATCTTTTAGAATCAGGTGTCTTATAATAACTTGGAGGAACCGTCCTAATGAAGGATTAGTAATATCTTATATAATATTTAAATATTTACTTAGACAATGTCCTCATCATGATTTGCCTGAATGGTATTTATTGCATATCTTTTATGGCAGTTTAATTAAACCTAATAAATTTGAACTAGACTCTTGTGCGAGAGGAGCTTTTATGGATTTACCTATAACTAAAGGTTGGGCTTTACTTAATAGAATTTGCGATCATAGAGTTTCATGGAATTTTGGTCTAGGAAGTGAAGGAGGCACATGAATAGATCATGAATGTATTCATGACTATAATAAAATGGGGAATTTTAATGAATTATCTAAAGAGCTTTATTTAGATTCAGATCTTGTGTTGCAAGTGGTTAAAGCTTTTACAGAACACATCGAAGCTCCAAAAGAGGGTTCGGTCAAGTTTGATCCACCACCTGAACCTGAGAAGAAAAGAGAAGTTAAAGAAACATTGGCCTCCCTAGAACCAATGTATGAGATACCTTTCCCTAACACTGCACAAAAGCATATTTTTGAGTATGAATAGGTCAAGGTAGTACAAGAGGCTAAATAAGAAAGTGTGCCAATAATTGAAGAACATCTAGATGAAACCAAAGATTAAGAGGTAACCAAGGAAGCAATCATGTCTATGTATGCACATTGTAACATAGTTGAACTTGATGAAGATACTTCTATATTGTTTGAAGGTAAAATTAAGGTAAAAGATGTGGGTAAGCCTGTTCTTCCCTGCATATTTAAAGAAACCTCGCATTACGGTTTATGTGATCTTGGCACCAAAGTTAATGTTACATCCTACAAATTTTATTTAGAAATAAAAGAAGAGATAGCACCGGTTACAATAGAAAATACTGATATGACAATCATGTTAGCCAATAAAAATCTTAGAATTCCAATGGGAGTAGTTGAAGATGCAACTGTCACAATTGGTAATAAAAAATTCCCTATTGATATTGTAGTTGTTGATATGTCAATTGACACTCTTTGCCCAATCATATTTGGAAGAATTTTTTTAAGTGATATAGGTGCTATAGTTGACTTCAAAAAGGAGGTTGTATCCCTTAAGCTTGGGAAAGCGGAAAAAGGATTCCACTTTTCCAAACTTAAAGACAAACCTCTACATAAACAAGAAGAAGAGAAAGAGAAGACTATCAAGGAGATGGCAGCTCTTTTCTTAAATAATCAAGATGAAGAAATAAATGAAGACCCAATTTGTGAAGAAATAATTATGGAGGATAAAACTCTAGAAAAACTAGAAAGTGAATTTGATTCATTTCCCATTGAAGAACATCCAACTGATGAAGCTTTTGAAGAACTAGAAATGAGAGGGGATGAAGAACTACCACCCCCAGAATTAAAAACTCTACCGGATAATCTTCAATATAGATTCTTAGATGATACTAATAAATTTCCTGTTATTATTAGTACTAAACTTTCAGGGTAAGAAGAAGAAGAACTCATGAAGGTACTAAAGGAGCACCACAAGGCCTTTGGGTACTAAATGGATGACTTGAAGGGTATAAGTCCCATGATAGCCTCCCATCAAATATTTATGGAGGAAGGTGCTAAGCTAGTTGCAGAATTTAATAGAAGACTAAAGCCTGAAATGAAGGAAGTGGTAAGAAAGTAAATAGTACACCTACTTGATGCAGGTATAATTTATCCTATAAAAGAAAGTGAATGGGTAAGTCCAGTTCATTGTGTTCCTAAGAAATACGGCTTTACTGTTATTCCTAATGAAAACAATGAACTGATACCGACTAGAACTATTGTCGGACATAGGATGTGCATAGCTTTCAGGAAATTAAATAAGGAAACAAGGAAAGATCACTATCATTTACCGTTCATAGATAAAACTTTAGAGAGGTTAGCAAAGCACACTCATTTTTGCTACTTGGACGAATATTCTGGTTTTCCCAAATAGCTGTTCATCCTGATGACCAACTTAAAACAACTTTCATTAGTCCTTATGGATTACATGCTTATCAACGTATGCCTTTTGGTTTATATAATGCTCTAGCTAGTTTTTAAAGATGCATGACTACTATATTTGCAGACTTTATAGAACTGATAATGGAAGTATTTATGGATGGTTTTTCTGTCTATGGAACTTCGTTTACTAGTTTCTTGGATAATCTCAATAGAATCTTCCAGCGTTGCGAAGTAAATAATCTTGTCTTAAACTGGGAGAAGTGCCACTTTATGGTTAAAGAAGGCATAGTCCTTGGACATAAAGTATCAGGTAAGGGTATTGAAGTAGATAGGGCTAAAGTAGAAGCAATAGAGAGAATGCCACAACCAAGGGACATAAAAGGTATAAGAAGTTTTCTTGGTCATGTAGGCTTTTATAGAAGGTTCATTAGGAATTTTTTATGGAATTTCTAAACCTTTGACTAATCTGTTGCAAAAGGGAGTAAAATTCAATTTTGATGATAAATGCCTTATTGCCTTTGATAAACATAAATATGCTTTATCTCGTGCTCCCATCATTAAGCCACCTATATGGGACATGACTTTTGATTTAATATGTGAAACTTGTGATGATTCTATAGGAGTAACTCTGGGATAACACATAGGTCATAGATTTAATATTATACATCATGCTAGTAGAACTCTCAATAGTGCTCAAATGAATTATCCTAAGGAAGAAAGAGAACTCTTTGCTGTATTTTTCTCTTGTGATAATTTTCGTTCTTATATTGTTGATGCAAAAGTAAGAGTTCATACGGATCATGATGGTTTAAAAGAACTCCTCGAGAGGAAGTTTCATAAGCCAAGACTGATCCGTTGGATCCTTTTACTTTAAGAATTTGAGTTGCAGATTATGCAGAGACAGGAAACAAAGATAGTAGATGCACCATCTATATTTACCCAACAAGACATCGATCTTATTGAGCGGAGTTTTAGTCCTGGTGATTTTTGTTTTCAAGAATTACTATATGAGCTAAGGACAAATCCTCCCAAGAAGAAGAAGTCCTTGTTTTTGGAGGAGTTTGTCACTTCCTACTAAATAAACTGTAAGTGGAAGGTAAGTTTTCTAACTCTAACAAGTGCTTTGTTTTCACAGTTTCTACTATTAAATTTTTTGCCTTTGAATTCCTCTTGTTTTTCTGAAGTTTTTGAGGGGTTTCTGTAACTATACTGCCGCAACTATACGGCCGGTGAAAATTCTCCCGCCGTATAATTGGTCATTAAACGTTCTGTGTCCCCCTCACGAAAATAATTACGGGTGCTGTAACTATACGGGCGCAACTATACGGCTGGAGAAAAATCTCCCGCTGTATAGTTGGTCGTTAAACGTTCTGTATCCCTTTACAAAATAATTTTCGAGGTGCGATATCTATATGGCTGTAACTATATGTCCAGAGAAAAATCTCTCGCCATATAGTTGGTCGTCAAAGCTTCAGTACCTTAGACCCGTTTTTATTATTATTACCATTAAAAAATATCTCTTTGTCGGTTCCTAGTCGGTCATCTAACCTACCTAGGCTTGCGATATTTGGAAATATCTACCCGAAACCAACTATACGGCCGCAACTATACGGGTCGCGATCGTATAGTTGGTCGTTACTGCACATGACTCCTCCAAATCCGCCATTTCTTTTCCTAATTGGTTTGGATTATTTTAATGGATGAAAATTTGCTGTTTCTCGCGAGTTTTACCGACCTCTCACCCGTATTATGTACTTCCCTTGTGCCTCTCTCTAATCACAAATCACCGGGAACAAATCCAGCTATGCCCTATCCATTCCTAGGCCGTGGAAAACCTATGGGGCTCATTGCTCCTAGGGACCTTTCTAGCAGCCCGTCGATGGAGGACGTCAATGAGGAGGTGGAGAGGTTTAGCCCTAGGTACAAAGAGTACGTCGATCCAAGCTTCTACAACATCGACTGTAGCACCCCGGGTAAATCCACTACTAGAAATCGCATGTCTGTATCTTTGTGCATCATCATGACATCATCATGCATATTATTTTTCTAAAACTATTTCGCAAAAGACTATGTTGTTTTCCACATTAGCCCCTCCTTTAATTTCAAATTAAAATCTAGTCTCTCTAGATATTTTGTTTGACAAAAACTATTTACAAAATCTTTATTAAAAATTAAACAAACAAATTATAAAGAAAATATTTTGTGCTTGGGGAGGCAGCTGACTGGGCCAGCCCAGCCGGCCACCTACTACCCAACACCAGGGAAAACCTAAACCCTAAACCTGCCTACCCCTGAAACCCTAACCCTATTCCTACCCACGCCGCCACCAACCACCAGAGCACACACCCACGCCACGCACGCTCACGCGGCCACCCACCAGGCCCCACTCCCGCGTGGACTCGGTCTTCCTCGATCCCGCATTCGCAACCACCCAGCGCCCGCTCCCCTCGTGTTTCCCCTGCAAGCGTTGCTCGCATCTCTCTCCCGAGCGAAGCCGCCGCCGCCTGGACCTCACTCCCGAGTCGGCCGCCGCCCCGCCGTCGACCTCTCTCCACGAGCACCGTTGCCCTCTGCTTGCCCCTTGTCTGCCCACACCAGGCCACAGGCCCCGCCGCCACCCTCCTTCTCGTGGTCAGGGCATCATCGTCGGAATCCCGCGGGACCCTGCCCTGTTGTCTCACCTCCTCCGTCGAGCCCTCCGTCGTCGCGCCAACCTTATCCTGCGGCGCGTCCCTGAGCAGCCCCACGCGCCCTGCGAGCTCGCCCGCTGCCTCGCCAACCATTTGAGCCGCCTCGCGTCTCCGATCCCTATCCCGAGGCTGCTGCCCCGTGAGACGCAGCCCGTGTCGCCCTGGGCTTGTCCTTCCTCTGATCAAGTTGGACTCGTCGTATCAGCGCGCAAGATCCTTCTGTTGGATATCACCGTGTGGAGAAGAGCCTCCGTCGGCCAGCACTCGTCCGGATGCCGTTTTCTCTGATGCATGTGCTCATATTCTGCGTCAAGATCCAGCCAATCTGGCCTTACTCTTGTGCCTGCCATCCGCAAGGTTATCCGCATACCTTGTCGACACTGTGTCGATCCCTCTGGCCCAAATACTTCGCATCCGGCCGCTCACCGACAAGATCTCCTGATGTCGTGCATAGTTCGTCTCCAATTTCTACTTCCCTTGTGGCCAAGACCCCAAAGCACACCGTCACCACGACGTCAAGGTCCAAGATCTCCATCGACACCAAAGTTTGAAAACAAGGAGTTATATCACGGTACACCGAGTTCGCCCTCATGGAGACACGAACTTCCGCATGGTACCGAAGACCGCGAAGCTCCGAGGTCACCTTCACGGATCCGGAGACCTATCCCGAACCCTCGGTGAACCCCAAGATCGCCATTCGATGTGTGACCCCTATCCGAGACCCCTCATACTTTTATAATATATGATATTAATTTCGTTGCATGTTAAATGAACATGTTTGCATACATATTGTGGGTGTTTGGGGGTATCTAGATGATTCACCTAAATTAAATCTAGAGACCATATGCGGGCGAATCTAGTCCAATATTGGTTCCATTTAAATTTGTGCATCGAATCGGTGATATAATTTTGCTTTGTTAACACAACATTTAAATTGCGGGGTATCTAAACAACATGAACCATCTAATAAATTGTCAGGACTTCGATTTCGTTTAATATTGCCTAATTGCACCGCATCCGTAGTATTAAATAGTGCATCCGGTGTTTCTTCTAGTGCTTTGCTTCTTCACGGATTAGGCCGATGAGTTTATGCGAGTGTCGACCCGATCTTCGGATGAACCTTCAGCAATGTTTTCAGGCGAGCATTCTCCCCCTTTCTACTTATTTTACTTTATAGTCTTTATTTCCTCCTGTTGATCTATTGCTATCTGTTTTGCGATGCTCTAGTTTTCGTACCCGTGATATCCCTTGCAGCATTTTATTGCCTTGGATACATCCTATTACCTGTTGTTTGGTAGATAGTTGGACCTGCGTGTCATAGTCGCTTGCTCAAGTGCGGTTGCGTGTCGTCAAATACCACAGTTGTTGGAGTAATGCCGCATGTTTAATGTTGGAGATGATCATGGCTTTAATTATCGTTTAATAACTAAAATTCAAGTAGGTAAATAATGCAGAGGCATAGGTGGGCAATAGATGTTATTTGGTTTTTAACTGTCCACTTTCGTCCCGTAGGACCCCGAGTACTTGATACCCGTTCTTTGAATATTCGCACTATCCGCATGTGGGACCATGAATCCCCCTAACCCTAACTTGAGTCATATTTAATTCCTTGGGGTCACAAACTAGTTTGGGGCTTTATTACTATCCTGTACTTATTCCATTCTTTACTGCTTTATTTACGATTGCGCGTGGAGCGCCTGTACTGTTTAGGAACAAATGTGGAATGTTTTCGCGGTATCGACAAGACCAGTCACACTTTCGGGTTCCCAGTCGTTTATAGCCATTGGCACAAACCTCTGGGTCCGTCTGGAACCGAACAACTTCGTCGCGGGTAGCTTGGTGGGGTGGCCCCCTGAAATCAAATATGAATCTTGCGAATGTTCGGTCATGATGCCTCGTTGGGTTTTCATTTGTTTTTTCTCGAGGTTGATCGTGCGTGTGTTGCTATTTGTGCCCCCTGCAGGGTAAAACTTTCTGAAAGCCGTGTCCATGGTTATGGACGACTTGGAGCACAGTATCTCGATCATAGACAACTATAACTAAAGTAGTGCTATAAATTTGACGTAATAATGACTAGTAATCAGCTTCACTATAATGGAATGGCTAAATAAAAGTGCCAACAACTGCTGGTTTGGGTTGTCACCTGTTACCATTGTATCTGACTAGTAAGTATTGCAACTACAACGGAATGGCTAAATAAAAGTACCAACAACTGCTGGGTTTTGGGATGCCTCATGCTATATGTATTTGACTAGTAAGTACTACAACTACAACGGAATGGTTAACTAAAACTGCCCACTTCTTATTATATCAGGATGACTCATGCTATCTTTATCTGACTAGTAATTGCCGCAACTATAACAGAATGAATAAAACTACCAACTGTGTGAGTTTCTCGGTTGACTTCCTCATTTGGTCTTGAGGGGGAAATACCAGGATGGGTATGCTTGGTGGTAGTTTTAGGTTAGGTCTTTCTTATCCCTATCTGATAGCCGCCAGTTGTATTGAGTCTCTATAGGTTGTTTAGTGCATGTTGCGCTGCCGCTTTAGTCCACCATACCTATGTAGGCGAGGACCGTCGAATTCTAGTATTGCCGTGTACTGACCTCAGTACTGACCGCTCTCTTTTTCCTTTGCCCTTTGTCGGCACCCCTTTTGTTTAAGCAGGTTTTGAGGTCGACGTCGTTAGCAGGGTTACCCTTCCGGCTTGGCCTGGGCAGGGTTATGGACGCCATTGGTTATTCTTCGGGGCTCTTAGCTCAATTTGCATCTTGTCCGTATTCGGACGCTGTATCATTTTCAAGGTGATTCGGATCTTTCTACTGTATATCTGTATTCTTGACTCTTAGAGTCGTTGTTGTATATATCTGTTCTATGGGTTCCATCGTGGACTATTGTGTAATGATATTACTTCGTTTTACACCCACACGAAAGTGCCTGGTGGGCACCTTTGAATCGTTTCTATGCGGTTTTGGCGGGAATCGCTAAAACTTGCATAGGATCGATTCTGAGGGTGTTACAGAGTGGTATCAAAGCCCAGCAGTTACGATACCCCATTGGTCCAGCCTGTAGGATAACCTATCTAACGACCGATGTAGATTGTCAAAACTATTTTGAAAAATTGGTTGGATAGATCTGATTAGGTCTGCTTTTACTTCTTACCCCTCTGCTATTCTCCTCTTACCTCGACGTGTTTTGAATCTGCTTTCTTATCTTTTCTTCGAGTCTAGGATTTCTCGTGGTTGGGTTTTTGTCATACCTTCAGGGTTTCGCTTCCATCCTCTTGTAACGGTGCTTCAACATCCGAAATTCATGCTATCTGATGAATCTTTCATCTGTTGTACCTTTCAGTGGACCGAAAATTCACTAATTTTTTCTTTCCATCCTCTGGTGTTTTCCGATACGACAAAGTCATCTACATCAGATGTAATGAGAATCTCCATCCCTCCTTTGGATCCAAACCTCGCTTGTCAAGATCTTCAGTCTGAATTCCGAGAGTTGGTTGCATAATCCTACCATTCATGTGCAGAGTAATGCTTTGGGTGCGCGATGGACTGATAACCATCCGACTACTCTTATCATTCGCTCTTATGCATTGAATTGGTTGATCAAGCAATTTTACTCCTTCCATGGAAGTTAGAGGTTGCCTTATCTTTTGATACCTCTACCTTCGTCCTTTGTTTCTCCGGAGTGTTCTCTCGATGAACGTGAGCACCGACCCTTGTTGGTGGTGTCGCGGATTTCAAGATGGAGAAAGAACCCTTGTTAGTGGTGTCGCTAGGATCTACATGAAGCCAGAAGTTTCAGATCGTCGGCCTTCTTCCCTGTTCCATGAGGCGAATCTCGAGGGCGAGATCCATTGTTAGTGGTGTCGAATTGTAGCACCCCGGGTAAATCCACTACTAGAAATCGCCTGTCTGTATCTCTGTGCATCATCATGACATCATCATGCATATTATTTTTCTAAAACTATTTCGCAAAAGACTATGTTGTTTTCCACATTAGCCCCTTCTTTAATTTCAAATTAAAATCTAGTCTCTCTAGATATTTTGTTTGACAAAAACTATTTACAAAATCTGTATTAAAAATTAAACAAACAAATTATAAAGAAAATATTTTGTGCTTGGGGAGGCAGCTGACTGGGCCAGCCCAGCCGGCCACCTACTACCCAGCACCAGGGAAAACCTAAACCCTAAACCTGCCTACCCCTGAAACCCTAACCCTATTCCTACCCACGCTGCCACCAACCACCAGAGCACACACCCACGCCACGCACGCTCACGCGGCCACCCACCAGCCCCCACTCCCGCGTGGACTCGGTCTTCCTCGATCCCACGTTCGCAACCACCCAGCGCCCGCTCCCCTCGTGTTTCCCCTGCAAGCGCCGCTCGCATCTCTCTCCCGAGCGAAGCTGCCGCCTCCTGGCCCTTGCTCTCGAGCCGGCCGCCGCCCCGCCATCGACCTCTCTCCACGAGCATCGTCGCACTCTGCTCGCTCCTTGTCTGCCCGCACCAGGCCACAGGCTCCGCCGCCACCCTCCTTCTCGCGGTCAGGGCGCTCTCGTCGGAATCCCGCGGGACCCTGCCCTGTTGTCTCACCTCCTCCGTCGAGCCCTCCGCCGCCGCGCCAACCTTCTCCTGTGGCGCGTCCCTGAGTAGCCCCACATGCCCTGCGAGCTCGCCCGCTGCCTCGCCAACCATCTGAGCCGCCTCGCGTCTCCGAGCCCTAGCCCGAGGCTGCTGCCCCGTGAGACGCAGCCCGTGTCGCCCTGGGCTTGTCCTTCCTCTGATCAAGTTGGACTCGTCGTATCAGCGCACAAGAGCCTTCTGTTGGATATCACCGTGTGGAGAAGAGCCTCCGTCGGCCAGCACTCGTTCGGATGCCATTTTCTCTGATGCATGTGCTCGTATTCTGCGTCAAGATCCAGCCAATCTGGCCTCACTCTTGTGCCTGTCGTCCGCAAGGTTATCCGCATACCTTGTCGACACTGTGTCGATCCCTCTGGCCCAAGTACTTCGCATCCGGCCGCTCACCCACAAAATCTCCCGATGTCGTGCATAGTTCGTCGCCAAGTTCTACTTCCCTTGTGGCCAAGACCCCAAAGCACACCGTCACCACGACATCAAGGTCCAAGATCTCCATCTACACCAAAGTTTGAAAACAAGGAGATATAGCGTGGTACACCGAGTTCGCCCTCATGGAGACACGAACTTCCGCATGGTATCGAAGACCGTGAAGCGCCGAGGTCACCTTCACGGATCCGGGGACCTATGCCGAACCCTCGGTGAACCCCAAGATCGCCATTCGATGTGTGACCCCTATCCGAGACCCCTCATATTTTATAATATATGATATTGATCTCGTTGCATGTTAAATGAACATGTTTGCATACATATTGTGGGTGTTTGGGGGTATCTAGATGATTCACCTAAATTAAATCTAGAGACCATATGCGAGCGAATCTAGTCCAATATTGGTCCCATTTAAATTTGTGCATCGAATCGGTGATATAATTTTGCCTCGTTAAGACAACATTTAAATTGCGGGATATCTAAACAACATGAACCATCTAATAAATTTTCGGGACTTCGGTTTCGTTTAATATTGCCTAATTGCACCGCATCCTTGCCATGCCATACATCATACATGCATCATGCCTGATCTTTTGACGTAGTGCTTTGCTTCTTCACGGATTAGGCCGATGAGTTTATGCGAGTGTCGACCTGATCTTCGGATGAACCTTTGGCAATGTTTTCAGGCGAGCATTCTCCCCCTTTTTACCTATTTTACTTTATAGTCTTTATTTCCTCATGTTGATCTATTGCTATTTGTGTTGCGATGCTCTACTTTTCGTACCCGTGATATCCCTTGCAGCCTTATATTGCCTTGGACACATCCTATTACCTGTTGTTTGGTAGATAGTTGGACTTGCCTGTCGTAGTCGCTTGCTCAAGTGCGGTTGCGTGTCGTCAAATACCATAGTTGTTGGAGTAATACCGCATGTTTAATGTTGGAGATGATCATGGCTTTAATTATCGTTTAATAACTAAAATTGAAGTTGGTAAATAATGCAGAGGAACAGGTGGGCAATAGATGTTATTTGGTTTTTAACCGTCCACTTGTGTCCCGTAGGACCCCGAGTACTTGATACCTGTTCTTTGAATATTCGCACTATCCGCATGTGGGACCATGAATCCCCCTAACCCTAGCTTGAGTCATATTTAATTCCTTGGGGCCACAAACTAGTTTGGGGCTTTATTACTATCCTGTACTTATGCCATGCTTTACTGCTTTATTTACGATTGCGCGTGGAGCGCCTGTACTGTTTAGGAACAAATGTGGAATGTTTTCGCGGTATCGACAAGCCCAGTCACTCTTTCGGGTTCCCAGTCGTTTACAACCATTGGAACAAACCTGCAGGTGCATCTGAGCCGCCAACTTCGTCATGGTAGCTTGGTGGGGTGGCCCCCTGAAATCAAATATGAATCTTGCGAATGTTCTGTCGTGATGCCTCGTTGGGTTTTCATTTGGTTTTTCTCGAGGTTGATCATGCTTGTGTTGCTATTTGTGCCCCCCTGTAGGGTAAAATTTTCTGAAAGCCGTGTCCACGGTTATGGATGACTTGGAGCACACTATCTCGATCATAGATAACTATAACTAAAGTAGTGCTATAAATTTGATGTTATAATGACTAGTAATCAGCTTCACTATAATGGAATGGCTAAATAAAAGTGCCATCAACTGCTAGTTTGGGTTGTCACCTATTACCATTGTATCTGACTAGTAAGTATTGCAACTACAACGGAATGGCTAAATAAAAGTACCAACAACTGCTGGGTTTTGGGATGCCTCATGCTATATGTATCTGACTAGTAAGTACTACAACTACAACGGAATGGTTAACTAAAACTGCCCACTGCTTATTATATCAAGATGACTCATGCTATCTATATCTGACTAGTAATTGCCGCAACTATAACAGAATGAATAAAACTGCCAACTGTGTGAGTTTTGTCGGTTGACTTCCTCGTTTGGTCTCGAGGGGGAAATACCAGGATGGGTATGCTTGGTGGTAGTTTCAGGTTAGATCCGAATAGGTCTTTATTATCCCTATCTGATAGCCACCAGTTGTATTGAGTCTCTATAGGTTGTTTAGTGCATGCTGCGCTGCCGATTTAGTCCATCATACCTATGTAGGCGAGGACCACCAAATTCTAGTCTCGCCCGTGTCTTTGCCTCGATCTTGACTCTCTTTTTCCTTTGCCCTTTGTCGGCACCTCTTTTGTTTAAGAAGGTTTTGAGGTCGACGTCGTTAGCAGGGTTACCCTTCCGACTTGGCCTGGGCAGGGTTATGGATGCCATTGGTTATTCTTCAGGGCTCTTAGCTCAATTTGCATCTTGTCCGTATTCGGACGCTGTATCATTTTCAAGGTGATTCGGATCTTTCTACTGTATATTTGTATTCTTGACTCTTGGAGTCGTTGTTGTATATATCTGTTCTGTGGGTTCCATCGTGGACTATTGTGTAATGATATTACTTCGTTTCCACCCGCACGAAAGTGCCTGGTTGGCACCTTTGAATCGTTTCTATGCAGGTTGGCGGGAATCGCTAAAACTTGCATAGGACCGATTCTGAGGGTGTTACAGCGACCCCGATGAAGGCTGGGGCGATGTTTACATCTGCCGTGACGTCTATGACCCCCCGGAGGTCGACTGGGCGGCGATGAAAAGAACTCAAGAAGAGAGAGAAGGTCGCAAGACGCACGGAAAAGGACGTGTGGAGACGGTCAAGTTCATCACTACAAATCCAAGGCCACATAAGCGTAAGGAAATACCTAACATTGGTGCAGGTGCTAGCAAGGGACCAGTGTTGCCCCGCTCGAGGCCTATGAGGGTGAAGCCTCAAGAGGAGTGGAGGAGCAACTTCTACTTCCCCGGTCCATCAATAATGGATGAGGAAGAAGAAGTTACCCCAGGACAAAAGGTCGCGTCCAGGCACTGGAAGTATACTAGAAGCAAGAGCTACTTCATTGCGTTGAAGTACGCCATCGCCTCAAGGAGATAGAGGAGAAGGATGATCTTCTCCTGATGATGACTAAGCTCTCAGATAGGGTGGATACTCTGCAATATGATTTGCGCAGGTGCTACAGCCGCATAACCCTCTGGAGGACACCAACAAGAAGCTGCGTACCGCGGTTCTACATGCTATGGCAACACATTGACCTTCAAAAAGCACGATATCAAATAATTGCAAGGGATTATTTGATACCGCCTGGCTTGATTCCAAGCTTTGGGAGATCTTTAAGACCTTGTAATCTATCTTACAAGTTTTTATTTCTATTCTAGTTTTGCATTAGTTCGAGCTCATAAATAAAGTTTGCATCATTAGAATTCCCTTCAGGAATAGTTGATCCCTCTTATGAAATTCTGAGTTTATTATAATATATGGAGCATTATTGAGTTTGAGTTTGTCTTATTGGATATATGAATTGTTTGAGTATGATTTTACTTGCACTTGATGATAGCAATTGTAGTCTTCCACACCATTGTATTAATGGAACATATAAAGATAATTTGATCAATATGTTGTAGGTTAATGGTTTGATTTACAAAAAGGAGAAATTATCTAATTAATTAAAGATGAAAAAGAAAAACCTTGAACAAAGGAGAAATTATAAGTGCTATCAAATAGAGTGAGAACAAGTTTGAGGTAGAATATTCAAGTTATAAAGATGATCCATATATATTTGGAATTTGAGAATAGAGATCATTAAACTTTGAAATCCTACATGAAGTGGAATATATGGCTAGATTCTTTGCACATCGCTTAAACAAAAGTGTGAGCATAAATATATATATATATAGAAAAAGAAGAGAAAGAAAGACGAAGAAAAAGAGCGAGTGTGCAAAGATA
Source organism: Avena insularis (assembly GCA_023614405.1). Taxonomy (NCBI): domain Eukaryota; kingdom Viridiplantae; phylum Streptophyta; class Magnoliopsida; order Poales; family Poaceae; genus Avena; species Avena insularis. The sequence goes on along the minus strand of CM042689.1, from coordinate 120,513,029 downwards.
AAGTAGGCATATACCACTATATTTTAGAAAGACAAAGAGACGTTTGAGATTTTCAATCCCAAGTGAGTATGTTAATCCTTAAAACACTTCGGACTACCTCACTAACTCATTCGGTTGAACCGAATACTTTTACATCATATTGAGAATAATCTTTTATGAACTATTAATTACTAAGGTGTGGAAGCCTGCTAATATTATTCGGATGGTTCGAGTAAGGTATTATTCATGAACTTATTTATACATATCCTCTATGATAAACACATGCTGCAACTGGCTCACTTATTTTATCGACTCAACTTCATGAACATGAGGATCACATCCATTAAGCTAAACTTGCTCGGGACAAGCAAGACTCTAAGCTTGGGGAAGTTGGTGAGTGCATATTTTCATCATGTTTTAGGTTATTATTTTGCATTGTAGATGTAGGATCTTGGTATTTTATGGTGTTCGCACACACTTTTTATGTTTATTTTGACCAAGATTAGATCAGATGATGGATCCAATGGACATAATTTTTGGAGCAGTTGTACTGGAGAGAAAAGAAGCCAAAAACTACGTAAATCGCTTATTTGGGAAATATTAATAATACCAGAAGAAAATCCGAAGCTAGCAAAGGAAGTAGAGAAGTTAACAACCAACTATACAGGCCACCGTCATATAGTTGTTGCCGTATATTTGGTGCCACCTCTGCCTCCTCAAATAGCTTCACCCCGTGCAACTGGTTCAGAGAGACGGCATACAAAACACCTAGAAATCGCCAAAAACTAACCTCCGGAAGGCATGTGGAGGGGGAACTTGCCCTAGGGATCCATCTTCTCCCTACGCATATCTGGGAGGCCAAGGCATCGATATCCATCTTCATCAACCACTACATCTTCATCACCACCATCATCTCCATCCATCCCATCTAGATCTTGTTGTAATTCTTGCACTAGTTATGGATTTATACAAGTATTATTCATCGATAATCGTTTTCCATTACCATCGCCATGATGTTGGCTGCCTCTGTGTCTGATTATATGATTAGTTCTTGGGGAGATAGAAAAACCCTAGCATTAGATTGAAATAAGATAAAGTTTATTATGATATTCATCGCTATGACCATGTGTTAGACTGTCTACATCTTGATGTTGGGAGATGTCGACCTGTCCAATATTTGCCTCTTGTGGGGACTTGATGTAGAAAATTACTTGTTGGTAAATGGAGGGATATTAGCACTTACAGTGACTATAAAGTTGTTGGCACCCCTTACGTATCAACTTGGGAATCGGGGAAACTCATATAGCTGTTGGCACACTATCCATGCCATGGGATATGTTTGCGGGATTACGTCCCTTAATAGCGCAGTAATTCAATTGATGTTGATTGCTGTCTGCTATGGTTATGAGGCTGATTTGAGCTGTGGTTGCTGCCTCTTTGTCTAAATACGGAGTTCCTCCCACACTTACATAGTTGAGAATGTTCATGATAATACTTTACCTTAGCCGTTTATAATGCTAGTGGTGTATCCGCTATTCCCTGAGAATTCCTTTTTTCCCACTGAAGTTTCAAATCTCTTTTACATACGCGATACTTATTTTCTGTATTCAGTTTTATCTACTTTACTCATTGTTCTCTTATACCAAAAATCCAAAAACACCTTTTTACATATTACTCGCATTTTATCTTATCACTTAGAACTTTATTTAGCATTTCTAGTTTCACTATTTATTTCAAGAATTTTTAGATTTCAGACTTCTGCTCCCTGTGGGATCGATATGTTTATTTCGAAACTAGCTACAACCGATCTGTGCACTTGCAGTCATCACCAGCTATGGGATGCCAGGAATCCAGTGAAATTCTGTATGTTACGAGGTACTAAGGAGGCCCCATGCACTCGACGGTGCCGATCTTCTCCTGGTTGGTATTGATTTCTCATTCTGTGATGAGAAAACTGAGGAGCTGACCGGCTAGGAAATCAAAGATGCACTTCTCCGGGTTGAACTTCATTTGGAACCGGCAGAGGTTAGTGAACATCTCCATGAGGTCCTACAGTGTTCTGCTCTCTTTGGTTTTCACAACCACTCATCAACGTGTGCGTGTACGTCTCTCCCGATTTGCGTCTATAGACATTTCTAGATGTGGCACCGGTAGGTTGCACCTGCATTTTTCAAACCGAATGGCATAGTGCCATAGGAATAAGCCCCATACAGGGTAATGTAAGATGTCTTTATTTTATCCATAGGTTTCAACTTAATCTGGTGGTTGCTGGCATAAGCATCAGAAAGGATAGCAGGTTGCAGCCGTCCGTCGAATCGATGTCTTGGTCGATCCGTGGTAGAGCGAAGGGATCTTTGAGACATGCTTTGTTCAGGTTGGTGTAGTCAGTGCACACACACCACGTCTTTTTCTTCTTTAGCACTAGTACTAGGTTTTACAACCAGTCCGTGTGGAACACTTTCATTATGAAACCATATGAAAGCAGCCGGGTGATTTATTCACCATTGGTTTTCCTCTTTTCTTATGCGAAGCAGCGCAATGCTTGCTTGATCGGCTTCGCATCCGGCTGGACACGAAGTGAGTGAAGGAGATATGCCCTAGAGACAAATAATAAATAGGTTTATTATCATATCTAAAACTAGTTCATGATAGTTTCATACTGTGCTATAACATTATCAAGTGGAACATTGATACACATGTGGTATGTAAAAAAATCTAGCCCCTAGTAGCCTCTATATAACTAGTTTCTTGATCATGGACCATTTTTGCCAGTTAAAAATAGAGTCATGTCATTAGAGAATATATACATTACCCATATAAGTATTACAACGTGACCTAGTTACATGGTTTATTGTTGTAATAGTTTGAAATGAAGTGACGTTCTCCTGAGACCATCAGATCATATTTAATCAATCTCGACCATGGCTGCTTTGATTGTATCAAATGTCACGACCATAACTAGGTGATCATAAATGTACATGTTGGGAATTCTAGAGGAACCGGTTGAGGCATATGTATCGAGATCGGGATTTCTCCAGCCGAGTGGTGGGAAGATAAATTGGCCCCACTCGGTGAGATTGTATCCAATAAGTTGTAGCCTGTGAATAGGTCATCGGGATACAATATCACGATAACAAGTTAAGTGTTTTTTTCAATAACGAGATTGGTATGGTGATACTAAAGATCAAATCCTAGACAAGTCAGGTATCTAATTAACAAAGGGAATTGGACACGGACTTTATGATTCAAATGACAGAGCATCATGGACTGCATGGGGGTCATTAAGGGCATCCCGGTCCCACTATTGATCATTGATCTAAGAGAGATATCGACCATGTCTGTGCCATTGCCGAACCATAGCGAACACACTTAAGGCTATTACAACGTTATGAGATCGTTATGGAAGCGTTGGGATCACCGATAAGAAATAGAATATCAGAATAGTTCTAAGGGACTACTAGAATAGTTCTGAGGCGAATCTAAAGATGTTCAGAATAAATCAAAAGGTATTTTATAATATGTATTTATGAATTAATTGTGATGATTTATATTAAATAAATATTTAAAATTAAAATTAAAAGGTCAACTCCCTCTATTGTGCCAAATCCCCAAAGGTAAAGGGCCCAAAAGGGAAGACACCCAAAGTGGGAAAAAACCGCGCCGCTTCCCATCGTCAAGGCTGCCATGTGGGTGGGCGAGTGGGAGGGGCAGGCGGGCTAGCGGGATCGGCCCACACTGGCCAGCCGCTTCGGTGTGCTCCTTGGGCCGCAAGAACACGAGCAGGCGGGCCCCACCCCGTCCGGCCGCCGACGCCTCTCCCTGGATGGCGCGCAACCCCTCCTGTTCCTCTACTTCAGCCCCACATTGGGACTTTGGGGAGAAGGGGTCCTCCCCTTTCCCCTATATAAGAAGATCTTTATTGGGTGGAAAATAACATAATAAAATAAAAGGGAATTTTCTTAGGGAATTCCTCTATCTCTCTCTACGTTGAATCTTGCGAGTGCGGTTCCAAGAAGGACAACGCACATGGGAGACGACACCACCCATCATGACGTCGTGCTACTGGATTCTTGTTCTAGAGGGTCTACTTCCACATCCCGGCTGGACCAAGGAGAACGTGAGTCATCATTGGACATTGTATGTGTGTGATACCTTGTGGCGCTAGATATGTCTTGCAAGGACCATAGATAATGTGTAAGGAGCAACACGACCTAGAGGTCGGCTACGAGTACGACTATAGCACCAACGTTCTGGCATAACTGTAACACTTTTGGTATAAAAGGGTATGTTACCAAAACACCATCTCCGTTACTGCATTAACTCATAGATAGATCTTACCATTACATAGATCCTACCATAACTCATAGATACGATTTTTTTCTTCTACGAACCCCTTCAGTGGTATCAGATCCAATCTATGCTTAGTTATGCTACTACATGTAGAACACATGTTGAATGTTTGCATTGATAGTCTAGTTTTTACACTCGCATGTGTACTTGTTCATATCGTAGCACTATAAGATGAAGCAGCCAAGACCGACTTTTCACGTAATCTTACGCGAGAGTGTGGTTCCACGCTTGACATATGGCTTGTACCATATTGGTGGCCAGAGGGTGTCTGTCTCTCTCATAGCAGTTGATTTGGCATTTACAACGAATGGCCCCAAGAGGGGCATAGTAGATAAAACTATTTTATCAATGTTGTGGTTGATGTTCATAGGTATGAACCGTTCTTTCTAGAAAGCCCTAGGAGCCACGTAAAACTTGCAAGAAATAAAGTAAAGGCATCTAACTTTATGTTGCAGGGGTCATGTGATGTGGTCAATTTTATATTGTTGTATGAATAAACTTCATGTAAGATGACCAACTGTTGGAGTCATGGACTTGGTGTCATGCTGGTGGCGCATGATGGTGATCGAGGTGCAACACATGAAGGATAATATCATATCAAACATTATGACTTGCATGTGATGTTAATTTGTATGCATCTTGGTTTTCTTAGTTGTATTATATACGGGACAGTATAATAAGATGATCCCTAAATAATACCAATACTAGTGTTGTTCCTGAAGTGTGCACAACTAAGAAAGTCCAGCGTTATGAAGGAGGCCATGATGATCAGGTTCTATACATATCGACATGTGTATAAGGTGGCTGCAAACAATGTATGCATTGTGAATACACTTAGGTTAAATTGGCGATCCTAGCATGTATAGACATGGCATCGGAACACAGGAAGATCGAAAGATCGAGCATGAGTCACGTGAATGATGTGATTGACCTAGTTTTGCCACCCTGGCAACTATATAGTGTAAAGTGACCATGTAATCACGGAAACAATCTTAGGGATGATAGTTTTAGTGCACTAGTAGAAAACATGCCTTTCGTCCGTGCCATTAGTCCCGGCCGAGCCAACCCAAACCATAGGTCTTGGCCCGTTAGACACCATTAGTCCCGGTTTGAGATACAAACCGGGACTAAAGGGTCTAGGGCCTGCCGCTCACTGCAGGCATCCCCTTTAGTCCCGGTTTGTATCTCAAACCGGGACTAGTGGTCCGGCCCTACATATATGGCACAACCCCTCCCCCTCTCAACTATTTTTTCCTAGTGGGAGAGGTGGTGGGTTTGTGCTATTTTTTTCTTGTTCATATGCACTAGACGTGTTCGGTGAAATGCCCATTAGAGCGATGCGAATTTAGGTCACACAAGACAGACATGATATGAGTTGCCCGAGCCACACTTCAGTTTTCTCATCTTTGTTTCGAAGTGTGCTAAAAGGTTAGCAACTATTTTCTCGTTTAGACCACGCGGTACTAATTTTAGCATCGTGATTGCGTTTGATATATATTTGTATGATATAGATGAGCCATCGATGGATGTACGGTGACCGATGCTCTGCCGCTTTCAGAGAAGGCGTGCGTTCTTTTTGTCTTGTAGCCGAGGAGAACAAGCGGCGGGATGGTTTTATGTGTTGTCCATGTGTTGACTGTAGGAATGAGAAGGCTCACACTTCCGCAAGAGTCATTCAGAGCCACCTGCTTGGGTCTGGTTTTATGTCCGGCTATAATGTTTGGACCAAGCACGGAGAAAGAGGGGTTGCGATGGAAGACGACAATGAAGAATAGAACGATGATGACAACTACTGATCTATGTTCCCTGAATACGCTGATACCGCAATGGAAGACAATGATGAAGAAGGAGGTGAAGAACGGGAACCAGATGAGCCCGCTGATGATCTTGGTCGGGTCATTTCTGATGCAAAACGAGACTACGACACAGAAGCGGAGAGGTTGCAGTTCGAGCAGATGTTACAGGAACACAACAAATTGTTGTAACCAACTTGTGAAGATGGCCAGAAGAAGATGGGTAGCACACTACAATTGCTAAAGAGGAAGGCAGAGACCGCTGTGACTGACTCGGGATTTGAGAAGTTGCGGGTACTCATGAAGAAGTTTCTTCCAAGAAATAACGAATTGCCCGCCAGTACGTACGAAGCAAAGAAGCTCGTCTGCCCTTTAGGATTAGATGTGCAGAAGATACATGCATGCCCTAATGACTCCATCCTCTACCGCAGTGAGAAGTACGAGAATATGGATAAATGCCCGGTATGCACTGCATTGCGGTATAAGATCAGAAAGATGACCCTGGTGATGTTGATGGCGAGCCACCCAGGAAGAGGTTTCCTACCAAGGTGATGTGGTATGCTCCTATAATACCACGGTTGAATCGTTTGTTCAGAAACAAAAAGCATGCCAAGTTATCGCAATGGCACATGGAAGAACGACAGAAAGACGGGATGTTGAGGCACCCCGCTTATGGTCGGCAGTGGAGAAAAATCGAGAGAAACTTCCCGGACTTTGCTGGTGATGCAAGGAACTTATGGTTTGGTCTAAGTACAGATGGCGTGAATCCTTTTGGGGAGCAGAGCTGCATCCACATCACCTGGCCGGTGATTCTATGTATCTACAACCTTCCTCCTTGGTTGTGCATGAAGCGAAAGTTCATTATGATGCCAGTGCTTATCCAAGACCCTAAGAAACCTGACAACGACATTGATGTGTACCTAAGGCCATTAGTTGATGAACTTTTATAGTTGTGGGCCGAACCAGGTTTACATGTGTGGGATGAGCACAAACAGGGAGCCATTCGACCTACGAGCGTTGCTATTCATAACCATCAACGATTGGCCTGCTCTTAGTAACATCTCAGGACATACGAACAAGGGATACAATGCATGCACACACTGTTTAGATGAGGCTGAAAGTATATATCTGGATAAATCTAGGAAGACCGTGTACCCGTAAAATCGTCGTTTTCTTCCGCCCTGACATCCCTTAAGGAAAAAAGGCAAGCATTTCGATGGCGAGGAAGATCACCGGAAGAAGCCTGACCCCCGTACTGGTGCTGATGTATTTGGTATGTTCAAGAATTTTAATGTAATATTTTGAAAGGGTCCTGGAGGACAACCTGTTCCAAAATACACCGACGGACACGCACCCATGTGGAAGAAGAAATCTATATTTTGGGAGCTACCCTATTGGTAAGTCCATGAGGTCCGCTCTGCAATCGACATGATGCACCTAACGAAGAATCTTTGCGTGAATATTCTAGGCTTCCTGGGCTTGTATGGGAAGTCAAAAGATACACCTAAAGCACGGGAGGACCAGCAACGCCATAAAAGACGAGACGGCAAGCATCCAGGGCAGTTTCAAGGGCCTGCCAGCTATGCTCTTACCAAGGAAGAGAAGAAAATCTTTTTTGAAGTCCTTTTCAGTATCAAGGTCCTGTCTGTCTTCTCGTCTAACATAAAGGGAATAGTAAATATGAAAGAGAAAAAATTCGAAAACCTAAAGTCCCATGACTGCCACGTGTTTATGACACAATTGCTTTCGGTTGTATTGAGGGGGATTATACCAGAAAATGTTTGACTGGCCATTGTGAAGGTATGTGCATTCCTCAATGCAATTTCTCATAAGGTAATCGATCGAGAAAGTCTATCAGGGTTACATCGATGTGGTCCAATGTATGGTCAGCTTTGAGTTGTTGTACCCTCCATCTTTCTTCAATATTATGACGCACCTCCTAGTTCACCTAGTCGAAGAGATTAGAATTCTCGATCCTATGTTTCTACACAATATGTTCCCCTTCGAGAGGTTCATGGGAGTCTTAAAGAAATATGTTCATAACCGTGCTAGGACAGAAGGACGCATCTCCAAGGGCTATGGAACAGAGGAGGTTATTGAGTTTTGTGTTGACTTTCTTCCTAACCTTAAGCCGATTGGTGTTCCCGAATCTCGGTATGAGGGGAAGCTAACTAGAAAAGGCACACTAGGAAGGAAAGCAATGGTATGTATGGACGGGGATTCTTTCAGTAAAGCACACTACACAGTTCTACACAATTCCACCTTGGTGGATCCATATATCAAGAAACACAAGATTATTCTATGCTCGGAAAACCCGGGGAAGCCTGTCTCCTGGATTAAAGTGGAACACGAAGCAACTTTTAGCGGTTGGTTGCAGACATATCTCATGAATAAAAACACTGTTGGAGATCAGCTGTCCTTGTTGGCACGGTTACCATCTTTGACTATATGTACTTTCCAAGGGTACGCGATAAATGGTAATACATTTTACACGATCGCCAAAGATAAAAATAGCACCAACCAAAACAGTGGTGTCCGCTTTGATGCAACAGATGACAATGAGCAGAAGGACACATATTATGGGTACATAGAGGAGATGACCATAGAGGATCTCAACAATCTTTTTTCGGTTTAAATGGGTCAAGATGACAGGAGGCAGGGTACATGTAGACGAAAAGTATGGCATGACAGGAGGCAGGGTACATGTAGACGAAAAGTATGGCATGACAGAGGATCTCAAAAATCTTGCATACATGGATGAACCTTTCGTCCTAGCCAATTATGTGTCTCAGGTTTTCTATGTGAAGGACATGTCTACGAAACCGAACGGGAAAAAGAAATCAGCAAAAGAATACATCGTCCGATGAGCCAAAGCGCCACATAGTTCTTTCAGGGAAAACAAACATCGTGGGATTGGATGACAAGACAGATATGTCGGAAGATTATAATAAGTTTCATGAAATTCCGCCCTTCAAAGTGAAAACTGACCCAAGCCTCCTGTTAAATGATGAAGATTCTCCATGGCTATGGCACAGAAAAAAACCACAACAGTAGATAGGGATGTTGGTGATCTATGTAATATATTAAACCTCTTATGTAATCATATTGTGAATCATATTGTGAGTCAAACATTTTACCCAGATCCACATGCATGCAACATTGGTCATTTTGAAACTAATACATCTTTCTCAATCAAACTGGATCGGGCGGGCGGGCAGGCTGAATCGGGCAGCCTATAAATAGAGGGAAAGGGTTCATCTTTAGTCCCGGTTGGAGAAACCAACCGCGACTGAAAGGATTGCGGCAGGCTAGGCCAGACAACACTAATGATAAGGGTGAGTGTCGACATTATGTCGTGTGGCTTGTACCTTGTCCCGGATGGTGTCACCAAGCTTTAGTCCCGGTTGGAGACACCAACCGGGACAAAACACGAGACATCACTAATAATAGGGGTGAGTGTCGACATTATGTCGTGAGTGTCGACACTATGCTAAGCTACTTGTAATATATATAGGAATCCTTGTGATTACAGTCCACCAGCCAGTTTGAGGCATCTCCAAGATGGTGTGCGAGAGCATGGACACCACTACGGACAGTTTCAGGGAGATGCCGCCAGAGCCTAGTCCTCCGGCATCTCCAAGAAACTGGTCATAGAGGCTGATACGTCCAAAACGTATCTACTTTATCTAACACTTTGCTATTGTTTCTTCTCTAAACTTGTGTGATTTGGATACAACTAACATGGACTGACGCTGTTTTCAGCAGAATTACCTTGGTGTCTTGTTTTTGTGCAGAAAATCAACTATCAGGAAAAATCTCGGAAAATATGCCAAAAATTATATTTCACCAGAAGATCCATGGAGCCAGAAGACGAGACGGAGAGGAGGCCTGGGGCCCACACCCACCCCAGGCGCGGGCCCACCACTGTCCGTGCCTGGAGGGGGTGCAACCACCCCAGGCACCCCCTCGGCCTCCCTCTGCGCCTATAAGTTGCCTTTCGACCTAAAAACCGAGGGGGGTTCGATAGTTTTCCAGAAAGAGTTCCGCTCCGCCACCGCCACCAGAAACCAAGATTCGGATCCAGAAACTCCGTTCTGGCACCCTGCCGAGACGGGGAATTTGGAGAGGATCATCGCCATCGTCATCACCAATGCATCTCCATTAACCACCGATGTTTCCCTCATCCATGAGTGAGTAATTCCCCGCTGTAGGCTTGGGGATGGTAGGGATTAGATGACTTCTATCATGTAATCGAATAAGATTTGTTAGGGCATAGTGCCTAGTATCTCTATTAGTGCTATTTGACTTTGTTACAACTTGTTGTGCTTAATGCTTGTCACTAGGGCCCGAGTGCCATGATCTCAGATCTAAACTTATTATTGAATCATTATGATAGTATTGTTTGTGATCTTATTTGCAAGTTGTGTACACATATCATTGTCCGAATCCAAAGGCCCCAAAGTGACAATAATTGGGATAACCGGAGGGGATGGCTGTGGTATGAGGATCACATGTGTTCATGGAGTGTTAATGATTTGCTCCGGTGCTCTATTAAAAGGAGCACCTTAACTTCCAGTAGTTCCCTAGAGGCCCCACTGCCACGGGCTGACTGGACAGAAGATGTTATGCAAGTTCTCATTGCGAGCATGTATGACTATATTTGGAGCACATGCCTAGGATTGTTTAGTACTTGGATGCTTATTATTATTTATCTGCAATGCCCTAGATCTTGAAGTTACATGTTTAGACTCGTACATGCAACGCCCGTCCATCCATCCCTATGCCTACCGCACTTGAATCCTACTGTTACCGTTACTGTTACTATTGCTCATGTTTCACTGTTGCTGTTGCTTTGTTGTTGCTACTACCAAACTGTTGCTACTGATAAATTTCTGTGAACAAGAACTATTTCCATGTGCATCTCAACTGAAAACTCAGTTGTTAAGGCTTGCAAGTATTCTTTGGCTCCCCTTGTGTCGAATCAATAAATTGGGTAATACTACCCGCGAAGACTGTTGTGATCCCCTACCCTTGTGGGTCATCAAGACTATTTTATGGCGCTGTTGCCGGGGATCATAGATTTATTTGTAGGTTCACTTGGATCTATTATTGTTCACTGCCACTCCTTTCATCATGGGGAAGTCTCGTGATGGAAAGTTCCCTATCTTACCATCCACTACAAGAAGAGGTACAGTCCTAAACATCTCTGCTGCTCTTGATTCACCGTCTGTTATAAGTAAGCTTGTCACACCACCACCACATACACATGCTACACACACTGCTACTACTGCTGAGTCTAAAACTGCTTTTGATTCTCATGATGTTACTTCTACTGTGCTTGATGCGAGTGGTTCATTAGGTCCTTTTCTAGATGCTACTATGGCTAGTCTAGGAAATACCGAAACTCCTACTGAAGACACTGTTACACCTGTTAGCTCACTTGAGTCTAGTGAGAGTTATGATATTAATGATGGTTACATTGAGTTCACTGATGATTTTGTTGAGAGTGCCGAAACACACATGGTACTAGTGCTATTAAGAGTCTCCTTTCTAGACGTACTATCATGCCTAAGTTGTCCTCTGATCCTAAGTTTGCCACTTCTCCCATAGATATTAAAGATGAAGACTATGATTTCTCTCTTGATTTATCTTATTTAGATATTGTTGAGAAAGAAACTTTTTGTGGGACTGAAAATGAGAGTGCTGTGGCTCATATGAATGAGCTTTCTACTATGAGTGCTTTATTCTCTGATGATTTTAAGATGCACAAGTACTTTGTTTCTAAGATCTTCCCTTTTTCACTAAAAGGAGATGCTAGGGCTTGGTTTAATAGATTACCTCCTGGTTCCATTGATAGCCCTGATTGCTTGATTGCTTCTTTCTTCTAGAAATATTTTCCTCCCAGTGCTAGACATGCTGCTTTGCAGAGACTTTTTGATTTTAAACAGGGTGAGGAAGAGAAATTGCCTGAGTCATGGCCAAGGTTCTGTGCCTTGATTAATGCACATCCTGGATGTCCATTTCCTAATAATGAGCTTCTTGATATTTAACATAATGGACTAACTGATGATCCTAGGACCTACCTAGAAAGCTTTGCTGATTGTGTTTTCAGGAAAAGAACTCCTACAGATGCTGAAGAATTAATGACCAATATAAGCAAGAATTATGATGATTGGACTTCAACTGAGCTGAATGCACCTGAGCCTATTACTCCTGAACCAGTTGTTCCTGAACCAATTCCAGCACCAACAGCAAAGAAGAGGGGAGTTATTGCATTAAATGATTAATTGATGAAGGAAGCTAAGAAGTGTCTAAAGGAGAAAGGTATTAGAGCTGAAGATGTGAAGAATCTACCTCCTATAGAAGAATTATGTAAGCCAATTCCCCACTCATCTACTATTGAGGTACACTCTCTCCAACACTTTGATGAAGGTGATATTCCTTATGGTAAGCCTCCTGATCAATGTTTAGAGGAACTTGACACTTTTATTGTTAAGCAAGGGTATTTTAATAAACAAGTTCATAATCATTTATTGGAAAATTCTAGAGCTATCCATGAGTTGAAAGATATTGTGGAAAGAACTTCTAATGATATTAAAATGCTTTGTAAACACTTTCAAATGGTTCAAACCCAACTTGATCAACTTCCTAAGGTACAAAAGGATATGCTAGTTAATGCTTCAGGAGATAAACATGCTTATGGAATTAGAACTAGGAGTGGTATAGCTACTCAAGATACTTTATAACCTAAAGGACACCCTAAAAGAATAGAGCAGGATTCCCAACAAGGTTAGGATAGTGGTAGTCCCCGTAAGAGAAATAAAAAGAAACATAAGAAAGTTGAGGAACCACTTGAACCTGCTGTAGATCCTAATAGTATATCTGTCTCTAATGCTGAAACCGAGAGTGGTATTGATAAAAATGAGTCTTCTGATAAGGAGGAAGGTGAGGAAGAACCTGAGAAACACACTAAGAACACTAGGTACACAAAGGAAGATTTTATTGCTAATAAACATGGTAAAGAGAGAGAACCTTGGGTGCATAAACCTATTCCTTTTCCAGGTAAGAAACACAAGTCAAAGGAGGAAGAACACTACAACAAGTTTTGTGATTGGATGAAGTCTTTATTCTTGCAAATTCCCTTGACTGATGCTATTAAATTGCCTCCTTATTCAAAGTATATGAAGGATTTTGTCTCTAATAAAAGGAAGATTCCTAATGAGGAGATTTCTACTCTACTTGCTAATTATTCCTTCAATGGTAAGGTTCCAAAGAAACTTGGTGATCCAGGTATACGAACTATTCCTTACTCTATTAAGAATAATTAGTTTAGAACTGCTTTATGTGATTTGGGAGCTGGAGTTAGTGTTATGCCTTTTCCCTCTATAAGACACTCCAGCTAGAAAAGTTGATACCAACTGATATATCTTTGCAAATGGCTGATAAGTCAACTACTATTCCTGTTGGTATATATAATGATGTTCATGTTCAAGTTTCTCATAATTGCATGGTTTTAACTGATTTTGTTGTGCTTGAAATGCCTAAAGATGATGATATGTCTATTATTCTTGGGAGACCTTTTATTAATACTGTAGGTGCTGTCATCAATTGCAATCAAGGAAGATTAACTTTCAATATTGATGACAATGAGCATACTATTTATTTCCCCAAGAAGGTTGTTAAGATCTATTGCCTGAATTCCATTGAAAATATTGAGAGCATCAAGGTTGGAGAAATATATTGTCCATTACACAAGAAAATTTTGAAACTATTATGATTGGGACTATTGCTATCAAAATTGAGGTAAACATAATCATTTAGTGAAATGCAAAGTTTTATTTCATATAATATTGTTTTGATAACAATACTTGATCAAACTTGTTAACAAAGGGATTTTAATGAACAAAACAATGTTTTCACAGTGGTTATACTTGCTCATTTTTATTTTTCTCCTTTCCAATCCTTGCTCTTCGTCGCGCCTAACTTAAAGGCGTTAAAGAAGTACTTCTTGGTAGATAACCCAATAGTTTTATTGAGTCTTGGAAGTTATTACTTCTGTAATAACCTCTCCTTTTCCTTTTTGTTTGATTTTTGTGCCAAGAATGACCTCTAATGAGATGAAAGTAAGATTCGGGGAATTGCTGTCCCGAAACAGATTTCTGTCCTCCACCATAAAAAATCGTGAAGAGTCTATGTAAGTCGGATTGAGCTGAAAATTTACGAATAAATCCCACAGTATGTTAGCTAACTTTCGTTAGTGCAACACGTTTTGATTTGAGCAACATAAGGTTTTCTAAAAAATCGGTTTCTACCTGCTGGTCTGTTTTGACAGATTTCTGCCATTATTTGCATTTGCTTCTTATTGATTCCTTTTTGAGTTCTCTTTTGGGGAATTGAGCTTTTTGAAGGAATTGATACAGTATCTTGTGTATTTACTGAAAGTTTTGCTCTTTTAAAACTAAACCCCAAAGGTATATTATGTTTTGAATGCACTAATGTTGCTAATGAAGATTGTGTGAAGTTTTGTATGAAGGAAAATTTTCTGGTGTAACGAAAGAATGAGGTAATGACATGAAGAATGGACAAAAGCTCAAGCTTGGGGGGAGCCACCCCGTGTCACCCCAAGAAATATTTAAGAGGTACAAGCGTCAAAGCTTGGGGGTGCCCAACGCATCCCCTTCTTCATCAATAAAAATCTCAGGTCTTTCTAGAAACTTCGTTTTTATTGTTTCATGCACAGTTGTGTTGTTCTTGGAGCGTCTTAGTTTCTGTTTTTAGTTTTATTTTGCTTTGCTTGTTTTTTCTTTGTTAGCTTGTTTGAAAAATTGAAAACACCAAAAATATTTGTTGTTCTTCTCTGGTTTTGTGAGTTCTTTGCAGGGTTCGGCCGTCCTCAGTGGATTTTGGTTTCATGTTATTACTCAAGTCACACAAGTGAAGGGAAATAATGAAGATTAAGACAACTTGAGGTGTGGTAAGAGGCTGGTAACGAACTCTATTTTTTTTCATTTTTGTACATATATTCATCATTGTGAGCATGCTTAGCCTATTTGTGTAAGGTGTATGTCATTATGGATGCTTAGTAGTTCTTACTTATCTATGATTAGCCCCAGCTTGCTAATAGTTTGTAGCATGTCATATGAATATTTGCTTGCATTGTTTTATTCATATTTTGGTATGACATTTTGGTATCCTCCTCTGACTATTCATGTGAATCGACTTGGCACATTCTCACGCATGCATATGACTAATCAATAGTCAGTAAGCCTCGATGATTTATTTTGCCTCAGAGTTCTTGTATCACTTTCATGCCATAATTAGTCCTGTTTTGTTGCAAGCATAATTATGACAGCTATTGCTCTCTCGTTTGTCGCTCCCTCTCTATTGCTAGCCTTCACTTGCACTGAGTATGTGCTCTACATGTGCTTCCAACTCACCAAAACCAATATTGCCAGCTGTGTCCACCTTACCTACCTATTAGCATCATTTGCTAATTCAGTGCATATTTTATATATGCCGTTTTTTCTTCCAAAATAAAATGTTTGTTTGTTTTGAGGAAGTTAGTTAGCAAAGCTCTCACGAACTTGATGCCACACTTTATTCCTTGCGCTTAATAATTCTGAACCATCATGACGTGTCTATCAAAGTTATATGCTTGCTAATTATATGCTAGGAGTCATTAGAACCGTGCTGTCACGGGGAACGCTTTCAACACTTTTTGGACATCTCATCCAGTTGTTTCCTTGCTCTTTTGTTTACAGATGTCGACGATGTGAAATAAAAGGGGAGGTTGTGATTTCATGGAGTTTATACATTGTGTTAGAGAAACGCCTTGGCCGCTAGCCTAAGCCATGCCTAATCATGGTGGAAACTTGCATCATCACCATAATGAGCATCTATGAAGCATCCTCAATAAAAAGCTATGCATATGGTAAATAAAAAGATTGCTAAGATGCTCATTGTCTGCTCGCCTTGTCATTTTGGTTATGGGAAAGCTCATGTACCATGTGCAAGGGGTACCTCGTTGGAGGTTCTCGATGATATGCATGTATTTACAATGACAAGAACTTTCAGGTGACCAAAGTTAAGTAGCATGCGGAGTGACCCTCGTACTCAAGGGACTTGGGATTTCCAGTTTATGGTTTGTCAAGCATATGATTCAGAGTGGACCTCACTTTCACCCTAACCACACGAAGATGCCTATGATAGGGGCAATGAGAGCTCAAAGCTAATGAGTACATTCCTTTCAGCATTTGGAAGCCTTTCAAACCTTTACAAAACCATTTTCACAACTTTGTTGAGTCACCACTTATTCTATGAGCACCTTCTTGAGAGCATAGTTGTCATTCTTGTGTTTGTTCCCAAACTTGGTTAATTATGTCATGACTTTGATGCTTGTATCTCTGATATCTTTACCTCTAGTCTTCACTTGAACTTAAGAGGTTCCTTGGCATTTATATTGTGCTCTTCAAACAAAGGCAAGCGAGATTCCACTCTATCATACCTTACTATGAGCATTCAAATGTTGCTTATGTTTATGTTTCATGCTACTTATTATTATTGAGTTGGTTTCTCTTCATAGCTTGCAATGACTATTGAGTAGACTTAGTTGCATACTCTTTATTATGAATTTTCTAAGCATCTACTCCCGTGCTGAGAATATTTACATCATACGAAGCAAAGTGTTCGTGAAAGTTCTTTTATCGCACTTAGTTTTCATCTGAATTGCTTGAGGACAAGCAATAAGCTAAGCTTGGGGGAGTTGATATGTCCAAAACGTATCTACTTTCTCTAACACTTTGCTATTGTTTGTTCTTGAAACTTGTGTGATTTGGATACAACTAACACGGACTGACGCTGTTTTCAGCAGAATTACCTTGGTGTCTTGTTTTTGTGCAGAAAATCAACTCTTAGGAAAAATCCCGGAAAATATGCCAAAAATTATATTTCACCAGAAGATCCGCGGAGCAAGAAGACGAGACGGAGAGGAGGCCTGGGGGGCCCATACCCACCCTAGGCGCGGGCCCACCACTGGCCGCGCTTGGAGGGGGTGCAGCCACCCTAGGCACCCCTCGGCCTCCCTCTGCACCTATAAGTTGCCTTTCGACCTAAAAACCAAGGGGGGTTCGATAGTTTTCCAGAAAGAGTTCCGCTCCGCGGCCGCCACCAGAAACCAAGATTCGGATCCAGAAACTCCATTCTGGCACCCTGCCGGGATGGGGAATTTGGAGAGGATCATCGCCAACACATCTCCATCAACCACCGATGTTTCCCTCATCCATGAGTGAGTAATCCCCCGCTATAGGCTTGGTATGGTAGGGATTGGATGAGTTCTATCATGTAATCGAATAAGATCTGTTAGGGCATAGTGCCTAGTATCTCTATTAGTGCTATTTGACTTTGTTGAACATTGTTGTGCTTAATGCTTTTCACTAGGGCCCGAGTGCCATGATCTCAGATCTGAACTTATTATTGAATCATTATGATAGTATTGTTTGTGATCTTATCTGCAAGTTATGTACACATCATTGTCCGGATCCAAATGCCCCAGAGTGACAATAATTGGGATAACCGGAGGGGATGGCTGTGGTGTGAGGATCACATGTGGTCACAGATTGTTAATGATTTGCTCCGGTGCTCTATTAAAAGAAGCACCTTAATTGCGAGTAGTTCCCTAGAGGCCCCGCTGCCACGGGCTAGCTGGACAGAAGATGTTGTGCAAGTTCTCATTGCGAGCATGTATGACTATATTTGGAGCACATGTCTAGGATTTTTTAGTACTTGGATGATTGTTATTATTTATCTGCAATGCCCTAGTTCTTGAAGTTACATGTTTAGACTCGTCCATACAACGCCCGTCCGTCCATCCCTATGCCTACCGCACTCGAATCCTACTGTTACTGTTACTGTTACTATTGGGCCTGTTTCACTGTTGATGTTGTTGTTGCTGTTGCTTTGCTGTTCCTACTACCAAACTGTTTCTACTGATAAACTTCTGTGAGCAAGAACTATTTCCAGGTGCAGCTGAACTAACAACTCAGTTGTTAAGGCTTGCAAGTATTCTTTGGCTCCCCTTGTATCGAATCAACAAATTGGGTAATACTAGCCGCGAAGACTGTTGTGATCCCCTACCCTTGTGGGTCATCAGAGGCACTCCCTAATATGTGAAATTAGTTATCTCCCAGGCGTATTGATCTAGTTAGAAAAGTTACAAGTTGCAAGATGGTGTGCGAGAACAGGGACACCACTATGGCCAGTTTTAGGGAGATGCTGCCGGAGCCCAGTCCTCCGGCATCTCCAAGAAACTGGTCATAGAGGCACTCCCTATTATTTGACCACGCGTATTTGGAGATCAGATCTTAATGGTAAGTACGAATCTGGACAACATCTTCATAGTTCAGGAAAGTCGTTCTACGAATCAGGACTAAAGGCCCCCCTTTAGTCCCGGTCCAGCCACAAAACGGGACTAACACACTCAAGATGCTTTGCGGACAACACTATGCACTCCCGGTTTGTGGCGTCCTGGTCCAGCCATAAACCGGGACTAACACTCAATACATTTATTAATATTAAAAAACCGAGACTACGGAATCAGGACTAAGGACCCCTATAGTCATGTTCATATCTATCCCTATAGTACTGAGCTTCAGGGTCGTCTTCGTCTCCGTCATCGTCGTCATCGTCGTGGTTGTTCCTAGGCGCACGCGGCTGGATCATCAACCCAACAATGGCATATTGTGGTGGCACCTACCACTCTGGCCTTGGATTCACGACGCATGGGGGAGGGGGATCCCGGATGACGATGCTGCTACACCCACGACCTTCACCACCGCCACCATTCTTATGGTTCTGTGGCGGCTGCAGGTACCGCAGGAGAGGATGGTCTCCCCGGACGATGTAGCGCATCATGCCGATGATAGTACGGTTCTCCCACCACAGGTGGCGGCTGGCTTCGTTGTGGTTCACCGGTGAAGGGACGTCACCCTCGTACCTGGCGAGCTCCCTTTCCTGTAGGTTAGCAAAGAAGGCATTCCAGGTGTCATAGTTGTCGGGATCCCACTGGGGATCCATCCGCTATTCCAGCATGAGCTCGTGGTAAAAGTGGTTCGTGATGGCCGCCTGGCGTGCGGAACCTTCAGGGACAGGAGGGACAGGAACCTCTCCAACGCTTAGCATCCATCCGGCAGGCGGCCGGTAGCCCGGCGGGCAAGGGAAGCTGGAGGAGCACATCGCCTTGGTCTCCTCGAGGGTCAGAATGGCCTAGTAGGCGATGTCCATTGTTCTGAGAGAGGAAGGTGTGGATGTGTGCATAACCATGGCGTAGTCGGCCTATATATATATGAAAGGGCGGGAAAACATGGCGGGAAGCGGTGGGAAATGGCGGGAAATATCTTTAGTCCTGGTTAGTGGCTATAACCGGGACTAAAATCTCGGTTCAGAGAGAAAGGGCGGGAAAACAAGGAGAGAAGCGATGGGAAATGGAGGAAAATATCTTTAGTCCCGGTTAGTGGCTTCTACCGGAACAAAAAGGTCGGTTCAGAGGGAAAGGGAGGGAAAACATGGCGAGAAGCGGTAGGAAATATCTTTAGTCCCGGTTAGTGGCTACAACCGAGTCTAAAAGCTCGGTTCAGAGGGAAAGGGTGGGAAAACTTGGCGGGAAGCGGTGGGAAATGGCGAAAAATATCTTTAGTCCCTGTTAGCAGATACAACCGGGACTAAAGCTTATTCAGAAAAAGTATTTTGAAAGTTTAGTGAGATTAAAAAATATGCAAAATATAATTAATGCATTTTTTAATTGATAATGGCAAAATGGTTAGTATTAGACTAGTTAAAATAATTATTTTATAAAACAGAACATGGATTTGGATTACTTATTCAAATTTGAGCACTTTTCATCTTGAAAGTTTAGTGAGATTCAAAAATATGCAAAATATAATTAATGCATTTTTAATTTGATAATGGAAAAATGGTTAATATTGGATTAGTTAAAATAATTATTTTTGTAAAACAGAACATGGATTTGGATTATTTATTCAAATTTAAGCACTTTTCATTTTGAAAGTTTAGTGAGATTCAAAAATATGCAAAAAATAATAGTTACTGCGTTTTTAAATTGATAATGGAAAAATGGTTAATAATTTGACTACTTAAAATAATTATTTTATAAAACATAAAATGGATTTGGATTACTTACTCAAATTCAAGCACTTTTCATGTTGAAAGTTTTCTCAAATTCATAAGTATGCAAAAAATGTATAATTTAAATGGCTAAGTGTGGAATTCTTATCTAGATTCAATCTTTGGAGCTCTACCTTATCAAACCTTTGTGCATTTTTTAGAATTTACTTGAATCATCTTGTAGTACATCAGTAGTACTGCCAAAGCCCACTTTTTCCCTTGTCTAATCCATCCTGGTTCCCACTCATCCATGATGGTTTTGTAGACATCAGGATAATCATTTTCTGCAAATCTAGTCAACATGCCTACTTTGGCAGAAGCTCACATCCTTACGTTATCACCCCTTGACCAAATATTTCCATTATTATGATCTAATAATCATGGTCTATCAATCCCCTATTCCCTTGTTTCCATTGGATCTTGGTGCTTCTTAAACCCACATGGTTTATGAGGCATCATGATGTATCTGTTATGGAAACATTAATTTCAACAAAGTTTGCCATATCTGCAAGACCACCTCAAATATAGCCAATCCCAACTCTTGCTTCCATTATCATCTATATAACTTGTTATAATCACCCATATATCCCTTGTATCAAGGTGAGCTTAGATCTCCCTAATCCAACCATGTTTAAGTTGCATAAAAATATCAAAACCCTAGATTCCCTAAAAATCTAGACTCCTCCAATTTCACCATATTTCTCCAAAACTCATGTTGGAAATGATTTATAAATAAAGTTTACATCATCTACCTTGGTTATGATAATTCTCCAAATAATTCCCATAATTAATTGCAGCCTAAAACTATTTAATTTCCATTTTAGGCAAAATCCTCCAAACCTTGTCTTCAAAGGAAAGTTGGGTTTTCTCCAAACCACTTTGCCAACTAAATGCATATTTCAGTTCTATACATCATACTCCACCTTCCAATCTCAAAAATAAATATTTTTGAGATTCTTTATTATTTCTTTTTGCCCCTTTTCTTAAGTGGCAAAAACAAGAAATAATTACTTAAAAATACTTTTATATCCAAATAAATTCCAAGAAAATTCTCCAATGTGTAATATGGTATTTAGGAACATATCACATCAAAAAAAAACCTTGGCCAATGTAAAAATATCAAATAAGCTTCTAGAAACTATTTCTGCACTTTTTGAGTGAATGATTATTTAGTGAACTAGAAATCATCCTAAAAATCTCAAATAATTCCTAGAGAGGTTTCTTGACCATACCCATATACCAGTAATATCTCCCCACCTTTGTAAAATGCAATTTATTGGACTTCCTTTACAAGCATCATTTTGATCAATTCTTGCAAACCCAATTCAAACTTGAGTCAAACCAACTCAAATCCTCACCAAAGCTTGTCAATTAATCCTGCACAGCAACCTCACTCCCTCAAGGTCGAGCTACACTATAGCATGCACTGTATCCATCCCTCCCCCTTGTCATATCCCCTTTGGAAGCATAAAGAGAGAGAGAGATAGGTACCAAATATCCCAAATCTTGCAACTTAATTACAGCAGCCACCCCTGCCTCTCTATGGTAGTGTACTAGACCCCTCACCCCACCTCTCCACCACCTCTGCTGCCCAATGTATGAGCACCATCCTCCCCAAAGCTTTGCATGGACCATGCCCATCATGCACCATTCCCTCCCCAAATAAATGGCCAGAGGCCATTCCAGCACGCCTATGTCCCTCATTTCCTCTCCTCTCCCTCCCACCTACCTACCCTAAGAGCCCTCACTCCTCTCCTTATCTGCCTAGCCCGAGAGAAGAAGAAAAAGAGCCTCCCGGCCATTGCCAAGATCTACTCGAGGTGCTCTTATCCCTGCTCTCCCCTCTCTGCATGTTACCTCCTAAGTCCCTGATCTATCCCCCTCAGCTCCCTCTTTGGACGCAGGTACTCGGAGGCCGCCTCCCAAGCCCTCGACCGAGCTCAAGTCCGAGGAGAGATCCTCCTGCAAGGGGACACGTCCGAGCTTCCTCTCCCCCTGCATGCATCTCTTGTGGAACCCCCAGAACCACTGCAGCCGACCGAGCCCCTCTGCTTCGACATGCACCCCTCCCCGGAAGTGCACTGGCGAGTACTCACAGCGGCTGACGCATGGTACTACGCGCGAAACCACCTCTAGGCGCCAAACCCTGCATGTCGCACCTCCCTGTGGACCCTGGCGTGCTCCGCTTCTCCACCGCATCTCCACTGTCGCCAGTGCCGCCTGCAGGAGCGCCCCCGCTGCCTCTCTGACGAGCTAGGGTTCCCGTGCCCTGGCCCGCGTCGAGAGGAAGGAGACGGCCTAAGGGTAGCCCGGTACCACTTCGGGCCTGACACTTGTTGACGGGCGGGTCCCACCCCATGGTTTGAATTTCTCAAACCGCCACGCGCGGTGACGCCTTGGTGGGCCGAATCCCCCACTACGCGGCCCATGACCCTCAGATCTGGCCCGGTTTGCGCATGCCCCCTTTTTCTTTTTCTATTTTAAATCCATATCTACAGGGTACTTGTTTGGATTAATTAGAAACAAAAATGAAAATTGAACCAAAATTCCCAGATCTATTTTTTCATAGATGCACTCATGTTTTCCCTAACATGCAGAGGCATTGGTGAGCCATTTTGATGCTTAGAATGAATACGATAAATCAAATCCCTAGATGTACCCTTTTATCTATTAAATTCTTTCTGTGAGTTTAACCTACCCAAATGAGGTAAACCTTGTTTGTACAGAAAGTTATAAGTGAGGCCTTTCATGTCACCCTGGCCCCATACTCATTTGCTTCCGAAAATACCCTTGATAAAAATAACAAAAACAACCTCTTTTTGACTTTAGAAATTTCCCTAGGTTAAAACAAATATGGTCTTGTTTGATTGCATGTATGACCCGCAACGACGATAGTTGCGATTGTCTAACGATGAGAAGAGAGATATTATTCATATTGGGTATTCTGGTTTTCTCGAGAAGTCCAGGGACATTTATTGCCATATTTCTATTGATCGGGCAAGCCACCTTCTTGCTCATATGCCCTTGTCTTACTGTTTTACTTATGCATGTTTTTATCTAGTTTTATACAAAGTGCATTGATTTACTGTGTAAAGTTTTATACTTGGTAACGGCCTGGCTCCTCCAGCTAATTACCAGTTGTACTTCTAAGTACAACCCCCTTGGACGACACCTAATCTCCCCTAGTATGATAGATGGTGCATAACACCATACACCTTTGGAGACCCTGTTTTAGCTGAAGCAAAAACTATGGGATGGGAAGACCCCAGAAAAGCTTACAAAAATGTTTCATTTGAAAACCTTAGCGAGGCTTGTCCTACCAAGTGATTCTTGAAAAGGAAAAAGGGTTTTTGGTTTTACCAAAAAGGATGAACGGAAGATGGAGGAAAAATGTTTACAAAACCGCACCCGGTTCTTTGTAGTTTTAATGCTAGAACAATTAACCCATGCAACCACATTACTCTGGAACGAGACGGGGCTGGTATGGAAGTTTGTCTAATCTGGTATAGGTGCCTCACACTACTACAAGCGCAAACAATCCCTCGAGGGTGGGCTTTCTCCAGACAAACGATCCATCCGTAGCATTGACCGGGAGAAGGAACGAAGGGTCTATGGACCTCCACGCGATACTATGAGTCCCTCATTGAAAGCGCACACCTGTCGAGGTGCAAAACACGTTTCGTTTGGCTTGGTAACTATATAGGGCATCCCAGTTTTGAGGGGATTAACACTCATAGGGTAGGCACTTGTATCAGAGTGGGCATCCGGAAGGTCTTGATCGGTTATTCGACCCACGATCGGTGTAGATCAGGGACGGGTAACTGAATGGTGTGGGTAAAGTGTACAACCTCTGTAGAGTGTAAATCTATTCGAATAGCCGTGTCCACGGTCATGGACAGTTCGGAAGGCTGCTGTAGAGCGGTGCTGGTTTTGATTGCAAAAAGGACTTCGGAAAAGAAATGGCTTGGAAATGCTTTAACCATGGGATGACCAGAAGGAAAAACAAATGGGTGACCAATCCTAGTGTTTTATAAAAACTTTTCAAAAGGGTGTCCAAAAATGTTTTACAATGCTTTTCAACAAAGATATAGAGACATGCTATATCTACAAGAGAAACTAATTTATAAAAGACCCTCTTATGGAGCCATCCTACCACGACCATATTGCATATCCTTTATTATTATTTTCTTAAGGTGGTTTGCGAGTATATTCAAAGTACTCACCGGCATTGTCCCTGGCTATTTACATGGCCAGACTTTCAGAAGCAAGAGGCACGATGGAGATTGCTGACGTCTATGCGAGCTAGACCGTCTTCCCAGTCAGTCGCCAGTAGGTTAAGGCATGACATGCGCTCTGCGCTTGAAGACTTCAGCGAATGATGTTGTATCGCCATAATGGCCCATTTGTAAGTGTTTGATCTTGTTACTCATGGATGTTGTAATGACACTAGTCAGTTGTGCTCATGGCTCAGTGATCATGGGAACGTGAATTGCAGGCATAACGGGTATTCTCGGACCATAAATCCGGGGTGCCACATTACTTGGCCGCTAGCAACAAAATTAAAAATCGTAATCGAGCGGCAAATTCCCCATCGACTGAGATGCATTTGGCACCCCTCCCATTCAAACATTTTGAGGCAAAATCTCCCGCTATTATTATTAGATGGACGCTAGCCAAATTCAAAATCTCAATCGAGCGGTAAAATCCCAAGCTCCTATTCGCGCAGTGTTTCCCGCTGGCCCTCCCAAAAATCCCAAGCTCCTCTGTCCCCTCCGCGACCATCGCGTGCACCGGCTGGCGGAAATTCCATGATGGCCTGAGCCGCTTGAGCTGCGGTCTCATCTACCGCCGCGTAGCTGCTTCATCGACACCCACCCAACCCGATGGCGTCATCGACCGCCCAAGCTCTGTTTCCCCTCCATCGAATGATACCCAATCGTACCGGAGCCGCCTCACCGGTGTCCACCGATTGGGTTCTAGTTCAACGAGTTCCATGTCCACTGCTCAAGACCAGCTGCACGGGCGTTGCCGTTCATGACACCGGATCTGCCTTGGCGACGCTCTCGTCCACCATGCTCAAGCCAGCATCTACCTCCCAAGTTCCCCGACCGCCCAGGATCTGCTTCCCCGACCATCCAAGATCTACTTAGCCGTAACCGCAGCACCCTCGGTGACCTGCACGTCACCCGCACGGTACCGATGATGCTTAGACGCCTCTCGACCGAGGGAACCTAATTAATATCCAACCAGTTTTGTTTTCTCAGCAATACAGAAGGTTAAAGCATGTCGTAGTAAACTACATTTTTTATAATCGTGCTAGTACATACAAGTTATTGGGCATGTCTGTTCATTGTGCTACATACAAGGTCACTGGACATTTTTTTTTGCATTTGCTTCTCTATAAATTTCAAGTAATGCACATGTTTGTTATTTTGTCATGCACATGTTCTTAGTTACTCCCTGCAACAGTAATTGCCCGCTATTGTGTAGTGTTTGCAAAATGTAAAGTCAGTGAAAAATATTAGTATAGAATCCCTATTATTGTGTAGATTCCCTGCTCCATAGTTACTAAATATATCTGGTTTGTCATGAGCTAAGTTTCTTCTATTATTTCCTCTCTAGCATCTGCTATCCTATAGTACCTGTTTAAACTCATTGTACAAGTTCAATTATAATTTTTTTGTTTCCATATGGATCTTTAAAAGTTGCAACACTGACTATTTTATTTTTCTTTGCATAGAGCTAAAAAGGGAACACTGAACATGTTGGTTTGCACAGCCTCTTCTATAGGTTCACAAGAGATGCCATTGTTTCCTTATCTGGCGGTGGTTCATCCTAAGCAACGACATAACTATCCTCTACTATGCAGTTCATTTATGGTTTGCATTCCTGCTCTACAAGTTCTCTTATGATGCCATTGTAATTTCTATCCGGTTGAATCCTAGCTAAAAAAGTAACTGCATGTCCATTGTGTAGCTCACCGCAAATTCTGAGTTACCCAACGTCTCTTGCATTCCAGGATATACTACCGCTTCCATATATATTTGTTAAAATGACCTGGCTAGTTTATATTTGCTGACATTTGAAGAAACACTCTGTTCGATTGCTCAATTCATTTGTAGGAACACTTGTGTAATGCTTGCTTGTCATGTTCTACAGGTTCACAAGCAACACCAATATATTTCATATCTAGTGGTTCTTCCTAAGTAGCGACATAGCTATCCTCTACTGTATATATAGTTCATTCGTGGTTTGCATTCATGCTCTACAAGTTCTCTTATGATGACATTATAATTTATATTCTATTGATTCCAAGCTACGACAGTAACAACAAGTCCTATTATGTGGATCACCGCAAATTCTAAGTCACCCAACGTCTCTTGCATTCCAGGATAAACAACTTCTTCAATATATATTTGTTGAAATTCTAAGAAATAGTTTGATTGATTGCTCATTTCATTGTAGGCACACTTCTCTAATGCTTGCTTGTCCTCTTCTACAGGTTCACAAGTGATGCCATTGTTTCCTTATCTGGTGTTGGTTCATCCTAAGCAATGACATAACTATCCTCTACTCTATAGTTCATTTCTAATTTACGTTCCTGCTCTACAAGTTCTCTTATGATGCTATTATAGTTTCCATCCGGTTGAGTCCTAGCTACGAAAGTAACTGCATGCCCATTGTGTAGCTCACCGCAAATTCCGAGTCACCCAACATCTCTTGCATTTCAGGATATAATACTACTTCCATATATATATATTTGTTTAAATGACCTGGATAATTTATATTTTCTAAAATTCTAATAAATACTCTGTTCGATTGCTCAATTCATTTGTAAGCATACTTGTGTTATACTTGCTTGTCATTTTCTATAGGTTCACAAGGAACGACAATATATTTCATATCTAGTGGTTTGTCCTAAGAAGTGACATAGCTATCCTCTACTGTATATATAGTTCATTCATGGTTTGCATTCCTACTCTACAAATTCTCTTATGATGCCATTTAAATTTCTATTCGGTTGATTCCTAGCTATGATAGTAACAACAAGGCCCATTTTGTAGATCACCACAAATTTTGAGTCACCCAACGTCTCTTGCATTTCAGGATAAACAACTGCTTTCTTGTCATGTTCTATAGGTTCACAAGTGATGCCATATTATTTCGTATCTTGTTCTGGTTCGTATTAAGCAACAACATAACTATCCTCTATTGTATAGTTCATTTTTTGATTTGCATTCCTGATCTACAAGTTCTCGCATGATGCTGTTATAATTTCTGTCTTGTTCATTCTTAGCTATGACAGTAATTGCATGCCATTGTCTAGTTCATTCTTCTATATATATTTGTTGAGATGACCTGGCTAGTTTATATTTGCTGAAATTCTAAGCCATACACATTGTTATATTTCTCATTTCACGGTAGGCACACTTGTTTAATGCTTGTTTGTCATGTTTGTTTGACGTGACGGTCAAAATATTTGAACCATTGACCTGTAGTAAACTCTAGTTCGTAGCTCCTGTCATATTAGTTAAATGAGTAGTTTGCCTTGTTTGATGTATTAACTTGTTATTACTTAGTTTCAGAATGCTATTATTTCTATCGCCACCAAAGAGGGGGCTGCAAGATCATGTGTCAAGGTTGTTTTCCAATGTAGATGTCACACTCAAATGGGAGATGCAGGTGATAGATGGAGAAAGCTAATTGTGGACTGATATCAACTCGATTGTCAACTGAAATGCCAATTTTTCTTTCCCTTCAGTTCATAATACTTAATAATTTTAAGTAGTTTGCATCTGATGTAATATCTAGATTAATCGCATAGGCTGTATAGGCATTTAGTTGATGTCGTCCTGATGACCCACAAGTATAGGGGATCGCAACAGTCTTCGCAGGTAGTATTACCCAATTTATTGATTCGATACCAGGGGAGCCAAAGAATACTTGCAAGCCTTAATAACTGAGTTATCAGTTCAGCTGCACCTAGAAATAGTTCTTGCTCACAGAAGTTTATCAGTAGCAACAGCAACAGCAACAGTGAAACATGAGCAATAGTAACAGTAACGGTAATAGTAGGATTCGAGTGCGGTAGGAATAGGGATGGATGGACGGGCGTTGCATGGACGAGTCTAAACATGTAACTTCAAGATCTAGGGCATTGCAGATAAATAATAACAAGCATCTAAGTACTAAATGATCCTAGGCATGTGCTCCAAATATAGTCATACGTGCTCGCAATGAGAACTTGCACAAAATCTTCTGTCCAGCCAGCCCGTGGCAGCGGGGCCTCTAGGGAACTACTGACAATTAAGGTTCTCCTTTTAATAGAGCACTGGAGCAAAGCATTAACACTCCATGAACACATGTGATCCTCACACCACAGCCATCCCCTCCGGTTGTCCCAATTATTGTCACTTTGGGGCCTTTGGATCCGGACAATGATATGTGTACACAACTTGCAGATAAGATCACAAACAATACTATCATAATGATTCAATAATAAGTTTAGATCTGAGATCATGGCACTCGGGCCCTAGTAACAAGCATTAAGCACAACAAGTTGTAACAAAGTCAAATAGCACTAATAGAGATACTAGGCACTATGCCCTAACAGATCTTATCTGATTACATGATAGAACTCATCCAATCCCTACCATCCCCAAGTCTACAACGGGGGATTACTCACTCATGGATGAGGGAAACATCGATGGTTGATGGAGATGCGTTGGTGATGATGATGGCGATGATCATCTCCAAATTCCCCCTCCCGGCAGGGTGCCAGAACGGAGTTTCTGGATCCGAATCTTGGTTTCTGGTGGTGGCGGAGCGGAACTCTTTCTAGAAAACTATCGAACCCCCCTTGGTTTTTAGGTCGAACGGAAACTTATAGGCGCAAAGGGAGGCTAAGGAGGTGCCTAGGGAGGTTGCACCCCCTCCAGGCCTCCTCTCCGTCTCTTCTTCTGGCTCTGTGGATCTTCTGCTGAAATACAATTTTTGGCATATTTTCCACGATTTTTCCTGATAGTTCATTTTCCGCACAAAAACAAGACACCAAGGTAATTCTGCTGAAAACAACGTCAGTCCGTGTTAGTTGTATCCAAATCACACAAGTTTAGAGGAGAAACAACATCAAAGTGTTCGAGAAAGTAGATACGTTTGGACGTATCAGCTCCCCCCAAACTTAGCTTATTGCTTGTCCTCATGCAATTCAGTTGAAAACTGAGTGCGATAGAAGAACTTTTACGAACACTTTGCTTCATATGATGTAAATGTTCTCTGCACAGGAGTAGATGCTTAGACAATTCATAATAAGGAGTATGCAACTAAGTCTACTCAATAGACATTGCAAGCTATGAAGAAAAACCAACTCAAAAATAATAAGTAGCATGAAACATAAACATAAGTAACATTGCAATGCTCATAATAAGGTATGATAGAGTGGTATCTCGCTTTCCTTTGTTTGAAGAGCTCAATATAAATTCCATGGCACCTCTGAAGTTCACATGAAGACTAGAAGTAAAGATATCATAGATACAAGCATCAAAGTCATGACATAATTAACCAAGTTTTGGAACAAACACAAGAATGACAACTATGCTCTCAAGAAGGTGCTCATAGAATAAGTGGTGACTCAACAAGGTTGTGAAAATGGTTTTGTGAAGGTTTGAAAGGCTTCCCAATGCTGAAAGGAAGGTACTCGTTAGCTTTGAGCTCTCATTAACCCTATCATTGGAATCTTCATGTGGTTAAGGTGAAAGTGAGGTCCACTCTCAATCACATGCTTGACAGACCATAGACTGGAAATCCCAAGTCCCTTGAGTACAAGGGTCGCTCTGCATGCTACTCAACTTTGGTCACCTGAAAGTTCTTGTCATCGAGAACCACCAACGGGGTACCCCTTGCACATGGTACAAGAGCTTTCCCATGACCAAAATGACAAGGCCAGCATACAATGAGCATCTCAGCAATCTTTTTATTTACCATATGCATAGCTTTTTATTGAGGACGCTTCATAGATGCTCATTATGGTGATGTTGCAAGTTTCCACCATGATTAAGCATGGCTTAGGCTAGCGGCTCAGGCGTTTCTCTAACACAATGTATAAACTCCATGAACTCACAACCTCCCCTTTGATTTCACATCGTCGACATCCGTAAGCAAAAGAGCAAGGAAACAACTGGATGAGATATCCAAAAAGTGTTGAAAGCGTTCCCCGTGACAGCATGGTTCTGCTGACTCCCAGTATATAATTAGCAAGCATATAACTTTTATGGACTAGTCACAATGGTTTAGAATTATTAAGCGCAAGGAATAAAGTGTGCCATCAAGTTCTTGAGAGCTTTACTAACTAAATTTCCCAAAACAGACAAACATTTTATTTTGGAAGAAAACACGGCATATAGAATATGCACTATGCTAATAGGTATGTATGGTGGACACAGCTGGCAATATTGGTTTGGGGGAGTCGAAAGCACAAGTAGAGCACATACTCAGTGCAAGTGAAGGCTAGCAATAGAGAGGGAGCGACAAACAAGAGAGCAATAGCTGTCATAATCATGCTTGCAACAAAACATGATTAATTATGGCATGAAAGTGATACAAGAACTCTAAGGCAAAATAAATCATCGAGGCTTACTGACTATTGGTTAGTCATATGAATGCGTGAGCATGTGCCAAGTCGATTCACATGAACAGTCAGAGGAGGATATCACAATGTCATACCAAAGTATGAATAAAACAATGCAAGCAAACATTCATATGACATGCTACAAACTATTAGCAAGCTGGAGCTAATCATAGACAAGCAAGAACTACTAGGCATCCATAATGACATACACCTTACACAAATAGGCTAAGCATGCTCACTATGATGAGTATATGAACAAAATTGAATCAAATAGAGTTCGTTACCAGCCTCTTACCACACCTCGAGTTGTCTTAATCTTCATTATTGCCCTTCACTTGTGTGACTTGAATAATTTACATGAAACCAAAGTCCACTGAGGACGGCTGAACCCTGCAAAGAACTCACAAAACCAAAGAAGAACAACAAATATTTTTGGTGTTTTCGATTTTTTAGAAACAAGCAAACAAAGAAAAACCAAACAAAAACAAAGCAAACCAAACAAAGCAAAATCTTTTTGGATTTTTATTTTAAGGCAAACCAAATCAAAGAAACAAACCAAGAGAAACAGCGAAAATATGTTTGGTATTTTTGGGTTTTTAGAAAGAAGCAACAAAAATCAAAAAGAAAGCGAAACAATGGATGTACAAAGAACCGACCGAACATGATATATAGATGAGCGTGATGTCGGTATACCTCCCCCCAAGCTTGCTTTTGGCCTAAGTGGGGCTCAATAGCACGGGTAGTAACCCCATGCTGGTGGGTCATCATAGGAATGATCATAGTGAGGCACTTGCAATGAAGAAGAAGACGCGCCCCAATCAAATGAGGGCTGCTGGTATGAAGCCTCTCCCAAGTTGGAGGGCTGAACCGAATTGTCTTCGGCATCCTGTTAAACATTCTCCTCTTGTTGGGAGAGTTCCCCCACATAAGTGTCAACCTCCTCCTCCGTAAGCGACCATCCTTGCCTGTTATCAACGTTAAATAAAGCAGGTGCAGGCAAATAAACTATTTTCTCAATCCTCCCCTTTCTCCGACCTTGCTGGGAAAAATATAGTTCATATGGTAAACTTCTCACATTATCCCCAAGGAAACAAAACCATGGTGAATCATGGATTCAATATCAAGCCTCTCTATGGGGAACTGAAAATCTGAATAATGAGGCTCTAAACCATGGAAAGCTAGCAACCTAGAAGCAATGAGACCTCCACCAATTCCACCCTTCTCGCGGTTGGTGGTGAGACGGTGAGCTATTAGAGCACCCAAATTATAAGATCTATTCCTATTCAGAGCAGCTGCGATAAAAGCTAGATCAAAAGAAGACAACTTTCTAGCAATCTTTCTAGCAAGAACACACTTGGTAATGAAATAGGAAAAGTATCTAATAGCTGGGAGCTGAATGTTCCGAATTTTACCACTTTCCTTTGAGAATTCGAAACCTTGACAAATCTCAACATATAAATCCATAAGTGACTTGGGCCTCTCCTTGATCTTCTCACAAGATCCCCACTAAGGTACTCTAATTGCTGCACAGAAATCAGCAAGAGGCAGGTCGACAGGTATATTATATATTTTGTAATGGACCATGGGATTAGAAGTACACCAAGTGAACCGGAAATCCTGCACAAAAGCCATGGTTATCTTAACATATTGGAATGGTTCACCTTCAAAAAAGTGTTCCAACCCTGCATTAGTAACCATAGTTTGGAAATCTTGGAGGATCCCTGCAGCTCTCATAAATTCTTGGCATGGATATATGGAAGGAAAAACTGCCTCCTCGGGATGAACCTTCATTGGCTCATGCACCATCATGTCATATTGGTTCAGTGGATAAGCACTTATCTTCCTTGCTAAAAATTTTAGACAACCATCAAACCAAGTGATTTCTAAGTTGATAAAAGATGAGCAACTACTATAGGAACATACTAGAGGGCTACACATGCATCAAAACAAATTTTCTAAGAAAAGAACAAGCATGCAAGCTCAAACAACCTATCACCTATAGCAGCAAAATACTCAAGATACAATCTACCAATCACAAATCTAATTAGACAAGTGGAGGAGGCCCATACCAAGGAGCAATCCTTCCAAAAATCAGCACTTGAGATGGGCTGAACAAGGAGATCGAAAAATGCGAGCAAGAACAACATGAACTCGAGCTTGAGCAAGTTTTCTAGTGTTTTTTGGGAGAGACAAAGAAGGTGGCTTTGAGGAGGCAGCCTGGAGGGGCCCAGGTGGGCCAGACCCCCCAGGAGCCGCCACCTGGTAGGTCGCGCCTACCAGGGGTATGGTGGCCCCCTGGGTCACCTTAGGTGCCACTCTGCCCCTTTTTTCGAGGAAAAATTTATTTTGAATTTTCTGGGATTTTTGGGGAAACTTTATTTTTGGCCAATTTTCAGGGTATGAAAATTGATTTTCTCGCAGAAACAATTTTCATAAGAAGCAAAAGCAAATCAAAAGCCAAACTACAGGAGCTCTAAGAAACAAACAACTAGCAAAACTAAAGCTAAAGCAAATACTAGGAAGGAGAAAGGAAAAAGAAAGCAAGTATAACCATAGTGGAAACATTATTTTGTTCATTAAAATCCTTTTGTTAACAAGGTTGATCAAGTCTTGTTACCAAAACAATCTTATACGAAACAAAGCTTTGCATTCCACAAGGTGATTATGTTACCTCATACTTGATAGCAATGGTCCCAATCATAATAGTTTCAAAATTTTCTTGTGGAATGGGACAATATTTTCAATGGAATTCAGGCAATAGCTCTTAACAACCTTCTTGGGGAAATAGACAGTGTGCTATTTTTCATTAATATTGAATGTTACTTTTCCTTGATTACAATTGATGACAGCACCTGCAGTATTAAGAAAAGATCTCCCAAGAATAATAAACATATTATCATCTTCAGGCATTTCAAGCACAACAAAATAAGTTAATACCATGCAATTATGAGCAACTTGAACAGGAACATCCTCACATATACCAACAGGAATAGTAGTTGACTTATCAGCCATTTGCAAAGAAATATCAGTTGGTATCAACTTTTCTAGCTGGAGTCTCTTATAGAGAGAAAAAGGCATAACACTAACTCTAGCTCCCAAATCACATAAAGCAGTTCTAACATAATTATTCTTAATAGATCAAGGAATAGTTGGTATACCTGGATCATCAAGTTTCATTGGAACCTTACCATTGAAGGAATAATTAGCAAGTAGAGTAGAAATCTCCTCATTAGGAATCTTCCTTTTATTAGAGACAATATCCTTCATATACTTTGAATAAGGAGGCAACTTAATAGCATCAGTCAAAGGAATTTGCAAGCATAAAGGTTTCATCCACTCACAAAATTTGTTGTAGTGTTCTTCCTCCTCTGACTTGTGTTTCTTACCTGGAATAGGCATAGGTTTCTGCACCCAAAGTTCTCTCTCTTTACCATGTTTATTAGCAATAAAATCTTCCTTTGTGTACCTAGTGTTCTTAGTGTGCTTCTCAGGTTCTTCCCCACCTTCCTCCTTATCAGGAGACTCATTTTTATCATTACCACTCTCAGTTTCAGCATCAGAGACAAATATACTATTAGGATCTACAGAAGGTTCAAGTGGTTCCTCAACTATCTTATTTTTCTTTTTCTTTCTCTTACGAGGACTACTACTATCCTCACCTTGTTGGGAATCCTGCTCTATTCTTTTAGGGTTTCCTTCAGGATATAAAGGGTCTTGAGTCGCTATACCACTCCTAGTTCTCATTCCAAAAGCATGTTTATCTCCTGAAGCATTAACTAGCATATCCTTTTATACCTTAGCAAGTTGATCAAGTTGGGTTTGAACAATTTGAAAGTGTTTACAAAGCATTTTAATATCATTAGAAGTTCTTTCCACAATATCTTTCAACTCATGGATGGCTCTAGAGTTTTCCAATAAATGATTCTAAACTTGTTTATTAAAATACCCTTGCTTAACAATAAAAGTGTCAAGTTCCTCTAAACATTGATCAGGAGGCTTACCATAAGGAATATCACCTTCATCAAAGTGTTGGAGAGAGTGTACCTCAATAGTAGATGAGTGGGGAATAGGCTTACATAATTCTTCTATAGGAGGTAGATTCTTCACATATTCAGCTCTAATGACTTTCTCCTTTAGACACTTCTTAGCTTCCTTCATCACTTCATCATTTAATGCAATAACTCCCCTCTTCTTTGTTGTTGGTGCTGGAATTGGTTCATAAAAAACTACTCCAGGAGTAATAGGCTCAGGTGCATTCAGCTCAGTTAAAGTCCAATCATCATAATTCTTGCTTATTTTAGCCATTAATTCTTTAGCATCTGTAGGAGTTCTTTTCCTGAAAACACAATCAGCAAAGCTATCTAGGTAGGTCCTAGAATCATCAGTTAGTCCATTATAATAAATATCAAGAAGCTCATTCTTAGGTAATGGACATCCAGGATGTGCATGAATCAAGGCACAGAACCTTGTCCATGACTCATGCAATTTCTCTTCTTCTCCCTGTTTAAAATCAAAAAGTCTCTGCAAATCATCATGTCTAGCACTGGGAGGAAAATATTTCTAGAAGAAAGAAGCAATCAAGCAATCAGGGCTATCAATGGAACTAGGAGGTAATCTATTAAACCAAGCGCTAGCTTCTCCTTTTAGTGAAAAAAGGGAAGATATTAGCAACAAAGTACTTACGCATCTTAAAATCATCAGAGAACAAGGCACTCATAGTATAAAGCTCATTCATATGAGCCACAACACTCTCATTTTCAGTCCCACAAAAAGGTTCTTTCTCAACAATATCTAAATAAGATAAATCAAGAGAGAAATCATAATCTTCATCTTTAATATATATGGGAGAAGTGGCAAACTTAGGATTAGAGGACATCTTAGGCATAATAGTACGTCTAGAAAGGAGACTCTTAATAGCACTAGTACCATGTGTGTTTCGGCACACTTCAACAAAATCATCAGTGAACTCAATGTAACCATCATTAATATCATAACTCTCACTAGTCTCAGGTGAGCTAACAGGTGTAACAATGTCTTCACTAGGAGTTTTGGTATTTCCTAGATTAGCCATAGTAGCATCTAGAAAAGGACCTAATGAACCACTCGCATCAAGCATAGTAGAAGTAACATCATGAGTATCAAAAGCAGTTTCAGAGTCAGCAGTAGTAGCAGTGTGTTTAGCATGTGTATGTGGTGGTGGTGTAACAAGCTTACTTATAACAGACGGTGAAACAAGAGCAACAGAGGTGTTTAGGATTGTACCTCTTCTTGTAGTGGATGGTAAAATAGGGAACTTTCTATCACGAGACTTCCCCATGATGAAAGGTGTAGCAGTGAACAATAATAGCTCCAAGTGAACTTACAAATAAAGATATGCTCTCCAGCAACGGCGCCAGAAAATAGTCTTGATGACCCACAAGTATAGGGGATCGTAACAGTCTTTGTGGGTAGTATTACCCAATTTATTGATTCGACACAAGGGGAGCCAAAGAATACTTGCAAGTCTTAGCAACTGAGTTGTCAGTTCAGCTGCACCTGGAAATAGTTCTTGCTCACAGAATTTTATCAGTAGCAATAGCAAAGCAACAACAAAGAATAAGGAAACATGAGCAATAATGTGAATAATGTAAAGATGGGATTCGAGTGCAGTAGGCTTAGGGATAGATGGACGGGCGTTGCATGGACGAGTCTAAACATGTAACTTCAAGATATAGGGCATTGCAGATTAATAATAACAAGCATCCAAGTACTAAACAATCCTAGGCATGTGCACCAAATATAGTCATACGTGCTCGCAATGAGAACTTGCACAACATCTTCTGTCCAGCCAGCCCGTGGCAGCGGGGCCTCTAGGGAACTAGTGGCAATTAAGCTGCTCCTTTTAATAGAGCACCGGAGCAAAGCATTAACACTCCATGAACACATGTGGTCCTCACACCATAGCCATCCCCTTCGGTTGTCCCAATTATTGTCACATTGGGGCCTTCGGATCCGGACAATGATATGTGTACACAACTTGCAAATAAGATCACAAAAAATACTATCATAGTGATTCAATAATAAGTTCAGATCTGAGATCATGGCACTCGCGCCCTAGTGACAAGCATTAAGCACAACAAGTTGCAACAAAGTCAAATAGCACTAATAGAGATACTAGGCAATATGCCCTAACAGATCTTATTCGATTACATGATAGAACTCATCCAATCCCTACCATCCCCAAGCTACATCGGGGGATTACTCACTCATGGATGGGGGAAACATCGGTGGTTGATGGAGATGCGTTGGTGATGATGATGGCAATGATCCTCTCCAAATTCCCCATCCCGGCAGGGTGCCAGAACAGAGTTTCTAGATCCGAATCTTGGTTTCTGGTGGCAGCGGTGGAGCGGAACTCTTTCTGGAAAACTATCAAACCCCCCTCGGTTTTTAGGTCGAAAGGCAACTTATAGGCACAGAGGGAGGCCGAGGAGGTGCCTAGGGAGGCTGCACCCCCTCTAGGCGCGGGGTCAGGTGGGCCCGCTCCTAGGGTGGGTCTGGGCCCCCAGGCCTCCCATCCGTCTCTTCTTCTGGCTCCGTGGATCTTCTGGTGAAATATAATTTTTGGCATGTTTTCCGAGATTTTTCCTGATAGTTCGTTTTGTGCACAAAAAACAAGACACCAAGGTAATTCTGCTGAAAACAGCGTCAGTCCGTGTTAGTTATATCCAAATCACACAAGTTTAGAGGAGAAACAACAGCAAAGTGTTCGAGAAAGTAGATACGTTTTGGACGTATCACGTCCACACATAGCGGTAGGCGGTACTATACCTGCGCTAGCCAGGTCGATTAGGGTACAATATCGTGGTTTGCATTTGCCCGTCTTGTATTAGGACGACGATGAACAGTAAAAAATTCTCACAAGTTGTACACCTTTTATGATATCAGAATGATAAACTGTAAAAGACTGTAAAAGTAACGGGCCCGTCCCATAGGCATGCTGCGTAACAGTAAAAGGCCATAACAGTGACAAGCCGAAACAGTAACCGGCCAAAAAAATAACTAGCTAAAACAGTAATCGTCTAAAAACATTAACAGGTTGAAACAGTAACGAACCAGAACAGTAAAAGGGCCAGAACCTTAAATGGCCAAAACAGTAACGGGCCAGAACAGTAGTAGGCCAAGACATAAAAGGGTCAGGTAGCAGGCCAGAATAGTAACTGGCCGAATTACCCTAGTGATAGAATAGTAACAGGCCGACAAACCTATCAGGCTAAAAAATTAACAGGCCAGAATATGCTCAGGACGTTTATGGCCCTGAACAGTAATGGACCTGAATGTGTTTGGTCCGCAACGGCTTACAGAAAAGGGCCAGGTAGCAGGCAAAAATAGTAACAAGCCGAATTTACCCCAGTGGTAGAATAGTAAGAGGCCGAGAAACCTACCAGGCTAAAACATTAAAAGGCCAGAATATGCTCGGGACATTTATGGCCCTGAACAATAGTGGACCCGAATGTGTTTGGTCGGCAACGGCTTACATAAATGGGCCTATTTCAAAAAGTGCAGAATATAGTAACAGGCTAGAAAGGTTACAGTCCAAAGAGGGCTGACAAAACGAGCCTATTTCAAACAGTACAGGGCGGGAAAGTAATGGGGCCGATAGTTTACGGGCCTTACAGATGGGCTAATTTCAAACAGTGTATGTCAAAATAGTAACGGGCCCAAAAGTTTATGGGACACCACTGGCAGCACTAGTGGGCCCATTTGTAAAACTGTAGGACGAAATAGTAATGGGGCATGATACTATTGGGCTTGCTTAACGGGCCAATCCACTTAATAATTATTAGGCCTTGGTTAGGCCTGGCTTCTACCAGGGTTTCATTGAAATTTAACAGTGTTTGTGACATGGCAGTTTGCATGACGTCAGCAGTCAACGGGGCTAGCAAACAGATCTACGATGGAACGACTTTTTATCGCTGAAGGGTGCGATCCACCACGGTCAAAAAAAACTATGGTAGATTCATTTGTGATGGGGCTTCTCCCACGAAGGTCATCTGTCGTAGAAGGCTTTTCAACCACAAAAAACATACCTTCAACCATGAAAATCGTCCGTTGTAAAAGGACATTTTTATGGTAGTGTGAAATCATCTTTGATAATTGGCCACCATTTTTTTAGAAAGAGGCCATTAAATCCATCTGGTCCTGGATATTTATCAATTGGGAATTCCTTTACAACAATCTCAATTTCTTCTAGAGTGAAAGGATTATCTAAGTGGGATAAATCATGCCGTTGGACAATTTCATTTAGATTAAAGATCATGTCTAAGCCTTTAGAAGTTCTAAGTCTGTCTTTGTATGAATTCCATATAACTCCTTCTTTATGGTCATGACTGAATTTTTGATCATTATCACTAGTTTTTATAGAAGTAATATAACTTCTTCTATAATTTTGAGAAGCAACAACATGAAATAACTTGGTGTTTTCATCCCCAAGCTTTGCCCATTTAATATTTTCTCTACTGTTCCAATAGATTCTATTGGCTTCCATAAGTCTTTGGATGTATTTCTGTAGGATCTTCCTGAAGTTAGTCTCATGTATAGCTAGAATTCTCTGATCTTCAAGTCCATCAAGAAGGGCAAGAATAAACTTGCAGTTTTCAATAAGCAGATTAAGCTTAGATAGACTTTTGCTCCATTTCTTTAATCCAGCTCTCAGGCACTTCAGATCCATATTCTTCGGACTTTCTTTACGAAAAAGAACAATCTCGGCATAACTCAGGAAATTGAGAATGTTCTTTCTAGATAGTTGGAAACTCACACCAACGTCATTGTTTACTACAATAAGATGCACCCATCTACCTCAGAAAACACATTTAACTCAAGAGCAATGTACCGCGCTTACTTATATCTCAAGTTTGACCTAATTTCATTAAATCGGCAAAAATTCAGTGAACTGTGTGAAGTTAGCTACAAAGCTTGAAAAATGGAACTATAAGAAATCGTGGTCCACTTTGTGTGATAATTGGGGCGGTCGCATTTTACTCTAACTATGGTAGGTCCATTAGGAGCGAGGTGCTTAAGTTAATACGGTCGGTGGAAGTACAAGTTACATCAAGGACCTCATAAAAATGAAAATTACATCCAAGTCTATGCACAAGGTCCCTGAAACTATGCAATGAAGTATGTTTTGAGGTTTGTGCATACTAGCGTTCATTGTGCTAAAGACTATCAATAGAATCTTCTAGATGCTAAGAATGGAATAGAAGATCCAATGGTTAGTAATGTTTGGATTTTCTAGTCTTGATCAAAAGGTAAATGTTCAAAGTTATCCGTACACTATATAGTGGTATTGTATTGTAAGAGATAAGACAAGATAAAGATAAGATAAGATAAGAAGTACTACTGTGAATGGCTGATGTTTTTAATAACCTTCCCTCCCGATGTTTGGGAAGCAAGTGAAAATTTTGGAACCGGAAAAATTTGTTTTTTTTTGCTGCCAATGACCAAAGTGGAAACTCGCACCGATGGCATTGTTTACTAAAATAAAATGCACCCATATACCTCCAAAAAGACATTTAATTCAAGATCAATCCCTTTCTTACTTGTAGCTCAAGTTTGACCTAATTTCATTCAATCGACAAGAAGTAAGTGAAGTGTGCAAAGTTAGATAGGAGGCTTGAAAAATAGCACTATAAGAAACCGTGGTCCACTTTGCGTGATAATTGGGGCGGTTGCATTTTCTTACAACTATGGTAGGTCTCATAGGAGCGAGGTGATCAGTTAACATGGTCAGTGGAAGTACAAGTTACATCAAGGACCTCATAAAAAATGAAAATTACATCCAAGTCCATGAACTTAGCACAAGGTACCTAAAACTATGCAGTGAAGTGTGTTTTGATGATTGTTCATACTAGCTTTCATTGTGCTAAAGACTATGAATATAATCTTCTAGATGCTAAGAATAGAAAAGAAGATCCAACGGTTAGCAAATGTTTAGATTTGCTAGTCTTGATCCATCGGTCAATATTCAAAGTTATATGTACACTAAAGGAAGGCAACCAATAGGTTTAACGACCAACTATACGGCGGGAATATTATCTGGCCCTATAGTTGCCTCCGCCTTCGTCCTGTCAAAAGCAACAACTTTTGTGAAGAAGTCATATGTGAAAACATAGCACAACAACCGACGTTCCCTCTAGAAGGGAAAAAGAAGAGATCCGGAGAAGAAGGGGAAGACATTCTTCATCTTGCTCCACAATCTTCAACCTCCTAGCCACCACACTCGCATAGCCATTACTTGTACTTGAGAGAGTGTGTGTGTGTGTCTGCCAACACCCGGATTTTTAATCCCAGATGCCTGTTATGCCATACATCACAATTCCAGGATTACCATTTTTGCGAGACATAACAGATTTGGATATCACAATCATCCATTACAAACCATACATAAGGTCTTACACAAATAAGGATCTCATGATCCAAGTTCTTAATACAACTCAAGCAGCGGAATAATGTAATAGTAACGATAGCGTAGGCGAAGCTCCATCTTCGGGGTCACAGGCAATGCTGACGATGGGAGGTGATCCTAGTTGTCGTAACATTCCTGCGGTCCGTCATCCTGATACTCCTCTTCATAGTCTGGCCACGGGAATAGCTAGGGACAAAGCCATGAGTACTCTTTAAGTACTCGCAAACTAATACTAACAAGTTAAGGGGGGTTTTTGTAGTAGGATACTAAGCTCTAGGGTTGTTTTGCCAAAAAGCCAGATTTACCTCTACTACGTTTAGAAGCACATAAAAACTAGTTAAAAGTTTTATAACACCTAAGTGGGAATTTGAATTTCATATCACAACTCTACTATGGTCAAGTCAAAGTCACAATTCATTTCACAAGTCATTTTGAAAACAATCTGATGGGGGAATAGTATGGCCACTCCAAATGTCCATAACCACGGACGCGGCTATTCGAATAGTTTGACACTCTGCAAAGATTGTACACTTTCACCACAACATTCGATACATCCGTTAGGAACAAATCCTGAATTCACCATACTCAGTATGCGGATAATCAATCCTATCCTTTCAGTTACACGCCCTAGTATAGGCACCTCTCCTGTGAGTTTGGCCTCCCAACCATGACCAGCTATCATCTTGGGTACTGCACAGGTGGACAATCTTCACAAGGTAGCCTCAACTCAGACCTTGGCCGCGAGGGAACCCATACTAAGGTATATAAATTTCCAGTCAAGCCCTACCCAAATTTCGGGTATTGTGGTTGTATGATAAAATTGGAATGGTATCGCATCCAGACAACCATCAGTTTTATAAAGGGATAAGGCTCATGCCTTATCATTTTCATCATCAAAATCATCTGGTGTTCGGAAACACATGTCAAAACATTTTAGTAGAATGACTAATCATTCTAAGGTTTTCATAACCATTTTCACCAAGTATTCCCATCTAAAGTTGATCAAGTTTTATACTTAGCACTAGCATCTACAATTGGTGGTAAATCCTAATGAGGGGTGGTACACAAGTGGAGATTTGCTAAGTTCAATCTCATGCCTTAGGATGACATCAAGATTATCTAACTTAGGCCAAATTTTATGCTCTTTATGCTACCTTCCAATGTTCTTCTAGTATCTACAATTCACTATGTAAACTCTAAGAGAAAGCTTTGATAAAGAAATAAAGTATAAAGCTTGCACGTAAAACTAGGATTGGGTTATCAAGTGGATATGATCACATATGCTTAAGGCATATAGTGGTCATGGTAACAAGCAAGTATTAGCTTGCATAAGTATCAGTATAAGCTTGTATTAGTAGGGTATCTTGCAAGTGTTAGCTTGCCTTGTGCAGAGCAGTGGTTGAAGTTCTCCTCGGCTTCCTCCTTGTAGTATCCTCCTTCCTCCTCGTATCCTTGGTCGGTACTAGCGTATATAAATAAATACGAGGTACACAATCACC
This sequence comes from Avena insularis, assembly GCA_023614405.1. NCBI lineage: Eukaryota > Viridiplantae > Streptophyta > Magnoliopsida > Poales > Poaceae > Avena > Avena insularis. Next base: position 120,470,156 of record CM042689.1, on the reverse strand, counting down.
AAACAATACTTAACTATTTTCAATCATCACACAAAGGTTCACTATAGATGATCTAGCATCATCACTAATATTACAAGGATTAAAGCATTTGTCTTATTTATTTTAATTTGAGAAAAGTAATTTCTACTCATTGAAAAACTACTTAATATTTAATATTCTCCAACTCAAACATGGGATCATGTTGACACATGTCATCACCACATATTTCAGTACATGGGAATGTGATTTAAAGTGGTGTCACAATTTAATAAGGTTTAACCTTTTTATTTTAACTAAATAAAGTGACTAGAAATGCCTATGTGACATTCTTTTATTACTTGAACATTATTTCTGCAAGTAAACCCATATGTTTTTATATATTCTGAAAGGTATGATCAAATGTTATTTTTGAGAGTTGGAATCAACTCAAAAGCATTTATGGTTGAATTTTGAAAAATGTTTGAATGCAGAAAATCTTCTGCCTTGTTATTTTTACCATGGTTGATCCACATATCCAAATGATTTGAATACAACGGTCTTGGATTAAGCATTTCAGTACCTTTCTAGTAAAATTGATTTCATGCATTTTGGTTCAGTGAATCGAGGTGGGTTGATTTTTGAATATAGGTACAGAACTATGTTTGAAATTAAAAGAATAAAGCTTAATTTGAATTGTTGGGTCGCGCGGGATGTTTTACCGGACCGGCCCATTACACAGAGCGCGTACGCGGGTTGGTTAAGTGGCTGTCCCCACGCGTCAGTGAGACGGGGAGGGGCGAAGCGGTACGGGGTGATCTAGGCCACACGATCTAAATCTAATCGAACGGCTACGGCTCATCGTCCATGTCGGGCAGCGCCGGTGAGACAGAATCCTAACACAGCAGGTGGGGGTCGTGGGAGGCTCATCGGGGCTCAGGAGAGGGTCGGCGACGGGGGCGAACAATGAAGTCGACGACGGCGGTTCTCCTGGTACCGGCAGCTCCTCCTGAGGCGGCTCCAATCGACGGCTCCCTTCTTCTCCAGCAGCGGCGGGCTCCGGCCAAATTCCGGCGATGCGCTGCTCGCCTTGCTCCGGGAGTGAGGTGGGGGTGGTTATGGGTGAGAGGGGAGTGAACTGGTGTGGCGAATACGAGCGGTGGAGGCCTCTATTTATAGTGGCGAGAGGGGAACGACGAGCGCGGGCTGAGTTCGTCGTGGTCGACAGCACAGGCAGCTATCGGCATGGGCGACGGTAGGGGCGATGCTATGTTCCCTGGAGAATACGAGCGGTGGATGCCTCTATTTATAGTGGCGAGAGGGGAACGACGAGCGCGGTCTGAGTTCGTCGTGGTCGACAGCACAGGCAGCTATCGGCATGGGCGACAGTAGGGGCGGTGCTATGTTCCCTGGTGAAGCTCAATGGCGCAGTGGCGAGGCGTAGGGCGGTGCTGATCGGTCAGAATGCTTCGATGCTCTAGGCGGGTCCGACAGAGGTTTTGATGGCGCACAGCGCGCGTGGTCCGCGCGGCAGCGAACGGGCATGTCTGGCGGGGTGCTGGGGTGCTGGAGATCATCCCTGCAAGCGGCGAGGGCGGCGCGCTGTCTGTGGGTGCTGGTCGAGCGTGGCGCACGGGCGCTCTCTCGACATGGTCACAGAGAGGTTTGGCATGGGCGTGGCATGTGGTCCAGGGGCTGGCATTGCTCGGGGCTGGGACAGAGAGTGGCGGTGGGCGGTGCTGCATTCCCAGACAAGTTTGGTGAGGCTAGTGTGGCTGCTAGCTCGCTGGCGACAATGGGGTGGAAAGTTTGCTCTCGGCATGCTCACCATTGATGGCTAGGCTTTCTTACAGTTGTGCTAAAGATAGTTAAAGGGGCTAGATGATCTACTAAGGGCTAGTTGCAACCAGAGAGGGAGCAAGTTAGGCCAATTTTATTGCACACTATAGTGTTTATTGTTTGTTTGATTTGAATCTGCAAAGTGTTTGATGAAATGGCCGCAAGAACTTTAAATTTGAATTTTGAATTCAATCTTTGTGGGTTTTCTAGGCACATTCTAGGGAGTGTCTGGTTAGTTGGATTAGTCAAGGGGCACTGGTTTGGTTGGGTTTTGAAAATGGGTGATCTTCACATATGAATAAAATTCAATTTTGAATTGTGATTTGAATGTGGTTGCCAAAGGGTTCTGCAAGTTTTAAAGGTGGGCCTTGATTCACTTTTACTAGTTCTATCAAGGGGTGAAAAGAATTGGGAATGTTTCTGTTTGAAATCTTGGACTAGAAACACTCAAAGTGACCTAGTGAACAAGATTGGCAAAAATGACCATTTGCTTTATTTGGTTTGTTTTTTATTTTAACTTTATTTGTTTCTGTTTAGAAAAGTTTTAGATGATGTTATAATTGTCTTTAAACCATTTCTTGCTAATTAGATTAATCACACAAAGTCCATTCATGCAATTGTCAAATCATTTCATTCACACATGCATTCATATGATTTTAATTAATCAAAGATTTTGTTAACCCTAATTTTAGTGATTAGAGTTTGATGATCCTTGTTTTATATTTTTGGGATGTTACATACCTTCCCCCCTTAAACAAAATCTCGTCCCGAGATTTGAAAAAGGACGAAAAATATTACCTAGGATTTAAAGAGATCGGGAAACTCCGTCCTGATGTGATCTTCGTGCTCCCAGGTAGCTTCTTCTTCAGTGTGGTTGCTCTACTGAATCTTGAGAAACTTGATGCTTCGGGTCCTGGTAGTCCTGAAAGCTTCTTCCAAAATACGATGGGTACTTCGGGATAGGTCAGGTCATCATTGATTTCTATGGTCCGGTGATCAATATTCTTGAAAACTTCAGTCTTCTCCGGAACTTCGAGGCATTTGCGAAGTAGCGATATATGGAACACATTGTGCACGGCTGACATTTCTTATGGTAGTTCCAATTGATATGATACTTCTCCTCGACGATTCAGAATCTTGAAGGGTCCGATATATCTGGGGGCTAACTTTCCTTTCAGCTAAAAACACTGCATTCCTTTCAATGGCGACACTTTAAGATACACAAAATCTCCGATATTGAAAGCGAGGTCTCGACGTCTCTTGTCGGCGTAACTCTTCTGTCTTGACTGGGCGGTCTTGAGGTGCTCACGAATCTTGTGAACTTTCTATTCTGCTTCTCGTAGGATATCGGGTCCGAAAATCTGACTCTCTCCTACTTCCGACCAATTCAAAGGGGTGCGACATTTCCTTCCATACATAAACTCAAATGGGGCCATTTGTAGACTTGCTTGATAACTGTTGTTGTAAGAAAATTCTGCGAAAGGCAGACAGTCTTCCCATTTAGATCCATACTCTAGCACACATGCTCTCAACATATCTTCGAGTATTTCATTTACTCGCTCCGTTTGTCCATCAGTCTGAGGGTGATATGCTGTGCTGAAATCTAGTCGGGTTCCTAAATCTTCTTGGACTTTCTTCCACAATCTCGAGGTAAACTGAGTTCCTCGATCCGATACAATGTTCTTGGCGACTCCGTGCAAACTGACGATTCTAGCAATGTATAACTCCGCTAGCTTCGAACTCTGGAATGTGGTCTTGACTGGTAAGAAATGGGCGACTTTGGACAATCTGTCAACTATGACCCAGATAGAGTCATTTCCCCTACTAGAAGTAGGTAATCCGGTGATAAAGTCCATTCCAACTGAATCACATTTCCATTCCGGAATCTGTAGAGGTTGCAAGAGTCCAGCGGGTCTTTGATGTCCCTCCTTGACTCTCTGCATATATCACACTTGGCGATATAGCTTCTGATTTCTCTCTTCATCTTATGCCACCAAAATTGTTCCTTCAAATCCTGATACATCTTCGTTCCTCCAGGGTGGATAGAATAAAGAGTATCATGGGCCTCTTTCAAAATTACTTCTTTCAATTCCGAATCTGCGGGTACACAAAGGCTTCTTTTGTACCATAGAACTCCTTCTTCATCTTCCATGAATCCGGGTACTTTGCCTGTACCGATACGACGCTTGATTCCGTTGATACTAGCATTTCCTTTCTGCGCCTCTTTGATCTGACTGATCAAAGTGGGTTGAAGTTCTATGCTAGCCAAAAATCCTTCACTCACTAATTCCATTCGGAAATCTTCCATCTCTTTGTTAAAACTTGGTTGCTCCTTCAAAATCATGGAGTTCAAGCGGCACGGCAATCTGCTCAGGGCATCTGCTACCACATTGGCTTTACCGGGGTGATAGTGAATGTCGAGATCATAGTCCTTGATTAGCTCGATCCATCTTCTCTGTCTCATATTCAGCTCCTTCTGAGTGAATTTATACTTCAGGCTCTTGTGATCCGAGTAAATCTCACAACGGTTTCCCATCAGGTAATGCCTCCATGTCTTCAGGGCTAGAACTACGGCTGCGAGTTCGAGGTCCGGGGTTGGGTAGTTCTGTTCATGCTGCTTCATTTGGCGAGTTAGATACGATATAACTTTTCCTTCTTGCATTAGCACACATCCTAGACCGATCTTGGATGCGTCACAATACACGACGAAGGGCTTCGTGATATCCGGCATGATCAAGATGGGGGAGGAAATGAATCTTCTCTTGAGTTCTTGAAAACTCGCTTCACATTTGTCCGTTCATTCAAATTTCTTGTCCTTCTTCAGCATTTGGGTCATGGGTCTGGCGATACTCGAGAATACTTCTACGAACTTGCGGTAGTATCCCGCTAATCCGAGAAAGGCACGAACTTGGGTTTGAGTGGTTGGGGCTTGCCAATCTTCGACATCTTTCACCTTTGTAGGGTCAACGGCAATTCCTCCGGCTGATACGATATGTCCAAGGAATCCTACCTCCTGTAACCAGAATTCACATTTGCTAAACTTGGCATACAACTGATGCTCTCTAAGGGTTCCAAGAATGGTCCTTAGGTGTATCTCATGTTCTTATTCTGATTTGGAATAAATCAGAATGTCATCGATGAAAACAACGACAAACTTATCCAGGAAGTCCATGAAAAACTTATTCATGAGATTCATGAAATAAGCGGGGGCATTGGTTAATCCAAAAGACACGACATTATACTCGTATAATCCATATCTGGTGGTAAAGGCAGTCTTTGGAATATCCTCTGCGTGAATCTTGAGTTGATGATAGCCAGTTCTAAGATCAATCTTAGAAAACACTTTGGCACCAGTTAACTGGTCAAACAAATCTTCTATCTTTGGCAACGGGTATTTGTTCTTGATAGTGACATCATTCAACTTCCGGTAATCCGTACACAAACGGTTACCTCCATCTTTCTTGTCCACAAACAAGACAGGTGATCTCCATGGTGACGCGCTTGGTTGAATCAATCTAATTTCCAGCATGGCATCCAGTTGCTTCTTCAGTTATGCTAGTTCAGACGGGTTCATACTATATGGTCTCTGGGATATGGGTCCGGTTCCAGGGATTAGTTCAATGATAAACTCGATATCCCGATCTAGGGGCATATCAGGAAAAACATCTGGAAATACATCGGGGTATTCACAGACTATCCGGACTTGTCCAATGGTGGGATGGGCTATACTCTTATTGCACTTGAATTGATGAGGCAAGGTTTCAGATACATGCTCAACTGATACTCTGGCTGTACTAGTCATGGTTATGGCTTTCTTGGAACAATGAATTAATCCTTTATGTTTGGACATCCAATCCATTCCTAGTACTACTTCCAAACCTTTAGTTCCGAGTACTATTATATTGGCATAAAAATCTATGTCATGGATTCGGATAGGGACGGCTTTGCAAATTTGCCTAGCTTTGGTGGTTGAACCGGGGATTTGAACAATCATAACATGCTTCAATTTGGTTGGTTGAATCTTACTAGTGCATGCAAATTCTTCAGTGACAAATGAGTGCGATGCTCCAGAATCAAACAACACTCTTGCAAGTACTGAGTTAACAGAAAACATACCCAGCACGACGTCTGGCGCTTCCTGGGCTTCTTCAGCATGCATGAGAAAGATACGACCGTTGCGGTTGAACACAATGCTGCTGCTGAGCTGGGGCAAACCTTCTTCCGGGCTAAACACGATGCTGCTGCTGAGCTGGGGCATTTGCATTGGGGGATGCAGCATTCTTCTTGGGGCACTCATTGGAGTAGTGACCCTTGGTTCCGCATTCATAACAAGTCACTTGCGACTTGTCCTTTGCTGCAACAGGCACAACATTGCTTCCAGTCCTTGGGGCAGTGTTGGTGGTGGCATTGTTGTTGTTGAACTTGGGTGGTGCACGGTTGAAATTGCTAGAGTTGCCGGGGTTGTTGTGGTTTCTTCCGGGCCTTGGGTTTCCATAGTTGGGATAGGTTGGACGGTTCATAGGGGGTATGTTGGTTCTCGGGGCAAATCCTGGAGATGGGATGGGGCGATACTTTGGGGTATGATGGGTTTCGGGATGATGCATCATGCAGCGCTTGCGGTTCTCATTGGCTTGGTTGATCTTTCCTTCCATCTGAATGGCAGAGTCGACTAGGGCTTTAATATCAGCAAAGGGGATATTGACTAACACCGTCTGCATCTCATCGTGCAGACCGTTCAGGAATCTCTCTTTCTTCTTGGCTTCAGTGTCGATCTCATCTGGGGCATACCTAGCTAATGACAAGAATTTTTCACGGTATTCCACTACGGTCATCCTCCCTTGCTTCAGTTCTTTGAATTCATCTTTCATCCTCTTGATTAAACCCGGTGGCACATGGGTTCTGCTGAACTTGACCTTGAATTCCTCCCAAGTCATCATCTGACCTCCGGTCATTGCACGAACGCTGTTCCACCATGCTCTTGCATCTTCGGCTAGATAGTGGGTGGCGAACCGAACTTTCTCGTTAGCTTCCACTCGTACGACTTCCAGATTGTTCTCCAATGTTTGCAGCAAATCATCTGCATCTAGGGGTTCCTCTGACTTAGTGAAAACAGGTGGATTGGTGTTCTGGAAATTCTTGAGCTTAGATCCATGGTTTTCCTGATTTCCTTGGCCTTTATTGTTGTTGGCCATCTGAGCTATGTGTTGAAGGGTGGCTAGGTTGGCTTGACGTTCGGCTCTTTCAGCTTCGCGGTCAGAAACCAACATTTGCAAGATCTGCAACATCGGGTCCGGGGATGAACCGCTTCCTCCACGAGGCATCTGAAGATTTAGATAGATCATGAGAAAAGAGGGAAATTTCTAAGGATCAGAGGTTGTTGAAAAGTTTTTAAAGTTTGACTCAGATTTTTTTTGCAACTTGCTTTTCATTCATTCATTCATAGCACATGATACAACACACACCACAACAAAGAAAAACAGATGGTTTTAAGAACCATTCTGGAATCTACGATATAGAGGGACCGAATACAATTCACTAACGCTAGTGCTCAAGTGCTACTACTCCTCGGAGTCAGTGTACTCATCATCCTCATCATCATCATCGTCATCGATGAAGGCGAAATCGTCCTCATCGGTGAAGAAGTCCATGGCCTGATCCTCCAGAAAGTCATCATCATCGCTGAGATAGGAGTAGGGGTCTCCACAAAGGTCTACTCCAGCATTCTCCCTCTCCTCCAACTGCATGTCTCTCTCGTGGATGGTCTCCTCCAAATCCGTGTTCCGGTGGCGAAGACGGGCAATGATGCGCTCCTTCTTGTCAAGTTGACGGCGACGAGACTTGTGATCTTTCACTAACATGGAGAGGGTCTGATCCTTCTTCTTGGCGATGGCATACTTGTGGTTGGTGTAGGCACGAGCATTGTCCAACTCCTTTTGACGATCGTACATCATGAAGCTGAGGTGGTCCACTTGACTCTTCAGCTCGGGATGATGTGGGGCCTCCAGTGGCTTTCCCATAACATCACGCCTTGGGTAGAACTCAAAACGGGTACCCTTGATCTAAATTGATACTCTTCCCACACAGACGGGCAAGAGCTTCCTGCATTGCCCTGGCCAGTCCATCGAGTCAGTTGTTTTCTCTTAAGGTGAACTGAATTCCCTCGGCAGTGGGAGGTCCAATCTTTCCTTGGATACTTGCAACAACTAACCGCTGCATCTCTTCTCCTTCCTGATCATTGAGCTGAGCTCCGAAGAACACGGGGTGCGGATGCTCCAGAAGTTCCGAAAGCTGGTCCAAGTCATGCTCAAAGATGAGGTCTCCTCCATTCCCCAACTGATAAAACTTGTTGTACTTCACGTCCATCTATAAGAATATAGGATGAGTAAGTTAGTAGAGTGATCAAGTGTGCCAAATTTTATGTATTTTGCAAGAATTTTTGAGGAACATGAAATTTTGATGAAAGAGTCCAAGGGATAAGAATGGGAATAAGTTTTTGTAAATACTCACTTCCTTTGGTTTTGAAACTAAGTTTTTGATTCAAACGTCCATTCTAACTAGGGTCTCCTATGGTCAGGATGGCTCTGATACCAACTTGTCAACACCCGGATTTTTAACACCAGATGCCTGTTATGCCATACATCGCAATCCCAGGATTACCATTTTTGTGAGACATAATAGATTTGTATATCACAGTACATCATCCATTACAAACCATACATAAGGTCTTACACAAATAAGGATCTCATGATCCAGTTCTTAATACAACTCAAGCAGCGGAATAACGTAATAGTAACGATAGAGTAGGCGAAGCTCCATCTTCGAGGTCACAGGTTAACCTTCCTGCGGTCTGTCATCCTGATACTCCTCTTCATAGTCTGGCCACGGGAATAGCCAGCGACAAAGCCATGAGTACTCTTTAAGTACTCGCAAACTAATACTAACAAGTTAAGGGGGTTTTGTAGTAGGATACTAAGCTCTAGGGTTGTTTCGCCAAAAAGACAGATTTACCTCTACTAGGTTCAAAAGCATAGAAAAACTAGTTGAAAGTTTTATAACACCTAAGTGGGAATTTGAATTTCATATCACAACTTTGTTGTGGCCAAGTCAAAGTCATAATTCATTTCACAAGTCATTTTGAAAACAATCTGACGGGGGAACAGTATGGCCACTCCAACTGTCCATAACCGCGGATGCGGCTATTCGAATAGTTTGACACTCTGCAGAGATTGTACACTTTCACCACAACATTCGATACATCCGTCAGGAACAAATCCCGAATTCACCATACTCAGTACGCGGATAATCAATCCTAACCTTTCAGTTACACGCCCTAGTATAGGCACCTCTCCTGTGAGTTTGGCCTCCCAACCATGACCAGCTGTCATCTTGGGTACTGCACAGGTGGACAATCTTCACAAGGTAGCCTCAGCTCAGACCTTGGCCGCGAGGGAACCCATACTAAGGTATATAAATTTCCAATCAAGCCCTACCCAAATTTCGGGTATTGTGGTTGTACGATAAAATTGGAATGGTATCGCATCCAGACAACCATCAGTTTTATAAAGGGATAAGTCTCATGCCTTATCATTTTCATCATCAAAATCATCTGGTGTTCAGAAACACATGTCAAAACATTTCAGTAGAATGACTCATCATTCTAAGGTTTTCATAACCATTTTCACCGAGTATTCCCATCTAAAGTTGATCAAGTTTTATACTTAGCACTAGCATCTACAATTGGTGGTAAATCCTAATGAGGGGTGGTACACAAGTGGATATTTGGTAAGTTCAATCTCATGCCTTAGGATGACATCAAGATTATCTAACTTAGGCCAAACTTTATGCTCTTTATGCTACCTTCCAATGTTCTTCTAGTATCTACAATTCACTATGTAAACTCTAAGAGAAAGCTTTGATAAAGAAATAAAGTATAAAGCTTGCAAGTAAAACTAGGATTGGGTTATCAAGTGGATATGATCACATATGCTTAAGGCATATAGTGGTCATGGTAACAAGCAAGTATTAGCTTGCATAAGTATCAGTATAAGCTTGCATTAGTAGGTTATCTTGCAAGTGTTAGCTTGCCTTGTGCAGAGCAGTGGTTGAAGTTCTCCTCGGCTTCCTCCACATAGTATCCTCCTTCCTCCTCGTATCCTTGGTCGGTACTAGCATCTATAAATAAATACGAGGTACACAATTACCAAACAATACTTAACTATTTTCAATCATCACACAAAGGTGCACTATAGATGATCTAGCATCATCACTAACATTACAAGGATTAAAGCATTTGTCTTATTTATTTTAATTTGAGAAAAGTAATTTCTACTCATTGAAAAACTACTTAAGATTTAATATTCTCCAACTCAAACATGGGATCATGTTGACACATGTCATCACCACATATTTCAGTATATGGGAATGTGATTTAAAGTGGTGTCACCATTTAATAAGGTTTAACCTTTTTATTTTAACTAAATAAAGTGACCAGAAATGCCTATGTGGCATTCTTTTATTACTTGAACATTATTTCTGCAAGTAAACCCATATGTTTTATAGTCTGAAAGGTATGATCAAATGTGATTCTTGAGAGTTGGAATCAACTCAAAAGCTTTTATGGTTGAATTTTTAAAAATGTTTTAATGCAAAAAAGCTTCTGCCTTGTAATTTTTACCATGGTTGATCCACAGATCCAAAGCATTTCAGTACCTTTCTAGCAAAATTGATTTCATGCATTTTGGTTCGGTGAATCGAGCTGGGTTGATATTTGAATATAGGTACATAAATGTGTTTGAAATTAAAAGAATAAAGCTTAATTTGAATTGTTGGGTCACGCGGGATGTTTTACCGGGTCGACCCATTACACACAGCGCGTACGCGGGCTGGTTTAGTGGTTGTCCCCACGCGTCAGTGAGACGGCGAGGGGCGAAGCGGTACAGGGTGATCTAGGCCGCACGAAATCTAATCGAACGGCTACGGGTCATCGTCCATGTCGTGCAGCGCCGGCGAGACAGAACCCTAATGCGGCAGGTGGGGGTCGTGGGAGGCTGACCGGGGCTCAGGCGAGGGTCGACAACGGGGGTGAACGACGAAGTCGACGACGACGGTTCTCCTAGTACCGGCAGCTCCTCCTGGGGCGGCTCCCTTCTTCTCTAGCAGCGGTGGGCTCCGGCCAAATTCTGGCGATGCGCTGCTCGCCTTGCTCCGGGAGTGAGGTGGGGTGGTTGTAGGTGAGAGGGGAGTGAACTGGTGTGGCCAATACGAGCGGTGGAGGCCTCTATTTATAGTGGTGAGAGGGGACCGACGGGCGCGGGCAGCTATCGGCATGGGTGACGGTAGGGGCGGTGCTATGTTCCCTGGCGAATCTCAACGGCGCGGTGGCGAGGCGTGGGGCGGTGTTGATCGGTCGGAATGCTTCAACACTCTAGGCGAGTCCGACAGAGGTTTTGATGGCGCACAGCGCGCGTGGTCCGCGCGGCAGCAAACGGGCATGTCTAGCGGGGTGCTGGCGATCATCCCTGCAAGCGGCGAGGGTGGCGCGCGGTCTGTGGGTGCTGGTCGAGCGTGGCGCACGGGCACGCTCTCGGCATGGTCGTAGAGAGGTTTGGCATGGGCGTGGCGTGTGGTCCAGGGGTTGGCATTGCTCTTGGCTAGGACAGAGAGTGGCGGTGGGTGGTGCTGCATGTCCCAGACAAGGTTGGCGAGGCTAGTGTGGCTGCTAGCTCGCTGGTGACAATGGGCTGGCAAGTTTGCTCTCTGCATGCTCACCATTGATGGCTAGGCTTGCTTACAGTGGTGCTAAAGATAGTTAAAGGGGCTAGATGATCTACTAAGGGCTAGTTGCAACTAGAGAGGGAACAAGTTAGGCCAATTTTACTGCACACTATAGTGTTTGTTGTTTGTTTGGTTTGAATCTACAAGGTGTTTGATGAAATGGCCGGAAGAACTTTAAATTTTAATTTTGAACTCAAACTTTGTGGGTTTGCTAGGAACATGTTAGGGAGTGTCTGGTTAGTTGGATTAGTCAAGGGGCACTGGTTTGGTTGGGTTTTGAAAATGGGTGATCTTCACATATGAATAACATTCAATTTTGAATTGTGATTTGAATGGGGTTACCAAATGGTTCTGCAAGTTTGAAAGGTGGGCCTTGATTCACTTTTACTAGTTCTATCAAGGGGTGAAAAGAATTGGGAAAGTTTCTGTTTGAAATCTTGGACTAGAAACACTCAAAGTGACCTAGTGAACAAGATTGGCAAAAATGACCATTTGCTTTATTTGGTTTGTTTTTGATTTTCTCTTTATTTGTTTCTATTTGGAAAAGTTCTAGATGATTTTATAATTGTCTTTAAACCATTTATTGCTAATTAGATTAATCACACAAGTCCATTCATGCAATTGTCAAATCATTTCATTCACACATGCATTCATATGATTTTAATTAATCAAAGTTTTTGTTAACCCTAATTTTAGTGATTAGATTTTGATGATCCTTGTTTTATATTTTGGGATGTTACAGAGAGAGAGATCTTCACCTTGCAAGATTAGGGTTTGAGATTGTTTCTTACTATCTTGAATTGTGTTGGGTTCATTTTATATTCTTATTGTGGATCTCCACAGTAATATTCAGATGAACTCCTTTTATTTAATTATATCAATGATGCTTTCTTCTCTCATGTGTGAGTAAGTTGCTTTGGGTGTGGGAGATGTAAGGGATTGGTGAGATGTGATGTGCCTATATATTTTCCATTAGTTTGTGATTGATTTTAATTACTATATTATGTGTGCTTGACTATCTATGGGATGCCTAATGCTTGTTGTCCAATTAAGGGCCCAGACAACATGATGCTTTGTTATGCATAGATAAGATATTGTTTGCTAGTAGACCAGCGACCCTCGAGTGACATGGGAATATCAATGGAAAACTAGTTGAACTCGAGGATTACGAGGAACCACTATGCTTATTGCATTAGTCCGATCCAAGGAGCTTAATTGCTGAGAAACTTGAAGGATCTTAATCGCCTAGTGATTGATCATGGTTTTGGTAACTGACTAGTAGGATTGTTGATCGCCTAATCGATGGGCACAACCTGCAGGTGAAGCTGATGGAGGAGCTCGAAAAGCGTCAGAAGGCAGCTGCAGAATCCAGCACGCGGCGAGCTGCACTCTCCACCGCTGACAGCTCCACTTTCATGGCAACAACGCCAACAAGTACCGCTCCCGCATGGAGCGCATGGACCCCGCCGCATGAAGCGAGGTCACCAGGGCCCTCAACACGTCCTTCATGAGGATGGACTCGCACGGCAACGTCATGCCAAAAATGTCGCAGGCTGCGATCATGGTGGCCACCACCTATCTCGCGTCCAATCCGCCTCCAGCAGGCGACCCGAAGAACGCCATGCACAAGTCCGCGCTAGCAGGCCTCGGACTCGTCGGAGCTGCGCTCCACGACGAAACTCCTGCGGAGCCAAAGAAAAAAGTTGCAGTCAGGTTCAGTCGAAGCCACACACCCTCATCCGAGGAGGATGAGCACCACCTGCCTCGGCGCCGCAAGAGCCATGGCGCCGCAGCAGCAACTACGATGCTTGCAATGACCTCACCCAACGCAAGATCGACAAATCACGTGCTAAACGCGCATGCTCAACTGAGTCAGTAGAGGAGAACGATGGAGAGCTGTGCGGAGTCAGATGCTTCAGCAGATCCGTTCGGAAAATGCGGATGCCAAAAAATTCAAGCTCCCTTCAGACAATCCGAAGTTAGACGGCACGCAGGAGCCAAAGGCTTGACTCGACGATCATCTGTCGTCGGTCAAGATCCATGGCAGAAACAAGAACACTGCCCTACAATGCCTTCAGCTGCAGCTGACAGGTGCGGCCAGGGTCTGGCTCAGCAGCCTATCCTCCGGCTCCATCCGAAGCTGAGAAGAGATGGCGTACAGCTTCATCCGCAACTTCAAGGGCACCAAAAAGAGGCCAGCATCAATCGAAGAGCTGCGGGTGTGACCCAACGGGCCAACGAGTCCATTCGCTCGTACATATTACGCTAGTCCCACATCAAGAACTCCACCGCACACATCTCCGAGGAAAGAGCAATCGACGCCTTCAAGGACGGTGCCAGGCGCCTAGATTTCAAGGAGGAGATTGGGTGCGTCAAGCCCAAGACACTTGACCACCTCATGGACATCGCCAACCGATGGGCAGATGGCGAAGATTCTGTCAACCGAGCGCATTCGGATGATGAAGATGAATATGACTGCAGGCGTGAACACTGCAGCAAAAGAAGATCGCGACGTAGTCGACATGGTTGTGGCTGGATATGCGGACCGACGCGATGATGGCAACCACAAGAGCGGATAACGCAGCGGCAACTACCGCGATGGCGGACAACCCACACAAACATGGCAACGTCACAACCGCGATGACGAGCCTTCGGCATATGACAAACTGTCTGGCCCCTGCACCATCCACTTCTACATCGACAAACAATATGGTAAGAAGAAGGCCAGCCACATGCTCAAAGACTGCCGAGAGTTTCAGAAGCTCAGCGAGGGCCTCACCCAAATGCGGCGCCAGACCGTGAACCCTGGATTCGGACCTGCACCCGCACCAAGTGCCATCCCCACGGAGCTCCTCCACCACCACCCGGTGGACCATCGTAACCACCAGTAGCACCCACGCGAAATAACGGTGTAGGTGGGTAGCCACCACCAAAAGGGTCCCTGATGATCCAGAAGGGGCGCCCAACCAATAGGGTGCAGAAGAAAATCACCCGCCAAGTCAGCCTGGTCGTGACCTCTCCACCAGCCATACCCGAGTACCTTAGCGACTCGTAGTCCTGCATCACGTTCGATCGTTTGGATCACCCATGCCAGATAGCTTGCCCAGGTCATGCTGCCCTGGTGCTCGAGGCCCAAATCAGAGGATTCGAAATGAGACACGTTTTCATGGACGGTGGCAGTGGCATCAACCTGGTGTTCACCAGCACACTCGCAGCGATGCGGATCCCGATGTGCAGCTTGGAGCAGTCAGACACGACATTCCACGACATAGTCCCAGGGAAGGGCATATACCCCCTGGGAAAGATATGGCTCGACGTCATCTTCGGCCAGCCCGAAAACTTTAGGCGCAAGAGGCTAGAGTTCGAAGTGGTGGATTGGCCATCATAATACCACGCCATCCTCGGCCGTGTGGCATTCGCAAGATTCTTGGCAGTACTGCACTATGCGTACCTGCTACTGAAGATGCCAGGACCTAGGGGCGTCATCACCATCTAGGGAAGCTTCACCAGGTCCGACAGCTGCGATAGAGACTTCAACAAAATCTCTCAGTCGTTCAGCATGCAGGAGGAGCTCACGAGGCTCAGAGAGGTGACAGACAATGGGGCATCCCCAGACACCAGGAAAAACGCACCTGATATGTCGTTCGACTCCACGGTCAACACGAAGAAGGTGCAGGTCCACCCAACAGACGCCTCCAAGACGGCGTTGATCGCCAATGACCTCAGACCCGCACAGGAAAGCGCGCTCGTCGAATTCCTCCGTGAGCGCTGGGAAATTTTTGCCTGGTGTCCTGCGTACATGCCAGGAGTTCCCAGGGAATTCGCCGAGCATGCACTCAATGTGTTTCCGGATGCGAAGCCAATCAAGCAGTCGATTCGTCGACTGTCTGAACCAAGAGCCGAAGCCGTTGGAATCAAAGTCAACAGACTGCTTGATGCCAACTTCGTCAGGGAAATCAAAGAAAGCAAGTGGTTGGCCAACATCGTGCTAGTCCCTAAAAAGGACACGGACATCCTGCGGATGTGCGTGGACTTCACATCGCTCAATAAGCACTGTCTGAAGTACCACTTCGCTCTACCAAGGATCGATCAAATCATCGAATCCACTGCAGGTTGCGAGAAGCTCTCCTTCCTTGACGCCTACTCAGGCTACAACCAAATTCGACTGAAGGTCGAAGATCAGGAGAAAACAGCGTTCATCACGCCGTTCGGGGTGTTCTTCTACAACACAATGCTCTTCGAGATGAAGAACGCAGGCGCGACGTACCAGAGGTGCATGCAGGCATGCCTAAAAAACCAGATCGGGTGCAACATCTAGGTCTATGTCGACGACACAGTAATCAAGACCAGGGAGGCTAAGACGCTGATCGACGATCTCCGCAAGACGTTCGATAACCTTGATCACTATAAGATCAAGCTAAACCTAGACAAGTGCGCCTTTGGCGTCCCGTCTGACCAGTTACTTGGCTACTTCATCTCCCAACAAGGGATCGAGGCGAATCTGGAGAAAATCAGGGCCATACTATCCATGGAGAAGCCAAAGAACCTCAAGGGCGTCCAACAGCTAGTTGGGCGAATCGCGGCGCTGAGCAAATTCATCAGCCGAATGGATGGGAAGGCCCTCCCCTTTTACCAGCTACTGCGCAAGGCAGACAAATTTGAGTGGACACCTGAAGCAAATGATGCATTCTTGGACCTCAAGCGGCTGCTATCCATATCGCCTGTTCTGATCACGCCAAAGGAACGGGAGACTATACTGCTATACATTGCAGCCACACATCAGGTGATCAGCACCGTACTCGTGGTCGAGCGACCCAAAGATGGCAAGACCCACGAGGTCCAACGCCCAATCTACTACCTCAGCGAGGTACTGGCCCCGACAAAGCAGAGGTACCCTCACTACTAGAAGCTCGCCTGTGGCGTATTCATAACGGCGCATCGGCTGGGCCACTACTTCCAGGAGCATCAGATCATGGTCGTCAACGACGCCTCGCTGTCGAACATCCTGAACAACCCCGAAGCCACGGGGCGCGTAGCCTTATGGGGCATCGAATTGTCCCCTCTAGACATAATCTACGAGCAGCGCACCGCCATCAAGTCTCAGGTCCTCCCTGACTTCCTCATCCACTGGATGGAACTCCAGTTGCCGGATACTTCGGACATGTCGAAGTCCTGGACGATGCACTTCGACGGCTCCAATCGTGAGGCTGGAGCAGGGGTCGGCGTCATACTGACGTCCCCTCAAGGCCACAAGATGAAATACGTCCTTCGGATGAAATTTCGTGCCTCCAACAATGAGGCCGAATACGAGGCCCTCATCCATGGCATGAGAATGGCAAAGGTGTGCGGCGCAACATGCCTTGTCATCTACGATGAATCGAACCTTGTCGTGCAACAGACGATGAACGAGTGCGACGCCCATAGCGCCAACATGATCGCGTACCGTGCACTCTACAACTCACTCGAGGGAGACTTCGACGGCTACGAGCTTCGGCACGTCGGCAGGGAAAGCAATGAAGAGGCTTACAGGCTCGACAACATCGTCTCCATCTGCACACGGGTGCCGCCAGGAGTGTTCCTCAAACAAATCTGTGTACCCTCCATCAAGAGGAAATTCCCAAATGGCTCAGCCGAAGAAGCAGAGCACTCGGGGCCTGGGCTACCCGAAAGCCAGGAAGGACCAGAAAAGCTGGACACCGAGGTCGAGCTGGTCAGCCTGATGCAGGTCATGGCGGTTGAAGAAACATGGACGCAACCGTACCTTCAGTACCTGATAAACAATCAACTGCCTGATGACCCGATAGATGCCCGGCGCATATCTCGTTGGTCAAAAGCCCTCACCATCATTAATGGCGAGCTATACAAACGCATCATTTCGGGTGTGCTCCAACGATGCGTCACATAGGTGACGGCAAAAGAATCCTCCAAGACATCCATGAGGGTATCTACGGCCATCATGCAGGCAGCCGCGCCCTAGTCGCCAAAGATCTATGAGCTAGGTTCTACTGGCCAACTGCAATGAACGACGCCAAGGACATCGTCCAGAGGTGCAACGTCTGTCAGAGGTACGCGGACAAGCCACACACGCCAGGATCTAAGCTGAGGCCTATACCGCTGGCCTGGCCCTTCGCATAGTGGGGCCTCGACATGATTGGCAAACTGCCGAAGTCCTCACCAGGAGGCCACGTCTTCGTCCTGGTGGCAGTCGATAAAATCACCAAGTGGATCGAGGCCATGCCCGTCACCAACCAAAGCGGCAAAACTTTCGTCAAATTTGTTGAGCCCATTGTCTATAGGTTCGGTGTGCCTCATAGCATCATAACGGACAATGGCTCGAACTTCATCTCGAAGGAATTCCGAGACTTTTGCAGGAACCTCGACATCAATATATCATACGCCTCTGTGGATCACCCGCAGACCAACGGACAGGTCAAAAAGGCTAACAGCCTCATAGGCAACGGCATCAATAAGCGCCTACTTTGCCCACTCGAAAGGCTTGCGGGGGCCTAGATAGATGAGCTACCCTCTGTCCTCTGGAGCTTGCGTACAACGCCAAATAGCTCAACTGGCTACATGCCCTTCTTCATGGTGCACGGAGCCGAAGTCGTGCTACCCGTCGAGGTATGCCACAAGGCCCCACGGGCCGTCGCTTACAGCGAAGCCAAATCATTGGCAGCACTCGAAGATGCCGTCGACACACTCGGCGAGGCACGCGACATCGTCGCAGCTCGCTCACCGGTCTATCAGCAGAGCCTCCGCAACTACCAAAACCGCTGGTTGCACCCAAGGTCCTTCATCGAAGGATATCTCGTCCTACGACTCAAGCAAGAAGGGCACAAGAAGCTTGAGTCACCCTGGGAAGGACCCTACATCATCACCGAAGTCATCCCAGGTGGCGTCTACTGCCTCATGGACGTCGCATCAGGAGTCGAATACTCCAACCCCTGGAGAGTCACACGACTGCGATGCTTCTACCCCTAGTTACCTTTTACTTTCAATAAGGCTATTCAGCCAAGGCTACTCAGCCGAACAATCTACCTCCTCGTTTGCTATGAATAAAAGCTAAGTTCCTTGGCCCAAATATCTTTTTTCTCCTTGCATTACTTCTCGCTAAATACGCGCGGGGGTTGCGCCTCACCTCACGACTTTGTCGACCAAAAACAATGCATACAACCTGAGTAGCTGATCACGTCAGGCTAACGAAAAGGACATGCACATTACAAGCGCACCACGTGCCAATACATATAAACTTTACAAAGGGCATTACAAGCCCACTCGAATAAATACAAATTTTACATTATCTCATTTTCTTTACAGGACCTAATTGTTCTGGAGCATAACATTCGCCCGCTCCTTGAACAAATCTACAATTTCTTCGGCATACTACGCCACAACTGCGTAATGAGGGCGCATGTCCCATAAATTGCCACCTGGTAGAAGAGGCGGCCCAGCCGCTACCCCTACTTCCCGAGAGCCGCCGCCAGCGACCTCTCTCTCTCCCTGCTCCCTCTCCCTCCCTGGACGCACATGCTGCCGCCCTTCCTCCTCGGCCACCCCATCTCCCTAGGCTCGCGCCTCCTCGTCGCCGTCCCTGAGCCACTCCCAGCACTCAAGGCCCTGCTCGCCCTAGGTCGCAACCCCCTGGTCTCAGATGTCGCCGTACAGCCTCTGTAGGGCGCCTCCCCGAAGCTCCACCTCGCCTCCTTCCTCCCTCTGCTCCGCCTGCGAGCACCGCCGCCGCCTCTGCGTGCATGTCACCAGTTGTATTGAGTCTCTATAGGTTGTTTAGTGCATGTTGCTTTGCCGCTTCAGTCCACCTTACCTATTTAGGCGAGGACCGCCGAATTCTAGTCTCGCCATGTACTGGCCTTAGTACTGACCGCTCTCTTTTTCCTTTGCCCTTTGTCGGCACCCCTTTTGTTTAAGCAGGTTTTGAGATCGACGTTGTTAGCAGGGTTACTCTTCCTGCTTGGCCTGGGCAGGGTTATGGACGCCATTGGTTATTCTTCAGGGCTCTTAGCCCAATTTGCATCTTGTCCGTACTCGGACGCTGTATCGTTTTAAAGGTGATTTGGATCTTTGTATTGTATATCTGTATTCTTGACTCTTGAAGTTATATATATATATTCGGTGGGTTCCATCGTGGACTATTGTGTAATGATATTGCATAGGGTCGATCCGAGGGTGTTACAGAGTGGTATCAGAGCTCAGCAGTTACGATACCCCACTAGTCCAGCCTGTAGGAAAACCTAGCTAATGGACGTTGTAGAGTGTCAAAAATATTTTGAAAAATCGGTTGGATAGATCTGATTAGGTCTGCTTTTACTTCTTACCCCTCTGCTATTCTCCTCTTATCTCGACGTGTTTTGAATCCGCTCTCTTATCTTTTCTTCGAGTCCAAGATTTCTCATGGTTGGGTTTCTGTCGTACCTTTAGGGTTTCGCTTCCATCCTCTTGTAATGGTGCTTCAACATCTGACATTCATGCTATCAGATGAATCTTTCTTCTGTTGTACCTTTTAGTGGACCAAAAATTCACTAAATTTTTTATTTCTATCCTCTGGTGTTTTTCGATACGACGAAGTCCTCTACATCAGATCTGATGAGAATCTCCATCCCTCCTTTGTTTCCAAACCTCGCTTGTAGAGATCTTCAGTCTGAATTCTGAGAGTTGGCTGCATAATTCTCCTATTCATGTGCAGAGTAATGCTTTGGGTGCGCGATGGACTGATCCCCATCCGACTACTCTTATCATTCGCTCTTGTACATTGAATTGGTGAATCAATCAATTTTACTCCTTCCACAAAAGTTAGAGGTGGCCTTACCCTTTTGAGACCTCTGCCTTCATCTGTGTTCTGCCGGAGTGTTCCCCCGACGAATGTAAGAAACATACCTTATTGATGGTGTCGACAATTTCAAAATGGAGAAAGAATCCTTGTTAGTGGTGTCGCGAGGATCTACACGAGGTGAGAAGATTTAGACCGCCGGCCTTCTTCCCCGTACCATGAGGCGGATCTCGAGGGCGAGATCCATTGTTAGTGGTGTCGAATTGTAGCACCCCGGATAAAACCACTACTAATAAATCGTCTGTTGTTTCTATCTAAGTGCATCATCATGACATCATGCATATTTTACCATTTGAACACATTTTCATTAAAATACTATTTTTATTTTCTACAAATATCCCTTCCTTTATTTCAAATACAAGCCCCGGTGTTCCCGGATATTTTGATTTGTCTAAAAACATCTTGCAAAAATTCTTTAAAATAAAATAAATATTAAATATTTTTGTGGGGGCCAGGCAGTCAACGGCCAGGCCCGAAGGCCACCCAGCCACTGCCACAAAACCCTAACCTCCCCAAATCCCATCTAACCCTAACCCCCACCCATTCCCTCAGCCGCCACCACTCCATCCACCCACCTCGGCCGCACACGCACACACTTTGCTGCACCCCAACCCCACCTCCCCGATCTCGATCCCCTGGCCCCACCACTCCCACACGACCCCGCTCCTCTCTCGCCCTCAACCCCGCGTGGCCTCGTGACCTCTTCCTCCCCTGCTTCACGAGAGCCGCCGCCGCCAGCGACCTCTCTCTCTCTCCCTGCTCCCTCTTCCTCCCTGGACGCACACGCTGCCGGCCTTCCTCCTCGGCCACCCCATCTCCCCGGGCCCGCGCCTCCTCGTCGCCGTCCCTGAGCCATCGCCAGTGCTCAAGGCCCTGCTCGCCCTAGGCCGCGACCCCCTGGTCTCAGCCGTCGCCGTACAACCTCTGCAGGGTGCCTCCCCGAAGCTCCACCTCGCCTCCTTCCGCCCTCTGCTTCCGCTCACAGTAAATGCCGCTCTGTAGCGCCCGGCCGTCCGCTGCCCGCTCTCCGTTGTCCGTGTACAGGGTGTCGCCGCTCCCGGACATCCTCTGTCCCGGCCTCTCTGTGCATTTCCTCGGTCGTCCGCCATTCCAGCACCGCCGTCGGTGGCCCTCCTCGCCTACATCGATGTTTTCCCACCGCGAGCATCCCCTACAGCGGCCTCCTTTGGTGTGGCATGGCGCGCCCTCCGTCTGCCAAGTGCATGCACGCCTCGTTGCAGTACTGCCTCATACGCTCGTGCGATGACCCAGCGCCTTGCTCCTGTGAAACTCCCTGGACAAGCTTGTTATCTGCAGATGCCCTCTGTCTCTGCGTGGAAATCGGGGTTCACAAGAGTTTGCTATTTTCTTTCCGTGTCTTTGTATTTGGCTACCGTTGGGTGTTGTTGGTGTGATCCTTGCAAATATGAAGATAGTATGCTGCAGGCTACTGGGATTTGATACGCAATGCGAGCACTGTAACCCAACAAACAACATCGAAACTGGCACCGAAAAATTTCTCCCTCGACCACCGATGTTGAACCAAGTTCTCCACAAACACCCGAAGATGGAACTCCAAGGTCTTCTTCACGGATCAGATGGCTGAGACCCCGGAGCCCAAACCCTCGGCGAACCCCAAGATCACCGATACCGATGTGTGACCCTCTTTTTCGAGACCTATATTTTATAAATGATATTACTTGTTGCATTTAAATGTTCATGCTTGCATACCTATGTTGTGGTTTGGGGGCATTATGCCGATTCACCTCGTAATTAAATATGGAGACCATATGTGGGTGAATCTAGTCTAATATTGGCCCATTTAAAATTGTGTAGCGAACTGGTGATATATTTTGCCATGTTAAGACAACATTTAAATTGCGGGGTATCTAAAAAACATAAACTTAATAACTAATTGTCGGGACCCCGGTTCCGTTTAATATGGCCTAATTGCATCACATCTTTGCCATGTCATACATCATACATGCATCATGCCCGATCTTTTGCCGTAGTATTAAATAGTGCATCCGGTGTTTGTGCTAGCGCTTTGCTTGTTCACGGATTAGGCCGATGAGTTGATGCGAGTGTCAACCCGATCTTCGGATGAATCTTCGGCAATGTTTTCAGGCGAGCATTCTCCCCTTTTCTACTTATTTTACATTTCTAGTCTTTATTCCCTCCTGTTGATCTATTGCTATCCGTGTTGTGATGCTTTAGTTTTTGTACCCCTGTTATATTACTTGCAGCCCCTATATTGCCTTGGACACCACCTATTACCTGTTGTTTGGTAGACAGACGGCCTTGCGAGTCGCAGTTGCTTTCTCAGGTGTTGTTCGATGTCGTCAAGTACCACAGTTGTTGGGGAAATGCCTTATGCTTTATGGTGGAGATGATCATGGCTTTAATTATCGTTAAATAACTAAAATTGAAGTAGGTAAATAATGTAGAGGCACACGTGGGAAATAGATGCTATTTGGTTTTTAACCGTCCACTTGTGTCCCGTTGGACCCCGAGTACTTGATACCTATTCTTTGAATATTCGCACTATCTGCATGTGGGACCATGAATCCCCCTAGTCAGAGCTTGAGTCATATATTATTTCTTGGGGCCACAAAATAGTTTGGGGCTTTATTACTATCCTATACTTATGCCATGCTTTACTGCTTTATTTACGATTGCACGTGGAGCGCCTATACTGTTTAGGAATTGTGATACGTTTATGCGGCATGGACAAGCCCAGTCACACTTTCGGGTTCCCAGTCGTTTACAGCCGTCGACACAAACCTCTGGGTCTGTATCAGAGCCGGACAATTTCGTCGCGGGTAGCTTAGTGGGGTGGCCCCTGAAATATTATATGAATCTTGAAATTGCTCTGTCGTGAGGCCTCATTGGGTTTTCATTTGGTTTTTCCCGAGGTTGATCGTGCGTGTGTTGCTATTTGTGCCCCCCTGTTGGGTAAAACTTTCTGAAAGCCATGTCCGCGGTTATGGATGACTTGGAGCACAGTATCTCGATCATAGACAACTATAACTAAAGTAGTGCTATAAATTTGACTTTATAATGACTAGTAATCAGGTTCACTACAACGGAATGGCTAAATAAAAGTACCAACAACTGCTGGGTTTTGGGATGCCTCATGCTATATGTATCTGACTAGTAAGTACTACAACTACAACGGAATGGTTAACTAAACATGGCCACTGCTTATTATATCAGGACGACTCATGCTATCTATATCTGACTAGTAATTGCCGCAACTATAACGGAATGAATAAAACTGCCAATTGTGTGAGTTCCTCGGTTGACTTCCTCGTTTGGTCTCGAGGGGGAAATACCAGGATGGGTATTCTTGGTGATAGTTTTAGGTTGGATCTGAATAGGTCTTTCTTATCCCTATCTGATAGTCGCTAGTTGTATTGAGTCTCTATAGGTTGTTTAGTGCATACTGCGTTGCCGCTTCAGTCCACCATACCTATGTAGGCGAGGACAGCCGAATTCTAGTCTTGCCGTGTACTGGCCTCAGTACTGACCGCTCTCTTTTTTCCTTTGCCCTTTGTCGGCACCCCTTTTGTTTAAGCAGGTTTTGAGATCGACGTCGTTAGCAGGGTTACCCTTCCGGCTTGGCCTGGGCAGGGTTATGGACGCCATTGGTTATTCTTCAGGGCTCTTATCCCAATTTGCATCTTGTCCGTACTCGGACGCTGTATCGTTTTAAAGGTGATTTGGATCTTTGTATTGTATATCTGTATTCTTGACTCTTGAAGTCATTTTTGTATATATATATTCTGCGGGTTCCATCATGGACTATTGTGTAATGATATTACTTCGTTTTCCACCCGCACGAAAGTGCCTGGTGGGCACCGTTGAATCGTTTCTATGCGGGTTTGGCGGGAATCGCTGAAACTTGCATAGGGTCGATCCGAGGGTGTTACAGAGTGGTATAAGAGCTCACCAGTTACGATACCCCACTGGTCCAGCCTGTAGGAAAACCTAGCTAATGGACGTTGTAGAGTATCAAAAATATTTTGAAAAATCGGTTGGATAGATCTGATTAGGTCTGCTTTTACTTCTTACCCCTCTGCTATTCTCCTCTTATCTTGACATGTTTTGAATCCGCTCTCTTATCTTTTCTTAGAGTCCAAGATTTCTCGTGGTTGGGTTTCTGTCGTACCTTTAGGGTTTCGCTTCCATCCTCTTGTAATGGTGCTTCAACATCTGACATTCATGCTATCAGATGAATCTTTCATCTGTTGTACCTTTTAGTGGACCAAAAAATTCACTAATTTTTTATTTCTATCCTCCGGTGTTTTCCGATATGATGAAGTCCTCTACATCAGATCTGATGAGAATCTCCATCCCTCCTTTTTTCCAAACCTCGCTTGTCGAGATCTTCAGTCTGAATTCTGAGAGTTGGCTGCATAATTCTCCTATTCATGTGCACAGTAATGCTTTGGATGCGCGATGGACTGATCCCCATCCGACTACTCTTATCATTCGCTCTTGTACATTGAATTGGTGAATCAATCAATTTTACTCCTTCCACAGAAGTTAGAGGTGGCCTTACCCTTTTGAGACCTCTGCCTTCATATGTGTTCTGCCGGAGTGTTCTCTCAACGAATGTAAGAAACATACCTTGTTGATGGTGTCGACAATTTCAAAATGGAGAAAGAATCCTTGTTGGTGGTGTCGCGAGGATCTACACGAGGTGAGAAGATTCAGACCGCCGGCCTTCTTCCCCATACCATGAGGAGGATCTCGAGGGCGAGATCCATTGTTAGTGGTGTCGAATTGTAGCACCCCGGATAAAACCACTACTAATAAATCGTCTGTTGTTTCTATCTAAGTGCATCATCATGACATCATGCATATTTTACCATTTGAACACATTTTCATTAAAATCCTATTTTTATTTTCTACAAATATCCCTTCCTTTATTTCAAATACAAGCCCCGGTGTTCCCAGATATTTTGATTTGTCTAAAAACATCTTGCAAAATTTCTTTAAAATAAAATAAATAATAAATATTTTTGTGGGGGCCAGGCAGCCAATGGCCAGGCCCGAAGGCCCAATCGAAGGCCACCCAGCCACTGCCACAAAACCCTATCCTCCCCAGATCCCATCTAACCCTAACCCCCACCCACTCCCTCAGCTGCCACCACTCCATCCACCCACCTCGGCCGCACACGCACACACTTTGCTGCACCCCAACCCCACCTCCCCGATCTCGATCCCCTGGCCCCACCACTCCCACACGACCCCGCTCCTCTCTTGCCCTCAACCCCGCGTGGACTCGTGACCTCTTCCTCCCTAGCTTCCCGAGAGCCGCCGCCGCCAGCGACCTCTCTCTCTCCCTGCTCCCTCTTCCTCAATGGACGCACACGCTGCCGGCCTTCCTCCTCGGCCACCCCATCTCCCCGGGCCCACGCCTCCTCGTCGCCAACCCTGAGCCGCCGCCAGTGCTCAAGGACCTGCTCGCCCTAGGCCGCGACCCCCTGGTCTCAGCCGTCGCCGTACAACCTCTGCAGGGCGCCTCCCCGAAGCTCCACCTCGCCTCCTTCCGCCCTCTGCTCCGCCTGCGAGCACCACCGCCGCCTCTGCGCGCCTGCCGTCGGCCGCTGCCCGCTCTCCCTTGTCCACGTCCAGGGCGCCGCCGCTCCCGGACATCCTCTGTCCCGGCCTCTCTGTGCATTTCCTCGGCCGTCCGCCATTCCAGCACCGCCGTTGGTGGCCCTCCTCGCCTACGTCGATGTTTTCCCACCTCGAGCATCCCCTACAGTGGCCTCCTTTGGCGTGGCATGGCGCGCCCTCCGTCTGCCAAGTGCCTGCACGCCTCGTTGCAGTACTGCCTCATACGCTCGTGCGTCTGTGACCCAGCTTGTTGCTCTGTCGAACTCCACAGCCTCTGTCTCTACGTGGAAATCGGGGTTCACAAGAGTTTGCTATTTTCTTTTCGTGTCTTTGTATTTGGCTACTATTGGGTGTTGTTGGTGTGATCCTTGCAAAGATGAAGATAGTATGCCGCAGGCTACTGGGATTTGATACGCGATGCGAGCACTGTAACCTGAGAAACGACATCGACACTGGCACCGAACAATTTCTTCCTCGACCACCAATGTTGAACCAAGTTCTCCACAAACACCCGAAGACGGAACTCCAAGGTCTTCTTCACGGATCAGATGGCCGAGACCCCGGAGCCCAAACCCTCGGCGAACCCCAAGATCACTGATACCGATGTGTGACCCTCTTTTTCGAGACCTATATTTTATAAATGATATTACTTGTTGCATTTAAATGTTCATGCTTGCATACATATGTTGTGGTTTGGGGGCACTATGCTGATTCACCTCATAATTAAATATGGATACCATATGTCGGCGAATCTAGTCTAATATTGGCCCATTTAAAATTATGTAGCGAACCAGTGATATATTTTGCCATGTTAAGACAACATTTAAATTGTGAGGTATCTAAAAAACATGAACTTAATAATTAATTGTCGGGACCCCAGTTCCGTTTAATATGGCCTAATTGCATCGCATCTTTGCCATGTCATACATCATACATGCATCATGCCTGATCTTTTGCCGTAGTATTAAATAGTGCATCCGGTGTTTGTACTAGTGCTTTGCATCTTCACGGATTAGGCCGATGAGTTGATGCGAGTGTCAACCCGATCTTCGGATGAATCTTCGGCAATGTTTTCAGGCGAGCATTCTCCCCTTTTCTACCTATTTTACATTTCTAGTCTTTATTTCCTCCTGTTGATCTATTGCTATCCGTGTTGTGATGCTTTAGTTTTTGTACCCCTGTTATATTACTTGCAGCCCCTATATTGCCTTGGACATCACCTATTACCTGTTGTTTGGTAGACAGTCGGCCTTGCGAGTCGCAGTTGCTTGCTCAGGTCTTGTTCGATGTCGTCAAGAACCACAGTTGTTGGGGAAATGCCTTATGCTTTATGGTGGAGATGATCATGGCTTTAATTATTGTTTAATAACTAAAATTTAAGTAGGTAAATAATGTAGAGGCACACGTGGGCAATAGATGCTATTTGGTTTTTAACTGTCCACTTGTGTCCCGTAGGACCCCGAGTACTTGATACCTGTTCTTTGAATATTCGCACTATCCGCATGTGGGACCATGAATCCCCCTAGCCAGAGCTTGAGTCATATATTATTTCTTGGGGCCACAAACTAGTTTGGGGCTTTATTACTATCATATACTTATGCCATGCTTTACTACTTTATTTACGATTGCGCGTGGAGCGCATGTACTATTTAGGAATTGTGATACGCTTATGCGGTATCGACAAGTCTAGTCACACTTTTGGGTTCCCAGTCGTTTACAGCCGTCGACACAAACCTCTGGGTCTGTCTCGGAGCCGGCCAACTTTATCGCGGGTAGCTTACTGGGGTGGCCCCCTAAAATATTATATGAATCTTGTAATTGCTCTATCGTGATGCCTCGTTGGGTTTTCATTTGGTTTTTCCCGAGGTTGATCGTGCGTGTGTTGCTATTTGTGCCCCCCTGCAGGGTAAAACTTTCTGAAAGCCGTGTCCGCGGTTATGGACGACTTGGAGCACAATATCTCGATCATAGACAACTATAACTAAAGTAGTGCTGTAAATTTGACTTTATAATGACTAGTAATCAGCTTCACTATAACGGAATGGCTAAATAAAAGTACCAACAACTGCTGGGTTTTGGGATGCCTCATGCTATATGTATCTGACTAGTAAGTACTACAACTACAACAGAATGGTTAACTAAACCTGCTCACTTCTTATTATATCAGGATGACTCATGCTATCTATATCTGACTAGTAATTGCCGCAGCTATAACGGAATGAATAAAACTGCCAACTGTGTGAGTTCCTCGGTTGACTTCCTCGTTTGGTCTCGAGGGGGAAATACCAGGATGGGTATGCTTGGTGATAGTTTCAGGTTGGATCCGAATAGGTCTTTCTTATCCCTATCCGATAGTCGCCAGTTGTATTGAGTCTCTATAGGTTGTTTAGTGCATACTGCGCTGCCGCTTCAGTCCATCATACCTATGTAGGCGAGGACCGCCGAATTCTAGTCTCGCCGTGTACTGACCTCAGTACTGACCGCTCTCTTTTTACTTTGCCCGTTGTCAGCACCCCTTTTGTTTAAGCAGGTTTTGAGATCGACGTCATTAGCAGGGTTACCCTTCCGGCTTGGCCTGGCAGGGTTATGGACGCCATTGGTTATTCTTCAGGGCTCTTAGCCCAATTTGCATCATGTCCGTACTCGGACGCCATATCGTTTTAAAGGTGATTGGATCTTTGTATTGTATATATGTATTCTTGACTATTGAAGTCCTTTTTGTATATATATATTATGTGGATTCTATCGTGGACTATTGTGTAATGATATTACTTCGTTTTCCACCTGCACGAAAGTGCCTGGTGGGCACCTTTGAATCGTTTCTATGCGGGTTTGGCGGGAATCGCTGAAACTTGCATAGGGTCGATCCGAGGGTGTTACACGGAGCCATTCGCCGCTGTCGGCATCCTCTATGTGAGTTGGGCCAGGTCTAGCTCGGCCCCGGACGCTACCGCCAAAGCCAGCCCCATGGAGGCACCGATGCCCTTCTGCTTGTGTTTGTACTCCGTCGAAGCATCCTCCGATAGAGCATCCACCAGCGAATCGACATTGTCAAGGGAAACGCCCTTGTGGACGACCTCCTTGTAGAAGCGCGTGAGAACCTTCTTGGCCTTCTCCAGGGAGCCAACAACAGCGGAGCAACGATCCTTGATCGTAGCAGCAGCATCGGCCAAGACATCTCCGTGCTCCAGCGCACCACGATCAAACTTGGTGCCAGAAGCATCTAACAAGAAGAAGAAAAGAACACTCGACTGAGAAAGGAAAAAACGCACTCAAAAATTAGAACACCCAAAGGATACAAGAGCAACTTACCAGAGATAGCCTTGGCAGCAGCCATGAGCTTGTCGGCCATGGCCTTCTCCCGAGTGGTTGCAACGGCCGCAAGCTGCTTCTCACGATCTTCGGCCTCCTTTTGCTGGCGCTCCATGGCCTCCGCAGCATCCGCTGCCTTCTTCTATGCTTGGCCAAGGCTCTTTTCGAGAGCATTCAGCCTTCGAAGAACATGATTGTTCTCATCTGCAACATGGAAAAGCATCGAATGAATACAGTAACAAGCTTGACTACCTGAAAAATAAACAGGGTGAAAGCGGCGCACCTTGGAGCTGCTTGAGCTCATCCTCCAGTGACAGATGCTGCTGGATGAGGAGCTTGGCGCTGCGAACAAAAGGCTATAAAATAAGCAAGCAAACCCGATGAATAAAAGGGCTCGGGGCTCCCCCAATGAAAACCAATAGGTCAGGTAAATAAAGGACTCGGGGGCTCCGCCCATGGAGTAAAAGGGAAACACTTACGTGCTCAGGTGTGGACTCCGAAGGTTTGCATGTTGCCTTCCGAGTCACGAGTGCACGAGCTTCTCGCCTAGTAGATATCGAGTCATCGTCCTCGGAGTTGGCCACCACCTGGGGAATCGAGGCTATCGGCTTCGATTCTGCAATGACTTCTTTGGTATCCCCATCAAGGGACTCCTCCGAAGGGTTGCTGCTAGCGCATATCAGATCAGCAACAAGCTACAACTATAAAGATGAACATGGAAGCAAGACTCAAACAAAATGACTTACGACTCGATGTCCAACAAATTGAAGACATGAGCCGCCTTATCCTTCTTCTTCTTCTTGGCCGGCGGCTGCGGGGCCACCGCCCGAATGGGCATGGCAGGGAAACGCGCAGACGACGCACCTTCCTCCTCGTCGTGCTGCTCGAGGAAGTACGGACCCCTTGGAGTTGGTGGTGCCGGCCCATCTGAAGATTCACTCTGGGAGCGGTTTCGGGTCCGTCCTTCGCTCTGCTCGGGGGCTTCCGTGGTAGGAGATTGCGCCGGGGGAAGCTCGGATTCGGATTCCACAACTTCATTGTCCGGTGCAATTGGGAATTTCTCAGGTAGAGGGGGCGTCATCCCCGCTACCTTCAGGCCCTGCAAATAGAAGACAAAAGAAAACAGGATAAGTATAAGAAGCAACACGGTACTCAAAAAAATACAACGCGCAAACTACAAGTTTCCACCCACGGAACCGCCTTCTTTGCGCTGAACGGGGAGGTCAAGGATTTCCCCGGGAGGTCCTCGTCGACCTTGTACTTCGGCAGGGGCTGAAACACTCTATCAAGGTCACCCGAAGACAACTCCCCAGGTGAAGCCCTTGTCGGATCGCTGCGGCCAGCATACAGGAACATCAGGTGCGCCCTCGCTTGGAGTGGCTGCACCCAACGCTTGAGGAAGGTGCGAATGATGTCGACACCGTTGACCTCCTTGCCGTCCACCAGCTGGAGTGCCTCCACGCGCTGGTAGAGCTTCTCCCCCTCCGCCGTTTCACCCTCTAAGACGTCGTTCTTCCACGACCTCTTCGGGGTGATCTTCTGGGTGGAGTCGAAAAGGGCGAGACTGAAGTGCTGCCCGTCCAACTTGACGTCGCGGATATAGAACCACTTCTGCCGTTAGTACTGTATGAACTCGCACATGGAGAAAAAGAAGAATTGGACGAAAGAGCGAATGGAAATGATGCAGCCGCCGAGCGGATAAACACCGCCGGTGCCGGACTGCCTCTTCACGGAATAGAGTTTCTAGAAGAGGCCAAAGTGCGGCTCGATACAGAGCCAACACTTGCAAAGAGTGATGAAACAAGCAATATGAAGAAGACAGTTGGGAGACGGATGATGCAACTGAATCCCGTAGAAAAAGAGGAGTCCACGAAGACATTCGTGGACGGGCAAAGAAAGGCCTCAGACAACTAATGCATAAAACATCACCCGAAACCCTTCGGGTGAGCGAGAAATTACCTCTTGGCTCGGGAGGATGGCGTCCTCCTTTTCCTTGGAGATCAATCCAGCATCGCGCAACTTACGTAGATCCGCCTCGCGCATATCTCTGTGCTTCCATCCGTCGTCAATGGCGCGGGCTGTAGCGGCGACCTTTTTGCCGGCGCCGGCGGTGCTCGATCCAGCTCCAGCAGTTGTCGTTTTCTTCGAGTTGCCCATCTTGAAGCGGCGAGTACGGTGGTGTGAGCGCAAGAACAAGGAAGGAAAAGTGTGGAGAATATCTAATGCGCAATGGAGGGCAGAAAAGCTTGTGAAAATGGAGACAATGGAGATGAGCAAATGACGAAGGGTAAAAAGAAATCACTATTTCCCTACGGTATAAAAGGAATCACTATTTCCCTGCGGTATAAAAGGACGAAGATGATGTACACGAGCCATCAATTGA
Organism: Avena insularis; assembly: GCA_023614405.1. Taxonomy (NCBI): domain Eukaryota; kingdom Viridiplantae; phylum Streptophyta; class Magnoliopsida; order Poales; family Poaceae; genus Avena; species Avena insularis. Next base: position 120,438,420 of record CM042689.1, on the reverse strand, counting down.
GAAGCCCTAGGGTACCACTAAAATCTGACCATACACGTGTCAGCACTACATCGAACCGTCGCGAGCATGCTATCCACTAGGCACGGAAACCGAGGAGACGCCGTAATTTCCGTGACGTCTACGCGTGACTAGACAACGTCAAGTCAGATGGTGGGACCCATAATCGTCTCATCGCATCATCTCTGCTGTCGCAGACGGTTGAGATCACCAATTGTCAGCACTGACGTCATCAAGGCAAAGCCAGCAACGGCTCGAAGATTTCAACTGATCATTCAAGGACTTACTCGAATCTACGATTCGAGAAAATACTCGGTGGGCTACTCCTATCAGAAGCGCTGAACGCGCACATGAGAAATTACATAGGTAATATTACCTCGAAATTATCTTTGAGTCCTACGTCGAGTCTGCGACTCCACTACGGACTCGGTGGCTACTCCCATAGAGAGCACTGGTGGTGCATCCAAAAAAAATTGTGTCCTTCGGACTTATGCTAAAAACGACTGAACTAAAGTCTCTACTCGAGTCTACGACTCAAACAGACACTCAGGAGCTACTCCCATAGGGAGCGCTGGCCGCGCACCCTATGAATTATTCGACTGCGATCCTTCGGATCAAATACGACAAAATCTTTTTGGCAATTTTGCCCAAACCAACGGTAAATGAAAAGCAGTCTCCTTGACCACCCGAAACACCTCCGCGGTGATAAAATTTTGGATGTTGTGTCTAGACGCAAAGATGAGTCCTACAGATATCATTTGATGGCCTGATAACTGAGGATGTCAAATGGCGCGCCAGTGACGCCACATATGGCCATATAATTTTGTCATAGGCTTATTCTCTTTTGGATTAGTTTGTACAAGCACAAATCTATAACTAACAGCAAATAAGTGGCACTAAACGGGATGCCGTTTACATCTCTACTGGTAACGCACCTGACTGCGCACTGCCAGTAAACTCCCGTGTCAACTGACCTCATGAAAATTCCGGCGGACGTGTTGGGTACATCACTTGAAAATTACTGGATTCGACTCCTGTAAGACCACAACGGTCTGAGTCGAATCATACCAGCAATCGTTCCGAATTCGAGTCCAGGGACTCAAGTTTGATAAAGATCATGTTATTTTGTCCTATAACAATTAACTGGCCCGTATTAAATAAATTTTGACAAATCCAATTAATATGGGTCAAAGGGAATAGCACTCATACCAATAAGATAACCTTGTCGGAGGATACTAGGATACTAGTTGACGAAGAAGTAGCGGTGGCATAGAAAGTAGTCATACGCGACAATCTTAATATATCCAGAGTTGAAATATACAAAATATTGGGAGTCACCAATGACGGAAGGTAGATCTTGGTAGCGTCGCGGCGAATTACATGCACTGGAAGAAGAGAAAACGATACCGAAGATCTTGTTAGAATTTAGACAAACACTTGCAGAGCAGCGAACCCGTGCACGAAAAGTGGCGGCCAGTGAAAAAGAAACAGGGGCGTCATTGCACAACTCACAGTCCAAGCAGTGCATGAGATTTCAAGGTGGCGCGTCCGGTGACCGTGTTGCCCTCCTGGCACGGCGACGTAGTGTTGCACGGTTGCGGCCATGAAGGCGCACGGCTCGCGGGACTGTCGTCGAGAGAAAAATGGAAGAACAGAGGACCAGGCGCCGACCAACGGACGATATGCAGGTGACAATCGCTGCTGGTTGTCTCGCGCGCGCATACGGCTCTGGGCTGTGTCAACGTGTGGTAGAATAAAATTTAAAACCCGATGGGATCTGATTACCTCTTGGATGTAGCAAAGGGCAAGGACCATGGGTGCATGGCGATGAGGGCCGATTGATTAGCTTGGCCACCCGCGTGGAATCAAAGACCAAGGCCAGCTCGATAGCTCATACGGCGGCACGCACGTAGATTTGAGGAGGTGAATCGAACATGGAGCAAGGTAGCTTGCCGGCGGTAGAGACAAAAAGAAGAGAAATGATACATATCATCCGGGATCATTATTTCGATCCCGCGGATCACTGGTTGGACACGCGAATGTCTTCCCTGTCCTCTCCCATGGCAGTTAAGTAGGCACACAACCCCTGGCCCCACCCATACGCGTCATTACCTCATCTTTTCTTATTTTTGCTTGGAAGCAAACAAATCTCGAAAGAAGTCCAAATATCCCCTATGTATTAGGTTTTGGACGGAGACCACACCTAAGTTTGAAGTGGGGCACGTAACCCCTAACTATCAAATACCATGTAAATTACCTCCTGGTGTGGCCGTTAACTGTATTGGAGAGCGGTTTTGCTGACATGGAGGGCTATAAAGATAGCTAATACATGGGGTCATTGTTTTGGTTGTCCCTAAAAATTCAGGGTTAGCTTTAGCTTATTCTGGAATCCATGTTCACCAAACAAAGGACTAAGCTGGGAAAACAACAAAGCTAGTAGATATGTAGCGTCACGTCCTACAAGCTGCGCGATGGTGGGACTTGCTTCATGAGATGGCGAGTAGATATGGGGAGACTCCTTGATGTCCTTTAGGGCCTTGACGTTCGTGACCGCCAGCACAAGGTGAGGAAGCAGAGTAGGGACGTGACTGGAAGTGGCCGGCCTTTACCGGCGCCGATGCGATGCCAGGAAATGGAGTAGAGGAGGTGATGCCACGCCGTGGTCAAACAGGTTGGTCCAAGGAGTTATTTGTTGGGTGCAAGGCCATGCTGGAATAGCTGCCGCATGTCCACGTCATCAAAACCACCTGACATACAGCCAAAACCACCGCCAGGGGGCTCATTGTCTGGTATTGAAAACATAGGGGGGTTATCTGTTCCGGTTTAAACATAGGAGGGGTTCTTCATCCTAAACCTGGAACATAGGGGGGTTATCTAGACTTCTTTCAACAAATCTCACACGCCTCACTTTTCTCATCAGTCGTCTTCTCCAACTCTCCACACCAGGTGCTTCGTCCAAGAATACGCCTCCGTCACCCATGGTTGGTTGTTGCTGCTGAAAAGGAACATCTGGTGATGCTGCCAGCCGTCCACCACTGCAACGGTGATCTGCCGCCTCCCGCCCCTTGCTGAAAAGGAATGCCGCCGCCGCATAGCTCTGCTACCAACGGCGCTCGGCGCTGCTAACTACGGTAGGCGGTAGTGCTACACATGGCATACGGCACTGCTACCTCCAGTAGGCGCAGCTGCTACACGGGGCACGCGGCTCTGCTAACTACGGCAGGCGGCACTTCTACCTATGGCAGGCTCCGCTACTACATGGGGCACACGACTCTGCTAACTACGGCAGGTGGCGATGCTACACACGGACACGACACTGCTACACGAGGCTCGCGGCTCTGCTAACTATGGAAGGCGGCGGTGCTACACATGGCACGCGGCGTTGCTACACACCGCAGGCTACACTGCTACCTACGGTGCGCGGCGCTGCTACCTATGGCACGCAAAGCTTCTGTGAGCGTATGTCTTCTCCGGCGATGATTTGGTACCGACGAACGGCGTCGTTGTTGTAGACAGCTGATGGGTTTGCTAGGCGTAGCTACCAATGGGATGATGTAGATGGTGCTCCGGCGATGAAGGTATTGTGGGGAGGACTCAGGAGATCGAGGTCGGGGTTGCTACGGCGGTGGTCGGCATTGGCTACCACGACAAGTTCTACGGCTACATGCCGTATACTGCGAGGGGTCGCGAACGAGGACCTCGCTGGGGCTGAACGCAGAGTCGCCGGAGCTAGACCAGGTCGAAGCTTGATACGTCCAATTTGCATCACCATTCTATATCATAATTTGCCTCTATTCATTGATATATTTCTTATTAAGAGGTGATACTTATGTCTTTTCATCTGTTTTTGCATGTTGGTTGATTCTTCGAGGATGAACTTCCGGAGTTAGGATTCTGATGGAAAAAGAGGTGTTTTGATGCAATTTCATGAAGATCAGAAAAATACCAGAAAAATTATGGAAAATCATATTTTCCCAGAAGACAAAGGAAGCCAGAAGGGGAGGCGGAGATGGGCCACAGGGGGCCCACCCCCCCCCCCCCGGCGCGGGCCACCCCTAGGTCATGCCTATAGGGGGTGTGGCCCACCTGGCCAGCCTCCGACTCCACCGTCTCGCCCATATCTTCTCCTCGAAACCCTAAAAAACAGGGAGCAACCATAGAAATATTCCGCCACCTCTGCGGGGCGGAAAAACCGAGAGAAAGAGCTCTCCGGCAGACATATTTCTGCTGGGGAAATTCCTTCTCGGAGAGGTGAGATCGTCGCCATCAACACCATCATCAAGCTAGGCTTCATCGGGATCATCACCATCATCCACACCATCATCTCCACCAGCACCATCATCACCACTCCATCCCGATGTAACAATTGTGTTGAATACTTGCATAGTTCTTAGGGGAAACTTTCCCGGTGTGGAATACTATTGTAGTTGATGCTTGTGAGTGGAACCATTGGATTATTGTTTATTTTCAGATTGTTATCCATCACCATATCATATTTGATCTTGATCCATATGATGTCTTGTGAGTAGTTCGTTTAGTTCTTGAGGACATGGGAGAAGTCATGTTAGTAGTAGATTTGTGTTGAGATATTATTCAATGGTTTAATATTTAAGTTGTGGTGCTATTCTTCTAGTGGTGTCATGTGAACGTCGACTACATGATACTTCACCATTTATGGTCCTAGGAGAATGCATTGTGTATTTGGCTACTAATTGTGGGGTTGCTGGAGTGACAGAAACCTGAACCCCCGTTAGGACACCATTGCACAAGGGAGCGTAGGATCTCAGAGTTTAAGGATGTGGTTAGGTTTATATTTTAATTGCTTTCCTGTAGTTGCGGATGCTTGCAGGGGGTTTAATCACAAGTATGTATTAGTCCAAGTAAGGTTTACATTATACGAGTTCACCCACACAACACTTATAACACCAAAGAAGACTACTCAGCTATTTGAAGCGAAAGCACTTGACAGTATTCCCATGTGTCCTAGAGAACGTTTGGTCCTTATAAGTATTTCCATCGGCTTGTCCTTTGCTAAGAAAGGATTGGGCCACTTGCTGCAGTTGTTCGTTGTCTTTATTACTTGCATTTTGTTTATTTGTTTTATTATAAAACCCCTAAAAATCCGTTTGCTAAGTATTTACAGATATTTCCTACTCCATACCACTAGTCAACACCTTCTGCTCCTTATTGGGATCGACACTCCTATTTATCGAAAGTACTGTGATACACCCCCTATACTTGTGGGTCATCCAGACTATTTTCCGGCGCCGTTCTTTTGTTACTTTGTTTCCAATATGGATAACCCACTTGATTTTCTGTTTGGGAAAACTACTACCACTGTTAGGGTAGTAGATGAACTACCTCCTATTGAGATAGATCTTTTTAAGATACCTACAAGTATTGTTGATCGTGTTATGGATAATTATTATTTAGGGGATGGAACTGTCCACCATGGTGATCATTTTCTTTTTATCCATGAATTATGCGGGTTGTTTAAGTGTGCAGGTATCACAACTGAACAGGTGAAGAAGAAGTTACTCTCTATATCCTTGAAAGGGAGAGCTGAAGAATGGTATAAGCTGCTTAAGAATGGGCAATCCATGGAATGGGAGGAAATAGTACCTCTCTTTTATTCTAAATTTTATCCTCCCAGTGAAATTCATAAGAATAGGAATCTGATATATAACTTTTGGCCTCGTGATGAAGAGAGCACAGCTCAAGCTTGGGGGAGATTGAAGTTACTAATGCTTAAATTCCCTATTCATGAACTCCCTAACAATATTATTATCAATAACTTTTATGCTAGGCTTTCTCTTTATGATAAAGATTTACTAGATGCTTCTTGTGCTGGATCATTCACACGTATGAAGGAAGAAGCTAAATGGGATATCCTAGACCGTATTCAAGAGAACACTGAAGCTTGGTAGAATGACAAAGGGATAAAGTCAGGTATAAATTATGATTATGAATGCATAAAATCTTTTATGGGAACTGATGACTTCTGTGATATTAGTAATGAGTTTGGTCTTGACTCCCAAAGTATTTCCAATTGTTTTAAAGCCTTTGCCTCTTACATAGAAATTTCCAAAAAGAAGTGGTATAAGTACCATGCACCTTATAAAGATGTAGTTAGTCATGTTCCTGTTAGAAGAACTGAAGTTTGTACTATTGATCATATTTTGCCCGAACCTTATGTTGAGAAAATACCTTTCTCAGCTAAGGTAAAGGAGTATTCTATGATGATTAGTGCGAATAACAAAGGTACAAATAAAACTATGGAACCTGACGAGCAAATGAATATTGAACCTGTGGTAGCTATTGTGAAAGATCTTGATGCTAGAAATATAGAGGATGAGCACATTATCTTCTGTGAAGACGCTTCTAATATAATATCTCATCCTAGTAAAGCTAGAAAAGCTAGTGTCCTTGTGCTTTCTGTTAGAATTGGTGATCATTGCTATTATGGTTTATGTGATATTGGTGATGGGGATATGCCGACCGGGGTATACCCAGCAGGATGTTTCCTACTGGCCCAAGCTGCCAGCGAGTGGGCCTGCAGGACGGCAACTGGATCGAGACTTGTCAAGGACCCAGGCGACTGGAAGCTAGAGGCCCAGAAGCGTAGCTAAGCCCAGTCGAATTAGGTCAAGAACCCTCTAAATCCTTAACTAATTCGGTTGTAGATCTATAAACCCTAGCGTGGTGAGCCCATATAAACCTCCCTAGGGTACGCATAGAGGACACGTTCCATCATACACCCCCGGGACTCGCCGCCTACTCGTCGAGCTCGCCCTTGTACTCTCTCCATAATACAACCTAGCAGGAGTAGGTCTTTACCCTCCGAGGGCCGAACCTGGGTAAATCCTTGTGTCTCCGCCCTCATCTCGCACCGCAGATGGCTGGCCGCCCTTGCCCCTTGCCCCTTGTTTTACCATTTGCTGCCGACTGCAGCATCTGCCGTGGCCATTCCCACGACAGTGGTCCCCACCGTGGGGCCTGGCCGGTCAGGCCGGTGTTCTGCGACGAGATCCAATCTTCCCATCAACGAGACGATCGCCACCGGCCGCATGATCGCGATCGGCGAGATCCTCCAGATCTTGCCGAGAAGCTACGTCCCGGCGGCGTGCCCCATCACGCACAGCATGATCATGCCGGTCGGCACGATCATCCTCTTCGTCGGCTTCATCGACATCATCGTCTCGGAGGACTCGGCTCGCATCCGTGAGTCGCCACCATGTGACCATCTCGCTGAGAGTCAGGTCCACACCATCCACCGCCTCTCCTTCGAGTATGACTCGGCCAACAACAACGAGGCCGAAACCACCATGGTCGCGGATGACGCGGCCCTCAACGACGATGCCGACTCGGCGACCCCGGCATCGGCCGCCAGATCCATCATCACCGCGTCACCCGCGGGCTCCATCACCTAGGTCTCCAACGTGGGAGACTTCGAGGACCCCTCCATTCTTGGGATCTTCGACTCCGGGTCGGAGAACTCCGACGACCTCCACGTCGGATCTGGCCGCAACGTCACGGCCTACATGGAAAATGGCGCGGACGCCCCGCCAGACCACTTCTCCATGCCGATCCCGCCAACCGCGACGGCGACGGAGGTCGAGGAACTCCGCCTGCGATTGGAGGAGGCGGTCCGCAAGGAACAAGCCGAGCGCGAGAAATTTTGCCTCGAGCAGGTGACAGCGCAGGAGCTTTCGCACTACCACCAACTCCGCATCAGGTCGCGCCTGAACCCCACCGTTCAGCGTCGCGCCCTGAACTTCGACGACGAAAACGGCCCGGTCCGTATAGCCGAGCGTGCGATCTGCGAGAACGCGCAGCCAGGAGGGAGCTCCCGGCCACCACCAGGCGCAACGGCCAACGGCGCCCCCACCACCACCCGGCTGCACGCCCCCCGGGATCAACCAAGGATCCTGGTCTCCTCGTGGGGGCGAGACGTGAATGGCCTCCCGCTATTCTCCATCCCGATGGACAACATCGTCGCGAGCCAAGCCGCGGTCGACAACATCAACGTTACCGGGGAAGGCGCCCTGCAGATCCAGTATGCCAAGGCTCTACTCTCCAAGGCCGTCGAGCAACAAAACGCGGGAGCCGACTCGCAGGGTTGCATGTACTCGCGTTCGTCAGGCAACAGGGCGGCCTCGAGCGGCTGCCCAATGGTGGCAAACACCCTCAACTGCCCACCACCCGAGTCCCTGCAGCTCCAACACCGACCCGCACACGTGGCACTCTCCACCAACGACCCGCGATCGGCGAACGACTTCGTCGCTGCCAATGGGCAGCCAGTCGATGCGCACACCCACATCATCAACAACCAGAGCTGGCGTGCACGCCAGCCCGACGATTTGAGGCATACCCTCACTAACCTCCGTGACGGCGAACCAAGGGGATCGCTGAGCCGATTCGGACCCTAGTGCTTCGGACCGATGATCCGAGGCGAAAAATACCCGACGAACTTCAAGGCGCCGAAGGAGATTGAGAAGTACGACCCCTCGTACGACCCATCCGTGTGGATGAACACGTACCTCATGGCGATGGGAATCACCGGCCACACCGACCTGCTCGCCGCTCGCTACCTCCCCCTGATGATGGAGGGAGCATGTCGGCAATGGATCAACACCCTCCCCGCAGACAGCATCGTCTCCTGGGAAGAAATGGGCGACGCCTTCGTCAGGCCCTTCGAGCGATCCTACACTCGTGCCACCACCATCGAGGACTTGGAGCGATGCGTCCAGGGACCCCGCGAGTCGACCCGCAGCTGGGTCCAACAGTGGCAAGTCCTGTGGTACAACGCGGCCGGAATCCACCCGGACACCGCGATCTACTGCTTCAATACCTTGTGCCGCTACGAGCCCTTGGTCGCCAAACTCAAGCGGGTGTAAAAAACACTCGACAACATACCGGATCTCCTCGAGATTTCCAAGCAGTACGCGGAGGAGGATCCAAACCAAGAAACCGACGACGAGTCGGGAGGGAATCGCCGCACGAGTGTCCAAGACAACGAGAGACGACCTGAGCTATGGTACAGCAACACTTGACTCACCGGCAAGCGCCGCGGTGACAGGCGAGTCGACTTCGTCGCCAACGCCGGGTATGCTCCACGCGATCCCAAGAGTTTTCGCCGCGACGGAGGCCAACACCACGACGACGGTAACTACAAGGCGAAGCCGAGGTTCGACCCCGCAGCTCTCCTCAACCAGCCCTGTGTGTTCCACAGCAGGGAGGGGAAACCCGCCACGCACACGACCGCCGACTACCACTCCCTGAGGGAGATCGTGAAGGCACGGCGTGCAAGGGAAGACCCCGAAAATCACCCGCCAAACGGCCGAAAATTCGGCAACAACGCCGGCTCGTTTCACACCTTCACCGGCTTCAACACGAAGAGCGAGAAGAAGGTTATCGCCCGCGCTGTCGCCGTCAACGCATTGTCCCAAGTTGACATCCCCCAGTTCCTCAACTGGTCCGAGCAACAAATCACCTGGAGCCGCGAGGACCACTCGCCACGGATCGAATATCCGGGCCGAGTCGCCCTGGTGGTCAAGCCCAAGATGGGAGACTACTGGCTCCCCAAGACGCTGATGGACGGTGGCAGCTCCATCAACATTCTGTACCTGGATAGGTTCAGGCGACTGCGGCTCCCGCAGTCGATGATCGAGACGACCTACACCACCTTCCGCTGCATCGACCCCGGTCGGAAGGCGTACCCGATCAGCAAGGTGACGCTGCCAGTCATCTTTGGCACACCAGCGAACTTCCACACCGAGCGGATCATCTTCGAGCTAGTGCCGTTCAACAGCCCCTACCATTGCGTCCTGGGGCGTCAGGCGTTCGCCAAATTCATGGCAGTGCCCCACTACGCGTACAACGCGATGAAGCCCCCCGGGCCGTGCGACATCATCACTGTCCACGGCGACCCCGACATGGCCGCAGAGTGTGAGGCCAAAGGCGCCGAGCTCGCCGACGCCGTCATAGCGGCAGAAGCCAACCACGCAGAGGAGCTCACCAAGTACACAAGCAGGGTCAACAACGACGACCCCACCATACTCAAGAAGCCCAACTCGTAGGGTGGCTGCTCCACCGCCTTCGAGGCAACAACGCACACTTGCACCGTCGAGCTGGTCCCAAGCGACTCCGGCCAGACGGTGACGATCGGGATGGGCATGATCCCAACATAGGAAGGCGTGCTCATCGAGTTCCTACATGAGAATCGCGACATCTTTGCATGGAAGCCATCCGACATGCCTCGTGTCCCGAGGGAACTCGCTGAGCACAAACTCAACACCGACCCCAAAGCACGACCCGTCAAGCAGTCGTTGCGGCCCTTCAATGAAGAGCGCCGCTGAGAAATTGTCAAGGAGGTGCAGCGTCTACTCGCTGTAGGCTTCATCCGGCCAATCAAATACTCCAAGTGGCTGGCAAACCTAGTCCTGGTCGAGAAGAAAAAGGGGACCTGGAGAATGTGTATCGATTACACAAACCTCAACAGCGCCTGCCCGAAGGAGCAGTTCGTACTCCCGCGGATCGACCAAATCATCGACTCAACCGCGGGCTCGGAGTCGCTATGCTTCCTCGATGCCTACTCTGGGTATAACCAGATCAAAATGGCAGTCGAGGACGAGGAAAAGACGGCGTTCATCAAGCCATTCGGAGCCTTCTGCTACACCGCCATGACCTTCGGCCTCAAGAACGTCGGGGCGACCTACCAGAGGTGCATGAAGGAGTGACTTGCGAGCCAAATCGGCCGCAACATCCATGTCTACATCGACGACGTGGTGGTAAAGTCCACTCGCCAGGGCGATCTACTCGCCGACCTAGCGGAAACCTTCGCCAACCTGCGGAGGTACAAGATAAAGCTAAACCCAGGGAAGTGCACCTTCTTTGGACAGCTAACTGCTGTACGTCGTCTCCAAGCGCGGGATCGAGGCGAACCCAGCCAAGATCAACACAATCGCCCGGCTCGGCAGACCCGAGTGCCTGCACGACATCCAGAAGTTGCCCGGGCGAGTCGCGGATCTCAGTTGCTTCATCCCCTGGCTAGGCGAGAAGGCGATGCCCCTCTACCGCCTAATGCGCAAGAACCCCACTTTTTAGTGGTACAAGGAGGCAGACGACGCACTCCACACTCTCAAGGAGGTCCTACTCGCAGCACCGCTACTCGTTGCCCCCGTCGACAAGGAGACCATGCTCGTCTACGTCGCGGCCTACGAGCGAGTCGTCAGGACCGTCTTGGTCGTTGAACGACCAAGGAATGCAAGGAGCGCCCGGTGCAGCGACCTGTATACTACATCAGCGAAGTCCTCACCGAGTCGCGCCAGCGCTACCCACAGTACCAAAAATTGGTATATGCGGTCTTCAGAGCCCAGCGGCGACTGCCGCACTACTTCCAGGAGCACCCAATAACGGCCGTCTCCTCAGCACCGTTGCAGGACATCATCCCTAACCGTGAGGCGACCGGGCGAGTCGCCAAGTGGGCCGTCGAGATCGGAGTCCACAACATCAGATGGTGTAGGGGCAGGGATCGTACTCACATCTCCAAAGGGTGACAAGTTACGCTACGTCCTGTAGCTCGACTTCACCCCCTGCACCAACAACATGGCCGAGTACGAGGCGCTACAACACGGCATGCGAGCAGCCAAGGAGATGAACATCAATCGTCTGTGCTGCTACGGCGACTCCGACCTCGTCGCCGGGAAAGTCGTCGGCACCTGCGATGCAGTCTCCCCCCACCATGGCGGCATACCACCAAGCAGTGTACCAGCTGGGAGGCCACTTCGCGGGCTATTCCGTCGAGTGGATTGACAGGCGGAAGAACGAGGAGGCCGATGCACTCTCCCGCATTGGCTCGGCTAGACTCACACCGCTCGCGGGCGTCTTCCTCGACACCATCACCAAACCTTCCATTTCTCCCCCGAGGGATATCGATATCGGAATTCCGCTGCAACCAGACGTAGCCCTGGTCGCAATGATCGCCGAGCCAAGCGACTGGACGATGCCATACGTCGCCTACCTGGAGGGAGGCACCCTACCCGCTGACGAGACAAAGGCCCGGATGATAGCATGTCGCTGTAAATCCTTCGTCATCATCAACGGCGAGCTCCACAAGCGCAGCGTGACCGGCGTGTTCCAACGCTGCGTCCAACCCGCAGAAGGACGCAAGATCCTCCAGGACATACACGCTGGCGACTGCGGCCACCACGCTAGCGCCCGCTCCCTAGTCGCCAAGGCCATGCGACATGGCTTCTACTGGCTCACCGCAAATGCCGACGCGATCGACATCGTCCAACGCTGCGTCGGGTACCAGAAGTACGCCAGTCAGACTCACGTACCGAGCTCGGCGCTAAAGACCATCCCATCACCTGGCCATTCGCCGTATGGGGCATGGACATGGTAGGCCCCTTCAAGAAGGGCCCCTCTAGTTTCACCCACCTCCTAGTCGCGGTCGACAAATTCACAAAATGGGTGGAGGCCAAGCCAGTCCGCAAGTGCGACGGGAAGACCGCCACAAAGTTCCTACACGAGCTCATCTATCGCTACGGGTTCCCGAACAGCATCATCACGGACAACGGCACCAACTTTGCCAAAGGAGCCATGGCCGAATTCTGCGAGGAGCACAATATACGACTCGACCTCGCCTCAGTCGCCCACCCGGAGTCCAATGGCCAGGTAGAATGCGCCAACCAGAGCATCCTCCACGGCCTGAAGCCGCGACTACAAGTTCCACTCGAGCGAACTCCTGGGTGTTGGGTCGAAGAGCTCCCCTCCGTCATCTGGGGCTTCCGCACCTCCGTCAACAGGTCGACGGGATTCACCCCCTTCTTCATGGTGTATGCTGCCGAGGCCGTCATGCCAACCGACCTCGAGCACGACTCGCATCGGGTGGTCAACTACGAGGAGGCCGACAACGAGCTCGCACACCAAGACAGAGTCGACCAGCTCGACGAAGCACGTGACCTAGCTCGCTCCCGCACCGCCATCTACCAGCAAGGGCTCCGCCGCTACCACAGTCGGCGAGTACGGACCCGCACCTTCCAGGAAGGCGACCTGGTACTGCGTCTGATCCAGGACAAGAAGGGCATGCACAAAATCTGCCCCCTTGGGAGGGACCATTCGCCATCGGGCAAGTCCTGGGCAACGACGCCTACTACCTCGTCGACGTCCGAGGCAACGGAAAACTCGACGTCAAGCGGCCGTGGAATGTAAACCTCATACGGAAGTTCTACTCCTAGAACTCCAGACATGTACCTCCTACCCGCTATGAAATAAAGAAGTTCGATTCGCACAACGTGTGTCCACTCTTCGTATCTTGTGCCACTCGCACTCGTAATAACAGCGCTATGCTACTCGCAGAAGTCAACCCTTGGTGACGCGACCGGCATGGCCAAGTAGTGCGACACGAGGGCACTGAAGAATTTAGGCCTCGTATCGTCCAGAAAAACCCAACCCGGAGCCCCATCGGAGTCGCCTCGCTCGACTGGTTTTCCGATCCAAGACAACTGCATTCACTTCTCACAGCGACCCAGTCCTCCACATCCTTGGCGCAACGACTCGAACGGCAAAGTACCACACTCGGGGACTGACGCCAGTCCAAACAGGAGCGACCATGAAAAACGCCAAGTATGAGAGCGCGTTCGGGACTCGCCACGCGACTGGTCCTACGGATCAGGTGGAGTGACGCGCCAAACACAACGCGCCCCGTACTCACCTACCTCGGGCATGCGACTAGAACCGCTAAGTACCACGCTCGGGGACTCGGCCACCCGACCCTGTTCGCGCCCGAGAAAACAGCTAAGTACAGAGCACCCCTTGGAGTCGCCACGCGACTGGCTTTCCAAGCCATGGTGAGTCGACCTTAACTTATTAATAGTTCGAACAACACATAAAAACGAGGTTAACCCCATAAAAGGGCGGACGCTCTTGGGAACTCGCACAACCAACAATCAAAACACAAAACATTGGCAAAAGCACGCTTACTTTCCTTCAAGCGGCAAAATTTGTTCGCTTACAAGGGTAGTTACATAATTATCCTAATTAACGCCGATCGGCAAACTATTCTACTCCGCAGGCTTCGACGATGAGGCGCCACCGCCCTTGCGACTAGGGATAAAAGGAATCCACGGATTTGACGGGTATGTCGTGAGCTCACCCACCATGGCCGCACGGAACGGCTGCTCCACCTTGAAGTCGCGGTGCGCCGGCTCTGGGTCGTTCGGGGCGACGACCGTTTCCGGGTATGGAATGAGGTCGCCCATCGCCCACACTCGGTCGGCGTACACCACAGCCCGCTCGGTCAGCTTCAGCACTTCGGCGATTTCGACTGCGCCCGTCAACAAAGGGTACCCGCTCGTGACGTCGTCAAGGTCGAAGTCGTTAGGAAAGTGCGTGAGCCCAAGGCTCAACACAGTCGCCGCACCACGACGGAAGGCCGACCGCGTCATGAATTTCACAACCGTCGGGGTCTTCTCCAGATAGCGCCAAACCTCGACGAGGTCACCGAGAATCACCTCCGTGGGCGAGATCTCCTGCAGATACGCCCAGATGCAGGTCTCTGACAGCGCGGCAGAATCAACCAGAGTGGTGACGCGTTGCCGCGCGTCGTACGACTGCGCTTCTTCGGCATTTTCAGTAATCAGGCGTGCAACACACAAGCAAATAATAAGGGACGCTCCAGCAAAATAACGTGACCCACACGCTCGGGGACTCGCCAAGGAAAAACTCACCAATCAACAGGCGACAGTGCTCCGTGATGAAATCCTGAAGACCGGAGAGGTCATCTTGCAGCCCCGCAACGAGCGCGTCTGACATCTTCCGCTCCTCAGCAGCAGAAGCAATGGTTGCCTTGGCCTGCCCATCCGCCGAGGTCTCCTCCGCCTTTGCCTCCTTGAGCTCACTCTCCAGGTCGGCGATTCACTTCTCCGCGGCGCTCAAGGAAGGCTGTGCAGCCGTCAACTCACTCGCCAGAACGAGGCCCTGGTGAGCCTTCTCCATTGCGGCTGCGCTATCCTCTGCATCAAAAACACCATGATTACGAGAAGAACAAGTTTATGACCAGCATCAAGCACGACGAACACTCACCCGCAGTCGCTCGAAGCTGCTCGTTCGTGTCCCGAACAATGAGGAGCTCCCTCTCCACATGCTCCCTGGCAGTAAGCCCCTCCGCTGACTTGCGCTGCAGGCCCTGCGCAACCATGGAAGCGTCAGCAACGAAAATCCTAAGTGCCTAGCCGCTGAAAATTCAGCGACTAGCCACTCGGGGACTGGATAGCAAAAAAGTTCCTAAATGCCTAGCCGCTGAAATTCAGTGACTAGCCACTCAGGGACTGGGCAGCAAAAATTCCTAAGTGTCTAGCCGCTGAAATTCAACGACTAGCCACTCGGGGACTGGGCAGCGAAAATCCTAAGTGCCTAGCCGCTGAAATTCAGTGGCCCGATTCTCGGGGACTGGACATACCTGGATGGCGGTGCCTAGCATTCCATGAAGCTCCATTGCATCCACCGATGGGAGCACGAATGGAGTACGCCCGCGACGCTGCTCGACCTCCGTGCTGGCGGCCTCGGGCAATTGGCTCGACGGCATCGATGCACTCGCCGCGGAGGCCCTCGCTACAAAGCGAGGGAACATCGCCATCGCGGCTCCCGCACCACTCGAAGGGGGCCTGTCGCCCCAACTGAGGCCACGGGCTCCGCCCGCTGTGACTCTATGTCCACCATGGCCCTTGGGGCTGCATCCACTGCAGTTGGAGCCTCACTCGGGGCGACCGCCGGCTCGTCCGAAATTGTGACGACCTCGTCGCCCTTTGCTTTCTTTGCGCCTTCAGCAGGCACCTCGACCTCATCGCCCATCCTCTTCTTCGAAGGGTCAACTGGCGCCTCCACGGCACATGATGGAACCTTGGCCACCGAAGGGTGACCTATCTTCTTCGCTCCAGTCCTGCGGAACAACTCCTTCAGTAAACTCACCAGTCGGATATAAATCAAGCAGACAAATGAAAGATCGAGAAACACTCACTTGGCGACTGGGATAAAACGTAGGCCAGTACGAATGTTGGCCGGCTTCTCCAACTCTAGCCCATTTTCCTACTGAGGCCCGTTTCGAACACATTATGCGCCCAAGACATCGACGGCTTCTTCGAGGACGAGGCCACGGCAGGAGGTTCAGTGGCGATTGCCGCGGGAGCTCCCCTCGGCGATGAGGTCCCTGCGGCTGGAGCGTCCACGAGCCCGGTAACTGGGACGAAGGGCGGCGGTAGCGATGCTAACGGCATCTCGCTTCCACAACGGTCGCACCGGTCACCACGGTCGCATGCGCCGACGCATCATCTTTAGCTTCCTTGGCTACCCTGGCAGCATCGGAGCTACTCGCGAACCGAGGCGGTGATACCGGCTTAGCTGGCTTCTTCTTCTTCTGTGGCTGTGGTTTCTTCTCCGACAGCGTAGCTTCGCGCCCTGAGGTGTGGTCGAGGAGTTCGTCCTCGTCTTCGTCATGAGCCTCGAGGCTCTTGCTAGCCTCGAGCTCGCGCTGGTGATGTCCGCGAGTTTTGCGAACCGTGGGTGCGGCGACCTCCACAGCCTCATCGCCATCATCGTCCCCGTCAGTCTTGACATCGCCCTTGTCGAGCAAAGACTCTCTTTCATGCTCGCCAGACGAGTTCGAATTATCGTCGTCTGCGGGTGGAAGCCAACCTTCCACAACCTGGAAGAACTGCAACAACAAGACAAATCAGCATAACTGCGAATGCAAATCTGCGACTGCGAATGTAAAGTAAAGAAAGTATTTACCGTTGGGGCCTCGCGCTTTGCGGTGTAAGGAGCTACTCCGACCTTTGCGTCAAGCTACTCCGCCAAGGTGATCTTCTTCAGGGCCAGGGTGTAATCGTTGAGTCTCCATTCGTCATGGCAGGACTTCGTCGGGTCGTCCTTGCCCGTGTACTCGTACATATAGTGGGCGCGACTGGCCAGAGGCACGAGCCGTCGCTCGAGCCAGCAATTGTAAAGATTGATGGTTTGGTGGCCCTTCTTCTTCAGGTTGCGGATGGTCTGCAGCATCTCGTCGACGACCATCCGCTGGTCTAGCGGAAGTTTGGTGACTTGAAGCCGACGCGGCTCGGGCCGGTCGGCGGAGTACGTCGGAAGCACCACCTCGTCGCCCGGCGGTGACTCGGTCACGTAAAACCAGCTTTTCTTCCACTCATTCGCTGCTTTAGCGGGCAACATCAGATCAAAAAAGGATGCCTTCGACTTCAGCTGAAAGGTCAGGCCGCCCGCGGCCAGCATCGGGCCGCCTGCCTCTTCGCGGCCGATCCTCCCGTGGAACAGATCTTGCCATAGGGGGAAGTATGGCCGGCAGCCTAGGTAGCACTCGCAGAACGCCACGAAGATGGCGAGCTGCTCGATGCTATGTGGCCCTAGTTCTGACGGTTGGATGTCGTAGTAGGCGCAGAAATGGCAGAAGAAGAGGGAAGTGGGGAATCCGAGCCCCCTCTCCAGATGGCTGGTGAAGTACATGAATTCCCCCTCGCGCTGATTTGGGGTCACCTCTCCGGCCATGGGGATGCGCCATGTCCCGGTGCGGACGATCCCTGCCTCCTCGAACGACTTCAACAGCACCTTCGTGAACTTGGATATTCCCCATGGTTCCGTCGGAGGGGCCATCGATTAAGGGATCTAGGGCTATGAGCTGCTCTGGGTCGCTTTGGTCGCTGCGTGGAATGGAGGATTGGGAATACGCGAGATCGGAGGAAGTGTGGGAATGTTCTTCCTTCACCCGTCACTCTCCTTAAATAGCGGTTGCTACCTGCCATCTTTGGGGATCCTTTACCGCGCGGTAATTACACCTATATTACCGTTGGATTACCCAACGGCTATTTTGACCAAGCGCTGGCGGTCCAACTTCATCCACTCGACTCGCTGTCTTTAGCGACTTGACGATTCGCCGACCTGATCACTATAACAGTGACTTAACCACTCGCCGACCTATTCGCCAAGCTGTGATCTAACTAGTCGCCGTTATTGCGACTAAGATGACTAGTTCTTTCCTTTATTCAGGAGTCCACTGCCGATTCGACTGGGCGTCCGAATTGGACCCGCATACTCCGACTGCCAACAAACACCTGCGACGAATCAACGATGGCCTCGGGGACTACTGATGGGGATATGCCGACCGGGGTATACCCAGCAGGACGTTTCCTACTGGCCCAAGCTGCCAGCGAGTGGGCCTGCAGGACGTCAACTTGATCGAGACTTGGCAAGGACCCAGACGACTAGAAACTGGAGGCCCAGAAGCGTAGCTAAGCCCAGTCGGATTAGGTCAAGAACCCTCTAAATCCTTAACTAATTCAGATGTAGATCTGTAAACCCTAGCGAGGTGAGCCTATATAAACCTCCCTAGGGTACGCATAGAGGACACGTTCCATCATACATCCCAGCGACTCGCCGCCTACTCGTCGAGCTCGCCCTTGTACTCTCTCCATAATACAATCTAGCAGGAGTAGGTCTTTACCCTCCGGGGGGGCGAACCTGGGTAAATCCTTGTGTCTCTGGTGTCATCTCGCACCGCAGATGGATGGCTGCCCTTGCCCCTTGTTCTACCATTCGCTGCCGATTGCAGCATCTGCCGTGGCCATTCCCATGAAAATTGGTGCTAGTTCTAGTGCTATTCCTTATGATATTTACATGGAAATTATGCATGAAATTGGTCCTTGTGAGCTTGAGGACATTGATGTGGTTATTCACCTTGCTAATAAGGAAACCATTTTCCCTATATGTATCGTAAGAGATGTGGAAGTTCTTTGCGGTAAGATTAAGTATCCTGCTGATTTTCTAGTGCTTAATTCAGTAGCTAGTAAAACATGTCCTATCATTTTTGGTAGACCTTTCTTGAACACTTGTGGAGATATTATTGGTTGTAAGAAGAAGAAAGTTTTAACTAAGTTTGATGGAGATTCTTATGAGTTTAATTTTTCCAAATTTGCTAAAGCTCCTTGTGAAAATATCTTGCCTAATAAAGAATTCAGGATTGAACAACTTCCTTCTATTGATCGGTTTATGACCTTGGACCTCTTTTTGGTGATTGTAAGTATGCTCATTCTGATGATAAAGTTGTTGACAGTGACAGTTATATTGTCAACTTCATTCAAAGTTCTACTGAAAGTTATTATGAGAGAGGGAAACATTGTTTTTTGCATCTCAATAATATTAAGTTTCCCCGTTTTATGTTGAAACCTTTGAAGTTGCATTTGTTTTGTCTCCCTATGCTAGTGTCTTTTTGTTTCAACAATTTGTTTTCTCATGATACCCCCATGCATAGGAAGTGGGTTAGACTCAAATGTGTTGGTTATCTGCTTGTTGATGCTCTCTTTCACTCCAGATATTTATCTCCTTTGTGAGCATCTTTGAAACTATCCAGCCTAACTTAAAGGCATTAAAGAAAAGTACTTCTTGGGAGATAACCCAATAGTTTGGTCGAGTCTTGGAAGTTATTACCTTAGTAATAACCGCTCCTTACCCTTTTTTTTTGGTTTTTGTGTCAAGTTCAACTACTTTTGAGGAGTAGAGGAGTTCTGAAAAGTGGCTGTCCTGGGATAGATTTTTGTGCTGCATTGTAAAAATTCGTGAAGGAGCTCAGTACTTTGGATGGAGCTATATTTTTCTGTGTTTTTTCTCCAAGTTGTTACCCAACTTTCATTGGTTTTCACTTTTTGATTTGAGAAACAAAAGATTTTAGAAAAAATCAATCTTTACCTGCTGGTCTGTTTTAACAGATTTCTGCCATCATTTGCATTTTCCTCTTATACTGATTCCTTTCCAGGTTCTTTGGGTTTTTGGAAAGGAGTTGCTATAGTACATTTTGTTTTTATGGACTTTAGTTGAAGTGTGAACCTAAAGGTTTATTTTTTTTCTTACACTAATGTTGCCATTGAAGTTTGTGTATTGCCTTGTGAGAAAAGGAATTTCCAGGAGAAGGAGAAAAGAAGTCTACAGAGTTTGTCTTTGAATAGGTAAAAGTGGTGAAAACAGAAGGTTCACGAAAGCCTAACCTTTTATATTTTTGATGTTTTTATTACATATGGAAGGTTACGAAACGAAACAAAGGAGGAAACGAAGGCCGG
Organism: Avena insularis; assembly: GCA_023614405.1. Classification (NCBI taxonomy): domain Eukaryota; kingdom Viridiplantae; phylum Streptophyta; class Magnoliopsida; order Poales; family Poaceae; genus Avena; species Avena insularis. Next base: position 120,418,303 of record CM042689.1, on the reverse strand, counting down.
GGTGGCCACACCAACCCCAGGCGCGGGCCCCAGTTGGCCGCGCCTGGAGGGGGTGTGAGCCCCCTGAGCTCCGTCTTCGCCTCGTTTTCGCACCAGTACCTTCCTTATGCATTTAAACTTTGTAATATATAACCCCCCGGATCCCCTGAGGTTCGTGTATTGTGTTCTCGTCGTTTTTTCATTTCGATCTGTTTCTGTTAGGAAATCTTCTCAAAGTTTAGAGCACCATGGTATCTGCCAACGACAAAGGTAAGAAGCCCGAAGAGGATGATCCTCAAAAACCCAAGGAGGAGGAGATTTTTGTAGGGGATGAAGAAGACATGGAGGAGGACGAGCATCCGGACACCCGCGCTACCATCGCAAGCATTGGAGTGGTGGCAAATCCTACCAAGCTTAGGAGGACAGCATGGATGTCTATAGGAGGGAAAACCCCGCGCCATATCCTCGCTCCACGGTCACCTCCTCCACGTACCAAGAATCTCTTCCATACTCTTATACATGAGCAACAATACCAACAGGTGCCCAAAGGGAACTTTTCCTCGGTTTGGGATCTGCCTCGCTCTAACCATGCAGGGAAGGAACACACTAAGAAGGAAGAGTGGGGAAATAATAGCAAGGATTCGGACTCTTGGTCCGATATGATCATGAACCACATTGAGCAAAATTCGGAGTTGATTCGTACTCTGACCTTCGAGATTGAGGATTTGAGGAAGCTGATTGAGGAGCTTATTGTCACATCCCAAAATTTTCCAAATTTTGAAATGTGAAAAATAAATAAACAAAATAAATAATTGTTGAAATTTAGGGTGAAAAGAAACTTTTGATTCCAATTGGAAACATCAAAACCTATTTTTATCAAATAAAATCCTAAAGGGATTTAAAAAGATAAACAAATAATAAATAAAGTTATAATAGTTGGAATCACCATTTTTTGGATCTTTAAACAAAAAGATATGATTTTTGAATAAGGTCTATTTTAAAGAGCCAAATTAAATCTTGGCCAAGCAATGGAAATAAAATATTTTTTGTTTAATAAAAAGAGTAAAGGATTATTTAAATAAAATCATGAGGATTTATTATATCCAATTTTATTTAAGTAAAGTCATTTTCCTTTTTAAATAAACATTATAACATATTAAAGTATTTTAAATAATATTTCAAAGTGAAATTATTTTGCATAAATAAAACCTACTGAAAAAGGTTTTGGTAAAAATTTAGATTTCAAATAGAGTTTTAAAACATATTAAATCCTATTTGAAATAAAGACTAATGTCTATTTATTTTTAATAATCAATAAACCCCTCAAATTAATTATTCTAAATTTGACTTTAGAATATGTTAAATAATAGTATTAAAATTTACACAAAGTTTGGTGGTGTTTGAATTCAAATAGTGTTTGAATTGTTTGAATAAAAATCAAAACAGAAATTCAAAATAGAAAAAGAAAAAGGTTCTGTATAAAAAAAAGAGAAACAAGCCAGCCCAGGAGCAAGGCCCAGACCAGCCCAGCAGCGCAGCCCATTTTCTTTCCCTCCCCCGAACCGTTTTCCACTCAAAAATGAACCTGCTCAGTCACAGACAGGAGGACCCCACTCCCACTCCCTCTCTCTTAAAGACAACGCGACCCCATGATGCCATCCTTCTCTCCCACCCGCGTCGGCCGTTTCCCCCTCGCTCATCGCCGTTCTGCCGCAATTAAATTCGCATTGATGGCTGAATTATTCTCGCCAGCGACCACGCACACTTAAGCGCCTCCCTCCCCTCTTCCGTTTCCCCCAGACATCGCCTCCCCTCTGCCCCTAGGCTGCCCCAATTGCAAGCTCGAGCCTCTCTGTCCGACGAGTCTCTCCGGCTGATTCCGGCGCCGTCCGACCACCCCTCGCCTCCCAGTGCATGCAAACTTGCTCCCCATCGCCCCCTACATCTCCCAGTGTCGCTCGCTTGGCCGCGCATGCACCAGAGTGTCAACACCCGGATTTTTCAATCCTAGATGCCTGTTATGCCATACATCGCAATCCCAGGATTACCATTTTTGCGAGACATAACAAAATTGGATACCATAGTACTTCATCCATTACAACGATACGTAAGTTCTTACACAAATAGGGATCTCGTGATCCAGTTCTTAATACAACATCAAGCAGCGGAATACGTAGTAATAACGGTAGCGTAGGCGAAGCTCCATCTTGAGGTCACGGCAATCTTGTGATGGGAGATGATCCTAGTTGTCGTAACCTTCACAGGGTCCATCTTCGAGGTACTCTTCTTCATAGTGGCCATGGAATAGCTGGGACAAAGCCATGAGTACTCTTTAAGTACTCGCAAACTAATACTAACAAGGAAAGAGGGTTTTTGGATAATAGGACACTAGGCTCTAGGGTTGTTTTGCAAAAAGCCAGGTTTATCTTTACTAAGTTCCAAAGCTAGTCACAATTTTATAACTCCTAAGTGGGATCTTGTAATCCAGGTCACAACTCTGTTGTGGTCAAGTCAAAGTCGCAATTCATTTCACAAGTCATTTTAAAAGGTCTGACGGGGGAACAGTATGGCCACTCCAACTGTCCATAACCGCGGACGCGGCTATTCGAATAGTTTTACACTCTGCAGAGATTGTACACTTTCACCACAACATTCGATACATCCGTCAGGAACAAATCCTGAATTCACCATACTCAGTATGCGGATAATCAATCCTAACCTTTCAATTACACTCCCTAGTATCAGCACCTCTCCTGTGAGTTTGGCCTCCCAACCATGACCACTGTCATCTTGGGTACTGCACAGGTGGACAATCTTCACAAGGTAGCCTCAGCTCAGACCTTGGTCGTGAGGGAACTAATACTAAGGTATATAAGTTTCCAGTTAAGCCCTACCCAATATTCGGGTATTGTGGTTGTACGGTAAAATTGGAATGGTATCGCATCCAGACAACCATCAGTTTTATAAAGGGCTAAGGCTCATGCCTCAACATTTTCATCACCAAAATCATCAAGTGTTTGGAAACACATGTCCAAAACATTTCAATAGAATGATCCATCATTCCAAGGTTTTCATAACCATTTTTCCACCAAGTATTCCCATCTAAAGTTGATCAAGTTTTATGCTTAGCACTAGCATCTATAGGTGGGGGTAGTACTAATGAGGGGTGGTAACTAGTGGAGTTTCACTAAGTCTAACCTTATATCTTAGGCTGATATCAAGGTTTCTAGCTTAGGCCAAATTTTATGCTCTTTATGCAATCTTCACATATCTTTCTAGTATCTACCAATATCTTAAGTAAACTCTAAGTAAGTTTTGATAAAGAAATAAAGTAAGAAGCTTGCCATAAAACTAGGATTGGTTTAGCAAGTGGGTATGATCACATATGCTTAAGGCATATAGTATTCATATCACAAGTATGGGTTGGTGGCATCAGTAGGGCATCTTGCAAGTGTTAGCTTGCATGGGTCAACTTGACTAGTAAGGCTTGCATCAATGTCAATATAAGCTTGCATAGTTACTAGCTTGCCTTGTGCAGAGCAGTGGTTGAAGTTCTCCTCGGCTTCTTCTTCGTAGTATCCTCCTTCCTCCTCGTATCCTTGGTCGATACTAGCGTCTATATATAAATACGAGGTACACAATTACCAAACAATACTTAACTACTTGCAATCATCACACACAAGGGTCCTATAGATGATCTAGCATCATCTCTAACATTACAAGGTTAAGGCTTGGTTTAAATCTTTTTATTTTAGAAAAGTAATTTCTACTCATTGAGAAACTACTTAAGATTTAATATTCTCCAAACTAAACATGGGATCATGTTGACACATGTCATCACCACATATTGTAGTCCATGGGAATGTGATTTAAAGGGGTGTCACAATTTAATAAGGTTTTACCCTTTTATTTTAATTAATTAAAGTGGCTAGAAATGCTTATGAAGCATTCTTTTATTACTTGAACATTATTTCTGCAAGTAAACCTATATTTTTTTTATATATTCTGAAAGGTATGGTTAAATGTGATTTTTGAGAGTTGGAATCAACTCAAAAGCTTTTATGGTTTAAATTTGAAAAATGTTTGAATGCAGAAAAGCTTCTGCCTTGTTATTTTTACTATGGGTGATCTACAGATCCAAATGACCTGAATCCAACGGGCTTCGATTAAGCATTCACAGCCCTTTCCAACAAAATTGGTTTCATCCAATTTGGTGCACTGAATCGATCTGGTTTGATTTTTGAAGTTGGGTACAGAAGTGTGTTTGAATTTAAAAAGAAATGGTTTAATTTGAATTGCTGGGCTGCGCGGGAAATTCTAACAGGCCGGCCTGCTAAGTGCGGTGCTCCCGTGGGATGCTTAAGTGGGTGTCCCCACTCGTCAGTGACACGGGGCTGGGCGAAGCGGTATGGGGCAATGTGGATCGTTCGATCGAGTTCTAATCCAACGGCTGGGGGTCATCGTCGACGCGAGACAGCTCCGGCGAGAACGAAACCTAAGCTGCCGATGAAGTGCTGGGGGCTCACCGGGGTGCAGGAGAGGTCGGCGAGGCGGCGACGAGCAAGTCGACGACGGCGAACCTCCTGGTACCGGTGGCTTCTCCTGGGGCGGCTCCAATCGCTGGCTCCTTTCTTCTCCAGAGGCGGCGGGCTCCGGTGAAATTCCGGCGAGGTGGTGCTCGCCTTGCTCTGAGAACGGTGTGGCACGATCAGTGGGGAGAGGGGAGTGAGATGGTGTGAAGAAATCTTGCGGGGGTGGCCTCTATTTATAGTCGAGCGAGGGGACCGTCGGGGCGCAAGGTGATCTTGTAGGGGGCGACGTTACAGGCGGCTAATGGCATGGGCAAGGGTAGGGGACGGTGCTGTGTCTCCTGGCGATGCTCAACGACATGGTCGCGAGGCATGGGGCGGTGTGGTTTGGTCTGGAATGGGCGGTGCTCTGCGCGGCAGAGGCGGTGTCTTCGACGGCGGGCGGTGGCTGTATGGCACGGGGCGGCAAACGGGCATGTCTGGCGGTGTCCTGGGTCGGTGGTGATCGTGTGTGCACGCGGAGAGGGCGGCGCACGGTCTGTGGATGCTGGTCGAGGGTGGCGCTCTAGAGCACGCTCGGCATGGTCCGGGCGTGGCTTGTGCGCGTGGTCCAGGGCTTGGCAACACTCGCGGCTGGGACAGGCAGTGGCGGTGGACGGTGGGCTGCCTCCTAGACATGCTGGCTAGGCTTGCTGCTGCTCCTAGCTTGCTGTCCACAATGGGGTGACATGGGGTTGCTCGGCTGTTCACCATTAATGGCAATGGCAAGCTCACAGGGGTGCTAGTGTTGGGCTAATCTTTCTAGAAGATCTACTGAGGTGTGTGTGAGCTAACTAGGGAACAAGTTAGGCCAGAATCACTGCACACTATAGTGTTTGTTGTTTTGTTTGATTTGTGTCTGCAACCTGTTTGATAAAATGGCCGCATGAAATTAAGTTTTGAATTTTGAAATGAATTTTGGTGAGTTTGCTAGATTGGTTCTGGTGAGTCTGCAGATGCTTGGGTTTTGAAAGTTGAGCTTATTTGAGTAGATTTTGGAAAAGTGGGATCTTCCCATATGAAGAAGATTCAATTTTGAATTGTCATTTAAACTATGCATTTGAAAGTTTCTGGATGATCACAAAGTGGGCCTTGATACTCTGTTATGAGTACATTCAAGGGGTGCAAAGATCCAGAAAAGTTTCTGTTAGGTTTTGAAAGTTTGAGACAGCCAAAGTAGGCATGGGAGTTAAATTGGTCAAAATGACCATTCACTTAATATATTTGTTTTGATTTACTTGTCTTAAGGAAAAGTGTGGGAAATGTTTTAGATGATGTTTATTTCACCTAAGAAACATTTTACAAGCAATGGGTCACACAAACAAAGTGGTTTTAAAGAAATTCAAAAACTATGCATACACATATGCATGCCTTCATGGGTTTACTTAGAAAAGTTTTTGTTGACCCTAATCTTGGTGATTAGTGTTTGATAATCTAAGTTTGGTATTTTTGGGATGTTACAAACCTTCCCCCCTTAAACAAAATCTCGTCCCGAGATTTGAAAAAGGATGAAAAGATTACCTAGGATTTGAAGAGATCGGGAAACTCCGTCCTGATGTGATCTTCGCGTTCCCAGGTAGCTTCCTCTTCTGTGTAGTTGCTCCACTGAATCTTGAGAAACTTGATGCTTCGGGTTCTGGTAGTTCGAAAGGCTTCTTCCAATATACGGATGGGTACTTCGGGATAGGTTAGGTCATTGTTGATCTCTATGGACCGGTGATCGATATTCTTGAATACTTCGGTCTTCTCGGGGACTTCGAGACACTTGCGAAGTAACGAGATATGGAACACATTGTGCACAGCTGACATCTCTTATGGTAGCTCCAGTTGATATGATACCTCTCCTCGACGGTTCAGAATTTTGAAAGGTCCGATATATCCGGGGGCTAACTTTCCTTTGAGTTGGAAACGCTGCATTCCCTTCAATGGCGACACTTTCAGATAAACAAAATCTCCTATGTTGAAGGCGAGGTCTCGACGTCTCTTGTCGGCGTAACTCTTCTGTCGGGATTGGGTTGTCTTGAGGTGCTCACGAATCTTGTGAACCTTCTCTTCTGCTTCTCGTAGGATGTCGGGTCCGAAAATCTGACTCTCTCCTACTTCCGACCAGTTCAAAGGGGTGCGGCACTTTCTTCCGTACATGAATTCAAATGGGGCCATTTAAAGCGGCTTGGTAACTATTGTTGTAGGAAAAATTCTGCAAGCGGCCGGTCTTCCACTTGGATCCATATTCTAGCACACATGCTCTAAGCATATCTTGAGTATTTGGTTTACTCGCTCCGTTTGTCCATCGGTCACGAGGGTGATGTGATCTGAAATCTAGGCGGGTTCCTAAACCTTCTTGGACTTTCTTCCAGAATCTCGAGGTAAACTGAGTTCCTCGATCCGATACTATGTTCTTGGGGACTCCGTGCAAACTAACTATTCTAGCGATGTATAACTCTGCTAGCTTCGAACTCTGATAGGTGGTTTTGACGGGCAAGAAATGGGCTACTTTGGACAATCTGTCCACCATGACCCAAATAGAGTCATTTCCCCTACTAGAAGTAGGTAGTCCAGTGATAAAGTCCATTCCTACAGAATCCCATTTCCATTCCGGAATTTGCAAAGGTTGCAACAATCCAGCGGGTCTTTCATGTCCTGTCTTGACTCGCTGACATATATCACACTTGGCGATATAGCTTCCGATTTCTCTCTTCATCTTATGCCACCAAAATTGCTCTTTCAAATCTTGATACATCTTAGTTCCTCCGGGATGGATAGAATAAAGAGTATCATGAGCCTCCTTCAAGATAACTTCTTTCAACTCAGAATCTGATAGTACACAAAGGCGTCCTTTGTACCACAAAACTCCTTCTTCGTCCTTGGTGAATCCGGGTACTTTGCAGTCGACACGACGCTTGATTCCGTCGATACTGGCATTTCCCTTCTGCGCCTCTTTAATCTGACTGATCAAAGTGGGCTGAAGTTCTATGCTAGCCAAAAATCCTTCACTTACTAATTCCATTCGAAAATCTTCCATCTCTTTGTGCAAACTTGGTTGCTCCTTTAAAATCATGGAGTTCAAGCGGCACGACAATCTGCTAAGGGCATCGGCTACCACATTGGCTTTTCCAGGGTGATAGTGAATGTCCAGGTCGTAATCCTTGATTAGTTCAATCCATCTTCTCTGCCTCATATTCAGCTCCTTCTGAGTGAATATATACTTTAGGCTCTTGTGATCCGAATAAATCTCACAACGATTTCCCATCAGGTAATGTCTCCATGTCTTCAGGGCTAGAACTACGGCTGCGAGTTCGAGGTCATGAGTTGGGTAATTTTGTTCGTGTTGCTTCAATTGTCGCGATAGATAAGATATAACTTTGCCTTCTTGCATTAGCACACATCCGAGACCAATCTTGGATGCGTCACAATACACATCGAAGGGCTTCGTGATATCTGGCATAATCAGGATTGGGGCTGAAATCAATCTCCTCTTGAGTTCTTGAAAACTCGCTTCACACTTGTCGGTCCATTCAAACTTCTTGTCCTTCTTCAGCAATTGGGTCATGGGTGAGCGATACGAGAATCCTTCTCACAATTTGCGGTAATATCCGCCAATCCGAGAAAAGCACGAACTTGGGTTTGAGTGGTTGGGGCTTGCCAATCTTCTACATCTTTCACTTTGGCGGTCAACGGCAATTCCTCCGGATGATATAATGTGACCGAGAATCCTACTTCAGTAACCAGAATTCACATTTGCTAAACTTTGCATACAACTGATGCTCTCTAAGGGTTCCAAGAATGGTCCTTAGGTGTAGCTCATGTTCTTCTTCTGATTTGGAATAAATCAGAATGTCATCGATGAAAACAAAGACAAACTTATCCAGGAAGTCCATAAAAATCTTATTCATGAGATTCATGAAATAAGCGGGGGCATTGGTTAATCCAAAAGACATGACGTATACTCATACAATCCATATCTGGTGGTGAAGGCAGTCTTTGGGATATCCTCTGCACGAATTTTGAGTTGATGATAGCCGGTTCTAAGATAAATCTTAGAAAACACCTGGGCACCGGTCAACTGATCAAACAAATCTTCTATCTTAGGCAAGGGGTACTTGTTCTTGATGGTGACATCATTCAACTTTCGATAATCCGTACACAGACGGTTACCTCCATCCTTCTTGTCCACGAACAAGACAGGTGATCTCCATGGGGACGCACTTGGTTGAATCAATCCGATTTCCAACATGGAATCCAGTTGCTTCTTCAGTTCTTCCAGTTCTAACGGGTTCATACTATAGGGTCTCTGGGCTATGGGTCCTGTTCCGGAGATTAGTTCGATGATAAACTCGATATCCCGATCTGGGGGCATACCAGGCAAAACATCTGGAAATACATCGCGATATTCGCAGACTATCCGAACTTGGTCAATGGTAGGTTGGGCTAGACTCTTGTTACACTTGAATTGGCGAGGTAAGGTTTCAGATATATGCTCGACTGATATTCCGGTGGTACTGGTCATGGTGATGGCTTTCTTGGCACAGTCAATCAATCCTTTATGCTTGGACATCCAATCCATTCCTAGTACTACTTCCAAACCTTTAGTTCCGAGTACTATTAGGTTAGCATAAAAATCTATGCCATGGATTCGGATAGGGACGGCTTTGCAAATTTTCCTAGCCTTGGTGGTTGATCCGGGAATTTGTACAATCATCACATGCTTCAATTTGGTTGGTTGAATTTTACTAGTGCAGGCAAATTCTTCGGTGACAAATGAATGCGATGCACCAGAATCAAACAACACTCTTGAAAGTACTGAATTAACAGAAAACATACCCAGCACGACGTCTGGCGCTTCCTGAGCTTCTTTAGCATGCATGAGAAAAAGACGGCCATTGCGGTTGAGTGAATTCCCTGGGGCAAATCTTCTCCCTGGTTGGACACGACGCTGCTGCTGAGCTGGGACATTAGCATTGGGGGCTGTAGCATTCTTCTTGTTGGGGCACTCATTGGAGTAGTGGCCTTTATTTCCACAGTCATAACAGGTCACTTGTGACTTGTCCTTACTGACAGCACAAGATTGCTTCCAGTCCTCGGGGCAGCGTTGGGGTTGGTGGTAGCATTGTTGGTGTTGAACTTGGGTGGGGCACGGGTGAAATTGCTAGCGTTGCCGGGGTTGTTGTGATTTCCTCCGGGTCTAGGGTTTCCACGGTTGGGATAGGTCGGACGGGTCATAGAGGGTCTGTTGGTTCTTGGGGCAAATCCTAGAGATGGGTTGGGGCAATACTTTGGGGTCTGATGGGTTCCGGGTTGATGCATCATGCGACGCTTGCGGTTCTCATTGGCCTGGTTGATCTTTCCTTCCATCTGGATGGCTGAATCGACAAGGGCTTCACACTACTAGGAAAACGGCTATAGGTAATCAGCACATCCGTGGCTCACATGGTTGAAGTGCCCCACGGCTAAAACAGGCGTGGCTCACCAGTGGGCAGTGCCCTACTAGTAACTCTAACAACGGTGGCGCACATGACTTTAGTGCGCCACTGATGTGTGTGTGGGCCTGGGGCCTGTGGGCCGCAGGCCAAACATCTGTAGCGCACTAGAGTCTTGTGCGCCACGGATGTTAGTGTCAACCGTGGCGCACATGTGGGGGTGCGCTACGCCTAGCATGCCCCTCTCTCATAGAACCACAATCTTCAGGAGCCTTTTCGGCCTAGTGCGCCACAGGAGTAGGAACATCTGCCCACATGGCTCATGCCACACGGTTTTCTACTCCCTGGGCACTAGGACGTGTGCGCCACGGATGTGTCGATTTTTTTAGGACAGCACTTTATGTGCACATGTGTGACCACACATCCACCACCCCACACTTCACTTTCCCCTTCTTATTCCTCCTTAGATCTAGTCGGGATCTTCTCCTTCCCACCTCAATTTCTCCACCCATTCACCAATTTTACCATGTAAAACTTGCTTTGGATGTTACATAAGTAATAGGAGGTCTCCGATCTCTCATCTCCTTCTCCGTCGACGCCACCTCTCCTTTCCATCTTTTCTCATGATCGGTCTCTCATCTCGTAAGTTGTCCATGTAAGGAGGGGTTCATGTGTATATGGATGATGTGCTCATATGTATGTAGATGATCGATGCTCATGATGTGTGTATGTGGAGAGGATGGTCATATGTGTGTGTATATGGAGAGTATCGATGATGCTCATGCATGTGCGACGAGAGGATAATGATATGTTCATGTGTGTATGGATCGGTCTCGATCTCTCTCTCTTGTGTTTGTATGTGAACAAGTTGCCATTTGTTTTGCCAAAATGTTGATTCATTTCCATTTTGGCAAGACTTTAACATTCATAAAGGTCCTAATTTTAAGATAGGTCATGCCGAAATTTTCTATCGACCATTGCATGCATTCATTCATTATGTGGTTCTAATAGACTTCAAAATTGTACCGTGTACACCGTGCAGGCAAAAATGGTCCGCATAATGAGCGAAGGCATTGTGGCTAGGTTTTTGAAATGTGCGACGGCCGACATGATACGAAATAACAAGACAGATATAAGATGTCCGTGCGAAGATGCAAACTCAATGGGTGATCGACCCGATTCGGGAATCTGCGGCACCTGCTCCGCCATGGTTTCATGGATGGATACACTCGTTGGATAAGCGATGACGTAGATGATGGAGACGGTGAAGGTGGCCAACATGACGATGATCATCATCACGGCGAGAACAGGCGAGATGATGAAGAGTCTCCTGGAGATGGTGAAGGTGCGGAAGCAGACCGGGATGATGATGATCTAGATCCAAGGAGGAGCAGACGACGATGGAACAACGTCAGGCTGGGTGCAGGACCCTTATGTGCAAGAGCTGCTTCTCAAGCGAGCGAAGTAACGCCAGGGCCGCTAGAGAGAAAGCCAAGCTTGCAACTTGAGAAAACGCGGTTACTCCATTGTATGAAGGATGCAGGCCCGATGATACCGGTTGAATGTAACGCTCAAGGCTATGGAGATGAAGGCAAAACACAAATTGAGCGACGCAAGCCGACGATATGATGGCATTACAGCACGATCGTCTCCGAGGAGGGAACACATGTCCAACTAGTATCGAGGATGCCAAGAAAATCGTCATCCTCTCGATCTACCGCACGTTAGATATCACGTATGCATCAACGATTGCATCATTTATCGGGGCGAGGGCGGAGAAAACCACATGTCGGTGTCGGTGAGTCGATACAAGAAAGGGAAGAAAGCACCTTGAAAAGTGGTATGGTACTTTCCTATCACTCCTCGTCTGCAGCGCTATTTCGCGGACCCTAAGGAAGCGAAGCTCATGCGATGGAATGCGGAAAGGAAGAAGCCAGGAGATGATGATGACCCCGAAAAGGATGAGCTCTTGGCGCGCACCCTTCAGATGCTAGCCAGTGGAAAGCATTGGACCTCGAATTCCCAGAATTCGGTGGAGATTCGAGGAACATCAGGCTTGGTGCGAGCACCGATGGACTCAATCCGTTTGGTAGCCAGAGCAGCACGCACAACACTTGGCCTGTGTTTGTATGGATGTACAACCTCCCTCCATGGTTGTGCATCAAGAAGAAGTACATACAAATGAGTATGCTAATTCAAGGGCCGAAACAACCTGGTACCGACATCAATCTGTATCTCGGGCTGTTGAAAGAGGAGCTAGCCATGTTATGGGAATCTGGAGCCAATACTTACGACGCCGTCGCACAAGATTATTTCACTATGAGAGCCGCGTTGGTCACTACAGTGCAAGACTATCCAGGTTGCGGGTATATCTCGGGGCAGGTTATCCAAGGATTCTGCGCATGCGTTAGGTGCATGGATAACACAAGATATCTCCAACTAGAGAAAGATCCAGGGTCATCGAAAGCGTGTTCATGGCGCACCGGAGGTGGCTTGGCAAGAATGATCCATGGAGAAAACGTGGAGACCTGTTCGATGGCAAATCAGAGACCCGAGGAATCCCAGAGCGTAGGAGCAGCGAAGAAGTGGAAGAGTTGCTGAAAAACTAGAAAGATTGTCCTAAGCCTGGAAAGAAGCGAAAGAGGCAGCAACAAGACAAGCGGCGATGAAGGTATGGAAAACAAGGTCATTTTACGGGAGTTGCCATCTTGGAAGTTTCTCCGCACGCCTCATAGCCTCGACATCATGCATATCACGAAAAGCGTGTGCGAGAGTCCGGTCGCCACCATAATCAACATGCCGGATAGGGACGAAGATGGTCCGAAAGCAAGGCACGACCTGATATGCTTGGATATCCGGAAGGAGCTTCACGGAGGGGACTACCTCGATGATCAGGAAGATGACGATGATCATGAGTCGGAGACGACACAAGGTCGTCGGAAGGGTAAAAAGTTCAAGAAGAACGAATATTACTGCCCTTCTTCTTGCTTCACTCTAAGCCAGGATGAGATCAAACATTTTTCAAGTGCCTTCTAGGAGTCAAATTTCCTTATGGCTACGCGGGCAAGATAAGCAGATACCTAGACGAGGCGAAGCAGAGGTTCAGTGGCATGAAGTCTCACGACTGTGCCGTGCTAATGACGCAGGTACTTCCGGTCGCACTAAGAGGGATAATGGACGAGCACGTCCGTGAAACGTTATTTGGCCTATGCAAGTTTTTCGATGTCATCTCTAGGAAGTCGATTGGCTTGAATCAGCTCGGAAGGCTACATGAGGAGATCGTGGTGATAATATGTGAGCTTGAGGTCTACTTCCCACCCGCATTCTTCGACATTATGGTGCATCTGCTGGTCCATGTCATGGAGGACATCGTACAACTCGGGCCGATGTTCCTCCGCAGCATGATGGCGTTCGAAAGGATGAACGGACACATCAAAGGATACGTTAAACAGGTCCGTCCGGATGGAAGCATAGCCAAGGGCTTTCTTGCGAAGAGTGCATCTCTTTACGCACGAATTATCTGAACATCGAGAACCCTCGGTCTTCCGTCAACAGACACCTTGGCAAGCTCGACGGATCTGGTCACCGAGAGGGTCGCATACAATCGCATGCGAACTTCGATTTTAAACGCGAGACTTTGATCGAGCAAACCTCGTTCGCTACAGCATTTAGAACTGGTCGATCCTTGGGTGCAAGCACAAAAGGTTAATCGAGAAGAAATACGATGACGGGGCATACAGAGGGCGAGGAGAAATAATCAAAGAGCACAACTCAGATTTCACGCGTTGGTTTAGGCGGACGCTCCTTGATAATCCCCCGCTCGCATTCTTCCCGACACGGAGAAGATCATATTCACCTTGTCGCGAGGACCTATGCAAAACCTGGTGACCTATCGGTGTATGATATCAACGGCTACACATTCTACGGAGGAAAAGGACAACAAGTGTGATTATCAGAACTCGCGTAACGTCGAATTCTACACCGATGACAACGTGAAGGAAAGATTCTCGGAAGAATCGAGGAGATCTGGGAGCTCGAATCTGTGGAGAAAAGGTGCCGATGTTCCGTGTCGGATCGGCAAAGAGCGTCAAGAGAAGACCGGTATTTCACAACCATGGTTATACCGAAGCAGCCAAATCCAAGGCACGGTGCAAACGTGGCGTGGCGCGAAAAATGAACCGTGGTACTGGCTACCAAAGTGGACCAATGTTTTTTCATTACCGACCCGACAAAGCCTAGCCGTGTTGTCGTGAGGAGAGGAAAAAGAAACATCATCGGAATGGATGGAGTCGCCAACGAGCAAGACTTCGACCAGTACGGCGATCCAAAGATTGAAGATGACGATGACTACGATGCAGCAACATACATCACAAGAAGAAAGAGGACAACCCTACCCAAAAAAGATAGCCCGTTCGAAAGAAGAAACATTAAAGTGTCGGGGCTAAATTATTCAACCGCGACAAAGAAGGGAAAAAAGATTGTAAAACGCTAGCTCAAAAATATTGTAAAAGCAGCGTGGTAAAAAAGATTGTAATATTCATGGACAAAGTATTATGAAATTTAGTTATACTTTGAATCATATTTGTAACACTTTTATGACATATATCACTACTTTTGGGCATTTTTGGAATATTAAAAAGTATTTTAAAAACAAAACAAAACTTGTATGGCATAAATCACCACTTTTGGACATTTTTTGGAACATTTAAAAGTATTTTTAAAATAAAAATAAAAAAGTGGAGCACCAGGATTCGAACCTGGGTGCTCATAGTTTAGAATAGAGCTAAGGGGCAGAACGAGTGGGCTATGACAGTACTAGTGCTAACAGAAGGGGTGGCTACCAGTGTGTTGGACGCTAGTCAACCGCGCCGCTCCATCTCACAGACACCACACGCACCGCGCCGCTGCATCTCACAATCTGCTCTCGAGGCCGCACCGCCACCGCCGCCGCCACCGCCGCGCTGCGTTGCGCTCTCGAGGAGGAGGAGGATACCCGCCACCGCGCTGCGCTCTCGAGGAGGAGGAGGCCCGCGCTTGTGGAGGAGGAGGCCGCTGCCGATCCATGGAGGAGGAGGAGGCCCGCCGCTTGTGGAGGAGGAGGATCGCGCCGCCGCCCGTCGTCGTCCGCCCGTCAGAGGTAGCCCCTCCCCTGTCTCTCCCTCTCTCCGCGTGGACGGCGGCAGGTCCTACGTGGTCCTGGTGGAGATGCAGATGCGGAGCAGCACCTCGCCCGGCGCGGTGGTCCCTGCCGACGAGCCGACGTTCCTGGCGGTGCCGCGCATGTACATGGTCCCGGGCCCGGGCGTCGTGCCGGCCATGGAGGTGGCTCTCCGCGTGCGCATCGACAAGAAGCAGGTCTCCCCTCATCGTCGTGCTGGTTTGGTAGGTGCAGATGATCCTGCGGTTCTCGTGCACTCTGCTGAAACTATCTATCTGTAACTGCGAGCTGAAACTAGCCATCTTTGACAGACAGCTCTACTGAACCCAACTGTCATTCTAGCTCTTGTATGTTCTTGTGAAGACATGCACTCTCTCTTGTGCTGCTACTTGATTTGCGCCAAGCATTTCATTTTCCCCTGTTACGCATTGTGATGTCGATCGATGTCGATTTCAAGGAAATGCTTGCAGCTTGAGCTTAATTTCATTGTCAAGAAATACCGTTTTTCAGAGTGTTTTTACAGTTGGATTGCAGAACCACATCTTATCTTTCTGACATACTAGCATTTTTTTTAAAATTCCAATGTAATGAATTGTATCTAGAGTAGGGAAGATGTATTGCCTCTAGAGCAGAGCAGATGTCACAGCCAGCATCAGAACACCATGCTTTTACCAGTATGGCCCTGTTCTATACAACACAGATTTTTGCTAGTGCTAGTGCTGACCCTGTTCTATACAACACAGATTTTTGCTAGTGCTAGTGCTGACTAGTGCTAGTGCTAGTACCAGTACCTAGTGCTAGTGCTAGTGCTAGTGCTAGTACTGACTAGTGCTAGTGTTGTTGTAAAACTTTGCTAGTGCTGTTGTAAAACTTTGCTAGTGCTAGTGCTAGTACTGACTAGTGCTAGTACTAGTGCTGTTGTAAAACTTTGCTAGTGCTAGTGCTAGTACCAGTACCTAGTGCTAGTACCAGTACCAGTACCTACAGAAGTTAAATTCAGACACAAACTTTGCTAGTGCTAGTGCTAGTACCAGTACCTACAGAAGTTAAATTCAGACACAAGAATGTGCTAGTGCTGACTAATTGTAAAACTTTGACAAATGACAAGCATTTGCAGAAGTATTTCTTGATTGATGTGATATACAGGAGCTGCTTTAACAACCAATAACCCTTATTGGAGATTATCAAGCAAGAGTTTGTGCTGGGTTGTTTCTTAACCAGCATCCTAACATTAGATCTCAACTAGCATCAATAGCTATTACAATGTTTGTGCTTGTGCTTGTATGAAGCACTTTATTATGTCGTGTATGCAGGTTCTTGTATGAAACGAGTCACGATTTTTGCCGGAATGTTGATTAACTTCCGTTTCGGCAGAAATCGGGCACTCCTAGTTTAAGAAAATTAGCAAAGGTCATGCCGGATTTTTCCGTGCATTTAACCAATTATTTGTTTTTTATTAGTGCAAAGATGTGTGACAACGACGAGGCTGGATGTTCTAAGCGCATCAGCGCTGAAGGAGAACTCAGACCTCCGAATAAACAATTGACATTCTGGGAGGCGGCCCAGCGGCTAGAAGACGATGAAGAATACCATCCCCAGGAGAGCGAGGATGATGAGATGGAAGACGCGGAGGAAGAAGCCGAAGGAACGGCGGACGATGAAACCACTGATGGCGGCGAGGGCACAGGGATTGGTAGCAACCCTCCTAAGAAGAAGAATAAGAAGCCGAAGGACCGGCGCCCGAACACGGTCGGCACGGTCAGGGAGGAAATTACCGAAGTGAGCCCATCAGGGGTTTTTTTGGAGCCCGCCCTTGTTGTCAAAGGGTATGGTGGGAAAGTGGCGGCGATCACCCGGACAACCATCTCGATCAACACCGAGAATCTCCGGCATAAATATAATGGCCACTTGCGCACACTCCTCTTCGAGAAGCTGCACGCAAGATACAAGTTCCGCTAAGTATCGAACACAAATTATCATGGGAGCAGTAAACAAATCCGCCCTCACAAAGATGAGCACCCAGCCAGCTGGAGAACCGGATAAAGAAGAAGATCTATAAAGAAGGCAAAAGTCTCGAGGAGATCCGGAAGATTGACCCGCAGATCACCAAGATCAGTTCCGGAGTTCAAGGAGAGGTGTGAATCGAAAGAGCCCTGGCCAATAGTAATCGGGGAAAGGTCTTGCAGCGATGAATATAGGTCATCACCATCTCGGATCTGGTGGATCTGAGAACCGCGGAGGCCAAATGGAATAAGGAGGAAGAAGAGTATAGATCAAGGGATAGAAAACCCTTTGCTAAATTCGAACCGGGCAGGTTCGAAACTTCATCGAGGCCGTTACCATGTGGACCCAAAAACCAAACAACTCACCGCGGATCCTGCGGTGAAGGAATTCGAGAAATTGTGGTAAATATAATCTAATTACAGCGGATCAACACGATTGCAATCTAATCGATGATCTAAATGATTCATTACTTCTTCCGCAGGAGGAGGAAATTGTTGCTAGTCATGGATCGAGGTTCCTCATCCGAGGGTCGGCGGCCACCCGGTGGGATAACCCTTTTAACAAGGCAATGAACCGGGCCAAGAAAATAGAGCCAGTTACGAAGAAGCCGTCGTCGGCTGGCCGTCTGGCCGGCCTCGGGGGTAAGAATTGGGTGGATCATTTTGGTCCACCGCCGAGGACGCATGTGGCGCCGTCGGGAAGGAGCGAGGAGGAAAACCGAGAGGTTCAAGAACTTAAGGCACAAGTGGCGCGGATACCGCAGATCGTCCAAGACAACGGCAATCACCCTCATGTCCTTCCTGCCTACCTTGGTGGAGTCAATAGCGAACTGGAGTGCGGGTGGTCGAGGGCCGTGCCGATTCCAAGCATGGTCAGCAGCCACTCGAACAACGGCGCCGACGAATCAGCGAACTACGTGTTCGTGACTCGCCGCTTACCGCGGTGCCGCAAGTGTTGGTGACTCCCCCTGCCATCACCGGCGGCGCGGGTACATGTTGCTGCCCCCCCTGCCATCGTCAGCGGCACCGGAGCTCAAGCACCCGTCGGTAGGAGAATACACCGGCGGCCAGCACCACGCCACAAAGCAGCCTTCCGTCTCTTGCACGCCCGTCGCCCGTATGCGGTGCGTCGACATTAGCCGATCTCGACGCCATCACGGTAAACAAATTGCTTTAATTACCGCCTTTCATGCCATCTATTACTCTTATGGCATCTCGCTCTGACGACGCCGTACATGTTTTCCGCAGACGGATGTTCCTTGCACTCTCTTATGCTACGTGAACAACGAGCTGAGGGATGTTGCCAAGGGTACCATCGTTCAACCCTTGCAGCGCACGTTCCACTCAAAGCCGATGCCAGATAGCGTGCACAGGGTTAAAATTAGTCAGGTGCTAAGGGGCTGCGACGACCTGGAACCTCCCATTCAACCCCCAGGAGCGGATGAAGAAGAGTCGTCTGTCCTCAGAAGTTTCTTGGCTTATTCTTGCTATGGCCAAGAGCATGATCCGTTTGGGGACGGCGGGGGCCATCACGCCCACGAACAACACCGCTGTCGTGCAGCGACAAGCGGTGGCAAAACCCTACGCCCGTCACCTCCGCGATGGGTCGGATGATCATGTTGATGATATGCACATGGCGCGAGATCCGGCCGAGGGCGGCGAAGACTGGATTGATCACTTCTTCAGCACTCGGTTGTAGCGAAGAAGACCTGGCGGTGGCCCCAGAGAAATCCACTATCACCAAGCGTCATTTGGTTCTCGGAGACGCCTCCAGCTTGCGCCTTCTGAGCCAGCTGATACAACCAACCGGCCCTTTATTCTAAGCCCGACACACTACATAGGCGGCGGTGCTCAGATTAGGTGCCTGCCCGCTCTCCAAAAAGGAAAAAGGGCGGAAAAGAAAATCTAGCAGCTCGAGCCAGCGGTGGCGTCAACAATCGCAAATCCGATCAGGTTTCAGGACGGGCCACCAAGACCGAGGAATTATGTGGAGGATTCATGTGGCGGGTGAGCCCATGCTACCTAAGAATTTGCAGGCTTCGCCAGTTCGGAACTGCAGAGTGTGCATGACGTCGTGCTGACGATAGAGAGACGCCTTCTATCGGAGAAAGATCCCTCGCACCCGGTATTCGTGGTTAAGGTGCCACCAGGCTTGGGCTTCGTCGACAATGCCCCTGCGGATCTGTTCTTCCTACGGTTCGACGACATCTTCAATATGTTCCACCTATACCCGCTGCACTATACCATGGTCCGTCTGTTTTCTCTCAGCCTGGCCATGCAGATCATTAGAGAGAACACACCGGGCATCGCTATAGTGGACCCCTACTACATGCGTGACGGCTGCTTGGGTTCCCCGCCCGAGCGACGTATCGTGGCCTCGTACCTAAAAAGAATCCTCGTGGCGAACAAGACAAAGGAATACATTCTCGTGCCTTACTTTCCCGAGTAAGTCGTTATTCACTCGCCACCGTCGATTGGCTTTATTAGATCATCATCATTCTTTTTCCAACACATTCCATTTGAATTTTTTGTGCAGAGATGAACACTGCACGCTCATCTCCTTATCGCCGAAGCATTCCCACGCCACGTATTTCGACTCGGGGAGTCTAGAAAAGAAGAAAAACTACGACAAGATCAAGGAAGTTCTGGATGATGCTCTCACTGGCTTTGCCTCGACGGAAGGCACCACCTTCGTCGTTTAAGGTCAAGTTCGGCAGGCACGTCTTCAACCATGTAACGGAGTTCCCTGCGTGAAGCAGCCAGAAAAGTAAGAAGGAAGCCTACGCACTCCATCACATGAGGCGTTCCTATGACCAGCAGAATTCTCTGTTGCGGATCATCTCAAGCAGTGGGCGAAGCAAAGGCCAAGATCAATGATTCGGATATTAGACAAGAGATGTATCGCATCCAGCAGCGATTTGGGGCAATCATCTTCGTGATGTCATGACTTGGGGATCTTCTGGAGGAAATATCGAATAACCGTGACATAGAAGATCGCCTAGAGATGCGAGGTGACTATAGGAAGTTCATGACGAGATAGGCGTCCTCCGTTCCCTAAGCGAGCGGAAGGCTTGATGTTGGCCTAGTTGTAGTTACAAACTATAGATGACCTTTGTGTGTGTGTGGACAAGTGTACTTATCTTATTAGGTTTATGAATCATCGCTTACTTATTTTGCTTATTATTATTATATATCAATCAATGCTTTTTTTGCTTACTCTTTGGTCCTTTGCTCAATTTGGTCCTTCTTTTTCCTTACTCTTTTTTGAGAATAATGCCGATGATTGAAATGTCGTGGCACACTATATATGTGAATATGCTACGATGGGAATGTGAGCCTTGTGATATGCACAAGTCCAGGTCTTGTGCATCCTACTTGGCTCACCGCTCCATCGTAGCATATTCTAATCAACGACCTATGTATATATATGAGGCATTCTTTTGAGTTATTTTGTCTTTTTGAGAATAATGCCGATGATTGAAATGTCGTGGCACAATGTATATGTGAATGTGCTATGATGGGATTGTGAGCCTTGTGATATGCACAAGTCCAGGTCTTATGCATCCTACTTGGCTCAGTTCCATCATAGCATATTCTGTCCAACGACCTAGCTAGTTATATATGAGGCATTCTTTTGAGCTACTTTGGTCTTTTCAAGAATAATGCCGATGATTGAAATGTCGTGGCACTATATATGTGAATGTGCTACGATGGATTATGCTTGTGCTATGCACAAGTCCAGGTGTTTGCATCCTACTTGGCGTCAGTTCCATCGTAGCATATTCTGTCCAACGACCTAGCTAGTTATATATGAGGCATTCTTTTGAGCTACTTTGGTCTTCTTGAGAATAGTGCCGATGATTGAAATGTCGTGGCACACTATATGTGAATGTGCTACGATGGGATTGTTCGCCTTGTGCTATGCACAGTCAGTGTTGTGCATCCTACTTGGCGAGCGGTTCCATCGTAGCATATTCCCGTGTCCAACGACCTATGTATATATATGAGGCATGCTTTTTGAGTTACTTTGGTCTTTTTTGAGAATAATGCCGATGATTGAAATGTCGTGGCACACTATATGTGAATGTGCTGCGATGGGATTGTTCGCCTTGTGCTATGCACAGGTCAGTGTTGTGCATCCTACTTGGCGACAGTTCCATTAGCATATTCCCGTGTCGAACAACCTAGTTATATATGAGGCATGCTTTACGAGTTTGGTCTTTTTGATTTAGGAGTACTTTCTATAAGTGTATCTTCATATGCGACTTTAATTATATATGTTTTTTCAATAATCGGTTAATTATTATTGTCAACTTATAGATGACGTGGTACGTCAGGTACAAGGGCGGGTTCGAGTCTCGATGATTGGGAAGACTGCGGAGACAGGTGCACCGTTTCAGCGACAATAGCTACAAAGGTTAGAACACTATGGCGGGCGGAAGCTAGATACACGCGCTATCTAGCGGAGTTAGGACAAGGAACCGGATGAAGACCTACACCTTCGTCGCGGCGGTGATCATGCTTATCTTCTTTGGTTATTTATCCCGCGTTTGTGTCTAGCTAGCTAGTTTAGATGTCTAGGCGAGCTTCCGAGCTCTAACTTGTTCGATCGACACATGTATTCGCATGTCACCAACTACTACTTTGTAATATGATCGAAACAATGTAACTTAGACTATGTATTCATGTATGAGACTTATCTATATGTATTTGTTTCAATCTTGTTTTTCATATTGAGTATTTATATATACAATTGTATATCTTGTATCTGTGTGTGTATATCTGCTGTAATATTGTATATAATCTGTATTGCATATAATGCTCGAAATTAAAAAAAACAAAAAATACATCCGTGCGCACATGGTCTACCTTCCGTGGCACTACACCTAAAGCGCACTATGGAAGCTTAGTGGCGCACTAGGTAGTGCGCCACGTAAGATCCTGAGGTAGCGCACCAGCCCAAACTTCGTGGCGCCTTTGGCGCTTACGCTTCTCTCACAACCGTGGCGCACTAGGCAGTGCGCCACGACTAAGAGATAGCTGTAGCGCAAGGCCCGTGGCGCACTGCTAGTGCGCCACGGATGGGCATTTCGGGTGCGCCACTAACAGCCTGTTTCCTACTAGTGTCAATATCAACAAAGGGGATATTCACTAACACTGTCTGCATCTCGTCATGCAGACCATTCAGGAATCTTTCTTTCTTCTTGGCTTTGGTGTCTATCTCGTCCGGGGCATACCTAGCTAATGACAAAAATTTGTCACGGTATTCCACTACAGTCATCCTTCCTTGCTTCAACTCTCTGAACTCGTCTCTCATTCTCTTGATAAAACCTGGTGGCACATGGGTTCTGCTAAACTTGACCTTGAATTCCTCCCAGGTCATCATTTGGCCTCCGGTCATTGCACGCACACTGTTCCACCATGCCCTGGCATCTCCGGCTAGATAATGGGTGGCGAATAGGACTTTCTCGTTGGCTTCTACTCCGGCTACTTCTAAGTTATTTTCCATGGTTTGCAGCCAATCATCAGCGTCAAGGGGTTCTTCTGACTTGGTGAAAACGGGTGGGTTGGTATTCTGGAAATTCTTGAGCTTAGATCCGTGGTTGTCCTGATTTCCATGGCCTTGGTTGTTGTGGGCTAGCTAGGCTATCTGTTGCAGAGTGGCTAGGTTGGCTTGACGTTCTGCTCTTTCAGCTTCGCGGTCAGAAGTCAACATTTGTAGGATCTGCAACATCGGGTCCGGGGCTGAACCACTTCCTCCACGTGGCATATGAAGATTGATATAGATCATGAGAAAAGAGGGAAATTTCTAAGGTTTTGGGTCTTTGAAAAGTTTTTAGAGTTTGACTCAGGCTTTTCTAGCAACTTGCTTTTTCATTCAATCATAGCACACAATACAACACACACCACAATAAGGAAAAACAGATGGTTTGAAGAACCATTCTGGAAACTACGATACAGTGTGACCGACTACTACTCACTACGCTAGTGCTCAGTGCTACTACTGCTTGGAGTCTGTGTCTTCATCATCTTCCGCATCATCGATGAAGGCGAAATCATCCTCATCGGTGAAGAAGTCCATGGCCTGATCCTCCAGAAAATCATCGTCTTCGCTGAGATAGGAGTAAGGGTCTCCACGAAGATCTTCTCCGGCATTCTCCCTTTCCTCCAACTGCATGTCTCTCTCGTGGATGGTCTCTTCCAGAGATGACATGCGATGGCGAAGACGGGCAATAATGCGCTCCTTCTTGTCGAGCTGACGGCGGCGAGACTTGCGATCCTTTGCTAGCATGGCGATGGTCTGATCCTTCGTCTTGATGATGGCAGACTTGTGGTTGCAATAGTCACGGCAGTTGTCCAACTCCTGCAGACGGTCATACATCATGAAGCTAAGGTGGTCCAATTGAGTCTTTAGCTCGGGGTGGTATGGGGCTTCCAGTGGTTGTCCATTTGCATCACGTCTTGGGAAAAACTCAAAGCGAGTACCCTTGATCTGATTGATGCTCTGCCCACACAGACGGGAAAGAGCTTCCTGCATTGCTCTGGCAAGTCCATCGAGCCAGTTGTTTTCCCTCAAGGTAAACTGAATTCCCTCCGCTGTGGGAGGTTCAATCTTTCCTCGGAGACTTGCAACAATTAGCCACTACAGATCATCTCCTCCTTGATCATTGACCTGAGCTCCGAAGAACTCGGGGTGTGGACGCTCCAGAAGTTCCGAAAGCTGATCCAGATCCCTCTCAAAGATAAGGTCTTCTCCATTCCCAAGTTGATAAAACTTGCTGTACTTCACGTCCATCTATAAAAATAGAGGATGAGTAGATTAGCAGAGTGATCAAGTGTGTCAAAATTTTATCTATTTTGGAAGAGTTTTTGAGGAACATGAAGTTTTAAGAAAGAATTAAAGAGATAAGAATGAGAATAGGTTTTTTGTAAATATTTGTTTTCTTTGGTTTTTGAAACTATGTTTTTGGTTCAACGTCCAATCTAACTAGGGTCTCCTATGGTCAGGATGGCTCTGATACCAACTTGTCAACACCCGGATTTTTCAATCCTAGATGCTTGTTATGCCATACATCGCAATCCCAGGATTACCATTTTTGCGAGACATAACAGAATTGGATACCATAGTACTTCATCCATTACAACGATACATAAGTTCTTACACAAATAGGGATCTCGTGATCCAGTTCTTAATACAACATCAAGCAGCAGAATACGTAGTAATAACGGTAGCGTAGGCGAAGCTCCATCTTCGGGGTCACAGGCAATGCTGACGATGGGAGATGATCCTAGTTATCGTAACCTTCCTGGGGTCCATCTTCGAGGTACTCTTCTTCATAGTCTGGCCATGGGAATAGCCAGGGACAAAGCCATGAGTACTCTTTAAGTACTCGCAAACTAATACTAACAAGGAAAGGGGGTTTTGGGATAATAGGACACTAGGCTCTAGGGTTGTTTTGCAAAAAGCCAGGTTTATCTTTACTAAGTTCCAAAGCTAGTCACAATTTTATAACTCCTAAGTGGGATCTTGTAATCCAGGTCACAACTCTGTTGTGGTCAAGTCAAAGTCACAATTCATTTCACAAGTCATTTTAAAAGGTCTGACGGGGGAACAGTATGGCCACTCCAACTGTCCATAACCGTGGACGCGGCTATTCGAATAGTTTTACACTCTGCAGAGATTGTACACTTTCACCACAACATTCGATACATCCGTCAGGAACAAATCCTGAATTCACCATACTCAGTATGCGGATAATCAATCCTAACCTTTCAATTACACTCCCTAGTATCAGCACCTCTCCCGTGAGTTTGGCCTCCCAACCATGACCACTGTCATCTTGGGTACTGCATAGGTGGACAATCTTCACAAGGTAGCCTCAGCTCAGACCTTGGCCGTGAGGGAACTAATACTAAGGTATATAAGTTTCCAGTCAAGCCCTACCCAATATTCGGGTATTGTGGTTGTACGATAAAATTGGAATGGTATCGCATCTAGACAACCATCAGTTTTATAAAGGGCTAAGGCTCATGCCTCAACATTTTCATCACCAAAATCATCAAGTGTTTGGAAACACATATCCAAAACATTTCAATAGAATGATCCATCATTCCAAGGTTTTCATAACCATTTTTCCACCAAGTATTCCCATCTAAAGTTGATCAAGTTTTATGCTTAGCACTAGCATCTATAGGTGGGGTAGTACTAATGAGGGATAGTAACTAGTGGAGTTTCACTAAGTCTAACCTTATATCTTAGGCTGATATCAAGGTTTCTAGCTTAGGCCAAATTTGATGCTCTTTATGCAATCTTCACATATCTTTCTAGTATCTACCAATATCTTAAGTAAACTCTAAGTAAGTTTTGATAAAGAAATAAAGTAAGAAGCTTGCCATAAAACTAGGATTGGTTTAGCAAGTGGGTATGATCACATATGCTTAAGGCATATAGTATTCATATCACAAGTATGGGTTGGTGGCATCAGTAGGGTATCTTGCAAGTGTTAGCTTGCATGGGTCAACTTGACTAGTAAGGCTTGCATCAATGTCAATATAAGCTTGCATAGTTACTAGCTTGCCTTGTGCAGCGCAGTGGTTGAAGTTCTCCTCGGCTTCTTCTTCGTAGTATCCTCCTTCCTCCTCGTATCCTTGGTCGGTACTAGCGTCTATGAATAAATACGACGTACACAATCACCAAACAATACTTAACTACTTGCAATCATCACACACAAGGGTCCTATAGATGATCTAGAATCATCTCTAACATTACAAGGTTAAGGCTTGGTTTAAATCTTTTTATTTTAGAAAAGTAATTTCTACTCATTGAGAAACTACTTAAGATTTAATATTCTCCAAACTAAACATGGGATCATGTTGACACATGTCATCACCACATATTGTAGTCCATGGGAATGTGATTTAAAGGGGTGTCACAATTTAATAAGGTTTTACCCTTTTATTTTAATTAATTAAAGTGGCTAGAAATGCTTATGAAGCATTCTTTTATTACTTGAATATTATTTCTGCAAGTAAACCTATATTTTTTATATATATTCTGAAAGGTATGGTTAAATGTGATTTTTGAGAGTTGGAATCAACTCAAAATCTTTTATGGTTTAAATTTGAAAAATGTTTGAATGCAGAAAAGCTTCTGCCTTGTTATTTTTACTATGGGTGATCTACAGATCCAAATGACCTGAATCCAACGGGCTTGGATTAAGCATTCACAGCCCTTTCCAACAAAATTGGTTTCATCCAATTTGGTGCACTGAATCAATCTGGGTTGATTTTTGAAGTTGGGTACAGAAGTGTGTTTGAATTTAAAAAGAAAAGGTTTAATTTGAATTGCTGGGCTGCGCGGGAAATTCTAACGGGCCGGCCTGCTAAGCGCGGTGCTCCCGCGGGCTGCTTAAGTGGGTGTCCCCACTCGTCAGTGACACGGGGCTGGGCGAAGCGGTATGGGGCAATGTGGATTGTTCGATCGAGTTCTAATCCAACGGCTGGGGGTCATCGTCGACGCGAGACAGCTCCGGCGAGAATGAAACCTAGCGCGGCCAGTGGGGGGTGCTAGGGGCTCACCGGGGTACGGGAGAGGGTCGGCGAGGCGGGCGAACGACAAAGTTGACGACGGCGAACCTCCTGGTACCGGTGGCTTCTCCTGGGGTGGCTCCAATCGCTGGCTCCTTTCTTCTCCAGAAGCGGCGGGCTCCGGTGAAATTCCGGCGAGGTGGTGCTCGCCTTGCTCTGAGAACGGTGTGGCACGGTCAGTGGGGAGAGGGAAGTGAGATGGTGTGAAGAAATCGTGCGGGGGTGGCCTCTATTTATAGTCGAGCGAGGGGACCGTCGGGGCGCAAGGTGAGCTCGTCGGGGGCGGCGTTACAGGTGGCTAATGGCATGAGCAAGGGTAGGGGACGGTGCTGTGTCTCCTGGCGATGCTCAACGACATGGTCGCGAGGCATGGGGCAGTGTGGTTTGGTCTGGAACGGGCGGTGCTCTGCGCGGTAGAGGCGACGTCTTCGACGGCGGGCGGTGGCTGTATGGCACGGGGCAGCAAACAGGGATGTCTGGCGGTGTCCTGGGTCGGTGGTGACCGTGTGTGCCGCAGCGCATGTGATGCGTGGATGCTGGTCGAGGGTGGCGCTCTAGCGCACGCTCGGCATGGTCTGGGCGTGGCTTGTGCGCGTGGTCCAGGGCTTGGCAACGCTCGTGGCTGGGATAGGCAGTGGCGGTGGACGGTGGGCTGCCTCCCAGACATGCTGGCTAGGCTTGCTGCTGCTCCTAGCTTGCTGTCCATAATGGGGTGACATGGGGTTGCTCGGCTGTTCACCATTAATGGCAATGGCAAACTCACAGGGGTGCTAGTGTTGGGCTAATCTTTCTAGATGATCTACTGAGGTGTGTGTGAGCTAACTAGGGAACAAGTTAGGCCAGAATCACTGCACACTATAGTGTTTGTTGTTTTGTTTGATTTGTGTCTGCAACCTGTTTGATAAAATGGCCGCATGAAATCAAGTTTTGAATTTTGAAATGAATTTTGGTGAGTTTGCTAGATTGGTTCTGGTGAGTCTGCAGATGCTTGGGTTTTGAAAGTTGAGCTTGTTTGAGTGGGTTTTGGAAAAGTGGGATCTTCCCATATGAAGAAGATTTAATTTTGAATTGTCATTTAAACTATGCATTTGAAAGTTTCTGGATGATCACAAAGTGGGCCTTGATACTCTGGTATGAGTACATTCAAGGGGTGCAAAGATCCAGAAAAGTTTCTGTTAGGTTTTGAAAGTTTGAGACAGCCAAAGTAGGCATGGGAGTTAAATTGGTCAAAATGACCATTCACTTAATATATTTGTTTTGATTTACTTGTCTTAAGGAAAAGTGTGGGAAATGTTTTAGATGATGTTTATTTCACCTAAGAAACATTTTACAAGCAATGGGTCACACAAACAAAGTGGTTTTAAAGAAATTCAAAAACTATGCATACACATATGCATTCCTTCATGGGTTTACTTAGAAAAGTTTTTGTTGACCCTAATCTTGGTGATTAGTGTTTGATAATCTAAGTTTGGTATTTTTGGGATGTTACACAGAGCTTCGGCAAGGACATCACCCCGAGCGCCACCGTCGCCTGCCACTTCTCCGGCGAAGCCCCCTGGTAAAATCTGACCGCCCTAACCCATCTAGATCACACACGTGTATTCGCCATGACCTTGTGCAGCTAACGGCATTGTTTTCTTGCCTTCTGGTGATCTGTAGCTCCGTCCCCGTCGACGACCAGACGAACTCGACGCTGCCGCAAGCTCCGGCGAGCAATAGCCACTGCTCCAGTGCGCCCCTCGGGTAGCCGACCCCACCTTGAGCTTCACCTCAACCACGCGAGCACGGTGAGCATCCTCTCCCTCCCCCGCGCGACCTAGTCCCTCGGCAACCTCTCCGTCCGAGCGTGCACCGCCGTCAGCCGCCGCCAGCGCCGCCAGAACTTGGTCATGTGTTGTGGACCGTTGAATTTGGATCGAAGGAATAGGATTAGATTTAATCGAAAGCGTACACGTCCATCTGTGCCGTGCGATTTAAGTGAGATCCCGCGGCCAGTACAGCTCAATCCAAACATAACGGTACCGTCCAATAGGATAGAGCCACGTGTTCAGAATTTGTTTAAAATAGAAATTTTGATCTATTAGATATGCAAACTTGAAAAATTCATAACTTTTAATCTACACGTCCAAATTTTGCAAATTTTATATCATTGGAATCATAAGGACAAGTACTTTGCAACCATGCACTTTGTTTAATGATTTGCTTCTGAAAACTTGGTTCAATTTTAAGAAACATGTGTAGGCATAATTTGAATATAAAAATTGTTCTAGAAATATTTTTAAGGTGAAATCTTTGATAAATGGTTTAATTTGAACCTACTGACCATAGAAACCAACTTATGGATTTAAAAATGTATTTTGTGAAGCCAAAGAATAAATCTTTGAATAAGAGCATTTCTAGTCAAATAAAAATATTGTTTATGTGTTAAAAATACTTTTTGAGTAAAATATTTGGAAAATGATTTGAGTTAAACTCTCTAACCCTAAACACCAAGTTTTGAGATTTAAAAATATATTTGATGAACCCTATAAAATTATTACTTTGCAAAAAGGCATTTCTAACAACATAAAATATCACTTGGTATAATAATTGGTATATGGGGTGAAACCTTTTGCAAATGGTTTTAATATTAAACACTTGACCTTAAAACACTAACATGTTGTGTTTAAAAAAAAATTACAAACACTAGGAATTATCATTTTGATTTAAATCATTCCTAGCAAAACAAAATGATTTAAGTGGCCATTTTCACTAACTTGAATTCAAATGGTTTTACCACTTTTGTAAATGATCAATATAAGGTTTTAAATGTTTAGAGCCTACTAGAAATCACTCTTCCAAATAAAACCATCTTTTGCATGCTTGCATGCATTGCCTTGTTTTATTATTTTATGTAGTAAATTGTTTGAATGCTAGTTGAATATGTGTTTGCTTGACTGAATTGTAGTGAAGCTAGAAGAGTGTGATATTTGCAAGATCAAGAAGTGAACCAATATTATCTACTAAAAAGGCAAGTGACACTATCATCCATGTCCTACTATTTTCATTACACTTAGTGGATTTTTGTAACATGCATGATAGGACTACTATATTTCTATGCTATGCTATATCCTATTAGGATATCCTTATATCTTCCTTAGTGAAACAAATGTAGTTGTAGTATGCTTAGCCCTGCTATATATATTGGGATGGGATACATGATATGATTATATGAAGTGTTGGAAAAATTATATGTTTTATATAATAAAACAAGTACTCAATGAACCACCTGGGTGGAAAAAGGATAGTCAAGTTTTGGACAAGGTGGCAACAAAGGGAACCATGTTTATATGGCTATATTTTTGTATGTGCACTAGATGAAAACCACATAGGTACTTAGAGATTGAACAAGTTTCTCGTACAGTGGCTTCCGTGTGCAACCACATGCTAAATGGGCTCTGGCTTAGTCAACTACATAGTGGAAGACCCATGCATTGGCATCTTCAGGTTAACTAGAATTATGTAGGGAAATATATCCCTACATTGGTGCCTGGTAGACAAGATAGCATTGTGTATTGGGAGGACTTCTATGGAAAGACTTTGTCACATTCTCGATCTGCCGGTACTCCATTTTGGGTAGTACTTATCCAGCGGCCACTGGTGGCGCCAAGACGAGATTGTGTCATGTGGGTGAAGTGTACAACTTCTGAAGAAGATCAAAAATTCTAAGTACTTAGCCGTGTCCCTGGTTATGGACAACTCTGAGCAACTAAGGCCTGAAGCTATGGAAGATCTCGACATTCCAATTTCTCAAAGTAAAACTTGATGGTGACAACAAGGGATTAGAAGCACTTGGAGTTTTCCAAGGAGTTCAGAAAGATTTGTCAAAAGATCAGAACTATTTTGAAAAGATAGGATAAAACTATATTGCTTTCTGCAAATGAGCCTAAACCCTACTTAGCCAAATATGCATGTAATGATAGGATCCACTTATTTCTACATAGTAGTGAGACTTGCCAATACAATTCAAATGTATTGACCCTTGTGGCTGCAACTTATTATGTTGCAGGTTTGTTTGATGTTAGTGAAGTGTGTTGAATAGGATTACAAGTCTACAACCAACATGATTGCCTGTGGCACTTTGAAGATGAAGGACTCCATGCTATATAGATATTCTGCTGCATTGTAATGTGATAGCCAAATGAGCTATGTAAGATGTAATGAATTATTTTATTCCTGGTTATAAAGTTGTATTATGACCTTTGTTTCTTGATATTACATCTTAACTGTGGATGCTAGCTATTGATCCAGGGACTAGCATTGTAAACACAGGGATCTCTACCTTATTAAGGGTTGGGACCTCTACACTTATCAAGAGAACACCACCACCACCAAAGGAGTAATTCCTCATCAGGTTTGGCATCCCCTCGGCTTGCCCCAAGCTTGGGGGAGTTCCGCGGTATCACATCATTATCTTTTATCTTTTACCTTTTTAGTAAGCTATGTCTTTGGTAGAGAATTTATCTTATAGGTTGGTTTGCATTGTGGAAGTACCTCTCCTTTAGTTGATTATCTATGTATCCCTTGGTGTGAGTGCCTTTATGGATTATTAATGAGAAGTTTCATCTTTTACTTTTTGCACTTCTTATTTTAGTTTGCAATCTCCATTATATGATTGATCTTGTTGATTAGTATTGGTATCACTTTGGGAGCATCAAGTAAATCTAAATTGGTTTTGGCAAACCGAGCTCTGGTCAGTAGCAACATTTTTTGACATTTGAAAGGAAAAGAGAAAAAGCTTACAGGTATTTTGTATCATTTATTTTCTTTCTTGATTGGCTCATAAGCTTAGTATTCTTTATTTAATATCTTTTGTGTCTTCAAGGAAGATTGCATGTTTGGCTTTATCACTTGTAGGTTTGCTTGTTTCCATCAACTCTTTTGCTTGCTACCCAGCCTTGCTAGCCAAAAACCTGTTTTGAGAAGGCATACTTCTCATGCATCTAACCCCTTTGAACCAAACATGTGCCATTTGTGTACACCATATCTACCTATTAGCATTATTGCTATTCCAAGCAAATTCTCAAGCTTCATCTATCTTTAGAATTAAAAATTATTTTGTTATGTGAAAACTAGTTAGTAAAGCTCTCACGAACTTGATGGCACACCTTATTTCCTTGCCCCTAATAATCTTAAACCATTGTGTCATCGAAGTTTTATATGCTTGCATCTATACGTTGGGATTAGCAGAACCATATTGTCGCGGGGAATGCTTTCAACACTTATGGATATTTATCCAGATGATATCATGCTCTTTTGTTTGCGGATGTCGTCGGTGTGAAATAAAAGGGGAGCTTGTAAGTCCATGGAGTTATGTATGTGTGTTAGAGAAACGCCTAGGCCGCTAGCCTAAGCCAAGCCTAATTATGGTGGAAAATTGCAGCATAACCATAGTGAGTAATCTGTGAAGCATCCTTAATAAAAACCTATGCAAATAGCAAATAAAAATATCGCTGAGATGCTCATTGTATGCTTGCCTTGTCATTTTGATTATGGGATAGCTCCTGTATCATGTGCAAGGGGTACCCCGTTGGCGGTTCTTTATGATACACATATACTTACAATGATAAGAACTTACCGATAACTAAAGTTGCGTAGCATGAGGAGCGGCCCTCTTACTCAAGGGACATGAGATTGCCAACTTATATTTCGTCAAGCATATACTCCATCCTTGTTCACTTTAACCTTAATCACTTCAAGATGCTTATGATAGGGGCAATGAGGGATCAAAGCTAGTAAGTACAATAATCTTTTGGAAGCTCTTTATGACTTGAAATCCCTGCTTCCCTCTATGAAGGGACATTTCTAAGTTGAGTCGGTAAACCTATTTCCTCTCTATCTCCAGCAAGCATTTGAGTTGTTGTGTTTCAAGAATTCATATGATGATTTATTCAATCATGTTCTCTATCTTCCTTGTTTGCACAAGACTCTTCTCTATTGATCATTACTTTGAAAGCCATCATTGTGAAAAACCTTTTATGTTTGAGCAAAGAGTGCTCCTGTTTTGAAGACTTCTACAAAAGCTTTTTTGTGAAACTATTTGCCAGCTATTCTTTGACCAAGAACAAGAGTTTGCCAATTCCAATTATGATTTATCTTTATGCATCTCTATTGTGACTCCTCTACTTGTTGCAAGCTAAGTTATATAGTGGTGAGTTGCTTTCTTCTATGAGTTGTGTAATGGTAAGTGTGATGCTTCTTGTTCGTATTCTTTTATCGACACTTCACTCCATAAACCTGTGGACATGTTTATTGAGCTCAGTTTTTGCTTGGGGACAAGCGAAGGTCTAAGCTTGGGGGAGTTTATACGTCCAATTTGCATCACCATTCTATATCATAATTTGCCTCTATTCATTGATATATTTCTTATTAAGAGGTGATACTTATGTCTTTTCATTTGTTTTTGCATGTTGGTTGATTCTTGGAGGATGAACTGCCGGAGTCAGGATTCTGATGGAAAAGGAGGTGTTTTGATGCAATTTCACGAAGATCATAAAAATACCAGAAAAATTATGGAAAATCATATTTTCCCAGAAGAAGAAGGAAGCTAGAAGGAGAGGAGGAGATGGGCCACAGGGGGCCCACCCTCTCCCCTAGGCATGGGCCACCCCTGGGCCGCTCCTATAGGGGATGTGGCCCACCTAGATGGCCTCCGACTCTGCCCTCTCGCCTATATCTTCTCCTCGAAACCCTAAAACACAACGAGCAACCACAGAAAGATTATGTCGCCTCTATGGGGCGGAAAACACCGAGAGAGAAAGATCTCTCCGGCAGACAGATTTTTGCCAGGGAAATTCCTTCCCGGAGAGGGGAGATCGTCGCTATCAACACCATCATCAAGCTAGGCTTCATCGGGATCATAATCATCATCCAGACCATCATCTCCACCAGCACCATCATCACCACTCCATCCCGCTATAACAATTGTGTTGAATACTTGCATAGTTCTTAGGGGAAACTTTCCCGGTGTTGATTATTATTGTAGTTGATGCTTGTGAGTGGAACCATTGAATTATTGTTTATGTTCAGATTGTTATCCATCACCATATCATCTTTGATCTTGATCCATATGATGTCTTGTGAGTAGTTCGTTTAGTCCTTGAGGACATGGGAGAAGTCATGTTGTTAGTAGTGGATTTGTGTTGAGATAATATTCAATGGTTTAGTATTTAAGTTGTGGTATTATTCTTCTAGTGGTGTCATGTGAATGTAGACTACATGATACTTCACCATTTATGGGCCTAGAGGAATGCATTGTGTATTTGTCTACTAATTGTGGGGTTGCCAGAGTGACAGAAACCTGAACCCCCGTTAGGCCACCATTGCACAAGGGAGCGTAGGATCTTAGAGTTTAAGGCTGTGGTTAGGTTTATATCTTAATTGCTTTCCTGTAGTTGCGGATGCTTGCAGGGGGTTTAATCACAAGTATGTATTAGTCCAAGTAAGGTCGGTACATTAGCACAGGTTCACCCTCACAACACTTACAACACCAAAGAAGACCACTCAGCTATTTGAAGCGAAAGCACTTGACAGTATTCCCATGTGTCCTCGAGAAAGTTTGGTCCTTATAAGTATCTCCACCGGCTTGTCCTTTGGTAAGAAAGGATTGGACCACTTGTTGCAGTTGTTTGTTGTCTTTATTACTTGCACTTTGTTTCTTTGCTTTATCAGAAAACCCCTAAAAATTCGTTTGCTAAGTATTTACAGAGATTTCCTGCTCCATACCACTAGTCAACACCTTCTACTCCTCGTTGGGATCAACACTCCTATTTATCGAAAGTACTATGATACACCCCCTATACTTGTGGGTCATCAAAGCTCGACGCCTATCAAGGGCTAAGATGACGCACACCATGGCCTCTATGTATATGCGAGGGGGAATCTTGTGCTTTTATTCAGGGGTACTTTCCGTGTGCACAAAGAGGTCCCGGGGACACGTGTCAGATGCTGGACCCGGGGGACGGGAAGCACCAATCCCCCGGGGGACGCTCAGCACGACCCGAGTGGGGAATTTTTAGATCCAGATTCAGCTCATATTTGGAGGCTAGGGTTGGTAAGGAGTAAGAAGTGTATTGGGTTATTTATATAGTTTAAACTAGACTAGATAGGACTAGTTTTGGGCTAAATTTTAGACGGGTCTTTTTTCTATTTTTTTATTAGTAAAATAAGAAAAACTCTGTTGCAGTCTTATAAGGACTGGAAATATTATTTTGTTTAATTTTAAATTAAGAAAAAGGAAATGGATTTATGTATATGAAACCATACGAATAATTTAGCAAACAAAATACGACATTTAATAAAATAGTTTCTGTGCTCAAAACATTGCAAGAAAAGTATGCATGATGTCATGATGATGCAATAAAATAAAAGAACAAGTAAATTCTATTTTAAGGATTCCCGGGATACTACACTCATCATCATGTAACATCCCAAAAATATAAAACAATGATCATCAAACTTTAATCACTAAAAATTAGGGTTAACAAAAACTTTGATTAATTTAAATCATATGAATGCATGTGTGTATGTGATGATTTGATAAATGCATGAATGAACTTGTGTGATTAACCTAAATAGCAAGAAATGGTTTAAAGATGAATATAACATCATATAAAACAATTCCATGCAGAAACAAATCAAGAGAAAATCAAAAATAAATCAAATAAAGCAAATGGTCATTTTTGCCAATCTTGCTCACTAGGTCACTTTGAGTGTTTCTAGTCCAAGATTTCAAACGCAAACTTTTCCAATTCCTTTCACCCCTTGCTAGACCAAGTAAAAGTGAATCAAATCCCACATTTCAAACTTGCAGAAACATTTGGCAACCTCATTCAAATCACAATTCAAAATTGAATCTTTATCATATGTGAAGATCACACATTTTCAAAACCCAACCAAACCGGTGCCCCTTGACTAATCCAACTAACCAGATACTCCCTAGCATGTGCCTAGAAAACCCACCAATTTGAAATTCTTTCAGACATTTCATTAAACACCTTGTTAGAAACAAACAACAAAACATCAAACACTATAGTGTGCAGTAATTTTGGCCAACCTTGTTCCCTCTCTAGCTCTCACTACACTCCCAGTAGATGAACTAGCCAATTTAAGAAGCCTTAGCACCACTGTGAGCTTGGCATATCCATTAATGGTGACCATGACGAGCCCCTATGCCACCCCCAATGTGGACTGCAAGATAGAGGAAGAACTAGCTGTGCCAACCTTGTCTGGCATGCTGCCTGTGACTCACCGCCCCCTCTAGACCAACCCTAGCTCGAAGACAGAGACAGGAACCACCAGAAATGCCGTGCCCGCTCTGCTGTTGACCATGCCGACGCGCACCATCGTGCACGCGCCGTTCCCACTCAACCCGACCACCTCGAGCCCTTGCCGCCCGCCAGCACCAACCCCACCGTCCCAGGAGACCACTAGACACGCTCGTTTCCTCGACCGTACCCCGTAGCCGCCGCACGTCGCAAAGTTCGCTGTCGGTACCGCGCAGAGCACCGCACGTTCCAGACCAAACCCCACCGCCCTACGCCTCGCCTTTAAACTAGCAATGATCACCAGGAGACCGCACACCATCCCCTAGCCTCAGCCACGCTGATAGCCGCATGTACCGTCGCCTCCGACGACCTCAGCCCACGCCGTGCTGCCCCTCTTGCTCGCCTATAAAAGGAGGCCTCCACAGCTCGATTCCTTCACACCATCTCACTCCCCACCTCTCACTGATCCTTCCCACTTCTTCCCTGAGCAAGGAGAGCTCTCTCTCGTAGGAATTTGGCCGGAGCCTACTGCTGCTGGAGGAGAAGGGAGCCGTCGATTGAAGCCGCCCTAGGAGAAGCTGCTGGTACCAGGAGAACCACCGTCGTTGACTTCGTCATTCGCCCCCGCCGCCGACCATAGCCGAAGCCCCGGTGAGCTGCCCCAGACCCCCACCAGCCGTGTTAGGGTTGGTTCCTTGCTGGAGTAGCTCCTCGTCAACGACGACCCTCAGCCGTTAAATTAGAATTAGATCATAAGGCAAAGATTCAAAGATACCGTTTCGTTTAGTTAGTTCCGCTGAATTGTGGACCCCATCTGTCAGCAGCCCGCGCACGTGCTGAGCGTAGTGGTCCGGCCCAGTAACTCTCCTGCGCAACCCGGTTAGTTTAAATTTAGATTTTTCATTTAAACTCAAACCCTAGTTCTGTCTGTTGATTCAAAAATCAACCCAGCTCGATTCACTGAACCAAAATGCATGAAACCAATTTTGTTAGAAAGGTACTTAAATGCTTAATCCAAGCCCATTGGATTCAAACCATTTAGATTTGTAGATCACCCATGGTAAAAATAACAATGCAGAAGCTTTTCTGCATCCAAACATTTTTCCAAATTCAACCATAAAAGCTTTTGAGTTGATTCCAACTCTCAAAAATCACATTTGGCCATACCTTTCAGAATATATAAAAATATATAGGTTTACTTACAGAAATAATGTTCAAGTAATAAAAGAAGGCCACATAGGCATTTCTAGTCACTTTATTTAAATAAAATAAAAAGTTTAAACCTTATTAAATTGTGACACCACTTTAAATCACATTCTCATGTACTGAAATATGTGGTGATGACATGTGTCAACATGATCCAATGTTTGAGTTGAAGAATATTAAATCTTATGTAGTTTTTCAATGAGTAGAAATTACTTTTATTAAATAAAATAAATAATACAAGTGTTTTAATCCTTGTAATGCTAGTAATGATGATAGATCATCTAGTGTGAACCTTTGTGTGATGATTAGAAATAATTTAAGTATTGTTTGGTGATTGTGTACCTCGTATTTATTTATAGAAGCTAGTATCGACCAAGGATACGAGGAGGAAGGAGGATACTACAAGGAAGAAGCCGAGGAGAACTTCAACCACTACTCTGCACAAGGCAAGCTTATACTAATATCCTAGCAAGCCTATACTTGCAACCTGGCAAGCTAACACTTGCAAGATACCCTACTTATGCAAGCTACTACTTGCTTGTTGCTATGCCAACTATATGCCTTAAGCATATGTGATTATACCCACTTGACACACCATCCTATTTTTACTTGCAAGCTTAGTATTTTATTTTCTTTATTAAAAGCTTTCTATCAAAATTTTACTTAGTGACTTGTAGATTCTAGAAAGATAACTTAAGGTAGCATAAAGAGCTTAAAATTTGGCCTAAGTTAGATAATCTTGATGTCATCCTAAGGCATGAGACTGAACCTAGTAAATCCCCACTGGTTTATTACCCACCATTAGTATTTACCCCCACTTGTAGATGCTAGTTCTAAGCATAAAACTTGATCAACTTTAGATGGGAATACTTGGTGAAAATGGTTATGAAAACCCTAGAATCATAAGTCATTCTACTGAAATGTTTTGACATGTGTTCTTGAAAACAACAGATGATTTTGATGATGAAAATGTTGAGGCATGATCCGTAGCCCTTTATAAAACTGATGGTTGTCACGATGCGATACCATTCTAATTTTACTGTACAACCACAATACCCGAAATTTGGGTAGGGCTTGACTGGAAATTTATATACCTTAGTATGGGTTCCCTTGCGGACAAGGCCTGAGCTGAGGCTACCTTGTGAAGATTGTCCACCTGTGTAGTTCCCAAGATGACAGTTGGTCATGGTTGGGAGGCCAAACTCACAGGAGAGGTGCCTATACTAGGGCGTGTAATTGAAAGGTTAGGATTGATTATCCGCATACTGAGTATGGTGAATTCAGGATTGTTCTTGACGGATGTATCGAATGTTGTGGTGAAAGTGTACAATCTCTACAGAGTGTCAAACTATTCGAATAGTCGCGTCCGTGGTTATGGACAGTTGGAGTGGCCATACTTTTCCCCTATCAGATGTTTTCAAAAACATCTTGTGAAATGAATTGTGACTTTGACTTGACCACAACAGAGTTGTGATATGAAATTCAAGTTCCCACTTAGGTGTTATAAAACTTTCAACTAGTTTTCTTTGCTTTTGAACTTAGTAGAGGTAAATTTGGCTTTTTGCAAAACAACCCTAGAACTTAGTATCCTACTACAAAAACCCCCTTAACTTGTTAGTATTAGTTTGCGAGTACTTAAAGAGTACTCATGGATTTGTCCCTGGCTATTCCCGTGGCCAGACTATGAAGAGGAGTATCAGGATGACGGACCGCAGGAAGGTTACGACAACTAGGATCATCTCCCATCGTCAGCATTGCCTATGACCCTGAAGATGGAGCTTCGCCTACGCTATCGTTACTATTATGTTATTCCGCTGCTTGAGTTGTATTAAGAACTATATTATGAGATCCTTATTTGTGTAAGACCTTATGTATGGTTTGTAATGGATGATGTACTGTGATATCCAAATCTATTATGTCTCACAAAAATGGTAATCCTGGGATTGTGATGTATGGCATAACAGGCATCTGGGATTAAAAATACGGGTGTTGACACATCAAGTGGGTAATGTGGATGTGTATATTGAGTAGAGGGGATACATGCATGTAGTTGGTATTTATTTCCTTGGTCGCTGATAGAAAGGATTAGCTATGGACTGATCTGATTAAGGGGAATGAGATGGTCACTCAGGTAACTAGATATTAGATCAAGCTTAGGGTATTTTCTTAGGATTTGTATTTTTTGATTTAGCTTGATCTTAAAGGATGAGCTCCTATGGTGGCTCTTGCTAATTCCTAAACAAACAAGTCAATCAATAGATCAAGGCAATTCAGCAAACAGCAGATCAAGGAAATTCATATTGGTTAAACAAATCAAAATACTACTAAGGTTACCATCAATCCTATCTTGAGGTATGGATGGATATTTTGGAAAGGTTGTGTTTTGAAGTAAAATAAGAGTCTCTTGGTATTTGTACCAAGTGTAGAGTTCAAAAGGTTTTATTAAAGGTTTTAGAAAAACCTAGAGGTAAGTGTAGTGGAGAGTTCTGTCTTGAAAATGTAAGGATGTTAATATTATAGATCTGTTGGGTTCACAACATAGAAAACAAAAAAATTCCTACAATGGGAACTATAAGCACCAATATCCATCTATCTAGATACATGCAACAGGTGGATTTACATCCATAGAATACATATCCTTGAAGACCGAAAAGCTTTTTTGAGTATGAACTCGTTGGTGATGTAGTCGATCTCTTGATGATCTCAAGATCGTGATGAAGTCCATCTGGTCTAGCAGGTCCAGCACCATCAAGTCCAGCACCGCAAAGCAGTGGTGCATCCGTGATCGCACACACGTTGAGGTATCCCGACAACCTCCGTGCCCTCGCTCCAGAAAAGCATCAGAAGCAACAAGTCCTTCCACAAAAATCCACTGGGAACATGTATCTCGCTGATCCGAGACCATGGGGAAATTCTAAAGGGGAGAGAGATCCTTCGCGAGTAGGTGTTTGGAATGAGGAGGAGGAGTTGCTCCTTATATAGGGGAGGGGCAGCCCAAGGGGCTTGGCCGCCGGCCATAGAGGGTGCCCCCTCCTCTCCCTCATTCATGTCAGTAGAAGCTCCACTTCACATAAACACACCTCCACTCACATGTCCACTCACATGCATTATTTTCCACCAAAATTAATGCAAGATATCATTAAGTAAAACTCTTTTATTTATTTAATTCAGAATTTTGTTAATTACATTAATTAACAAATATTCACATAAAACTCTTTGCAACATTTCAATATCACATGCAGAACCACTTTCAGCAATTTCACCCGAAACAATTCCTGTTTCCATTGAAATAGTTCCAGCGCTTTGATATTATTTCTCTGGCATCTTATTTGCTCCAAATGGTGTTGGTATCCCTTAAGTGTGTCACCCTATGGTTTGCGAATAATGTATACATAATCAAGGCCCCTCTCCGATCAATAATCAGCAGCGGGACCTAGAGATTTGTACTGACTCCCACACATTCAATGATGACTTATGTGATCGTGTGAACCTTTTATGCATGTAACTCAATCCCTTTGTCTCACGATATATTATATGTCTAAGATTCGATCATTGGTATCTCCATACCTAATTTGATCTTGTTACCGACATGTACTATTTTCTCGTTCTCGTGATATAACATTCTAGTGATCACATCACTTGCCTGCAAGCTAATTCATGTGATATCACCGAGAGGAACTGGAGTATATCTATCCGTCATCGGGATGGACAAATTACACTCTTGAGCCATGATCCTCTACATAATACCTTCGTAGCACTGAACCCACCTTTATAGTCACCCTGTTATGATGTGACGTTTGATGTTATCAAGATACTCTTCCAGTGTTAGTGATTGACATGATCTCATGGTCTAAGGACTAGGATTAATTCGTATGATGTTATAGCAATATAAACACAATGAATTTGATCGTAATGCTATACTTCGGATGAATGTTCATCACATCATTCCAACAATGTTGTGACCTCGTGATTAATAACATTCAATGTCCATGATCAGGAAACCTTTGATCATCTTGTTAATCAAGGAGCTAGTTTATAAGAGAGGCATAACTAGGAACTTTCTA
This sequence comes from Avena insularis, assembly GCA_023614405.1. Taxonomy (NCBI): domain Eukaryota; kingdom Viridiplantae; phylum Streptophyta; class Magnoliopsida; order Poales; family Poaceae; genus Avena; species Avena insularis. The sequence goes on along the minus strand of CM042689.1, from coordinate 120,377,015 downwards.
TTTGTTTATTAAACACACATGTATTAACATTTATGTATTAATAAAATTATAGCATGCAAAATAAACATTAATCATAAACAAGGAATAAGATAATAACCACTTTATTATTGCCTCTCGGGCATATTCCCTTCAGTCTCCCACTTGAACTAGAGTCAATAATCTAGTTTGATAACTTTTGCGTATTGAACATCTATGGCTTTCTGGTGTTGCATATACGCGATTGCTAGTGGTTAACATAATCTCCAGATCTGACACTTTCAGGTACGCGTGTATTTGCATGTCTTTGCGTCTCCACGCATCAGTCATTCTCTAATGACATGGCATTGTATAAATTTGATCTTTTGGTGAGACCTTTAGTTCCTTGGGGGTAAATCATGTTGATACTATTGTTGTATAATATATCTTTATAGTGTTAGCCTGTTGTGAACCACACCTTAGTTTGATAACAAACTACTTGAGACAGATGCCCTCCTTTGCTGCTACTATAGCAGTCATATACTTAGCCTTTTGTTGTAATATCCGTCACAATGTCTTAACTCTGGAATTCATCCAAATCCATCATGGGATCTCCTTTCCATTACATTGTGCCACCCATAGTTTTAAATTGAGATAAACTTAATCTTGTGACAAAACTAGTATCAGTGTAACATTTTATAATGAACTATTTGTAATTTTTTTGTCACTTCTACATGAATATATTCTTAGTTCTTCCAAAAGATCATAAGAATATCCTTACTATCGTCCAATGATCATCTTATGATTCATTTTGGTATATGCTCATAACATTTAGAGCATATGACATATCTGTATGTGTGCATATCACGGTATGATTGATCAAAATATTCTTGTGATTTCACTCACCAAGTGTCAATTCACTTAAATCTTGTTTCACTTACCAAGTGTCAATACACTTGAATCTTGATTCAATTCTTTTCCATGGGACAAGAACATTTCTTGTCATTTCCATATTGAACTCATTCAACATCTCATATATGTACGTCTAGCATAACCATATTAGCGTCACAATCTATCCATATAGAAATTTGTGCCTAATATTCGGGTTTTTCCTAAGTCTTTAATCGAAATGAAATTCTTAACCTTTGTCAATAAAAAATACATCATTTCCAATCAATAATATATCTTCCACATAATGTATTAGAAATGTGTCTCAGCACTCCCACTTAATTTCTTACAAATGCAAGCATCTCCATCATCTCTGATGAAATTAAACTCCTTTAACAGTTTCATCATGGTGAAGATTCCAACTCCATGATGCTCACTTAAACTATTGAAGTTTGCATGCCCTTTTAAGCATCCTTTGAATTAAAAAACCCCTTTGGACTATGTCATATACACGTCCTAGGTAACCATTCTATTAGAAGAACTTTGTTTTGTTTATTTAGCTACCATATACCAAAATTATATGTAGTGGTTGCTACATTAATCCATCCAGATTAAATATTGCTATGAAGATCAAATCTTGTCATATTCAACTCCTTGAACATTGTTGTAAAATACTTTACGACATGTTGACTATTTCACAGATGTGAAACATCCATGTCTGTTTCTTTTTTTATAGATCCAAATACGACTGATAGGTTTTACACCTTTTTGGAGGGTCTTCCAAGTTCAGAAACTTGATTTCTCGTGTATGGAACTATCACGGATTTTATGGCTTCAAGCCATTTGACGGAGTCAGATCCCATCATTGCTTCTTTTCATGTAGTCTGTTCATCATTGTCAAACAATAATGATTTACTCTGAAATCTTAGTATTTTAATATTTACCCGACCTACTTGGTTCAATAGGAACTTAGACCTCTATGACCACAACCTTTGAGGCACATAAGCTATGAGCATTATGGCTACCTCCGGAACATTTTCCGACGCTGCGCAACTCAGCACATATAGCTAAGGTTCATTAACCTTATCAAAGTTCTATTGTCCTCCCACTTATCTTTTACAAAAAATTCTTTCTCAAAAAACTTTATGTTCTAAGCGACAAACACTTTTGTCTTCGGTGTTATGGAGGAATACCCAACGGTTATTCGAAATAACCTATAAAGACATGCTCATCCGACTTTGGTTGTAAACACCTTACTTATGCTTAGCATACCAAAATTTAAGAAAGTACAACTTGGGTTTTATCCCAAACGATAAACTTTATGGTGTCAATTCAACGAATCACTATGGTGCTCTTTTCAGTGTAAAAGCGGTAGTCTCTAAAGCTTTAATCCTTAAAACATAATGACAGTTTTATAAATGACACCTTTGATCTTACCATGTCAAACAAGGTTCGATTTGATATCTCGAACATACCATACTATTATGGTTTATCGGGAAATGCAAATCCATGGAACAATTCCTCAAATCTTAGGTGTTTTGCTGAACATGTAACCCAAATACCTTCCTTTACGATCAAATCATAAAATCTTTATTTTCTTGTTACAATGATTTTCAACTTCATCTTTATAGTCTTTGAAAAAAATTCAAATATTTCATACTTCTTCCTTATTAAGTAAATATACAGATATATTCACTCAAATTTCTGGAGAAAGCATATGAAGTTGAAAGATCTACCGCACATGGCTACACATAATGGACTATATACATCAACATGCACAATGTCCAATAAGTTAGTCATCCATTCCTCTTTGACCTATGAATGGAGTTTTAATCATCCTGAGGAAATTCTCACAAGAGTCATTTGATCAAAATTAAAGACCTCAAAAATCCATGAACATGGAGTTTCTTCATGTTTTCTTTCAAATATAATTTAAACAGCGATGTCACTTCGTAAGTGATCTTTCAATCATTTGTCTTGCGACATTTTAGCATTAGTTTTATGGACGTGGTTTCTCCAAATAGACTTGTAAAAGTCATCCATCTTCTATTGAATACGATAATTATTTGAACAACTATTGTTCTCATAATACCTGAACAATAACAAATCTTGAAGGCAAGCTTCGATGTCAGCGATAAACACAATAAAACTTTATTTGTTTTTGATGAACATCCTCACATATTCTCTTGCTAGTTACTTGGCCATTGTAGTTCATGAATTGCGTCATTCTGTATGACATTTCATACCAACCAATTCGGTATCCAATACCCAAGAACCACATTGTTTAACAAGCAAAGAATACAACCATAAAAGGTATATCATCTATATACCTTAGCCGGACATTTTCAGTCTGCCAAATATTTTATAGATTCTCTTTTAGCATTTCCTTTTCCTTTTAAAAGAATCTATCAACATCAACAGTGGCGCCATACATATGACACATAATCCAAAGCGTGTATAGTCAAATATTGGACTTGCACTTTGAAGTAGATCACCATCATCAAATGTTTGGCGTTCTTTCAAAATCCATTCTTTAGTAATCTTTTAGTGTAGTAAAACATTTTACTTACATCTTCTATTCATCCTTTTCATGATAACTTTATTGATCAAGCTAATATAGCTTACAAAGGCGAATCGCGAGTATAATTTTACTTTCCAAAACCTTTTTTGGAGGATTAGGATATCTAGCACCAATATGAGAACATATATTATACTCTATCATATTGCAACCAAAACATTGTTTTAGATATCGTAATATCTGTCACACATGATGGTCAATTCTTTCAACTCCTAGATAACCTCGATATTAAATCAACTTTTGAATATCAAGAATCATGGAGGCAAACATGATACTTTAGATACTAACACTGGAATTGTTACTCTTGATTTAATACTACTTATTAAAGTTCATGGAGTAGATGGAATTTGCTGAAAATTTGCAATAGGAATTTCAAACTTTAAATTGACAATTAAAACAATACGATACGAGTTTATAAAGTAAATATCCAGAATTCTATAGTTCTATTATCTCAATTACAACTAAGCATAAGATGGTGAACGAATGCCAATGACTACAACAAATTATGAAAATTCACTTTGATTTAATTTATGATTAATTGAGTTCGAATAATCCAAATTAAAAATGAACTCCCACTCAAAAACAACATATCTCGTGTCTTTTTGGTGATTACATGAACCAAATCCACTACACCAAGTCCGATCATCACGTGAGTTGGTGTAGCTTCAAAGGCGAGCATCTAAATGGGAATCATATCAACTATATGACTCATGCTTAACCTTGTGGTCCATGTTCCGAGGCCATGTCTGTACATGCTAGGCTCGCCAAGTAAGAACCTTAGCATTTGCATGTGTAAAACTGTCTTACACCCGAAATATGATCGTGGATTCAAGTACACCCAATCATCACGTTATGTCTTGAAGCAGCGAAACATAATCGGTGCATACTTAAGGGAGAACACATTTTTATCTTGATATCTAAATGAGGTATCAACTTATAATGCTACTAAAGCGCCAAACAAGCAATATAAGATGCAAAAAAAATATCATATGCTACAGTGATATGATATGGTTCTTGCACTTAATCACTATGTTATGCATCGTGGAATGATATTTCTCATTCCTATATGTGTAAGGCCAAGGTCTATGGAACTTACACTTTGTCATATTATAATTTTCAATAGTATCAATCCATACTACAAATTATAACACTACCATATCATACTACTTGCCCGGCAAAACCAAAAACTAGACGAACGATTCTAATTTATATTTTGCATGTTTTACGTGGTTGAGGGCTTTCGGAGATAGAACTGTTCTTACCTACGAACATGGAACCACAATGATGATAATCAAATTATTTGCAACTTGTTGTAAATCATATATTGACTATATTAGGAGAGACAGACACCCGCAAGCCACTTATGCAAAACTAGTTGCATGTCAAGCGTGGAAAAGGTCTCATGTTCGATGACATGTAAAGTTTTTCCGGGCTGCTTCATCCGACTATGCCACCAATATCCAAAATACACATAAGAAGCAATAACATGACCATCAGCGCCCACATACTCATATGTGTACTACCCGTGCAAAGCATCTATGCATAAATCCGGCTCTGATACCACTGTTGGGTTCACAGCATAGGAAACAAAAAAATCCTATGATGGGAACTATAAGCACCAAGATCCATCTATATAGATACAAGCAATGGGTGGATATACATCCATAGAATACATACCCTCGAAGACCGAAACACTTTTTCGAGTATGAACTCGTTGATGATGTAGTCGATCACTTGTCGATCTCAAGATCGTGATGAAGTCCATCTAGCCCAGTAGGTCTAGCACCATCAAGTCCAGCACTGGAAAGCAGTGGTGCATCTGTGATTGCATACACGTTCGGGTATCCCGATGTAGGGTTTGCAGCATAGAAAACAAAAAAATCCTACGATGGGAACAACTATGTACCAAGATCTATCTACTAGATTCAAGCAACAGGTGGATGTACATCCATAGATAACATACTCTTGTAGACTAACAAAGTTTAACGAGGTTGTACTCATGCATGATGTAGATGAATGCTTGTCGATCTCAAGATTGAGAAGAATTCCAGCGTCGCAAATCAGCAACGCATTCGTGCTCGCACACACGTCAAAGCCACTAAGCAACCTCCGCATCCTCACTCTAGCGATGCAGCAGAAGCAACAACTCTTTCCAAATAAAAATCCACCGGGAACATGTATCTCGCTAGTCCGAGACAATGGGGGATAAACTAGAGGGGGAGAGAGATCCTTCACGAGGAGGTGTGAGTATGAGAGAGGGAGAGTAAGGCCTTATATAGGAGTAGGGGGAACCCCAAGCGGGTGGCCGGTGCATGGGGCTGCCCCTTCCTCTCCCTCTATTCATGTGGGTGGAGCTTCCACTCACAAAATGCCTCTTCATTTCTCCAGTCAAAATCCCACTCAAAAATCCCATTAAATTTCCAATAAATTTAATGTAATCTCTCTTTAAATAAAAATCCTTTTATTTATTTATTCAGAATTTTGTCAATTAACAAACATTCACAAAATCCCCTTGCTAGTATTCTATTTCACATGCAGAAACAATTTCAGCAATTTCACCCAAAATAATTTTGGTGTCTAGTGAAATAAATTCCTGGGCTTTATAAATCTTTTCGTCTATAAACTATTTGTTCCAAATGGTGTTGGTGTCTCTTAAGCGTGTCACCCTACGGTTCACAAATAATGTGGACATGATCGAAACCCCTCTCAGATCAATAATCAGAAGCAAGACCTGGAGATCCATACTGACTCCCACACATTCAACGATGACTTCTTGTAACCGTGAGAACCTTTTATGCTAGTAACATAATCCCTTTGTATCGCGATATATTACAAGACCGAGATTTAATCATCGGTATCTTCATACCTAGTTTGATCTTGTTACCGACATGTACTATTTTCTTGTTCCCGTGATATAACATTCTAGTGATCACATCACTTGCTTGCAAGCTAACTAATGTGATATCACCGAGAGGGCCCAGAGTATATCTCTCCATCATCGGGATGGAAAAATTCCACTCTTGATCCATGAGCCTTGTAACACCCTCGGATCGGCCGTACGCAGGTCTTAGCGATTCCCGCCAAACCCGCATAGAAACGATTCAAAGGCGCCCACCAGGCACTTTCGTGCGGGTGGAAAACGAAGTAATACCATTACACATTAGTCCACGATGGAACCCACAGAACAGATATATACAGCAATGACTCCACGAGTCAAGAATACAGATATACAGTACAAAGATTCAAATCACCTTGAAAACGATACAATGTCCGAGTATGGACAAGATGCAAATTGGGATAAGAGCCCTGAAGAATAACCAAATGGCGTCCATAACCCTGCCCAGGCCAAGCCGGAAGGGTAACCCTGCTAACAACGTCGATCTCAGACCTGCTTAAACAAAAGGGATGCCGGCAAAGGGCAAAGGAAAAAGAGAGAGCGGTCAGTACTGAGGACAGTACACGGCGAGTCTTAGAATTTGGCGGTCCTCGCCTACAAAGGTATGGTGGACTGAAGTGGCAGTGCAACATGCACTAAACAACATATAGAGACTCGATACAACTGTCGGCTATCAGAGGGGAATAAGAAAGACCTATTCGGATCCATCCTGATACTAGCACCAAACATACCCATCATGGTATTTCCCCCTCGAGACCAAACGAGGAAGTCAACTGAGGAACTCACACAGTTGGCAGTTTTTATTCATTCATCCCATGGTGGTTATCCAACTTATTAGTCATATCAGGTACAAGTCATATTATAACAGTAACTTTAGTTATAGTTGTCTATGATCGAGAACTGTGCTCCAGGTCATCCATAACCGCGGACATGGCTTCTCGAAAAGATTTAACCCTATAGGGGTGCACCAAAGTCCCCACACGCACCTACACCCTTGTTGTCAGATCAGGTAGGTACAATATCACAAAACATACACCTAATAGTATGTCGACGGGGTTTCAGACACGACGTTTCCCAGACCCAAAGCAAATACATGGGGGCCACCTCACTAAGCTACCCGCAACGAAGTCGACTCATCTCCGAGACTGACCCAGGGTTTGTGTCAATGGATGTAAATAACTGGGAACCTGAAAGTGTGACTGGGCTTGTTGATACCACGGAAACATTCCACATTTGTTCCTAAACAGTACAGACGCTCCACGCGCAATCGTAAATAAAGCAGTAAAGCATGGCATAAGTACATAATAGTAATAAAGCTCCAAACTACTTTGTGGCCCCCAATATAATACTTTGAAATCAGGTACTAATCGATGGGGGTGCCCACACACCCCACCTGTGGTTAGCGCGCTCGATCTCGGAACAGGTGTCAAGAACTCGGGGTCCTACGGGACACTAGTGAGCGGTTAAAAACTACCCACCAGTGCCTCTGCATTATTTACCTACTTTCAATTTTAGTTGTTAAACGGTAATTAAATCCAGGATCATCTCCACCATTAAGCATGTGCCAACCACCCAACAACGATGGAACATTGACGGCCTTTACGACAAGCGACTTCGACTTCATAAGACCGACTATCTACCAAACAACAGGTAATAGGAGGTGTCCATGGCAATATAGAGGCTGCAGGGAAGTATAAAGGATACAAAATCTATAGCATCGCAACATAGATAGCAATAGATCAACAGGAGGAAATAAAGACTAGAAATATAAAATAAGTAGAAAGAGGGAGAATGCTCGCCTGAAAGCATTGCCGAAGGTTCATCCGAAGATCGGGTTGACACTCGCATCAACTCATCGGCCTAATTCGTGAAGAAGCAAAGCACTAGAAGAAACACCAGATGCACTATTTTAATACTACGACAGAAGATCGGGCATGATGCATGCATGATGTATGACATGGCAAAGGTGCGATGCAATTAGGAAATATTAAGCGGAACAGGGGCCCTGACATTTATTTAGAAGGTTCATATTGTTTAGATACCCCGCAATTTAAATGTTGACTTAACAAGGCAAAACATGTCACCGGTTCGCTATACAAATTAAATGGGGCTAATATTAGACTACGCCCGCATATGGCCTTCATGTTTAATTTAGGTGAATCGGCATAAGGCCCCCAAACCACATGATATATACTACCTCCGTTTCAAGGCTTAAGGCGCACACGCTTTCAAAAGCAAAGTTTGACCAAAATAATTGAGCAACAAAATCTTGATTATATTATACATAATTAGTACCATTGGATTCGTATTGAAAAATACTTTCCAGTGATACTAATTTTATACCAAAACTCTTTATGTATTTAGAGTAATTCTTGGTCAAATAGAAAACACGCAAAACGAGGATGCCATAAGCCCTAAAATGGAGCGAGTATGTGACATGAACAATTCAATATGCAACAATTTATAAGATAGCATTTATAAAATAGGGGTCTCGGACAGAGGGTCACACATCGGGGCAAAGGTCTTGGTTCGAGGGTTCGACGGGTTCGGTCTCGCCGGGATCGGTTTTCGGTAGAAGTTCTTGGTGTTCCATGTCGGAGGCCTAAGGGTTCTGGCTTCGATGTCAATGGAGAACTTTGATCTTGACGTTGGTATCGGTGTGCTTCAGGGTCTCGGTCATCGAGGAGGTAGACTTGGCAGCACGTGTGCACAGCATCGAGCATTAGGAGATCTTGTCGGCATCAGAGACGAAGTTAGCCAATGAGGGTGTCCAAAACACCACCTCAACATGGCCAAACACACATGGTTTTGTTGTCAGTTAGCAGCAGATCACAGGATAGCAGTACCACTTCACAGAAACAAAAAATGGAACCAAGTAGGCAGCGTGGCGCTCTTGCGCACGGGACGGGCAACGCACAAAGGGGGTCGGCAACGCTGCTCGCGGGGTAGAGACGACTGCGGGGAGGAGCTTGGGAAGGCAGGGTGGCTCTCAGCAGCGGGGAGGAGGAGCTCGGGTGAAGCGGCCCGGTGCAGCGTCAAGGAGGCAGAGCCTCAACCGGCGAGACCCTAGAGGTGCAGACATGCTCGGGGCAGAGAAGGCTCGCGGGGTGACGGAGTGCTTGCTGGGGATGCGCGGCGGGGAGAGGACCTAGGCGGCACGGACACGGGCCAGCAACCGCGCGGGCAACGATGGAGGTGAAGGGCCGCGATGGCGATGACTGGTGCTTGAGCGCAGGGACCCGCGAGGTGGTGGAGGTCCTGGGCGGAGGCAGGGTGTTCCGGTGAGGCGTGGCGAGGAGAAAGGATTGGGGAGAGGAGAGGGCCACCGACGAGCGAGCGGAGAGGGCGACCTTGGGAGGAGGAGGAGCGGAACTCCACGGCCAGGGAGGAGAGGGCGTGGTGGCGGCGGGAGAGGCGCTCGGGGAGAAGAGGGAGGTGGTCGCGCGAGAGAAGCAGGCGACCAATTCGTGGGGTGGGGAGAGAAAACTGCACCAGCGGTCCTAAATGTTTGTGTATTACGTCAGTTTGGTCCCTAATCTTTAAAATGGAATATATATAGGTCCTAATTGTTTGTAAGTGCGACACGCGAGGTCCTAAATAGTTCTGACCCGCATTGATCGGTGCCACGTCGGCTGTAGGGTCCACGAGGCTCAACCGCTGGAGGTGAAAAATTGCAAAGAGACCCTTTAGGTGTTTCCGAGCGCGCACCATGGACACGATGTTTTCGAGCGGGCGCACCGTGGACTCCTACGGCGACAGCGTGTCGAGGTAGAGCAGCAGGCTGCGTAGCCCGCCGTCCGACGCCACGGCGAGCCGGAAACCGTCGCTACTGGACGTGAGGTTCTGTAAGCAGTCTGTGGCAGCATGCTTCAGTAGGGTGACCATGACGTGGATGATCCCTTCGTCGTCCAGCGTGTGCACCACCTATGGCACCGCCGAGAGGTTGTTGAGCATGCCGGCCACCACGGACTGGGACACGGAGTCCCCCGTCTGGCAGATTCGATCAGTGGGCGAGCGCCGCCGTGGCCCGTGCGGCATCGGGTGACATGGAGAAGCGGATCAGAGGAGCTAGCGCGCCCTCTGACACGAGAAGCGCGCCGCAGCTTCCCGATTCCGCGAGCCGGCATACGACCGCCGCAGTCTTCTCCAACACTGTGGGCACCGGCGTCGTGAGTAGCTGCACCAGCGCGGCGACATTGGCGCGACCGAGCGCGGAGACGACACCCTTCCCATCCCTGTCCAGAGCGTCGAGGAGCCCGTCCACCGCCCTGCCTTTTGCCTCGCTCTGCCCGATCTGCAGCCGCACGAGCAGCTCATGCACGTCTTCCTGTGATGCTGCCGGTGCCATCGCCATCGTCGGGGCGGCCGAGGCATCAAACAGCACGTCGGTCCGGACGAGCAGCGCGCAGTCCCGGAGGTTGTCGTCCAGCCTAGCTCCCAACGTGTCGATGACACTCTGAGTCTGATGCTTCCCGGCTCCAGCGACCGTGCTACAAGCTCAGCCGCGTCGTCGAGGTTGGCGGCCGCGGACTGCAGTAGCTCGCGGCAGAGCGCATTTCGGGACAATGCCAAGCGATGCCCAGCTTAGCGACGATGGCCTTCCAACGCCCCGGGAACCCCGCTGCGGCCGTCGCTGCGCTAACCGCCTCGGTCGAATCCACTCAGATGAGCTCGATGTGGCACTCATGGTGACGGAGCTGGAGCTAGAGAGCTGGCAGAGGTGTCGACAAGGTCTGGGGCTTGGGATTAAGAAGCCGACTATTTATAGGGGTTTATTTGCAAAATTTCCATCAGCCAGCCGCGGAAAATCTCTCACCTAACAACCAGCTACCGACGTGGCACTGGTCAACACGGGTGAAAACCATTTAGGACCGCGCGTGCCTCACTTATAAAACATTTAGGGCCTAGATGTTCCATTTCAAAGTTTAGGGACCAAACTAAAGTAACTTCAAAACATTTAGGACCGCTGGTGCGGTTTTCTCGGGTGGGGATCGTGTGCCTACGGGTGGGGCCATACAAGAGGGAGGACGCGGTGAGCAAGGTGGGGTGGGCCAGGCGGGAGTGGGGGGTTCCGTGAGTGGAACGGGTCAAGGCGGGGAAGGGCGCGCAGTTGTTGTGCGCGCGTTGCCGTTGGGCGGTGGCGGCAGGGTAGGGATTGGTGTAGGCTAGGGTTTGGAGGGAAAGGGGTCTAGGGTCAGGATTTAACCGGGGTGGTAGGCTATTGGTTTGCTGGGATTTTGGACCGGCAGGCTGACGGCCTCCCCCGATAAAACATTTTTATTTCATTTTATAAAACTTTTTGAAAATAGCTTTTAGACAAAACAAAATATCCGGACGACTAGGGTTTTAATTTGAAATGAAGATAGGGGAATATGTAGAAAACAAAGAGGTACTTTCTGAAAATAGTTTTAGGTTAAAACATGCATGATGATGCACAATATACAAACAACCGCGATTTTCTAGTAGTGGTTTTACCCGGGGTGCTACAATTCGACACCACTAACAATGGATCTCGCCCTCGAGATCAGCCTCATAGTATGGGGAACACGGCCGACGATCTGAATCTTCTCGCTTGGTGCAGATCCTCGCGACACCACTAACAAGGATTCTTTCTCCATCTTGAAATCAGCAACACCACCAACAAGAGTCGTCTCTCACGTTCTTCGAGTGAACACTCTGGCGAAACACAGACGAAGGCAGAGGTCTCAAAAGGTAAGGCCACCTCTAACTTATATGGAAGGAGTAAAATTGCTTGATTCACCAATTCAATGTACAAGAGCGAATGATAAGAGTAGTCGGATGGTGATCAGTCCATCGCGCACCCAAAGGATTACTCTGCACATGAATGGTAGGATTATGCAACCAACTCTCGGAATTCAGAATGAAGATCTCAACCACAACATTTGGAAACAAAGGAGTGATGCAGACTCTTCATTAGATCTGACGTAGAAGAGGTCATCGTGAAGGAGAACACCGGAAGATACAAAGAAAAAATTTAGTGAATTTTTGGTCCACTGAAAGGTACAATAGATGAAAGATTTATCAGATAGCATAAAGGTCGGATGTCGAAGCACCGTTACTAGAGGATGGATACGAAACCCTGAAGGTACGACGGAAACCCAACCACGAGAAATCCTGGACTCAAAGAAAAGATAAGAGAGCAGATTCAAAACACGTCGAGATAAGAGGAGAATAGCAGAGGGGTAAGAAGTAAAAGAAGACCTAATCATATTTATCCAACCGATTTTCAAAAATAGTTTTGACACTCTACATCAGTCGTTAGCTAGGTTATCCTACAGGCTGGACCAATGGGGTATCGTCACTGCTGAGCTCTGATACCACTCTGTAACACCCTCGGATCGGCCGTATGCAAGTCTTAGCGATTTCCGCCAAACCCGTATAGAAACGATTCAAAGGCGCCCACCAGGCACTTCGTGCGGGTGGAAAACGAAGTAATACCATTACACATTAGTCCACGATGGAACCCATAGAACAGATATATACAGCAACGACTCCACGAGTCAAGAATACAGATATACAGTACAAAGATTCAAATCACCTTGAAAACGATACAGTGTCCGAGTACGGACAAGATGCAAATTGGGCTAAGAGCCCTGAAGAATAACCAAATGGCGTCCATAACCCTGCCCAGGCCAAGCCGGAAGGGTAACCCTGCTAACGACGTCAATCTCAAACCTGCTTAAACAAAAGGGATGCCGGCAAAGGGCAAAGGAAAAGAGAGCGGTCAGTACTTAGGCCAGTACATGGCAAGTCTAAGAATTCGGCGGTCCTCGCCTACAAAGGTATGGTGGACTGAAGCGGCAGCGCAGCATGCACTAAACAACCTATAGAGACTCGATACAACTGTCGGCTATCAGAGGGGGATAATAAAGACCTATTCGGATCCATCCTGATACTAGCACCAAACGTACACATCCTGGTATTTCCCCCTCGAGACCAAATGAGGAAGTCAACCGAGGAACTCACACAGTTGGCAATTTTTATTCATTCATTCCATGGTGGTTATCCAACTTACTAGTCATATCAGGTACAAGTCATATTATAATAGTAAACTTTAGTTATAGTTGTCTATGATCGAGAACTGTGCTCCAAGTCGTCCATAACTGCGAACACGGCTTCTCGAAAAGATTTAACCCTGTAGGGGTGCACCAAAGTTCCCAGACGCACCTACACCCTTGTTGTCCGATCAGGTAGGTACAAGATCACAAAACATACACCCAACGGTATGTCGACGGGGTTTTGAACACGACGTTTCCCAGACCCAAAGCAAATACATGGGGTCCACCCCCACTAAGCTACCCGCAACGAAGTCGGCCAGTCTCTAAGACAGACCCAGGGTTTGTGTCAATGGATGTAAACGACTGGGAACCCGAAAGTGCGACTGGGCTTGTCGATACCGTGGAAACATTCCACATTTGTTCCTAAATAGTACAGGCGCTCCATGCGCAATCGTAAATAAAGCAGTAAAGCATGGCATAAGTACATGATAGTAATAAAGCCCCAAACTACTTTGTGGCCCCCAGTATAGTATTTTGAAATCAGGTGCTAATCGATGGGGGTGCCCACACACCCCACCTATGGTTAGCGCGCTCGATCTCGGAACAGGTGTCAAGAACTCGGGTCCCACGGACACCAAAGGAGCGTTAAAAACCAAATATTGTCTATTACCCACATGTGCCTCTGCATTATTTACCTACTTTCAATTTTAGTTATTAAACGGTAATTAAATCCAGGATCATCTCCACCATTAAGCATGTGCCAACCACCCAACAACGATGGAACATTGACGACGCGAAGCAGCGCCTGAGCAAGCGACTACGACTCGCAAGACCGACTATCTACCAAACAACAGGTAATAGGAGGTGTCCATGGCAATATAGAGGCTGCAGGGAAGTATAAAGGGATATGAAATCTATAGCATCGCAACATAGATAGCAATAGGTCAATAGGAGGAAATAAAGACTAGAAATATAAAATAGGTAGAAAGAGGGAGAATGCTAGCCTGAAAACATTGCCGAAGGTTCATCCAAAGATCGGGTTGACACTCGCATCAAATCATCGGCCTAATCCGTGAAGAAGCAAAGCACTAGAAGAAACACCAGATGCACTATTTTAATACTACGACAGAAGATCGGGCATGATGCATGCGTGATGTATGACATGGCAAAGGTGCGATGCAATTAGGAAATATTAAGCGGAACCGGGGCCCCAACATTTATTTAGAAGGTTCGTATTGTTTAGATACCCCGCAATTTAAATGTTGACTTAACAAGGCAAAACATGTCACCGGTTCACTATACAAATTAAATGGGGCTAATATTAGACTATATTAGATCGCATATGGGCTCCATGTTTAATTTAGGTGAATCGGCATAAGGCCCCAAACCACATGATATATATGCGAAATGAACAATTTAACATGCAACAATTTATAAGATAGAATTTATAAAATAGGGACCTCGGACAGAGGGTCACACATCGGGGCGAAGGTCTTGGTTCGAGGGTTCGACGGGTTCGGTCTCGCCGTGATCGGTTTTCGGTATAAGTTCTTGGCGTTCCATGTCGGAGGCCTAAGGGTTCCGGCTTCGATGTCGATGGAGAACTTTGATCTTGACGTTGGTGTCGGTGTGATTCAGGGTCTCGGTCATCGAGGAGGTAGACTTGGCAGCAAGTGTGCACATCATCGAGCATCAGGAGATCTTGTCGGCATTAGAGATGAAGTTAGCCGATGAGGGTGTCCAAAACACCACCTCAACATGGCCAAATACACATGTTTTTGTTGTTAGTTGGCAGCAGATCACAGGATAGCAGTACCACTTCACGGAAACAAAAATGCAACCAAGCAGGCATCTTGGCGCTCTTGCAAACGGGACAGGCAGTGCACAGAGGGGGTCGACGACGCTGCTCACGGGGTAGAGATGACCATGGCGAGGATCTTATGAAGGCAGGGTGGCTCTCGACGGCGGGGAGGAGCTCGGGTGAAGCGGCCCGGTTCAGCGTCAAGGAGGCAGAGCCTCGACCGGCGAGACCCTAGAGGTACAGACACGCTCGGGGCAGAGAAGGCTCGTGGGGTGACGGGGTGCTTGCCGGGGATGCGCGATGGGGAGAGGACCCAAGCGGCGCGGACGCGGGCCAGCAGCCACGCGGGAGACAACGGAGGTGAAGGGCGACGACGGCGACGACTAGTGCTTGAGCGCAGGGACCTGCGATGTGGTGGAGGTCCTGGGAGGAGGCAGGGTGTTCTGGTGAGGTGCGGCGAGGAGAAAGGATTGGGGAGAGGAGAGGGACACCGACGAGCGAGCGGGGAGGGAGACCTCGGGGGGAGGAGCAGCAGAACTCCACGGCCAGGGAGGAGAGGGCGCGCCGGCGGCGGGAGATGTGCTCGGGAGAAGAGGGACGTGGTCGCACGAGAGAAGCAGGCGACCAAGTCGTGGGGTGGGGATCGTGTGCATGCGGGTGGGGCCAGGTGAGGGGGAGGACGCGGTGAGCAAGGTGGGGTGCGCCAGGCGGGAGTGGGGGGTTCCGTGAGTGGAACGCGTCAAGGCGGGGAAGGGCGCGCGGCTGTTGTGCGTGCATTGCCGCTGGGCGGCGGCGGCAAGGTAGGGAGTGGGGTAGGCTAGGGTTTGGAGGGAGAGGGATCTAGGGTCAAGATTTAACCGGGGTGGTAGGCTGTTGGTTTGCTGGGCTTTTGGCCCCGCAGCCTGATGGCCTCCCGCGGTAAAACATTTTTATTTTATTTGATAAAACTTTTTGCAAATAGCTTTTAGACAAAACAAAATATCCAGACGACCAGGGTTTTAATTTGAAATAAAAACAGGGGAATATGTAGAAAATAAAGAGGGACTTTCTAAAAATAGTTTTAGGTTAAAACATGCATGACGATGTCATGATGATGCGCAATATACAAACAACCATGATTTCCTAGTAGTGGTTTTACCAGGGGTGCTACAAGCCTCAACATAACACCTTCGTAGCACTGAACCCATCTTTATAGTCACCCTTTTATGGTGTGACGTTTGATGCTATCAAGATACTCTTCTAGTGTTAGTGATTGACATGATCCCATGGTCTAAGGATTAAGATTACTCCGTATGATGTTATAGAAATATAAACACAATGCCTTTGATTGTAATGTTATACTTCGGATGAATGTTCATCACACCATTCCAATAATGTTGTGACCTCGTTATTAACAACATCCAATTTCCATGATCAGGAAACCTTGATCATCTTGTTAATCAACGAGCTAGTTGTTAAGAGAGGCATAACTAGGAACTTTCCATTTGTTTATTAAACACACATGTATTAACGTTTCCGTATTAATACAATTATAGCATACAAAATAAACATCTATCATATACTTGGAATACATATAATAACAACTTTATTATTGCCTCTTAGGGCATATTCCCTTTAGTCTCCCACTTGCACTAGAGACAATAATCTAGTTACATAGTGATAAATCTAACACCCATGAAGTTCTGCTGTTGATCATGTTTTGCTCTAGGGAGAGTTTTAGTCAACGGATCTGCTACATTGAGATCCATGTGTACTTTACAAATCTTTATATCTCCATCCTTGACATGTTCACGGATGGAGTGAAACCGGCGCTTAATATGCTTGGAATTCTTGTGATACCTTGGTTATTTGGCATTGTCTATGGCTCCATTGTTGTCACAATATATCACCATTGGGTCCAAGACGCTAGGAACCACACCTAGTTCGGTTATGAACTCCTTCATCCAAACTACTTCCTGAGCCGCTTCCGAAGGAGCAACATATTCGGCCTCCATTGTTGATCCCGCCACCACAGGTTGTTTGGAACTCCTCCAACTAATCGCTCCTCCATTCATGAGAAATACGTATCCGTATTGAGACTTAGAGTTATCTGGATCGGTGTCGAAGGTAGCGTCAACATAACACTTAGCGACGAGATCTTCTTCACCTCCATACACGAGAATCATTTCCTTAGTTCTTCTTAAGTACTTAAGGATATTCTTGACCGCTATCCAGTGTTCCGATCTTGAATCATATTGGTATCTACTAGTAAAACTAATAGCATGTGCCACATCTAGTCTTGTACATAGCATGGCATACATTATAGAGCTATGGTTGAAGCATAGGGGACCTTCTCCATTATTTCTCTTTCTTCCACTGTAGCTAGACTTTGAGTATTACTCAGTGTCTTGGCTTGCAACATAGGTAAGAACCCCTTCTTACTTTCGTCCATTTTAAACTTCTTTAAAATCTTATCAAGTTATGTACTCTATGATAGCCCTATTAGGCGCCTGTCAACACCCGGATTTTTAATCCTAGATGCCTGTTATGCCATACCTCACAATCCCAGGATTACCATTTTTGCGAGACATAACAGAATTGGTACCATAGTACATCATCCATTACAAACCATAATAAAGGTCTTACAAATATAGGATCTCATGATCCAGTCTTAATACAATCAACGCAGCGGAAATTAAACATAGCGGGGCATCATCATCAGGGTCACAGGCAATGCTGACGATGGGAGCTAATCCTAGTTGTCATAGACTTCCTACTGTCCATCATCCTTGTATTCCTCCTCATAGTCTGGCCATAGGAATAGCCAGGGACAAAGCCATGAGTACTCTTTAAGTACTCACAAACTATTACTAACAAGCAAAGTAGTTCGAGTAGGAATCCTAAGCTCTAGGTTTATTTGCAAAAAGATAGGTTTATTTCATACTGAGTTCAGAAGTAAAGAAAACTAGTTTAATGTTCTATAACACCTAAGTGGGAACTTAGTTTTCATGTTCACAACCCTGTTGTGGTCAAGTCAAAGTCATAGTTCATTTCACGAGTCATTTTGAAAACATTTGACGACGGAATAGTATGGCCACTCCAACTGTCCATGAAAGCAGACGTGGCTATTATAATAGTTTGACACTCTATAGAGGTGTTACACTTTCACCACAACATTCAATACATTCTTCAGGGACAACCCTGAATCATCATACTTAGTATGCGGATAATCAATCCTACCTTTCAGTTACACACCCTAGTATAGGCACCTCCCCTATGAGTGTGGCCTCCCAACCATGACCATCTGTCATCTTGGGAACTGCATAGGTGGACATTCACATTCACGAGGTAGCCTCAGCTCAACCTCTTCCGCAAGGTAACCCATACAAAGACATATAAACTTCCAGTCAAGCCCTGCCCAATTCAGGTATTGTGGTTGTACGGTAAAATTGGAATGGTATCGCATCCGAACCCAACCATCAGTTTTTATAAAGGGATAAGGCTCATGCCTCAACATTTTCATCATCAAACCATCTTGTGTTCATAACATATGTCAAAACATTTCAATATAATGAATCCCCATTCCAAGGTTTCCATAATCATTTTCACCAAGTATTCCCATCTAAAGTGATCAACTTTTATGCTTAGCACTAGCCACTAAAGTTGAGGGTATTCACTAATGAGGGGTGCTAGTAAAGTGTGACTATCAAAATCTAGTCTTATGCCTTTTGATGACATCTAGTTCTAACTACTTAGGCCTAGTTTTATGCTCTTTATGCTATCTATACTATTTTTCCAAAACTCACAAGTCACTAAGTAAAAGTAATAAAGAACTCTGGTAAAAATAAAAGAATAAGTCTTGCAAGTAAAACTGGGAATTGCTATAATCAAGGTTGCATAACCAAAGCATGCCTAATGCATCTTGCATGGTTTATCTTGCAAGGATGGCTTGCAAAGTTCTAGCTTGCATAGTTTAAGAAACTTGCAAGTGGTAGCTTGCCTTGATTGGTGCAGTGGTTGAAGTTCTCTTCTTCTTCGTAGTACTCCTCCTCCTCGTAGCCTTGGTTGGTACTAGCGTCTATAAATGAATACGAGGTACACAATCACCGAACAATACTTAACTACCTCTATTTGGCACACAAAGGTTCACACTGTATGATCTAGCATCATCACAATCATCACATGAAATAAATACCTAGTCCTTTTTATTTTATTTTGGAAAAGTAATTTCTACTCTTTGAAAACTACTTAAGATTTAATATTCTCTAATTAAAATAGGAGATCATGTTGACACA
The DNA here is from genome assembly GCA_023614405.1 of Avena insularis. Lineage (NCBI taxonomy): Eukaryota > Viridiplantae > Streptophyta > Magnoliopsida > Poales > Poaceae > Avena > Avena insularis. The sequence goes on along the minus strand of CM042689.1, from coordinate 120,357,604 downwards.
TGTCATCACCACATATTCTAATACTTGGGAATGTGATTTAAAGTGGTGGTCATATTTTATAAAGTTTAAAATTACTATTTTATACAATTAAAGTGACTAGAAATCCCTATATAGCATTATTTTAGTACTAGTCCAAGATTACTGCATTTAAACCTAAATATGTTTACATATTCAGATAGCTCTTGTCAAATGTGATTTTTGAGAGTTGGAATCAACTCAAAAGTATTTATGGTTGATTTTTGAAAAATGTTTGAATATGTAAAAGTCTCTGTATTGTATTTTTACTACAGGTGATCTATAATTTCAAATGGTTTGAATCCAATGGGCTTGGATTTATAATTTAAATACCTTTCTAACAAAATTGGAATCATGCAATTTGGTTTAGTAAATCTCCTTGAATTGATTTTTGAATCTACTGACAGAACTAGGGTTTAACTAAAATGGAAAAAGATTATTTGAATCATTGGGCTACGCGCGGGAACGATAGTGGGCCGGCCCAACTGCACTGCACGCGTGCAGCGGGCTATTGACAGGGGGTCACGCTGGTCAGTGGCCCATTCTAGCCGAAACGGTATGTTTCAATCTCGGCCCTACGATTGGACTAAGATCTACGGCCGACGTTCGTCGTCTCCGTCGCACAGCTTCGGAGAGACTGAACCCTAACAGCGACGGTAGGGTACGCAGTGGCTCACCTGGGCTCCAGCTAGGGTCGGTGATGGGGGTGAACAACGTTATCAACGACGGTGGTTCGAACGGTGGTCGCGGCGGCTTCTGGTGTGGATCCAATCGACGGCTCCTCTTCTCCTCTACAGCGGCGAACTCCGGCCAAATTCCGTCGGGCTGGTACTCGCCTTACTCCGGGGAAGGATCAGGGGTGGTTCTGAAAGAGAGGGAAGTGAGATGGTGTGGATAATTGAGGCGTAGGGGCCCTCTATTTATACACCGATGAGAGGGGAAGAGCGGCATGGGCTGGCTCCTTCGGCGACGTTGTTGCAGTGAGATGCAGGCATGGTTGAGGGAGTAGGGCGGTGCGGTGTTTCCTGGAGGTCGTCGCACGCTTAATGGCTCGACATGAGGTGGTCGAGGATGGTCGGGAGCGGTCCGTGCTCTGCGCGAAAACGGCGGTGTTCAAGACGGCGTATAGGGGCTACTGGTCGCGTGGCAGCAAACGGGCATGTCTGGGAGGTAGCTAGGGTCATGGCGAGTGCAGGTACGCGCGGTGAGAGCGAGGCACGGCGTGTGCACGCGTGTCGGCTGCGGCGCTCTGGCGCGCTCTTGTCATGGCGGTAGAGAACTAGGCGCGACATTTCTCGGGTGGTCCATGGCTTGCCTGCGGTCGAGGTGTGGACAGGGAGTGATGATGGACGGTGGCCTATCTCCTACAAATCATGCACGGGCGCAGGGCTGGCTCCTGCGAGTTGTCCATGCTCGACCGGCAAGGATGGCTCGGGTGGCGCGGCACTGGTCCAAGCAGTGAAGGGGGAGATGCTGCAATGCAGTGCAGGGCACTAGGGGAGACCAGGGAGTGAAATGGGGACAAAAGTTTGATCAATTACTGCTCACCACAGTACAAGTTAGGCAAGGTTTATCTGTGTCTGCCAGGTGTTTGATGAAATGGCCACATGAATTCAAAGTTTAAATTTTTGGATGAATTTTGGTGAGTGATCTGGTCATAAGCTTGGTAGTCTGTAGTTTCTAGGGTTTGCCAAGGGGAATTGGTTTGGTTGGTTTTTGAGAAATGGCCATCTTAGTACCTATTAAGGATTCAATTTTGAATTGTCCTTTAAATAGATTTGGAATTTTTTTATATTGGTTTGTAAAGTGGGATTGGGTTCATTGTTACTTGGTCTAGCAAGGGGTGAAAATAATTGGATTTGTTTCTGTTAGAAATCTTTGACTAGGAACACCCAAAGTGGTCTAGTGAACAAGTTTGGCCAAAATGACCATTTCCTCATATTTCTTATATTTGATTTTCTCTTCATTTGATTTTGCTTGTAAATGATCTAGATGATATTGTTTTCATCTTTAAACCAATCCTTATCATTCATAGCAATCAAACATGGAAATTGCAATCATTTATGCATTAATCACACACACATGCATTCATATTAATTTTAATAATAAAAGTTTTTGTTAACCCTAAACTTGGGTGATTAGAACTTGATCTTGTTTAATATTTTTGAGGTGTTACAGTGCCTTGATCTATCTCTATAGATCTTTATGCCTAATATGTATGACGCTTCACCTAGGTCCTAAAGGGTTTCGCGGCATAGTAAATCAAAATTTTCTACGGATGCGAACAGAGGAAAGACAAGATCTAATCTAGGAGATGCAAACAACGAGAGGGATTAGATGAGATCTTCATACCCTTGAAGATTCGCACAGCGGAACGTTCGTCGGAACGTGGGTGATGTAGTCTTACTCGCTTCTCCTCCTCGCGATCCGATCCGATCTAGCACCGCAAGTGGCGATGCCTCCGTGAGATGCACACGTGCAGCACCTCGACGTCTCCTCCTTCCTTGGTCCAGCAAGTATGGTGGAGAGATGGATTGGATCTACAACGTGACGGCGCGGTGCAAGTGGTGGAGAGTTTCTGCAGCAGGGCTTCGCCTACACGCAGTCGGGAGGGAGAGAGAGAGGAGGGCAGCAGGGCGACTAGGCTTGAGGGGAAGGTGTGGGGGGTGGTGCGCCCCAGCCCTCTATATAGAAGGGTGGGCGCCAGCAACCCTCCCCCAAGCCCTAGGTCAAGGCCAATGAGGGAGGAGGGGGGGCAAACCCCCCTTCTAGAAGCTCCAAACTAGGGTTTCCCTTGTTTGGGCCGGCCCTATGGGGCCTTGTGCCCTGGCCCAATGCGCCAGGGCACTCCTCATAGGCCCATGCCCCTCCCGACAGGTGGGACCACGTTGGTCCCTCCGAAGGTTCTAGAAGCTTCCGACAATACCGATTAACCCAAACAATTCAACTCCAAAACTGCACCGCCTCATATGAATCTTATTCTCCTGACCATTCCGAACCTCCGTGATATCCCGGATCCCATCCGAGACCAACAAAACTCATAAACCAATTATCCAATCTATCCTAGCCGAGACACGTTATGTGTGACCCTTCGGTTCGAGAACATGCGCATATGATCGCTCTATCAATAATCAATAGCGGGTCCGAAACCCATATTGACTCCCACACATTCATCGATGATCATATCGGATGAACCACGATGCCAGGATTCAATCAATCCCATATATATATTCCCTTCGCTCGCGATATTTTACTTGCCCGAGATTTGATCGCTTGCATGCCATACCTAGTTCAATCTCGTTCACAGCAAGTACTTTACTCGTTCCGTAATCCGATATCACCTTGTGATTAACTCCTTAACCACATGCTTGCAAGCGGTTTTGATATCAATTACCGAGTGGGCCCGAAGTATATCTCTCCGACTTGGGAGGGACAAATCCCATCTCGATACATACAATCCAACAGATACTTTCCGATCACCTGAGAGACACCTTTATGATTACCCTCTCATAGGATGACGTTTGATGACCTCAAAGCTTTCTTCCGATACCAGGGAGTTGTATTATCTCATGGTCTAAGGAATACAATATTTGACATAAGAAAAGCTTCGCAAAGATGAACACGATGACACGATCTAATTGCTCTGCTTAGTTTGGGTCTGTCCATCATATCATTCTCCCAATGATATGATCTCATTATCAATTGACAACTCATGTCTATGGTTAGGAAACCATAACCATCATTAATCAATGAGCTAGTCCATAGAGGCATACTAGGGACACGGTGTTGTTCATAAACCACACAAGTATTAAAGTTTCCGCTTAATACAATTCTAGCATGGAATATAAACTTTATCATGAACAAGAATTATAATAATAACATCTTTATTATTGCCTCTAGGGCATAATTCCAACAGTCTCCCACTTGCACTAGAGTCAATAATCTAGTTTACATTTGGCAACAATCTCACACTCATGGCACTAAGGTGCTGATCATGTTTTGCACGTGGAAGAGGTTTAGTCAATGGATCTGCGACATTCAGATATGTATGTACTTTGCTAATCTTCAGATCTCCATCTACTATATAATCTCGGATTATATGAAACTTGCGGTTGATATGCTTGGTCTTTGGATGATATCTTGGTTCCTTAGCGAGTGCTATGGCGCCAGTGTTGTCACACAATATCTCTCCAAGGGTCCAATGCACTTGGAACCACGCCAAGCTCAGTGATGAAGTTCCTGATCCAAACTCCTTCACTTGACGCTTCTGCAGCAGCCATGTATTCCGCTTCTACTATAGATCCCGCGATCACGCTTTGCTTGCAGCTTCTCCAGCTCACCGCTCCTCCATTCAAAATATAAACGTATCCTGTCTGAGATTTAGAATCATCCTTGTCGGTGTCGAAACTAGCATCGACGTAACCTTTTACGACGAGCAGTTCATCACCCCCATAGACTAAGAACATTTCTTTAGTCCTATTTAGGTACTTTAGGATGTTCTTCACGGCTATCCAGTGTTCCACTCCTGGATCACTTTGATATCTGCTCGTCAAACTAAGAGCATTGGACACATCCGGTCTAGTACACAGCATGGCATACATGATAGAACCTATGGCCGACGCATAAGGCACTTTGCTCATAGCTTCTCTATCATTTACCATAGCTGGACACTGAGACTTGCTCAATATCTTACCTGACAACATAGGCACTGAACCTTTCATTGCCTTATCCATTCTGAACCTTTTCAGAACTTTGTCTAGGTATGTACTCTAGCTTAAAGCTATCAGGCGTCTTTGTCTATCTCTATAGATTTTGATGCCCAATATATAAGCAGCTTCACCTAGGTCTTTCATTGAAAAACAGTTGTTCAAATAACTCTTCACATCGTTAAGCATGTTAATGTCATTTCCAATAATCAATATGTCATCCCCATATAGTACCAGAAATGTCACCGAGCTCCCACTCACTTTCTTGCAGATACAAGCTTCGTAGCAATTTGGAACAAATCCAAAGCTCTTGATCAGTTGATCAAAACGAAGGTTCCAACTCCGAGATGCTTGCTTCAGTCCATAAATGGAACGCTGAAGTTGCATACTTTATCAGCATCCTTAGGATCGACAAAACCTTCGGGTTGCATCATATACAACTCTTCATCAATGCTGCCATTGAGGAACGCAGTCTTGACATCCATCTGCCATATTTCATAATCATGAAACGCAGCAATTGCTAATAAAATCCGAATGGACTTAAACATCGCTACGGGAGAGAAAGTATCATCGTAGTCAACACCTTGAACTTGTCGAAAACCTTTTGCGACAAGTCGTGCTTTATAGACGGTAACATTACCATCTCGCCATTCGCTTTCTTCTTGAAGATCCATTTGCACTCAACGGCCTTTCTACGCTAGGAGGGTCCACCAAAGTCCATACTTGGTTTTCGCTCATGGATCCCAATTTTTTTTCATGCTTCAGCCATTTCTCGTCCTGCTCATCTCATCATCGCTCTCATAGTTCATAGGTTCACTGCCTTCTACCACAAGACAATAAGACAGTTGCCGCATCACTCTCAGGAGGGGCACGCGACCTTGTCGACCTGCGATGTTCAGTAGCAGCATCGTCCGAAGCTTCATGATCCTTGTCATTAGCTTCCTCTATTGTTGGTGCAGGCGGCACTGGAAAAAAATTTCAGGTGTTGCGCTACTCTCCAATTCAAGAGAAGGTTCAATAACCTCGTCTAGCTCTACTTTCCTCCCACTCACTTCTTTCGAGAGAAACTCCTTCTCAAGAAAGGAACCGTTCTTTGCGACAAACACTTTGCCTTCGGTTCTGTGATAGAAGGTATACCCAATAGTTTCCTTAGGGTATCCTATGAAGACGCATTTCTCCGCTTAGGGTTCGAGCTTGTCCGGCATCAACTTCTTGACGTAAGCTTCGCATCCCCAAACTTTAAGAAACGACAACTTAGGTTTAGCACCAAACCACAGTTCATACGGTGTCGTCTCAACGGATTTAGATGGTGCCCTATTTAAAGTGAATGCAGCGGTTTCTAATGCATAACCCCAAAATGATAACGGCAAATCAGTAAGAGACATCATCGATCAGACCATATCTAATAGGGTTCGATTCCGGCGTTCAGACACACCATTGCGCTGTGGTGTTCCGGGTGGCGTGATTGCGAAACGATTCCGCTTGCTTTAAGATGCGTGAGAAAATCATAACTCAAATATTCACCTCCACGATCGGATCGTAGAAACTTAATCTTTCTGTTATGATGGTTCTCCACTTCATTCTGAAATTCTTTGAACTTTTCAAATGTTTCAGATTTATGTTTCATTAAATAGATATACCCATATCTACTTAAGTCATCGGTAAAAGTGAGAAAATAGCGATATCCACCGGCGAAACACTCATCGGTCCGCATACATCGGTATGTATGATTTCCAACAAGTCTGTTGCTCGCCCATCATACCGAGAACGGGTTTTGATCATCTTGCCCATGAGGCATGGTTCGCATGTGTCAAATGATTCAAAATCAAGAGACTCCAAAAGTCCATCAGAATGGAGTTTCTTCATGCGCTTTACACCAATATGACCTAGACGACAGTGCCACAAATAAGTAGTATTATCACTATCTACTTTGCATCTCTTAGCTTCAATGTTATGGATGTGTGTTTCATCCCTTTCGAGATTTAGAAGAAATAAACCATTCATAGCAGGTGTATGACCATAAAAGATGTTACTCATATAAATAGAACAACCATTATTCTCCGATTTAAATGAATAACCGTCTTGCAATAAACAAGATCCAGAAATAATGTTCATGCTCAACGCAGGCACATAATAACATTTATTGAGGTTTAAAACTAATCCCGAAGGTAAAACTAAGGAGAGTGTGCCGACGGCCATCACATCAACTCTTTATCCGTTGCCAATGTGCATCGTCACCTCATCCCTCGCAAGCCGCCGTCTATTCTGTAGCTCTTGTTTCGAGTTACAAATATTAGCAACTGAACTAGTATCAAATACCCAGGCACTACAACGAGGGATAGTAAGGAAAACATCAATAACATGTATATCAAATATACCTTTGATGGTGCCAGCCTTCTTGTCCGCTAAGTACTTCAGACAGTTGCGTTTCCAGTGACCCTTGTCCTTGCAATAGAAGCACTCAGTGTCCGGCTTAGGACTAGACCTGAGCTTCTTCTCAGCAGGGGCAACGCGCTTGCTGCCTCCTTTCTTGAAGGGCTTCTTTGCACCCTTACCTTTCTTGAAGGTGGGGGGCTTGTTGACCATCAACACATGATTATCCTTTTTGATGTCCACCTCCGCAGCCTTCAGCTTTGCGAAGAGCTCGATGATCGTATCAGTGGAACCAATCTGATTGTGAGTCACTACAAAACTTTTGTAGCTGGGGGGGAGTGATTGCAGAACCCTGTCAATCTTGAGCTCCTCTGGAATCTTGCAGTCCAGTTGCTCATATGCTGAGTGTAGCCCGACATCTTAATGGCGTGCTCACTAACGGAACTCCCTTCCTCCATCTTGCAGTTAAAGAATTTCTCAGAGATCTCATATCTCTCAGAACGGGCCTGAGTCTGAAACATGGTTTTTAGCTCCTCGAGAATCTCAAAGGGCCCGGGATAGTCTTCAAAACGATTTTGAAGGTCCGATTCCATAGCAAACAACATGGTGCTCTTAATCACACCATAATCATCCTTGCGCAACTGATAGACAGCTTTCTCATCAGCCGACGCAGTAGCAGCAGGGGCGTCACCTAGCGCATTCTCAAGGACATAGTCCTTTTGACCGCCAGAGAGAATGATTCTCAGATTGCGGAACCAGTTGGTGAAGTTAGACCCATTGTTTTAAGCTTTTCCTTCTCAGCAAAAACGTTGAAGTTGAAGTTGGACTTAGCCATTTGATCTACAATGTTTGCAAGTACAAATTAGACTATGTTCATGATAACTAGTTCAACTTTTAATCAAATTACTATATGAACTCCCACTAAATTCAACATCCCTCAAGTTGTTTAGTGAACACGATCCAAATTCACCACACCTAATCCGATCTTCACGAGAAGAGATGTGGCTTCAATGGTGGACAACAAAGTGTCGATCATATCATTCATATGACTCATGCTTAACCTTTCGGTTCATGTGTTCCGAGGCCATGTCTATACATGCTAGGTTCGTCAAGTTAGACCCAAGTATTTCCGCGTGTGCAAAACTGGCTTGCACCCGTTGTATGTGAGCGTAGAGTCTATAGCACCCGATCATCACGTGATGCTTGGACACGACGAACTTTCGCAACGCTGCATACTTGGGGAGAACATAGTTTTATCTTGATCTTTAAGTGAGGGATCATCTTATAATGCTACCATCGCGATCTAAGCATAATAAGATACATAAAAGGATAAACATCACATGCATATAACTTTATGTGACATGGTATAGCCAATCTTCGCGCAATGATCTCCATCTTGTGCGCTTGCATGATCTCCATCACTCCACCATGATTGCCTCCACCACGAATAGCAACTACAACTATTGCTAACTACTTAGCGATAAAGTGAAACTATTACATGGCGTATAAGAAGTTGACACACAGGTCATACACAATTATAAAGACAACCATATGGCTCCTGCCGGTTGTGTACTCATCGACATGCAAGTCGTGAAACATTAAAAAACATGATCATCGCATACATCATACACATCACATCTTGGGCCATACCATATGACAGAAAACACTCCCTGCAAAAATAAGTTAGACGCCTCTACTATGTTGTTGCATGTTTTACGTGGCTTATGGGAGTAGCAAGCTAAGAACGATTCTTACCTACGGAAAGCCACAACGGTGATATTATGGTTGCCAAACTCCGGTGTAAATCCCATGACAACTATAGTGAGAGAAACTGGCATCCACCAGCCGCATGTGTGGAACAAGCCACACGTCAAGTGCGGAGTCGGTCTCGCGAACGACGTCACAGAAGGTTGGCCTAGACCGCTTCAATCTCACTATCCCGCCATAAGAAGAACACAAACAAGAGGCTTGCAATAGAAAACATCAACGCTCAACAACCATGTTATGCTCTACTCGTGAAACACATCTACGCATAGATCTAGCTCTGATACCACTGAAGGGTTTCGCGGCATAGTAAATCAAAATTTTCTACGGATGCGAAAAGAGGAAAGCCAAGATCTAATCTAGGAATTGCAAACAACGAGAGGGATTAGATGAGATCTTCATACCCTTGAAGATTCGCACAGCGGAACGCTCGGCTTTAACGTGGGTGATGTAGTCGCACTCGCTTCTCCTCGTGATCCGATCCGATCTAGCACCGCAAGTGGCGATGCCTCCGTGAGATGCACACGCAAAGACTCGACGCCTCCTCCTTCCTTGGTCCAGCAAGTATGGTGGAGAGATGGATTGATCCACAATGCGACGGCGCATGTGCAAGTGGTGGAGAGTTTCAGCAGGCTTCGCCACACGCAATCGGGAGGGAGAGAGAGGAGGCGCAGGCGACTAGGCTTGAGGGAGGTGTGGGGGTGGTGCCCCAGCCTCTATATATAGAGGGTGGCGCCAGCCCCAACCCTCCCCAAGCCCTAGGCCGGGCGCCAAGGAGGAGGAGGGGGCAAGGAAACCCCCTTCTAGAAGCTCCAAACTAGGGTTTCCCTTGTTTGGCCGGGCCCTATGGGGCCTGTGCCCCTGGCCCAATGCGCCAGGGCACTCCCTCATAGGCCCATTCCCCCTCAAAGGTGGGACCACGTTGGTCCCTCCGAAGGTTCTAGAAGCTTCCTACAATACCGATTAACCCAAACAATTCCGAACTCCAAAACGGCACCGCCTTTATATGAATCTTATTCTCCCACCATTCGAACCTCTCGTGATATCCCGGATCCCATCCAAGACTCCAACAAAAACTCATAAACCAATTATCCAATCTATCCTAGCGCCGAGACACGTTATGTGTGACCCTTCGGTTCGAGAACATGCGCATGATCTTCTATCAATAATCAATAGCGGGTCCGAAACCCATATTGACTCCCACACATTCATCGATGATCATATCGGATGAACCACGATGCCAGGATTCAATCAATCCCATATATATATTCCCTTCGCTCATGATATTTTACTTGCCCAAGATTTGATCGCTTGCATCGCCATACCTAGTTCAATCTCGCTCATAGCAAGTACTTTACTGCTCCGTAATCCGATATCACTTTGTGATTAACTCCTTAACCACATGCTTGCAAGCGGTGTTGATATCGACACGAAAGGGCCCAAGTATATCTCTTCGACTTGGGAGGGACAAATCCCATCTCGATACATACAACCCAACAGATACTTTCCGATCACCTGAGAGACACCTTTATGATCACCCTCTCATAGGATGACGTTTGATGACCTCAAAGCTTTCTTCCGATACCAGGGAGTTGTATTATCTCATGGTCTAAGAAATACAATATTTGACATAAGAAAAGCTTCGCAAAGATGAACACGATGACACGATCTAATTGCTCTGCTTAGTTTGGGTCTGTCCATCATATCATTCTCCCAATGATATGATCTCATTATCAATTGACAACTCATGTCTATGGTTAGGAAACCTTAACCATCATTAATCAATGAGCTAGTCCATAGAGGCATACTAGGGACACGGTGTTGTTCATAAACCACACAAGTATTAAAGTTTCCGCTTAATACAATTCTAGCATGGAATATAAACTTTATCATGAACAAGAATTATAATAATAACATCTTTATTATTGCCTCTAGGGCATAATTCCAACAGGTCCTTCATTGAAAATTTGTTGTTTAGATAACTTTTAACACTGTTTAAAAGATCTACATCATTTCCGATCAGTAATATGTCATCCACATATAATATCAGAAATGCCACATTGCTCCCACTCACTTTCTTATAAATACAAGCCTCTACATAAGTTTGGACAAATCCAAACTCTTTGATTACCTCATCAAAGCGGAGATTCCAACTCCGGGATGCTTGATTCAGTCCATAGATGGATCGATGAAGCTTGTATACCTTGTCATCATCCTTAGGATCGACAAAACCCTTTGGTTGTATCATATACAACTCTTCTTCAATGTTGCCATTGAGGAACGCAGTTTTAACATCCATCTGCCATATCTTATAGTCAAAATATGCAGCAATTGCTAACATAATCCTAACTGATTTTAGCATCCTATGGGAGAGAATGTATCATCATATTCAACTCCTTAAATTTGTCAAAACCTCTTTGCGACAAGTCGAGCTTTATAGACGGTTATGTTACCATCAACATCAGTTTTTTTTAAATCTATTTATTCTCCACGGCCATTCGGTCGTGAGGTAAGTCCACCAAGGCCCAAACCTGGTTTTCGTACATGGATTCCATCTCGGATTTCATGGCTACTAGCCATTTGTTGGAATCCGGACTCATCATTGCTTCTTCATACGTCGCAGGTGTAGCACCCCGGATAAATCCACTACTAGAAAATCGAGTGTTATTTTTTATTCATGCATCATCGCGACATCATCATGCATATCTTGCCCTGGAAATATTTTCACGAAAACCATATTTTAGCTTCCACATTATATCTTCTCTTTTATTCAAATTATACTTCTTGATATTTTAATCGTGAGAAGTTATTTACAAAACGTTTTCTAAATATAAGAAGAGAAAACAAGCACTATTCAAAATAAATAATAATAATAAAAGACTAGACCTAAACCGGCCCAACCCACTAAGGGTGACTTCTTTTGGGCTTCTAACCTGGCTTCTAGGCCTCCCACCGTATAAGCAGAAAAGAAGTGTCCAGATTCTCCCCACCGAAAAACTGCCCAAAAGCCTGTTTACGTGCAGCGGGGAGAAACTGGTAGAGACTAGTTTCCCGAGCTTCTCCTCCAGCCCGCGAAACGTTCTTTGAAAATAGACATGTCCTTGTCGAAAATTACAGTTGAATGCCACCACAAAGGACACGATCGATTAGCAAAAAAAAAGAAACTGTTCGATTGGTTCCTGTCCTGCCCGACCTCGTTCTCCCAGCGCGAGCGCTCCCTACCCCTCCTGTCTAACGAACCCAGTGCGCCGCCGCTCTCCCAGCCCGCCGACGCTCCACCGCCGCCGCCCTCCCAACGTCGCCGCGTCCAGATCCCGGCAGCCAGCGGCCGGATCCCATCCGCCACCCTCTCTTCTTGGCCGGATCCCACCCGCCCGAAGCTCCAAGCCGGCGGTCAGATACTCGCCCGGCCGCCCTCTTCTCGCTAGGCCGGACTCCGCCGCGGCCTGCTCTTCCCCCCAGACCGTCGTCAGCTTCAAGGCCGGGCTAGTATCTTCCTCAGCGGCGCTCCACCGACCGGATCCTCCTGTGACGACCCGTCCACAGGCGATCCTCCCCATAGGCCCGCCCTCCACAGCGCCGCCGCTCAGGCTACTGCCCCGACACTCCACTCCCGCCGGTCTCCCATCGCCGCCACCTCCCGATCCCGGCAGAGAGCGGCCGGATCCCACCGCCCCTCTCCATTCTAAAATTGTGTTTGACTGATGCTTGTTGTCAGATGATGTGTGAGGCTAGTAGTTGCTGCATGCTAGTAGATGAATGTTCTGTCCAAAAATCATGCCATGTTAGAACATGATACTAGTTACTAGTGATGTTGTGAGTGTGATGGTGTGGCATAAAATGATGGATAATTTTGGTGTTGTGCATCTAGATTGTCAATCTGAAACATGTATTTTGAAACATGTATTTCTTGATGAGATGGTGTGTATTTCTTAAAACTAACATGTGCGTAAATATCGTTTTATTAAGTGGACAACTCAAACCAGGGGCATAATAGACATCTCACAACTCATCATAGCAAATAAGCCAAAATGAGTTTTTATAAGCTTCTGCCCACCACAGTTTCTTCTCACCTGAATCTATAAGCAAGCTTATGTATAAGAAGAAGCCTAAAAAAAATCACCCTATGCCTAAACCCTAGCTAGCTACCATGCCATATCCCACCTCACCCCACACCCCCAGCAGCCGCCTCCACTTCCCAGACCAACCGCGCTGCCCCGCACGTCGTGACGCGAGACCCCACCCTCGCGTCAACGCAACGCGGCACCCGCCTCGATCCCCTCGCGATTCCCCGGTCCAACACGCTCATCTCCCCTCGCTCTCTCGTCTCTCCTCTGCTTCCTTCCGCAGGGCAACCGCCGCCGCCTGTGCGCCTTCCGCTGCGCAGGTCCCGCCGCCGCCGGTTGCTCGCCATCCTCTCGGGCCCGCCTGCAACTCCCTGCAAGCGCCTGACCTCTGCCGCCGTCGGCCTTCTCTCCCCTTGCAAGCGCATGCAGCTCCGGCCCCCACCATCAATCGCCGGGCCACCTCCTCGCGTTGCCTCCCGTCCTCGTCCCCAGAGCAAGCCCACCCCGCCGTTAGCGGCCATGCCGTCGCCCCCCTTCTGCACGACAACGAGCACGCTGCCACGCCTCGCCAGTCGTCCTCCTCTTCCCGTGCTTGCCGCGGCGCCGGCCGCTTCCTTCGCCATGAGGTCCTCGTCGCCTCAATCTCGCCTCGGGAACCGCTTACAGATCATCCTCGCTTCGCCACCGGCCCGAGCGCCTCCGGTCATGGCCGCTCCGCCTAAGGCCTCCCCGACGCCGGCCTCTAGCTAGCGCCGTCGTCCCCGCCTCTGCCCGCGAGCTCGCCTACGGGTCCTGTGGCGAGTGGCTGCACCGCACGTCCACAGCCCGAGCACCTCGTTGTGTGCCTCCTATGCAAGCTTATGTTCTTGTTTGCGTTCCTGCAAGTCCTAAGCGTGTGCGCCTCTGATCGACCTCGGCGATGTTCTGCTATTCCGTGACGTTCTAGTGCTGTGAAGTGGTGACAAATGTGTGGTGCCGGTAACCCCGACGACAAGCGAGATCATGGTGGCGTACCCCGGTGGTGATGGAACGGCAACATCGCAATGTATGGCAACATCTTTGGCACATCCTAACAAAGCAGATCGACTCTGAGACCAATCCAAGTTCGACATCCACAATTGAAGCCAAACGTCAAGTTCTCCCTCACGGAACGCCATGTTCTCCTATAGGAATCCGAAGACCGACCCCATTCCCGGAGGCAAAGCCCGAACCCTGTCGAAACCCCAAACCAAGATCGTCGAGCCCCCTATGTGTGACCCCTTCTTTCAAGACCCCTATTTTATATATCTTTGTTGCATATTAAATTTTTCATATTGCACACATATTATGTAGTTTAGGGGCATTACGTCGATTCACCTCATAATTAAATATGGCATATGCGGGTTTTTCTAGTCTAATATTGGCTTCATTTAAATTTGTATAGCGAACCGATGTTATACTCTGGCTTGTTAAGACAATATTTAAATTGCGGGATAGCTAAAGAATATGAACCTATTAAATAATTGTCGGCCCCCGGATCCTTAATATGGCCTAATTGCATCGCACCATGCAACATGCCCGATCTTCTGCCGTAATATTAAATAGTGCATCCGGTGTTTCTTCTAGTCTTTTGCTTCTTCACGGACTAGGCCGATGAGTTGATGCGAGTGTCGACCCGTTCTTCGGATGAACCTTCGACAATATTTTTAGGCGGGCATTCTCCCACTTTTTACCTATCTTATATTATATTCTTTATTTCCTCCTATTGAGTTATTGCTATCTGTGTTGCGATGCACTAGTTTTGTACCCGTGATATCCCTTGCGGCCATGATATTGCCTTGGACACCTTCTATTACATGTTGTTTGGTAGACAGTCTGCTTTGCGAGTCGTAGTTGCTTGCTCAGGTGGTGCTTCGCGTCGTCGATGTTCCATCGTTGTTGGGTGGTTGGCACATGCTTAACGGTGGAGATGATAATGGCTTTAATTACAGTTTAATAACTAAAATTAAAAGTAGGTAAATAATGCAGAGGCACCGATGGGTAATAGACAATATTTGGTTTTTAACTGGTGTCCCGTAGGACCCCGAGTTCTTGACACCTGTTCCGAGATCGAGCGTGCTAACCACAAGTGGGGTGTGTGGGCACCCCATCGATTTACAACCTGATTTCAAAGTATTGTATTGGGGGCCACAAAGTAGTTTGGTGCTTTATTACTATCATGTACTTATGCCATGCTTTACTGCTTTATTTACGATTACGCGTGGAGCGCCTGTACTGTTTAGGAACAAATGTGGAATGTTTCCGCGGTATCGACAAGCCCAGTCACACTTTCGGGTTCCCAGTCATTTACAACCATTGACATAAACCCTGGGTCTGTTTCGGAGACCGGTCGACTTTGTTGCGGGTAGCTTAGTGAGTTGGCCCCCATGTATTTGCTTTGGGTCTAGGAAACATCGTTTACGAAACCCCGTCGACATACTGTTGGGTGTATGTTTTGTGATCTTGTACCTACCTAATCTGACAACAAGGGTGTAGGTGCGTGTGGGAATTTTGGTGCACCCCTACAGGCTTTAATCTTTTTGAAAAGCCATGTCCGCGGTTATGGACGACTTGGAGCACAGTTCTCGATCATAGACAACTATAACTAAAGTTTACTATTATAATTTGACTTGTATCTGATATGACTAGTAAGTTGGATAACCACCACGGAAAGAATAAATAAAATTTCCAACTATGTGAGTTTCCTCGGCATGACTTCCTTGTTTGATCTCGAGGGGGAAATATCAGGATGGGTATGTTTGGTGGTAGCATCAGCTTGGTTCCGAATAGGTCCTTCTTAACCCTCTCTGATAGCCGAAAGTTGTATTGAGTCTCTACAGGTTGTTTAGCGCATGCTTCGCTCCTGCTTCAATCCACAATACTTATGTAGGCGAGGACGCCGAATTCTAAGACTCGTCGTGTACTGGTCTTAGTACTAACCGCTCTCTTTTTTCCTTTGCCCTTGGTCGGCACCCCTTTTGTTGAAGCAGGTTTGAGATCGACGTTGTTAGTAGGGTTGCCCTTCTGGCTTGGCCTAGGCAGGGTTATGAACGCCATTGGTTATTCTTCAGGGCTCTTAGCTCAATTTGCATCTTGTCTGTACTCAGACGCTGTATCATTTTCAATGTGATTTGGATCTCTGTACTGTATATTTATATTCTTGACTCATGGATTCGTTGTTGAATATATCTATTCTGCGGGTTCCATCGTGAACTAATGTGTAATGGTATTACTTTGTTTTCCACCCGCACGAAAGTGCTTGGTGTGCGCCTTTGAATCGTTTCTATGCGGGTTTGACGGGAATCGCTAAAACTTGCATAGGGCCGATCCGAGGGTTTTACAGCAGGGTCATGTATTTCATCAACCATGAAATTCATAACAGGATTTCCGTACAGTTCTAGAGCTGCACGCTTCCTGCTTGACCTGCGAGGTTCGGTAGTATTCTCTTTCGGAGTTTCATGATCATTATCATTAGTTCCCTCTTCATTCGGTGAAGTCAACTCTGGAAAAACTTCCGGTGTTGCGCTACTCGCCATATTATGAAGAGAAGGTTCAATAACCTCTTCGAGTTCTACCTTCCGACTACACACACCTTTCACAAGAAACTTTTTCTCTAGAAAGGATCCATTCTTGGCAATGAAAACCTTGCCCTCGGATCTGTGATAGAAGGAATACCCAATAGTTTCTTTAGGGTATCCTATGAAGACGCATTTTTCTGGTTTGGGTTCGATTTTATCAGGCTGAAGTTTCTTCACATAAACATTGCATCCCCAAACTTTAAGAAATGACAGCTTAGGTTTGTTTCTAAACCAAAATTCATACAGTGTCTTTTTAACGGATTTAGATGGTGCCCTATTTAAAGTGAATGCTGCGGTTTCTAGTGCATAACCCCAAATGAAAGTGGCAAGTCAATCAGAGACATCATATATTGAACCATATATAGTAAAGTACGATTATGACGTTCCGACACACCATTTTGTTGTGGTGTTCCGGCAGGTGTGAGTTGTGAAACTATTCCACACTCTTTCATATGTGTGCTAAACTCGTAACTTAAATACTCACCTTCACGATCAGACCGTAGAAATTTGATCTTTCTATTACGATGATTTTCCACTTTATTCTGAAATTCCTTGAACTTTTCAAAGGTTTCATACTTGTGTTTCATCAAGTAGATATAACCGTATCTACTCAAATCATCCATGAAAGTAACAAAATAATGATATCCACCTCGCGCCGACACACTCATTGGACCACATACATCAGAATATATGATTTCCATTAAATTTGTCATCCGTTCCATTGAACCGGAAAACGACGTTCTAGTCATCTTTCCCATAAGGCATGGCTCACATGTATCAAATGATTCGAAATCAAGTGATTCCAAAAGTCCATCTGAATGGAGTTTCTTCATGCTTTTAACGCCAATATGACCTAGACGGCAGTGCCACATATATGTAGATATATCATCATCAAATTTAATCCTTTTAGCATTAAAATTATGAATATGTGTAACACTATTATTGAGATCCAACAAAAATAAACCATTCATCACAGGTGCATGACCATAAAAGATATCATTCATATAAATCAAACAACCATTGTTTTCAGATTTAAACAAATAATCACTTCGCATCAAACACGATCTGGATACAATGTTCATGCTTAGTGCAGGCACCAAATAACAATTATTTAGGTTTATAACTAATCCTGACGGTAAGTGGAGAGGCAGCGTTCCGACTGCGATCACATCAACACTTGATCCATTGCCGACACTCATCTTGACCTCACCCCTTGCTAGAGGTCGCTTGTTCCGTAGCCCCTGATTCGAGTTACAAATATTAGCAACTGATCCGGTATCAAATACCCAGGTGCTACTGTGAGTACTAGTCAAGTACTCCCTCCGTTTCAAAATATAAGATGTTTTAGCTTTGTGAAGCAAATGTATCTAGACTTGTTTTAGTATGTAGGTTCACTTAACTTTGGGGTGAATCTAGACACTAAAAGAAGTCTAGATTCATTTTTTTCACAAACCTAAAACATCTTATATTTTGAAACGGAGGGAGTACACATCAATAACATGTATATCATATATACCTTTGTTTGCCTTGCCGGCCTTTTTGTCTGCCAAATACTTGGGGCAGTTGCGCTTCCAATGGCCAGTCCCCTTACAATAATAGCACTCGGTATCAGAATTAGGGCCAGCTCTGGATTTATTTTCAGGCGCGGCAACAGATTTTCCGCCCTTATTTCCCTTCTGTTTATCCTTCTTGTCTTTCTTGAAACCGGTGGTCTTATTGATCATCAAAAATTGATGTTCTTTCCTGATCTCCACCTCTGCAGTCTTAAGCATTGACAGATCTCGGGGAGAGACTTCTTCATGCCCTGCATGTTATAGTTCATCACGAAGCTCTTGTAGCTAGGTGGCAGAGATCGAAGAACATGATGTATGCCTAAGTCAATGGGAATCGATATTTCCAAGGACACAAGCTTATCAGTGTACCCAGACATTTTGAGTACATGCTCACTGACGGAGCTGTTCTCTTCCATCATGCAGTTAAAGAACTTTTCAGAAGCATTATAACTCTCTACAGCAGCATGGGTGTAGAAAATCATTTTAAACTCACCCATTGTATCAAAGGCATTGTCTTTTTCGAAATGCTTTCGAAGTTCTGTCTCTAACCCATACAGTATGCCGCAATGAACAAAGTTGTGGTCATCCTGACGAGTCAAATAGACGTTCTTTTCCTCGTCACGGGCATCATCAAGTGGTGGGGGGCCTAGCGGCGCTTCTAGAACATATTGCTTTTGTGCAGCAGAGAGGAGAATCCTCAAATTCATGGCCCAGTAGGTAAAGTTGCTACCATTCGTCGCAAGTTTCTCTTTATCCATAAACACATTGAAATTAAAAGCAGGTGGTGCCATCTACAATAGAATTTGTAAAGTTTATACTAAGTTTATTGTAGATCGAGTTCAACTAATCCAAATTATGAATGAACTCCCACTCGAAAACGACATCCCTCATGTCTTTTTTTGGTGATTACATGAACCAAATCCACTACAACGAGTCCGATCATCATGTGACTCGGTGTAGCTTCAAAGGCGAGCATCTATATGGGCATCATATCAACATATGACTCATGCTTAACCTTTTCGGTTCATGTTCCGAGGCCATGTATGTACATGCTAGGCTCACCAAGTAAGAACCTTAGTATTTAGCGTGTGTAAAACTGTCTTACACCCGAAATATGATCGTGGATTCAACAACACCCGATCATCACGTGATGTGTTGAAGCGGCAAAACATAATCGGTGCATACTTAAGGGAGAACACATTTTTTATCTTGATATCTAAATGAGGGATCATCTTATTATGCTAATAAAATGCCAAACAAGCAATATAAGATTCAACAAACATCATATGTCAAAAGTTAAATGATATGGTTCTTGCACTTGATCACTATCATGTGCACCGTGGTATGATGTCTACGCACTTCTATTCTTGTAGACAGTTGTTGGGCCTCCAAGTGTAGAGGCTTGTAGAACAGTAGCAAGTTTCCCTTAAGTGGATCACCCAAGGTTTATAGAACTTAGGGAGGAAGTGGTCAAAGGTATCCCTCTCGATCAACCCTGCAATCAAGATATAATAAGTCTCTTGTGTCCCCAACACACCCAATACACTTGTCAGGTATATAGGTGCACTAGTTCGGTGAAGAGATAGTGAAATACAAGTGGTAACGGTGACAGAAAAGAGCTTCTGACGGGGAGAATATCCCCGACAACTGCCCCAGAAAAGACTTTGGTGGCATGGAAGAGACTAAAGGCAAACTGAAACAAAGGTGGATGCAAGCAAACATGTAACAGATCTAGATGCAAATGGTGTTTCAATGATTAGAAACAAGGCCTAGGGATCATACTTTCACTAGTGAACACTCTCATATAAATATCTTCTCTTCATGATACTACCCTGAACTACTCTCCGGTTGGACACTCTAATCCATGGTAGGGCTATAACAGCACACCTCAAAGTCCGCCTTCCCCATCTAGATAACCCCACACTGTCACCTTGAGTGCTAGATGGTTCCAACAAACACCACAATTTCATAAAGACAACCAACTCAAAATATACTCATGATAAATATTTATGAACTCTAGCCTAAGTTCCACCACGGCGTGCACGCTGTCACTTTCACACACGTGGGGAGAGCAGAGATCTATTGAAGAACTTGAGTATTTATTTAAACTCTAGCCTAGGTGCCACCACGGTATGCACGCTGTCACTTTCACACACGTGGGGAGAGCCGGAGATCTATTAAAGCACTTGAGTAGCAGGATAGATCTACTTGATTACAAAGCTCATGACCATAACATGATCATGCATAGAGAGAGAGATGAACACATAGCTACTGGTAGAGCCCTTAGCCTCGAGGAAGAACTCCTCCCTCCTTATCATGGAATTAGCAACAATGATGGAGATGGTGGTGGAGATTGATGGAGATGGCTCCGGGGGCACTTCCCCATCTTGGCAGGGTGCCGGAACGGAGACTTCTGTCCCCCTAATCTCCCCTTCGGTGGCGGCGGCGCTGCGGATCTTTTCATGGATTTTTTTATGGACGATCTAGGGTTTTCTCCCCGGGGGCTTCTTATAGGCGAAGGGGCAAGAAGAGAAGGCAGCCAAGGGGCCACACCCCCTGGTGGCGCGGCCTAGGTGGGCTCACGCCACCCTAGGGTGTGCCTACCCTGGTTTCCTACTCCGTCTCTGCTTCGATTTTCCGTATCGTTCTGGCAAAAATAGTAACTTTGGATTTTGTCCCGTCCAATTCCGAGAATATTCATTTTTTAACTTTTCTGAAACCAAAAACAGCAGAAAACAGGCAACTGGCACTATGGCATCTTGTCAATAGTGTAGACAAAGCAAAAGACAAATGATACAAAACAAGCATGGAGCATCAAAAATTATAGATACGTTTATGACGTATCAAGCATCCCCAAGCTTAACTCCTGCTCGTCCTCGAGTAGGTAAGTGATAAAAGAATAATTTTTGAGGTGATATGCACCAACACAATCTTGATCAAATCATTTGCAAAGCATTGAAAGATGGCATCAAAGTACTCTAAACATGAGCATGAAAGATGTAGTTCTAACAATAGGACAAAGTAACTATGTTGCAACATGAAAGGATACAAACAAAGATCATGAATAACAATGCATTGAAAGACGTTTATTTGTTTCACATATAGAAAACATAGCATAGTGGCATTCAGCTTGTCCCTCATGAAGTAGCAAAACATAAATGCATAGGACAGCTTCAAAGTTCATAAGGGTGACTAGATACAAATAGTTCAAGAACAAGCAATATCAACAATATGAATCAATCGATAAGTTTTGGGACAATGCACACAGAACTAAGAATGGCAACTATGATCTCTTAATTGGTGCATAAAGATAGAAGGTGGAGACTCCGTATAAAAGTGGAAGAAAGGCCCTTCAAAGGGAAGCAGGGATTTCAAGTCTCATAAAGAGCTTCCAAAAATTATGGTACTTGTTAGCTTTTATCTCTCATTGCCCCTATCATAAGCATCTTGAAGTGATTAAGGTTAAAGTGAACAAACTATGGAGTATATGCCTGACAAAGTATAATTTGGCAATCTCATGTCACTTGATTACGAGGGTCGCTCCTCATGATACTCAACTTTGGTTAACGGTAAGTTCTTGTCATTGTAAGTACATGTGTATCATAAAGAACCGCCAACGGGGTACCCCTTGCATATGGTATAGGAGCTATCCCATAACCAAAATGACAAGGCAAGCAGGCAATGAGCATCTCAGTGATCTTTTTATTTACTATTTTCATATATTTTTATTGAGGATGCTTCATAGATTGCTCATTATGGTGATGCTGCAAGTTTCCATGTGAACAAGGATGGAGTATATGCTTGACGAAATATAAGTTGGCAATCTCATGTCCCTTGAGTACGAGGGCCGCTCCTCGTGTTACTCAACTTTAGTCACCAGTAAGTTCTTGTCATAGTAAGTACATGTGTATCATAGAGAACCACCAACGAGGTACCCCTTGCACATGACACATGAACTATCCCATATCAAAATTACAAGGCAAGAAGACAATGAGCATCTCAGCAATCTTCTTATTTACCATGGGAAAATGGTGATTTTTTCTCTGTTTCCTCTTTTCAATATGTCTCTCTTTTTTTATAAAAAGAAAGCTTCATAAATTGCTCACTATGGTGATGTTGCAAGTTTCCACCATGATTAGGCATGGCTTAGGCTAGCGTCGTAGGCGTTTCTCTAACACACATACATAAATCCATGGACTTACAAGCTCCCCTTTTATTTCATACCGACGACATCGATAAACAAAAGAGCACGATATCAACTGGGTACAATGTACATGTGCAATGTTGAAAGCGTTCCCCATGACAGCATGGTTCTGCTAATTCCAACGTATAAGTGCAAGCATATACAACATAGATGACACAATGGTTCAAGTTTATTAGGGGCAAGAAAAACAAAGTGTTCCATCAAGTTTGTGAGAGCTTTAATCACTAATTTTCACATAACAAGTAACTTTTTAATTGGAAGATAGATAAAAACATGAATATGCTTGGAATGGTGTAACACATCATGCATAGGAATTTATAGTGGACTCTTTGAAATAACTTGGTTTCTTGGGAGTTTGATGCATGAGTAGAGCTTACTCAATACAAGTGGAGGCCATCAAAAGACTGGGAGAGACCAACTAAGAGAGCAATAATGGCCATAATCTTGCAGAGCGACAAAACATTATTAATCAAAGCATAAAGTGGTACCACAAGTCAAAAACTAAATGATCATAGAGGCTAAGGTGAATTGTTCATAGTCATAACATCGTGTGAGCATGTGCCAAGTCAACCCAAACAAAGCATCAAAGGAGAATACCACAATACTACGATTTTGTATGCTAAAACAACACATGATTCCTTCAAGGCACATTAAGCAATCCTAATTGTTTGGAACAAGTCATGCTACAGAAATAATCAGTAAGCATAAGGTCAAAACAGCACCTAGCATGACATGATAAAGTCTAAGTCACAGTCCAAGCAAGCTCCTCTTGTACTACTAGGCAAGAACTTCCTACTCCTTTCCAACACAAATCAACTTATTTGAATCAACTCACAAAGATAATCATCAATAAATATCAGTGAGCATGTCTCACAAATCCACAAAGAAGAGCTAAAAAGTTCTAAGAAATAAGCACAAGAAAACTAAAGCTAAACACAGTGCTAGCAAAAGAGAACACTCACAAGACAATAAGAATGAAAACAAGAGTGTTCTAGGCAATGAAAACATAGTGTGTCTCTCTCCAAAATAAGTGTGCTGGGATCCAAACAACTTATTGAAGCAAACCAAGCAAAATAAAACCAAAAATGAAAACTAAGATGCTCCAAGAATAACACAACCATGCATGAAACAATAAAAACGAAGTGTCTAGAAAGACCTGAGTTTTTTATTAATGAAGAAGGGGATGCCCAGGCATCCCCAAGATTTGACGCTTGTACCTCTTGAATATTTCTTGGGGTGACATGGGGTGGCATCCCTAAGCTTGAGCTTTTTTCCATTCTTCATCTCATTACATCATTCTTTCCTTACACCTAAAATTTTTCTTTCATACAAAACTTCACACAATCTTCATTAGCAACATTAGTATATTCAAAAGATAATAGACCTTTGGGGTTTAGTTTTAAAACAGAAAAAAATTCACTAAAGACACAAGATACTGTAGCAATTCCCTCAAAAAACTCAATTTCCCAAAAATAACCCAAAAATGAATCAATAAGAAGCAAATGCAAATAATGGCAGAAATCTGTCAAAACAGACCAGCAGGTAGAAACCGATTTTTTCAAAGACCTTCTGTTGCTCAAATCACAAAGTGTTGAACTAACGGAAGTTAGCTAACAACCTGGGGGATTTATTCAGAAAATTACAGCTCAATCCGACTTACAAAGATATTTCACGAATGTTTACAGTGAAGCACAAAAATCTGTTTTGGGACAGCAATTTCCCCCAAATCTTACTTCTCTCTCATTAGAGGTTATTCTTGGCACAAAAACCACACAAGAAGGATAAGGAGAGGTTATTATAGAAGTAATAACTTCCAAGACTTAATAAAACTATTGGGTTATCTCCCAAGAAGTACTTTTCTTTACCGCTTTTAAGTTAGGCTTGATAGTTTGAGAAGATGCTCACATAAGGAATATGAATTGAAGTAAAAGAGAGCATCAAGAAGCAAATTCAAAACACATTTAAGTCTAACCCACTTCCTATGCATGGGAATCTTGAAAAGAAACAAGTCATGAAAGCACAAAGCAACAAGCATAGGAAAGCAAAACAAGTGCAACTTCAAGATTTTCAACATAAAGAGGGGAAACTTAATATTATTAAGATGCATAAAACCATTTTCCCTATCTCATAATAACTTTTAGTAGCAACATGAATAAAATTAACAATATAACTATCACATAAAACATTCTTATCATGAGCCACATGCATATAATAATTATTACTCTCCACATAAGAATAATCATTCTTATTAATTGTAGTGGGAGCAAATTCAACAAAATATCTATCATTATTATTCTCATCACATAATCACAAATATAGGAGGCATATTGTAATCACAATCAATTTTATCCTCAATAGTAGGTGGACTGAAAGTATCATAATCATCATTGCAATCATCATACATTGAAGGTATAGTATCATCATAAGCAATAGAATAGCTATCTTCTCAAGTGTGTTCATTTGTAAACATATCATCATTAGAAGGAATATGGATAGCACTAATAGCACAACAATTATTAATATCATCATTTTTAGAATTGGTACCAAAGAGATTTTCAATATCAAAAGTAGTGTGCTTTTCCCAATCATGATCACTACTATAGGTAACAGGCATAGGAACATCATCTAGTTCAGACTAATCAGCAAAAGCTATGATAGGAGCAACATGCTTAGGGGAAGATACCCTCCTTTTACTCCTCCTCCTCTTCTTCTTCTCCTCTTTAGGAGGGAGAGGCTTCAAAAGGAAGCTTCTCCACATACCCTAGTTTATTGTTAGAGATAATATAAGAAACTTTGGAGGATTCATCCTTTTTATTAATAAGAACAAAACTCATATCAGTCCTGTCATATTTTGGTAAAATATCATCTTTTATAAGATTTTGTATATAAGTATTTGCGTGACAATTATCAACACAATAAAGATGACAACCATGCAGGACACTATTCATATCGAAAGCACTCATTGTTGGAATTATGCCCTAGAGGAAATAATAAAGATGTTATTATTATAATTCTTGTTCATGATAAAGTTTATATTCCATACTAGAATTGTATTAAGCGGAAACATTAATACTTGTGTGGTTTGTGAACAACACCGTGTCCCTAGTACGCCTCTATGGACTAGCTCATTGATCATTGATGGTTAAGGTTTCCTAACCATAGACATGAGTTGTCAATTGATAATGAGATCATATCATTGGGAGAATGATATGGTGGACAGACCCAAACTAAGAAAAGCTATTAGATCGTTTCATTGTGTTCTTCTTTGCGAAGCTTTTCCTATGTCAAATATTGTATTCCTTAGACCATGAGATAATACAACTCCCTGGTATCGGAAGAAAGCTTTGAGGTCATCAAACGTCATCCTATGAGAGGGTGATCATAAAGGTGTCTCTCAGGTGATCGGAAAGTATCTGTTGGGTTGTATGTATCGAGATGGGATTTGTCCCTCCCAAGTCGGAGAGATATACTTCGGGCCCACTCGGTAATCGATATCAACACCGCTTGCAAGCATGTGGTTAAGGAGTTAATCACAAAGTGATATCGGATTACGGAACGAGTAAAGTACTTGCTGTGAACGAGATTGAACTAGGTATGACGATACCGACGATCGAATCTCGGGCAAGTAAAATATCGCGAGACGAAGGGAATATATATATGGGATTGATTGAATCTGGCATCGTGGTTCATCCGATATGATCATCGATGAATGTGGGAGTCAATATGGGTGCCTGACCCGCTGTTGATTATTGATAGAAGATCATGTGCATATTCTCGAACCCGCAGGGTCACACACTTAACGTGTCTCGATGCTAGGATAGATTGGATAATTGGTTTATGAATTTTTGTTCGGAGTCTCGGATGGGATCTGGGATATCACGATAGGTTCCGGAATGGTCTGGAGAATAAGATTCATATAAGGCAGTTTTTGGAGTTCGAATTGTTCCATTAATCGGTATTGTACCGAAGCTTTAGAACCTTCCGGAAGGGGCCAACGTGGTCCCATCTTCCGGGAGGGGCATGGGCCTATGAGGGAGTGTCCTGGCCGCATTGGGCCAGGGGCACAAGGCCCCATAGGGCCCAGCCGATCCTAGATAAGTTTAAACTCGTTTAAACTAGAGATAGGGTTTCTAGATAAGGGATAAGTTTAAATCGTTTAAACTAGAGATAGGCTTGGAGGATGGGCAAGGGCTGGCCGCACCCCCTCTATATAGAGGGCTGGTGCGCCTCCCCTAACCTACACCTTCCTCCAAACCCTAGTTGCCCTGCCCTCCTCTCTCCTCCCGATCGTTTGTAGGCGAAGCCTGCTGCAAATTCTCCACCAACTACACCACGCCGTCGTGTTGTAGATCCAATCCATCTCTCCACCATACTTGCTGGTCCAAGGAAGGAGGAGACGTCGAGGTGCTACACGTGTGCATCTCACGGAGGCACCGCCACTTGTGGTGCTAGATCGGATCGGATCGCGAGGAGGAGAAGCGAGTATGACTACATCACCCACGCTCCGATTTAACGTTCATGTCGCGAATCTTCAAGGGTATGAAGATCTAATCCAATCTCTCGTTGTTTGCATCTCCTAGATTAGATCTTGGCTTTCCTCTGTTCGCTCCGTAGAAATTTTGATTTACTATGCTGCGAAACCCTTCAGTGGTATCAGAGCTAGATCTATGCGTAGATGTGTTTCACGAGTAGAACGCAACATGGTTGTTGCGGGCATTGATGTTTTCTGTTGCAAGCCTCTTGTTTGTGTTCTTCTTATGGCGCGGGATAGTGAGATTGAAGCGGTCCAGGCCAACCTTACGCGACGTCGTCATGAGACCGCTCCGCACTTGACGTGTGGCTTGTACCATACATGCGGCTGGTGGATGTCTTTCTCTCACTATAGTTGTCATGCGATTAACACCGGAGTTTGGCAACCATAATATCACTGTTGTGGCTTTCCGTAGGTAAGAATCGTTCTTAGCATCTACTCCCATAAGCCACGTAAAACATGCAACAACAAAGTAGAGGCGTCTAACTTGTTTTTGCAGGGAGTGTTTTCTGTGATATGGTATGGCCCAAGATGTGATGTGTATATTGTATGCGATGATCATGTTTTGTAATGTTTCACGACTTGCATGTCGATGAGTTCACAACCGGAGCCAGATGGTTGTCTTTATAATTGTGTATGACCTGCGAGTCAACTTCTTATACGCCATGTAATAGCTTTACTTTATCGCTAAGTAGTTAGCAATAGTTGTAGTTGCTATTCGTGGTGGAGGCAATCATGGTGGAGTGATGGAGATCATGCCGGAACGCACAAGATGGAGATCATTGCGCGAAGATTGGCTATACCATGTCACATAAAGTTATATGCATGTGATATTTATCCTTTTATGTATCTTATTATGCTTAGATCGACGGTAGCATTATAAGATGATTCCTCACTTAAAGATCAAGATAAAACTGTTCTCCCCATGTATGCACCGCTAAAGTTCGTCGTGTCCAAGCATCACGTGATGATCGGGTGCTATAGACTCTACGCCACATACAACGGGTGCAAGCTAGTTTTGCACACGCTGAAATACTTGGTTTGACTTGACGAGCCTAGCATGTACAGACATGGCCTCGGAACACAAGAACCGAAAGGTTAAGCATGAGTCATATGAATGATATGATCGACACTTCGTTGTCCACCATTGAAACCACATCTCTTCTCGTGATGATCGGATTAGGTGTGGTGAATTTGGATCGTGTTCACTAAACAACTTGAGGGATGTTGAATTTAGTGGGAGTTCATCTAGTAATTTGATTAAGTTGAACTATTTATCATGAACATAGTCTAAATTGTACTTGCAAATACCGTAGATCACATGGCCAAGTCCAACTTCAACTTCAACGCTTTTTGAGAAAGAAAAGCTTAGAAACAATGGGTCTAACTTCACCAACTGGTTCCGCAATCTAAGAATCATTCTGCGGCGGACAAAAGGACTATGTCCTTGGGAAAGCGTTAGGTGACCCTCACGCAATCTACGACCGATGAGAAAGCTATCTATCGACAAGAAAGATGATTATGGTGTGATTAAGAGCACCATGTTGTTTGCTATGGAACCGAACTTCAAAATCGTTTTGAAAACTATCCCGGCCCTTTGAGATTCTCAAGAGTTGAAAACCATGTTTCAGACTCAGCCCGTTCGAGAGATATGAGATCTCCGAGAAGTTCTTTAACTACAAGATGGAGGAAGGGAGTTCGTTAGTGAGCACGCCATTAAGATGTCGGGCTACACTCAACGCCTTGAGCAACCGGATCAAGATTCCAGAGGAGCTCAAGATTGACAGGGTTCTCCCTCCCAGCTACAAAAGTTTTGTAGTGACTCATAATCAGATTGGTTCCACTGATACGATCACCGAGCTCTTCGCAAAGCTGAAGGCTGCGGAGGTGGACATCAAAAAGGATAATCATGTGTTGATGGTCAACAAGCCCTCCTTTAAGAAAGGTAAAGGCAAAGAAGCCCTTCAAGAAGGCGGCGTAATGCCCTGCTGAGAAGAAGCTCAGTCTGGTCCCAAGCCGGAACCCAGTGCTTCTATTGCAAGGACAAGGGTCACCGAAGCGCAATCGTCCAAGTACTTAGCGGACAAGAAGGCTGGCACCATCAAAGGTATATTTGATATACATGTTATTGATGTTTTCCTTACTAGCCCTCATTGTAGTGCACGGGTATTTGATACCGTTCGGTTGCTAATATTTGTAACTCAAACAGAGCTACGGAATAGACGGCGGCTTGAGGATGAGGTGACGATGCGCTGGCAACGGATCAAGAGTTGATGTGATGGTCAGACGCCTCCTTAGTTTTACCTTCGGGATTAGTTTTAAACCTTAATAAATGTTATTATGTGCCTGCGTTGAGCATGAACATTATTTCTGGATCGTGTTTATTGCAAGACGGTTATTCATTTAAATCGGAGAATAATGGTTGTTCTATTTATATGAGTAACATCTTTTATGGTCATGCACCTCTTGTGAGTGGTTTATTTCTTCTAAATCTGAAGGGATGAAACACACATCCATAACATTGAGGCTAAGAGATGCAAAGTAGATAGTGATAATACTACTTATTTGTGGCACTGTCGTCTAGGTCATATTGGTGTAAAGCGCATGAAGAAACTCCATTCTGATGGACTTTTGGATTCTCTTGATTTTGAATCATTTGACACATGCGAACCATGCCTCATGGGCAAGATGATCAAAACCCCGTTCTCCGGTATGATGGAGCGAGCAACGAACTTGTTGGAAATCATACATACCGATGCATGCGGACCGATGAGTGTTTCGACGCGCGGTGGATATCGCTATTTTCTCACTTTTACCGATGACTTAAGTAGATATGGGTATATCTATTTAATGAAACATAAATCTAAAATGTTTGAAAAGTTCAAAGAATTTCAGAATGAAGTGGAGAACCATCGTAATGTAAAGATTAAGTTTCTACGATCCGATCGTGGGGAATATTTGAGTTATGATTTTCTCACGCATCTCAAAGCAAGTGGAATCGTTTCACAACTCACGCCATTCTAACACCACAACAATGGTGTGTCTGAACGCCGTAATCGAACCCTATTAGATATGGTCCGATCGATGATGTCTCTTACTGATTTGCCGTTATCATTTTGGGGTTATGCATTAGAAACCGCTGCATTCACTTTAAATAGGGCTCCATCTAAATCCGTTGAGACGACACCGTATGAACTGTGGTTTGGTGCTAAACCTAAGTTGTCGTTTCTTAAAGTTTGGGGATGCGAAGCTTACGTCAAGAAGTTGATGCCAGACAAGCTCGAACCCAAAGAGGAGAAATGCTTCTTCATAGGATACCCTAAGGAAACTATTGGGTATACCTTCTATCACGTAACCGAAGACAAAGTGTTTGTCAAAGAACGGTTCCTTTCTTGAGAAGGAGTTTCTCTCGAAAGAAGTGAGTGGGAGGAAAGTAGAGCGAGGTTATTGAACCTTCTCTTGAATTGGAGAGTAGCGTAGCACTTGAAATTGTTCCAGTCACCGCACCAACAATAGAGGAAGCTAATGACAAGGATCATGAAGCTTCGGACGATGTCATCTTGAACGTCAGCAGTCGACAAGGTCGCGTGCCCTCCTAAGTGGTACGGCAATCCTGTCTTGACTGTCTTGTTAGTAGAAGACAAATGAACCTACGAACTATGAGGAAGCGATGATGAGCCCAGACTCGAGAAATGGCTAGAAGCCATGAAATCCAATTGGGATCCATGAGCGAAAACCAAGTATGGACTTTGGTGGACCCTCCTAGCGGCCGAAAGGCCGTTGAGTGCAAATGGATCTTCAAGAAGAAAACGGACGCAGATGGTAATGTTACCGTCTATAAAGCACGGCTTGTTGCGAAAGGTTTTCGACAAGTTCAAGGTGTTGACTACGATGAGACTTTCTCTCCCGTAGCGATGTTTAAGTCCATTCGGATTTTATTAGCAATTGCTGCATTTCATGATTATGAAATATGGCAAATGGATGTCAAGACTGCTTTCCTCAATGGCAACATTGATGAAGAGTTGTATATGATGCAACCCGAAGGTTTTGTCGATCCTAAGGATGCTGATAAAGTATGCAAACTTCAGCGTTCCATTTATGGACTGAAGCAAGCGTCTCGGAGTTGGAACCTTCGTTTGATCAAGTGATCAAGAGCTTTGGATTTGTTCCAAATTGCTACGAAGCTTGCATCTACAAGAAAGTGAGTGGGAGCTCGGTGACGTTTCTGGTACTATATGTGGATGACATATTGATTATTGGAAATGACATCAACATGCTTAACAATGTGAAGAGTTATTTGAACAAGTGTTTTTCAATGAAAGACCTAGGTGAAGCTGCTTATATATTGGGCATCAAGATCTATAGAGATAGACAAAGACGCCTGATAGCTTTAAGCCAGAGTACATACCTAGACAAAGTTATGAAAAGGTTCAGAATGGATAAGGCATTGAAAGGTTCAGTGCCTATGTTGTCGTAAGATATTGAGCAAGGCTCGTGTCCATTCTGATAAATGATAGGGAAGCTATGAGCAAAGTGCCTTATGCCTCGCCATAGGTTCCATCATGTATGCCATGTCAGGTACTAGACCGGATGTGTCCAATGCTCTTAGTTTGACGAGCAGATATCAAAGTAATCCAGAGTGGAACATCGGACAGCCGTGAAGAACATCCTAAGGTACCTAAATAGGACTAAAGAAATGTTCTTAGTCTATGGGGGTGATGAACAATCGTCAGTAAAGGTTACGTCGATGCTAGTTTTACAATCGACAAGGATGATGCTAAATCTCGACGTGATACGTGTATATTTTGAATGGAGGAGCTGTGAGCTGGAGAAGCTGCAAGCAAAGCGTGGTCGCGGGATCTACATGAGAAGCGGAATACATGGCTGCAGAAGCGTCAAGTGAAGGAGTTTGGATCAGAAACTTCATCACTGAGCTTGGCGTGGTTCCAAGTGTATTGGACCCACTGGAGATATTGTGTGACAACACTGGCGCCATAGCACTCGCTAAGGAACCAAGATATCATCCAAAGACCAAGCATATCAACCGCAAGTTTCATATAATCCGAGATTATATAGCGATGGAGATCCAAGATCAGCAAAGTACATACAGATCTGAATGTCGCAGATCCATTGACTAAACCTCTTCCACGTGTAAAACATGATCAGCACCTCAGTGCCATGGGTTGTAGATTGTTGCCAAATGTAAACTAGATTATTGAGTCTAGTGCAAGTGGGAGACTGTTGGAATTATGCCCTAGAGGCAATAATAAAGATGTTATTATTATAATTCTTGTTCATGATAAAGTTTATATTCCATGCTAGAATTGTATTAAGCGGAAACATTAATACTTGTGTGGTTTGTGAACAACACCGTGTCCCTAGTACGCCTCTATGGACTAGCTCATTGATCATTGATGGTTAAGGTTTCCTAACCATAGACATGAGTTGTCAATTGATAATGAGATCATATCATTGGGAGAATGATATGGTGGACAGACCCAAACTAAGCAAAGCTATTAGATCGTTTCATTGTGTTCTTCTTTGCGAAGCTTTTCCTATGTCAAATATTGTATTCCTTAGACCATGAGATAATACAACTCCCTGGTATCGGAAGAAAGCTTTGAGGTCATCAAACGTCATCCTATGAGAGGGTGATCATAAAGGTGTCTCTCAGGTGATCGGAAAGTATCTCATTGGGTTGTATGTATCGAGATGGGATTTGTCCTCCCAAGTCGGAGAGATATACTGGCCCACTCGTAATCGATATCAACACCGCTTGCAAGCATGTGGTTAAGGAGTTAATCACAAAGTGATATCGGATTACGGAACGCGTAAAGTACTTGCTGAGAACGAGAGTGAAGGAGGTCTGACGATACCGACGATCGCATCTCGCAAGTAAAATATCGCGAGACGAAGGGAATATATATATGGGATTGATTGAATCCTGGCATCGTGGTTCATCCGATATGATCATCGATGAATGTGGGAGTCAATATGGGTGCCTGCACCCGCTGTTGATTATTGATAGAAGATCATGTCCGCATATTCTCGAACCAAGGGTCACACACTTAACGTGTCTCGACGCTAGGATAGATTGGATAATTGGTTTATGAATTTTTGTTCGAGTCTCGGATGGGATCCGGATATCACGATAGGTTCGGAATGGTCCGGAGAATAAGATTCATATAAGGCAAGGCAGTTTTTGGAGTTCGGAATTGTTCCGATTAATCATTGTACCTAAGCTTCTAGAACCTTCCGGAAGGGGGCCAACATGGTCCCACCTTCCGGGAGGGGGCATGGGCCTATGAGGGAGTGTCCTGGCCACATTGGGCCAGGGGCACAAGGCCCCATAGGGCCCAGCCGATCCTAGATAAGTTTAAACTCGTTTAAACTAGAGATAGGGTTTCTAGATAAGGGATAAGTTTAAATCGTTTAAACTAGAGATAGGCTTGGAGGATGGGCAAGGGCTGGCCGCACCCCCCCTCTATATATAGAGGGCTGGTGCGCCCCCTCCCCCTAACCTACACCTTCCTCCAAACCCTAGTTGCCCTGCTGCCTTCCTCTCCCTCCCGATCGCTTGTAGGCGAAGCCCTGCTGCAGAAATTCTCCACCAAATACACCACGCCGTCGTGTTGTAGATCCAATCCATCTCTCCACCATACTTGCTGGTCCAAGGAAGGAGGAGACGTCGAGGTGCTGCACGTGTGCATCTCACGGAGGCACCGCCACTTGTGGTGCTAGATCGGATCGGATCGCGAGGAGGAGAAGCGAGTACGACTACATCACCCACGTTCCGGATTTAACGCTCAGCTGCGAATCTTCAAGGATATGAAGATCTAATCCAATCTCTCTCATTGTTTGCATCTCCTAGATTAGATCTTGGCTTTCCCTCTGTTCGCTTCCGTAGAAAATTTTGATTTACTATGCTGCGAAACCCTTCACTCATGTCTACCAAAGAAGTTTTTCTTGATAACTCTTCACACCCCAAAAACAATGTAAGTTCATCATGTTGATTATTAGTGATCGCGTTATCACAATACAAACTTGCAGTACTCATTGGATTAGAAAGGTTATTATTATGGCCTGAGCATTGAAAATTGAAATGACCCACTTCATAGTAGAGTTCACAAATAAAAGGATAGAGGGCACAAACTTTTTTACCAAGATCATCTAGAGCCTTATACCACGTTATAGTTTTTTCATTCCAGTGGGTGATACAATATTCTTCTTTGATTTGATTCTTTTCACAAGGTCTATGTATTCCACAAAAATTAACATGCTTATAAGAAATAGTACTTTCAGAAGTTTGAGCATGTTTATTGCAATCATTAATAATAGTTTCATTTTTCATGCATGTGTCTTTAAAAGGTTCATGATACATGTCCCACTTTTCTTTAGGAGAATTAATATGGGAAGCAAAGGCTCTACAAATTTTAACAAGTATTTGAGGATCAAGACCATATTTAGCACTAAGCTCTTGAAAATCAGCAGTTTCAGCAAAAGACTTAATGCAATCATACTCATAGTTTATACCTGGTTCTTTACCTTTTCGTTATCTCAATCTTCGGTATTGCTTTGAATTGTTTCAAGAAGATCCCACTTAGCTTTGACCTCCTTACTTGTGAAGGATCCCTCTAAACAGGTATCTAGATAGTCCTTGTAATGTCCTGAAAGCCTTGCATAAAAATTATTGATAATAATATTACTGGGGAGCTCATGAATGGGACATTTGAGAATTAGTGACTTCAATCTGCCCCAAGCTTGGGCAATACTTTCTCCCTCGTGAGGATGGAAATTAGAAATATAATTCCTATCTTTATGAAATTCATGAGGAGGATAAAATTTATAATAAAAGAGAGATTCAAGTTCCTTCCACTCCAAATGGTGAGGATCATCTAGTAGCTCATACCACTCCCTTGCTTTGTCCCTAAGTGATAAAGAGAATAGCTTCCTCTTAACTTGGTCCATTGAAATACCTGCACACTTGAGCAACTTGCATAATTCATGGATAAAAAGCAAGTGATCACTAGGATGGACAATTCCATCCCCAAAATAATAGTTATCCATAACACGATCAACAATGTTTGTAGGTATTTTAAAAGGGACACTTTCATTATGTGGCTTTAAAATATCACAATCATCATTAGAATTACCACATATGGGAGATAAAGTATCATTAGAGCAAATTTTCTTCCCTAAAGCTGGGGAACTAAAAACATCTCTTTCATAAAAACTAGCTTCCCCAAGATTAGATGTTTCCATAGCATTAGTAATAATGGTGTTCAAAAAATTCATACTAATAACATTGCTATTAGCATGCAAAGAAAGTTCCATAGGTTTTTTAATTTTCTCTCCAACCAATTCATGTTCTAACTTAGGAAAAATACTAAAAAGCTCTCTAATTTTGTTGTTGTTTTCCATTAAGCCTGACTAGTGAAAACAAGAAACAAAAATACAAAATTGCAGAATCTAAAGGAAATAACTTCGAGCACTCACACACCAGCAGGATGTGAGTATCTTTTACCTTATCTCCTCGGCAACGGCGCCAGAAAATAGCTTGATGTCTACGCACTTCTATTCTTGTAGATAATTGTTGGGCCTCCAAGTGCAGAGGTTTGTAGAACAGCAGCAAGTTTCCCTTAAGTGGATCACCAAAGGTTTATCGAACTCAGGGAGGAAATGGTCAAAGGTATCCCTCTCAAGCAACCCTACAATCAAGATACAAGAAGTCTCTTGTGTCCCCAACACACCCAATACACTTGTCAGGTATATAGGTGCACTAGTTTGGCGAACAGATAGTGAAATTAAGTGGTAACGGTGCCAGAAAAGAGATTCTGACGGGAAGGATATCCCCGACAACTGTCCCAGAAAAGACTTTGGTGGCGTGGAAGAGACTAAAGGCAAACTAAAAAAAAGGTGGAAGTAAGCAAACATGTAACAGATCTAGATGCAAACAGTGTTTCAATTCTTAGAAACAAGGCCTAGGGATCATACTTTCACTAGTGAACACTCTCATATAAATATCTTCTCTTCATGATACTACCCTAAACTACTCTCGGTTGGACACTCTAATCCATGGTAGGGCTATAACAGCACACCTCAAAGTACGCATTCCCCATCTAGATAACCCCACACTGTCACCTTGAGCGCTAGATGGTTCCAACAAACACCACAATTTCATAAAGATAACCAACTCAAAATATACTCATGATAAATATTTATGAACTCTAGCCTAAGTGCCACCATGGCGTGCATGTTCTCACCTTCTCACACGTGGGGAGAGCAGAGATCTATTGAAGCACTTGAGTATTTATGTAAAATCTAGCCTAAGTGCCACCACGGTATGCATGCTGTCACTTTCACACATGTGGGGAGAGTCAGAGATCTATTAAAGCACTTGAGTAGTAGGATAGATCTACTTGATTACAAAGCTCATGACCACAACATGATCATGCATATAGAGAGAGATGAACACATAGCTACCGGTAGAGCCCTTAGCCTCTAGGAAGAACTATTCCCTCCTCATCATGGGAATCAACAACGGTGATGGAGATGGTGGTGGAGATCGATGGAGATGGCTCTGGGGGCACTTCCCTGTCTTGGCAGGGTGCCAGAATAGAGACTTCTGTCCCCTGAATCTCCCCTTCAGTGGCGGCGGCGCTGTGGATCTTTTCGTGGATTTTTATGGACGATCTAGGGTTCTCTCCGGGGGCTTCTTATAGGCGAAGGGGCAAGGCGAGGAGGCAGCCAGGGGGCCACACCCACTGGTGGCGCGACCTAGGTGGGCTCGCGCCACCCTAGGGTGTGCCCACCCTAGTGCCCTACTCCGTCGCAGCTTCGATTTTCCGTATCGTTCCAAGAAAAATAGTAACTTTGGCTTTTGTCCCGTCCAATTCCGAGAATATTCATTTTTTAGATTTTCTGAAACCAAAAACAGCAGAAACCAGGCAACTCGCACTGTGGCATCTTGTCAATAGGTTAGTTCTAGAAAGTGTATAAAAATACCTTAAAGTGTAGAAAAAGCATAATACAAATGATACAAAACAAGCATGGAGTATCAAAAATTATAGATACGTTTACGACATATCATGGTATGATCTTTGTCATTCCTTTGTGTGCAAGGCCAAGGTCTATGGAACTTATACGTTAGGTGTGTTGTAAGAGTATCAACTATACATCTACTTACAATATTACCATATCATGACACTAGCCCAGCAACAATCTAAACTAAATGTTTCTAATTTATCCATTACAAGTTTTACGTGGCTTAGGGCTTTCTAAGATAGAACCGTTATTACCTACGAACATGGAACCACAACGAGGATAACCAAATTATTAACAACTCGTTGTAAATTAGATATTGACTATAGTAGGAGAGACAGATACCTGCTAGCCACTTATGCAAAACTAGTTGCATGTCAAACGTGCAACAGGTCTCATGTGCAAGAACATGTAAAGTTTGTCTGGGCCGCTTCATCCCACTATGTCACTAATATCCAAAGTACAACCAAGAAGCAATAACATGATCATCATCGCCCACATACTCATATGTGTACTACCCATGCAAAGCATCTACGCATAGATCCGGCTCTGATATCACTGTAGGGTTCGCAACATAAAAAACAAAAAAATTCCTATGATAGGAACAACTATGTACCAAGATCTATCTACTAGATACAAGCAACGGGTGGATGTACATCGATATAGAACATACCCTTGTAGACCAACAAAGTTTAACGAGGTTGTACTCGTGGATGATATAGACGAACGCTTGCTGATCTCAAGATCGAGAAGAAGTCCGGCGCCGCAAATTAGCAGTGCATCCGTGCTCGCACACACGTCCAAGCCACCGATAAACCTCCGCCTCTTTGCTCCAGCGATGCAACGGAATCAACAACTCTTTTCAAATGAAAATCCACCATGAACATGTATCTCGCTAGTACAAGACCATGGGGGATAAACTAGAGGGGGGAGATCCTTCACGAGGAGGTGTGGGTATGAGAGAGGGAGAGGGAGGCCTTATATAGGAGGAGGGGGAACCCCAAGGGGTGGCCGGCGCATGGGGGATGCCCCCTTCCCCTCCCTCTATTCATGTGGGTGGAGCTTCCATTCACAAAATGCCTCTTCATTTCTCCACTCAAAATCCCACTCAAAAATCCCATTAAATTTTCACCAAATTTAATATAATCTCTCTTTAAATAAAACTCCTTTTATTTATTTATTCAGAATTTTGTCTACATTAATTAACAAACATTCACAAAAACCCCTTGCTAGTATTCTATTTCACATGCAGAAACAATTTCAGCAATTTCACCCGAAACAATTCCGGTGTCTAGTGAAATAAATTCCCGCGCTTTGTAAAACTTTTCGTCTAGAAACTATTTGTTCCAAATGGTGTCTGTGTCTCTTAAGTGTGTCACCCTACGGTTCATGAATAATGCGGACATGATCGATACCCCTCTCAGATCAATAATCAGAAGCGGGACCTAGAGATCCATACCGACTCCCACACATTCAACGATGACTTCTTATGATCGTGAGAACCTTTTACTCTAGTAACTTAATCCCTTTGTCTCGCGATATATTACATGTCCGAGATTCGATCATCGGTATCTTCATACCTAGTTTTATCTCGTTACCAACATGTACTCTTTTCTTGTTGCAAGCTAACTAATGTGATATCATCGAGAGGGCCTAGAGTATATCTCTCCATCGCCGGGATGGACAAATTCCACTCTTGATCCATGAACCTCAACATAACACCTTTGTAGCACTGAACCCATCTTTATAGTCACCCTGTTACGATGTGATGTTTGATGTTATCAAGATACTCTTCTAGTGTTAGTGATTGTCATGATCTCATGGTCTAAGGATTAGGATTACTTCGTATGATGTTATAGCAATATAGACACAATGACTTTGATCATAATGCATACTTTGGATGAATATTCATCACACCATTCCAATAATGTTGTGACCTTGTTATTAACAACATCCAATGTCCATGATCAGGAAACCTTGATCATCTTGTTAATCAACGAGTTAGTTTATAAGAGAGGAATAACTAGGAACTTTCCATTTATTTATTAAACACACATGTATTAACGCTTTTGTATTAATACAATTTATATCATGCAAAATAAACATCTATCATATACTTGGAATACATATAATAACAACTTTATTATTGCCTCTCAGGACATATTCCCTTCACCGACAACCTTCGCGCTCTCGCTCCAGCGAAGCAGCGGAAGCAACAACACCTTCCAGAAAAATCCACGTGGAAAATGTAACTCGCTGATCCGAGACCATGTGGAAATTCTAAAGGAGGAAGAGAGATCCTTCGCGAGGAGGTGTTTGGAATGAGGAGGAGGAGGTACTCCTTATATAGGGGAGGGGCAGCCCAAGGGGCTTGGACGCCGGCCATAGAGGGTGCCCCTCCTCTCCCTCATTCATGTGGGTGGAAGCTCCACTTCACATAAACACACCTCCACTCACATGTCCACTCACATGCATTAATTTTCCACCAAAATTAATGCAAGATCTCATTAAATAAAACTCTTTTATTTATTTTATTTAGAAATTTGTTAATTACATTAATTAACAAACATTCACATAAAACCCCTTGCAACATTTAAATATCACATGCAGAACCAATTTCAGCAATTTCACCCAAAACAATTATGGTTTCCATTGAAATAATTCTAGCGCTTTGATATTCTTTCTCTGGCATCTTATTTGATCCAAATGGTGTCGGTATCCCTGAAGTATGTCACCCTACGGTTCACGAATAATGTAGACATGATCTAGACCCCTCTTCGATCAATAAATAGCTTTTGTCAAAAGGGATTGAGATAAGGAGTATATCATCTACCACACAATAGATGCATAGGCATAAAAAAACAAGCAAGCAAACATTGCATCATCAAACAAGAAAAAGTTTTTTGTTCACCCTAATTTTTGCATTCTGCACAACAAACCAGGGTTGCTGAAATTGGGATGCTACACAAGATCTATGACGCCCATGATGGTTCGGCTGATACGAAGCCTAGAAAGATACCAACTCCAAACGTGCAAGACAAGAAAAGCTAAAGACTAGAGTTCAAATCTAACTTGTAACCAACTCGTATTGATACCTGAGACCTAGCCTCCTCATATATAAAGGCTAGGAGGGTCCAACGAGGAGGAACTCCCCGACAATAGACACAATAGAACACAACATCCATAGCATACGCCAGATCCAGTATGTGCATCCACCATCATCTTGGTGACATTATAACCATCGGTTTATCCATCAATCAAGAGCAGACAAGCAGGAATAGGATTTTCCCTCCCGGGGTCTGAACCTGGGTAAACACCGTGTCCCCGTGTTGCTTATTTTTTAGCCGACAAAATCTCCAGCGCGCGGCTCTTTCTCTAAACCAAGTCCATAACAATGGCATCGACGTGTTAACCCCACATCACCGAGCCTCATTTAAAATCGCTAGTGGAATTAAATTTTATGGAAAGGGCCTCAAATAAACTGGAAAATACAATACCACCCTAACAATTTGCACTAAGGACCTCCAAAGAAATATAAAAAGGTAATCAGGTCCTGACTCTGCTCATTCTCAATCCTAATGAACCAACTCCGTGTAGCCAGCCTCGACGTTAGGCGGTTCGGGTGGGAGCACGATGGCATTCATAAGGGTACGGTGCAATGAAGACCAAGAAGTAATAGGAGAACTAATTAGTTGTTGATTAGTTCAGTTTTAAGACTAAATATAATTTGACTTTATTTCTGGTCTATTATAATTAAAAATAGTCTAGTGTAATCATAAAACATTTTCTCATGAAGGAAGTACATAAAATTCCGCTACGCCAATTTTCACACAAAGTGGATCATGTTTAATGGATAATTTCCAAGTTTATGAATTTTTCAGCTTCCTAGCTAATTTTGTCCACTTAAATGGCTTTATATCGACTTACCAAAATTAGATCAAATTTGAACTACAAATAAATGATAGATTTCTCTTAAAAATCAAAAATAAAAGTTGCAAATAACGATTTAAGATAACTAGATAGTCTATACATTGAAAACCACCAAGAGTATTGGAAGATCCATTTTCTTCCAATAAAAACTTGCATACAACATCCTCTTTATTGTACTACGTACTTGCCATGAAAATTTGTAGACTTTATTTTTAACAAATTCAAAAATAACTTTGCTTCACAACATGGCCCGCCATGTGTGAACAATCTTACGTTTGAAGTGTAACGACAAAAGCCATGGCCATCTCCACATCAAGGTTCATGATAATACACCCATATATAGTAGATGGGTGTATTTTGGCATGATAAACAATAGAAATAATCATTTTCAGTTTTCCAAGTAACATAAATGTTGTTTAAGAAGGTAGGGAAGATATGGTCCTGAATGCTGCTAGAATAACATTCACACAAAGTGGGTCATACTTAATGGATAATTCCAACGTTTATGAATTTTTAACCTTTCTAGCTAATTTCATCCACCTAAATTACTTTATGTCAATTTACCGAAAATAGTTCAAATTTGAAATATAAGTAAGTTGTAGATTGCTCTAAAAAATTTCAAAATTGTATTAAGATATCTAGGTAGTTCGGTATATGAAAAATCACCAAGAGATTTGAAAGATTTAATCTCTTTCTATGAAATTCCATGCAAATTTGACCATGTTTTCTAGTAGAATCATGGAAAAATAAAACAAACTAGAACTTGCGCAAGCCCTCGGGAGGGGCCTCCCGGTTGCCGCGGCCTCAACTGCGACCTCCCCGGGCTCCAAACTGGCCCCTCCACCTCCACTGCCACGACCGTCGGCGTCGTGATTGGTGGTGCGGTCCTTGGCGATATGGCCTGGCTCGCCACAGTTGTAACAGTTTCCATTCGTGTCGTTGGCTTCGAGCTCCACCTAGCGCTTCTTCCGTCCTTCGGTGATGCCTTGCACAGAGTGAGAGTCGCGTGCGTCGTGCGCGTTGGACTGGTGGATGGGGCACTCGGGGCCGAAGGCAAGCTTGGCAGCCGTCACCTCAGTCTTGGCCTTCTTCTTAGGCCTGACAAAAGGTCCCCACTCCATGGTTAGGATTTTCTACAGGCCGTGCTTC
The DNA here is from genome assembly GCA_023614405.1 of Avena insularis. Taxonomy (NCBI): domain Eukaryota; kingdom Viridiplantae; phylum Streptophyta; class Magnoliopsida; order Poales; family Poaceae; genus Avena; species Avena insularis. Next base: position 120,315,675 of record CM042689.1, on the reverse strand, counting down.
TGCTTCTTCTCGGACTCGTTTCCTCAGTCTTGGCCTTCTTCTTAGGCCTGACAAAAGATTTCGACTCTATGGTTAGGATTTTCTACAGGCCGCGCTTCCGCTTCTTTATAGAGTCATTTCTGGGTTTTGCCGCCTCCTTCGCGGCTAGCTCATGCGCTAGTCGCCCCTCCTCAGGTAGTGAGCACAGGTCCCGGAGCGTGTTGAACTCGTGAGCCTTCTTAATGTGGTGCATGTTGAGCTCCCCCACGCATAAAACATGAGTTAGAAAATTCCATGACACTGGTGGAAAAAAACAAGTTTTTAAAACACAGATGACAGGTGATTGTAAGAAACTTAATGTTCTCAGTGTTTAAGTTACCGTAAGCTAAATTTTCTACTACCTCTGTTCTATAATATAAATCTTTCTAGCAAGCTGTTTTAGTTTGCTAAAAAGGTTTATATTGTGAAACGGAGGGAGTATTTCCTCATGATTCCAGTAGATTTTTTGCACCAGCTATCACCATGCTTCTAAGAACTCGGTTGGCTTTTGATGTTGCTACTACCCACTTCTATATATATTCGTTTTGTCGTCTAGTACAGACCAACTTTAAGATAAAGATCTGCCTTATGTAATTATATTACTCTTGCTCAAATTCTTCGACCCATGTTTGGACTCTACTGAAATGGGATGAAAATTTGTGCATATTCTTATTCAAGGTGATAAATTAACTCTATCTTATTATACTTTTTTAGATCTATTTATTTACCATTATATTAGAATCTCTTTTGAAATCTACTACTGAGGCCGCTCATCTAATACAAAGTTTTGGAGGAAGTATTAAATTTGAGCTTTGATGCTAGAGCATGCATTGATTTGATGTACTTATTTTTTACTTATTTATTACTGCCAGTCTCGTGTGCCAAAGCACATCCCTAAATTTAGTCACAATAGCAAGAAGACGTTTGTCTCTAGGACATGACCAGAATGCAATATTAGAGATCAGATCACTTGGTATCCATCATTTAGGCCAGGAATCACGGAATTCAATTCTCAATTCCAGTGTCATCATGTTTGGCTGTCATGGAATTGGGCATGGGATTCATTTACAAATTTCAGACAATTGACACAGTGTTTTCCTAATTCATGTCCAGCACCCTGTGATTTCATCGGAATCTCCTCGCCCGACCTCTTCACTCACCTTGTCCTGACGCTCCCTTCATCTCCCGACCTCGGTCGCCCACCGCCACCTCGCCGCCATGACTCCCGGACACCGACAACCACCGGTGATATCTCCGCCCGCCTCTGAACCCATAGCTCCTACATTGACTTCTCCCCCGAGTCCGCTCCATGCCATGGATCCCCCCCCCCCACCGACATATCATCTGACCCTCATCTCACCCACTCCGGCAAGGTATCTCTCCTCCTCCACCTCTCCTCTTTTACCCTTTCTCATCTGATCTTCCCCTTTTCTTAACTGTTAATCTTAGTCAATGAGAGATAATTTTTAGATTAATAAATTTAAGCAAAATACAATTCACTTTTTTGGAATATTATTTGTATATAATTTTACCAATGTGTGAATTTCATTCATACTATGTTTGTATGGAGAATAAATTGAGGGGTTTGTGGGAACGTACAGGCATTCAGATAGGTATCTTGCAATCCTGAAATTAGATACTTAACATAACTAACGTGGAACCACTAAAATACTTATGCCAGTAGTATCTCCTTCAAAGTACGAAAAGTAAAAGCGGAAAATTTTATTTCGAATTTCAAAAAAATCTGGAAAAAGGACCTAGACTTTGACAATGATGTATGCAAAATCTCAACTCGAAACACCTTATATTCTGGGCCACACAAAAATAACAAAATTTGATGAATTTTGGAGGTTTGAAATTTTGCATTATTCACTATTTTAGATCATTTTGTCATTTTTGCACGGCCTATAATATGAAGTACTTTGAGATAAGACTTTACACATTCATACAATACAATCATTTTCAACATCTAGGATTTTTTTCATAAAAATAGAACTTTAAAATGTTGTTTCTAAATTCTTCAAAAGAAAACGAGCGTACATGTAGCTTAGCCTCCAAAACGATGCTCTCCTGCCTGGTCCAGCTTTCCATTCTAGATGTAGCGCCTGCACTGAGTGCGTGCGGTGGACTTCAACAGAAAGTTCAGATGGCAATGTTTTTTGCCAGCAAATCAGTCTTCTCGACAAGCAATTGGAAAAACAAATGGACTGAATACTGAACAGCATGAAATAATTTGATGAAAGAAAATGTATCATGTTATTTTGTCAAAGAACACAAGTTAAAAAGGGAAAATGGATCTTTGAAGAAATTCTTTCATGCTCGGTCAGTATTCAGTCCTATTTTTTTTTTATAATCGCTTGGCAAGAAGATTGATTTGCTAGCAAGAAAAATTGCCATCTAAACTTTCTGTTAACAAGTCTGCCGCACACACTCAGTGGAGGCGCTACATCTAGAACGAAAAGCTGGACCGTGCTGGATGTGATGCAAGGTCGAAATGCCTAAATGGCAAACTTGCTACACTATACTACTAAAGCTTAAGCCTGGTTGAATACCCGTGTAATGAAGACACTCCGCGCACGAGGCGTCCGTAGCCGCTAGATCTCAGATAAAAGACATCAGCGTCGTCTATTTGGATAGTTGAAGTGGGTTTTTTGTTACCGCAAGGACTCTGCCCCACAGCAAAGCGACCGAGTAACACACGGGCTCGTGAGAAACAACTGCAGTAACCCACCGAGCCGACCTCTCACCCAAAAAAAACGGATCGACCTCATTCCCCGTCCTCCAGCGCCTGGCCCTCGTGGCCCTCGCCATGTCGATCTCCTCTTCCCTCTCCGACTCCGGGTGCCTCGGCTACACTAGCTCCACTGGACCGCGCAAGGGGTGGCCACGGATCCAAGTCCTGCTTCCCTCCTTATCGCCTCAAACCGGCACGACGCTGTTTTGGTGATGAATAGGCCGCGCCGGTCACTGCCTCTCCTCCTCTCCTTTAGGCCGCGCTAGGAGGACGAACAAGAGGCCACCGGTCGAGGTACCTGGTGCCATTTTCATTGAGGCCTCTGCTTTGGCACTTTCTGGCCGAGGGGATGGTGGGTGGAGCAGTGGGCGGCGGCACACATGTGGAGAAGGTTGCGAGGCAGGTGAGGCGGCGGTCCGGATCATGAGCCCGATGTCCAGACACTCGATTGGTTCGTTCACAGCAAGGCTGCAGGTATCGCCGGTGCGCCGGAGTGGCGATGGCAGCCGGTACACGTCGAGCCACGCTGGACATGACGACGATGGTGTCCGCCTCGCTCATCCACGGACGTGCCCGCAGCGGAGGAAGTGGTGTGGCCGCAAAGGATTTGCGTCCCCATCACCATCTTCACCGATGCGCTCAACTGCGCGACATGCTTGTCCTCCGTCACCCTCGGCACTGAGCCATCACAACATCCTCACCGTCGTTGTAGCCCCACCAAAATCGTGCGGCATCTCGCGCCGATCGTATTCTTTCTTGGCCCACAATCTAGCAGGCTCGTGTCTGTTCCCTCCTTCGTCAGACACCTAGGGGACTTGTGGGAGGGTGCTACCGGAGCTTCCGTTGTGGAGGCGGTTGTGCGGTTGGCTGCATGAGAGACTAGGGGCTGCGGTGGGCAACATGACATCATGGGAACGCCAAAGAGGCTCGATTGATGCTGATGACTTCCTCGATTGAGCCCCAGGCCAAGGTTCCTGACCTACTCGCCATCGATTGCATCCTATCCGCTATCGAGGCGATTTTTCAGAGTGAGAAGACTAAGACTATCAATTCAATGATGAATAGTTTGTCTTGACAAAGCCAAATCCATCAATACCTTGTGTATATTCATTCTGTTAGAAGGCGTGATCTGTTGTGCTTCTTTGAAAATCCCGTTTTTACATGTCCTTTGTATACAGATCTGTGTTGGGCCTCTCTATCCATGGGTTTTGGTTTGCCGGTCATGAATTTGTGAGATTAATTTGATGTTTCCCTGGGTGACTCTTCTTAAGTAATGAAGGTTGTTTATTATAGATGAAAATTAGTCTTGTGGGACCATTGTTGAAAATAAATTGTCTAGAGCAGTGTTCAATGTCGTTAGACAGTAGTGTAGCTATAATTTTGTTCATATATGAATGGTGGAGGAACTATGTTTATGGTTTTGTGCAATTTATTCGTGTCTCTTTTTGTTTCTCTTTGCATTCTCACTTATTTTGTACTGAGCCTTGGACTGGACTGTAGGTTGACGTGTGTTTGTGATATCTGTGTATTGTCTCATGTTCAGATGTTATGTCTACACTAGTTGAATGCCCGTGCGTTGCCACGGGATAAAAATGCACATCGGTCAAAGCATCATCCAAATTTCAAAATTGTGTGTCAAATATTGTATCACTAATTTTATTCTATCATTCCTATCGCGACGAATATCAATTATCTCTCCCCTTTTTTGCGTAGACAATTGTCATGTATCTCCTTTAACTATACCATCCACTTTCATTGCTATAGTTTCAAAAATGTCATCCATTCTTATCATCATTGGGCATCTTTTCAAAACTTCAGCAAATCTTATGTCAAAAAAGAACTTCAGCGAATCTATTAAATGTTCTCACATACATGTACAAATGATGTGTATTGTGTTTGAGTTACAAATGAAACATTCTCGCCTACCGAAAATAGATGATTGACACTAAATTTCTTATTTACAAATAATGAAAATACAGATAGTGCAATGAACCAATAACAGTGTTTGTCCCTCATTCTTCAACTCCACTCTTCCACAACAACAAACATAACACATTTGTGACCGCAAGAAACTCAACAACAAAAAATAGGATGTATAAATAAGAAAATTATACTAAACAAAGACCTTATTAAATTAAATGCACCAACTCTTTATTCTTTCCCAATTTCATTGTGTTCCGCAATCTATACATTGCTGCACCGTGACTTGGGTTGTACAAATTTAACTATAAACCATCCCCTAGTACCACCAAGTCTTGCCAGGGAGGACTTCTATGTACATGGAGATGGAGAAGCTGGCCACACACCTCCATTCATCTGCATGTCTCTCCCCTTCCTCCGCCGCTCATTGCCACCTGGTTTGGCCAGTGGCTAGATCAAGTCAATCCTCTGTTCTGTCTCTCCCCTTCTAAGAGGTGACTGATAAACATGAGTAAAGGTTTTAACTAAAGCTATATGTTCTTGTTTCTCAGGAAAAAACGGTTAGTGTGTTAAATTCTATATGATTGTATAATTTTTTTGGCATGTCGTCTTAAATTTAGCTTTCCAAGAAATTTCTAGTACTTTTTAGGAAAAGTCAATTTAATGTGATAAGGAGCTAGTTAAGTGGGTGGGTTAACATGAAATTGGACTGATTCCCATTACAACATGTAGTAAAGATTCAGTGAATCATACCCTGATTATGGCCCAAGGTCTGTAGTTCTTGTCTAGATGGCCACATAAGCATACGCAAGCCTCTCAGACCAGGGATATGAGTAGCATACACAGTGATGGCCAGCTTGATACAGCTGACTGATCTGTTTACCAGCGAGAAATCGATGAAGACTAAATTACCAGAAGCATTAATAACTAAATCGAACCATCTAAAAAGGTAACACGCGAAAACGAGCATCAAAACAAAAATGTCTAAAAGTTATGTGTTCTCTTCACAATTTAGTTAAGGGTTACAACATTCTCTCCCAAACCGGGTTACAGATTACTGTAAGAAGGTTACAAAAATTTCTTCACCAAAATGTCGGTTTGAGAACAAAACACAAAAAATATGTCTATGTGTGGAATAAATTCTTTACTAAATGATGTGACACTTGAACAAAAAATCAGTACTTTTTTACCGTTCAGTTCTAAACTTCAAAATCAGGATCACAAATCTCTACCTCTCGAAACCGGCTTTCGCCCCGCTTTATAAATAAAGCACATAGGTAAGACAGCTACTGGGGCAGACAGCACAACGCCCAAAGATACCGAACACTGCTAGGGCCGAACAGCACAAGCAAAAGCCCAAGAGAACAACACAAAAGAAAGAAAAAGAAAAGATGCACAACAGCACCAGATCGACCATCGACAAAGACTCGCGACCGCTGCGCCCTCCGGAAGAGTCCCACCACGGTCCTATGCCACCGAATTGCCATGTACCAAGCAGCACCTTCAAGAAAGGGGGCGACGATGACGACGCTGCTGCCCGGACTTCTCCTAGGATTTCTCCCGGTACACACAGGGGAGTGAGAGGAGGGTACCACCAGCGCCCTTCAAGAAGGAAGGCGGCACCCGCAGACGTCGCCGCGCTGGAGCCAGCCTAGCCGGCAAGAATTTCTCCCGACCCCCCAAAGACCCAAATCCCAGCCAATTCTAACACTCCACCAACAAGCCGACCACCAACATGCGCCAAAACAGTCTCGCCATCTTCATCGGTGTCTCGCCATGGCAAACACCACAAGGTTGGCCGACGCGAGGCACCCATCGAAGACAAGGGGCAGCAGCGCTGCTGCCGCGTGGGAGGGAACGACCTCCACCACTAGGGCGGTAGCAGACCGGACGCAGCAGCAGGAGCATACTAGGCCAACTAGACCCGACCGAACCCAACTTGGGCCCGTGAAGCCCCCGCCGCCACGATGCAGCAGACACATAGGCATCGTCGCTTTCCCTGTCCCGAACCGAACCCCAAACCAACCATGGAAGTGACCTGAGAGCAAGCTAGCCCGCCCAAACCCAACCTAGGGTTTGGAGCCGCCGGCCAAGCACGTCTCTGCCACCACCGCCGCCAAGGAGAAGCGCCCTCGCCCTGCCGCCATCCGGGACACAGCCGGAACGCCGCCTGCCGAAGAACACAATACGCCTCCCGGAGCCACCTCCGTCGAAGAAACACCTTGCAGACCACCTTCCGGGGCCGCCGCCCCGGCATCCACGGGCTCGCACCCACTGAGACTGGTTCGTGCGTGACCTACAAAGCGGAAGGGGAAGGGTTGGCCAAACCAGATAGTGGTAACTTCGCGACCGCTCGGAGGAGCTCGACCTCCACCGCCAATGGCGGTTGCCGACCGGACGCGGTCGCAGGGGCACACCTGAGCACCTCCTTGCGCAGCCGCCGCTGGCATCAGCGCCACCACCGAGTCCATGGGCCGGCGACCAGAACCTGCCGCCACCTCCAGGCTGAGGACAGCCACCAACTCCCTCCGGAAGCGAGCAGAGCCCCTGTCGGCGCCACGCCGCCACGCAGCCCTCCACGCCGAGGTCAGGGCCACGCGGCCTTAGCTGTCGTCGCCCGACCGCCCCGCCGGAGGTCGCCCACGCACGCGCGCCGGATCCCCGCCGCAACCCACCGAGAACCTCCACCCAGGAACTCGAGGAGGACGCGAGGAAGGACCCCGCGCCGCCGCCGTTGGCCGCGCAGGCTTTGCCCGGCGGCTTCCTCCGACGGCGGCGCTGGGAGGGGGAAGGAGGGCTGGCGGCGGAGGTAGGGAAAGTCGGGGACGCCCCCGCGTCGCCCTGGGCGAGAGCGGCGGGGGGAATTTTTTCCTTGCCAAACCTTCAAATTTCAGGAGGGGAGAAGTGGAGGCGGCACAAATCTCTACTACCAGTCCGGATATAGACAAACAAATTTGTAATGTGTTCCACTGCATCCGGCTCCAACCAGCATAAGTAAACAAAATAGAAATTTACAGATAACAAAACAGATACGCTTACTCGAGTAACAAAAAACAAAAGAGAAATTTATAGAAATACAATATGCATATTCCTAGATGTAAGTGCATTTGCTCTGAGTAGCTCTGCATGTTTTCCTTCAATATTTACCAATAAATAAGTACCAAACATATTTTTACCGGTCTTACTAACCAAAAAAAGGAATTAGAAGTTCAGCGTGGCATACTAACTTATCCATGTATCAGAGTCAGATGAACCAAGCGCTCATGATTTTAGTAAGGGATCAAAGTAAAACGGTAACAATAAAAGCCCTGCTCATGAGAAATCACTATTTCAATACGCAGTTGTCACTTGTGTGGATCCCCACACTAATTCACACATCTCATAGATCAAATAAATTTGCATCATCATGATCCCTTGCTCAGCCATCTCGGTGGACTCGATGAGCCCGGCACACAAGCGATGCTGCCACCGTAGAGCCACATCTCGTACAAGAGGCAGCATGTTGAGCCCCAAATCAAATTCTTTGTTGTTCTAGAGGCTAAGGTGCGGCTTGGCGGTGGTCTCAATGAAGTTGTGGAACTTGGTATTTTCAAATCAGTTTTGTAGGGGATTGGATCTCACCAAACTTCTCGAGGGGGAGCTTGATCCTGTTGTGCAACGCCCACCAGTCTGACACGAAGATGTTCGCCATGTGGCGTTCTACCTCCAGGAGACTCAACCCGAAGTCAAGTAGAGGAAAGCACCAGCACCACCGCCACCAGCAACATCGCCGATGGGGAGGAGGTGGCAAAGAAGTGGTGGGGCTGACTACAGTCACAGCGAGAGCGAGGGTGAGCATATGGGCATTAGCGGTGGTCCTCGCCTGGGTCGTGGGGCATTCCGTAGCCATTCTGGAGATATTTCCGAGAGTGTCAACGTTGTCCTGGCGCTTAGGTTGCTATCCAACTCTTCTCCAGCTGCCAAGTATGTATTCATCCATAACATGAGCTTTACATGTCAGTGTATGCTTTTGCTCCATTAGGAATAATAAATTAAGTTTTCATTTCTTGGCACCTCAAAGTAACCACGACCATCAGGGTTTAGTTCTTCCATGATCAGCGAGGCATAGGTTGCCGCATTTTTATTCAACTTGGCAAGCTTGTTTGCTGAGGTGCTCAGCACAATAATCTATACATGAAATAAAAAAGTAAAATTTTGGAAGGCTAAGGAAAGTTCATAAATATAACCTAGGCTAGGTAAATTACACTTCACATGGTATGGATGTTATAAATTTCATAATGTATGTTCCTACTTTTCTTTAGTGGATCAGATACCTACCAAAGTATGCAAATCTGGGGTCTATGGTTTATAAGGTAGTCCCAAAAGAATAAAAAAAGTATGTATTTCCATAATTGACCTTGTTAAATGAGGTACTGAACATTCAGATGTGATCATGTAATTACCTCTTCCCGTATAGAACTTGGCATTTTGACATACCCAGAATTTTTCTCAAAACATTACCACTTATTTACACGCTAATATGTGATTATAATTTATGACGCTAGATTTGTTTACTTTAGGTGCTTTTAACCATTGCAACGGAAGTCAATTCTGTAAATAGAAATAGAGCATTCGCATACAATTAAAAAATACACTTGTACTGTTGTATATGTCATCCAGATATAACTAAACCAGAGTATGATTTAAAGTTAAACAGAGCCATGAATATAAGCATCCATGGTACAGACTTCATTCACACAAACATTTCTCTTTTGTTTACTCAGAGCTTAAATTAATAATATTGTCCATGTATAAACAGAGAGCACTCAGTCTACTAACTCCATGGAATAACATAGACACCCTAATGTCTCATGTGACCATAAGTGACATTCCTCAATTCAGTCTACCACAACCACCATGGAGCAGTAAGAAAATCTTTTCAGAAGCTCACCGATTGAAAAATGATCAGACTTCTGCTCTTCGGCTTCAGACCTCCTAGCCTGATCATGGAAAAGTTCAGTTTCCCTGTTCAAAGGCCAATTGTATATGTCATCCAGATATAACTAAACTAGAGTATGATTTAAAGTTAAACAGAGCCATGAATATAAGCATCCATGGTACAGACTCCATTCACACAAACATTTCTCTTTTGTTTACTCAGAGCTTAAATTAATAATATTGTCCATGTATAAACAGAGAGCACTCAGTCTACTAACTCCATGGAATAACATAGACACCCTAATGTCTCATGTGACCATAAGTGCATTCCACAATTCAGTCTACCACAACCACCATGGAGCAGTAAGAAAATCGTTTCAGAAGCTCACCGATTGAAAAATGATCAGACTTCTGCTCTTCGGCTTCAGACCTCCTAGCCTGATCATGGAAAAGTTCAGTTTCCCTGTTCAAAGGCCAAAAAATGTGCAGGGTCGCTAGAAGAAAAAAAATACACCACGAACAAGTACTCCAATGCGTTCAGCCATTTTAAAAACACAAACCATGCATTGTCCACAAATCCCATCTGCTCCCATTCATGCACCAGTACAAGCGGCAAATGTATTGGCAAAATACCTAACAAAAATAGCACTAACCGAGAGAGATAAAGACAACTGAAGTCTCTACAACTTAGTATCCTATAAAAGATATAAAACCTCTTAACTCAACTTTCTTTACTCCATCATGGTATGTCCATGTGCAAGTTTTGAAACAGGCTGATCAGGCAAGTTTTAAAACATTTCTTTCGCTTTGGTACTTTTGAGATTAAGGATGGATCACAGATTAGGTTTTGGGAAGATAAGTGGTTTGGTCAAACTACTCTTCGCGAACAATATCCAGCTCTATATTCGATTGTTAGACATAAAGGAGATACAATTTCCACGGTGATGGAAGACAACCCTCCTAATGTGTCTTTCAGAAGAAGTCTCATTCGTCCTCGATTGGTATCTGGAACAATCTACTATTATAATTGTCCACAATACAATTATCGGACGGTGTTGACGTGTTCAAATGGAAATTACTAGAAAGTGGTAAATTTTCTGTTGGTTCACTATATAGAGCTTTGGTCCAACCTAATATCCCGATCGATGATAATAGTAAAATTTGGAAAATTAAAATACCCCTTAAGACAAAGATATTTACATGATATCTACATAAAGGTGTAATTCTAACAAAAGATAAGCTTGCAAAGAGGAATTGGAATGGAAATACACAATGCGTTTTTTGTCATCACGATGAGATAATTCATCATTTATTCTTCCATTGCAAATTTGCTCACTCTATATGGTCATTCATCCAAATAGCTTCTGGTTTATCTCCTCCATGTTCAGTAACCAAAGTTTTTGGTAATTGGTTGCATGGAATTGTTGATAAGTACAGAAATCTGTTTAGGATAGGAGCACTTGCCATTATATGGTCGCTATGGTTTTATAGAAATAAAAGATTTTTAATAACATTGTGTCTTCTCTTCTGCAGGTTATTCATCTATCCATGGCCATCCTCCTATCATGGACTATTCTCCAACACATGGAGTTTCGTGATTTATTTGTGGACGGATGTACGCGATTGGAGGGCACAGCGAGGGCTATTTTATTCCGACATGGATGGCCGCGTGATTTGAGGATTTATCTATCTTAGATTGAATAAAATTATTTCGATAGTGACGTTTTGTAATGCTTGTCTACTTTTTATTCCCTAGTTCTGTCGTTCGTGTGGCCGTGTGCATCTTACTTATGCAGAGGTCGGGTGTAAGCATTAAACATTTTATGTTAATAAATGCGCCCATTTCTAAAAAAAAGTATTTCAATCAGTAAATTTTTTGACCAAAGTCTTTTGCCGTTGCTATGTTTGTGCTCTCCAGAAATAGTTTAGCTAATTCAAGAGTGAACATCAAATGCTCACCATCAAGTAGGAGATTTAGTATGCATCAAGAGATTGAAATCACCTTGTTGGACAAACATCTGATAAAAGAGAACTACCTTGTCTTTGGCTTCTTTAGACTGAGCAAGGTCAAGCTTGAGTTTTCCATTTGATTGTTGAATCCCTTATATTAATTTACTCTCCATCTTCAAGTCCTTGGAAAAAAGAAACGAACAGATGCATAATCAATTTTCTTATTGCAGATAGAAAATAAACACAGTAAAGTGCTCTATCTGTTTCCAGTGTGCTACTCTGCTAGCCCTTCCCTCTCTCCACGCGAGCACGCATCAGAAAGATAGATAGCAACTAAGAAGCTATACTTCTATCGTGTATAACATAGCAACTGATAAGTCCTTGCCAAAAAATCATAATACCATTAAAAGTTGACTTACGTGCTCATAAGTTGTGCTCAGCATCACCAACAATGGGAATGACACTATGAATATTGGATTTGGAACAGTCTATGACACCATTATAAAGTCAGTTACCAAAAATTCAACAACATGTCGTTCTCACATTGAAGAATACTACTGTTGCATATATAACTCTATACAGTTTTGATTTTAGAAAATTCTTGCCAATTCCCTACATATGGCAGTATGAACTAAATTAACATGAGCACGAACTATTCTTCAAATAAAAGAAGAAGGCACCATAAAAATTACTAAAGACATATTTATATTGTTTGTTCCTTTTGCTGATACGTAAAAGAAGAAAGCAAGGGAGCATCTTAGGATTCTGCTAAAATAACCGCTAGTCAGTCCAATTGAGCCCTTAACATCTTACTGCATAGAATCAATCTTTTTTATATGATCGAGTACCTGGCTTAGGGGAGGTGGATACCATCACGGGAGGCGGATCCTATCACAGGGAGAAGGTCCCGATCACGGGGAGAAGGATCCCGTTGGTGGGGAGCCTCCCTTTCTCCTGTGGCGCCACCATGTGATACTTAGCGCACTACGCCGCGTGCTACTGCTGGTGGTGCCGCCGCCACTGGTTGACGGCAGGATTGGTAAGGAGATGATGGGGTATGTGGGGCATGATGTGGGCTCGGAAAGCCCATCTGGGCGGGCCGACGGTGGTGGCAAGAGCGGCGAACAGGATATCGATGGAGTCATGCTCAAGGTGGCAGGGGAGTTGGAGAAGATGAGGGCGCTGTAGAGGATTGGGCAGGGGGATCAGAATTGCAAGGTGAGCGGCGGCGTGCGAGAGTGACCATGCGAGGAGAAGCGGGGTCTTCGCGAGGGTTTCGTGCTTTAGGGTAGGCCCACCTGTCGGCGCCACAAAATCAGAGGTGCGAGCGGTGCGATGAAAGGTAACGACGTAATGACATTGGGGAGTCCTGAAGCGTTAGATCTGATAGATTTGAAGGTCCAGATCAATTGTTCCTCTCAACTCCGATGATGAGGACTGCCTCTCGCCGTTGGAATCTGTGTGCAGCTCGCCGACCTCATTGCCTATAGACTGGGTATCTCTTTGCATCGCCGGAGCCGGAGGAATGTGATCTTGAGCCGATCTCGTCAAATTTTTTGAAGAAGCGTGAGGAAAAGAAGAGGAGGCAACGTCAGATGGCATCAGTTTTCGCTACCTCACCATCGACGGTGAGCTGTAATCCCTCTCTTGTGGTTCGTGCAGGAAGAAGGACATCGGTGAAAGAGGTGCCTCTGCCGCCTTCCACCTTCGTCTTGGATTCCTTTAATGCCTCGGAATGGGTCACTGTATGCCGAAGGAAGCACAAGATGGAGCTGGCGAAGAATCTCCGCTTCACTGGTCGCCGGCAGAGGAGATCGTCATCGTCGACAACGCTGGTAAGTCCAGTCCGTAATCACCAGGTGATGAATGAAGTTTCAAAATCGAGGATGGGGACGATGGACGTTGTGGGCCTCGATCCAAACTCAAAGAAAGTCGTGAATTGTCTAGAAAACAAAAAAGGCCAAAGTTCTCAGGCCCAGCACGTTGACTTGCGTCGATACACTTGTGGATATCGGCGCAGTCTCGGATTTCCCTGGAACAAAAAATCTACGCCAGCTCCTGTCATTAGGGTTCACGATTGCGGCGGAACTCTGACAAGGACGGAGATGAATCGTGGCGGCGGTGCTGGTCAGTACCCCAATCGGGGAAGGGGTTTCCAAGGCAGTGGTGGAGGCCGTGGTGGAGGCCGTGGCTTCGGTCGTGGTAACTACTTTGAAGGTGGTCCGAGTGGCACTGCTGGCGACAATGGTGGCTATGGTAATGGTTATCATGATTTCCAGTTAAATTTTCAAGGAAACTACCGGGGCTATGATGACAGGAATACAAATGGTCGTGGTTTTGATGGAGGCCGGGGTGGCTTTAACCCTGGTAGTGGTTTCAACAACACTAATGGGAGGAGAACTAGACAGGGAGAATGGAATAACAGTGGTAATCAGAATGGTCGAGGGTTCTACAGGAATGTGAGAGGACGCAATGGTCGAGGAGGAAGGGGCGATCGAGAACCAAGGCTGAATGATTTGCAGAGTCAGCTTGCGAAGGAGACTACAGCTGCGCTTGCGAAGCAAATTGCTGATCTCTAGGCTGAAAAAGGTGGCTCGGTCGTTACTCAAATCAAATCAGGAGGGCAGGAGGCTGCAATTGCGAAGGATGCGAGGAAACCTGTGGTGTCGCGCTAGAGAAATGAGCAAAGGCAGCCTGCCACTACCGTGGATATTCAGCAGCCTGTCGTGGTTGTTTCTGCTGCCGCAGCAGGGGTAGCTACACAAAGGCAAGCTGCAGTATTGGCCCCGGTGGAGCAGTTTTCAATTGCTAGTGAGGAAAATGTAGATGCAACGAAGCTAGCAAAAAAGAAAGGTCCTAAATGCTATAGATGTGGTAAGCAAGGTCACCATCTAGATGATTGTACTACGATCCTATGTGATATTTGTCTATCTCCGGATCATGTTACTGCTGCTTGTCCGGTTAGGAATGCACCTAAACCGATGATGATGTGCTATGGAGTAGCTCATGAAGACCTGATGTTTTGGGAGGTTCCACTCACAGGTGCTGTTCGGCCGAGAGTGGAAAATACTCGCATGAGTCGGGTGACGGTTTTAGATGGTATTATGTCTATTGATGAGATTATTTCTCAATTGAAGTGGGTGGTTTTGGATGACCAATATTAGTGGGAAGTGCGTCAGGTGGCGGATAATATCTACAAAGTTAAATTTCCTAGTAAGTTGGACCTTGTTCGAGATCATCACATTGGTTTATTTAAAGCCAAAACCGGTCCTTGTTCTCTCATGTTTGATTTCTGGGGAGCCAATGTGCATCCGGCCTGGTATATTGATCATGTGTGGATCGGGGTTCATGACCTTCCCACAGAGGCTTTAGATGATTATTTGGCGTTATGGGGACTTGGCACTTTGTTTGGGGGAAACGGTGGATGTGGATATGGCTTTTACTAGAAGGACAAATGTTCTTCGTATTCAGATTGCATGCCTTGATCACTCACTAATCACTGAACGCATGGATATTCTTATCAAAGTAGATTTCTACAAGCTTCGTTTTGAAGTTGAGGTGCCAACACAACCGAAAATTGTAGATACTCAGATGCATGATGCTGATACGGATGGGCATGATAATTTAGGTGATGGTAATGTTGGGGAAGGAGCTTCTAGAAATGGAAACATCGATGGTGGACATTTAGATAATACTAATGTTCAGGGAGAAGATCAGAATATGCATGTGGATGGGGCTGCTTTAAATCAAACTTTGTCTTTAAGCCCTATCAAGTTCGGTTCTATTGACTATGTTTCAGTTGCTGGATGTGTGTCTACCAAAAAATTTGTTGTGTTCCCGACTGAGATACTTGAGAAGATTTCAGTTTTGACACCTGTTGCTGGCTGTCATAATGATCTGGTTGAGGTAGCGAGTCCCGTCATGGAGTTGTCCAACCCTATTTCAAAAACACCGGGTGGGGGTGCTGCGAGGGTGCCATCACAGCAGATGTTACACGGCTCGCCTAGGAACCCAGGTGGGGGTGCAGGCTCGAGCCCAACATGTGTGGCAATGGTGGAGGATCGCAAGTTGTGTGAGGTGGTGAAGGGTGAGGCTGAAGGCGCTCGTCTGACCAGTAACTCACGAGGCCTGGAGCAAGAACTGGTGCTAGGAGAATGTCTACCTACGAGGGCTGAGGTGATAGCCTTTGGTGGAATTCAGGAGTCTTCAGAGATGGGCCTGCGGTCAAGTCGACGGCTTAGGGCTCAGCCGAATGCTAATGCGACGCAGATGGAGCGCGCAATGGCGATGGCTCAGCGCCGGGATGATCTTCTGGCTAAAGGTACAAATTTAAATAATAAGTTTTCTTTGCTATCTTTTTCTCAAGATGAAATAAATGAAAAGGCTAATAGAATTGGTGTTTCAATGGGGGACACGTTGTCCTCTAAAAAGGCAGCAGCTAAACTTATCTTAGATACTGAAATCCAACGTACTTTAACCTTATTGCAACAAAATGAAAGTATAGGGGTTACCGAGGATGGTATAGCTCAAAGCTTAATTGTTTCTCATGCATCAAGTTTTTGTGATGACTTGGCAGAGGAGGAACGTTTGAGTACTGATGATCACTTCGAACTTTTGGTTCCGGAAGTGAAAGGAAAACACTCTAGAAGGTGTAAAACGTATGATAATGCAAACATACGTAGGAGTACTAGGATTAAAATTAAGAAAACCAATTCAAAATGCTAGGATTGAAAGGAATGACGTGGAATAGCGAGGGCTTTCGTGACCCTGGGAAACATTTTTTCGTGCAAGAAGCTATGAGGGAACATCGTTTAGATTTCATCGCCCTATTGGAGACAGGGAGATTGAATTTTAAAGTTCCCTTTCTAAATCATTTAGCAGCAGGCAAGGATTTCGCTTGGTTTTGTCTACCGTCGCATGGGCGGTCTGGTGGTATTCTTGTCGGTATTAATAATGAGACACTGCATGTTAAAAGGGTTGAAACTGGAGATTTTTGTGTAAAGCTCCATATTCGTTCTAAGGATGATGGCTTTGAATGGATTTTTATTCCCGTTTATGGTGAAACGCAAGAGGTGCATAAGCCACATTTTTTGTCGGAATTGGTTCGCTTTTGTGAAGCGGAGCCACTCCCTTTGTTATTAGCTGGTGACTTTAACATTCTTCGCAACCAATATGAGAAAAACAATTCAAATTATAATCCAAGATGGCCATTTGTTTTTAATGCCATCATTGAAACTCTTGACTTAATAGAAATTGTACTCTCGGGTAGACAATTTACATGGGCCAATAGACGGGATACACAGACATTTGAAAAGTTAGACCGGGTCCTTGCTAGTGTGGAGTGGGAGCAAAAGTTCCCATTGGTCTCGGTAAGAGCATTAACAAGATCAGGGTCCGACCATACGCCTTTACTGATTGATATAGACAATCAAGCTCATATTGGTAATAAAGCAAGATTCTCATTTGAATTGTCCTAGTTGCGTCAGGATGGTTTTTATGAAATGATTGTGGCTGAATAGAACAATGTGTCAGTGGGGGACACACCCATACAGATTTGGCAAAATAAGATAAGACACTTGCGTCGTTTCTTAAAAGGGTGGGCGAAGAACCTAAGTGGAAAGTACAAGATAGAAAAGGAGAGGCTATTATCGATCATTGATGATTTAGATATTAAAGCCGAAACTACTCCTTTGTCTACAATAGAAAAAGAAACTTTGAGGGATGCTAATGAACGTATTAATTCTCTTAGGAGGGATGAAGAGGCCAAATGGGCTCAAAGAGCCAAGGTCAAACATGTGCAAGAAGGTGGAAATAATACTAAATATTTTCACTTAATCGCTAATGGCAAACACAGAAAGAAGAAAATTTTCCAATTGGAACAAGAGGAAGGAACCATAGTGGGAGAAAACAATCTAAAGGTCTATATTTCTGAGTATTATAAAAAACTCTTTGGTAATCCTGATCTAAATGGTTTATCATTGATGGAGGACCGGATTGAGGATATACCGCAGTTGTCTTCAGAGGAGAACGTTATTCTAACGAAAGATTTTACTGAGAAGGAAGTTTTTGAGGCTATCTCTCAGATGGAACATAATAAATCTCCTGGGCCAGATGGTTTTCCCGCGGAGTTTTATCAGAAATTTTGGGAAGTGATAAAAATAGATTTGATGGCTATGTTTAGTCAGTTACATAAAGGAGAGTTACCACTGTTCAAATTAAACTTTGGTGTGATCACACTCCTCCCTAAAAAGTAAAATGCGGTGCAAATACAACAGTATAGACCTATCTGTCTTCTAAATGTAAGCTTCAAAATATTTACTAAAGTGGCTACTAATCGCGTTAGAGATTTGGCTAATAAGGTGATTAGACCCACTCAAACAGCTTTTATGCCTGGGCGTCACATCCTTGAGGGAGTGGTCGTATTACATGAAACAATTCATGAGTTGCATAAAAAGAAACTTAATGGTGTGCTATTTAAAATTGATTTTGAAAAAGCATACGATAAAGTTAAATGGCCTTTTCTACAACAAGTTCTTCGTATGAAAGGTTTTGATCCTGATTTTTGTGGATGGATTCAAAATTTTATGCAAGGTGGCAGTGTAGGAATAAGGGTCAATGATGACACTGGTCATTTTTTCAGACGAAAAGGTTTGAGACAAGGTGATCCATTGTCTCCGATTCTTTTTAATATAGTTGCTGATATGTTAGCCATCCTAATTGCACGGGCTAGAGAGGACGGCCTTGTTGGGGGTCTCATCCCTCATTTGGTGGAGGGAGGGGTTTCCATACTTCAATATGCAGATGATACTATATTGTTTATGGAGCATGATTTGAAGAAGGCCCTGAACATGAAGTTAATTTTAAGCATATTTGAACAACTATCCAGTTTAAAGATAAATTTCTATAAGAGTGAAATTTTCTGTTTCGGAGAAGCAAAGGACATGGAACATCAGTATAAACAGATTTTTGGCTGTAAAACTGGTTCCTTACCTTTCCGGTACTTGGGTGTACCTATCCATTATAGAAAATTGGGTAATGCAGAATGGAATCCCGTTGAGAGTCGTTTTGTTTCCAAACTTGGGTGTTGGCAAAGTAGTATGCTCTCATATGGAGATAGACTGGTTCTTATAAATTCTATTCTCACTAGCTTACCTATGTTTATGCTTTATTTTCTTGAAATACCCAAATGGGTAAGAAAGCGTTTGGACTTCTTTAGGTCACGATTTTTTTGGCAAAGTCATGACACTAAGAAGAAATATAGGCTAACAAAGTGGAACATTTTATGCCGTCCAAAGGATCAAGAAGGATTAGGTATCGAGGTACTTGAACTTAAAAATAGATGTTTTCTTAGCAAATGGCTATTCAAACTACTAACGGAGGATGGAATGTGGCAACAATTGCTTCATAACAAGTACTTACACAATAAAACTTTGTCGCAAGTGGATGCAAAACCAACAGATTCACCCTTCTGGAAAGGTCTCATGAAAGTTAAAGCTGATTTCTTTCATAGAGGTGTTTTTAGAATTGGGGATGGCCTGACTGTGCGTTTTTGGGAGTATGGTTAGGCGACACCCCTCGCTCAGCAGTACCCATCATTATATAACATTGCACGTACGAAAAATGCCCTAGTTGCTGATTTATTATGCCAAGTTCCGCTTAATATGGATTTTCGGAGAGCTTTGGTCGGCAATAAATGGAATGAATGGTTACATTTATGCCAATGTTTAATGGGAGTACAACTTAATGCTGAACAGGATAAATTTGTGTGGAAACTATCATCTACAGGGATATTCACGGTGAAATCTATGTATTTAGACTTAATGAATGGCCATACTAGATTTTTGCGTAAATACTTGTGGAAATTAAAAATCCCACTAAAGATTAAAAAATTTATGTGGTTCCTCAGTAATAAAGTATTGTTGACAAAGGATAATTTAGCAAAAATAAATTGGAATGGATGCCAAAAATGTTGCTTTTGTGATTCTGTAGAGACCGTTGAACATCTGTTCCTCCATCGTCCGTTTGCTAGGATAATTTGGCGCATGGTGTTCTTTACTTACAATATAATGCCTCTAGCTAACATTACTAATATGTTTGGTAAATGTCTAGATAGAATTGATAAGGCAAATAAAGCTAGAATATGTATTGGAGTTTCAGCTTTATGTTGGGCAATTTGGAGATGCCGTAATAATATAATTTTTAACAAACAATTGGGTACTAATTTTTTGCAGGTTATTCGTATGGCGACGCATTGGATAGAGCTATGGGCATATCTTCTCCCAGCAGATCAGCGGGAACCCATGACTTCTGGATGCATCCGGTTGCTAACGGTTGCTCAGGACTTCTATTTCCAGGCGTCTGGCTGGCGGCACACTAGTAGATTGCAGAATGAATAGCTATTTGCTGCTTTTTGTTTTTCAATGGTTGATTCTTGTCTCAACCCTTGATGATCCATGATTGTAATAAATTGAATATTTTGAAACGTTGCAATAAAATGGCTGTGTGCATCTATTGATGCAAAGGCCGGGGCTTCGTTCCCTATTTTGAAAAAAAAATCAATTGTTCCTCCCTAGTCGGAGGAAACAGAGGAAATTTGTCCTTTTTAAGTAGTAGAGATAGATGACTTCTCATATTAATTTTTTTGTACATGATTTTGTTTGTGATGTTAATTCTTAGTTGGTTTTGCCTTTCTTATGTAGATTGTGCACTAAATGTTGATGATTTTTCTCGGTTATAATGCAAATAGAAAATTGTCCGATGTGTGATTTTATTGCCTGTATACAATGCTGACGGATGCACATGAGGATCACACTTTTATTTTGGAGCATTTGAGTAAATTTGAAGACTCTCTACCACTAGTGGCGCTCTGAACGGGGCATATGGGAGTACAGTTAAATAGATTTAAGCACAATTTTGTTTCATACCGTTGATCCTTTACGTTGAGCCTTGGTTTATGAGATGGACAAAAAACTCAGGGATCAGCTATATTCCTTAGAATTTGCATCAAGATGTGTGCAAACTTAGTCGTTCCAGCGTATCCTCGGTAACAGACACGACTTCCCTTGCAGGTACATACAGAAAAGTTTACTGTTTTGTAGTTCATCCGATGGTGCTTTTTCATGGCCTTCATATTATTTACAATGACTACCTCTTTTTCATTGGTAATTCCTCATTTATGCTGAATTCCTGGTGCCATTTGTAAAAGGACCTTGCATTTCCCGGTTTTGGATTGTTTTCCTATGTGATCATTACGGCTTCCATATGTGTTGCGGATGAATTTATTTTAATCTTACAACATTAATTTCCATTAATTAAACCATGCTTCTATATTTTCTAGGAAGTAGCGCTCGTGTTTCTGTAGAATGAGAATGTTGAAGCTCTTGATGCCAATAAGCTGATAGAAATGGAGCAAAAGAAATAGTGGTTGCTCTGATTTTGGACTGCATATTCAAAAACAGAAACGTAAGATGATGTGATCTTTGGTCTGCTATTTTATTTTAGCTGATTCTTGCCCTTATTACAGCGGGTAACTCCATGCTATCTCTTTCTTTGGTTCTTTTATTACAAGTACTAGGTTTGTGTGCCAGTTATGGTTTTCAAGTATGCATGTTATTGTGCATCAGAGCTAGACTTCCATATGATTTTTGTATCTGTAGCCTAGCATCTGTGGTATGACCGATGAGCTGATCGTGGAGAGTAGAATATGTGGAAGTTTGTACAATATAGAGAAGATTGGCGAGGAAGGATCCCTATTTGAATCAAACCAAATAAAATCAGGCTGTCCACTATGATCGCTCATTAAGTCTGTTAGTCATTTGAATTTTCTGCATGGTTTCATGACACTTCTGATATGTACTTAGTGATGTGCTGTTCAGGAGAAAAATTTTAGGCAAAATTAAAGTTGACAGGCTGCAACTAACCAACACTATGGTTTCTAGCATGCATTCAGTGTACATGGAAATTATTTTATGGGTTGTAGATTTGTATGCTCCAAAATATAAGATGTTATTACACCTAAGATATGAGTATATTGATTATAATATCATCTTATAATATCACTTCTTTTGATGTGATCCAGGTACATAGTACCGGTTATAGCAACAGACAAAGAATCCACAGTTGAGAGGTGTTTTAGAGTTTTTTCTTTGTAAAAAAGCTCTATGCTCTTGTGGCTGAATCTTATGCTCTCATGTCCGTGCACTAGCTGAAATCTCTGGCTTATTTGAGAGTAAATATGTTACCTATTTTGCAAGCTCTTTTGTTTAGACATCTCCTTTATTTATCCTGAAATCAACACTGTTTTTATGAGTTCCAATATGCCAGGCAACGCTTTGGGTAAACATATTTTCCTAGTTGTATGCTTCTGTTAATCATTGTCTGTCGTGTTGCTCTAGAGTTTTTTAAGATGAATTTGACTTTCCTAGTGACCTTGAGAACCAAACAGCATACGCCTACTCATCCGTGTGACTTCAACTAGATGGGAATCGTATTTTATCCTCCGGTTGTCCATCTAGACTGCCCTCGATGTTGAGAAGGCTTGGCCGTTAGAGAAGGAATGGAGTCTTGGCATGGATAGTAACACTGAAAACATAGATGTGTCAGGTCTGTAGTGTACCACAATGATCACGTCGTGTGACAACGCAATGCAAACAGCGAGGCAAAGCTCGCATATTCTTCTAGTACAGTAGAAGACCAGTGAGACACTGTGATCATAGAATTATCTACCAATCTGATGTTAAGAGTGTGCTAGTTTCCAGCAAAGTACACTAGGAAGAAAGACCAGCCATCAAGGGGAAAGGGGCGTTCAGAAAATGCGAATACATAATTCCTATTTACTATCCATTTGAGTAAACGCTTATCTTAATACATCTTACATTACACTGAAAGCTGCATTCTACTGATCTTCTGATGGCACACAATGCGTGTCTCTAGGCATCTTTGGATCTGCACAATATTGCAGTACTCAAGCCATCATATTTATTTGTTGTACACACAGATCTCGTTGTAGCACATGCAGATTGTAACATATACTCACCAGCTTTAACTGACATCGGAGTCGAAGATAGGGTTTCTTCCTTTGCAGATGTCACAACCTTTGAACATGGTCCATGAAACAGCAAATGGGCCACAATTCGATCAATTGGATTTGTGTCTGTTTCTGCTTCCTTCAACATATGTCTGAGATTACAAATACAAGAATCACTATGAATACTCGCACAAGAAAAGCACTATGAGCTACAAAATGCGCAGAAGGCCATCTTGCTGCATAGCGCTTTACATGCCAAAAATGAAGGTAAATACGACATGAGCTTAGGCTTGCTCCTACAAGCATGTGAAGTGTAGGTCCCCTACTACTAGCTAGGGTTTTGAAGGAATTTTAGAGTATCTCGCATATTATTGTATTTATTTATGTGGCTCATAACCAAGACGCCCTCTCACACGTTGGACAGTAATAAGGCCCCTCTTTCTAGAGCGATTGGATTCCCACCATCTTGTATGATCCTACAATCCTTAGAGCATATAGTTGTTCGACCTAGAATCACAGTGGATTCACCAATAACCCAACATGCCTAACACATATTGTGTGCGGTGACCTAGCATACCACTGCATGTGTAGTACACTATAGTCGTTGACATGACATCCACAGAACACCGTTCTGTAAATATCACATCCCTCAGAGTGGTACAACAGAAATATTGCGGGTCAATATTACAAAAGTACACACATGATTATTATTACAATACCGGAAGTTCAAGACTTCCAAAAGATCCAACTTACAAACCAAATATAAAGTGTTCAGCGGAATTTTGAGCTCAACAGTTTATTCTATAGGGTTCATGCTGCTCGGCTCCGTTAGTTACTACTAACTAGGTACTTAGTTGGTCTCATTCTCATCGACACCGTAGCGGATCTCGTAATCAACTCCTTCAACTCCTCCGGATAGATCAGGTTCCTCGTAGAACACATCTTCTTGGCATTCAGTTGCATATATTGGCACGTCTTCAGGATCCTCAGAGTCTAAGCAAGGGATCAAAGGAAAGAATGAGTAACAGTGTTACCCAACAAGTTCATTATATGCAAGGTGGGAAGTTTGATGCTCTAACTACCACCTCGGATTATAGATCCTTGGCACTATGCAGTTTTTGTAAATCTTTCTTCAAAGATTGATTTTATTTCGAAAAACTATGACAATCAGCCTTCACAGGTCATGGAGTTCCTTTCCTGTCGCGTTCGTTGCTCCTTCCTGGAACAGGGAGTAACAAGTTACACTTCTTACACTCTGCAGAGGTGCATTACTTTACCCATGAGAGATCAACTCCTTGTTGCACAACCGGGCGTACTTTCCCGTCCACAATTCCATGATGTGGGGCCCAGTAGTTGGTCCAAGCCAATCACTGCCCCCTTCGCGACCCCGCATGCCTCCTTGGTGTACACCATGCCCACATAATGAATTACGGCAATGGTTTGTACAAACCGTTATATGCCAGAACTATCGTGGGACGATGAGGGTTCCCATCCATGTGATGCATATCCTCTACGAATTACCAATTAATATGCATGCTACGAGGATAACATCCATGACCTGCACATCCGGCTTCATGCGAGAGGAAGAAGATACAGCTGACTTCTTTGTCCTATTCCAAATCTCATGGCTAACGCGTAATATACGGCGCTAGAATCCCTGATGTCAGGGGTTATTAAGTCCCTACTTGATCATCATTGTTGCAAATAGAACCCTAAGTTCTATTGCTCCATTATATCACCACTTAGGATGATATCTATGATTTCTTTATTTATGAAAATAATATTTTCTTACTTTTATAGCATATATGATAACACACAATTTGCAAATACTTTGATAAAGACTCTTCAAAGGGCATGAGCAAGTGATGAACTTGCCTTGTGATGGCAAGGTAGTGAAGTCAGATGCTTGCACTGGACCTTGAGCTTCTAGTTCTACAAAAACATCATTATTGCCCGATAAGGACAATATTTAAAGAAGCAAAATGATTATGCAAGTAATGTAATGCATTATTTAATTCTATATGCATTTTCCCTATATAAGGTGCCTTTTAATAAAGCGTTTATAAATATTAATTTTTTATATTTATTGCATATATTGAATTATTTTATTTTATTTTCCTTCGACTTTTATTGATTTAATAATTCTTTTAGGAATTATTAATGATACATTAAAATTTATTATTAAATATTTGTTTAGTATTTTTCAAAAATACTATAATATTAATATATAATGAAAGTGATTTTTATTTATTTTTATCATCTTTCAATAATTTTGTAAAATTCCATAAAGAATATATAAATTACAAAATTCTTATAAAAATTTAAATGTCCAAAATTTGATATCTTATTTTATTTGGACATAGTGGATTATTGTGAATCCAAAAATATTTTATTTATAATTTTTGGACTTTTATTTTATTTTCTATAATTTTATTGAGGTCAGGGGCATTTTGGTATTTTCCAATTGATCAAAAAAATTATTAAACAACTTGGTCTGGCCTTTTGGGCTTATTGGGCCAGTGTGGCCCATAGGGCAAGGTCAAAATACCACCCTGAGGGGTTTTGGCCCACCAGCCCATTCTCTCTGCCTCCCTCTCTCTCTCGACCTTACACTCTCCTCCTCTGACCCGACCCTGTGGCTGACGATGCCGCCACCGTCGATTCCCACTGCCGTCGGCCATTCTGGTCGCCGTCGTGGTGCGATTTGGGGTTGTCAACGACGGTCGTTCGTTCTATCCACTTGGATTTGACTCTAGGGTTTCCCCGTGGCCAGGTCCACCCCATTCCCGAACCCTACGGTTAAGGAAAGGTGTTGTCGCCACCGCCACGGTCCCGTCTGCGATGTTGTGCTGGGCTCGTGTGCTGCTGCGGCCGCCATCGTGGCTGGTGCAGGTTGCAGCGCCCCTTGGGGTGCTCCCTGTGCCGTCGCGGTTCGTCGGCCAATCTGCTTCCTCTTTGATTCGTCAGCGAGGACCTCGGGTAAGTTGCTTCTGTGGTTCTTGTTCATGCTACTACCATGAATCTCTATGCGTGTATTTAGTGGCTTCTCGTGCCTAGTGATTATGCTTTGATTAGGGTTCATCTCCTAATTAGGTTCTTGTTCTGATTAGGGTTCATAACCCCCTGTTGATCATATCCATGATGCTTTTAGATCTAATGATGATCATACTTGCGCATGAAGAATGATTGTCTGCTGTGGTTAATGATTGGTAGTGGCTTTGATGATGCTAGTTGCCTGTCAGATTTATTCTAGTGATGATTCACTATGATCCCATGCTAGTGTTTCTATGGAATCCCTGATTGGATTATGTTGTTGATCTGAGAATTTACTCTATCGGAATTCTTGTACTGACAGTAGTTTTCTCTCAGTAGTTGCTTACTGCAATTATAATGTAGGCAAGTATGAGATTATACACACTGAATCAAATCATTACATGTAATGATTTTTCTATGGATGTATAGATGCATATGATATTGATTCCTGGCACTTGGCTTCAGGAAAATGATATTTATGGGTTGTCCCTTTTATCTGTGGAAACTAAGCAAAGATTGGTTTTAGTTCATTTAAAACCTGTCCTTGTGATACCATTATGATATGGCACACAAGTGATGGAGTTTTATTTTTGGGCTTAGCTTGATAATGCTTGTGATTAATACTGGCAAGATAAAATGAAAGCTTTTCTTAACTTTCCTGCCTATGATGTTGGTCTGAGGCTCTAGGATTTAATTCCTAGTTAGTTGAGCAATAGTTTGTTTGAAACTTGTAGGATTAGAGGTGCTACTCTCTCTGGGAGATGTGCCCTGATCTGATAAGATCAAATGAAGAATGATCTAAGTTGCAAAAAAAATAACACTGAACTTAGTGATGCTGGTCTGAGAGTTTAGTGCTTGTGGTTGAGCTTGATTTCTTATCCTTATACTTGAAACCTCTAGGATAGATTCACCTCTCTTTGGTGATTATTGAGAGATCATTTCATAAAGGAACACATGATTTTGTTTAGATAATATGATGAAATCATGTGATGGTTTTATGAGGCTCACCACAAAATTTGATGTTGGTGTAATAGATTGATGATGATCTTGATCTTGATCTGCTTTTGCTGGGCTCCTGAGCTTGATCTTGAGCTTGCCTGCTCCTCCTAGCTCCTGGGCTTGACCTTGCTATCCACCAGATTCATCCCCCTCCTTATGTCACCATCCTGGTGATGTTTGGGTTGATCTGGATGGTTTGGTTTGGCTGCTGTTCTTGGTTTGGCTGCTGTCTACACTGGTTGTTCTTGTGTGATGTGTAGTGGAGTCATGCACTAGTGCTCCCCCACGGCTGTGCTGTGGTTTTTTGTGATTTGGTTGTGCTTGTGAGGTCGACAGCACACCATTTGCATGCTGGTGTGTGTCCATCTTGTGTGCCTGCTATGCACTTGTGGATAGGTTCAGAATTTTTGAACTTACCATTACTAAATTACTTTCACCTGGCTGGTGAATTGGTCCCTCTTGGCTGTCATTTGAATTCTGGCTTTGAATTTATGAAAGATGAAATCTTTCATATTGGTGAAACTTGCCCCTTTTATAAGATTTCTCAATGATGAGTTTTTCAAGTGCACTTCACTGACATATCTGAGAGAAATATACCAACACTAATCTTATTTTGTTTCTATTTAGTCTTTGTTTTGCAGGTACAAAGATAAAGATGAAGATTTAGTGTAGATTTAGATATAGGATAGTTAGTAGATATACAAATGTAATTTTCTTATTCTTTTGTAATTTTTCTTTTATAATTCTTGTAATCTTTATTTTATTCCATTGTAATAAAGATTATATTATTATTAATAAAGAATATTCTTATTCTTTACTCTTTTGTAAATTGTAAAGTTTGGAATGACTTCAGTAGGTTACATTCTTTGTAACTTGTTTATGTATTAATAATATGAAATGAATTTCATATTCAATATTGTTTTTAGATAAGATTTAAGTTATAATACTTACCTCTTAATTAATTTAAGATTCAAATCTTATATCTAAATCATTTAAATTATTATTCAAACACTTAAGTTTTAAAATTCAAACTTATTTCAAAACACACATAATTCCTTTAAGATCATATCAAAGTTTATATCAATCCTCCTTTAAGACTAAACCTAATCTCAAAGTAAGAAAGAAACATTGATCACTCAAGGTTTTATTAGGCGAAATTTTTTCCCACATTTTCTCAAATGAATGCATGCAACAATTCATATTACTAAATCTACCCTTCGTTAGGTCCTAAATACTGGGATGTTACATTGTGTATGAACTATATAAAACAGTAAACAAGACTGCACATTTCGTAAAGAAAGCGCAGCACTCCAGTGTTGATATACAATCCTCAGAGCATATACTTGTTTGACCTAAAATCAGTGGAGTCACCAATAACCCAACATGCTATTGTCCTAATACTTAATTAACCCAATTTGGCATGAAGCAATATACCTGTTTCTACTATTGGATGTGCCTTTTTCTGAAATCTCATCTTCATGTCTTTTTGACTTGTTACTGCTAGTTCTGTCGCCAGAAAGTTGTCTCTCTGAGGAACTATAAGCCAAACGAAGCAAACTGTCTCGAATGCAGAGCCGAGTGTTGGTATCCAACTGTCAAAGAGTATAATATTTAGTCAATTTATTTTACAAGACCAATCCTGCAACTGAAAACAACACATGAACATCAATAATATTTTGACAAAAGAATAAATAAATATGTTACCTTTTTTTGGAAATGGGTGATACATTGAAAACGTATCTATAATTTTTGATGCTCCATGCTTTCTTAGTATCTAATTTGCTTTACTTGTCCACACTTTGAGGTGCTTTTTACATGTTTTCTGGTACTAACCTACTAACAAGTTGCAACAGTGCCACATGCCTGTTTTCTGTTGTTTTTGGTTTTAGAAAAGTTAGTAAAGAAATATTCTCGGAATTCGACGGGACAAATGTCAAAGTCAATTACTTTCCGTGGGGAACAAGAAGTCCACAGGAGAGCCGGAGGGGCCAGGCAGAGGGGCCAAACCTACCCCAGGCACGGGTGGGCCCTACCCCGCGCCTGGCTAGGGTTTGGCGCCCCTGGCCGCCGCCTCGGTCTCCCCCTTCGCCTATAAGAAGCCCCCGATGCAGAAACCCTAAGGACCCGATCAAATATCCACGAAACCAGCTATAGCCGCCGCCACCATCGTCCCTAGATCAGGGGGATCTGAAGTTCTTCCCGGCACCCTGCCGGAGGGGAGATCATCCCGGAGGCCTTCTCTCCAGTATGATGCGTGAGTAGTTCCACCTTGGACTATGGGTCCATGTAGTAGCTAGATGGTTGTATCACCTCCTTTGTGCTTTCATGTATAGATCTTGTGAGCTCCATTCATGATCAAGATCTAATCTATTTGTAATCATGCATGTTGTGTTTGCAGGAATCCGATGGATATTGAGATTATTATGTTGGTTTGATTAATGGTTTTGTCTTTATGATTCTATCATGTATGTGTTGTTTGTGATCTTGCATGCTCTCCGTTGTTAGTATCTATCTTGGCCAAGTAGTTGCTAGTGACTCCAAGAGGGGGTATTTATGCTCGATAGTGGGTTCATGCCTCTGCTTTCACAGGGAAGTGATAGAAATCTCTTCGGTTGTAGATGTGTTGTTGCCACTAGGGAGAAAACAACGGTCTCTTGTTCATGGAACATGTGGACTGTTTACCTTACACACTTTGCTTAAAGCAGTTGTTTGTTGCTTGCAACTTAATACTGGAGGGGTTTCGGATGATAACCTAAAGGTGGACTTCTAGTCATAGATGCAGTTGGATGGCGGTCTATGTATCTTGTTGTATTGCCCAAACGAATCTCATAGGATCTTTATGACTAGTAATTGCATTGTTATGCCTTGCTCAGTTCCTGTCAATTTCCCTATTGTAATTTGTTTACCCTTCATGCCATGTTGTTTATCTAAGGAGAGCACCTCTAGTGAACTATGGACCCCCGGTCCAATCTTTACCATTGATACATCTTCCACTATTACTTGTTTACTTGCTGCAAACCATTACCTTCCACACCACACGTTTAATCCTTTGTTACGGCAAACCGGTGAGCTTTACAACCTCACTGATTCATTGGGGCAAAGTCTTGAGTTTGTGTTGTGCAGGTCTCCGTGTTGCTTGCAACACCTGTGTGACGGTTCCTTCCTCCTTCTGGTTCGATAACCTCGGTCTCAACTGAGGGAAAACTTGTTTCTTGCTCTTCACACCCTATGCTTGGGGTTACAAACAAAGTGCCGCATCGAGCATCATCAAGGCTTTTCTGGCGCCGTTGCCGGGGAGGCCAAGGACGTCTTCACTAGGGGAGTCCGTCACTTCCTTTCTCTTTACTTTGTTTTTAGTTTGCTTTGTTTCTTTTTCTTGGTTTTGTTTGCCTCTGTCCAAAAAACCCAAAAAAATTAGTCTAGTTTGGTTTGCTTGCTTTATTCAAAAACACAAAAAAATATTTCCTGCTCTAGCTGCTGCTGCTATTTTTGGCTTTCCCACCTTTGCCAAAATGAACTCTGCTGAGAACACCAAGTTGTGTGACTTCACTAGCACCAACAACAATGATTTCCTAAGCACTCCTATTGCTTCACCTTCTCCTGATGCTATTGATATGCATGGTTCCATTACCAAACACATTACAGATGCTCTTGTGAAAATTAAGGAAGAGAAGCTAAAACACAAAGCTTATATTCCTAGGAAAGTAGAAGATAGTTGGGAACCCATTATTAATATGCAAGTGAATGACTTTGACCTCGAAGCTTCATGTGATCTTGGTTCTAGTGTCTCTATTATGCCTAGGAAGATTTATGAAATGCTTGATTTGCCACCTTTGGAAGATTGTTATTTGGATGTCCCACTCAATGATAATGCTAAGAAGAAACTCATGGGGAGTATTAATTATATTCTCATTATGGTTAACAATGCTTATGTCCCTATTGATTTCTATGTTTTGGATGTTGAATACAATGCTTCTTGTCCTATTAATCTGGGAAGACCTTTTCTTAGAACAGTTGGTGCCATCATTGATATGAAAGAAGGCACAATTAAATATCATATTCCATTAAATAAAGGTATTGAACACTTCCCTATGAGGAGAGAGAAGTTGCTTTTTTATCCTCCTTTGAAAGCAAGATTTGATGTTAATGCTTCTTCATTTGAAAATACTTGATTCTTCTTGCTTCTTGTACCTAACTTAAAGGCGTTAAAGAAAAGTACTTGTTGGGAGATAACCCAAGAGTTTCCTTGAGTCTTGGAAGTTATTACTTTAGTAATGACCTCTCCTTCTCCTTTTTGTTTGCTTTTTATGCCAAGAATGACCTCTAATGAGAGGGAAGTGAGATTTGGGGAGTTGCTGTAAAAGGATCTAAACATTTTAAAGCTCAAAGTGGTCATTTACTAAAGTGGTAAAACCATTTGTAAAAGGTTTCATCTCATAAACCAAATATTATGCTAAGGTATATTTTATGTTGTTGAAAATATCTTTTAGCAAAGCAATAAATTTATATGGTTCATCAAATATGTTCTTAATTCACAAAAAATGGTGTTTAGGGTCAGAAGGTTTGAATCAAATCATTTCCCAAAGGCTTTACTCAAAAATTATTTCTAAACCATAAACAATATTTTTATTTGACTAGAAATGTGCTAATCCCAATATTTATTCCTTAACTTCACCAAATACATTTTTAAATCCATAAGTTTGTTCCTAGGGTCAGTAGGTTCAAAACAATCCATTTTGCAAAGATTTCACCTTAAAAATATATCTAGAACTATTTTTATATTCAAACTATGCCTACACAAGTTTCTGCAATTTCAACCAATTTTCCAGAAGCAAAACAGTAAACAAAGTGCATGGTTGCAAAGTACTTGTTCTGCTGAATCCATTGAAATAAAATTTGCAAAATTTGGACGTGTAGAATTAAAGTTATGAATTTTGCAAGTTTGCAAATCTAATAGAACATTTTCTGTTTTTAAATCGAAATCAGTGCCACGCGTCTTAATATTACTGGTCCATACCGCTTCGGGTGGATCGAGCTGCGCAGGCCGTCAGATCTAACTTAATCGCACGGATCATATCACTCAATAACGGTTCGTTATATGATCTATCCTAACCACTGGATCTACATCCAACGGACGAGGTCGCTTTGGTCAAGGACTGGCGGCGCTGGCGCAGCGGCGAGCGGCGGAGTGCTCAGCTGTCGCTCAACTGTCGTTGCCGGCAAACAAGAAAGGCAGAGGTGCTCACCGTGCTCGCGCGGTTGTGGTGAAGCTCAACGTAGCGGTTGTTCGTCAAGGGGCGCACGGGAATAGTGGCTATTGCTCGCCGGAGTTCCTGGCGTCGTCGGGTCCGTCTGCTCGCTGTCGGAGGCGAGTTGCAGGCCAAGCCAACGCAGAATATCGACTAACTTAGATGCGCGCAAAGATGCTGAATACGTGAGCATCAAAGCTAGGGAAAGGGGAGGTCGGGTTTTACCAGGGGCTTCGCCGGAATAGTGGCAGACGTCGGTGGTGTTCAGGCGAGCTTGTTGCCGACGTTGTGGAGCGGGCACGGCCAAGCGGTTGGCACTGGGAGATGCAGGAGACGATGAGGAGCATGTACTTGTGGCCGGGGAGGCCAGGGGCGGTTGGACGGTGCCAGAATTGACTGGATAAGCTCGTCGGAGACAGTGTGTTCGAGCAAGCGATTGGGGCAGCCTGGAGGCAGAGAGGAGACGGCGCTTGGGGAAAAGAGAGAGGAGGAGTGGGCGTATAAGGGCGCGTCATTGCTGTCGACAATAACTCGTGCATTCATTCGAATTTACAAGGATTTACAAGCGGTAGAAACGGCGAGTGCGAGGGGGAAAACGGCCGGCGCGGGTGAGAACGATGAACAGGCAAGTGGGGCCTGGCTGTGTGTGAGAGAGGGAGAGAAAGAGTGGGGCCGAGCGTTCAGCAACTCTGTGGGTGAGCGCGTGGGTGAAAAACGTTTCGTCAGAGGGGGAGTAGGTGGGCTGCGAGTTGGGCTAGGTTGGGCCTGATGGGTTGGGTTGCTCTGTTTCATTTTTTTATACTGAAATGCTTTTTCTTTTTCTATTTTGAATTTCTGTTTTGATTTTAATTCAAACAATTAAAACTCCAAATGAATTCAAACTTCCACCAAACTTTAGGTATAGTTTAATTCTGTTTAACAACATAATCCAAAGTCCAACATAAAATAATTCTTTTTAGGATTTATTATTTATTAAAAATAAATAAAAGGGCTTTAGTCTTTATTTCAAATAGGATTCAAATATGTTTAAAACTCTATTTGACTTTCTAAATTTTTCCAAAACCTTTTCAGTAGGTTTTATTAAAAACATAACACTTTGAAATAAAATACTTTATTAAGTTTTAATGCTCATTCAAAATAGGAAATAGTCTATACTTGAATGAAATTTGTATATAAATAAATCCTCATGGTTTTATTTAAATAAACCTTTACTATTTTTATCAAACAAAATATTTTAATTTAAATGCTTGGCCAAGATTTAATTTGGCTCTTTTAAAAATAGTCCTTATTAATTATTTCTACCTTTGCTTATAAAAACCATATCTTTTTATTTAAAGATCCAAAAATGGTAATTCCAACTATTATAACTTTATTTATTATTTGTTTATCTTTGTAAATCCCTTTAGGATTCTATTTGATCAAAATAGGTTATGATGTTTCCATTTGGAATCAAAAAATTTCTTCTCACCCTAAATTTCAACAATTGTTTAATTTGTTTATTTATTTTTCACATTTCAAAATTTGGAATTTTTTTGGATATGACAGGCTACCACCCTTAAAAGAAATCTCGTCCCGAGATTTGGGAAGGCTAGGGTTACATGTTGGCTTGAAGACAACTAGGGTACTACCACCCTTAAAAGAAAGTCTCATAGGGTTACATTGATGGTTCACTTGACTATGGGTTCAACACTTGATATCCAGACAAGGGATCCTTATTTGACTCTTCTGAGTTAACTAGTTCCTGACATCCACTTCTTCTATCTCTTCAAAGTTCCCATCCATGTCAATGTGGTTCACATGTCCTTTTTGGGTCACATTGGAGTCATTTCCATTGGATCTTCTAGCATCCTTTTTCTTTTTCTTCTTAGGACAGTCTGATGCATAGTGTTCAAGTTCCTTACAATTATAGCACTGCAACTGGCTAATGTCTTTCTTCCTGAAAGTGTCATGTTGGTTCTGACCAAGGTCATCTCCATTGTCAGTATCATTTCCATTATTATCACTTCCATTGTTGTTGTGGTGATACTGATGCGGTTCAGAATCTTCATTGTTCTTTTTGAATGAACGCTTCTTTTGTGATGATCCTGAGTGATACTTGAGTTTATGTTTCCTCTTTCTGTTCTCAACTTGATTCATCTTGTTTTCCAAAATGGTGGCTTTGTCACAGATTGTTTGATAAGTTGGGACATAGGCAACATATAGCTGCAGGTTCAACTCATCATTAAGTCCTTCAAGGAATTTCTCCTTTCTCTTAGCGTCTGTGTCAACTTCATCCGGTGCATAGCGTGCCAGATTGTTGAACTCTTCAATGTACTCAGCCACACTGAGGTGACGCTGTTTCAGATTGTGAAACTCCTTTTTCTTCAAGTTCATCACTCCAGATGAGATGTGAGTTATATGGAAACCATCCTCGAAAATAGCCCAAGTCACATCCTCAAGGGGAGTGGTGATCTGAAAGTTGTCCCACCATGTTGCTGCTGGTCCTTCAAGCAGGTGTGATGCAAACCTAACTTTTTCTTTGTCGGTGCAGCCAATAGTCACTATATTCACCGAATGTAACCAATCATTGGCTACCATTGGGTCAGTTGTTCCAGGGAACCTTGCAGGCCTTAGTTTCAAAAACCTGGTGAGCATATCATGTGCTGGAGGATTATTCTGATTGTTGTTGTTGTTGTTGTTCTGATTCTGATTTTGCAGGAACTATGTCATCATCTGCATTATTTCAGCTTGAGCTGTCAACAACTGCTGCATCTCGGGAGTGACATTGTTGTTTTGGTTGGGGTTGGCACGACGGGGAGGCATCTGTTAGTTTGATAGGGATAAGTAATGACAGATAGGCATAAGGAAGTTCTAACACACAACTCAAAACAACCAAGTTCAATCAAACAATCAATCAATCAACAAGCAACTATCCACTTAACAACTTATGAGCTTAACTCATGAGTTGAAGGAAACAACAAGTTTTCTTGAAATGATTAACTTGGTATGGTCATACCTCATAGGTCAATATGATCCATACACTAACATGATATCAATGTTTTGGTAGGCAATCTAATGTCTCTTGGTTCTCACTTGTAGTCATTAGTGAAATCCTTGGTGAAACTAAAATTGAAGTCATTGGTCATGGTGAAGGCTTTGTCCATCAAGTTAAAAAGGAAGAGATGTAGAATCAAAACCAAAAGGTTGAGGAAAGAGTTTACAAGATTGTTTGTAAATAAGTTTTTGGAACAAATACAACTCCTATTTTTCTAAGGGGTTTTGTCCAATCCTAGGGTTACAATCCTATAGGCAACACAGTGCTCTGATACCATCTGTAAGGTTCCCAACCTTTAATAAGGTAGAGATCCCTGTGTTTACGATGCTAGTCCCTGGATCAATAGCTAGCATCCACAGTTAAGATGTAATATCAAGATACAAAGGTCATAATACAACTTTATAACCAGAAATAAAATAATTTATTACATCTTACATAGCTCATTTGGCTATCTCATTACAATGCAGCAGAATATAACAATAGCATGGGGTCCTTCATCTTCAAAGTGCCACAGGCAATCATGTTGGTTATAGACTTGTAATCCTATTCAACACACTTCACTAACATCAAACAAACCTGCAACATAATAAGTTGCAGCCACAAGGGTCAATACATTTGAATTGTATTGGCAAGTTTCACTACTATGTAGAAATAATTGGATCCTATCGTTACATGCATATTTGGCTAAGTAGGGTTTAGGCTCATTTGTAGAAAGCAATATAGTTTTATCCTATCCTTTTGAAAATAGTTTTGATCTTTTGTCAAATCTTTCTGAACTCCTTGGAAAACTCCAAGTACTTCTAATCCCTTGTTGTCACCATCAAGTTTTACTTTGAGAAATTGGAACGTCGAGATCTTCCATAGCTTCAGGCCTTAGTTGCTCAGAATTGTCCATAACCGGGGACACGGCTAAGTACTTAGAATTTTTGATCTTCTGC
The DNA here is from genome assembly GCA_023614405.1 of Avena insularis. Lineage (NCBI taxonomy): Eukaryota > Viridiplantae > Streptophyta > Magnoliopsida > Poales > Poaceae > Avena > Avena insularis. The sequence continues at coordinate 120,279,857 of CM042689.1, read as the reverse complement.
AGAAGTTGTACACTTTACCCACATGACACAATCTCGTCTTGATGCCACCAGTGGCCGCTCGATAAGTACTCACCAAAATGGAGTACTGGCAGATCGAGAATGTGACAAAGTCTTTCCATAGGAGTCCTCCCAATACACAATGCTAGCTTGTCTACCAGGCACCAATGTAGGGATATATTTCCATACACAATTCTAGTTAACCTGAAGATGACAATGCATGGGTCTTCCACTATGTAGTTGACTAAGCCAGAGCCCATTTAGCATGTGGCTGTACACGGAAGCCACTCTACGAGAAACTTGTTAAATCTCTAAGTCCCTGGGTGGTTTCCTTCTAGTGCATATACAAAAAGATAGCCATATAAACATGGTTCCCTTTGTTGCCACCTTGTCCAAAACTTGAGTATCCTCTTTCCACCCAGGTGGTTCATTGAGTACTTGTTTTATTATATAAAACATATATTTCTCCAACACTTCATATAATCATATCATGTATCCCATCCCAAATATATAGCAGGGCTAAGCATACTACAACTACAATGTTTTCACTAAGGGAGATATAAGGATATCCTATTAGGACATAGCATAGCATAGTAATATAGTAGCCCTATCATGCATACTACAAAAATACCACTAAGTGTAATGAAAATAGTAGGACATGGATGATAGTGTCACTTGCCTTTTTAGTAGAGAATGTTGGTTCACTCCTTGATCTTGCAAATATCACACTCTTCTAACTTCACTACAATTCAATCAAGCAAACACATTTTCAAACCAACATTCAAACAATTTATCACACATAAAATAATAGAACCAAGGCAATGCATGCAAGCATGCAAAAGATGGTTTTATTTAGAAAAGTGGTTCTATCAGGCTCTAAACATTTTAAAACTCAAAGTGGTCATTTACTGAAGTGGTAAAACCATTTGTAAAAGGTTTTCATCTCATAAACCAAATATTATGCTAAGGTGATATTTTATGTTGTTGAAAATATCTTTTAGCAAAGAAATAAATTTATATGGTTCATCAAATATGTTCTTAATTCACAAAAATTGGTGTTTAGGGTCAGAAGGTTTGAATCAAATCATTTCCCAAAGGCTTTACTCAAAAATTATTTCTAAACCATAAACAATATTTTTATTTGACTAGAAATGTGCTAATTCCAATATTTATTCCTTAACTTCACCAAATACATTTTTCAATCCATAAGTTGGTTCCTAGGGTCAGTAGGTTTAAAACAATCCATTTTGCAAAGATTTCACCTTAAAAATATATCTAGAACTATTTTTATATTCAAACTATGCGTACACAAGTTTCTGCAATTTCAACCAATTTTCCAGAAGCAAAATAGTAAACAAAGTGCATGGTTACAAAGTACTTGTTCTGCTGAATCCATTGATATAAAATTTGCAAAATTTGGACGTGTAGAATTAAAGTTATGAATTTTGTAAGTTTGCAAATCTAATAGAATATTTTCTGTTTTTAAATCGAAATCAGTGCCACGCGTCTTAATATTACTGGTCCATACCGCTTCGGGTGGATCGAGCTGCACAGGCCGTCAGATCTAACTTAATCACACGGATCATATCACTCGATAACGGTTCGTTATATGATCTATCCTAACCACTGGATCTACATCCAACAGACGAGGTCGCTTTGGTCAAGGACTGGCGGCGCTGGCGCGGCGGCGAGCGGCGGAGTGCTCTGTCAGTGTCGTTGCCGACGAACCAGGAAGCAAGAGGGGGAACGGAGGTGCTCACCGTGCTCGCGCGGTTGTGGTGAGGCTCAACGTAGCAGTTGTTCGTCAAGGGGCGCACGGGGATAGTGGCTATTGCTCACCGGAGTTCCTGGCGTCGTCGGGTTCGTCTGCTCATTGTCAGAGGCGAGGTTGCAGGCCAAGCCAACGCAAAATATCGACTCAGTTAGATGCGCGCAAAGATGCTGAATACGTTAGCATCAAAGCTAGGGAAAGGGGAGGTCGGGTTTTACCAGGGGCTTCGCCGGAGTAGTGGTAGACGTCGGTGGTGTTCAGGCAAGCTTGTCGCCGACGTTGTGGAGCGGGCGCGGCCAAGCGGTTGGCTCTAGGAGATGCATGAGACGATGAGGATCATGTACGTGTGGCCGGGGAGGCAAGGAGAGGTTGGACGGTGCCGGAATTGACTGGAGAAGCTCGTCGGAGACAGTGTGTTCGAGCAAGCGATTGGGGCAGCCTGGAGGCAGAGAGGAGACGGCGCCTGGGGGAAAAGAGAGAGGAGGAGTGGGCGTATAAGGGTGCGTCATTGCTGTCGACAATAACTCGTGCATTCATTTGAATTTACAAGGATTTACAAGCGACAGAAACGGCGAGTGCGAGGGGGAAAACGGCCGATGCGGGTGAGAACGATGAACATGCAAGTGGGGCCTGGCTGTCTGTGAGAGAGGGAGAGAAAGAGTGGGGCCGAGCGTTCAGCGACTCTGTGGGTGAGCGCGTGAGTTAAAAACGTTTCTTCAGAGGGGGAGTAGGTGGGCTGCGAGTTGGGCTGAGTTGGGCCTGATGGGTTGGGTTGCTCTGTTTCATTTTTTTTATACTTAAATGCTTTTTCTTTTTCTATTTTGAATTTCTGTTTTTATTTTAATTCAAACAATTCAAAATTCAAATGAATTCAAACTTCTACCAAATTTTAGGTATAGTTTAATTCTGTTTAACAACATAATCCAAAGTCCAAAATAAAATAATTCTTTTTAGGATTTATTATTTATTAAAAATAAATAAAAGGGCTTTAGTGTTTATTTCAAGTAGGATTCAAATATGTTTAAAACTCTATTTGACTTTCTAAATTTTTCCAAAACCTTTTCAGTAGGTTTTATTAAAAACATAACACTTTGAAATAAAATATTTTATTAAGTTTTAATGCTCATTCAATATAGGAAATAGTCTATACTTGAATGAAATTTGTATATAAATAAATCCTCATGGTTTTATTTGAATAAACCTTTACTATTTTTATCAAACAAAATATTTTATTTTAAATGCTTGGCCAAGATTTAATTTGGCTCTTTTAAAAATAGTCCTTATTCATTATTTCTACCTTTGCTTATAAAATCCATATCTTTTTATTTAAAGATCCAAAAATGGTAATTCCAACTATTATAACTTTATTTATTATTTGTTTATCTTTGTAAATCCCTTTAGGATTCTATTTGATCAAAATAGGTTTTGATGTTTCCATTTGGAATCAAAAAGTTTCTTCTCACCCTAAATTTCAACAATTGTTTAATTTGTTTATTTATTTTTCACATTTCAAAATTTGGAAATTTTTGGGATGTGACAAATGCGCGCATTTATTAACATAAAATGTTTAATGTTTATACCCGGCCTCTGCATAACCAAGATGCACACAGCCATATGAACAATAGAACTAGGGAAAAAAGTAGACAAACATTACAAAAAGGCACTATCGAAATAATTGTCTTCAAACTAAGGTCGATCAATCCTCAAATCACGCGGCCATCCATGTCGGGAGAAATATCCCTCGCCGTGTCCTCCAATCGCGTACATCCCTCCACAAATATGTCGCAAAACTCCATGTGTTGGAGAATAGTCCATGATCGGAGAATAGTCGTGGCTCGATAAATAACTTGTAGAGGAGAAGACACAATGTTATTAAAAATCTTGTCATTTCTACAAAGCCATAGAGAACATATAATGGCAAGCTCTCCCACCGTAAACAAAGTTATGTACTTATCAACTGAACATGGAGGAGATAAACCAGAAGCTATTTGGATGAATGACCATATAGAGCGAGCAAATTTGTAATGGAATAATAAATGACGAATTGTCTCATCTTGATGACAAAAAACGCATTGTGTACTTCCATGCCAATTTCTCTTTGCAAGATTATATTATGTTAGAATTACCCCTTTCCGTAGATACCATGCAAATATCTTCGTCTTAAGGGGTATTTTCATTTTCCAAATTTTACTATTATCATCGACCCAGGATATCAGGTTGGACCAAAGCTCTATATAGTGAGCCAGCATAAAATTTACCACTTTCTAGTAATTTCCATTTGAACATGTCAACACCATTCGACAATTGTATTGTGGATAATCGTAATAGTAGGTTGTTCCAAGATACCAGTCGAGGCCCAATGAGACTTCTTCTGAAAGACACATTAGGAGGATTGTCTTCCATCACTATGGAAATTGTATCCCCTTTGTGTCTAACAATCGAATGTAGAGCTGGATATTGTTCGCGAAGAGTACTTTGGCTAAGCCATTATCTTCCCAGAACCTAACCTGTGATCCATCCTTAATCTCAAAAGCACGAAAATGAAAGAAATGTTTTTTGGTGGCCATAAGACCCGCCCAAAAATGTGAATCACCGGGTTTCCAAACCACTGGAGACACAGCTTTGGACCCCACATATTTCCTCCATAACATGGTTTGCCAAACATCATCTTCTATAAGTAGTTTAAAAAGCCATTTGCCCAGAAGCGCGGTGTTTTTGACATGCAAATCGTGTATGATCGGTCCACCAAACTCCTTCGGGTGGCAAACCACATTCCATCTGGTTAGTCGGTATTTCTTTTTCTCACTATCCCCTTGCCAAAAGAATCTTGAACGGAAATAATTCACTTTGTTCAAGACCCCTTTTGGTAATTGGAAAAACAAAATCATATACAGTACCATGTTAGTAAGTACTGAATTTATGAGTACTAGTCTTCCACCAAGGGATAACAATTTACCTTTCCAACTATTAAGACATTTTTGTAGCCTTTCCTCAACAAGTTTCCATTCAGTAATTATGAGACACCGATAATGAATCGGTATTCCCAAATAGTTGATTGGAAATTGCCCCTAACCACAGCCGAACAGTTCAGCATATAGGTGGGCCTTGTTTTGGGCCTCGCCAAAACAATACAAATCACTCTTATGGAAGTTTATTTTAAGCCTAGATAGCTGCTCGAATGTTAATAAAATTAATTTCAGATTCTTAGCCTTCTCCAAATCATGTTCCATAAAAAGGATTGTGTCATCAGCGTATTGAAGAATAGAGATTCCATCATCAATAAGATGCAGAACTAATCCTTCAATTTGACCATCAGCCCTTGCTCTCTCAATAAGGATAGCCAATATCAACCACTATATTAAATAGTAAAGGCGATAATGGATCCCTTTGTCTCAATCCTTTCTTGATCTAGAAGTATTTGCCAGTATCTTCATTTACTTTAATGGCAACACTACCCCCAGACACAAACGACTAAATAAGAGCACGCCACTCCTCAGAAAAACCTTTCATGTGGAGTGTTTGCTGGAGGAAAGACCAATTAACTTTGTCGTATGCCTTCTCAAAGTCAATCTTGAACAATACACCATTTAATTTTTTTGAGTGTAGTTCATGGATTGTTTCATGCAGGATTACAACACCATCTAGGATATTTCTTCCTTGCATGAATGCAGTTTGAGACGGACTAACAATATGGCCAGCAATTGAGTTTTGTCTAATCGTGGCAACTTTAGTAAAAATCTTAAAGCTAACGTTAAGCAAGCAGATTGGACGATACTGTTGTATACGTTCTGCATTGTTAACCTTAGAAAGTAAATTTATATTGCCAAAGTTTAGTCTAAAGAGATCCAATTGACCGACTTGTAAAAACCCAAACAAATTCATCAGGTCCAACTTGATAACGTCGCAGAATTTTTGGTAAAATTTCGCTGGGAAGCCATCAGGCCCTGGCACTTTGTTATGTTCCATTTGAAAAACCGCTTTCTTGACCTCTTCCTCGATATATGAGGCAGTTAGAAAGCTGTTTTCTTCATCAGAAACCTGGGGGATATCGGTCGTTTGGAACTCATCCAGAGAGAATGAATTTTCCGCTAGAGCCCCAAACAAGGATTCATAATAAGCTATGATATATGTCTTTAGTTGCTCATGTCCCTCAATTATACCTTCATCCTGAATTAGAGAGTGAATAAGTTTCTTCTTATGCTTGCCATTGGCAATAACATGGAGGTACATTGTATTCGCATCTCCTTTCAGAATGAATTTTGCTTTAGAGCGTTGGTACCATTTGAGTTCCTCCTCGCGCAGAAGTCGTGCTATTTTGTATTCGATTGGCTTTTAAGCTCAATTTCTTGTGCAGTTAATGGCCTGACCTCTGCGGAAGCCTCTAAGTCATCAATTATAGATGTTAGGCGTATTTTTTCGTTTTTTAGGATCCCAGCTATGTGCTTGGCCTAGCCATGAAGGAACTTGCGTAAAACACGTATTTTGTTATTCCATCGTTGGATAGGCCTTTGGCCACCGACCAGTTTCTTCCAAATAGCCTTAACCATCTCGTAAAAACCATCACGGATCATCCATCCGATTTTAAATTTAAACTCATTCTTAGACTTCCGTGGCGGTGATCTAAAAGATAAAAGTAAAGGAGCATGATCCGATAAAGCATCAATACGCTCTAGAGTGCGGACAGTTACCATAGAGAACTTATGTTCCTAGTCTGTATCCATAAGCACTCTATCTAGTTTTTCGTATGTTGGCTCCGGAAGACTAATAGCCCATATAAATTTCCTTCCTAACATTGTAACCTCTCTTAAGTCCAGACTGTCAATAACAGCATTGAACAGAGAAGGCCAATGTTTATCAAAACAGCCACGACTTTTCTCGTGAGGGAATCTAAGCAAATTAAAATCCCCTCCTATAAGAATAGGATATGGATTGTCCTTTGACAAATTCACAAGCTCTCGTAAAAAGTCAGCTTTATAAACATCTTGGACGGCCCCATATACGGCGACTAAATACCATGTGAAATTGGCAGCCTTGTTACGGATATGGAGTTTTGTAAAAAAATCTCCCACCGAACTAGCTAAAACTTCCATAGTATCATCTCGAACACCTAACAGGATCCCCCCAGATCGACCACGCAGCGGACGTGATATCTATGTAAAGTCCACTCCACCAGAAAGGCGATTGAGTAGAGCTTGTAAAAAATCTCGTCTACCAGTCTCAAAAATACCCAGAAAATCCAAATTATGGTCTATCACACAATCAGCAAAGAATAAATGTTTAGCCAAGTCCCGGAGACCTCTGCTATTAGAAAACATTCCATTCATTGAGAAACTATAGGAGATTTGGATACACGGGATCTCTTGCGTGACCGCTGGCTCTTTGATTTTCGACCAGAAGCTTTCAGCTCATACATAGGGGCAAGCCCAATCTCATCAAAGTCCACCTCCGACACTTCACAACTAAGTGAGAAAGGAGTTGACCATCTACTGTGGCATGCAATTCCTCCTCCTCGGTTAGTGAAGCATTAGAAATAACACCGACCTTAGGAGTAACCGTTAAACGGTCAACCTCCATGTGTCACAAAACATTAGAAGAAAAAGATACATCATGTACAGAGCTACCCAAACTAATGCCAACATTGGATAGTTTAGAATAAATAACAGGAGTAGAAAAGGACAAAAAGGATTTCAAAGAACTTATTATACCTGTCAAATCTAAGTTCTTCTCCGCCTTACGCCGCATGGCCTTGACCATGGAGTCCTCATCAGTCACAGACGCCCCAGAGGCATCGACTCCATGGCACGCGCTCCGCCTGAAAGGAGTACCACTCCCCTGCGCAGCAACTGGTGAAGCATCACCAGGAGAAGAAACCCGTACTAGAGGACGAGGCAACCCAGACCCCTCTTGGGTCCGGTCGCCCCCATCGACCACCGAGGTCTCATGACCCACCAAGGGAGGCCATCCGTCCAGATGCGTCTCAAGGTCCTCAATGACCAGGTAGACACGGCCATCCACCACGTTGCGGTCAGCCAACCCCTCCTGGGTCGGACCTAGCACAACATCATCCTCAAGCTAGTCACGAACGTCGCGGTCAGCCAACCCCTCCTGGGTCAGCTTCCACAAACTCTTCGAAGGAACAACCTCCTCAAGTACCGGCCGAGAACCATCAACATGGATGGATCTACCCAAAATATGCGTTATGGACCTTGCTGGCGAAGCAGAGCAAGACCGCAGCACAGGGGCAGAAGCAGAACGAAGAGCCTCTTGTAGCTGAGCCGAAGAAACATGAGTCGCCGAAGGAGAACCCTTTCCGCGAAGAGGGGAATCCAAAGGAAGTGTGTCAAGGAGTTGCCGTCCCCGCGGAGTAACCGGATTAGCATTAAAAGGAGTGACAGCAAACACCCTCTACACCCCCTAACTGGAAGATGCAGGCCGGAAGTACCCTGAACAGCCGAGGAAGAACCAGAACCCACCCCCTGAGTGGAAGTAGTCGCATCATAAGTATCCGTAGCATCCTCAAAAGTCTTCCCATTGGCATCATCATCCATGTCATCATCTCATTTTCTCCACAAGAAAGGGACAACCTCTGGTTCCGAATTATAACCCTCAAGTTCAATCCGGAAACGAAACTCAAATACCTTATGCTTGACCACAGCATCAGACATAATATAGTGGCCAAGGGAATCCTTCAGCTTGAGAAAAACCTTCGTATCAAACATCTCCACAACAATACGAACCACCCCTGCTTCCGCGGACTGAATAAATCCACATCAAGAGTGTTCCCCATGAGTCCTCCAATAGCCCACAAACCCTAAAAAGAGTGCAATATATGGGGTACCCCCTCAGCATGGAGCCAAACCTGCTGCATCTCAAACTTATGTGGCACCTCCTCCATCCTATAAACCGACAAGGTCAGCTGAGTGGTACTAAGAGGTACAGTCATCAGGATTCCATCAACCCTGTCCAAATCCACAAATGATGGGAAGCTCACTAAGAAAGCAGAATCTCCATAAGGCAACGCCTCCTACTTCCACTGAACATGCACCTGGCACCGCCTGGCAACCTACCTCTGAACGACCTCCGCTGAAACCATCGGGCCAGTAACTCGTACCAGAGCAATAGGGGTCTGACTACGCGCCAGATAATCCTGAGTCACCGCATCCAGGATCTGAGTGAATAGAGTCTGCTCGCTGCCAATACCAGTAATATACGGAGTCATGCGTGGCTGCTTCAGCACCGGACACCTCAAGGTGGGATGTGCAACGTAATCACAAATATAGCAATAGTGGACCGCCTTACAATCCTTAGTCGCATGTGTATTAACCGCACACTTCCAGCAACGGACAATTTTTTTATTCTTCTTACTGACATCAGCCACAGTCGGTCCCTCTGGAGCCCGTGAAGTGACAACCGGCGGCTGGCTCAGCTGCTGATCCTGCAGGGTGTACTGCTGCATGAAAGGAGCGACATAAGGCCCGGGCACCTGCATCTGTGGAACCCCATACTGCTGGAAACCCTGCTGTTGAGGATGAAGCTGCTGATCCGAATGGGTTTGAATGACCTGTGGCTGAACCCCTCATGTCTGTGGCTGCTTCTTATTCTTTTTCCTCTTCGGAATAGCAGACGTCGCAGCGCCCACTCCCACGGAAAACGGCTGCGCTGCGACAGAGCCACACCCGACTGATCTCCGGTGTATCCTCCATGGAACATAGGGCCAGGTGCTACCCCCGGCATGAAAGTCGCGGTCGGCTGACCGGCGAACGGAGTTGGCGTCCCGTGATATGGCTATTGCAGTGGCTGAGGCGAGACATCATGGAGCGCATTGAAGTAGGCCGCGGGGGGCCTAAACTAAACCCCCGGCGGAAGCTGCGGAGGACCCGACGCCGACTGGAACACATTCGTCGAGGCAGGAGCGTGCGCCGGACCGTGCCCGGGCGCAGCAGCCTACCCCGAAGGAGCTGATGCCGGCACAAGAGGCCTCATCGCTGCAGGGGCACTGTCTTGGTGGGAGGCACAGGAGCCCCGCGCGGCACTGGCGCAGAGGGAGGCCCCTAGGGTTAGCGCCTTGGCCCCGTCCCGCCATCCCAGTAGAGGAGACGACTGCGACAAAGGATCTGCCCGGCGAACGCAAATGGCCAGAGGACGACGACGGCGAAACTTGACGATCCGAGGCGATGAAGCGGGGCGATGCAGGCGACAGTTTGGCAGAAGACAGGAGGTTTGAGAATTCCCGACGCCAGGCCCGCTAAAGACGATTAGCGATACCTGTCCAGGAGCACTGTGGAACTGACTCCAACACGGTGGGACCTCCTAGTGGGCCCACTCCCGCGTTATCCGAAACCGCCACGTCCAACCGCGGTGAAAGCGGATCCCGTCGCCCCTAGACCGCGTGATCGACGGCTGCAGCCATGAAGACCCCAAGCACCGGCGGCGCCGACGCTCTCCGCGGCGGAAGGGGACCCTTCCAAGGATAAACCCTAGGTGCCCAACGCAGAAGAAGCCCCACGGGCGACGCCACCGACCCACCTCGACCCGCCAGAGGAGAGGCATAACAGCCGGGACGAGACGAACTCCACGGCGGCGACGATGGCGAACCTCTTTCCCAGAACTGCGAAGCCGGCGTCGGATAACCAATATCCTCCTAGAACGCCTGCCTGAGCTCCTCGTCGGACTTCCTCCAATGGCGACAGATTGTGGCCCATCCCAGCTCGCCAGAAGGATCCTCCAGGGCATCTAACGCCACCCGCTCCGCCATGGTTTCCTCGCCATCGGAGCCAGAGTCCGAGCCCAGGCATTGCAACGTAGAGCCTGAACCCACTGCCGGCGAAGAAGCAGCTGCTGGCGACCCCATCCCCCCAGGCGCGAGGGTGAGCTCGCCCCGTAGCAGTCCTCCGTCTCCTTACTGGTGACTATCTTGAGCGAGGTCACGCCCTAGCTGTCCCAGGAATTACTTGCTCATGATCCTCCTGCCGGATGTAGTCGAAGAAGCCCTTGCTCAGTATGGGTCGGAGCCTGCTGATCTCGATCTCGAACTCCCGCGTGTCCGTGTCGAGGAAGTACTCCACCAGGCCGGCATCCGAGTCAGGCACCACCCGCGCCTCGTGCTCCTTGCGGTGGCGCACTCGCTCCTCCTTGACCTGGCGGTCGAAAGCCGCGCGCGCGTCCGCCTTGCTGTCGAGGCGGCGGCGGAACTTGAGGTTCGCCATCAGGATTTACTAGCAATAGATATGTATACTTAGAAGCACGATATCCAAACCCATAGATCACACACTTAGGGGTAGCAACATTTAGGAATGCAAGTGGTATATAAGGATATAATAGAATGGTTTTGGAGTGTCTAAGAATGATATCGAGATGTTACCTATTTGGCAAGAAATATGTAAATCGATGTCACCATCACGTTACTTTTTTGTTCAGATATCTTCTTTATTTATCCTTAATTCAGCACTGTTTTTATGAGTTGCAATATGCAAGGTAACGCTTTGGGTAAACATATTTTCCCAGTTGTATGCTTCTGTTAATCATTGTCTGTCATGTTGCTCTAGAGTTTTTTAAGATGAATTTGATTTTCCTACTGATCTTGAGAACCAAATAGCATACGCCTGCTCATCCATGTGACTTCAACTAGATGGGAATCGTATTTTATCCTCCGGTTGTCCGTCTAGAACGCCCTCGATGTTGCGAAGGCTTGGTCGTTAGAGAAGGAATGGAGTCTTGGCATGGACAGTAACACTAAAAACATAGATGTGTCAGGTCCGTAGTGTACCACAATGGTCACGTAGTCTTGGCATGGAGAGTAACACTGAAAACATAGATGTGTCAGGTCTGTAGTGTACCACAATGGTCACGTAACATGACAACAGAATGCAAACGGCGAGACAAAGCTCGCATATTCTTCTAATACAGTAGAAGACCAGTGAGACGCTGTGATCATAGAATTAGATACCAATCTGATGTTGAGAGTGTGCTGGTTTCCAGCAACATACACTAGGAAGAAAGACCAGCCATCAAGAGGAAAGGGGCGTTCGGAAAATGCGAATACAGAATTCCTATTTTACTGTCATTTGAGTAAACGCTTATCTTAATACATCTTACATTACACTGAAAGCTGCATTCTACTGATCTTCTGATGGCACACAATGCGTGTCTCTAGGCATCTTTGGATCTGCAAAATATTGCAGTACTCAATCCATCATATTTATTTGTTGTACACACAGATCTCGTTGTAGCACATGCAGATTGTAACATATACTCACCAGCTTTAACTGACACCAGAGTTGAAGATAGGGTTTCTTCCTTTGCAGATGTCACAACCTTTGAGCATGGTCCATGAAACAGCAAATGGGCCACAATTCGATCAATTGGATTTGTGTTTGTTTCCGCTTCCTTCAACAGATGTCTGAGATTACAAATCCAAGGATGAATCACTATGAATACTCGCACAAGAAAAGCACTATAAGCTACAAAATGCACAGAAGGCCATCTTGCTGCATAGCGCTTTACATGCCAAAAATGAAGGTAAATACGACATGAGCTTAGGCTTGCTCCTACAAGCATGTGAAGTGTAGGTCCCCTACTACTAGCTAGGGTTATGAAGGCATTTTAGAGTATCTCGCATATTATTGTATTTATTTATGTGGCTCGTAACCAAGCCGCCCTCTCACACGTTGGATAGTAATAAGGCCCCTCTTTTCAGAGCGATTGGATTCCCGCCATCTTGTATGATCCTACAATCCTTAGAGCATATAGTTATTCGACCTAGAATCACAATGGAGTCACCAATAACCCAACATGCCTAACACATATTGTGTATGAACTATATAAAACATAAACAAGACTGCACATTCGTAAAAAAGCGCAGCACTCCAGTGTTGATATACAATCCTCAGAGCATATACTTGTTCGACCTAAAATCAGTGGAGTTACCAATAATCCAACATGCCATTGTCCTAATACTTAATTGACCCACTTTGGCATGAAGCAATATACCTGTTTCTACTATTGGATGTGTCTTTTTCAGAAACCTCATCTTCATGTCTTTTTGACTTGTTCCACTTCGACAGAGTGAGAGTCGCGTGCGTCGTGTGCGTTGGACTGGTGGATGGGGCACCAGGGGCCGAAGGCTAGCTTGGCAGCCGCCACCTCAGTCTTGGCCTTCTTCTTAGGCCTGACAAAATATCCCCACTCCATGGTTAGGATTTTCTGCAGGCCGCGCTTCTGCTTCTTCTCGGAGTCGTTTCCTCAGTCTTGGCCTTCTTCTTAGGCCTGAGATTCCGACTCCACGGTTAGGATTTTCTGCAGGCCGCGCTTCCGCTTCTTTATAGAGTTTTATCTGGGTTTTGTCGCCTCCTTCGCGGCTAGCTCGGGCGCTAGTCGCCCCTCCTCCGCCAGTGAGCACAGGTCCCCGAGCGTGTAGAACTCGTGAGCCTTCTTAATGTGGTGCATGTTGAGCCCCCCACACATAAAACATGAGTTGGAAAATTCCATGACACTGGTGGCAAGAAACAACTTTTTAAAACACAGACGACAGGTGATTGTAAGAAATTTAATGTTCTCAGTGTTTAAGTTACCGTAAGCTAACTCTGTTCCATAATTTAAACCTTTCTAGCAAGCTGTTTTAGTTTGCTAAAAAGGCTTATATTGTGAAACGGAGGGAGTATTTTCTTATGATTCCAGTAGATTTTTTGCACCAGGTGTCTCCATGCTTCTAAGCACTCGGTTGGCTTTTGATGTTGCTACTACCCACTTCTATAGATATTCGTTTTTTCGTCAGTATATGTGGAAGATAATTGGAGATTGCACAGCACCAATTGGGCCGGCTGCTCATGTATATATAGACGGACACATGTACAAGTACGGGTACAACCCTGACAAAACACGGGGACCTATACGTAGTACAATATGTTACTCAACACCCCCATGTGAAGGGTCGGCACCGACACATAGACTGGAGCGAAACTCAGGAAAAGTCGTGGACGGTAATCCCTTCGTCATGATATCGGCAAACTGCTGAGACGTCGGTACGTGAAGAACTCGAACGTGACCGAGAGCAACTTGCTCACGAACAAAGTGGATGTCCAACTCAATATGCTTGGTGCGTCGATGATGAACGGGGTTGGCGGAGAGGTAGACAGCCGACACGTTGTCGCAGAAGACCACCGTGGCCTTGTCAACAGGACAAGAAAGCTCGGAGAGGAGCTGGCGAAGCCATGTACACTCAGCCACAGCATTGGCCACGGCGCGGTACTCGGCCTCGGCACTGGAGCGAGATACGGTGGGCTGCCGCTTGGAGGACCAAGAGACGAGCGACGAGCCAAGGTAGACGCAGTAGCCGCTGGTGGAGCGCCGCGTGTCCGGGCAACCCGCCCAGTCCGCGTCCGAGTAGGCGACGAGGTCAGTGGAGGTCGATGGCGAGGCATGCAGCGACAGGCCGTAGCCCATCGTGCCACGGATGTAGCGTAGGATCCGCTTCACCGCAGCCCAATGGGCGTCCCGAGGAGCATGCATGTGCAAGCACACCTGCTGCACAGCGTACTGGAGCTCCGGACGTGTCAACGTCAGAAATCTGTAGAAGGCGCCCGACGATGGAAGCGGTAGAACGGGCATCGAGCCAGCGAACCATCGATGGCGGAAAGCTTGGCGCCGTGTCGGCGACAGGGTGGCGGCGGGATTGCAGTTAAGCATCCGGCACGCTCGAAGCTCACGTGCGTGCCTGGCGATGAAGAAAGAACCCGTCCGCGCGGACAACCTCGATGCCGAGGAAGTAGTGGAGCGGGCGAGGTCCTTCAATGCGAACTCAGCACGAAGACTGCCGGTGAGCTGTCGAAGACCGCGGTGGATGCCGTCAATATGATGTCGTCGACGTACAGCAGCAGGTAGGCCATGTCGTTGCCTGTCCGGAAGACGAACAGCGATGCATCGGAGCGCGTGGAGCGGAAGCCGAGCTGATGCAGAAACGCGGCGATGCGCTGGTACCAGGCGCGGGGCGCCTGCTTCAGTCCATACAAGGACCGAGAGAGCAAGCACACGTCATCGGGGCGCTCGGCGTCAACGAAGCCAATGGGCTGCTGACAGTAGACCTGCTCCGACAGGTGGCCATGGAGGAAGGCGTTGGAGACGTCCATCTGATGCACCGGCCATGCGCGAGAAGCGGCGAGGTGCAGGACCGTGCGGATCGTGCCCGGTTTGACGACCGGGGCAAAGCGATCCGTAAAAGTCGACGCCAGCGTTGAAAAGCAGCAGACGACCAGCGCGCCTTAGCGCCGAGTACCATCGGAGCCGAGCTTGTGCTTGAAGACCCACTTGCCGGTGATGACGTTGGCGCGAGAGGGCCGGGGCACCAGCTCCCAGGTCCGGTTGCGCTGCAGCGCGTCATACTCCTCCTGCATGGCGGCGCGCCAGTGCGGGTCGCGCAGAGCGGCGCGAGCCGAGGTGGGCACCGGCGAGGGGGCGGAGGTGGACGGCTCGCTCGGCTGCGAGGAGGACGCCTCCTGCTCGTGGAGCAGCGCCCGCCGTCATGCGGCAGGACACTGTTCCCGCTGGCCCAGAAGGCCCACTGGTCGGCGGGGTAGCGCGTAGACGGGCGCCGCACGCCCGCGTGCTCGGTGAGCATGGGCGCGAGCCAGCGACGGCGGCGAGGAGCCTGAGGTGCTCGAGCTGGTCGGCCGGGCGCCGAAGCGCCCGCGAAGAACGCCAGGCGCCGGCGGCGAAGCGGCGAAGCGCCCGCAGCGTCGCGAAGCGGCGTGGCGCCCAGGGCGGCAACGGCGCCGCGGTGACGCGAGGTAACGATTGAGGCGGGCGCCAGCGGCAATAGGCGCCCGCTGGAACGCGGCGCCCATGGTCAGGGCGCCGAAGCCCCTCGCTGAAACGGAAAAGACAACTCGTCAAAGTACACGTGCGGGAGGTGAGTACGATGGGAGACCGGTCGTAGATCGGTAGCCCTTGGTGTTGGCGGGGTAGCCTAAAACACACAAGGGAGAGGCGGCGCAAGCTTGTCTTGTGGCGGTGGCAGCAGTGTTGGGATAACACTTGCAGCCAAAGACGCGGAGGTCATCATCGTGGGCGACGCGACCGTAGAGAAGGTGGTGCGGCGTGTAAGACCAACGCCGCAGCGACAGGCGGATGTTGACGAGAGTCGCCATGGCAAGAGCATCCGGCCGTAAACGTGGAGGCATGTGGGAGTGGAACAGTGTGCGGACGCAATCGTTGAGAATCGTAGCATCCGTTCAGCCACGACCATTCGGGGGAAGTGTAGGGACACGTGAGGCGGAAGATAAGCGCCATGAGCGGCGAGAAGGGGCGAATAGTGGTGTTGTCGAACTCTTTGCGTTGTCGGTTTGTAAAGGCGTGAATGGGGCGACCGAACTGAGTGGAAAAGCGAAAAATGCGGTGAGAGTGGCGGCAACGCCGGATTTCTGACGGAGGAAACGTCCATACAAAGTGAGAGTAATCATCCGAATCACAAGATAATAATTATAACCAGAATTACTGGAACCGTGATCCACACATCACTATGAATAAGTTGAAGCGGAAAAGACGCGTGGAGGAGGAACTAAACGGGAGGCGAACATGTTTAGACGACAGGCGTCACAGGAGTGGGCATCCGTTTTATTACAAGTAAAAGAAAAGCCTTGCATTATTTGACGGAGAGCGGCGTGGCTAGGATGGCCGAGGCGAGCGTGCCAGAGATCAACACTGGTGGAGAGGGCGAGTGAGCTCTTTGGCGGTGGTGGAGGCCGAACCAAGTGCAGGTATCGCCGGGACTGTCACATCGGTGGAGGAGCATCCGAGTCGACCATCCTTGACAGAAAAACCAAAAGCGTCAAATTCCACGATCACGGGATTATCACGATGAAAGATTTAATGAAACCAGATTTTTAATCAAAGCAGGAGAAACAAGAACATTGTTGAGAGAGAGAGGAGTGGAAGTGGAGGGAAAAGAGACGGAACCGGTGTGAGTAATGGGAAGCGCATGACCGTTGCCAACGATGATGCGAGAGGAGGTGGAGGAGGGTGTAGAAGAAGAGAGGGTACCGGGGTGCGCAGCCATATGCGCGGAGGCGTCGGTGTCCATGAACCAGTCGCCGCCGCCACCATACGCCCCAGCGGTGGGGGCGCTCTGGAGGGCGGTCAGGAGCGCGGGATCCCACGGAGCCGAGCTCGGGGGGGCGACGTAGGCCGGGGCGGAGTAGGGCGCGGCACCGTAGCCTGGAACGGTGTCGTAGCTCGGCGTGACGGCGGGTTGGGGCGCTGCGTAGAAGGCCTGATGGGTGGCCGGACGCGGCCCCATGATGCCCGGGTAGGGGGCGCGCGGCAGAGGCATGGAGTAGGCGTGGACTACCCCGGTCCACGGGTTGTGACCCGCGAGCCATGGCGGAGTAGGGGCGGCGTGCGGGGGTGGACGAGGCGCGGGGGCGGTGGCGCCACCATGGCCGCCGCCGTTGCCACCGCCGCCACGGCGACGACGCCCACGACGGCCACCGCCGTTGCCAGTGCCGCCGGTGGCGGGAGGCGGAGGCGGGTGCGGCGGGGCGTAGAAGCCCGGAGGCGGCCCCATCGGGCGAGGCGCGGGGGCGGGGGGGCGAGGCGCCGGTGCCGGGGCGCCGCGGGAGAGGCCTGCGACGAAGGCGGTGTGAGCCGCCCGAGCCCGGAGATGCTTGAGGCGGCGCTCCTCAAGGCGCAGGTAGGCGACGGCCTGCTCGAAGGAGGGCGTGGTGAGGAGCGTGAGATTGGAGGCGGCGTTGCTGAGATCCTCGCCGAGGCCGGCCGACAGGGTGGAGAGCATGATCTTGTCATCGATCGGAAACTCCAAGTCGCGAAGCTCGTCGGAGAGGCTCTTCAGCTTGAGAACGTACTCGTCGAGAGAGTGGTCGTTCTGGTGGGTGCCGAAGAACTCCTGCTGGAGGAAGGTGACCCGCTGGATCTTGTTGTCGGTGAAGAGGCCGGTGATTTTCTCCCACACCGTGTGCGCGGTGTCGCCGTCCCGGACGACGGTGCGGAAGATGTCGTTGGAGACGGTCTGGTAGAACCAGCGGATGATGGTGGCGTCGATCGCGAGCCACTCGGGGTCGTGCGGCATGGCGAGGAGGTCGATGGTGCCATCGACGTGGTCGAGGAGATCGTACTCGCGGAAGAGCAGCCCGAAGTACGTCTTCCACGGGAAGAAGTTGGCAGCGGTGGTGGAGAGCTTCACCGGTACGCGCTCGGCGATGGGGATGTCGCGGATGACGGCGACGGAGGGCCCGGCGAAGGGGTTGCTGCTGCCGGAGCGGGAGGAGTTGAAGGCGTCGGAGGGGCCGGAGGAGGAGAACCCGGCCATGGCGGAAGATGGTGGGCGGTGGCTAGGGGCGGCTGGAGGAGGAGCCGGGCGCGCCCGAGGTAGGGAGGAGGGGAGTGGCGGCGCCCGAGGAGAGAGGCGGGCGGCGGGAGGTGGGAGGCGGCGCCCTAGGGTAGAGGAGGGGGGCGGCGGCTAGGGTAGGATCAAGCGGTGTCTGATACCATGTGGAAGATAATTGGAGATTGCACAGCACCAATTGGGCCGGCTGCTCATGTATATATAGACGGACACATGTACAAGTACGGGTACAACCCTGACAAAACACGGGGACCTATACGTAGTACAATATGTTACTCAACAGTATAGACCAACTTTAAGATAAAGATATGCCTTATGTAATTATACTACTCTTGCTCAAATCCTTCGACCCATGTTCGGACTCCGCTGAAATGGGATGAAAATTTATGCATATTCTTATTCGAGGTGATAAATTAACTCTATCTTATTATACTTTTTTTAGATCTATTTATTTTACCATTATATTAGAATCTCTTTTAAAATCTACTACTCCCTCTATCCATATTAAATGTCGCTCATCTAATACAAAGTTTTGGAGGAAGTATTAAATTTGAGCTTTGATGCTAGAGCATGCATTGGTTTGACGTATTTATTTTTTACTTATTTATTACTGCCAGTCTCGTGTACCAAAGCACATCCCTAAATTTAGTCACAATAGCAAGAAGACGTTTGTCTCCAGGACATGAGCAGAATGCAATATTAGAGATCAGATTGCTTGGTATCCATCATTTAGGCCAGGAATCACGGAATTCATTTCTCAATTCCAGTGTCATCATGTTTGGTTGTCATGGAGTTGGCCATGGGATTCAATTACAAATTCCAGACAATTGACACAGTGTTTTCCTAATTCATGTCCAGCACCCCGTGATTTCATCGGAATCTCCTCACTCATCTCACCCGACCTCTTCACTCACCTCGTCCCAACGCTCCCTTCATCTCCCGACCTCGGTCGCCCACCGCCACCTTGTCGCCATGACTCCCGGACACCGACAACCACCGGTGATATCTCCGCCCGCCTCTGAACCCATAGCTCCTACATCGACTTCTCCCCCGAGTCAGCTCCATGCCATGGATCCTCCCCCACCGACATATCATATGACCCATGCCGGTAGTGTCCTGCCTCTGGTGAGTCACCGTCACCCTCATCTCACCCACTCCGGCAAGGTATCTCTCCTCCTCCACCTCTCCTCTTTTACCCTTTCTCATCTGATCTTCCCCTTTTCTTAACTGTTAATCTTGGTCAATGAGAGATAATTGTTTGATTAATAAATTTAAGCAAAATATAATTCACTTTTTTGGAATATTATTTGTATATATTTTTACCAATGTGTGAATTTCATTCATATTATGTTTGTATGGAGAATAACTTGAGGGGTTTGTGGGAACGTACAGGCATTCAGGTAGGTATCTTGCAATCCTGAAATTAGATACTTAACATAATTAACGTGGAACCGCTAAAATACTTATGCTAGTAGTATCTCCTTCAAAGTATGGAAAGTAAAAGCGGGAAATTTTGTTTTGAATTTCAAAAATTCTGGAAAAAAGGACCTAGACTTTGACAATGATGTATGCAAAATCTCAACTCGAAACACCTTATATTCTGGGCCACACAAAAATAACAAAATTTGATGGATTTTGGAGGTTTGAAATTTTGCATTATTCACAATTTTAGATCATTTTTTCATTTTTGCACGGCCTATAATATGAAGTACTTTGAGATAAGACTTTACACATTCATACAATACAATCATTTTCAACATCTAGGATTTTTTTCATAAATATAGAACTTCAAAATGTTGTTTCCAAATTCTTCAAAAGAATACGAGCTTACATGTAGCTTAGCCTCCAAAACGATGCTCTCCTGCCTGGTCCAGCTTTCCATTCTAGATGTAGCGCCTGCACTGAGTGCGTGCGGTGGACTTCAACAGAAAGTTCAGATGGCAATGTTTTATGCCAGCAAATCAATCTTCTCGACAAGCAATTAGAAAAAAAAAATGGACTGAATACTGAACAGCATGAAATAATTTGATGAAAGAAAATGTATCATGTTATTTTGTAAAAGAATACAAGTTAAAAAGGGAAAATGGATCTTTGAAGAAATTCTTTCATGCCGGTTCAGTATTCAGTCCTATTTTTTTTTATGATCGCTTGGCAAGAAGATTGATTTGCTAGCAAGAAACATTGCCATCTAAACTTTCTGTTAACAAGTCTGCCGCACACACTCAGTGGAGGCGCTACATCTAGAACGAAAAGCTGGACCTTGCTGGATGTGATGCAAGGTCGAAATGCCTAAATGGCAAACTTGCTACACAATATTACTAAAGCTTAAGCCTGGTTGAATACCCGCCTAACGAAGGCACTCCGCGCACTAGGCGTCCGCAGCCGCTAGATCTCAGATAAAAGACATCAGCGTCGTCTATTTGGATAGTTGAAGTGAATTTTTTGTTACCGCAAGCTGTGTCTATACTGTGACATGAGGTGATCCCACGTATCATTCTGCCCCACAGCAAAGCAACCGAGTAACCCACGGGCTCGTGAGAAACAACTGCAGTAACCCACCGAGCCGACCTCTCACCCAAAAAAACGGATCGACCTCATTCGCTGTCCTCCAGCGCCTGGCCCTTGCGGCCCTCGCCATATCAATCTCCTCTTCCCTCTCTGACTCCGGGTGCCTCGGCTACACTAGCTCCACTGGACCGCGCAAGAGGTGGCGACGGATCCAAGTCCTGCTGCCCTCCTTATCGCCTCAAACCGGCATGACGCTGTTTTGGTGATGAATAGGCCGCGCCGGTCACTGCCTCTCCTCCTCTCCTTCAGGTCGCGCTAGGAGGACGAACAAGAGGCCATCGGTCGAGGTACCTGGCGCCATTTTCATTGAGGCCTCCTCTTTGGCACTTTCTGGCCAAGGGGATGGTGGGTGGAGCAGTGGGCGGCGGCGCGCAGGTGGAGCAGGTTGCGAGGCAGGTGAGGCGGCGGTCCGGATCACGAGCCCGATGTCCAGACACTCGATTGGTTCGTTCACAGCAAGGCTGCAGGTATCGGCGGTGCGCCGGAGCGGCGATGGCAGCCGGTACACGTCGAGCCACGCTGGACATGACGACGATGGTGTCCGCCTCGCTCGTCCACGGACGCGCACGCGGCGGAGGAAGAGGTGTGGCCGCAAAGGATTTGCGTCCCCATCACCATCTTCACCGATGTGCTCAACTGCGCAACGCGCTTGTCCTCCGTTACCCTCGGCACTGAGCCATCACAACATCCTCACCGTCATTGTAGCCCCACCAAATTCGTGCGACATCTCGCGCCGACCATATTCTTCCTTGGCCCACAATCTAGCAGGCTCGTGTTTGTTCCCTCCTTCATCAGACACCTAGGGGACTTGTGGGAGGGTGCTACCGGAGCTTCCGCTGTGGAGGCGGTGGTGCGGTTGGCTGCATGAGAGACTAGGGGCTGCGGTGGGCAGCGTGACATCATGGGAACGCCAAAGAGGCTCGATTGATGCTGATGACTTCCTCGACTGAGCCCCAGGCCAAGGTTCCTGACCTGCTCGTCGTCGATTGCATCCTATCCACTACCGAGGCGATCTTTCAGAGTGAGAAGACTAAGACTATCAATTCAATGATGAATAGTTTGTCTTGACAAAGCCAAATCCATTAATACCTTGTGTATATTCATTCTGTTAGAAGGCGTCATCTGTTGTGCTTCTCTAAAAATCCCTTTTTACATGTCCTTTGTGTACAGATCTGTGTTGGGCCTCTCTGTCCATGGGTTTTGGTTTGCTGGTCATGAATTTGTGAGATTATTTTGATGTTTCCCTGGGTGACTTTTCTTAAGTAATGAAGGTTGTTTATTATAGATGAAAATTAGTCTTGTGGGACCATTGTTGAAAATAAATTGTCTAGAGAAGTGTTCAATGTGGTTAGACAGTAGTGTAGCTATAATTTTGTTCATATATGAATGGTGAAGGAACTATGTTTATGGTTTTGTGCAATTTATTTGTGTGTCTTTTTGTTACTCTTTGCATTCTTACTTATTTTGTACTGAGCATTGGACTGAACTGTAGGTTGACGCGTGTTTGTGATATCTGTGTATTGTCTCATTTTCAGTTGTTATGTCTACACTAGTTGAATGCCCGTGCGTTGTCACGGGATAAAAATGCACATCGGTCAAATCATCATCCAAATTTCAAAATTGTGTGTCAAATATTGTATAACTAATTTCATTCTATCATTCCTATCGCGGCGAATATCAATTCTCTCTCTTTTTTTTGCCTAGACAATTTTCATGTATCTCCTTTAACTATACCATCCACTTTCATCGATATAGTTTCAAAAATGTCATCCATTCTTATCATCATTGGGCATCTTTTCAAAACTTCAGCAAATCTAATGTCAAAAAAGAACTTCATCAAATCTATGAAATGTTCCTCACATACCTGTACAAATGATTCGTATTGTGTTTGAGTTACAAATGAAACCATTCTCACCTACCGCAAATAGATGATTGACACTAAATTTCTTATTTACAAATAATGAAAATACAGATAGTGCAATGAAGCAATGACAGTGTTTGTCCCTCATTGTTCAACTCCACTCTTCCACAACAACAAAGATAACACATTTGTGACCGCAAGAAACTCAAAAACAAAAAATAGGATGTATAAATGAGAAAATTATACTAAACAAAGACCTAAAATTCACCCACTCTTTATTCTTTCCCAATTTCATTGTGTTCCGCAATCTATGCATTGCTACACCGTGACTTGGGCTGTACAAATTTAACTATAAACCATCCCCTGGTACCACCAAGTCTTGCCAGGGAGGACTTCTATGTACATGGAGATGGATAAGCTGGCCACGCACCTCCATTCATCTGCCTGTCTCTCCCCTTCCTCCGCCGCTCATTGCCACCTGGTTTGGCCAGTGGCTAGATCAAGTCGATCCTCGCTGTTCTGTCTCTCCCCTTCTAAGAGGTGACCGAAAAACATGTGTAAAGGTTTTAACTAAAGCTATATGTTCTTGTTTCTCAAGGAAAAAATGGTTAGTGTGTTAAGTTCTATATGATTGTATATTTTTTTGGCCTGCCAGCTTAAATTTAGCTTTCCAAGAAATTTCTAGTACTTTTTGGGAGAAGTTAATTTAATGTGATAAGCAGCTAGTTAAGTGGGTGGGTTAACATGGAATTGGACTGATTCCCATTACCGCATGTAGTAAAGATTCAGTGAATCATACCCCGATTACGGCCCAAGGTCTGTAGTTCTTGTCTAGATGGCCACATAAGCATACGCAAGCCTCTCGGACCAGGGATATGAGTAGCATACATAGTGATGGCCAGCTTGATATAGCTGACTGGTCTGTTTACCAGCGAGAAATTGATGAAGACTAAATTACCAGAAGCATTGATAACTAAATCGAACCATCTGAAAAAGTAACGCAAGAAAACGAGCATCAAAACAAAAAAGTCTAAAAGTTCTCTATTCTCTTCAACATTCTCTCCCAAACCGGGTTACAGATTACTGCAAGAAGCTTACAAAATTTTCTTCACCAAACTGTCGGTTTGAGAACAAAACATAAAAAATATGTCTATGCGTGGAATCAATTCTTCACTAAACGATGTGATACTTGAACAAAAAGTCAGTACTTTTTCAACGTTCAGTTCTAAACTTCTAATCATGATCACAAATCTCTACTGCCAGTCCGGATATAGACAAACAAATTTGTAATGTGTTCCACTGCATCCGGCTCCAACCAGCATAAGTAAACAAAATAGAAATTTACAGATAACAAAACAGATAAGCTTACTCGAGTAACAGAAAACAAGACAGAAATTTATAGAAATACGATATGCATATTCCTAGATGTAAGTGCATTTGCTCTGAGTATCTCTGCGTCTTTTCCTTAAATATTTACCAAGAAATAAGTACCAAATATATTTTTACCGGTCTTACTAACAAAAAAAAGGAATTAGAAGTTCAGCGTGGCATACTAACTTATCCATGTATCAGAGTCAGATGAACCAAGTGCTCATGATTTTAGTAAGGGATCAAAGTAAAACAGTAACAACAAAAGCCCTGCTCATGAGAAATCACTATTTCACTAAGCAATTGTCACTGGTGTGGATCCCCACACTAATTCACACATCTCGTAGATCAAATAAATTTGCATCATCATGATCCCTTGCTTGCCCATCTCGGTGGACTCGATGAGCCCGGCACACAAGCGATGCTGCCACCGCAGAGCCACATCTCGTACATGAGGCATCATGTTGAGCCCCAAATCAAATTCGTTGTTGTTCTAGAGGCTAAGGTGCGGCTTGGCGGTGGTCTCAATGAAGTTGTGGAACTTAGTATTTTTGAATCAGTTTCGTAGGGGATTGGATCTCACCAAACTTCTCGAGGAGGAGCTTGATCCTATTGTGCAACGCCCACCAGTCTGACACGAAGATGTTCGCCATGTGACGTTCTACCTCCAGGAGACTCAACCCTAAGTCAAGTAGAGGAAAGCACCAACACCACCGCCACCAGCGACATCGCCGATGGGGAGGAGGAGGCAAAGAAGTGGTGGGGCTGACTGCAGTCGCAGCGAGAGCGAGGGTGAGCTTATGGGCATTAGCGGTGGTCCTCATCTGGGTCGTGGCGCATTCCATAGCCATCCTGGAGATATTTCCGAGAGCATCAACGTTGTCATGGCGCTTAGGTTGCTATCCAACTCTTCTCCAGCTGCCAAGTCTGTATTCAGCCATAAGATGAGCTTTACATGTGAGTGTATGCTTTTGCTCCATTAGGAATAAGAAATTGATTTTTCATTTCTTGGCACCTCAAAGTAACCATGATCATCAGGGTTTAGTTCTTCCATGATCAGCGAGGCATAGGTTGCCGCATTTTTATTCAACTTGGCAAGCTTGTTTGCTGAGGTGCTCAGCACAATAATCTATACATGAAATAAAAAAGTAAAACTTTGGAAGGCTAAGAAAAGTCCGTAAATATAACCTACGCTAGGTAAATTACACTTCACATGGTATGGATCTGTTATAAATTTCATAATGTATGTTCCTAATTTTCTTTAGTGGATCAGATACCTACCAAAGTATGCAAATCCGGGGTCTATGGTTTACATGGTAGTCCCAAAAGAATTAAAAAAAGTATGCATTTCCAGAATTGACCTTGTTAAATGAGGTACTGAACATTCATATGTGATCATCTTGGCATTTTGACATACCCAGAATTTTTCTCAAAACATTCCCACGTATTTACACGCTACTATGTGATTAATATTTCTGACGCTAGATTTTAGGTCCTTTGAACCATTGCAACGAAATTCAATTTTTTAAATAGAAATAGAGCATTCGCGTACCATTAAACAATACACTTGTACTGTTGTATATGTCATCCAGATATAACTAAACCAGAGTATGATTTAAAAGTTAAACAGAGCCATGAATATAAGCATCCATGGTACATACTTCATTCACACAAACATTTCGCTTTTGTTTACTCAGAGCTTAAATAAATAATATTGTCCGTGTATAAACAGAGCGCATTCAGTGTACTAACTCAATGGAATAACATAGACACTCTAATGTCTCATGTGACCATAAGTGTCATTCCACAATTCAGTCTATCACAACCATCATGGAGCAGTAAGAAAATTGTTTCAGAAGCTCACCGATTGAAAAATGATCAGGCCTCTGCTCTTGGGCTTCAGACCTCCTAGCCTAATCATGGAAAAGTTCAGTTTCCTGTTCAAAGGCCAAAAAATGTGCAGGATCGCTAGAAGAACAAAAATACACCACGAACAAGTACTCCAATGCGTTCAGCCATTTTAAAAACACACATCATGCATTGTCCACAAAGCCCATCTACTCTCATTCCTGCACCATTGCAAGCTCACTGCCGCGTGTAAATGTATTGTAAAATACCTAACAAAAACAAAACTAACCGAAAGAGATAAAGACAACTGGAGTCTCTACAACTTAGTATCCTATAAAAGATATAAAACCACTTAACCCAACTTTCTTTACTCTATCATTGTATGCCCATGTGCAAGTTTTGAAACAAGCTAATCAGGCACATAAATAGTTCATGGAGTAGTATTTCAATCAGTAAACTTTTTGGACCAAAGTATTTTGCCGTTGCTATGTTTGTGCTCTCCATAAATAGTTCAGCTAATTCAAGAGTGAACATCAAATGCTCACCATCAAGTAGGAGATTTAGTATGCATCAAGAGATTAAAATCACCTTGTTGGACAAACATCTGATAAAAGAGAACTACCTTGTTTTTGGCTTCTTTAGACTGAGCAAGGTCAAGCTTGAGTTTTCCATTCGATTATTGAATCCCTTATATTAATTTACTCTGCATCTTCAAGTCCTTGGAAAAAAGAAACGAACAGATGCATAATCAATTTTCTTATTGCAGATAGAAAATGAACACAGTAAAGTGCTCTACCTGTTGCCAGTATACTACTCTGCTAGCCCTCCCCTCTCTCCACGCGAGCATGCATCAGAAAGATAGATAGAAACTAAGAAGCTATACTTCTATCGTGTATAATATAGCAACTGAGAAGTCCTTGCAAAAAAACATAATCTCTACTTATATATTGTCAACACCCGGATTTTTAATCCCAGATGCCTGTTATGCCATACATCGTAATCCCAAGATTACCATTTTTATGAGACATAACAGAATTAGATACCACAGTACATCATCCATTACAACCATACATAAGGTCTTACACAAATAAGGATCTCATGATTCAGTCTTAATACAACACAAGCAGCGGAATACGTAATAATAACGGTAGCGTAGGCGAAGCTCCATCTTCGGGGATCACAGGCAATGCTGACGATGGAAGATGATCCTAGTTGTCGTAACCTTCCTAGGGTCCATCTTCCAGGTACTTCTTTTCATAGTCTAGCCATGGGAATAGCCAGGGACAAAGCCATGAGTACTCTTTAAGTACTCGCAAACTAATACTAACAGGTAAAAAGGGGGTTTTATAGTAGGACACTAAGCTCTAGGGTTGTTTTGCAAAAAGCCAGATTTACCTCTACTAAGTTTGGAAACGACGAATGCTAGTTAAGGTTTTATAACACCTAAGTGGGAGCTTGTATCTCAGATCACAACTCTGTTGTGGTCAAGTCAAAATCTCAATCCATTTCACAAGTCATTTTGAAAACATCTGACGGGGGAAATAGTATGGCTACTCCAACAGTCCATAACCACGGACGCGGCTATTCGAATAGTTTGACACTCTGCAGAGATTGTACACTTTCACCATAACATTCGATACATCCGTCAGGAACAAATCCTGAATTCACCATACTCAGTATGCAGATAATCAATCCTAACCTTTCAATTACACGCCCTAGTATAAGCACCTCTCCTGTGAGTTTGGCCTCCCAACCATGACCAACTGTCATCTTGGGTACTGCACAGGTGGATAATCTTCACAAGGTAGCCTCAGCTCAGACCTTGGCCGTGAGGGAACTAATACTAAGGTATATAAGTTTCCAGTCAAGCCCTACCCAATTCTCGGGTATTGCGGTTATACGGTAAAATTGGAATGGTATCGCATCCAGACAACCATCAGTTTTATAAAGGGCTAAGGCTCATGCCTCAACATTTTCATCACCATAAATCATCTGGTGTTCGGAAACACATGTCCAAAACATTTCAATAGAATGATCCATCATTCCAAGGTTTTCATAACCATTTTTCCACTAAGTATTCACATCTAAAATTTGATCAAGTTTTATGCTTAGCACTAGCATCTACAAGTGGGGGTAAGTACTAATGAGGGGTGGTAAACTAGTGGAGTGTTAACTAAGTTCAATCTCATGCCTTAGGATGACATAAAGATTATCTAGCTTAGGCCAAATTTTGTGCTCTTTATGCAACCTTCAAAAATATCCTTCTAGTATCTACAATTCACTTAAGTAATCTCTAAGTACTAGCTTTGATAAATAAATAAAGTATAAAGCTTGCAAGTAAAACTAGGATTGGGTATCATCAAATGTGTCTAACCAAGCATGCTTAGTGCATTGCATAGGTTATTTAACTCTCATAATTTCAAGTGTTAGCTTGCACATTCAACTAGTAGTATTAGGCTTGCATCAGTATCATTATAAGCTTGCTAAATTAATAGCTTGCAAGTATTGGCTTGCATAGGTAAAGTATCTTGCAAGTGTTAGCTTGCCTTGTGCAGAGCAGTGGTTGAAGTTCTCCTCGGCTTCTTCTTCGTAGTATCCTCCTTCCTCCTCGTATCCTTGGTCGGTGCTAGCGTCTATGAATAAATACGAGGTACACAATCACCAAACAATACTTAACTACTTGCAATCATCACACACAAGGGTCCTATAGATGATCTAGCATCATCACTAACATTACAAGATTAAAGCTTGGTTTAATTCCTTTTATTTTTAGAAAAGTAATTTCTACTCATTGAAAAACTACTTAAGATTTAATATTCTCCAAACCAAACATGGGATCATGTTGGCACATGTCATCACCACATATTTTCGTCCATGGGAATGTGATTTAAAGTGGTGTCACAATTTAATAAGGTTTAACCTTTTATTTTTAATTAAATAAAGTGACTAGAAATGCTTATGTGGCATTCTTTTATTACTTGGTCATTATTTCTGTAAGTAAACCTATATATATTTTTATATATTCTGGAAGGTATGGTTAAATGTGATTTTTGAGAGTTGGAATCAACTCAAAAGCTTTAAATTTGAAAAATGTTTGAATGCAGAAAAGCTTCTGCCTTGTTATTTTTACCAAGGGTGATCTACAAATCCAAATGATTTAAATCCAATGGGATTGGATTCAGAATTTCAAGACCTTTCTAACAAAATTGGTTTGATTCAATTTGGTTCACTGAATCGAGCTGGGTTGATTTTTGAAACTAGGTGCAGAAGTGTGTTTGAATGAAAATGGAAAAAATCCAAATTCAAACAACTGGGTCGCTGGAAACGATCTTGGGCCGGCGCTAAGCACAAGCTTACGCTGGCTGGTTGTTGTCCCCCACGCGTCAGTGAGACGAGGGGTGCGAAGCGGTATGGGGCAATATGGTGCGTTCGATCTAGTTCTAATCAAACGGCTGAGGGTCATGGTCCATGTCGGGCAACGCCGGCGAGACTGAACCCTAACGCGGCAGGTGGGGGTCGTCGGGGGTTCATCGGGGCTCAGGCGAGGGTCGGCGAGGAAGGCGAATGACGAAGTCGACGACGGCGAACCTCCTGGTACCGGCAGCTTCTCCTGGGGCGGCTCCAATCGATGGCTCCCTTCTTCTCCAGCAGCGGCGGGCTCCGGTGAAATTCCGGCGAAGCGCTGCTCGCCTTGCTTCGGAAAGAGGGTGGAACAATCAGTGAGGAGAGGGGAGTGAGATGGTGTGCTCAATTCGGCTGGGGGTGGCCTCTATTGATAGTCGCGACAACGAGACCGAACGGGATGGGCAGGCGACGGTGGCGACATGGCTACGGGTTGCTAGAGGCATGGCCGGCGGTGGCGATCGCTTGGTGGTCTCCTGGCGATGCTCTACGGCTTTAATGCGCATGTAGGGGCGGTGGCAAATGGTCTGGAACGTGCGATGCTCTGCGCGGCCGAGGCGGCGTTTTCGACAGCGAGCGGTGGCTGTGAGGCATGGGGCGGCGAATGGGGATGTCTGACGGTCTCTTGGGTCGGTGGTGATCGTGTATGCACGCGGCAAGGGCGGCGCGCGGTTGTTGGGCTTCGGTCGAGGGTGGCGCTCTGGTGCATGCTCGGCATGGTTGCTAGCGAGCTGGGCACGGCCTGTGCGTGTGGTCCAGGGGTTGGCAACGCTCGAGCGCTGGACAGGGAGTGGCGGTGGGGTGTTGGCTTGCTCCCAGACATGTTGGCTAGGCTTGTTTCTTCTCCTAGCTTGTTGTCCACACTGGGGTGACATGGTGAGCTTCGGCTATTCACCATTGATGGCATTGCCTAGCTTACAGTGGGGCTCGTGCTTGGTTTAGTTGGCTAGATGATCTACTGAGGTTGCTGTGAGCTAGAGAGGGAACAAGTTAGGCTCCAATCACTGCTCACAATAGTGTTTAGATTTTATTTGATTTGAATCAGCAAGGTGTTTGATAAAATGGCCGCAAGAATTCAAGTTTTAAATTTTGAAAAGATTTTTGGTGGGTGTGCTATGTTGGTGCTGGTGAGTCTGCAGATGCTTGGATTTTGAAAGTTGAGCTGGTTTGAGTGGTTTTTGAAAAAGTGGGATCTTCCCATATGATAAAGATTCAATTTTGAATTGTCATTTAAACTATGCATTTGAATGTTTTTGGATGATCACAAAGTAGGCCTTGATACTTTGTTATGAGTACTATCAAGGGGTGCAAAGATCCAAACAAGTTTCTGTTAAGTTCTGAAAGTTAGAGATAGCCAAAGTAGGCATGGGAGTTAAATTGGTCAAAATGACCATTCACTCATTTTGTTTGTTTTGATTTATTTGTCTTTGGGAAAAGCTTGGGAATTCTTTAGATGATGTTTATTTCACCTAAGAATCCTTTTACAAGCAAAGAAACACATAAACAAGGCAATGCAAAAGAATTCAAAATGGGATGCATACACACATGCATGCTTTCATATTTTTATTTAGAAAAGTTTTTGTTAACCCTAATTTTGATGATTAGAGTTTGATGATCCAAGTTTAGTATTTTTGGGATGTTACAAACCTTCCCCCTTAAACAAAATCTCGTCTCGAGATTTGAAAAAGGACGAAAAGATTACCTAGGATTTGAAGAGATCGGGAAATTTTGTCCTGATGTGATCTTCGCGCTCCCAGGTAGCTTCCTCTTCTGTGTGGTTGCTCCACTGAATCTTGAGAAACTTGATGCTTCGGGTTCTAGTGGTTCGGAAAGCTTCTTCCAAAATACGGATGGGTACTTCGGGATAGGTCAGGTCATCGTTGATCTCTATGGTCCGGTGATCGATATTCTTGAACACTTCAGTCTTCTCTGGAACTTCGAGGCACTTGCGAAGTAATGAGATATGGAACACATTATGCATGGCTGATGTAGCATCCCAATTGTCTAACAATTGCAATGCTACTAGCCTAGTCTATCTAATGGCTACTTCAAATATATAATTGTAGCATCATCATTATATCATGCTCATGTCATCATGCCTCCTTGCATTTGAGCATCATATAAAACCCCTTTTCATTTGGTTCTTATCTCATATGCATTGTTAATTGTATTTGCCTCTTGATATTGTATTTGGTTCTTGATATATTGTTTAATGCCCAAGTTGAGTTGGGGGCATATCTCTTATTAACTCCACCACCTTTTTCTTTCACCACCTTATAATTCCACCATCCAACCAAATATGAGCTGGGCACTTATGGGTTTTACCTCTAGCTCATGTGGGTTGGGATGGATCCAATTCTTTATCCACATACTCTCATCTTAGCATCATGTTGTTTTCACAATATTGAAACATGAGAGCCACATGGCCACCTTTGCATGCCTTGTGAGTGGAACCTTTTTCCTAGCTTCCATATGTGTGATTTTGGGGTTATCATCATGTTGGGATATTTTGTGAGCTTATTAAATACCTAGTGGCATATACACACTAGCAAGTCCCAAATATAATCCAATATGATCATCTCCATATACTCCACTTGGTTTTCTTTCTAAATTACTTTGCTTGGGCCTTACTCCAATTTTTGTGATGCATGATAATAATGCCATGTAAAAATGTTGTTTTCACAATAATCAACATGGCCATAAATGTTTTGCATGGGCCATGCAAGCCCCACCTTTTGCTTGTTCTTTGGATCTTATTTGAATTTTGAGTGAATTTAAACCACATCTCTCTCTCCTCTTAGCTTGATCTTGTTTGTGCTTGCTTAAGACCATCCTCACCACACCCCTCTCTTGCTTTGCTTGACCTAGTTGGAGCATGCCATCTTCTTTTAACCCTAGCTCTCACCCTCTCTTATCCCCTATCTAGCATCTACCCTATCACCATACCCCTCACTCCTAAACCTAGACCTCTCTAATCTAATCACACCCCCATCTAAACCTAAACCCTAAGCCTACCTCTCTCTCGGCCTCTCTCCCACCTAGCTGGCCCCACCATGCCACCTCTCTTCCTGGCCACCTCACCCCGGCCCTAGCTCCCCTCTACCCGAGCCATACCTAACCCTAACCGAGCCCACCTTCTACTCCAACCCTAGCCAACCCGAGGCTACCCCCCTCTCTCTCTCTCCCTCTACCCGAGCCTGCCCCTGCCCTTGGCCTCGCCTCTAGCCCCACTTGGAAGCCTCCCACCTGGCCCCTGCCCTGGCCTCCTAGCCGAGCACGTGAGGAGGAGGACAAAAAGGTGGCCGAGCCACCTTTATCGCTCACCACCTCCCCACGGCATCTGCCGCCTCAGCTTTATCCCATCCCCACCACCTCTCGCCTCAGACCATCCCAGATCCACCCAGCGCCCTCCTTCCTTCTTCTCCATCGCCGGGGTTACCCACTGCCGGCCACCGTCACGCCTCATGGCCGTTCAGGACGAGCACGACGGGGAGGTGATCGAGGAGACCAAGAAGAGCACCTGCACCGCCTCAGACGCTGTTGAGGAGGAGGAGGACCGAGCTGCCAAGATGCCAGAGCCCGACGCTAACCCTAGATCTTCCGCCACTGCATCGCCGATCGCCTGCTCGCCGACCCGAACCGACCACACCGACACACTCCCGGTGAGCATCTCAGTCGCCCTGACATGGTCCGCCTCGCCGTAGCCGTCTAGAGCCGCCGATCAAACCGACAAACGCTCTCGGTGCACCGGCGACGCTGTTCTCCACGCCAGAAGCGCAGCGAACCCTATCTAGGCCCGACCTCCTCCTAACAGCTACCCAAGACAGCGATGGCCACCGCCTCACAAGACGCCCAGGTCCCGATTCGATTCCCCAGCTGCGCTCAGGCGCTCGGCATCGATCTGTCGATGACACGGTTTGAAGAAGAGAAAGCGTGATCGAACCCGTTTTGCAGATAACCCCCATTCTTTTGTTTCATCAACCCGCGCTCCCTAGGACCCACCTGTCTGCCTCGGTGCGCTTTTATAAAAAGGCTCCCCTGTTTTGGTCGCCTCAACCCGCAGTCCTCCCTCTGAGCCGCGTGGCAGCCTCGCGTCCGCCCACTGATGTGTGGGTCCGCTTGTGCCATGGTCCCGTCTGTCAGTTGCTGGGGCTAGTGCAAGCTGCGGTGAGAAAAGCTTTCGGCAGATCACCAGTGGCGTTGGCCCACCCGTCGTCAGGTCTGTGTCTGGGTGACAAAAGTCTCTGTTTAATCTGTTTAAATTTAAATCTTTTCAAATTAAATCAAACTCAAATTTAAATTCTGTTTTAAATAACTTTTGAAATACAAACTCAAATATTACATATAATATATGTTTTGAGATCAGAAAAATATGAGGAATTCAAATTTGCTATCTAAAATATATTTCGAACACTTTATTTTCCAAGTTTAATAAAATTACAATAAATTGGCCTTTTCCCTTAATTAAATTAATAACTTTTGTTTTATAACCCCAAATTTAACAAATAATATGTCTAAAATGATTAGCTCGACGAGACCTTTCTGTTTATGCATTCCTTGGGTTGATTGGAAGCATGCATCATATAAATATAATGTATACAGCAACTAATATGAGAATAAAATGGGGCCAAAACTAAATAAAATGCTTTATTATTGTATTCCACACCTCACCCATGCCATGCTACTTTATTGCCCTGCAAATTGTGCATCATTCATCATGGCATGATTGTTTGCTTGATGCATTTAATTCATATGCTTGTGCACTTTATTTATGTTGGCCCTTGTTTGTTTGGTTCTTCTTGAATAGGCGAAAGGCGGGGATATATCAAGAGAACCAGAGCACTACCTGATCCATTCCTTGCTTCAATCGAGCTGCCAGCAAGCACTACCACATGCTTGCATACATATAGTACCTATTGCCTCTATTTTATTCTTGCATCATTGAGTCGATTGCATTAAATTGAATCCCAAGTATTGCATAGCCTTTACTTTTAAACCCCACCACACTTGTTCCTCCATCCCATGAGCCATTACTACAGAGTTGTTTGAGCCATGCAGTCGAGAACATGTGTAGGGTAAGTGAGTGTCGATGGATAACGAGGTACTTAAACAACTTAACTTTGAGTAGTAGTGGGATAACTAATGAAAGTGGCATCGGTGAGCCATATTCGCTATTTGGTTTTTAGGCTCACTTGTGTCCGTAAGACCCAGTACTTGATTCTGTTCCAAGAATATTCGCGCTATCCACATCCGGGAGGCTTATGGACCCCCCAGCAGAGCTTGATTCATTCTTATTTCTTGGGGCCACAAACTAGTTTGAGGTTTTATTTACTATCTGTACTTATGCCATGCTTTCTTGCTTGCACTTTGTACTTTGTTAGGGAAGCGAGTGTTTTCGCGGTGTCGACAAGCCCACCACATTTTCGGGTTCCCGTCGTTCACGACCATTGGCGCAAACCTTGAGTCCGTCTCGAGTCGGCCAACTTCGCTTGGGTAGCTTAATGGGGTGGCCCTCGAAATATTTCTGAATCCTGTGATTGCTTTGTCGTGACTGCCTCGTTGGGTTTTGATTTGGTTTTTCCGAGGCATATCGAGTGTGTGTTGCTATTTGTGCACCCCTGCAGGGTAAAACTTTCTGAAAGCCGTGTCCACGGTTATGGACGACTTGGAGCACAGTTTCTCGATCATAGACAAGCATAACTAAGGTACCGCTTTTAATTTGACTAGACTAGGTACCTGACTAGTAAATAGTGCAACACTCATGGAATGGATAATAAAACTGCCAACGGATGGGAGGTTGTTCGTCCGCTTCCTCGTCGGTAAGCAAGGAGGAGGATGGATCTGTGGATATTACCGTTTTAACTGTTATAACTGTTGTTATTAATTCACGGACATCCGTCTATCTCTGGTTAGGCGGATGGTTAGCGAATATCTATAGAATTGTTAGGGTTTATCTTTTGCTGCAATTCGTCACCCTGTGTTGTGTCCCCTTTAGAGGCATAAAGACTTCTGAGTACCCTAGGGTCTCACACGATAAATTATTGGTTCGGATGAACAGTACCTCGCAAGATGGATACCGGGTGGAAGAGACAGACGATGTGGGCAACGATCATTCGGTGTAGAGATTCCGGAACGGGATCCGTGAGATCTGTATGGATGTGCTTATTTATGGGGCATCTTATGCCGATTTGCTTCTTATCCGTACTCGGATTCGCTCTTCCGCTTCGCTTGATACTGTTGATTGATGTATGAGGAGATATCCTAAACTATTATATCTATCTAGGATATTTGGATCTTGCCGTATGGCGTTGCTATATTCCTTTCTTTTTAGATGGAATGGCTCGATGTCTTTGTTGTATGGTGGCTTGCATACATACTCATTTGTGTATGTAGTTGATCCCTTCACTGCCGATTCGCCGCCGTTCTTGTCCCGATGTTTGGAAATGGTTGGGACGGCCGAAAGGTCTACCTGTGAGTGGCATTTGGGCCCCACCGTACTATTTCAACCATTTCTGAACATCCAGGCTTGTACTAGGAGCGTAATTCACCGAGGTAGTTACAGCTGACATCTCTTCAGGTAGTTCCAATTGATACGACACTTCTCCTCGATGTTCAGAATTTTGAAAGGTCTGATATATCTGGGGGCTAACTTTCCTTTGAGTTGTAAACGCTGCATTCCCTTCAATGGCGACACTTTCAGATACACAAAATCTCCTATGTTGAAGGCGAGGTCTCTAAGTCTCTTGTCGGTGTAACTCTTCTGTCTGGACTGGGCTGTCTTGAGGTGCTCACGAATCTTGTGAACCTTCTCTTCTGCTTCTCGTAGGATGTCGGGTCCGAAGATCTGACTCTCTCCTACTTCCGACCAGTTCAAAGGGGTGCGACACTTCCTTCCGTACATGAATTCAAATGGGGACATTTGCAAACTAGCTTGATAACTATTGTTGTATGAAAATTCTGCAAACGGCAGACAGTCTTCCCACTTAGATCCATATTCTAACACACATGCTCTCAGCATATCTTCGAGTATTTGATTTACTTGCTCCGTTTGTCCATCGGTTTGAGGGTGATATGCGGTGCTGAAATCTAGACGGGTTCCTAAACCTTCTTGAACTTTCTTCTAGAATCTCGAGGTAAATTGAGTTCCTCGATCAGATACGATGTTCTTGGAGACTCCATGCAAACTAACGATTCTAGCGATGTATAACTCCGCTAGTTTTAAACTCTGATAGGTGGTTTTGACGGGTAAGAAATGGGCGACTTTGGACAATCTGTCCACTATGACCCAGATAGAATCATTTCCCCTACTTGAAGTAGGCAATCCGGTGATAAAGTCCATTCCAACAGAATCCCATTTCCATTCCAGAATTTGTAATGGTTGCAACAATCCAGCGGGTCTTTGATGTCCTGCCTTGACTCGCTGACATATATCACACTTGGCGATATAGCTTCCGATTTCTCTCTTCATCTTATGCCACCAAAATTGCTCTTTCAAATCTTGATACATCTTCGTTCCTCCAGGGTGGATAGAATAAAGAGTATCATGAGCTTCCTTACGAATAACTTCTTTCAACTCAGAATCTGCTAGTACACAAAGGCGTCCTTTGTACCACAGAACTCCTTCTTCGTCTTCGGTGAATCCGGATACTTTGCCTGTACCGATACGACGCTTGATTCCGTCGATACTAGCATTTCCTTTCTGCGCCTCTTTGATCTGGCTGATCAAAGTGGGTTGAAGTTCGATGCTAGCCAAAAATCCTTCACTTACTAATTATATTCGAAAATCTTCCATCTCTTTGTGCAAGCTTGGTTGCTCCTTCAAAATCATGGAGTTCAAGCGGCACGGCAATCTGCTAAGGGCATCTGCTACCACGTTGGCTTTACCAGGGTGATAGTGAATGTCCAGGTCGTAATCCTTGATTAGCTCAATCCATCTTCTCTGCCTCATATTCAGCTCCTTCTGAGTGAATATATACTTCAGGCTCTTGTGATCCGAATAAATCTCACAACGATTTCCCATCAGGTAATGCATCCATGTCTTAAGGGGAGAACTACGGCTGCGAGTTCGAGGTCATGGGTTGGGTAATTTTTCTCATGTTGTTTCTATTGTCGAGATAGATAAGATATAACTTTGCCTTCTTGCATTAGCACACATCCGAGACCGATCTTGAATGCATCACAATACACATCGAAGGGCTTCGTGATATCTGGCATGATTAAGATTGGGGCTGAAGTCAATCTCCTCTTGAGTTCTTGAAAACTCGCTTCACATTTGTCGGTCCATTCAAACTTCTTGTCCTTCTTTAGCAATTGGGTCATGGGTCTGGCGATACTCGAGAATCCTTCTACGAACTTGCGGTAATATCCCGCCAATCCGAGAAATGCACGAACTTGGGTTTGAGTGGTTGGGGCTTTCCAATCTTCGACATCTTTCACCTTTGCAGGGTCAACGGCAATTCCTCCGGCTGATACAATGTGACCGAGGAATCCTACTTCCTGTAACCAGAATTCACATTTGCTAAACTTGGCATACAACTGATGCTCCCTAAGGGTTCCAAGAACGGTCCTTAGGTGTAGCTCATATTCTTCTTCCGATTTGGAATAAATCAGAATGTCATCGATGAAAACAACGACAAACTTATCCAGGAAGTCCATAAAAATCTTATTCATGAGATTCATGAAATAAGCGGGGGCATTGGTTAATCCAAAAGACATGACGGTATACTCGTATAATCCATATCGGGTGGTAAAGGCAGTCTTGGGAATATCCTCTGCGCGAATTTTGAGTTGATGATAGCCAGTTCTAAGATCAATTTTAGAAAACACTTTGGCACCGGTCAACTGATCAAACAAATCTTCTATCTTGGGCAAGGGGTACTTGTTCTTGATGGTGACATCATTCAACTTTCGATAATCCGTACACAAACGGTTACCTCCATCCTTCTTGTCCACAAATAAGACAGGTGATCTCCAAGGTGACGCACTTGGTTGAATCAATCCAATTTTCAACATGGAATCCAGTTGCTTCTTCAGTTCTGACGGGTTCATACTATAGGGTCTCTGGGCTATGGGTCCTGTTCTGGGGATTAGTTCAATGATAAACTCGATATCTCGATCTGGGGGCATACCGGGAAAAACATCTAGAAATACATCGGGGTATTCACAGACTATCCGGACTTGGTCAATGGTAGGTTGGGTTATACTCTTGTTGCACTTGAATTGGCGAGGTAAGGTTTCAGATATATGCTCGACTGATATTCCGGCTGTATTGGTCATGGTGATGGATTTCTTGGCACAATCAATCAATCCTTTATGTTTGGACATTCAATCCATTCCTAGTACTACTTCCAAACCTTTAGTTCTGAGTACTATCAGGTTAGCATAAAAATCTATGCCATGGATTCAGATAGGGACGGCTTTGCAAATTTGCCTAGCCTTGGTGGTTGAACCGGGAATTTGGACGATCATAACATGCTTCAGTTTTGTTGGTTGAATTTTACTAGTGCATGCAAATTCTTCGGTGACAAATGAGTGCGATACACCAGAATCAAACAACACTCTTGCAAGTACTGAATTAACAGAAAACATACCTAGCACTATGTCTGGCGCTTCCTGAGCCTCTTCAGCATGCATGAGGAAAAGACGGCCGTTGCGGTTGAGTGAATTCCTTGGGGCAAACCTCCTTCCTGGCTGAACATGACGCTGCTGCTGAGCTGGGGCATTGGTATTGGGGGCTGCGACATTCTTCTTGTTGGGGCACTCGTTGGAATAGTGGCCCTTATTTCCACAGTCATAACAAGTCACTTGCGACTTGTCTTTTGCTGCTACAGGCACAACATTGCTTCCAGTCCTCGGGACAGTGTTGGTGTTGGTGGCAGCATTGTTGTTGTTGAACTTGGGTGGTGCACGATTGAAATTGTTAGAATTGCCGGGGTTGTTGTGATTTCCTCCGGTCCTAGAGTTTCCACGGTTGGGATAGGTCGGACGGTTCATTGGGGGTCTGTTGGTCCTTGGGGCAAATCCTGGAGATGGGTTAGGGCGATACTTTGGGGTCTGATGGGTTCCTGGCTGATGCATCATGCGACGCTTGTGGTTCTCATTGGCTTGGTTGATCTTTCCTTCCATCTGGATGGCAGAGTCGACAAGGGCTTCAATATCCGTAAAGGGAATATTGACCAACACAGTCTGCATCTCATCGTGCAGACCATTCAGGAACCTTTCTTTCTTCTTGGCTTTAATGTCGATCTCATCCGGGGCATACCTAGATAATGACAAAAATTTGTCACGGTATTCCACTACGGTCATCCTTCCTTGCTTCAGTTCTCTGAATTCATCTCTCATTCTCTTGATCAAACCCGGTGGCACATGGGTTCTGCTGAACTTGACTTTCAATTCCTCCCAGGTCATCATCTGGCCTCCGGTCATTGCGCGAACACTGTTCCACCATGCCCTGGCATCTCCGACTAGATAATGGGTGGTGAACAGAACTTTCTCGTTGGCTTCCATTCCGGTGACTTCTAGGTTATTTGCCATGGTTTGCAGCCCATCATCGGCGTCTAGGGGCTCTTCAGACTTAGTGAAAATAGGTGGGTTGGTGTTTTGGAAATTCTTGAGCTTAGATCCATGGTTGTCCTGGTTTCCTTGGCCTTGATTATTGTGGGATAGCTGAGCTATCTGTTGCAGGGTGGCTAGGTTGGCTTGACGTTCGGCTCTTTCAGCTTCGCGGTCAGAAAACATCGGGTCCGGGGATGAACCACTTCCTCCGTGTGGCATCTGAAGATTGAGATAGATTATGAGAAAAGAGGGAAATTTCAAAGGTTTTGGGACTTTGAAAAGTTTTTAGAGTTTGACTCAGATTTTTCTAGCAACTTGCTTTTCATTCATTCATAGCACACGATACAAACACACACCACAACAAGGTAAACAGATGGTTTTAGGAACCATTTTGGAAACTATGATAAAGTGGGACCGAATACTACTCACTACGCTAGTGCTCAAGTGCTACTACTCCTCGGAGTCGGTGTAGTCGTCATCCTCATCATCCTCATTGTCATCGATGAAGGCGTAATCATCCTCATCGGTGAAGAAATCCATAGCCTGATCCTCCAGAAAATCATCATCATCGCTGAGATAGGAGTAGGGGTCTCCACGAAGATCCTCTTCGGCATTCTCCCTTTCCTCCAACTGCATGTCTCTCTCGTGGATGGTCTCCTCCAAAGACGAGATACGGTGGCGAAGACGGGCAATGATGCGCTACTTCTTATAGAGCTGACGACGGCGAGACTTGCGATCCTTCGCTAGCATGGCGATGGTCTGATCCTTCATCTTGATGATGGCGGACTTGTGGTTGGAGTAGTCACGACAGTTGTCCAATTCTTGTTGACGATCGTACATCATGAAGCTAAGGTGATCCAATTGAGTCTTCAGCTCGTGGGGGTATGGGGCTTCCAGGGGTTGTCCATTAGCATCACGCCTTGGGCAAAACTCAAAGCGGGTACCCTTGATCTGGTTGATACTCTGCCCAGACGGGCAAGATCTTCCTGTATGGCCCTCGCAAGTCCATCGAGCCAGTTGTTCTCTCTTAAGGTAAACTGAATTCCCTCAGCAGTGGTAGGTTCAATCTTTCCTCGGAGACTTGCAACAATTAGCCACTGCAGATCTTCTCCTCCTTGATCATTGAGCTGAGCTCCGAAGAACTTCAAAAGTGGACGCCCAAGTTCCGAAAGCTCATCCAAATCCCTCTCAAAGATAAGGTCTCCTCCATTTCCCAATTGGTAAAACTTGTTGTACTTCACGTCCATCTAAAAGAATATAGGATGAGTAAGTTAGTAGAGTGATCAAGTGTGTCAAATTTTATGTATTTTGCAAGAGTTTTTTAGGAACATGAATTTTTATGAAAGAATCAAAGTGATAAGAATGGGAATAAGTTTTTGTAAATATTTGTTTTCTTTGGTTTTGAAACTAAGTTTTTGATTCAAACGTCCAGTCTAACTAGGGTCTCCTATGGTCAGGATGGCTCTAATACCAACTTGTCAACACCCGGATTTTTAATCCCAGATGCCTATTATGCCATACCTCGCAATTCCAGGATTACCATTTTTGCGAGACATAACAAAATTGGATACCACAGTACATCATCCATTACAACCATACATAAGGTCTTACACAAATAAGGATCTCATGATCCAGTCTTAATACAACACAAGCAGCGGAATACGTAATAATAACGGTAGCGTAGGCGAAGCTCCATCTTCGGGGGTCACAGGCAATGCTGACGATGGGAGATGATCCTAGTTGTCGTAACCTTCCTGGGGTCCATCTTCCAGGTACTACTCTTCATAGTCTGGCCATGGGAATAGCCAGGGACAAAGCCATGAGTACTCCTTAAGTACTCGCAAACTAATATTAACAGGTAAAAATGGGTTTTTGTAGTAGGACACTAAGCTCTAGGGTTGTTTTGCAAAAAGCCAGATTTACCTCAACTAAGTTTGGAAACAACGAATGCTAGTTAAGGTTTTATAACACCTAAGTGGGAACTTGTATCTCAGGTCACAACTCTGTTGTGGTCAAATCAAAATCTCAATCCATTTCACAAGTCATTTTGAAAACATCTGACGGGGGAAACAGTATGGCCACTCCAACAGTCCATAACCGCGGACGCGGCTATTCGAATAGTTTCACACTCTGCAGAGATTGTACACTTTCACCACAACATTCGATACATCCGTCAGGAACAAATCTTGAATTCACCATACTCAGTATGCGGATAATCAATCCTAACCTTTCAATTACACGCCCTAGTATAAGCACCTCTCCTGTGAGTTTGGCCTCCCAACCATGACCAACTGTCATCTTGGGTACTGCACAGGTGGATAATCTTCATAAGGTAGCCTCAGCTCAGACCTTGGCCGTGAGGGAACTAATACTAAGGTATATAAGTTTCCACTCAAGCCCTAGCCAATTCTCGGGTATTGTGGTTGTACGGTAAAATTGGAATGGTATCGCATCCAGACAACCATCAGTTTTATAAAGGGCTAAGGCTCATGCCTCAACATTTTCATCACCATAAATCATCTGGTGTTCAGAAACACATGTCCTAAACATTTCAATAGAATGATCTATCATTCCAAGGTTTTCATAACCATTTTTCCACCAAGTATTCCCATCTAAAATTTGATCAAGTTTTATGCTTAGCACTAGCATCTACAAGTGGGGGTAAGTACTAATGAGGGGTGGTAAACTAGTGGAGTGTTAACTAAGTTCAATCTCATGCCTTAGGATGACATAAAGATTATCTAGCTTAGGCCAAATTTTATGCTCTTTATGCAACCTTCAAAAACATCCTTCTAGTATCTACAATTCACTTAAGTAAGCTCTAAGTACTAGCTTTGATAAAGAAATAAAGTATAAAGCTTGCAAGTAAAACTAGGATTGGGCATCATCAAATGTGTCTAACCAAGCATGCATAGTGCATTGCATAGGTTATTTAACTCTCATAATTGCAAGTGTTAGCTTGCACATTCAACTAGTAGTATTAGGCTTGCATCAGTATCATTATAAGCTTGCTAAATAATAGCTTGTAAGTATTGGCTTGCATAGGTAAAGTTTCTTGCAAGTGTTAGCTTGCCTTGTGCAGAGCAGTGGTTGAAGTTCTCGTTGGCTTCTTCTTCGTAGTATCCTCCTTCCTCCTCGTATGCTTGGTCGGTACTAGCGTCTATGAATAAATACGAGGTACACAATTACCAAACAATACTTAACTACTTGCAATCATCACACACAAGGGTCCTATAGATGATCTAGCATCATAACTAACATTACAAGATTAAAGCTTGGTTTAATTCCTTTTATTTTTAGAAAAGTAATTTCTACTCATTGAAAAACTACTTAAGATTTAATATTCTCCAAACCAAACATGGGATCATGTTGACACATGTCATAACCATATATTTTAGTCCATGGAAATGTGATTTGAAGTGGTGTCACAATTTAATAAGGTTTAACCTTTTATTTTTAATTAAATAAAGTGACTAGAAATGCTTATGTGGCATTCTTTTATTACTTGGTCATTATTTCTGTAAGTAAACCTATATATATTTATATATATTCTGAAACGTATGGTTAAATGTGGTTTTTGAGAGTTGGAATCAAATCAAAAGCTATTATGGTTTAAATTTGAAAAATGTTTGAATGCAGAAAAGCTTCTGCCTTGTTATTTTTACCAAGGGTGATCTACAGATCCAAATGATTTAAACCCAACGGGCTTGGATTCAGAATTTCAAGACCTTTTAATAAAATTGGTTTTATTCAATTTGGTTCACTGAATCGAGCTGGTTTTATTTTTGAAACTAGGTGCAGAAGTGTGTTTGAATGAAAATGGAAAAATCCAAATTCAAACAACTGGGTTGCGCGGGAAACGATACTAGGCCGGCCTGCTAAGCACAGCGCTTACGCGGGCTGGTGAAGTTGCTGTCCCCACGCGTCAGTGAGACAAGGGGGTGCGAAGCGGTATGGGGCAATATGGTGCGTTCGATCTAGTTCTAATCCAACGGCTGAGGGTCGTCGTCCACATCGGGTAACGCCGGCGAGACTGAACCCTAACGCGGCAGGTGGGGGTCGTCGGGGGCTCACCGGGGCTCAGGCGAGGGTCGGCGATGCGGGCGAACGACGAAGTCGACGACGGCGAACCTCCTGGTACCGGCAGCTTCTCCTGGGGCAGCTCCAATCGCTGGCTCCCTTCTTCTCCAGCAGCGGTGGGCTCCGGTGAAATTCCGGCGAAGCGCTGCTCGCCTTGCTTCGGGAATGGGGTGGAACGATCCGTGAGGAGAGGGGACTGAGATGGTGTGCTCAATTCGGCTGGGGGTGGCCTCTATTTATAGTCGCGACGACGAGACCGAACGGGATGGGCAGCCGACGGTGGTGACATGGCTACGGGCTGCTAGAGGCATGGCCGGCGGTGGCGATCGCTTGGTGGTCTCCTGGCGATGCTCTACGGCTTTAATGCGCATGTAGGGGCGGTGGCAAATGGTGCAG
Source organism: Avena insularis (assembly GCA_023614405.1). Lineage (NCBI taxonomy): Eukaryota > Viridiplantae > Streptophyta > Magnoliopsida > Poales > Poaceae > Avena > Avena insularis. The sequence goes on along the minus strand of CM042689.1, from coordinate 120,235,658 downwards.
AACGTCGCGATGCTCTGCGGCGGCGGCGTTTTCGGCGGCGGTGGTAGGCATGAGCGGCGTGACGGGATGTCTGATGGTCTCTGGTCGGTGGTGATCGTGTATGCATGCGGCGGTAGCGTGATGCGGCTTCGGTCGAGGGTGGCGCTGGTGCATGCTCGGCATGGTTGCTAGCGAAAGGCACGGTGTCGCGTGTGGTCGAGGGTTGGCAACGGCGGCTACTGACGAAGTGGCGGTGGGGTGTTGGCTTGCTCCCAGACATGTTGGCTAGGCTTGTTTCTTCTCCTAGCTTGTTGTCCACACTGGGGTGACATGGTGAGCTTCGGCTGTTCACCATTGATGGCATTGACTAGCTTACAGTGGGGCTCGTGCTTGGTTTAGTTGGCTAGATGATCTACTGAGGTTGCTGTGAGCTAGAGAGGGAACAAGTTAGGCTCCAATCACTGCTCACAATAGTGTTTAGATTTTATTTGATTTGAATCAGCAAGATGTTTGATGAAATGGCCGCAAGAATTTAAGTTTTAAATTTTGAAAAGATTTTTGGTGGGTGTGCTAGGTTGATGCTGGTGAGTCTGCAGATGCTTGGATTTTGAAAGTTGAGCTGGTTTGAGTGGTTTTTGAAAAAGTGGGATCTTCCCATATGATAAAGATTCAATTTTGAATTGTCATTTAAACTATGCATTTGAATGTTTTTGGATGATCACAAAGTAGGCCTTGATACTTTGTTATGAGTACTATCAAGGGGTGCAAAGATCGAAACAAGTTTCTGTTAAGTTCTAAAAGTTAGAGATAGCCAAAGTAGACATGAGAGTTAAATTGGTCAAAATGACCATTCACTCATTTTGTTTGTTTTAATTTATTTGTCTTTGGGAAAAGCTTGGGAATTGTTTAGATGATGTTTATTTCACCTAAGAATCCTTTTACAAGCAAAGAAACACATAAACAAGTCAATGCAAAAGAATTCAAAATGGGATGCATACACACATGCATGCTTTCATATTTTTATTTAGAAAAGTTTTTGTTAACCCTAATTTTGATGATTAGAGTTTGATGATCCAAGTTTAGTATTTTTGGGATGTTACTTAAAAATAAAGTCTTGGTTCCGTGTTCTGCCTCTCTTGCACTCCGTCAATCGTTTCGTCCGACGTCCGTGGTGCACCGACATGTGGGCCTCTCGACGTCCCCAGTCCCCTTCCAAAGACCAGCCGCCGCGCACTCTCCTCACCACCCTCCTTCCTGTTCGCATGCGCCGGCGGCCGCCTTGCATGGAGCTACACCGGCCACAACCTGCCGATCTTGTGTCGGCTCCCCTCCTCCACCCCCCTCCTCCACCCCTGCCAGCGAGCCCCATCCTTATCTTCCTAGGGTTTCCCACCATCCTTCTCCGCCTAGGGTTTCACGTCCTCCCTGCCCCAATTTGGCCGCCCACCACACTGATTTGCGTCGTCGTCATGCCTCTGCTCCTTGGAACTCACGGGGTGGCCTGATCCCAGGAGATGAGTGACGAGGGTCGGTCCGATTCCAGGCGTCTCCGCGCTGCTCGGACCTGAGATCCACCCGATCCGGACCCTAGGTTGTTACGTTTTGGTGGTGAGGAATCCTACCTTGCTTGATTGTTTGGCTGGTGAGGAACCCTGATGAAATTTGTAGGCTAACCCATAATCTTGATCTGTAACTTAGTGTTAGTGTCCTTTGTATCTTTATCTGCAATTCCTGTCCTCCATAACTACTGCATGATTATATGGCACCTTTTGTACGTCTGTAATCAAATAACGGGAGGTAGTTAATGCCCTTACGCTGGCTTCATGAATATCCATGTGTCATGTCATGCAACCCCTTACTGGCACCATTTTGACAAGCTTTCTCTACATTAGTACTGAATAATGAGTGGTTCAGTGTCATCTTATATGTCAATTCATTGCTGCATGCTTTTCCCAACTATAATTTAGGCTTTGACAGTAGTTTCTTGGTCATTGGTTCTATTGCAGCTGGAGCATTCTGTATCTTGGAGGCCCTAACATTGCTTCTAAAATTTACAATAAAGAATATGAAACGACACATCTGTGGAGCCGACAAGTGGAGGATGCCTCTTTCTAGATTTTTGCGGCATCCTCATTTCATTTTGTAGGGATAATAGTGATCTGGTAGTAAGTTTTGATTTGAACTTAATACTGTGGTCTTATTTTTTTGAGCATGCTTGGATTGTTTTGCTGATGACAGTGTACTCTGATGGCTCTGCTGTGGCGAGAGAGAGAGGGAGGGACTTCTTCTATGAGCCAATTGTTTTTTGCCATAATAATTCTCTTGTGTTCACTGCTCTACGTGAATCTTGCAGAATCACCTTAATATTTTGAAGATCTATTATGTGGTCGTGCTTTCTTCCGGGTATACAGATTGATAACTAGCTGCGGTTACCTGCATCAGGTATGACTTCATCTTCTGCCATTTTCATATTTAAACAACATCGTGCACTATATGCAATGAAGTTTCTGCTTGTTAAATACATCCACTTTGCAGGCACTGTTTTAAACAGAGCATGGCATATGTTCCCTATGAAAGCTTGACTGTTGCAAGCTTATCAAATATATTAAACCTTCGTGCAAGCAAAAGAGAGAAGCAAACATCAGTAATGTTGCTCCAGATATTGCAAGTAGAAGAAAACTATAAGTGTTGCTCTTTGATACCATGCTTTTCCAATCTTTTAAGCTTTTTTTTTGGCTTTTCTTATGCATATCTAGCATGTTAGCAGAGTGGTCTGGTTGTTTGTGATTCATGTGGATTATCTTCTTACTGTACTAAACCATAAGCTAGAAAAAGCATGTTGGTGAGCCAAAAGATGGAAATGATTAGCACGGAGACCATATGTATTATTCACACAAGGCCTTGTCAGGTGCAAGGGTGGCACAGGATGAGGAGCTCGAGTGAGAAACAATGTAAATATTGCCTTTTCTTGATTTCTAAGCATATGCCTTATTGGCTAAATTAATGTTAAGTTTTGGTGATGCTTCATGATAGGCTGATAGCCTTTCAAATTCTGTGTTGTTAATGTGTAAGCATGATTGTCTTATTTGATTTTGGAGCTGATATATCTTTATGTCTGTACATATTCTGAATTGAGTACTCTAATGCATCATAAGGTTAAAATATATAGGTTCACTAGGACGACGTTGGACAACAGCTACAAGAGCGACATGCCATGGACAATGCACATGGTGCAGGAAAGGTGCAAAGCATTTGCTCACTGCTTGATCAAGCAACTAAAGAAAAGGAAGAGAAGAACAACCGAAGGAAAGGCTTACATATGGTATGTTCCACTTAATCTGATGGCTACGATAACATTTATTTTTCTGAATTTGGCCTATCAAACATGCCCCTGATTTGTATGACACTTGATTGATTTATATTGTTATTATTTTTCTTGTGTACTACATCAAGGAGTTAAAAGCAAGCAAATTCTGACCATTTGGTTCATGATATTAGAACAGAACCACTTCTTCTTTTTAAGATGCCTACTGATATAATTGGATAACATGAATGCCGATTCACTAGATGAATTTGGTGTGAGTTTTGTTTGGATCTTGTTTGTCGATTGAATAGTGTTGGCTTGTCAACATTCACTTAAGCTTGTCAAAATAAATTCGCTTTTAGTACATTGTTTTTTAAATTTGTTTCATATTTGTACTAAGTATTATGTAACTAATGCTTTTAAAAGGGTGCTCTGACAATCTGCCTATTGCTGGACATCTGACCACCTGAAAAAATGTCTTCCTTGGTCGTACATGTTGGCACTGACCAAGTATCTGGTTATGCTTCAAATTTCAACAAGATGGTGCGGTGTGCGTAAGGGAAAGTCGCCATCAATGGTGACATGAATGGTCAGCGACCGACACAGCGAATGAAGATTGCTGTCGAGGTTTGCTCCTGCTATGCATTTTTTTGTTGAGAAATTTAGAGCGCGATTCTTTATTTCTGTTTTCTTTGGATGTTAGTAGTTCTTACTAGAGTTGAATGTAAAACTCTAAATAATAACTGCATTAGGTATTTTATCCAAACAGTGGGTTTATTTTATTAGATTACACAGATAACACTACCTGACATTGTAAAATGTCCTGAAACTTATAGAAGAGTAAGGAGAGATTAATATACTTCTTCCCCTCGCTATTTTACTTGTAACCTTGAGAACATGATTTTAGCATGAAATAAGCAAAATAATATGAACCTACAGTCCTACACTTACAACAACAAATTTTGTGTTGCAATATAAAGTGTGGACTGTAGTACACTACTCTGCATTCCATGGCCATGTATTGGCATGGTGACCTACATGGTCTTCGTGATGGTTACTGTAATGTTGGTGCGTTTAGTGTTGCATGGTCTAAGGATGATTAATGGAATGCGTAAATGGATGCCATGCAGAGAGCGCAGGGCCCTCTATGTGTGTCAACTATGCAAAATTATTTTGTTCTGCTGTGAATAAGTATTTCTCACTTATGTTGTGTTCTAATAACCATATTAACACAAGTCAGCTAGAAGCATATACCAATCTGTTTTCGCTTGTGTGTACATATTTGTTTTCAGTTTATCTCATGTATTGCTATAGTACAGATGATTATGAATCAGTCTTGGAGGATATCAGTAAGTTGTATGCTCTACTATAGTCTGAGTAGGACGTCATGGTAATGGGAAACACTAGAGGCTTGCCTACGCCACTTTCTGAAGCTCTGCCATTTCCGTTCGCCTTCCTACATACTGAGTTCTTTGTTGATATCTAGGTGACTGCCATGCTGGTGAGACAGTAAGATCTTGGGTGGATACTATACTATAATTCAGGATATTGCTCATGGTCTTTGACATCTAGCATAACTAAAGGTGTGCTTTTCTGTTTCTCACCATATACCTTGAATAATTTTTCCATGTTGGTCTCTTCTGTTTTTTTATAGGCCATAACATATGTTCCTTCTCTGTCAATGGCATATTCAGAGCTGAAAATTGTGTACAAGGTGAGAAACAAACAATTATAATTTCAGAACTAGAGTAACTTGGAGTGAGGGGATGCGAATTGAGGAAAGCGTTTTCACATCATTCATTTTTAATGTAGGACAAATATCCATGCTTCAGATAGTCATATTTACATCATCATATCTATTTTCTATATATTCCAAATATCTCAGAATTCATTTTTTAGTTTAAAGTTGGTTGTTGGTTAGCTATATTGTAAATACATTTTTTACTAATCTGTTGCAATATATTATCACTCTGCATGCTTCTTGTTTCATTTGAGGACAAGTATTGAGTCACAATGTCTCCGATGGCTTCCATGAATAGTGGTCATATTTGTGCAGCTTGCTTTATGGCTCAGTCTATCTGTTCAATATTTTGTCCAAAATATCCTAAGGTTTGTTCCCTTTTTCTCAGATCCCTTAGGGTTTAGAATTTAGTTAATACCAATCATCCTTTCTTATAGTGATCCATAGAAGTTGAGTTGTATAGTACTCCCTCCGTCCAAGAATAGATATCTTAGGTTTTTTAAATTTTGGATGAATCTATATACTAAATAATGTCTAGATTCATCAAATTTTGACAAATTTGAGACATCTATTTTAAGACGGAGGGAGTATTAGTAATGGATATCATCCTTTCTTACGGTGATCCATAGAAGTTCAATTGTAGTATTTAGTAAATAGATACCATCCTTTCTTAGAGTGATCAATAGAAGTTCAGTTCTTACCATATGATTTTATCTATAGATCATCCCTAGGCTTTCCATTTTATAAATTTAACGAATACACATTTTCCCGGTGCAGTTCACAGTGTGGCAGATTACAGTGTGGCATGTTGCAGCTTGCAGCATGTTGTCGGAAAGCTCCATCAATATTTGATGGAGGAAATGTCCAGTTCTTTGGTTCTCTTCGATGCACATGTGGAAAATGTATAAACAGTGAAGACATGTTTCGATGGATGGAGAGCATAGTGTTATTTCTATTCTGCGAGGCAATTCTCACAACACATTTTAGGACTCATGCGGTAGAGAGTAGAGACATACAATAATTTTTTGGGAGTAGCCTCACTCGATTTTATGGATTTGTTTAAGTGGTCACCTTTATATACTCCAGTAATAATTGTAAACTAGTGTAAAAAAATGTACAACCTGTTCTCGGACTTAAAAAAATGTAAATACTCATGTGGATCTCGATATTGGATCTACGGTTCTCAATGTTCGTTTAGATTTGAGAATTCTCATTCAAGTAAAGATTACTCCCTCCGGCCCATATTAATTTACTCAAATTTGTCTAAATTTGAATGAATCTAGACTTTATTTAGTATATAGGCTCATTTAAATTTTGATAAATCAAAGTCAATTAATATGGATCGGAGGGAGTACAATAATTGATTTATGTCAACACTACTACGCAAGCAATCATCACTGATCATCTAAGTCAGAGTTACCTTAACTATCTAGGATTATAGAAAAAAAAAGCAGACCCGATACCGTGATCAGCTCACTCGACTCCAGTGGGGTATGACTGTCGTCTACCTCACGGGCGAGGGAAGAAACTCAAGAAAAGGAACAAAGGTACTACTCCGATCCATCAAATAATATTAAGCCTCGCTGATTTAGTGCAAAGTTACTAAATCAGCGACATTTTTTATAGATTGGAGACAGTTTATGTCTATTTACAATGTCCTATTTGCTACTATAAATAAATCATGGTATTGATTATCAAAAACACAAGAGAGCAAAAGAAATGTGAAATAAAAGATTGGAACAACTCAAGGGTAAAAAAGAAGTGTGTCGTGAAACAGATCAAGTAGTATGACATGCGGTGTTGATGTTGAAATGATGATTAATAAGGTCACTACCTTCGCATACAATTTTATGTGTATTATATTTAAATGTGCGATGAGAAAATAATTTGAGAACCCATCGCAACGCACGGACATTCGACTAGTACCATTAAAAGTTGACTGGCGTGCTCATAAGTGTTGGACCACGTAGAGATAAAACAAAACTTTTTTCTCTAACTTGGTGATCCCAAGATCTAGCTGAGGTAAAAGGTCACGAGGTTTACCACTAGACGCGCAGTTGCAGATTACTGATAAAGCGCGTCAGTTGATGCAGTGCGGTCCTTTGCGATCCAATCGTCCTGGTGTTGATCGTACAACACCTCTGCTGGTATCCACACGTACAAGGAGGAGCGTCAGCGGCGAACTGCTAGATTCGTTACAGCGGCAGGACTTCTGTGGAGCTAAGGTTTCCAACACATGGAATGAGCTAACCGATCAATGACTAATCCTTCTGGGTTACTGTGCTCCACTATATATAGGGAGTGAACGTGTGCTCTACTCTTGTGGTTCATTCACTAAAGCCCATATAACATTAGTCACCGTGAGTCCGACTCACTAACTCAGTCCTAATCCGGCTTGGGTCCAACACAACCAGATTTGCGGTTCAGATTCAATCCGAACTTGCTCCCGCTCTTAAGTGTGTGACCCCGCAGGCTCATGGCTATTTGGACACGATTAGAGTTCGACTCACAATCAATCAGTCGGTAGCGGCTCCTAGTAGAACTTGCCGACTTTCAAGTACCAAAGAGTCATGACGACTTGCCTTTCCAATGCAACTTGCGTCCGAATCCCTTTTGCCTCACGATATACCTTGTCAGACTATAGGCGAATATTTGTCATCCCTTAAATAGTCTGACTCTCTTCTTGATCTGAGATAAGTGATTCATCCGACTAACTCTTAGTCGATCGCCTTGGTTAACACTTAACCGAGTCGTGCATGGCCATGCTTTCCGAATCATATCATCCGAGAGGGCCCAGAGAATATCTCTCCAAGTGGAGGGGCAAAATCCCATCTTGGTTATTCACATCACGCAACTTGATTCTCAGTCGACCAGAACTCTGCCTTTATAACTGTCTAGTTACGGATCAGTGTTTGACAGAACCTAAGTCGGTGATCCTCAACTCGGACTATGCAATAACCTCATGTCTAAGGATTACATTGATCGAGATATACAAATGACAGCTTGTTCGTTGTACCTCAATATGGGTCAATCCGACTCGCTAAACTCTTTAGTCGAATTTGTGTAAGTCGGAATAACATCACCATGCCCATGACAAGTGGAACCGAGTCATCAAGTCAACTTTCACATTGATCTAAGTTGTGTGTCCAGCACAATCTTAATGACCAAGGATACTTAGTACAAACAATATGAATGCATAGTTCTACAACTAAATCACATATTCAACATCAAATGTTTATACAAGGATAACTTAATAACTTTATGAATACAATAGGAAATCTCATCATACATGATTGCCTCTAGGGTATATTCCCAACAGTAAGTTGTGCTCAACATCACCGACAATGGGAATGACACTATGAATATTGGATTTGGAACAGTCTATGGCACCGTTATAAAGTCAGTTACCAAAAATTCAGCAACATGTCGTTCTCACATTGAAGAATACTACTGTTGCATATATCACTCTATACAGTTTCGATTTCAGAAAATTCTTGCCAATTCCCTACGTATGGCAGTATGAACTAAATTTACATGAGCATGAACTATTCTTCAAATAAAAGAAGAAGGCACCATAAAAAGTACTAAAGACATATTTATATTGTTTGTTCTTTTTGCCGATACGTAAGAGAAGCAAGCAAGGGAGCGTCTTAGGATTCTGCTAAAATAACTGCTAGTCAGTCCAATTGATCCCTTAACATCTTACTGTAGAGAATCAATCTTTTTTTATATGATCGAGTACCTGGCTTAGGGGAGGTGGATCCCATCACGGGAGGCGGATCCGATCACGAGGAGAAGGACCCGATCACGGGAGGTGGATCCGATCACGGGGAGAGGGATCACGTTGGTGGGGAGCCTCCCTTTCTCGTGCGGCGCCACCACGTGATACTCAGCGCTCTGCGCCGCGTGCTACTGCTGGTGGTACCGCCGCCACTGGTTGACGACAGGATTGGTAAGGAGATGATGGGGTATGTGGGGCATGATGTGGGCTCAGAAAGCCCATTTGGGCGGGCCGACGGTGGTGGCAAGAGCGGCGAACAGGATATCGATGGAGTCGTGCTCAAGGTGGCAGGGAGTCGGAAAAGATGAGGGCGTTGTAGAGGATTGGGCAGGGGGCTCAGAATTGCAAGGTGAGCAGCGGCGCGCGAGAGTGACCATGCGAGGAGAAGCGGGGTCTTCGCGAGGATTTCGTGCTTTAGGGAAGGCCCACCTGTCGGTGCAAAAAAAATCGGAGGTGTGAGCGGTGCGACGAAAGGTAATGACATAATGTCATTGGGGAGTCCTGAAGCGTTAGATCTGATAGATTTGAAGTTCCAGATCAATTGTTCTTGCCTAGTCGAAGAAAACAGATGAAATTTGTCCTTTTTAAGTAGTATAGATAGATGACTTCTCATATTAAATTTCTTGTACATGCTTTTGTTTGTGATGTGAATTCTTAGTTGGTTTTGCCTTTTTGATGTAGATTGTGCACTAAATGTTGATGATTTTTCTCGGTTATAATGCAAATAGAAAATTGTTCTATGTGCGATTTTATTGCCCATATACAGTGTTGGCGGCTGCACATGAGGATTACACTTTTATTTTGGAGCATTTGAGTAAATTTGAAGACTCTCTACCCCGAGTGGTGTTCTGAACGGGGCATATGGGAGTACAATTAAATAGATTTAAGCACAGTTTTGTTTCACACCGTTGATCTTTTACGCTGAGCCTTGGTTTATGAGATGGACAAAAAACTCAGAGATCAGCTATATTCCTTAGAATTTGCATCAATATGTGTGCAAACTTAGTCGTTCCAGCATATCCTCGGTAACAGACACGATTTCCCTTGCAGGTACATACAGAAAAGTTTACTATTTTGTAGTTCATCCGATGGTGCTTTTTTATGGCCTTTATATTATTTACAATGACTACCTCTTTTTCATTGCTAATTCCTCATTTATGCCGAATTGCTAGTGCCATTTGAACAGTAACAGTTATATCAGCTGTCAAGACAGTTGTTGTTCAACCTCGACCAACTCCTAAAAGGACCTTGCATTTCCCGGTTTGGATTGTTTTCCTATGTGATCATTACGGCTTCCATATGTGTTGCGGATGAATTTATTTTAATCTTACAACATTAATTTTCCATTAATTAAACCATGCTCCTATATTTTCTAGGGAGCAGCGCTCGTGTTTCTGTAGAATGAGAATGTTGAAGCTCTTAATGCCAATAAGCTGATAGAAATGGAGCAAAATAAATAGTGCTTGCTCTGATTTTGGACTGCACATTCAAAAACAAAAACGTAAGATGATGTGATCTTTAGTCTGCTATTTTATTTTAGCCGATTCTTGCCCTTATTACAGCGGGTAACTCTATGCTATCTCTTTCTTTGGTTCTTTTATTACAAGTACTAGGTTTGTGTGCCAGTTATGGTTTTCAAGTATGTATCGGAACAAATAATGCATATATTGTTGTTGTGCATCAGAGCTAGACTTCCATATAATTTTTGTATCTGTGGCCTAGCATCTGTGATATGACCGATGAGCTGATCGTGGAGTGTAGGATATGTGGCAGTTTGTACCATATTGAGAAGATTGGCGAGGAAGGATCCCTATTTGAATCAAACCAAATAAAATCAGGCCGTCTACTATGATCCCTCGTTAAGTCTGGCAGTCATTTGAATTTTCTGCATGGTTTCATGACACTTCCGATATGTACTTAGGGATGTGCTTTTCAGGAGAAAATGTTTAGGCAAAATTAGAGTTGACAGGCTGCAACTAACCAACACTATGGTTTCTAGCATGCGTTCAGTGTACATGAAAATTATTTTATGGGTTGTAAATTTGGATGCTCCAAAATATAAGATGTTATTACACCTAAGATATGAGTATATTGATTATAATATCACTTTTTTTATGTGATCCAAGTACATAGTACCGGTTATAGCAACAGACAAAGAATCCACAGTTGAGAGGTGTTTTAGAGTTTTTTCTTTGTAAAAAAGCTCTATGCTCTTGTGGCTGAATCTTATGCTCTCCTGTCCATGCACTAGCTAAAATCTCTGGCTTATTTGAGAGGAAATATGTTACCTATTTGGCAAGAAATATGTAACTCGATGTCACCATCGCGTTACTCTTTTGTTTAGATATCTCCCTGAAGTCAGCACTGTTTTTATGAGTTCCAATATGCCAGGCAACGTTATGGGTAAACATATTTTCTCAGTTGTATGCTTCTGTTAATAATTGTCTGTCGTGTTGCATACGCCTGCTCATTCACGTGACTTCAACTAGATGGGAATCGTATTTTATCCTCCGGTTGTCCATCTAGACTGCCCTCGATGTTGAGAAGGCTTGGCCGTTAGAGAAGGAATGGAGTCTTGGCATGGATAGTAACACTGAAAACATAGATGTGTCAGGTCTGTAGTGTACCACAATGGTCACGTAGTCTTGGCATGGACAATAACACTGAAAACATAGATGTGTCATGTCTGTAGTGTACAACAATGATCACGTAGTGTGACAACACAATGCAGACGGCGAAGAAAAGCTCGCATATTCTTTTAGTACAGTAGAAGACCAGTGAGACACTGTGATCATATAATTAGCTACCAATCTGATGTTAAAAGTGTGCTAGTTTCCAGCAAAGTACACTAGGAAGAAAGACCAGCCATCAAGAGGAAAGGGGCGTTCAGAAAATGCGAATACAAAATTCCTATTTACTATCATTTGAGTAAACGCTTATCTTAATACATCTTACATTCTACTGATCTTCTGATGGCACACAATGCGTGTCTCTAGGCATCTTTGGATCTGCACAATATTGCAGTACTCAAGCCATCATATTTATTTGTTGTACACACAGATCTCGTTGTAGCACATGCAGATTGTAACATATACTCACCAGCTTTAGCTGACATCGGAGTCGAAGATAGGGTTTCTTCCTTTGCAGATGTCACAACCTTTGAGCATGGTCCATGAAACAGCAAATGGGCCACAATTCGATCAATTGGATTTGTGTCTGTTTCTGCTTCCTTCAACAGATGTCTGAGATTACAAATACAAGAATGAATCACTATGAGTACTCGCACAAGAAAAGCACTACGAGCTACAAAATGCACAGAAGGCCATCTTGCTGCATAGCGCTTTACATGCCAAAAAATGAAGGTAAATACGACATGAGCTTAGGCTTGCTCCTACAAGCATGTGAAGTGTAGGTCCCCTACTACTAGCTACGGCTATGAAGGAATTTTAGAGTATGTCGCATATTATTGTATTTATTTATGTGGCTCGTAACCAAGCCGCCCTCTCACACATTGGACAGTAATAAGGCCCCTCTTTCCAGAGGGGTTGGATTCCCACCATCTTGTATGATCCTACAATCCTTAGAGCATATAGTTGTTCGACCTAGAATCACAGTGGAGTCACCAATAACCCAACATGCCTAACACATATTGTGTATGAACTATATAAAACAGTAAACAAGACTGCACATTTCGTAAAGAAAGCGCAGCACTCCAGTGTTGATATACAATCCTCAGAGCATATACTTGTTCGACCTAAAATCAGTGGAGCCACCAATAACCCAACATGCTATTGTCCTAATACTTAATTAACCCACTTTGGCATGAAGCAATATACCTGTTTCTACTATTGGATGTGCCTTTTTCTGAAACCTCATCTTCATGTCTTTTTGACTTGTTACTGCTAGTTCTGTCGCCAGAAAGTTGTCTCTCTGAGGAACTATGAGCCAAACGAAGCAAACTGTCTCGAATGCAGAGCCGAGTGCTGGTATCCAACTGTCAAGGAGTATAATATTTAGTCAATTTATTTTTACAAGACCAATCCTGCAACTGAAAACAACACATGAACATCAATAACATTTTGACAAAAGAATAAATAAATGACCTTCCGAAGAGCTTCTTTAAGCTCGTGATATATTTTCTCCTTTATAAAGGAATCATCAGGAATTTCAGATTTCCTCAGAATCTCTTCATGGTTAGCTGAAGTCTGCTGTGGTGCATTTTCTTCTATGATAGTTGAACTGGAATCTGGATTATTTTTTATTGGCGTGTATGCTTGACCTACAAAGATGCTGCTGCCAGAACCCTCTTGACCAAATTGTTGCTGCTGTTGCTGAATAGCTATCAGCGCTTGTCGTTGTTGGCGGCGCCTAAGCTTTTCAATCTTTTCTTGGGGTGTCATCATTGGTAACCTTGATGGTATATCTTGTAGCTTTTCTGTCGAACTTGATTGCTTCAAGGAATCTACTGAAGTTCCGCAACATGCAGCCATTGGAATTATCTGATGGCCTTCAGCCTGAATATTTGACACCAATTGAATGGTAGGAAATGGATATGCAGGATATCCATACCCGGGAAATGTATGCTGATTAACGTGCTGAAATTGCTCCATGTACTTGCTATCATGGAGCAGTGTATATTGAAGAGTCTGAACATGCTGTGCAGGAGCCCTGGACAATGAATGCAGCCTGTCTGATGGATGTTGTCCCTGGGAAAAGCCACCTGTAGTGTTCGATGTTTTACTTTTGCTTCTTTCTTCTGGTTTTCTCCGTGATTTAATTTGCATTTTCTGCACTTCTCCCTAAAAAAAGTACACATTTTTATGGAGTCATAACGAGCCAGGTCACTCCTTCAAACAATTGATTTGAGCAATTTTAAACTACACCAAGGTTCTTAGGCTATCCCAATGACAATTACAAGAGTAAGAAAGGGGTACGCAAAAAAGACAGCTTCCAATAGGTAGGGAAAAAATGGCATACATGAATCCAGAGAAGATCAATTGAACAGGTGCACAGAGAAGAGCTACATTATGAGTATGACATATACCAATCTTGTTGAGATTAAAGATTTCTTCAGTGTTTACTTTCCTGGAGGACATCAACTATTGGGGCCTTATCACATCGGTATAGCCAAATTTGTCAAGACATGACCATTAGTTCCATTGAAATCAATCCAGAAAGATCATTGTGCTGAATAATTGACACTCCTCTATGAAATAACTTATATGTTTACAAATGATGGCAACCATGAAAAGAAATTGGTTTTCCAGCTTATCAAGAGAGGTGGAGATGAATTCATTCATTCATAAAAAGAACATGCATGCATCACATTGCTAACTACCTCCTTCGACATCTGGTTAATAATAATCACTACTTAGACAATTTTTACACTCAGCATACTATAGCATATCATCTGCTACCTCCAAAAAAATCCTGTAGTAGATAACAAGAGTAACCAAAATATTATGCTGTAATCTGCCTCCTAGGGAGGATGTAACCCAAACTCTGCCTTTTCAATGAAATGAAAAGCAAATCCTTTGCGTTTTCAATAAAAAAAAGATAACAAGAGTAGCCAAGGGGTGATCGCTAAAGATGTCTGAGTATGTATATGTACAAATGATGGCAACCATGCAAAGAAATTGATAGGAACTCTAGATTTACTCTCATTGAAGAAGAGGATGACACTAGGAGTTGGGGCAATTTTCTGCTTTTATTTCTCACACAAACTTACACAAATGTCATGCCAACCACAGGGGTTGGGGATACATATTTATAGGCTACTAACCAGCCAAGCATATGCTAGATGCTAGTCTAAGATGCTGCCCTAAAGGCAGTCAAGGATGCTATCCTAACAGCCCGTCCTTGATGCTCTATCCTAACTGCCAAGGACCATGTGTGCTGTAAATCCACAAAGACCAACAGTATAGAGACTTATCCATCATTCTCCCCCTAAGTCTTGTGCGTTGTCTTGTGGGGAAGGCTGGACCATCCCAATCCTGGAGCAGAGTCCAAGGAACGTGATCCGCCCAAGAGGCTTAGTGAGCAGGTCCGCAAGCTGATCCTTCGTGTTGATGTAGCTCGCCGTGATGCTCCCTTCATCCAAACAACGTCGGATGAAATGGTACCTCACCCGGATGTGCTTGCTCCGTTCGTGGAACACGGGGTTCTTCGCCAGGGCCAGAGCGGACTTGCTGTCCACCATGAGCTGCACTGCGCTGGTGTCTCGACCAAGGAGATCACCAAGCAGTCGAGCAAGCTAGAGAGCCTGAGTGCAGACAGTGGAGGCCGCTATGTACTCGGCCTCACAGCTGGACATGGCCACCACCTGTTGCTTGACCGACTGCCAGCTCACGAGGCACTTGCCGAGGAAGAAGAGGATCCCGCTTGTGCTCTTGCTGGTGTCGATGTCGCCGGCATGGTCGCTGTCGCTGTACCCGACAAAGTGTCTCGCCCCAGGCACCTAGGGTAGACGCAGCGATGGCATCCTAGGCCTCCTTGGCAGTCTGCTTGTTGGAAAGCGAGAACTGCATCTCGGGCGGGACTGCGGCAATGAGGGCGTCCAGCGCCCGTCGATCATCATGGTGGTTGACGTTGGCATCCTGGATTGCCTCCCACATGTGCCGCACCTAGAGCCGGACCCTCATGACCGCGGCCCACTCGACGTAGTTGGTTTTGGTGAGGGTAGGCCACCCAGCACCGGGACCAATGTCCATGACCACAGTCCGGACCTCGTAGAGGCCGCGGTCTTGGTCGTTTCGGCTGCCGCCACCGTGCGCACCTCCTCCGGGAGCGCCACCGCAGTGCTCGCCTCCTCCGGGAGTGCCACCGCCGTGTGCTTGGGCGTGCTCGGCTGCCAACCGTGTCGTCCGCTTGTGGGCTGCGTCGACGCTGCCATCACCTGAAATGGAGCCGTTGATGCTGTCGTGCAAAGCCTGGACCTCTGCCGCTGCTGCACATGCTGCCTCCACCGCTGCTGCTGCTTCTGCCTCCGCTCTGGCTGCTGCCAGTTCCGCTGTTGCCAGCCTTGATGCCCTGGCTGCCGCCGCCCGCCCACGCTCCTCTGCCACGGCGAGCTCGGCCTCCTGCCGACGCCGCGCGCTCGAGGTAGCCGAGTGCTGAGAGCGACCTTGGGACATGGCTAGCTGCTAGGGGGCTATTGCGTGGAAGGAGAGCTGCTGCTGACGAGCTGCTGCTCGACTGCGCGGAAGGAGAGAGGCCACTAGGGACAGCTCGAGCTGCTGCACTTGCCCGCTGGGGCTGCTGCACACCCAGTGAAGGGGATGAGCAGAAAAAACTCAGCCTACAAGACAACCTCGCTCTGATACCACTTGATAGGAACTCTAGATTTACTCTCATTGAAGAAGAGGATGACACTAGGAGTTGGGACAATTTTCTGGTTTTATTTCTCACACAAACTTACACAAATGCCATGACAACCACAGGGGTTGGGGATACATATTTATAGGCTGCTAACCAGCCAAGCATATGCTAGTTTAAGATACTGCCCTAAAGGCAGTCAAGGATGCTATACTAACAGCCAGTCCTTGATGTCCTTGATGCTCTATCCTAACTACCAAGGACCATGTGTGCTGTAACCCCACAAAGACCAATAGTACAAAGACTTATCCATCAGAAATATGTCTTCCAGCTTATCATGAGAGGCGCAGATGAATTCATTCATAAAAAGAACATGCATGCATCACATGACTAACTACCTCCTTCGAGGTCTTGTTAATAATAATCAGTACTCAGACAATTTTTACAATCACCATAGTATTGCATATCATCTACTACCTCCCAAAAAATCATGTAGTAGATAATAAGAGTTGCAAAGAGGTGATCACTAAAGATGTCCAAGCATGTATATGCATTTAGTCATGTACCTTGTTTTCTTCTTTGGCAATTCCACTGGGGGTATCATTAATCAGAACTGAAGAAGATCCACTATCAGAAGATGCTTGCTTAGTTGATGATACACGCTGTAAAATAATCAAGTAAATCATGCTGATAAGAAATAGCTCAATGGTACAGAAGAAATGAAAGTTTGCAATGCAAAGTACTACATGCGCATACCAGAGAGGGGATTGATTGTACAGTACTATCAACAAAAGGTGAAGACGTGGAAAGAAAATCATTGCCATTGACAGCCATCTCATTACCAAATAAGGCTTCACTATTGCTGCAGAACCACGACATGTCATTGGTTTATTAAATCCATAATAGTGTTCAACTGTGTTTGTATCCCAAGCTGTTTATTTCATGAATTTTGAAGTAAAAACAGTTTGATTTCCAACCTTACCTAAATAAGCGGTCAAAATCATCAAATTCTCCAATATTACCCCAGTCACAATCAAGAAAGCTGTTACTCTTTTCTTCATGCTCACTGCCGAACACTTCAGGTTCACCATTCAGCTGCACTGTATATGGGATAACAAAAATGTATAATTTTCTTCTGAAGTATATCGCTTCTTTACATGTGTTCATGCATCTGCAGCACGTTTTTTAAATACAAAAACATTACAATAAGATGAAGCAGACCTGATGTAATTCCTGTGACTTTCTGTAAACTAGGTGCAGAACTGGTATCCAAATATGTCGATGTTATATTATCATTTCTATCAAGTGTAGTGATCAAAGAAGGGAAGTCAGGCCAGGATTCTATGTCAAGTCGTGTAGCTGAATAATATCCACTAGCCTCGGCTGCCGGCTGCTTTTCCAAATCCCGATGTTCAGTTGGAGCAGAAGTACGTTCAGTAAGGCCTAGAACTGTAGCTGCTTCATCATCATTCTTCTTCCGGTCTCCAACAAAAACTAATGTACTATCCTTCGTATCAGGGTCTTCATTCTCACTGAGTTCAGCCCATGTTTTGTCACCTACCTACTTCAGAACCAAACAATCAAGTTTCTGAGCAAACAAAATTACTCCCTCCGATCCAAATTACTTGACTCAGATTTGTCGAGATTCGGATGTATCTAGACTTGTTTTAGTGGTAGATACATCCGAATTTATACAAAACCAAGTCAACTAATTTGGATCGGAGGGAGTAGATTAATTAATCTAATAAAATTTTCACGATCCGTGAACAAACAGAGGAATATAATGTTGGAGTGGACTATGGGGTGGACCATATATATTGATACCTACCGTGATAATTCATTAGTACACCAGGATCCAACATATATACTCCCCTAGTAAATTTTTGGGTGTCAAACCCTTGTTAGTTTAGTTCCCAGCATCAGTAAACCAATCAATATCATTTCAGTTCAGAAGACTGATGAAAGCAATATCTGGAAGCTAGATTCGAACACCGCAACACACATACAAAATATTTATTATGCTTCCCCCCCACCATTGAAACGTTTCCAGCAATCCTCGACGCAATTGGCATTCTTACAGGCTACACCCAAACTAGTATGTACTAAGACAGTTTGGTAGTTCAATTTGAACTGTCAAAACGTCTTATATTTAGGAACATAGTGAATAGTATTTATGCACGCAAACGATCTTGCTGAAACAACGATGCCCAAAGCCGCAAACGACTTGCTCTGCTGCGCCAACATACCAACCCGTAGTAGACCTAACCGTGCGACGAAAGGACAAATTAGCAGATCTAACCGTGTGAAAAGCGCAAATCGGCGACGCACCTGCTGCTGTTCTTCGTCTTTCCGGTCGAACATCCTCCTCCTGCTCGACGCGTCGCCTCTTCCCCTTCTCCCCTGCGTCCGCTTCCCCTGTCCTCTCGCGTCCCTCTCTCTCTCTCCACCCACCGAGACGAGAGGAGTCTGAGTACATGGAGCGGCGAACGCGTGGTTAGGCGGCAAATGGACAGCAGGAGGGGATGGGGCTTGCGATGCCACGTATGCAGGGGCACATCTCGGATAGTGGCGTGGCGGAGAGGGCTCGATCAAATGGCGCGCCGTCATTGGCCGCCCAAGCCCCGATGGTTCCCGCTAGGCGCGGTCTTAGTTAGCTGGCGTTAAGGTTTAAACTTGATTGTTTTGTTTAGTTAGACAAGAGAGAAGAGATGAGAGAAAAGAGGTGGGCTCTCATGCAATAGCCAGCTCTTGCGCGTGCTCCTAGACACTATGTGAGTATGTGAGTGGGCCACTAACATATAAAGTATTAAGTTTTGTCTAGATTCAGACCGGTCTGAAAATGTTAAAACTCCGCGGGCTGGCAGGAACCGTTGGATTCGAGTCCAACGAACGCGGACAACCCCGCGCGCCCCACGCGGTTGGTGGCTCGTCTTCAATGTCGCACACCTGATCCCGTCTCCCTATTCACCTGGGGCCCCACTCGTCATCCTCTCCACCCCTCCCACTTCTCTCGACCGTTTTGAAAATTGTGCTGCTCTCTCTTCCCTTCTTCTCCGGTGATTTGAAGGTCGATATGGCAGTTTCTTTCGGTTGCTCGTCGATTCTGCTTGCCATTGTCATCGCCGACGCGTCTACTCCCTCCAGGTGTGCTCGCAAGTTCTCTTCTCCTCCTCCAGTTTCTCTCCTCCGCCGCTCCTACTGTCAACACCCGGACTTTTAATACCAGATGCCTGTTATGCCATTCATCGCAATCCCAGGATTACCATTTTTGCGAGACATAACAGAATTTGATACCATAGTACATCATCTATTACAAACCGTACATAAGTTCTTACACAAATAGGGATCTCATGATCCAGTTCTTAATACAACTTCAAGCAGCGGGATACGTAATAATAACGGTAACGTAGGCGAAGCTCCATCTTCGGGGTCACAGGCAATGCTGATGATGGGAGATGATCCTAGTTGTCGTAACCTTCCTGGGGTCCATCTTCCAGGTACTCCTCTTCATAGTCTGGCCATGGGAATAGCCAGGGACAAAGCCATGAGTACTCTTTAAGTACTCGCAAACTAATACTAACAAGTGAAAGGGTTTTTTGGTAATAGGACACTCGGCTCTAGGGTTATTTTGCAAAAGCCAGATTTATCTCTACTAAGTTTAGAAGCAACGAATGCTAGTTAAAGTTTTATAACACCCAAGTGGAAACTTGTATCTCATATCACAACCCTGTTGTGGTCAAGTCAAAGTCTCAATTTATTTCACAAGTCTTTTGAAAACATCTGACGGGGGAACAGTATGGCCACTCCAACTGTTCATAACCGCGGACGCGGCTATTCGAATAGTTTGACACTCTGTAGAGATTGTACACTTTCACCACAACATTCGATACATCCGTCAGGAACAAATCCTGAATTCACCATACTCAGTATGCGGATAATCAATCATAACCTTTCAATTACACGCCCTAGTATAAGCACCTCTCCTGTGAGTTTGGCCTCCCAACCATGACCAACTGTCATCTTGGGTACTGCACAGGTGGACAATCTTCACAAGGTAGCCTCAGCTCAGACCTTGGCCGTGAGGGAACTAATACTAAGGTATATAAGTTTCCAGTCAAGCCCTACCCAATTCTCGGGTATTGTGGTTGTACGATAAAATTGGAATGGTATCGCATCCAGACAACCATCAGTTTTATAAAGGGCTAAAGGCTCATGCCTCAACATTTTCATCACCAAAATCATCAGGTGTTCGGAAACACATGTCCAAAACATTTCAATAGAATGATCCATCATTACAAGGTTTTCATAACCATTTTTCCACCAAGTATTCCCATCTAATGTTGATCAAGTTTTAAGCTTAGCACTAGCATCTACAAGTGGGGGTAAGCACTAATGAGGGGTGGTAAACTAGTGGAGTTTAACTAAGTTTAATCTTATGCCTTAGGATGACATCAAGATTATCTAGCTTAGGCCAAATTTTATGCTCTTTATGCAAACTTCAATTATCCTACTAGTATCTACCATTTATTCCAGTTACTCTAAGTAAGAGCTTTGATAAATAAATAAAGTAATAAGCTTGCAAGTAAAACTAGGATGGGGTATCATCAAATGTATCTAACCAAGCATGCTTAGTGCATTGCATAGGTTATTTAACTCTCATAATTGCAAGGGTTAGCTTGCATAGGTATAGTATTAGCTTGCATTGGTCCACTTGGTTAATAAAGCTTGCTAAAGTAGAGTATCTTGCAAGTGTTAGCTTGTCTTGTGCAGAGCAGTGGTTGAAGTTCTCCTCGGCTTCTTTTTCGTAGAATACTCCTTCCTCCTCGTATCCTTGGTCGGTACTAGCGTCTATGAATAAATACGATGTACACAATCACCAAACAATACTTAACTACTTGCAATAATCACACAAAAAGTGTTCTATAGATGATCTAATATCATCTCTAACATTACAAGATTAAGGCTTGGTTTAATTCTTTTTTTTTAGAAAAGTAATTTCTACTCATTGAAAAACTACTTAAGATTTAATATTCTCCAAACCAAACATGGGATCATGTTGACACATGTCATCACCACATATTTTAGTCCATGGGAATATGATTTAAAGTGGTGTCATAATTTAATAAGGTTTTACCCTTTTATTTTAATTAAATAAAGTGACTAGAAATGCCTATGTAGCATTCTTTTATTACTTGAACATTATTTCTGTAAGTAAACCTATATATTTTTATATATTCTGAATGGTATGGTTAAATGTGATTTTTGAGAGTTGGAATCAACTCAAAATCTATTATGGTTTAAATTTGAAAAATGTTTGAGTGCAGAAAAGCTTCTGCCTTGTTATTTTTACCATGGATGATCTATAGATCCAAATGACTTGAATCCAACAGGCTTGGATTCAGCACTTCCAGACCTTTCTAACAAAATTAGTTTCATTCGATTTGGTGCACTAAATCGACCTGGGTTGATTTTTGAACTGGTAGTAAGTGTGTTTGAAATAAAATGGAAAATGTTAAATTCAAATAGTCAATTTTGGCTGGAAGCGATCTTTGGCCGGCTGCTAAGCACTGGCGCTTCTGGCTGGTTAAGTGGCTGTCCCCACGCGTCAGTGAGACGAGGGGTGCGAAGCGGTATAGGGAGATGTGGTGCGTTCGATCGGGTTCTAATCCAACGGCTGAGAGTCATCGTCGATGTTGGGCAACGCCAACAGATGTAAACCTAGCGCGGCATGGGGGGTCGTTGGGGCTCACCGGGTTCAAAGTAGGGTCGGCGAGGCGGCGAACCAAAGTCGACGACGGCTTCTCTGGGGTGGCTCCAATCGCTGGCTCCCTTCTTCTCCAGTAGCGGCGGGCTCCGGTGAAATTCTAGCGATGCGCTGCTTGCCTTGCTCCGGGAACGGGGTGGCACGATCAGTGAGGAGAGGAGAGTGAGATGATGTGCTCAATTCGGCTGAGGGTGGCCTCTATTTATAGTGGAGCAAGGGGACCGACGGGGCGCAAGGTGAGCTCGTCGTGGTTGACGGTACAGACGGCTATCGGCGTGGGCGACGGTAGGGGCGGTGCGGTGCTCCCTGGCGATGCTCATCGACACGATGGCGGGCGATGAAGCGGTGTGGTTTGGTCGGAACAGCGGTGCTGCTTAGCGTGCTGACCGGAGAAGATTTAATATAGGCGCCTGGCGCGTGGTAGCGCGGGCGGAGACGGCGTCGGCGGTGGTGATCACGTATGCACGCGGCGAGGGCGGCGCGCGGTCTGTAGGCGTCGGTCGAGCGTGGCGCACGGGGCGTGCTCTCGGCATGGTTGTTGGCGAGCTTGGCATGGTCTGTGCGTGTGGTCCAGTGGCTGGCAGGGTTCAAGCGTTGGACAGGGAGTGGCGGTGGGGTGTTGGCTTGCTCCCAGACATGTTGGCTAGGCTTGGTTCTTCTCCTAGCTTGCTGTCGACATGGGGGTGACAAGTGTGCACTCGGCCTGCTCACCATTGATGGCATTGCCAAGCTTACAGTGAGGCTAGAGGTTTGCACTTGAGCTAGATGATCTACTAAAGCCTAGTTGCAACCAAAGAGGGAACAAGTTAGGCTCAAATCACTGCTCCAAATAGTGTTTGGATTTTGTTTGATTTGAATCAGCAAGGTGTTTGATGAAATGGCCGCAAGAATTCAAGTTTTGAATTTTGAAAAGATTTTTGGTGGGTGTGCTAGGTTGGTGCTGGTGAGTCTGCAGATGCTTGGGTTTTGAAAGTTGAGCTTGTTTGAGTGGTTTTTGAAAAAGTGGGATCTTCCCATATGATAAAGATTCAATTTTGAACTGTCATTTAAACTATGCATTTAAATATTTTTGGATGATCACAAAGTGGGCCTTGATACTTTGTTATGAGTACATTCAAGGGGTGCAAAGATCCAGAAAAGTTTCTGTTAAGTTCTGAAAGTTTGAGACAGCCAAAGTAGGCATGGAAGTTAAATTGGTCAAAATGACCATTCACTCATTTAGCTTTGTTTTGATTTATTTGTCTTTGAGAAAAGTTTGGGAATTGTTCAGATGATGTTTATTTCACCTAAGCATCCATTTACAAGCAAAGAAACACACAAACAAGTTGGTTCAAAAGAATTCCAAATGAAGTGCATACACCATGCATGCTTTCATATTTTTATTTAGAAAAGTTTTTGTTAACCCTAAATTTGATGATTAGAGTTTGATGATCCAAGTTTAGTATTTTTGGGATGTTACACCTACCCTTTTCCTCTGTCATTCTCTGGTTTCCGACGGTTCCATTTCGTCGAGTTTATGGTTGTCGTTGATTCCTGCAGGTCCTGTAGATTAAGGTTGTGTGTAAGTTGTAAGTTGTATTGCGTGCGTTTTTGCCCGCTAATTTTGTCGGGCTCCTGCATGAATAGGGTTTGAATGCTGCCTCTGATCCCCTTTGTTGTCCTTTGAGTAATGTTGCCTTGTCAGATCTACTGCGTGTGATGTAGTTTTGATATTCAGATGATGTGATCCATGTGTGCTGTTCCCCCATGGTCTAATGGGGATTTGAACATTATTGGTTGATAACAACAGATCTATCCATGGGTAACAACTGATGTATCTATGGGTAATAGTGGGATATGATCCCTTGATAACCACAGATCTATGCATTTGTAACATTGTACAGGATCTATTGATAACAACAGTACTAAGCTGTTATGTCCTAAATTTTAATTATGAATTTTTTGATTTGTATAAGATTCCTTGATAACTATAGTTGTAACCTTTGGGTAACATTGGATAAAATTCATGTCTATTTTGATCAAAATGCATGATAATATGTGTGTATTGACATGGATAACTAATGTTATGTTGGTATGATAACATTAGCTTATTATCATGGGTAATTTGATAACTCTTGGCATGATAAGATTAGTCTATGATCATGGGTAACTTATGTACTGATGTGTAAAACTTTGGGTAACATTGGATAAAATTCATGGCTAATTTGAGCAAAATGCATGATAATATGTGTACACTGACATTAATAACTAATGTAATGTTGGTATGATAACATTAGCTTATTATCATGGGTAATTTGTGTTCTGTTGGCATGATAACATTAGTTTATGATCATGGGTAACTTATGTGCTGATGTGTGGATAAAATTCATTGATTGCAATAGTACTAACTACTGTATAATGTAATGTTTTTGTTAAATTTTGTTTATGATCTGTTTGGTAATGCTAATTTTGAGCAAAATGCATGATATTATGTGTGCATTGACATGGATAACTAATGTTATGTTTGTATGATAACATGAGCTTATTATGATTGGTAACTTGTGTTCTGTTTGCATGATAACATTAGGTTATGATCATTGGTAACTTATGTACTGATGGTATTGTTTTCTTTTTTATATGAATTCTTGTGTATCATTATGGTTTAGTTTGTATTTTTTTTTATTTTTTCATTTTATATTGGTTATAGTTGCCACGATGCCGAGGAAACGGAAGGCTGCTGATAATGTTGTTGAGGGTGAAAAACAACATGCCCGTAAACATTACAGGGCATCTCCTTCAGCTGTGACCGGTTTACTAGATTTTCTATCAAATGATCAGAAGGCGGCAATTGAATCAATGGAGTTTGATAGTTTGCTAGATATCAAGTGTTCATAACTGCGTATCACTGCACGACGCATTTATGATTGCTAGTTTATATGACAAGCATACACGTGAATTTGTTGTGTCGGGTCGAGGAAGGATACCCCTCAACGAGGATAGTGTATTCAGATGTTTGGGTTTGCCGCTTGGTGAAGAGCCGGTTCCTTATTATGCCGATGCAGAAATTCAGGGTGCTCTTGCCCCTGCTCTTTTTCCTGATGATTCTGGCACACCTTTAAGAACTCGAGTTTTTGAAATCTTGAAGGATATGACTTCATATGGAGATGAGTTCAAGCAAGTATATGTGATGCACATTGTGTCTACACTTCTATCACCCACCACCCGGAACCGTGTTTGCCACAAGTGCTACCCTATCATGATAAGTTTTGGTTCTAATATCTGTTTATTTTCAATATATGTGTTGGCTGGTAACTTATATGTTTTGTGTTGATAACTTTCTGTTTGGTGTGATGATAACCTGTGTGTTATAGGGGTGGTAACATTTTTTGTTTTATGTTTTTGTGGTGGTGTGTAATATATGTGCAAGTTTTAATGCTATGTTGATAGTTTCTTTTTCATTATATGATTTCAGCACAACATTGGAAATGTGTCCAAGTTCTAGTGGTGCAAGTTTGTTACTGACCAGCTGCATGAGGATCTTTCTAGTGGTAGTCATACGCAGGCTTGCCTTTTTCTGTTGCAGGTACACATTGTTGTTTTTATATTGTGTGAATACTACTTTCTATATTGAATTTTGTTTTATGTTTTAGTTAGTGTACTTATTGTATTTTTTCTGGTTTTTAATTTGTTTTCTTGCAACTGATTTATGTTGACTCACTTGATGTTAGTGGGTTGGATATTGATTTGTCGGAAGGGCGTTAAGCTATGATCATATGGTTAAGAGAGTTAATTGATGAAGTGTTGATTGCTGATCTGCAGAATGATGGAAATGCATATGGAAAGCTGGAGGTGTGTAATATATTTTGTAGCATTTGTGTTTTTATGTTGTTGATAACTTTTTAGGTTTAAGTGTTGGTAACATGTTGTATGTCTATTTGATTACATTGATTATAAATAGTGTGTAACTTATGTGTTTATTGGGTGGTAACATGTAGGTTGTAATGTGATTAAGTTGGGTAATATGTAGAAAACTGGTTGATCACATTTGCTAATTCTGTATCTATTTCTTTGTGCAGTTGAAGCCTCGGTATGGCATGAGCTTTGGACTTTTTGGTGGTGCGCAAGGGTTTAACAAATGGTTTGACACTTGTGCAAACCCTAGTTGTTCAAATGAGGTGATATTTTTAAGATTTTGATATTGTACTTATCTTTTTATTGTCATGTTACTTTTGTTTGCTTCTTGTTTTGCTAATGTTCTTGTTGTTTCCTTTCTTTTTATTTGTGCAGCAAAAGTCGCAGATAGCAAATCTTGTTGGCAGTTTTGCATCTGGTATTTTTGGGTTAATGAGTACCCTTGTGCAAGGCTTGACGGAGGTGCAAGGCAATGCTGGTGCTGAAATGGCGAAACAATTTACTGCCCAGTTTGGTGGTCAACTTGCAACGCAACCCATGGGAGGAATCTTCATGGGTAGAGCTAGCTCAAGTGGTGCTCGTGATGGTAGCTCAGGTGGTGCCTGTGGTGCTACCTCAAGTGGTGTTCGTGGAGCTAGGCTTACTCGTTCTATCACTTGTGGAAGGAATGTTCCACACACTAATGAAGTCTTGTCTCCTATTCTTCCTAGTGATAATACAATTCTGAGGGATTCAGACAGCAGCAGTTCTGACAGTAGTGGAGATGACGATGCTGAACGGTATGTCCGTGCTAACAGGAAGGGTAAGGGTGTTGTTGGTGGTCGTGCTGGTGGTTCTTCCAATGTCCAGCTATCTTTGACTTTCCCAGATTCTAATGAAGAGCAGAATAATAGTCCAGGAGCAAGATCACCTGATGATCGTCATATGTCACCACCTGAATCTAGGTCTCCTGTTGTAAATCTTGTCTCACCCGTAAACCGGGTGACTGATACTCCTGTTGCTACTATTGTGGGTGGACAGGAAAAAACCCCATATTCGTGTGTATGAAAGGTCTAGAAAGAAGAAGTCACGTCCGGTTGAGGATGTTGATAATGTGATCAATTATCGTACTGTTGAAGAGATTGATAATAAGATCAAGTCTCTTGTTTGCAAAGATTTGGGCCTTACTCCTGCCATGATGCGGGCTGCTGTTTCTGAGAGGTATGAGTGGGCATAATTATTTATCTTAGTCACTGGATAACTTTACTACCTTAGTGTTGATAACTGTATCATTTTCATCTGATATCTTGTTTATGTTTATGTGGGTAACCTTTCTGTTTTATGTTTATTATGTTTATATATATTGATAACTGTATCATTTGTCATCTGATCACTTTTTTATGTTTATGCTGATAACTGTATCATTTTTCATCTGATAACTTCTTTATGTTTATACTGATAACTGTAGCATTTCTCTCATGATAACTTCTTTATGTTAATGTTGATAACTGTATCATTTTTCATCTGATAACTTCTTTATGTTTATACTGATAACTGTAGCATTTCTCTCATGATAACTTCTTTATGTTAATGTTGATAACTGTAGCATTTCTCTCATGATAACTTCTTTATGTTAATGTTGATAGCCGTAGCATTTCTCATTGGATAACTGTAGTATATTTCATCTGATAACTTGTTTATGTTCATGTTGGTAACTTGTCTGTTTTTTGTTTATTATTTTCTAATTTTTTGTTTTTTGTTGGCAATTATTTATTACAGCAAGAAATCATCGAAGAAGACATATGTGCTAGCTACAAGGTCTTCACCACGGTTGGCAAAACAGCGTTCTGCAGATGAAGGCACATCTGTTATAGATGTTGATGCATCCTCTCCTATTCCTTCACCTACTCGTGTTGAAGGACATTCTAATGTTGTTGCAACTCCTAATGTCGTGGATGCGCCTGCTGTGAATCTTGAAGAGGTTATATCTGGTGGAGAAACATGTGGCAATGCTGGTGCTTCTAAATATCTTGCTGTGACGAGTGCACCTGCAATAGTTGTAGTAGGATTATCTGTCGATGTGGCAATGGATGTAGCTCAACCAGTCTCAGGATCTCCATTGATTATGCAAACCATTGATCAGCCTGTTAGCAACATCATTGTAAATACGAGACGGAGAACATCACGGAAGTTGCTGCTGCCACTAGAGATGCCGCACAGGTTGATGCCAATGTTGATGCAGGTGGTTATGTTTGTCCTGATGGTGTTGTTATTGTTCCTGCGTCATCGCTGTTCACCAACCTTGCAGCAGCTGCTACTTCTGTTGATGTTGCTGCAAGCCCTGCTGTGTGCTTGCTTGGAGATCCATCAACCCAGGGTGAGAGTGAAAATGAGCCTTCTGTCTTGGATGATAGTACCTAAGAAGATGTACAACCTATTTTATCTGCTCCTTTGGTTCCTACGTCAAGTCTTTTCGACCCCCTATTAGCAAGCAGTCTAGTGTGCTCGATACATCTGCTGGTCCTTCAAGTGGTGATGGAAGTTCTGAAGCTAAAGTCACTATTATCAAGAAAGCAAAATTGGTTGCTCGTGATGGAAAGATGAGTCTTGCTGCTGGGATACCATTGCATGTTTTTAGGGATGTTGTGTCGTATTCTGTGCCTGATGCGGATCCTCCTATTTCTCCTACTGCTGGTGCCCGTGCAGAGCCTGCTCCTACTGTTGGTGCTTCTATGCAGCCTGCTCCTACTGCTAGTGCACCTGCGCAGCCTGCTCCTGCTCAGCCTGATCTTCGTATCGTTGCACAAGGTGATTCTAATGTTGTGCCTATTTCTCATTACATTTCTGCTGATCCGGGTGATTTATTCCATCTTTTTGAAGCAGAAGATGTTCTTCCTTTGTCTTGGGCACCTTCTCCCAGCACTGGTACACACCTTCAGCCTGATAACTTTATGTATATGCCTGAATCACTTTTATATATTAGTGCTGATAGCTGTAACTTATTTATGTTGGTAACCTACACTGTTTTTTGTTTTGAAATGTTTTAAATGCTTGCAACTTGATTATATGTTTGTCTTATATGCTTTTTTTTGTAATGTAAAATTATATTCTTTTAATGATGTTTTATTTCCTTTGTATCATGTGTTTTTATCATGATTGTGCATTTTTTGTTTGTGTTGATAACTTTATATATATGCCATTGATCACTTTTATAAACCAATGCTGATAACTTTAGTTCATTTATATTGGTAACCTACACTGTTTTTATGCTGATAACTTTAGTATTAACATTTTTTCTTTGTAGGAAGCATGTAACAGATTATATGACATTAACAAAAAAAAAATTGTCCTTTATTCTTCTTGTCTTTCTTTTGAGACATATTCTATGCAGCTGTTAACTTATTGAACTTACCGAAAACGGGTGGTGATAAAAATGAGGGTGCAGATGGATCTAGTTAATTGTCCCTTTTGGATGACAAAATTGAAGATCATCGTTGCGATGGCTGTTTGGGGCTTGGGTTTCAAACTTGAAGATCATGATTCGGTTTCATGGCTGCTTCGTTCTATTTTATGGCAGCCGTAGTTAAAATTAGGTTTCAATTTATGGGAACTTTTATTTTGTGATATGTTTTTGATGAAACAATTTGTGCTGGAATTTATATGACTCTATGTTTGTGTGATGTAATTAAACTACCTTTTATTGTTTAATATATGTTATGTTTTTAAATTTTTTCTTTATGGTGATAAACATGTGGTTTTCTTTTTCCACATGGGGTCTGCCATTTCTATCCTTTTTCATTTGGACATTTTCTTTGTCCGTTCTTTATTATTTTTGTAGTGTATCAACAAAAAGTTGATTGTAATTGCAAAAAGGCGGTGATGAAAATGTAGTTATTTCTCTCGATGATCTGTTGGGTGAAAAGATTGGTTATCAAGCTGTTCAGAGTTTTACGAAAGATACCAAACAGTTAAACCAGACTAGTTGTTCCATTCCAGGTAACTAAACATAATTTTTTAGTTATTATTTATGTATTTGAATGGATATTTTTTACGAGTTGCATTAATTTTTTGTTTTGTTGTAGTTGTTCCCGATTATTCGACTCCTGGTATCAGTTCTGCTCTTTCAGTTGCTATTGCTGGTAGTGTTACACCTGCGACGCGGCTGCACACTGTTAGACTTATTCATCCTGCCAAGTCTCTTTTTCCTTCGTTCTCCTATATTAAGACAACTGCAGAAGAAGATGCATTGTATAAGAAGATTATCATACACACGCGTAATGCGAATAAGTCGAAGATTAAAAAGTATGTACATGATCTTTTTTTATAATATTCAATCATTTTTAGTATTCTCTGTTGATAACTTTTAAATGCTACCATTGGTCACTTCTAATGTTTCATGCTTGATAACTTGACTTATTATGTTATCTGGTTGATAAGTTGTAGTATTACTGGTGGGTCACTTGTAGTATTTTAGTGGATAACTCTTAGTTTAATAGTGGATAACTTGGACCTTTTCTTTGTTGTTAGTTGTTTGCTAACCTGTATTACTACTTATGTATCATTTTGTTCTTCTAGTTGCTGAACTTTATGGTTTTCATTGTGGATCATTTTTAATGTTTAGGATTGATAATTTTACCTTTTTATTTGTACCTCGATGATAAGTTGTACTAATACTGGTTGGTCAGTACTAGTTTTGGTTGATAACTCTTTAGTTGTTATTTCAGTGGATAACTTGAACCTTTTTTGTACTGGTTTGATAACTTGTATTACTACAGGTTGATTACTTGTACTGTTTGTTGCTGATAACTTCTGGTTTTCATAGTGGATAACTTGTATTCTAATCATTAATTTTTTTTGTAGCACATCAATTTGTAACATTGATCCAATGTGGGTGACAACTAGTGATTTTGCTGAAAGTGTGATGCCATATGACGAGCTTTCTAACAATATGTGTGATCTTGCTATTTCTGCAATGCAAGATAATTGCCCATCCAACAAGATAATTTTTCCTTATATCGTTACTAAATATCTGTTGGAGGGAAGATTTACTGCAAATCTCATTTGGAGGTCGTTCAGGAGAGATGAAAACTATAAACTGAGCCACAAACATATGGCATGCTGTCTAATTCGATTATTTATTGTTTTTATTCTACTGTATGCAGTTGATAAGTTCAGTCATAGTGTATGATAACCATTTCTTATGTTGTGTTGATAACTCTTTCATTTCTGCCTTGGTAATCACTATTTTTTCTACATTATCTTATGTTCGTTTTTTCTGTAGCTTTGCTTTGCTGTCCTTCAGGAGCTAGGGACTAAAGAGGACCATTTGGGCCATTGATACATGCTTTCTGTTAATATGCCTGCCAAAAAGTTTGAGATTCTTGACTCGCTCCATGGTGAAGCTAATGTAGAAATGATTGAACATGCGACCAAGCTAATGGAAGCAATAAAGAAATTGTACATCATCAATTATTCTGATTCTAGAAGACAGATTGAAGATTTTGAGTTGATGCATGTCCCTGTTCCGAGTCAAGTTGACATGTTAGTTTTACGGTTACCGTGTCATCATTTCTTTTCTATTATTATATTAGTTTTGTTTTGTACGCATGTAATTTTATTTTGCTTTTGTATAATCATTGATACTATATTTGTTTATTCACTGTTTATTTTTTGTTTTTCAGCACTGATTGTGGGTTCTTTATGCTCAAGAACCTTGAATTATGGAATGGAAGCGTTGTGCCTTGTATTTCTCAAGATATGATGCTGAGAATTAAGAAAAAGATGACTTATTTTTGGTTGAATCATCCTCGTAATGTTCTTCTGAATTGGAGGTCACTTTTGGAAGAAAATAAGTTCCGAGGTATATTTTCCCAAGTTTATCCATACTTTTACATGTTTGTTATCCACACTTTTAAATGTTTGTTATCATGTCATATTTCTGTTAGTTATCCACACTGTGTTACATAAGTTACCCACCTTATACGTGTTTTTCGTATATATGAGTATTTTTTATGCTTTCTTTCTAGTGTCAATTCTGATTGATAATTTTTCTATTAATTTGTTTGTGGTATAATTTCAACATATAGTTATGGATAACTATACTTTTTATTTACCTGATAAATTCTACTAGTATGCATGGATAACAATTATGTTTGTTGGTTGATAACTTGTAATCATATGTCTGGATAACTTCTGTTTTTAAATAGTATATTAATGTTTAGTGTTTGGTAACCTTTTATATATACGCATTGATAACTGTAGATTTAACCAGTGGATAACCTTTTATTTTTGTATGCATGGATAAGTGGTGTGTTATGTGATGGATAACTTGTACTCATATGCATGGATAACTTCTGTGTTATCTTGTGGATATTTTGTACTCATATGCATGGATAAATTGAAAACCACAAAATGTACAACATGAACTATCATACATAGAAACAACAAATATATCATTTTCATTTTGTGTTACATAAACATTCTAGATTTGATATCCTAGGAGCTTCAACTTTTCCTGGCATTTGTGGATGGTATGACCTTCTGTACCTGCGGTGACCCAGCATACCACTGCATGATGTAGTACACTATAGTCGTTGACATAACACCAATGAAACACCGTTCACTAGTATTACATCCCTTAGAGTAGTACAACATAAACACAGCAGGTCCAAGACATGACTATAGGTTACAACTCAACTCTTTACACAAGATCCAGAGAACACTCTAGGTTAAAGAGAGAGAAAGAAACGTCTTACAAAGAAGAATCAGAAATAACAACTCCAAAATTATAATACTATTAAGACTAATATCTTAACTAATGGTCTGGCATTGCTTCTATTGCAATACACTACAAAAATAGGTTCTATGGCTAGAGATTGTATTCTTATCTAATCAGCAACTTCGTCTTTACTTGAGCTGATGTATATGTTGACTTTCTTGACTTTATTGAAGAGCTTTAGCTTTTGATGATGATTCCTGGAGCATGGCTTGATGTAGTCATCGTCTGTACTGGCTTTATAACCTAGCAAGGGTTAAGAATATACTTTGAGTACGAGCGTACTCAGCAAGTCCACTAGAAAAGGAGTGTTTGATGCACTATATCTATATCCATAGACCATAGGTCGTAAGCAATGCAGGTTTTCATAAACATTTCTTCAAAGGTTGCTTTTATTCTGAAAAGCTATGTCTGTCAGCCTTCACGGATTTACTAGAACTTTCATGGAGTTCCTTTCCCACCGCGTTCGCAGCTCCTTCCAGGAACAGGGAGTAACAAGTTACAGTTCTTACACTCTGCAGAGGTGCGTTACTTTACCCATGAGAGACCTTAGCCTTGTTGCACAACCAAGTCATGACCTTGTCCATACTTCCTTGGTATGGGGCCCAGTATAAGATCCAAGCCAATCACTTCCCCCTTCGCGACCCCGCATGCCTCCTTGGTGTACACCATGCCCACATATTGAATTACGCCAATGGTTTGTACAAACCGTTAGATGCCAGAACTATCGTGGGACGTTGAGGGTTCCCACCTATATGCTACATATCCTCTACGAATTACCAATTAATATGCACGCTACAGTAATAACAGCCACGATCTGCACATCCGGCTACATGCGAGAGGAAGAAGATACAGCTGACTTCTCTGTCCCATTCCAAATCTCATGGTTAACGCGTGATATATGGCGCAAGAATCACTTACGATAGTGGTTGTTAAGTAGTAGATAATATGTTTCTTTACCATCGGAACTCTTATAGTAGGTTATTACCTCATGGTAAATAACCTATAATCACATTATTATGAAAATAGTGTTTTCTGTCCTTTTTCAAATGCAGGTGATGACAACATTGAATTTGCAAAATACTTTAGAGAAAATAATCAAAGGACATGAGCAAGTGTGAACTTTCCTTTTGTGATTGCAAGATTATGCACTCACGGTCTTTGAGACGACATAAGATCCAATATCTGAAATCAACATCATTGGTCCGGTAAGGACTAATGTTTAAAGAAGCAAGATGCAGTTATGCATAAGTAATGATATGCATTTTGTAAATCTCCCAAATTGAATCCCCAATACTTTGAGTGAAGTGAATTCAAGTGATTCTTTTAAAAGTTGGTTTATCTTCAAATTTGCTTTATAAGTAATGATCTTTATAAGGAATGTAAGTGATAATAATTTTTAATACACAGGTAAAGTATAAAGTAATGTGATTATATTTAATTGTGATTTGGTGACTAAGGTAAGAGTCCTTGGTTTTAGTTGTTAAGAGTTGAAGAATTTATTATGAGATTATTCTTTGACATGGCAAAAAGAATAACATTTGAAGAAAAGATTTCTTTTCTAAGGTTTAAACAATCATCATTCTTAATAGAACATGATTAATGTCTTTTGGTGTTTGATTTATTAGCTTGGACTTGAGCTGCTTCATGTCTTAAGTTAAATAGACCAAAGTTAACTATAAAAAACATAAGTGATTTATTAGACCTGATGTTTATAAGGTTTAAAACTAAAGTTAACTTTAAAAGGTTAAGTAAACTTATGATGTAATATATTTTAATTATTCCCAAGTTTTAGACTTATGATAGGTATAACTAAGGTGTGGAATTATTCAATTTCTATTTAAGTGAATGATTAGATTAAATTTGTTTAGCTATTATGAAAGGAATATGTATTTTTATTACGTAGATATTATTTTTGTGGTCATTTTGATATATCATATGTATTTTTAGGATTTTTCTATAGTTAAAAATGTTTGGAGGTTATTTTAGTAATTCATTTTTTTTATTTCTAAACCTAATTGACTTGGGCCGTTCGGTTGGGTATGTGGGCTGGCCTGGCCCAACTGGACCATGCCAGACACATCACCTCCGACCCATCCCTCACCACACGCACACACCCGCACACCACTCTTCCTCATTCCCTTGCTCCCGTGCGCCGCCGCCTGCTCACTGCTATGCGCTGCTCCGACCATCGCCGCTCGACATCCACCGCTATGGCCTGCCGGCGAGGCTCCGCCTCCTTCTCCTCCCTCGTTTCCCCACCACTGTGGTCTGCGCTTGCGACCCCCTACATGCATCCATGGAGAGCCCTAGCCGTGGTGTTTAGCATGGTCGCCGGTGCGCGTGTCCGGCTGATCCCCGGGCTCCGACTACTCTCCTCTGCTTCCTAGCCTCGTCTTCTCTTTAGTACTGGGAACCCTAAAATCCTAGTAACTTGTATTGATGCTTAATCTGTTTGTGTTGTCAATTTTTGATCTAGGTTTTGGTGGGACGACAGAGCACTTGCAACCCCAGCGACATTGATCTATTTCTATTGGACTATTTATTGGGGTGGTGTGGCTGGTGGTGTGGTATTGGAGTGATGGTGCTATGTTAGTGCTGCATCCGATGGGACGGCGCTGCAGTTGCGCAACCTCGGTGCCGACCTTCCTAACTACTTCAACTCTTTGTTCTTGCTACCTCTCCTTCTAATTTAACTTAGGTAATCCTGGTGTTACCGGCCCTCGAGCCGATGGATTGTTTTAGGCTTAGGATTATGGTGGTTGGTTGAATTCCTCGACATGTACTAGGCTATGATGCTAGTCGAATATGTATTCAGGTGATTGGTAAATTTGTTTGGAATTGGTGGTGTTGCAGTGATCTCTAGTTCATCACTCTTTGATGAGTAAAGGAGTATATTTTGTTACTTTCATCTGGTGGTCAAATGGATATGGATTGCTAGCACTCTAGATGGGAAATTGTAAACTATTCCGAATAGTCCGGCTTAGTTCTAGTGGTGACTAGGAGTAAAACTTGTATGGCCAGTTGTTCTACTTGGTTAAGCAATCTAATAAAATAGTTCACAGATGCTCTTGCCAAAGATATATCTAAAATTATTTTAGCTAAATGCATCCACATGAATATGTAGCAAATAAGATGTAGGTGAGGTATAAGAGTGGGCATTGAAGATTTAAGCATACTATAACTTGTATTTTTCGTTTAAATGCTTGCATGTATTTTAGGTTACATATGTTGCACACAAATATCTCTCAGATTATGTGTATGTGAGGTGTGGTAGTATGTACACAAATGCAGTACTCTTTGGAATTTTTTTTGAGCATAGTAGATGTGTATTTGATCAAGTTTATACACATATATGTTCTATTGTTGGTATACTTGCTGCAATACATATTTTTGTTCTGTTTTTGTCAGTTTTTATTTATTGGAGATACTTCTTTATCTCCAGACTGCTGCTAGGGGATTAATTACTTGCTCTAGTATTTTCGACTAAGACAATACCAGGTTGTGATGTTGCTGGTAGCATTGGTCATGGATTGCTATCCATATACTGTTAACTACTGAGTGTATTTGTAGATGATTCCTAAAATGCTTGAATAGGGAAATGATTTGAATTCATTTGGTGTGCCCTGTTTGTATTGTAAACATGACAAAATTCATTGGAAATGATTTATTAGATCCCTTAATGGTGGCTTATGCTAGCTGTAGAATCCTACTGTGGTGCCTCAAATGAGTGTGCACAGTAGTGATATATATAGTAACATGATCTACTGCTTGATTTTGTTTACTAAAGATAAACTTTGGCTGCCAATGATGCATAGTCTGAGGCTTAATTATTTTTATATATAAGAACAGATGCTTGAATGTTTCTCCTTGCTCAATGATGACATTGGTGTACCATTTCTACACCAGTCTGAGAGCCCTCTCTCCCATACAACTCCATATCCAGAAATGAAAAGGACAAGAACAGATGTTGCATGAGCTAGTGGTACATCAACCTTTGATGGTTGCTGAAGCTTGACTGTAGCTTGTGGTTACTTGTTGATCTTGTATTTCTGCTAAAATGGATCTGCTCCCTTGGATTTGTCCTTGTCCTGCTCCTCCTTATTCCCATGTCTAGCTTCTTGTACAGCTATGGCCTGGATTTCTTTTCCTGGAGCTGTTGCCTTGCCTTGATTTCCTCCTTGTCTTAGCTCTTGGATGGATCCTGGGAGCAACCAGAGCTAAGGTGTGATGATTTGGTGGAAGGATTGAATGTGTGTTCTTGACAAGAACATGTACTGTGAATAGAACTAGGTGGATGTGGAAAGGAAGTAGTAGCAGTACTGATACGGTTGGTGTTCCTTTTCTATGGTTGGTACCTTCCCTGATGTGTTCTTGTGTTGACAGCAAGGTTTGTTTGCATGCAGTGAATGTGCTGTGTGCCTGTTAGTGTCATCCGTGGATCAGATCAAGTGAAACTTGATATTTGCTGTCAATTCACCTTTTTACCACTTCATCTGGCTTTGGTGAAACTTGCCCTGCACTCTGTGATGCACTAGTCTGAGGCTTCTTTTATGATAAGATCAGATACACATGGCCCTAACTAATACTCGTGATGTGCTTAAGCAGTGCCTCACCGCTAAACCGAGAGTATCACTAACCCCCTCTAATCCCTTTTATTTTGTTTGTCCCTTCCTGTTTGTTGTTTTATGTTGCAGGGATCACTAAGAAGAGAGGAAGATGTTGGAGGTGAAGAAGTGTAGTTAGGAAATAGTTTTGGGTTTTTCTCTTTTATTCTTTTGTAAAAAATATATTATTCTTAAACTGTAAGATATTGTAATTTATTATTATAGTAGTAAAGTAAATCCTTTCTTCCTCAATTTCTCTTCCACTTTCCTTTTCTATTTGGGAAATGGTAAATACATTGTAATATTGTTTATCTAAATAAGCATACCTTTTCCATTAATTCATTCCTCTACTTTTGGATGATTGTAAAGATAATGTAATGTTTATTTTTTTCCTTTGTAATGTTTAATTCAATTCTTATTTCTTTTGCAATTTAACTACCATTTATCATTTCACTTACATATTCATTCAATTATAATTATTTTCTTATTTGTAATTACTTTATTGTATATTCTTATTGTTTATCCTTAATTCCAAATCTTATTAATTCTAGTTGTATTAAAGATTCTAAATGCCAACCTTTTATAAGTTTTAATTATTTCAGATTTAAAATTCAAATACCAGTTTAAATTGTTTCTCCCTCAAAACACAAAGATTCAATAGAGGTCATGTCGAGATCCATCACACTTGCTCTATTGTTTCCTTTAGAACAAGAGAGACCTCGATCCCTCTATAAGTCTTTTTTTATTTTGCACGAAAATTCTCCGGATTTTGTTATGCATGAATGCAATGCACACACATGTGTTCTGTCTATTTTAGCTGCTAAATCCTGGGATGTTACAGACTCTCCCCCTTAAAATAAACTTCGTCCTCAAAGTTCGTAAACTCTCACGTTTCGGAGTAAGGAACTTAATTATATTGGGTACTGCATTTATCCACTTCATGGTAACCTCAAATGGAAGTAATGGTAATATTCCATATCCAGATCATTTCCTTAAATTCTCATCATATTTAACATTCTCCAACTTGTTGTCTCCAATACTCCAATGTTCCTTTCACTATTATCCCTTAGGGATAAGTCATTATAAAATCCTTAAGTTGGGGTCTCTTCTTTAGCTCATTACCCTGATTAGGTATCCTAATACAACTCCTTTACTTGATTATCAAACTTCCTGATTATACTATATAAGGTTTAGGAAGCCTCACAAAAATAGGATTTGAACTCCATTAAACCATAACTATAGTCAAAAGACTAACTTTTGATTTGTGATGGTATGGTTTATACTGGTAGTCCTTCTGAAAATTGGATTTGAACACATTTAGTCCATACCCATTGAAATTTCCTTGTTCCTCTACACATGTCCAATTGGATGTGCTATATTACCTCTTCAGAATCACTTAAGAATTGTTTCTTTTATAATTAATTTGTTAGGACTATCCTATTTTATTACTTCGAGCTGTTACCCTATTAGGCTTTTAGACAACCTTTTGTTATTATATTCAATACTTTTATAAGAATGACTTCCTTTTAACCTTATGAAAATAAGGCTTGCTGTTGTTGTAAGTTATTCCTTCTCCATCCTTTATTCGGAAAATTAGATAATAATACCTTCATTTCTAGGGTTTACTCTCCCCCTTAGGGTTTACTAATGGTCTTTAAACCGCTTATAAAGTAACCATTGGCTTTGTAATTAGAATGTTGGTCTTTGTTCAGATTATACACTATCTAGTTAGGGTCTTATGAAAGATTGTACGGTGTATCCACACAATTGTAGATCTCCGAAGTGAATCTTTCAGCATTATTTGTCTTACTTTCTATTTGGACATTTTCACTTTGATAGGTCAATTTTCGCGAAGAGTCTCGAAAGACAGTCGCTTTCAATTTTTATACTCCTTTGTGTCTTACTTAACTTAGGACAAATTTTATGCTCTTTATGCAACTTCTAAGAAGATCTGGTTAACTATGTCAACCAACACCGGCTGCGGACAAGATACCAACTGTGGATCAAATACTAGCTGCGGATCATCCTAGTTTGTAGGTATTACCCTATGGTTTCTGACATACTACTGGCATTCTCTCTGAATTGTCAGAGCTTGAATACCATTTTGGTTTCAAAGCTACTTCTTTGTATTTATTCATGATACTTCCATGAACTTGCATAATTACTCCATTGACTTCTTAGCAAAATTACCTATTCTGATTGAACTTTAAGTTCATCACTTATTGTTGCTGACTAATAATGATCTAAGCTTGATCCATCCTCTAAATTGAGTTGATAATCCTTACACTTGGCTTCATTCTTCATGTAAGTCTTTATTTTGGTCTTTGAAATTCGTCACTCCCTTACACGAATTCCCTTACTCTATCTAGGTCTATAACATTAAGTAGTGACTGGATGTTGCAACATGCATTTGCACACCAAGTCTGTACAGATCTAGTCAATCAAGAAGATCGAAGAAAAACAAATAAATCCAAATGTGGTACATATAACACCCAATTCTCTAAGCCCGGAATATAGTAGTTGAGTATAATATCTCTAGAATTCAGGCTTAGCTGTGTAGTATGTGACACCTCCTCATATAGGTTTATGTTGTGATACTTAGCACTTAGGGTCAAACTATATTTTGTCTCAATATTTACCCAAATTCCTCAATTGCAAATAGATAATCTTAAGCGAAGTGGTCTCAATTTGGTTTCGACTAACCTTTGGTCTTATTTTTTAGAAAGTAACTATAACCAACATTTCCTTATTAGTAAACTTAACCTCACATGATCACTCAAATGACTAATTAGTTTCTATTGAACACCTAAAACTAAATTTTATCCTGAATTATGGCACCTATGACTTCTATCATAGTTCTACCATGCTATCTTCTTACTTCTACCTCAAGATAGTTTATTAATTACTTGTCATGTTTACACCTACATCATGGTTTCAGAGCTAATCTCACCATGATATTATTATGTTCTACCTATCCATCATGATTTAAGAGCTAATCTCACCCTGATGACTTTACTTCTCATAGTATGATCATTGGTTTTTGACATAATTTCACTCCTCCATGTAGAATTTTTAAATGAATACCACATGATTTACTACCCAATACAACTATAGATACTCTAATGGTCTTCATTATGTTGTTTTTGGTTATCAACTGACACTAAGATTTTACTATTCATACTTAAATTCTAGGGTTAGGCTACACCATTAAAACTATTTTCACTAATATCTTACACTTGATCCTAATTTACTATGACCAATTAGCTTTCCTAAAGTATCTTAGTGGTTTATGTCTCCTTCGAAAGACACTAAAGAGCACTAAACTTGAGAAAAGATAAAATAATTACTCCTAAGGAAGAATGACTTAAGCATCTGACTTAGGTGTGACAATATTATCCTCAAGTGGATACTCATCACAAGTCATATGAATATTTGGTTTAGATAAGATGGCTCCTATAGTCACTATCCAACCTACAGATCTTCCTAAAAGGGTTTTAATTCCAAGGTCAAAGCATATGCTCTGATACCATCTGCGGTGACCCAGCATACCACTGCATGATGTAGTACACTATAGTCGTTGACATAACACCAATGAAACATCGTTCACTAGTATTACATCCCTCAGAGTAGTACAACAGAAACACAACAGGTCCAAGACATGACTATAGGTTAAAACTCAACTCTTTACACAAGATCCAGAGAACACTCTAGGTTAAAGAGAGAGAAAGAAACTTCTTACAAAGAAGAATCAGAAATAACAACTCCAAGATTATAATACTATTAAGACTAATATCTTAACTAATGGTCTGGCATTGCTGCTATTGCAATACACTACAGAAATAGGTTCTATGGCTAGAGATTCTATTCTTATCTAATCAGCAACTTCGTCTTCACTTGAGCTGATGTATATGTTGACTTTCTTGACTTCATTGAAGAGCTTTAGCTTTTGATGATGATTCCTGGAGCATGGCTTGATGTAGTCATCGTCTGTACTAGCTTTATAACCTAGCAAGGGTTAAGAAGATACTTTGAGTACGAGCGTACTCAGCAAGTCCACTAGAAAAGGAGTGTTTGATGCACTATATCTATAGCCACAAACCATAGGTCGTAGGCAATGCAGGTTTTCGTAAACATTTCTTCAAAGGTTGCTTTTATTCTGAAAAGCTATGTCCGTCAGCGTTCATGGGTTTACCAGAACGTTCATGGAGTTCCTTTCCCGCCGCGTTCGCATCTCCTTCCCGGAACAGGGAGTAACAAGTTACAGTTCTTACACTCTGCAGAGGTGCGTTACTTTACCCATGAGAGACCTTAGCCTTGTTGCACAACCAAGTCATGACCTTGTCCATACTTCCTTGGTATGGGGCCTAGTATAAGATCCAAGCCAATCACTTCCCCCTTCGCGACCCCGCATGCCTCCTTGATGTACACCATGCCCACATATTGAATTACGGCAGTGGTTTGTACAAACCATTAGATGCCGGAACTATTGTGGGACGTTGAGGGTTCCCACCCATATGCTGCATATCCTCTACGAATTACCAATTAATATGCACGCTACGAGTGATAACAACCATGACCTGCACATCCGGCTACATGCGAGAGGAAGAAGATACAGCTGACTTCTCTGTCCCATTCCAAATCTCATGGTTAACGCGTGATATATGGCGCAAGAATCACTTACGACAGTGGTTGTTAAGTAGTAGATAATATGTTTCTTTACCACCGGAACTCTTATAGTAGGTTATTACCTCATGGTAAATAACCTATAATCACATTATTATGAAAATAGTGTTTTCTGTCCTTTTTCAAATGCAGGTGATGACAACACTGAATTTGCAAAATACTTTACAGAAAATAATCAAAGGACATGAGCAACTGTGAACTTTCCTTTTGTGATTGCAAGATTATGCACTCACGGTCTTTGAGACGACATAAGATCCAATATCTGAAATCAACATCATTGGTCCGGTAAGGACTAATGTTTAAAGAAGCAAGATGTAGTTATGCATAAGTAATGATATGCATTTTGTAAATCTCCCAAATTGAATCCCCAATAATTTGAGTGAAGTGAATTCAAGTGATTCTTTTAAAAGTTGGTTTATCTTCAAATTTGCTTTATAAGTAATGATCTTTATAAGGAACCTAAGTGATAATTTTTTTTGAATACACAGGTAAAGTATAAAGTAATGTGATTATATTTAATTGTGATTTGGTGACTAAGGTAAGAGTCCTTGGCTTTAGTTGTTAAGAGTTGAAGAATTTATTATGAGATTATTCTTTGAAGTGGCAAAAAGAATAACATTTGAAGAAAAGATTTCCTTTCTAAGGTTTAAACAATCACCATTGTTAATAGAACATGATTAATGTCTTTTGGTGTTTGATTTATTAGCTTGGACTTGAGCTGCTTCATGTCTTAAGTTAAATAGACCAAAGTTAACTATAAAAAACATAAGTGATTTATTAGACCTGATGTTTATAAGGTTTGAGACTAAAGTTAACTTTAAAAGGTTAAGTAAACTTAAGATGTAATATATTTTAATTATTCCCAAGTTTTAGACTTGTGGTAGGTATAACTAATGTGTGGAATTATTCACTTTCTATTTAAGTGAATCATTAGATTAAATTTGTTTTGTTATTATGAAAGGAATATGTATTTATTTAATGGAATCATAATTAGATGGTCTTAGTAATTTGTTAGAATTTAAAGTTATGTTAATAGTGGTCAAGATATAGTGATTATTCACCATATTATATAAATGGGTGATACCCAATGTTTATTTAAAAGGATTCTTAATAATATTTTTAAAAGAATATTTTAAAGTTA
The DNA here is from genome assembly GCA_023614405.1 of Avena insularis. NCBI lineage: Eukaryota > Viridiplantae > Streptophyta > Magnoliopsida > Poales > Poaceae > Avena > Avena insularis. Next base: position 120,192,699 of record CM042689.1, on the reverse strand, counting down.
AAAGTTATACTTAAGTTTGATTATGAATTCAAGTTATGGGTTTGGAATTAGTACTAAGACACTAATTGCTCAAGGTTTTATAAGAATTGTGATTATTTCTTACTTAAGAATTGTTTTTAAAGAATTCACAAAATAGGTATTAGGTAAGGATTTATTAAAGACTTTTATAATAATATATTTAATATTTTTCTAGTGTAATATATTTATTCAAGACCTTAAAAATGAATTTTATTTATTTTTAAGTATTATCTTTATTTATATAAAATTCATCAAAGAGTTAAGTGTCTTTAAATATTTGCTTTATGTTTTATTTGTAAAACTCTAAGTGAGTATTTTTATAAAATAATAGAGTTATTTCGATACACAAAAATGATTTCTTATTTATTTTTAAGGTTTTTGTTTTATTTTATTAAATTTCATTTAAGATTTAATGGTGTTAATAATTATTTTACTTTAAATTTACTTTAAACACTTAAAATTATATTTTTATTAGGTAGATATTATTTTTGTGGTCATTTTGATATATCATATGTATTTTTAAGATTTTTCTATAGTTAAAAATGTTTGGAGGTTATTCTAGTAATTCATTTTTTATTTCTAAACCTAATTGACTTGGGCCGTTCGGTTGGGTATGTGGGCTGGCCTGGCCCAACTGGACTATGCCAGACACATCACCCCCGACCCATCCCTCACCACACGCACACACCCGCACACCACTCTTCCTTATCCCCTTGCTCCTGTGCGCCGCCGCCTGCTCACTGCTACGCGCTGCTCCGGCCATCGCCGCTCGACATCCGCCGTTGTGGCCTGCCGGCGAGGCTCCGCCTCCTTCTCCTCCCTCGTTTCCCCGCCACCGCGGTCTGCGCTTGCGACCCCCTACGTGCATCCACGGCGAGCCCTAGCCGTGGTGTTTAGCATGGTCGCCGGTGCGCGTGTTCGGCTGATCCCCAGGCTCCGACTGCTCTCCTCTGCTTCCTAGCCTCCTCTTCTCTTTAGTAAAGGGAACCCTAAAATCCTGGTAACTTGTATTGATGCTTAATCTGTTTGTGTTGTCAATTTTTGAGCTAGGTTTTGGTGGGAAGACAGAGCACTTGCAACCCCAGCGACCTTGATCTATTTCTATTGGACTGTTTATTGGGGTGGTGTGGCTGATGGTGTGGTATTGGAGTGATGGTACTATGTTAGTTCCGACCTTCCTAACTACTTCAACTCTTTGTTCTTGCTACCTCTCCTTCTAATTTAACTTAGGTAATCCTGGTGTGACCGGCCCTCGAGCCGATGGATTGTTTTAGGCTTAGGATTATGGTGGTTGGTTGAATTCCTTGACATGTACTAGGCTATGATGCTAGTCGAATGTGTATTCAGGTGATTGGTAATTTTTTTTGGAATTGGTGGTGTTGCAGTGTTCTCTAGTTCATCACTCTTTGATGAGTAAAGGAGTATATTTTGTTACTTTCATCTGGTGGTCAAATGGACATGGATTGCTAGCACTCTAGATGGGAAATTGTAAACTATTCCGAATAGTTCGGCTTAGTTCTAGTGGTGACTAGGAGTAAAACTTGTATGGCCAGTTGTTCTACTTGGTTAAGCAATCTAATAAAACAGTTCACAGATGCTCTTGCCAAAGATATATCTAAAATTATTTTAGCTAAATGCATCCACATGAATATGTAGCAAATAAGATGTAGGTGAGGTATAAGAGTGGGCATTGAAGATGTAGGTGAGGTATAAGAGTGGGCATTGAATGTTTCTTCTTGCTCAATGATGTCACTGGTGTAGCATTTCTACACCATTCTGAGAGCCCTCTCTCCCATACAACTCCATATCCAGAAATGAAAAGGACAAGAACAGATGTTGCATGAGCTAGTGGTATATCAACCTTTGATGGTTGCTGAAGCTTGACCGTAGCTTGTGGTTACTTGTTGATATTGTAATTCTGCTAAAATGGATCTGCTCCCTTGGATTTGTCCTTGTCCTGCTCCTCCTTATTCCCATGTCCAGCTTCTTCTATAGCTGTGGCCTGGATTTCTTTTCCTGGAGCTGCTACCTTGCCTTGATTTCCTCCTTGTCTTAGCACTTGGATGGATCCTGGGAGAAACCAGAGCTAAGGTGTGATGATTTGGTGGAATTATTGAATGTGTGTTCTTGAGAAGAACATGTACTATGAATAGAACTGGGTGGATGTGGAAAGGAAGTAGTAGCAGTACTGATACGGTTGGTGTTCCTTTTCTATGGTTGGTACCTTCCCTGATGTGTTCCTGTGTTGACAGCAAGGTTTTCTTGCATGTAGTGAATGTGCTGTGTGCCTGTTAGTGTCATCCGTGGATCAGATCAAGTGAAACTTGATATTTGCTGTCAATTCACCTTTTTACCACTTCATCTGGCTTTGGTGAAACTTGCCCCTGTACCAGCCTGTGATGCACTAGTCCGAGGCTTCTTTTTATGATAAGATCAGATACACACATGGCCCTAACTAATACTCAGTGATGTGCTTAAGCAGTGCACCTCACTGCTAAAACTGAGAGTATCACTAACCCCCTCTAATCCCTTTTATTTTGTTTGTCCCTTCCTGTTTGTTTTTTTATGTTGCAGGGATCACTAAGAAGAGAGGAAGATGTTGGAGGTGAAGAAGTGTAGTTAGGAAATAGTTTTGGGTTTTTCTCTTTTATTCTTTTGTAAAAATTACATTATTCTTTAAGATATTGTAATTTATTATTATAGTAGTAAAGTAAATCCTTTCTTCCTCAATTTTTCTTCCACTTTCCTTTTCTATTTGGGAAATGGTAAATACATTGTAATATTGTTTATCTAAATAAGTTTACCTATTCCATTAATTCATTCCTCTACTTTTGGATGATTGTAAAGATAATGTAATGTTTATTTTTTTCCTTTGTAATCTGAGACTTGTAAATTTTGTATCTTGTTCATAAATAAGAATTCAATTCTTATTTCTTATTGCAATTTAACTACCATTTATCATTCCACTTACATATTCATTTAATTATATTTATTTTCTTATTTGTAATTACTTTATGTATATTCTTATTGTTTATCCTTAATTCCAAATCTTATTAATTCTAGTTGTATTAAAGATTATAAATGCCAACCTTTTATAAGTTTTAATTATTTCAGATTTAAAGTTCAAATACCAGTTTAAATTGTTTCTCCCTCAAAACACAAAGATTCAATAGAGGTCATGTCGAGATCCATCGCACTTGCTCTATTGTTTCCTTTAGAACAAGAGAGACCTCGATCCCTCTATAAGTCTTTTTTATTTTGCGCGAAAATTCTCCAGATTTTCTTATGCATGAATGCAATGCACACACATGTGTTCTGTCTATTTTTAGCTGCTAAATCCTGGGATGTTACAGTACCGCAGTGGCTGTATTTCTTTGATTTCTTTGTAGCAAGGTCTAGTGGATTTTTGTTTGCTATTTGTCGTGGTCGCCCTTTGGTTATTAACTTCTCCGGGTTCTGTATGTGCTTTGTTGATGACATGTGAGATCCGTTTGAAGTTGTGCATAGTTGCTTGTTGACTGTGCACTATTTGGTGGGGCAGTTGTCGAAGGTGTCACACTTGCGTCGTTTGGAGCACTAGACGATGGCATTGTAATCGCTTCATTTTCGGCCTCTCTTTTCTTCTTCTCTTCTTGCTATCACATTTAGCTCTTGTTTCCTTTCCTTCAAGTGTTTCCTAATGATTAGTTCACAGATGCTCTTGCCAAAGATATATCTAAAATTATTTTAGCTAAATGCATCCACATGAATATGTAGCAAATAAGATGTAGGTGAGGTATAAGAGTGGCATTGAAGATTTAAGCATACTATAACTTGTGTTTTTCGTTTAAATGCGTGCATGTATTTTAGTTTGCTTATGTTGCACACAAATATCTCTCAGATTATGTGTATGTGAGGTGTGGTAGTATGTACACAAATGCAGTACTCTTTGGAAAAAATTTATGAGCATATTAGATGTATATTTGATCAATTTTATAGACATATATGTTCTATTGTTGGTATACTTGCTGCAATACATATTTTTGTTCTGTTTTTGTCAGTTTTTGTTTATTGGAGATACTTCTTTATCTCCAGACTGCTGCTAGGGGATTAATTACTTGCTCTGGTATTTTTGACTAAGACAATACCAGGTTGTGATGTTGCTGGTAGCATTGGTCATGGATTGCTATCCATATACTGTTAACTAGTGAGTGTATTTGTAGATGATTCCTAAAATGCTTGAATAGGGAAATGATTTGAATTCATTTGGTGTGCCCTGTTTGTATTGTAAACATGACAAAATTCATTGGAAATGATTTATTAGATCCGTGAATGGTGGCTTCCGCTAGCTGTATAATCCTACTGTGGTGCCTCAAATGAGTGTGCACAGTAGTGATATATATAGTAACATGATCTGCTGCTTGATTTTGTTTACTAAAGATAAACTTTGGCTGCCAATGATGCATAGTCTGAGGCTTAATTATTTATATATATAAGAACAGATGCTTGAATGTTTCTTCTTGCTCAATGATGTCACTGGTGTAGCATTTCTACACAATTCTGAGAGCCCTCTCTCCCATACAACTCCATATCCAGAAATGAAAAGGACAAGAACAGATGTTGCATGAGCTAGTGGTATATCAACCTTTGATGGTTGCTGAAGCTTGACCGTAGCTTGTGGTTACTTGTTGATATTGTAATTCTGCTAAAATGGATCTGCTCCCTTGGATTTGTCCTTGTCCTGCTCCTCCTTATTCCCATGTCCAGCTTCTTCTACAGCTGTGGCCTGGATTTCTTTCCTGAGCTGCCTTGCCTTGATTTCCTCCTTGTCTTAGCACTTGGATGGATCCTGGGAGAAACCAGAGCTAAGGTGTGATGATTTGGTGGAATTATTGAATGTGTGTTCTTGAGAAGAACATGTACTATGAATAGAACTGGGTGGATGTGGAAAGGAAGTAGTAGCAGTACTGATACGATTGGTGTTCCTTTTCTATGGTTGGTACCTTCCCTGATGTGTTCCTGTGTTGACAGCAAGGTTTTCTTGCATGTAGTGAATGTGCTGTGTGCCTGTTAGTGTCATCCGTGGATCAGATCAAGTGAAACTTGAAATTTGCTGTCAATTCACCTTTTTACCACTTCATCTGGCTTTGGTGAAACTTGCCCCTGTACCAGCCTGTGATGCACTAGTCCGAGGCTTCTTTTTATGATAAGATCAGATACACACATGGCCCTAACTAATACTCAGTGATGTGCTTAAGCAGTGCACCTCCGCTAAAAGCTGAGTATCACTAACCCCCTCTAATCCCTTTTATTTTGTTTGTCCCTTCCTGTTTGTTGTTTTATGTTGCAGGGATCACTAAGAAGAGAGGAAGATGTTGGAGGTGAAGAAGTGTAGTTAGGAAATAGTTTTGGGTTTTTCTCTTTTATTCTTTTGTAAAAATTACATTATTCTTAAACTGTAAGATATTGTAATTTATTATTATAGTAGTAAAGTAAATCCTTTCTTCCTCAATTTTTCTTCCACTTTCCTTTTCTATTTGGGAAATGGTAAATACATTGTAATATTGTTTATCTAAATAAGTTTACCTATTCCATTAATTCATTCCTCTACTTTTGGATGATTGTAAAGATAATGTAATGTTTATTTTTTTCCTTTGTAATCTGAGACTTGTAAATTTTGTATCTTGTTCATAAATAAGAATTCAATTCTTATTTCTTATTGCAATTTAACTACCATTTATCATTCCACTTACATATTCATTCAATTATATTTATTTTCTTATTTGTAATTACTTTATGTATATTCTTATTGTTTATCCTTAATTCCAAATCTTATTAATTCTAGTTGTATTAAAGATTATAAATGCCAACCTTTTATAAGTTTTAATTATTTTAGATTTAAAGTTCAAATACCAGTTTAAATTGTTTCTCCCTCAAAACACAAAGATTCAATAGAGGTCATGTCGAGATCCATCGCACTTGCTCTATTGTTTCCTTTAGAACAAGAGAGACCTCGATCCCTCTATAAGTCTTTTTTATTTTGCGCGAAAATTCTCCAGATTTTCTTATGCATGAATGCAATGCACACACATGTGTTCTGTCTATTTTTAGCTGCTAAATCCTGGGATGTTACAGTACCGCAGTGGCTGTATTTCTTTGATTTCTTTGTAGCAAGGTCTAGTGGATTTTTGTTTGCTATTTGTCGTGGTCGCCCTTTGGTTATTAACTTCTCCGGGTTCTGTATGTGCTTTGTTGATGACATGTGAGATCCGTTTGAAGTTGTGCATAGTTGCTTGTTGACTGTGCACTATTTGGTGGGGCAGTTGTCGAAGGTGTCACGCTTGCGTCGTTTGGAGCACTAGACGATGGCATAGTAATCGCTTCATTTTTGGCCTCTCTTTTCTTCTTCTCTTCTTGCTATCACATTTAGCTCTTGTTTCATTTTCTTCAAGTGTTTCCTAATGATTTTTCTTCCATCATCTGTCTTTACTCCTATCTTTGCAGCTCTGGTAAACTCTTGTCTATATGATGCAAACACCATCATATTTCTTGAGTCTTCAGGCATCTCTTTCTTCCCTTGTTTATGTTTGTCATGTGGTTCAGCTTGGATAGTTTCCGCGTCCAATGTCCACCTTTTCAGGATGTACATATCTAAGATTTGATGGACTTTTATATGCGTCATCACTTTTATTATGTGGCAGCACAACATACCATCACGATCGAATTTGCAGCAGTTGCATTCATATGTACCTTTTCCCAGTTTGTGAATACCCTATAACTTCTGTAACCATAGTGTGGAACCGGTATACCTGTTATGCTCAGTTCAAATTGGTATCCGTTGATGTGGTCGCATTGGTATGACATGCTCTTTCGCATTTCGCTCTGAAACCTGAAGAAGATTTTCCTTGTGTATGCTTTTGCCATTTGTCTCTCCATAATGCTTCCACACCACCACTCAGGGTCTATCAAAGTTGTATCACACTCTGCCTTTAGCTAAGCATTGTAAATCTTTTCTTGTACTAACATGTACTGTTGTACAAACTCATAAATGGAGTTGCTTGGTTTGACGTAACGCTTGAGCACTGCGTTGAACCCTTCGCTTCTTGCTGTGGTCTGAAGGAATGGGAAAAAGGCGTGCATAAAGTACGCTGGTACCCAAACCTTTCTTTGTTTCCACAGTGAGAACAGATCCACATTGTCACGAACATTATGAGTATTTATCATATGCATCCAAGCCTCCTCAAATTCCTCCGGTGACAAGCTGTTGTTCACACATGCATTGAAAGCGTCAAGAAGCTCTGGGTGGTTTGTCATGAATGTCCCTATTTTCTCAGTTGCATTCTGGATGACGTGTCATCTGCAATTCCTATGAGTTGCATCCGGGAAAATAGCACTTATAGCACTACCCATGGCAGCGTCTTGATCTATTATTATATTTTTTGGTGCTAAGTCGTCCATTGCCAGTTTGAACATTTGAAACAGCCACACAAAGTTGTCCTTGTTCTCTCGACGCACGAACCTGCATCCAAACTGAACCGGTAGTCCATGGTTGTTTATCCCAATAGATGGAGCGCATGGTAGTTTATACCGGTTCGTTAGGTAGGTAGTGTCGAACGATATGCAATCGCTGTATCCAGACTTGTATGCTTTTCGTGATGCCCCGTCAACCCAAAATAGGTTCTCAACCCTGTCCTCTTCATCAAGTGCAAATTTGTAGAAGAAATCTGGATCTTCTGCCTTCATCTTTTCGAAGTATGCCAAGGTGTCTTGCATGTCGTGGTGATTGTTTTCACTGCGAAAAGAAGCCCTTAGGTTTGCCACGTCTTTTTCTATGTATGGCACATCATTCAGACTGCCGTAGAAATTTGCCATCAGCTGCATCTGTCGGCATGTTTCGATGTCGCATGCATGAAGCATCCGCAAGAACACCTTTTCTTATGCTGGTATGTTCCGGTGCGAACGCAAGAACCTTGTTAATGAAGGTTTTATTATCAGGGGATGGTTATGATCATCCGATAAATGCTGAACATACCACCATGCATCCTTTCTCTTTACATACAAGTGTGCTGTGCACCCAGTCCTTGGATGTGTATTTTTTTCCTCTTCTTAACACATGATTTTGGGTTCTGGGTGTCTTCCTTTTCTTCGTGAGGTTTACCAGCTTTTGTGCACACAAGATATGCCTTGTTTAGCTCATTTCTTACGTCTTTTCTTGACCAATCTATCCTTATTCCGAAACCCTTCCGCTGTGAATACGCCTTGTAGTGTTCTCTAACTGATTCAAAACTGTCAAAGTGCATCCCATTTGTTGGTGGTTGCGGTGTGGAATGTACTTCATCTCTTGCATCATTATTGTTTGCATTATTCTCCCCATCCTCATTTGAATCTGCTGTGTGTACTGCTGTTTCTTCGATTGTGCCACCCGTTGTTGTTTCTTGTGCATCTTGTTCAACTATAGTATACATGCAGTCATTATCAATATGTTCTTCAATTTGGACATCACCTGTTATGAAAATAAACACATGTTATCATTTATGTTTTTTTGCAGGAATGGGTATATATAATGAGAAGTCATGGATAACAGTAGTTATAATAGGTGGGTAACTTTTTATACTAGCAAGTATTTTGTAAACATGTCATCTGTTTTTTTGCAATGATCTACATCGATAAGTTCTACTCATATTTATGGATAACTTCTGCATATAGGCATGGATAACTATAGATTTAACTAGTGGATAACTTGTACTTATGTTCCTGGACAACTGCATTTTTAGCTAGTGATAACTTCTACCCATATATCTGGATAACTTTCTAGCATGTAAGCATGTATAACTGTAGTTTTATCTAGTGGATAGTTTTCTGCATATAAGTATGGATAACTTCTACTCATATTTATGGATAACTTGTGCATATAGGTATGGATAACTGTAGCTTTATCTAGTGGATAACTTTGTACTTATGTTCATGGATAACTATATTTTTAGCTAGTGATAACTTCTACTCTTGTTTCTGGATAACTATTCTAGTATGTAAGCATGTTTAACTGTAGTATTATATAGTGGATAACTTCTGCATATAAGCATGGATAAGTTCTGTTTTAGCTAGTCGATAATTTCTGCATATAAGCATGTACTGCTCATATGCATGTATAACTGTAGTTTTAGCTAGCGTATAACTTCTGCATGTAAGCATGGATAACTTCTACTCATATGCATGTATAACTATAGTTTTAGATAGTGTATAACGTATGTTCTAGATGGTGGATAACTTCTTGTTTGTAAGCATGAATAACTTCTGCATGCAAGCATGGATAACTCATGTTCTATCTTGATGATAACCTCTGCATGCAAGCATGGATAACTTTTTGTTTAAATACTGCTGGATAAGTTGATTGCATATAATCATCATACCTTCATTTACAACTTGCACGATAGAATTTGTGTGTGAACCATCAGCATGGTCTTCTATTTCTTGATCTGGTTCTGCATTTAGGTCGATATACATGGTTTAGCTAGTTGATAACTTATGCATGTAAGAATGGATAACTTCTGTTCTAGCTAGTTGATAACTTCTGCTTTGTAAGCATGTATAACTTCTGTTTTAGCTAGTTGATAACATATGGATGTAAGCATGGATAACTTCTGCATGCAAGCATGGATAACTTATGTTCTAACTTGTTGATAACCTTTGCATGCAAGCATGGATAACTTATGTTCTAGCTTGTTGATAACCTCTGCATACAACCATGGATAACTTATGTTTAAATACTGCTGGATTGTATATAATTATCATATCTTCATTTACAACTTGCACGATAGCATTTGTGTGTGAACCATCAACATTGTCTTCTATTTCTTGATCTGGTTCTGCATTTAGGTCGATATCCATGGTTTCGGAGCTGTTCAACCAAAATATTCATGAAGTTAGAAGATTTAGTTGTTAGGATGAAGCAATTAATAGGAAATCATGTCTATTTAGTTGTTAGTTGTCCTAAATTAGATGTTTTTAATGCAGAGATCAACATATACAGTCAATGAAGCTTAGGATGATTGATTTCTTATAGTTTGAATAAGATTGGACATATGTCAGATGCAAAACTGAGGAGTAGTTATAGATGACTTGTTTTTTGTTTAGATCCATGTTGTGTAGCAGTATATTGTCATATTGAGAACAATATAGAGACGTTGCTACCAAAATCATGGTGATTTGAAGAGATGATTTTGAGAAGTACATGCTGTTTTTGCCTGTGTGTTCCTTTTTTTGCTTTTTAGTAGCAGGGCGCTGGGCAATGGCGTCAAGGTGTTAAGGTGGAGCTGCAATGGCGTTTTTGGCTAGAGGATGAAGGCGACATGGACATGTGAGTAATCAGGGAAGGGGATAACGCTAGATCTGGAGGGATTTCGTTTCTGTTGTGGTTTGGGTTTTTGCTTGGAGAGGAAGATGGTCCAGCCAGCTTTCCCTTTTTGGACCTGGTCACGCGACCGGGGTGGGAGGGGGCGGGCGCGGGGCGACGCGGGGTCGCGGTCAGAACATGGAACTCCTGTCGGAAACGCCCGCCAGAATCGCGCGTTTTCAGGGCGTCCGCCGGGTAGACGCGTCCAAGTATTAAATCTTTAAAGGTAACTATCGTACTACTTGACTATAAGCTGACTATATATGACCTTATAGCCGGCTTGCCGGCTGTACTATTGAAATTGTTCTAAACATTGTTTCCTCGGTGCCAATGGATTTTATGCTTGTACGATCAATCTGTAGGTTCGTCCAGACTCCAAGATCCGTATCCATGATGCATATGATATTTTGTAATTTCAATTTATAAATTTAAAGTCATATCTAATATGACTTTCTCTTGTTTTTAGGTCGTTTTTAGGCCGTGTGACACAGAGTAGCCTTTTTTTCTTAGACTAGCAAAAATGCCCCGTGTGTTACAACGGATTAATCTTAAACGGCCACAAACCAAGAACTACCGGCACAAGTGAAGCGGCATAAACATGTCATCTAATACACTGCAGAGTAGTAGCTAGCGCAGGCATGTTCTTGGCTCCAAATCCTGCAGCATGATAAATGCTAGTTCGTCAATGTAATCAAGGCCTTTCCAGTTAACATGTGAGTGAATAAGAGTGTTTTGTACTTTAAATATTTTTAAATGGAATAGTACATTAATCAGAAAAATATTTCAGTCTTTATGCTAGTTATGTCATCCTAATGCTTGATCAATCTAGTGTTATCCATATGCAGTCAAACCAGTATAGCACTGATATAAGAATGGATTTTTTTTAACCTCCCTGCACCACTCGTTTCAATTCTCTCACTGTACTGTTACTAGATAGATTCTTCTAGGAATTCCAGATCCACAGGCTACTGACCGTGATAACAATCAACAAAATTATATTAGGATAAGAAGGTGTCACATCTTGTGTTATGAGTTGTTTACTTTACGGTGCAAATATGCTCATTTGTAAGCCAAGACTCTCGAGTTATTGGCAACAAAAACTGCATCCAAATGTCTAAGTATGGTGGGACCGATCAACGGAACTGAACAACTTCCGTATCTCTATCGCTTCTGATTTGGCCATGGACTCAATATTTGGTGTGGTATGCTCCCTCAACTGTCGTTCCTCTAGAAATCATAAAATCCATCCAAGTCTGCTCCAGGTCCTTAAAAAAAGAAAATCTAGTCTGCTCCCGTACGCATGCTCTTCTTCCCGCATACTCTCTCCCCTGTATGTCAATCTCTCCCAAGATTCAAATTGAAAACCAAATCTATACCTAATCAGGAGAAACTATATATGTCAATATCTCCCAAGATTAAAATTGGAAACCAAAACTATACCTAATCAGGAGAAACTATATTTTGCAAGTCTGAATCCACCGCTCACTATATTCCTCCATTTGATTAAGAGCTCGAACTAATAAATAGGGGATCAGTACGAGCACGTCCATGCTTCATCTGACGAGGTTTAATCTCGTCAATGCCCATTGTTATGAGCTTAGATTTTGGAGAAGATGGGGATGATGGAGATCGCGGAACGGTTAACGGACAAGCAACCAGGGGACACGAGATTTACCCAGGTTCAGGCCCCCGGAGGGAAATCCCTACTCCTGCTTGTCTGCTCTTGATTACGGCGGAACAGAAAAGTACAGGGGTGCGCAGATGCAATCTGGCATGGAGGTGTGTATGCAGTGAGGTGAGAGAGAGCCTCCTTGTCTTGCCCTCCTAGCTTTTATATAGACATAGGCAGGTCCCGGGCACGGATCGAGTCGGTTACAAGTTTAGGGTTTGTCCCTTTGAATATTCTATCTGTTCTAGTCTTGCTCTTCAAGGATCCGAAGATGTCATGGGCTTGGGCCACCCAAAAATCTTCGTGGGCCGCGTATATTCTCATGGGCCTTCCTTGGGCTGGACCAGGTATGCTAATGTCGTGTACCCGTAGGGTATAACCATGTCAGTAGCCTCGAGTGTTCAGTCGAATCGCAGATTCGGCTGAACACTCTTCAATCTTTCGAGTGCAGATGTTTCTGTTTAGAGAAGAATGAATTTAGTGTGTAGGGATTGTTGATGTGTGTGCCTGACTCTCCCGACGGGACATGGTCAGCTAACTGTCTTAGGATAAAACAACATGATCTTCTTCAGATTCGAGTCCCTAGACTCTAACCCGGAACAGATGTTGGCGTAATTTGACTCAGGCCATTGAGGTCTTATAGGAGTCGAATCCCAATAGTTTTCAAATGATGTACCCAACGCGTCTGTCGGGATTTTCATCGCGCCTGTTGGCACGGATTTTACTAGCAGAGCGCAGTCAGGTGCGTTACTAGGCCATCAGATGGTATCTGTAGGTCTTATCTTTGCGTCGCAGACATATCATCCGAAATTTTATCACCGCGGAGGTGTTTCGGGTGGCCAAGGAGGATGTTACTAACTTAGCGTTAGTTGGGACAAAGTTGTCAAAAAGTTTTTGCATTCTGATCTGAAGGATCGCAGTCGAAGAATTCATAGGGTGCGCGACCAGTGCTCCCTATGGGAGTAGCCCCGGAGTGTCTGTTTGAGTCGTAGACTCGAGCAAAGACTTTAATTCAGCCGTTGTTGGCTTCAGGTCCGTAGGACACAATTTTTTCGGATGCTTGAATCAATCCTCCCTATGGGAGTAGCCCTCGAGTCCGTAGTGGAGTCGTAGACTCGACGTAGGACTCGAAGAATAGATCATTGGCGTATTACCTTATTCATGCTTTGGGTGCGCGGCTAGCGCTCCTGATAGGAGTAGCCCCTGAGTAGTTGCTCGATTCATAGATTCGAGTGAGTACTTTAGCTGTTTAGCCGAATATTTGTGACCGTTGCTAGTGTAGTTTTGATGACGTCAGTGCTAATGATCGGTGACCTCAATCATCTTCGGCGCAAGAGGTGACGTGACTGGACGAACGTGGGTCCCTCATTCTGACTTGGAGTTGACTGGTCATGCGCGACGTGGCGAGAATTACGGCGTCTCCTCGATTTCCGTGCATAGTGGATGGCGTGCGAGCGACGGTTCGTTGCTGTGCTGACACGTGGATGGTTGGATTTGACTCTGACGTTAGGGCTTCCAGATTAACGGTCCCTGTTCATCGTCTTCATCCTTATAACTCTGGGGAAAACTGCAGTTTGTTTTCACCCTAGCCATTTGCTTTCTACTGCTTCCATTTTCTTGAGCTTTTCCCGTCGCGCGCTGGACATTTTCCGATCATTCCCTTCATCGTTCTTGCGCTTGCACGGCCGCCGTCGACGCGACATGATGGGGAAATCGAAGAAGGCCTCCATCAGTGCTGCTGTCGGCGGCAAGAAGGGCACCGCCGCCGCTCGTGTCACCGAAGGTGGGTGGCGGCGCACGGAGACGCGCGAGGGTGACCTGCGCAAACTTCATGAAGCGGGTTTAATCCCGCAGGACAAGGAGGCCATCAAGATCCCCGGTGATGAGGTAATTCCCCGTCCACCCGCAGGGTTTCAGGTCATGTTTGTTGCCTTTGTTCCTCGGGGCCTCTTGCTCCGAGTCCACGATTTTCTCCGTGGACTGTTGTTCTTCTACGACATCCAACTCCACCATCTCTCGCCCAATTCTCTTCTCCACATCGCCTGCTTCATCACTTTTTGCGAGTGTTGGCTCGGTATCAAGCCACACTTTGGCCTCTCCCGGAAGCTCTATTCCGTGAAGAGGCAGTCTGGCTCCGACGGAGTTTATCCGATCGACGACTGCATCATTTCCCTTCGATCCACTTTTCTTTTCTTCTCTTTTTCTATGTCTGAGTCCGTCCAGTACTGGCTGAGGAAGTGGTTTTATATCCGTCACTCCATAGTGGACGGGCAAAACTTCGGCCTTGCCCCTTTCGACTCCACCCAGGAGATCTTGAAGAAGAGATCTTGGAGAAATCATATTCTAGAGGGCGAGGTGGAGGAGATAGAGGAGCTCTACCATCGGGTGGAGGCCCTCCAGGTGGTTTCGGAGAAGGATGTGAACGGTGTGGACATCATCCGCACCTTCCTCAAACGTCGGGTGCAGCCACTCTAGGCTAGGGCACATCCAATGTTCCTTTATTCTGGCCGCCATGACCCAACGAGAGTTGCGGCTAAGGAGCTCTCCAAGGGGACCTCAACAGAGTCCTTCGGCCGCTGCTAAAGTACAAGTCCGACGAGGACATTCCGGGGAAATTGCGGACCCCCCGTTTAGTGCCTCTCGACCGGTTCCGCAGGTGTAGATCTGTGACATGCGCGTAGCGCTTTTTTTGGGCGCTTTTCCTTGTAATTATCTGTTCTGAATGTTTGTCTTCATTGTCCAGGAGCTCAAGGTACCTGTCATGGTGCCTCCACTGCCCGAACGGTTTTCGGATGCGCCGGACAACGAAGTTGTGGACTCCGAGTCCGAGCTTCCCCCGATGCAGTCACCGACCGAGGAAGCCCCCGAGGCGAGCGAGGGGCAGAACCGAAAGCGGGTACAAAGCTCGAGCGAATCTTCGAATGCCTCGACTGCATCGATGCCTAGGGACCCGCCGTTCCTTGTCCGCCACAGTGGAGGTGACGGTGCTTCTTCCTCTCACATCCCGACCATTCCTGTGCGGGCTGTAGCGCCGCAGCCGCCGGTGAAGAGGAAGAAGGAAGTGAAGAAAGGCAAGAGGGCCCTGCCTGTTTTTAACTTGAGCGACATGGACTTGTAAGTGCCTTCGGATGTCTTTTACTAATTTACTTGTCTTCTTGTATTTTTTGCCTTTGACTGGTGCTTTCCTTTGCAGCCACTCCTCTGAGGGCTCTTTTAGTGATGCCACTCAGGAGGCAGTAGGGGAGTCGAACATGACGCCTCCTCCCTCTTAGACGGTGGCCACCTCTGGGGGCGCTGCTCCGAACCCCTCTCCACAGGAGGCTCGAGTGATCGTCTCCCAGAAGACTGCACCGGGACCTTCGGAGTCTCCGTCTGATCATGTAAGTGTTTTCTCTCTTGCTGTGGGGGGAGCCCCAGAGTCATATTTTCATATGATCCGCTGATCTTTGCTTCCTTTCTGCGTGTCTCGGGGGAGCCCCCGAGCGTTTTTCATGTGTTTGATGCCTTGCTCGTTTCTTGGGCGCAGCCCCGAGCCCTTTTTCTGATACTTTGTTTCTTCTCGCAGCCCTTTGTGCAAGGTGCAAACCTTCTTGTGCAGCAGCACCTGGCACTGGAGGCCAGCATGCGGCAGCTTCAAGGTACATATTAAGTTGATCTTGTTCTTTTTCGTCTGCTTGCTAGCTTGTGAAGCTCATGTATGTTCTTGTTGCCTTTTGCAGATAAGAATAACACTGCCCTCCGCGAGTTTGATGCTCTCAAAAAGAGCATTGGGTGAGCGGAGAAGAAAGCCGAGGATACCGTTGGGGCGAAGGAGCGCCTCGAGCATGAGCTAGATGATGCAGCCGCGACTAAGGAGCGCCTGCAGCAGGAAGCTACGGATCGCGAGGAGCAGCTCACCACTGCTGCGGCTTTGCGCGAGAAGGAGGTAGCCGAGAAGATGATGGCTACTGCCAAGGCTATTTCGGGTGAGTGCTTTTGCCTGTTTTTCTATTTCGTCTGCTTTGTCTCCCTTCCCTTATTCGATTCCTTTGTTGTCTTTTGCTCCAGATTCCTCGGGAATTGAGTTCAATCGCAGCGCCTTGGAGCACGGGAGTGCTCTGGACGATGCCGACGCGGCGGTCGAAGACCGCTGCAGTACTGCTGCTGGCTCCCTTGACAAGGCCAAGGAGATCCTCGGGCGCTTCTACAAGGAGCTCGTTCCCAAGGGCGCTGCCCTTGAGGATGTCGACTCTTTGGCGGATGCGCTGTCAGCGGATGCACCCGCAGCCTACAAGCGCAAGCAAAAGGGGACCGATGCTTCCATGGGCCTGGCCATGGCCATGGCGTCCGGGGCGGAGCTGGATCTTCACCAGGTCACCTCCCAGATGCCAACGGCTCCCGACGGTTCCAAGGTAGCCTTCACTCTCTTTGCTGCTCGCTGTAAGCACTATGGGCTGAAGCTTATTGACCTTCTGGCGGAGTATGCGACGAAGCAACAGGAGGAGGTCAGGAGCAGGCAGTCTGGCTCCGAGGCTACTCAGGATGCAACTGCTTAGGCTTAGTCGTCGTAGTTGTAGGATAGTTGTCTTCTGCTTTTGTTGTAACATCTTGATGAACAATTTCTTGTGCCACGCAGTGTCTTTTTGTTGTATATAATGAGCCTTCGAGCTGTTGCCCAGTTGTGTGTTGTTCATATCCTTGTCTGTTTTCCTTTAGGGACCTTCAGGTGAGGACCCCGTCGATACTTCGTCTGCTCCGTAGCCGCGACCATCTTTGGATGATGCGTTGCATCTTGTTTTTCTTCGTGACCGCGTCCGCAGTCTTGAGAAGGAGTTACTTAGCATCCGAGGCCATGCAGACGTTTGGAAGTCGAAGGCGGAGCGAGGTACCGCCAGAGAGGAATATATGACGAGGGAGCTGCGGCAGTTGGCCGAGCAGCTGCAGTGTAAGTTTCTTCGAGCTGCTGCTCATTTTCGGATGCGCCTATTTTGCAGGTCATCTTACTTTGTAGTTGTTGCAGGTGTCAACCTTGTTCCGAGGGAGGATAAGGAGCGGGTTGCAGTTCGGATCAACTGCTTGACCCAGCAGGATATGGAAGCTGGTGGATTTTTCTGGATGGATCGCGACCGTGCCACGGTCCTTACGACTTTGCAGGATCGTGCTCATCAGGTGTTGCGGGTGCTGCGGCAGGTGAAGACTTCCCTGGCGTCGATTCTGCACGTCATGTTTCCCCTTGATGAAGCGCCGTCGACTCTCTGGGGCTTCCTGGCGAAGTTTCGAGACATGCGTCACGTAAGGGAGTTGGTGCGGCACCAGTTAGTTGTGGGGGTGAAGGCCGCTCTTTCCCTCGTGCGGCTGCATCGCCCTGACGTGAATCTTGCGGCTGTGGCGGCTGGGCCACCCCCTCGGCCAGATGGTGGCCTATGGGACATGCGCCCACACTATGCAGCTGTGAGACAGTATACCGAGGAGGTTGTGGATCTTTTTGAGCATCGTGCACAGGTGATCCTTTAGAATAGGTAGGACCTGTAAAAAGATAGATGTAAAACTTGTATGTATTTTGACTGGGCGTGTTGTGCCCTTTGTTATAAAGGTTGATTGTATTAGCATGTGGTGCTTGGTTGTATGCATGCCCTTTTCGTTAGCCCGACGTGATCAGCTACTCAGGTGTACATGTGTTATCCTCAGTCGACGAAGTCGTGAGGTGAGGGGGAGCCCCCGAGTGTGTTTTAGCATAAAGAAATGCGAGAAAAAAGATAAATGTTTGGGCAAGACACTTAGCTTTATTCATATCGTAATGAGGAGGTACATTGTTCGGCTGAGTAGCCTTATTGAAAGTAAAGGGGGGATAGCTAGGGGGTAGAAGCGTCACAATTGTGCGACGTTCCCTGGGTTGGACTATGCGAATCCAGACTCCATGTGCTTGAGGCGGTAGGCGCCACCTAGGATGACTTCGGTGACGACGTATGGTCCTTCCCAGGGTGACTCGACCTTTTTCGGCCGCTCTTGCTTGAGTCGTAATACAAGGTCTCCTTCGACGAAGGACCTTGGGCGCAGCCAATGGCTGTGATAGTTGCGAGGCTCTGCTGGTAGACCACCGAGCGAGCCGCGGCGATGTCGCGTGCCTCGTCGAGTGTGTCGACGGCGTCTTCGAGTGAGGCCGTTGATTCGACTTCGCTGTAGGCGACGACCCGTGGGGCCTTATGGCGTACTTCCGCAGGCAGTACGGCTTCGGCTCCATGCACCATGAAGAAAGGCGTGTAGCCAGTTGAGCTGTTTGGCATTGTGCGCAAGCTCCAGAGGACGGAGGGTAGCTCTTCTTCCCATGATCCCGCAAGCCGCTCGAGTGGGATCAGTAGGCGTTTCTTGATGCCGCTGCCTACGAGGCCGTTGGCCTTTTCGACCTGCCCGTTGGTTTGCGGGTGTGCCACAGAGGCATATGATATGTTGATCCTGAGGCCTTCGCAGAAGTCCTGGAATTCTTTGGAGATAAAGTTCAACTCGTTGTCCGTGATAATGATGTGCGGCACGCTGAACCTGTAGACTATGGATTCGAAGAACTTCATGGCCGTTTTACCCTTTTGGTTGGTAACGGGCATGGCTTCGATCCACTTGGTGAACTTCTTGACTGCGACCAGGAGGTAGACGTGGCCTCCTTTTGAGGACTTGGGCAGTTTGCCGATCATGTCGAGGCCCCATTGGGCGAAGGGCCAGGCCAGGGGTATGGGCCTAAGCTCTGATCCTGGTGCGTGCGGTTTGTCTGCGAACCTCTGGCAGCCGTTGCACCTTCGGACGATGTCCTTGGCATCATTCATGGCCGCTGGCCAGTAGAACCCAGCTCATAGGGCTTTGGTGACGAGGGCGCGGCTGCCCGCGTGATGGCCGCAGATGCCCTCGTGGATGTCTTGGAGGATGGTTTTGCCGTCACCGATGGTGACGCACCTTTGGAGTACACCCGAAATGCTACGCTTGTACAACTCGCCATTGATGATGGTGAAGGCCTTGGACCGGCGAGATATGCGTCGGGCATCTGTTGGGTCATCAGGCAGTTCCCTGTTTATCAGGTACCGAAGGTACGACTGCGTCCATGTTTCCTCGATGGCCATGACCTATATCAGGTTGACCAACACGACCTCCGTGTCGAGTTTTTCGGGTCCTTCCTGTCCTTCGGGTAGCGCAGCCCCCGAGTGCTATGCTTCTTTGGGTGATCCCTTGGGGAATTTCATTTTGATGGATGGCACGCGGATTTGTTCGAGGAACACACCTGGTGGCACCCGTGCGTCTATCGGTCTCTTCGTTGCTTTCTCTTCCAACGTGCTGAATCTCGCAACCGTCAAAGTCTCCTTCGAGTGAGTTGTAGAGCACACGGTATGCGATCATGTTGGCGGCGTGTGGGTCGCACTCGTTCATCGTCTGCTGGACGACAAGGTTCGAGTCACCGTAGATGATAAGGCGTGTTGCGCTGCAGATCTTGGCCATCCTTATGCCGTGGATGAGGGCTTTGTATTCGGCTTCGTTGTTGGAAGCTCGAAATTTCATCCGGAGGACGTACTTCATCTTGTCGCCCTGCGGGGATGTCAGTATGACCCCGGCTCCTTCTCCAGCCTCGCGCTTGGAGCCATCGAAGTGCATCGTCCATGACTGTGTCATATACGGGGTGTCCTGCAGCTGCAGCTCCATCCAGTGGACGAGGAAGTCCGATAGGACCTGAGACTTGATCGCATGGCGCTTCTCGTAGACTTTGTCTAGAGGGGATAGCTCGATGCCCCACAGGGCTACGCGTCCTGTGGCTTCTGGGTTGTTCAGGATGCTGTTCAGAGGTTCCTCGTTGATGACCATCACCTGATGCTCCTAGAAGTAGTGACCTAGCCGACGAGCCGTCATGAAAATGCCATAGGCGAGTTTCTGGTAGTGAGGGTACCTATGTTTTGTTGGCGTAAATACCTCGCTGAGGTAGTAGATAGGGAGTTGGACCCCATGGGTCTTGCCATCTTCGGGTCGTTTGACCACGAGCATAGTGCTTACCACCTAATGTGTGGCTGCTATGTATAGCAGTAGAGGCTCACGTTCCTTTGGCGTGACCAGGACGGGCGAGGTTGAGAGAAGCCGCTTCAGATCTTTGAATGCGTCGTCGGCTTCAAGTGTCCACTCGAATTTGTCTGCTTTGCATAACAGCTGGTAGAAAGGCAGGGACTTCTCACCCATGCAGCTGATGAATCTGCTCAGCGCCGCGATGCGTCCAGCTAGCTGTTGGACACCTTTGAGGTTCTTCTATTTCTCCATTGCCAATATGGCTCGGATTTTCTTCGGGTTCGCCTCAATTCCTCGCTGGGAGATGAAGTAGCCAAGCAGTTGGCCAGATGGGACGCCGAAGGCGCACTTTTCTGGGTTCACCTTGATCTTGTAGTGATCAAGGTTGTCAAACGTCTTGCGGAGATTGTCGATCAATGTCTTGGCCTCCCTTGTCTTGACTACTATGCACCGACATAGACCTGTATGTTGCGGCCGATCTGGCTCTTTAGGCATGCCTGCATGCACCGCTGGTACGTGGCACCTACGTTCTTCAGCCCGAAGGGCATTGTGTTGTAGCAGAATACTCCGAACGGCATGATGAACGCCGTTTTCTCCCGATCTTAGACCTTTAGTCGAATTTGATTGTAGCCTGAGTAGGCGTCGAGGAAGGAGAGTTTCTCGCATCCTGCAGTCAAATCGATGATTTGATCGATCCGAGGAAGAGGGAAGTGATCCTTCGGGTAGTGCTTGTTCAACGATGTGAAGTCCATGCACATCCGCAGGATGTCCGTGTCCTTTTTAGGGACCATCACGGTGTTGGCCAGCCACTCGCTTTCCATGATCTCCCTGATGAAATTAGCGTCGAGTAGTTTGTTGATTTCGACTCCGATGGCTTCGGCCCGTGGCTCGGACAATCGTCGGATGGATTGTTTGACGGGCTTGGTATCTAGGAACACATTGAATGCGTGCTCGGCGAATTCCCTGGGAACTCCTTGCATGTCCGTAGGACACCAGGCGAAGATTTCCCAGCGCTCACGGAGGAATTCGAAGAGCGCTCTTTCCTACGCGGGGCTGAGGTCGTTGGCGATCAACACTGTCTTGGAGGCGTCCGTCGGGTGGACCTGCACCTTTTTCGTGTTGACTGTTGAGTCAAACGACATATCAGGTGTGTTTTGCCTTGAGACTGGGGGTGCCCCGTTGTCTGTCACCTCTCGAAGCTGTGTGAGCTCCTCCTGCATGCCGAATGACTGGGAGATTCTGTTGAAGTTCCTGTCACAGTGGTCGGACCGGGTGAAGCTCCCGTGGACCGTGATGACGCCTCTAGGTCCTGGCATCTTGAGTAGCAGGTACGCATAGTGTGGTACTGCCAGGAACCTTGCGAATGCCATGCGCCCGAGGATGGCGTGGTATTGTGATGGCTAGTCCACCACTTCGAACTCGAGTCGCTCACACCGAAAGTTGTCGGGTTTGCCAAAGATGACGTCGAGCCATATCTTGCCCAGTGGAAATATGCCCTTCCCTGTGATGATGCCGTGGAACATTGTGCCAGATTATTCCAGGCTGCACAGCAGAATCCGCATCGCTGCTAGGGTGCTGGCGAACATCAGGTTGATGCCGCTGCCGCCGTCCATGAAGACGCGGCTCATTTCGAACCCTCCGATCTGCGCCTCGAGCACCAGGGCAACATGACCTGGGCGAGGGATCTGGCGGGGGTGATCCGAACGGCTGAATGTGATGCAGGACTCTAAACCGCTGAGGTACTCAGGGATAGCGGGTGGAGCGGTCACAGCCAAGCTAACCTGGCGGGTGATCTTCTTTTGCACCCTGTTTGTTGGGCGCCCCTTTTGGATCATCAGCGACCCTTTCAGCGTGGGGTACCTGTTTACGCCGTTGTTCTGCATGCGTGCGACTGGGTGATTCGAAGGCCCCACGAGTGGTGGTGGAGGAGCTCCGTGGGCGATGTCACCCGGTGCAGGTGCGTGTCCGAACCCAGGGTTCAGGATCTGCTGTCTCATCTGGGACAACCTCTCGCTGAGTTTCTGTAACTCGCAGCAGTCCTTGAGCATATGACTGGCCTTCTTTTTGCCATCCTGCTTGTCGATGTAGAAGTGAATGGTGCATGGGCCCAACAACTTGTCGTATGCCGAGGGTTCGTCGTCGCGGCTGCAGTGTTGCCACGTTTGCGTTGGGCATCCTCCGTCATGGAAGTTGTTTCCACGGTATCCGCTGCTGGTGCGGTTGCTTTTGTTGCGGCGGTAGGCGTAGCCAACCGTAACCATGTCGGGTCCATCACGATCATCGTAGACGCACGATCTCCGCTTGCTACGGCGCTCGCGTCTGCGGCCGTAGTCATCTTACTCATCCAAGTGTGCTCGATGGACGAAATCCTCGCCATCTGCCCACCTGTTGGCGATGTCCATGAGGTGGTCGAGCGTCTTGGGCTTGACGCGCCCAAGTTCTTCTTTGAAGTCCTGGCGTTTGACGCCATCTTTGAAGGCGTCGATCGTTCTCTCCTCAGAGATGTGTGCCGCGGAGTTCTTGATATTGGGCCAACATATTATGTACGAGCGAATGGATTCGCCCGTTCGTTGAGTGCAGGCTCGCAGCTCTTCGATCGAGGCTGGCCTCTTGCTGGTACCCTTGAAGTTTCAGATGAAACTGTACGCCAGTTCCTCCCAGCTTCGGATGGATCCCGATGATAGGCTGCTAAGCCAGATCCGGGCTGTGCCTGTCAGTTGCAGCTGGAGGCATTGCAGGGCGGTGTTTTTGTTTCCACTGTGCAGCTTGACGGATGACAGGTGGTCGCTGAGCCATGCCTTAGGGTCCTGCGTGCCGTCGAACTTCGGAGTGTCCGAAGGAAGCTTGACGTTTCTCGGCGTCCGCGTTCGCCAAACAGATCTGCTAAAGCATCGAGCTCCGCAGAGTTCTCCTTCGTCCTCATCTTCTTCGAATTCGGATGAACACACGCGTTTGGCGCGTGCCTTGTCGACCTTGCGCTGAGCGAGGTTGTTTCGAGCGTCATAGTCGCGGCTGCGATGTCATGGACTCTTGCGTCGTCGCGGTAGGTCATGCTTGTCCTCGTCGGATGAGGGTGTGGGGCTGCGGTTGAATCTGACCATAGCTTTCTTTTTCGGCTCCGCAGGAGTCTCGTCATGGAGCGCATCTCCAATGAGTCTGAGTCCGGCTAGTGCGGACTTGTGCATGGCCCTCTTCGGTTCCCCCACCGGAGGTGGATAGGACGCGAGATATGTGGTGGCTGCCATGATCGCAGCTTGTGGCGTCTTCGGGATGACGTTGCCGTTGGCGTCCATCTCCATGAAGGACGTGTTGAGGGTTAGAGTCACCTCGCGACGTGCAGCGGGATCCATGTTGTCTACGCGAGAGCGATGCTTGTTGGCATTGTTGCCGTGTGAGCTGGAGCCGCCAACAGCGGAGAGCGCAGCTCGCCGCGCGCTGGACTCCGAGGGCGCTTTGCTTGCGTTTGTCGAGTACCTCTTGCATCTTCACCTTCTTTTTGTGCTCTTCGATGAGGAGCAGGTGGTATGCCATCAGTAGGTCCCGTGAGGCACCCATAGGCAGGATCTTGTTGCCCGCCACGACTTCGCGTGCCTGGTTCCATCCTTCCTCGCTGAGGTGGATTACTCGATTGGCATCGGGGTCGTCCTCGTTGGGCAGGGATGGTTGCCTCCTGTTTTCGCCGTTTCTACCCTGCGGGTTGGGCGGCAGTATGTGGGCACCCGAACCTGGTGGTTGTTGGTCCACATCGCTTTGGATGACCACGACGCATTGGTAGCGTCCGTACGTTGGATCGCTGCTGCCGCAACTTTCGGATCCGGAACCATAGGTCCCTTCATCCGACGGGGGATCGCACAGATCTGAGTTGCAGATGCTGCTGTCGTATGACTCATCTGTCGATGTTGACGTGCATAGCATGCTGGGATGCGGAGCCCACGAGGCGGGCCTGATCGATGGCAGTGGCACCCGCTCCGGGAGGTGGAGAGTGCCGGTTTGTCCCACCTGGAAGCAGAAGCTCCCGAACAGGATCTCGAGCACGTCACCGATGGGCTCGAAGTCCTTCATGGTGGCTGGCGAGTGGGCGGTGAAGTCGAAAGCGCCGAAGAGGAGATGGCTCTCCGTCGCTGAGGAGTTGTAGATCGCTTTGGTCGGGACCGTCACGATCGCACAATCAACGCCCCAATTCCCATAGAAGGCGCCAATTGATGAGGTTTAATCTCGTCAATGCCCATTGTTATGAGCTTGGGTTTTGGAGAAGATGGGGGTGCTAGAGATCGCGGAACGGTTAATAGACAAGCAACCAGGGAACACGAGATTTACCCAGGTTCAGGCACCCGGAGGGAAAACCCTACTCCTGCTTGTCTGCTCTTGATTACGGCTTAACCGAAAAGTACATGGGTGCACAAATGCAATCTAGCGTGGAGGTGTGTATGCGGTGAGGTGAGAGAGAGCCTCCTCGTCGTGTCCTCCTAGCCTTTATATAGAAATAGGCAGGTCCCGGGCACGGATCGAGTCGGTTACAAGTTTAGGGTTTGCCCCTTTGAATATTCTATCTATTCTAGTCTTGCTCTCCAAGGATCCAAAGACGTCATGGGCTTGGGCCACCCGAAAATCTTCATGGTCTGCGTATATTCTCGTGGGCCTTCCTTGGGCTGGACCAGGTATGCTAATGTCATGTACCCGTAGGGTATAACCATGTCATCGTCCGCCACTTCCACTGCTCTGCGCCTGATGCCTGCACCCCTGGCCGCCATATTTTTCGGCCGATTCATGCCGGAGGAGAGCAACTAATCGGAAGATTCAAGAAAAACTTAACAGATATCTACAACTACACTAACAAAAAAAGCAACATAAATACTCTTGTGTCAGGGAGCAAAATCAGGGGTTCGGGAGATTTGGTGCGAGGACTGAGTACGGACGGGGACGGAGGTGCTAGCCTTCGTCCGCCTCCTCTCTCCCACCTCACTCCTGCAAGCTCGCGCCACCGGCGGGTTCCCTCTTCTTCAGCACATCATCTCCCCCTACCTGGCCCGCGTCCTCCACGCCTCCGCCTCTTCCACGCCGGATTTCCCCTTCTGCCACCCAGTGCATCCAACTTACCGGTGGCATTGGTGGGTAATTTTTTTTCAAAGGGTAACGCCGTCCAAAAAAGTGTAGGTACTATAAAAAACACTCCTTCCTTTATTATTAGGTATAGACTAGCCCTACTGTACGCCCATCGTGTATCTAGGGACAGAATGTGAGGCGACTTTCTCTCCCAGGATAAGTTTCTCGTCCTTGTCTCACCTCGAACGGCTTCCGGCGAGACCCATTGTCTCGCAGCCTGTGCATCCTCAGCTATCCCGGAGCAGAGCATCGCCCCAGTCGTGCCATTCTCCCGCTCTGCCTCACCTCCCGCGCATGCGCGCCCTCTTGAAACCCACGATGACGCAGATGCGGCGGTGTCCGCGCCAATATCGGCAGTCGGGAGGAGATGGTAACGAGC
The DNA here is from genome assembly GCA_023614405.1 of Avena insularis. Taxonomy (NCBI): domain Eukaryota; kingdom Viridiplantae; phylum Streptophyta; class Magnoliopsida; order Poales; family Poaceae; genus Avena; species Avena insularis. Next base: position 120,167,148 of record CM042689.1, on the reverse strand, counting down.
AGAGAGGTCTGGCTCAAACTCTGGGATGATGGGTTCGGCCAAGAGCATGAGGGGCTTGGAATCTGTGGCTTGGGTTCATGGTTGTGCTGGCGACGACATCTTCTCAAGCGGCGGAGGTACGACTTGGTGGTAGTGAGCTAGGTGAAGAGGAATATGTCCTCAAAATAGAGTCGTCTAGCGCAGTACGACATGACACTCGACACTAACCTTGGTGGCGAGAGGGTAGTCGTATTTTGCCTCTCACCTTCCCCTGCGGACGTACGTACTCGTCGGCGGCATCCACCCTGTGGAGCATGCCTACGACGAGCCCAACGGTGTAGTCGGCCGAGTCATCTGCGAACGCGGCACCGGCATGGTCACGGTGAGGCCGCGGCGTCGACACACGTCGAGGTCCACGTGGTCGACGCCCACTGACGTGCCCAACACGAGGTCCAACGCAGGGAGCCTCAACGGTGCTCGGTAGTGATCGCGCGAGCCCTGGCACGAGCAGCACCCTCGCCTCTGCCATGGAAAAGCTTCTTTGTTTTGGCCTAGGAAAAAACATGAACAAAAGCTTATGGTGTGGTGATTGCAAAAAAACATGTGTCGTAGTAACAGTTACATGAATTTTGTGGATCTAAAGCAAAAAATCGAGAGAAGCTTAGCCGGCCATTGTTTAATAAGATGCATCTTAAGACCCTGGTACTACTTGAAAAACATCAGTTCATTAGCCAAAAAAAAAATGGAAGGCAGGTATTTACTTGTGACAACACGATAGCCTGTTCTTCATTGTTGTTGGTATCACACTCTTCATGAACTTCTTTAAAATCATCTCCCTCTACCATGTTCTCATTGGATGTTCCTTGGTCAGTATCTTGAACCTTATAATGTACTGGTGACATCTTAGTCCTAAGTGTAAGTTTCTTCCGCATCAAACTTAGCTTTGAGTGCTTCCTCCCAGATCTAGACTTCTTAATACTGTTTGACTTTGTCGTTTTATACTTGCTATCATGTAGGAAAGACAAAAAAGAAGTTATACCATTAGTCACTACCATTGAAGAAAGAAAATAAAAATAAAACTAAAAAGGGGAAGAAAGACAGTAACATATCCACTCAAAGTAGTTACACCTACAGAAACTAGCACTAAAAAATATCAAAGAGTCAAAATAAAGAAAAAATCACACACCCCAGTAGTTACACCTATTGAAACTCCATGAAAAAAACCAAGGAAAAAACAATGAAAATCCCACTCGCAGTATACCATCTAAAGAAATTAAAAAGAGTGGCAGAACATTTGAAAAATCTATAAGTGTCATCTCAATTACTAACATCCCAGATTACTAACATTACAGAGAAGCTAATATAGGTGTTGTCATGGAAGTAAGATGGACTAGGCAAACATCCCACCGGGCTAACATCGAAAAGTAAGATAAAACTAAGAAACATCCCCCTGGAAGTCGATCCATTAAAAACTAACATCCCTAGAAAAAAAATATAACTACTGTCATGGAAAGTAAGAACTGAAAACGAAAGCAATAACTGACATTGTTTCATAGAAGCTAACATCCCCACACAGGTGTTGTCATTGAAGTAAGATGGACTAGGAAACATCCACACATAAGGGTAACTAAAACAACATCCGCCCTACAAAGAAGCTACTGGCATCGATAGTAGAACAACATCCTTCGAAAACTAAACAAACATTCCGTAAAAAACTAACATCCCTAAATAACTACTGTCATGCAAACTAAGAACTGAAAACTAGGCACTGATAACTACTGGATTGTTTTGGTGACTGAAGCTAACATCCCACCATTGATTTAGAGAAGCTAACATCAATCGTAGATCAAAAACATCCTTCGAAACTAAGCAACATTCCGCCCCAACTCAACAGAAAAACACCCCTAACATCACAGAGATGAGTCTAGGCCACATGTGGTGGGTAAGTAACCAGAAGAACAAAAATCTAGCAAGAAAACAAGAGTATACTTACCAGATCCCTACCAGATGTAGTAGAGATGTAGCAAAAAAGAACAGGAATCTGGCCGGCCGTTCGACGATGTAGCCGACCGCTCGATGATTCGACTTGAATCTCTACCATGTAGCCAAGGAATTCGAAGATGTCGTTGCACGCAACAACGATGTGGCCGGCGGCGAGAGAGGATGTAGCCCGGATGTGCCCTAGCGACCAAATCGACCGGCGGCCTGACCAACCACCTCTCCCCCTTCCGCCGAAAAAAAGATCCGCAAAGACGATGTAAGTGCGGGGAGCAACGCGTGCACAGAAAAAGGTGCTGCCGGTCCCCCACGAGAAGGATGTAAGCGCCGCCGGCGACTACACCTCACACTTCCTCCTCCCCCCTCCTGAGGATCTCCGTGGATGCGCCGGCGACAGAGCGGATGCGGAAATGGACACCAAACGGCTCTATGAGAACCAACAAAAACGCTGCGGCTGGGCCCTTCGCGTGCCCCTTGGAGCGAGCCGTGCGATGAAGATCGTGGGGCACAGAAATCGTGGCCTCGAGTTAAACAAAATGAGTTCAGTTGGTTATTAGATTTTACGATGGATTTTATGCTTGTACGATCAATCCGTATCCATGATGCATCTGATATTTTGTGATTTCAATTTATAAATTTAAACGTCATATTTAATATGACTTTCTCTTGTTTTTAGGCCGTGTGACACGGAGTAGCCTTTTTTTCTTAGACTAGCCCTACCGTACGTCCATCGTGTATCTAGGGACAGAATGTGAGACGACTTTCTCTCCCAGGATAAGTTTCTCGTCCTTGTCTCACCTCGAACGGCTTCCGGCGAGACCCTTCTCTCGCAGCCTGCACGTCCTCAGCTGTCCTGGAGCAGAGCATCGCCCCAGTCGCACCATTCTCCTACTCTGCCTCACCTCCCACGCATGCGCGCCCTCTTGAAGCCCACCATGACGCAGATGCGGCGGTGTCCACGCCAATATCGGCAGTCGGGAGGAGACGGTAACGAGCAAAGAGGTCTGGCTCAAACTCTGGGATGATGGGATCGGCCAAGAGCATGAGGGGCTTGGAATCTGTGGCTTGGGTTCGTGGCTGTGCTGGCGACGACATCTTCTCAAGCGGCGGAGGTATGACTTGGTGGTAGTGACCTAGGTGCAGGGGAATACATCCTCAAAACAGAGTCGTGTAGCGTAGTACGACACGACACTCGACACTAACCTTGGTGGCGAGAGGGTAGTCATCTTTTGCCTCTAACCTTCCCCTGCGGACGTACGTACGCGTCGATGGCGTCCACCCTGTGGAGCACGCCGACGACGAGCCCAACGGTGTAGTTGGCCGAGTCATCTGTGAACGCGGCACCGGCGTGGTCACGGTGAGGCCGCGGCGTCGGTACACGTCAAGGTCCACATGGTCGACGCCCACTGACATACCCAACACGAGGTCCAACGCATGGAGCCTCGCCGGTGCTCGGCAGTGATCGGCACGAGCCCTGGCACGAGCAACACCCTTGCCTCTGCCATGGCTGCCGCGTCGACATCCGCGGCGAGAACGAACAGGTAATGGCCGGCTAGCGCGGCAACGAACTCAGGGAAGAGCAGCTGCGCCAGGAGCACCAGTGTGCTCTCGTCGGCGGTCAACAACGGCGTAGTATGCATTGGGATCACAGCAATCGTTTGGCCGGGAGAGGGGATGGAATCAGCAGCTGCTTTGGAGTGACAGTGCACGGCTGGTGGTGACTAATGACTAGTACCATACCATAATGAAAGAATCGTCCGACCATTTCAATGGAGATACGACCCGACCATTTCAACGGAGATACAACTAGCGGAGTCGCAAACTCGCAAAAAAATCCCTTTCTGGAACAGATGAGTCGTGGAACTCCAGTTCTCCGCTGTTCCACATAGTTTGATCGTGTTTTTATCAATGATAATAATGATAAATAATGCTTTGCGAGTCGTTGCGTTTACGATAAAAGCATACACTCGTGCTAGTATGAGCTAATGGAAGAGCATCTTGGACCATCCTCATTCTCCGCACTTGGTCTGTTCCATTAAAAGACATTGTCTCATCTCCACTCGTCTATCTAGGACGCCGATTCAGACATCGAATTTAGGTTTAAACGCCGAAAATCGGTCGAGTCGCGTATTCAGAAACCTGTCGAACGAACTTTGCTCCGGGCTTTCCAGGCCGTACCTAGGTTTCCGGAAACGCCCTGGGGACGCCGGACGCAGTGAAAATGAGCGTGGACCAGCTCTGTCGGTGAGACAGTCTCATTCCCACCCACTACACTCGTCCAGACTGCGGCGAAGAGCTCCCAGCGCCTCTGTCGTAATGACTTCGCCGGCCGAGCTCCTCCACGCCGAGACTTTTCTGCCCGCTCCGTCGCCGCTTTCGCCGCCCGAACTTCGTCGTAGCTCTGCTTCGCTGTGTGCTCCCAACACCACGCCCGCCAAGTGTTCGGCATTTGGCCGGTTCGGCCATGGACTCCGACAACGACGAGATACTCGCCATGGACTCCGACGACGAGGAGATACTCGTCGTACTGTTAGAGGAGGAGAGTGCCGAGGTCACCGAAGATGAAGAGAACATGGAGATCCTCGCCTCGCTCGTGCAGCTGTACCTGCAGATGGCGAAGCCGAAGCGCGGTGGTTCGGCGCCGGGTCGCCGGACGTGCAAGGCGAGACAAAGGATAGAGGGCTACTGCTTGTTGTACGCCGACTACTTCGCCGACCAGCCACTCCATGGAGAGGACATGTTTCGTGGCCGTTTTAGGATGAGCCGGAAGCTCTTCCTCAAGATCGTGCATGTCATCCGGGAGTTCGACTCCTATTTCGTTTGCAAGAAGGACTGCACCGGCTTGGTTGGATTTTCCTCACTTCAGAAGTGCACCGTGGTGATGAGGTTACTTGCATATGGAGCGTTGGCTGACAGTGCCGATGACTATCTCCGTATGGCCGAGTCCATCGCCATCGATTGCTTGTACAGGTTCTGCAGGGCAGTGATTGCAGTGTTCGAGAAATAATACTTGAGATCACTGATAGGGCAAAGGTGTCCGATCTTTCGATGAGATGGCGATAATCGATTTGGTGGAGTTCGGGCTTGACGATCCGACTACACGTGCGAGCACGAGCGCCAATGCAATCGCTAGGCCAATCTCCTGGAGGTTACCGATCCTGCGTGAACACGATCAGCCTGACCAACGAGGGTCTTAATTCCTACCTGAAATCGAGAACAAGTAAGAACCAATATTGCAATCAAGATATTGCGGATTAAGAGGAAAGCTTTATTGAAGAGGTGGGATCCTGAATAGGTGCGAAGTACAAGAGGCCTCTGCGACGCTCGAGCCTTGGCGAAGTTGCGACTATGGCTAACTTAATGTCTAAACAAAATCCGAGTCTAGGGGGTCGGCTATGGGGAGTATTTAAGGGCGAAAAGGTGGGGTTTCGGCCAGCCATGGAAGTGGTGGCCGAATCCAACCCTAAAAGTCCTTTTCCCCTCAAATACGGACTCTAAAAAGTGGCTAATTAAAATACTGCGAAAATTACATGGGCCTGGCCCAAAATAAAAGTGTCGCAGCACCATATTAAGCTATGGACGAATTCGTAAAGTATTGATCTTGAATATTTCGTCCAAGCCTTCTTTCTTCATTATGGTGGCCTCAAAGTTCTGAAATCTTCATCCGTGGCCTTCTCTTGGATCATCACATGCTTGCTGCCATCTCCATGCATGGCCATGCTCCAATGCTTGTCCCTCTCATCCATGCTTGGTCCATCATTTCTAAGAGTAAGAAATATATCTGATTTAGGCAGCATCATATTCTCATGTATGTGAGGAATAGTTCCAAGAAACGAAAGTACCTGATAGTTAAGTTGTTTGGCACGAGATCTTGTGATGGGTTCTTGTATGTGTGTTGCTGTAGGTACAACGGTTGTATCAATAGTAAGGATGTCCACATCATGCTCCCCTTCTTGAATTGAAGTCGTCCTCGACGCAATCTCATCTTCCTCACCAAAGTAAGGCTTCAAATCTGCAATGTTAAACGTAGGACTAACAGTACCAAAGTCTGCAGGCAACTCAAGTTTATATGCATTATCATTGATTTTCTCTAACACCTTAAAGGGACCAGCAACACGTGGCATTAACTTAGACTTGCGTAAATCAGGAAAATGATCTTTACGCAAATGTAACCAAACAAGATCGCCAACATCAAACACAACATGCTTTCTCCCTTTATCCCCAGCAAGTTTATACTTAGCATTCATGTGTTCAATGTTATCTTTAGTAGTCTTATGCAAATTTAATATCATTTCAGCGCGTTGTGTAGCATCCAACAGAAGATGGTAAAGGCAATAAATCAATAGGTGCACGAGGAACAAAACCATACACAATCTCAAATGGGCACATCTTTGTGGTAGAATACAGCGAACGATTATAAGCAAATTCTATATGAGATAAACACACTTTCCACAATTTTAAGTTCTTCTTTAAAACAGCCCGCAACATAGTAGACAAAGTTCTATTTACTACTTCAGTTTGACCATCAGTTTGGGGATGGTATGTAGTACTAAAGAGCAATTTAGTCCCCAACTTAGCCCATAAACATCTCCAAAAGTGGCTAAGAAATTTAGTATCACGATCAGAGACAATAGTATTTGGCATACCATGCAAACGAACAATTTCACGAAAGAACAAATCAGCAATATGCGCAGCATCATCCGTTTTATGGCAAGGAATAAAGTGTGCCATCTTAGAAAACCGATCCACAACAACAAAAATACTATCCCTCCCCTTCTGTGTTCGTGGCAATCCCAAAACAAAGTCCATAGAAATATCCTCCCAAGGAACACTAGGAACAGGAAGAGGCCTATATAAACCATGTGGATTAAGGCGAGACTTAGCTTTTTGACAAGTAGTGCAGCGTGCCACAAATTTCTCAACATCTCGACGCATACGTGGCCAAAAGAAGTGTGCATCAAGAACATCCTCCGTCTTCTTGACACCAAAGTGTCCCATCAATCCTCCTCCATGCGCCTCCTATAACAACAAAAGACGAACAGAACTATCCGGAATGCATAGTTTGTTAGCACGGAACACAAATCCATCATTGAAGACGAACTTGTTCCATGTTCTACCATCTCTACAATTCTGCAACACATCTTTAAATTCAGCATCATGCATATATTGTTCCTTAATAGTTTCTAATCCAAATATTTTGAAGTCAAGTTGAGATAACAAAGTGTAACGGCGCGACAAAGCATCAGCAATAATATTATCTTTACCCTTTTTGTGTTTGATAACATAAGGAAAAGACTCAATAAATTCAACCCACTTTGCATGACGACGATTCAACTTAGCTTGACTACGAATATGCTTCAAAGATTCATGATCAGAATGTATAACAAATTCTTTAGGCCATAGATAATGTTGCCAAGTTTCTAAGGTCCGAACCAACGCATATAATTATTTATCATAAGTAGAATAGTTCAGACTAGCCCCACTCAATTTCTCACTAAAATATGCAACAGGTTTTCCCTCTTGTAATAACACCCCTCCCAAACCAATTCCACTAGCATCACATTCAAGCTCAAAAGTCTTAGTAAAATCAGGAAGTTGGAGTAAGGGAGCATGTGTTAGCTTATCTTTCAATATGACGAAGGCCTGTTGTTGTGTATCACCCCAAAAAAAGGGCACATCCTTCTTGGTAAGCTCATTTAGAGGCGCGGCAATTGATCCAAAGTCTTTGACAAAGCGCCGATAAAAACCAGCGAGGCCAAGAAAACTCCTCACTTGTGTGACCGTCTTGGGCTGCGGCCAATTCTCAATAGCTTCAATCTTAGCTGGATCCACTTCAATACCCTGTGATGTAACAACATAGCCAAGAAACGCAACTCGATTGGTGCAAAAGATGCACTTCTCAAGGTTACCAAACAAACGTGCATCACGTAAAGCATTGAAAACAGCACGTAAATAGTCCAAATGATCCTCGAAAGATTTGCTATAAATCAGAATATCATCAAAGTAGACTACCACAAAACATCCAATGAAAGCACGTAAAACTTCGTTCATTAATCTCATGAAAGTGCTAGGCGCATTAGTTAAACCAAACGGCATTACTAACCACTCATATAAACCGAACTTAGTTTTAAATGCTGTCTTCCATTCATCTCCTAATTTCATACGAATCTGGTGGTAACCACTACGCAAATCAACTTTAGAAAACATGGTAGAGCCACTCAATTCATCAAGCATGTCATCTAAACATGGAATAGGATGACGATATCGAATAGTAATATTTTTGATAGCTCTACAATCAATACACATGCGCGAAGAACCATCTTTCTTAGGTACCAAAATAATAGGAACAACACAGGGGCTAAGGGACTCACGAATATGATCTCTGTCGAGTAGTTCCTAAATTTGGCGTTGTATCTCCTTTGTCTCCTCTGGATTGGTTCTCAGATGGCGCGGTTGGGCAACGTGGCACCAGGAATTAGATCAATTTGGTGCTCAATTCCTCTAATAGGAGGTAGTCCCGTGGCAGCTCAGCGGAAAGACGTCCTCATATTCCTGCAAAAGGTTAGCAATAGCGGGTGGCAAAGAAGGAGGCATATCCTCAAATGAAAACAAAACCTCTTTGCAGACAATTGCATAACATTGAGTATTGTTTACATCTAGTTCAACAATATCAATTTTATTTGCAAGCATACATGGACTCTTCAAACGAATTTCAGTAGCATGTGTAGAATCAGATTTAGTGTTCTTTGGTGGTATAAAATCTGCAGCAACAATCTGATTCTCACTTTTATTTTTCTCCTCAGTTTTAGCTCTACTAGCTCTAGCAAGATCATCTTTTAAAATCTGTTCGGGAGTCATAGGTTTTAGACCAATTTTCTTTCCATCATGCATAAGAGAATAGTGATTAGTTTTGCCATTATGAACAGATTCTCTATCAAATTGCCATGGTCTACCAAGTAACAAAGAACAAGCTTGCATAGGTACAACATCACAATCAACAAAATCAGAATATGTACCAATAATAAAATACACGCGTACCGTTCTTGTTATCTTGATCTTGCGAGAACTCTCAAACCATTGGATGTAATATGAATGTGGGTGTTGTCTTGTTGGAAGCGCAAGCTTCTCTACCATGTCAACACTGGCCAGATTATTACAACTCTCTCCATCAATGATGATCCGTATAGCTCTTTCCTTGACAACACCACGTGTTTGGAACAGGTTGTGGCGTTGATCTTGCTCAGATTTGCTCAATTGCACACTCAACACACGTTGTGTAATTAAGCTCTTGTATTGATCAACAGCTTCAGCTCCCATTACCTCTGTCTCTTCATCAACATCAGAGTTGTCTCCATCTCGAGCAGAAATAAGGGCTAGTGTATCTTCATCAAAGTCACTCGCTGAATCGTATTGACCATCTTCTTGCACCATCGTCACACGTTGTGTTGTGCAATGTCTCTCAATATGACCAAAACCCCAGCACTTGCGGCATTGTATATCCTTTGTCTTACCCGTGGAAGCCATAGAAGATGCACTACGAGCAGGAGCATTGGATGATGGTGGAGGAGCAGCTGGAAATCTTGTGGTGGCCTTGGATGTGGTAGTAGCTGGTGGCAAATCACGAGGAGGCGCTGATTGTCGGGATGTCCAAGTGGATGTGCGACCTGTAGAATTATTAGTCCTCCTCCATGGTATTTAGCGATCCTGCACTTCACGTTCAGCTTTGCAAGCAAGATGAAACAAACGAGTGATAGAATTATATTCCTCATAATCTAAGATGTGTTGAATGTCCTTGTTTAATCCACCAAAGAAACGTGCAAGCATTTGTTCATTAGATTCAACAAGACCACACCGAACCATCCCCGTTTGCAATTCCTGATAATACTCTTCTACAGAATTTTTCCCTTGCTCTAAACGTGTCGGATTCTTTAGTAAATCACGTTGATAAGTGGGAGGTACAAAACGAACACACATAGCAGTTTTTAAAGCAGTCCTAGTACTAGGAATAGTAGTAGGATTTAAACGACAATACTCAGACCACCAAAGGGAAGCAAATTTAGTAAATTCACATGTAGCAGCACTAACACGCATATTCTCAGGATATTTTAAGCATGCAAAACGTTGTTCTACTTCCATCTCCCATGTAAGATATGCATCAGGATTATATTTACCCTCAAAAGATGGAATACTTAATTTAAACTTTGCAACATGATCATCATCACGTACCGGTGGTCGAGCATTGCGGTAGTAATGTCGGGGACGGCCAGCAGGAACCTGTGGAGGTTGTTCAACCTCCTCGTCAAATAGATCATCGTCGTCGGGGTCGTAGTAGTACCCCTCGTCCGTCCCCAATATCGCAGCAGCAGCCGCGGAACGGAGGTGCCAGGCAGCGGCGGCTGCCGAACCAGCAGTCCGACCCGTGATCGGAATGCGCCGTGCGCCATGTGTGGGTGCGGGTGCGGGTGCGGGCAATCTGTTCAAAAGCTCCTTGAACCGAACGTCAAGCTTGGCGTTGAAGGATTTCTCGAGTCCATCGATCTTGTCCACGGCGTTGGTGAGCTTGGTGTCAAACTCCCCTAGGCGCGTATCCACATCTTCAGCGCGACTGACCAAGAGCGTGGAGAATTGGGCATGTAGTTCTTCGTTCGTCATTATGGAAGGGTTCCGCGAAGTATCTGTCATGGTTAGTCCTTAAAAAGCACAGGTATATAGTACAGAAATATGGTGAAAGTCACGCGTAATCCGTCAAGCAATATACGAAGCTCTTACAAGTTCTTACCAAACAGCAGGAAAAGGCGATGTGCAATCATGAGGATCAAGGTCCAGAGATTGAACCAAGCGATTACCAGGAGTCGAGACACCGCACCTGGAGAATATCTGTGGAGCTTTGGGAAGACTTAGCAAGGGGGGTTAGCAATTATCAAAACAACAATGCAAAAGTTGAAAGAATGCTCAACGACGGTACTGTGCTGGTCCTAGGCTAGACCGTACTAGAGACGCGAGCCTAGATCACCAACGATGTCACGACGCGACACAACAAACAATGTATGATGATATGGCACCCTGAAAAGCGAACCGAGATGCAGAAAATCACTATGATCGCGAGTGTCTAGAACTGATCTATGGGGTCTAAAAATAGGTTAGCCCCCAAATTTTTTTTCGAAATGTTTTATTTTGCTCCGGAAAGCGCACCGGCGCCAAAAAAATATCGCTACAACGGCCGATGGAGAAAAGTGATCCCCGGGGTCGAAAACTAGTATAGCCAGAAAAAAATTTCGGAGGCGGTTCCAGACTTTTTTTGCTCTCCTTCTGGACTTACGACCGGACTCGGAGCTCGACACGGACTTTAGCTTAACTCGGAAACAACAAAGAAGAAGAGTAAAAAGAAATAACTAGGCAACAATAACTCTACTCGGACTCGTACCGCGGCAGGAAAACTGATCGGATCTGTGTCGCGGTAGGAAGGCGGTGGCGGAGTATTAGGGTTTATGGTGGCTGGGTATATGGCGGCGGAATATGGTGGCGGAATATGGTGGTGGTGATCGGCGAGTGTGGCGGTGACTACTATGATCAGAACTCGAAACTCTAAGGGACGAGACACTAAGACCAGCAACTTGACGCGACGATGTAGACACAAATTTAACAATGCAAAAACTGAAAAGATAATGCGATACGTAGATTTGTTATGGGATGGATCTAAACTCTAACTGTGTTTTTGGCTTTTTCGTGGGTTATAGGTAAAAACAGATCTAATCTACGAAAACAGTAAAATCTCACCGAGCAACCTGAAATCTGATACCACTTGATAGGGCAAAGGTGTCCGATCTTTCGATGAGATGGCGATAATCGATTTGGTGGAGTTCGGGCTTGACGATCCGACTACACGTGCGAGCACGAGCGCCAATGCAATCGCTAGGCCAATATCCTGGAGGTTACCGATCCTGCGTGAACACGATCAGCCTGACCAATGAGGGTCTTAATTCCTACCTGAAATCGAGAACAAGTAAGAACCAATATTGCAATCAAGATATTGCGGATTAAGAGGAAAACTTTATTGAAGAGGTGGGATCCTGAATAGGTGCGAAGTACAAGAGGCCTCATGACGCCGAGCCTTGGGCGGTTATGCTATGGCTAACTTAATGTCTAAACAAAATCCGAGTCTAGGGGGTCGGCTATGGGGAGTATTTAAGTGCGAAAAGGTGGGGTTTCGGCCAGCCATGGAAGTGGTGGCCGAATCCAACCCTAAAAGTCCTTTTCCCCTCAAATACGGACTCTAAAAAGTGGCTAATTAAAATCCTGCGAAAATTACATGGGCCTGGCCCAAAATAAATGTGTCGCAACACCATATTAAGCTATGGACGAATTCGTAAAGTATTGATCTTGAATATTTCGTCCAAGCCTTCTTTCTTCATTATGGTGGCCTCAAAGTTCAGAAATCTTCATCCGTGGCCTTCTCTTGGATCATCACATGCTTGCTGCCATCTCCATGCATGGCCATGCTCCAATGCTTGTCCCTCTCATCCATGCTTGGTCCATCATTCCTAAGAGTAAGAAATATATCTGATTTAGGCAGCGTCATATTCTCATGTATGTGAGGAATAGTTCCAAGAAACGAAAGTACCTGATAGTTAAGTTGTTTGGCACGAGATCTTGTGATGGGTTCTTGTATGTGTGTTGCTGTAGGTACAACGGTTGTATCAATAGTAGGGATGTCCACATCAATCACCCACTGCTGAAGACACTGCTCGGATCATCGCAGTCAATGAAAGTAGATGATTTCCTGGTATGCTTGGAAGCATAAATTGCATGCATTAGGAGTGGAAGAACTGTTTATTTGCATGGCAAGGAATGTACAAAGGCCACAAAGGAGGTTGCACTGTGATACTTGAGGCAGTTGCTACACATGATCTTTGGATCTGACACTCCTTTTTGGCATGGCAGGATCGAACAACGACATCAACGTCCTCAACTCCTGAACTATCTTTTCCAAGCTTGTTGATGGTCATGCTCCCCCTGTGAAATTTGAGATCAGCGGGCACCACTACAACAAGGGATCTATCTAGCAGATGGCATCTATTCAAGATGACCAACATTTGTGAAGACTATCTCAAACCCAATGCTCCCCAAGCATTCTCACTTTGCCAAGGAATATGAAGCTTGCATGAAGAACGTGAAGCGGACATTTGGTGAGCTCTAGCAGAGATTTGCAGTTGTCCGGTTCCCTGCTATGACCTGGTCGACAGATCAGATGTGAGAAGTGATGAACCGTTGTGTGATCTTGCACAACATGATCATTAAGGATGAGAGGAAGGATCCACTGAGTTTGCTCGAGGAGAACGAGCCATACTAGAGACAAGGTCCTCTTGCCGAGCCTGATCATCAGGTGCCTCCAACCTGGGCTGCATTTATCGCCATGCGTCAGGAGATCCGAGATCCGGTGGTGCATCAACAGCTGCAGGATGATCTTGTTGAGCACCTATGGATACGCAGGGGCAACACGTAGATGCCAAGCATGAACTGGCCGAACTAAGCCGAACTTGGCCGAAATATGTTGTATTTTCACTGCATGTCGAACTATGTTTACATTTATGCTGAACTATGTTTAAAATTTTGCCAAACTTTGGCCGTAAAATATTTTGTATTCATGGTATGCCAAACTATGCCGAAATCTGAACAAATTTGCGCTGAATTTGAACCGAATTTGAGCGGAAACGAGCGTCCCGGAAACTCTGGCTGGGTATGCGAGTGAGAAACTCGGCATACCCAGGTCCAAAAACTTATTTTCGTCCGGCCAAAGTTTGGTCCGGATTTTGGCCTAGGTTGCCCAACGAGAGTGAAGATTCTCTAACAACGAACTAGTAGACCTATTATTTTCTTTCCCAGAAATCTTTATGACTCTCTTCACTTTACATCTATTTTGACTGGTGGATGTCCTCTACTTTTCAAGGAATCTTGCGTCTGACAATGTTTTAGGAAATACACAAATTGGAAAAAAACTAGCAACTTTTCTCCGATCCCAAAGCATCTATATGCCTTTGAATGGACAAGATACATCTTGTATCCATGTGTACAAACACAATTTGATCAAATTTTAAAGAAAAATATTAATATTCATAATATAAAATTTATACCCTTTAATACATCATGAAACAAATTTTTACATAGTATCTATATATAATACAATATTTTTTCTAAAAGATTGGTTAAAGTTTTCATAGCTTGATTTTTTAGAAAAAAATATAAGCCTTAAGCTTTCCGATGGAGGTAATACATTGTAGTTCGATGAGAATTTTATCATCAGACTAACGAGAAGGGATTTGGTGTGCACATAGGCAGCAGTGTTTTCTTCACTTTCAGATTTTTGAAAATTTCAAAACATCATACTTTTATGTTTAAAAAAAGTTATAACATTAAATATATAGATGGATATATACATGAGAAATATACACAAGAGTCTCGTTAAAATTATTTTTTATTTTGGAAAATACAGAAAATATAAATTAAAGTAGTATTAAAATTGTATATCTTTTTGCCAAAAATTTGTCCTTTTGTATTTCTCAAAATACAACGTATTTTTTAATGAAACTGTTTTGCGTACACTAATCATGTATATATATATATATAAAGCCATAATTTTTGCAAATGTAGAAGTGTGACGTTTTCAAAATTTCAAATATCTGAAAGTGAAAGGAACACTAGTGCCTATGTGCCAAAGACTCTTTCCGCCAGATACCGTTAATCTTTATTCCATCGCATGGCCGGTATCAGATTTACTCACGTCAAGGAAAAAACTTATTCATTAATGTTGTTGGATTATCGATAAATAGTCATAGGGGGTGCTGAAGGCATTGAGAAGATGGGATGTGATCCGTACGGTGTCCCGGGAGCGATGAGCACAAGTTTATCCAGGTTCAGATCCGACTGTGGTGATCGTATCCTATTCATGCTAGCAACCCAGTAATATATCAGCGAGAGCTGGATGTTACAGCAGATTAAAAGAGACATTCGCTTGTGTGACTAGGTTGTAGTTGATCTATGATCTGGTGCCCTAAAGGATGCCTCAGATCCGATTTATATAGTCACCAGAGCCTAGGGTTACAGGAGAGACCTATCCGGCTACGTTACAGAGTCGATAACTAGATACAACTTGGACTATAAATAATACTAGATCTAAGTCGGTAACTCATCCGGGTCTTGTTGTAGCCGAAAGTGACTCCTCCTCTTTCTCTCACTAGGCCGTCTTTGATGCAAAGCTCTAACCCGTTGGTGGGTCACCCTAGTCAGTGAGTCCTATGGGTATACCCGGAAAGTATATCCCAACAGTAGTCACCGGAAGTCTCCAAGATCCAAAGTTGGATAAATCGTCTAGCTTGATGGTTTATTTGTCTTAAAAATCTTGAAGGGTTCCCCAAAACTTCATCCACTAGTGTAGGATTCTGAGTCTTATCTGAGTCGGATATGTCTTCTTGACTTCAGTCATTTTCCCGCTCGTTTCAAAACATGAGCAGGATTTAAACAATGTCGTGTCGTCTGACAACTTTTTCAAACCAGGTCTTGTCACTGACAAACATCCTGTCAGTATGACCATTGGTGGGTATGTTCTTTACGGAACAGAACACCGTTTTAGTGCCCATGCGAGAATCGAGGGGGCAGAGACATCGCGAGGAAGCCTCCTCTATATCTCCTATACGCGTGGGCAATCGCGCGAATCGGCGTGAATCTTGGCGCGAAGGTTAATAAAAGCAGAGATTTGTCTCTCCTAGATTCATTCCTCGCCGTTCTTCATTGCCTCCTCGTACTCCTCGAGTGCGGCGCATCCTCCCCCATCTGCACACCCAAAAACCCTTAGCGCCGCCGGTTCTTGACCCTCTCCTACGGGATGGAACCATCATCAAGCTCCGGGGCGGCAACAGGCACATCGGCGGATGAGAGGAAGCCCTGGGGCCTTTGGGTCCCAAGCGCCATGGACGAAGCCGAGATCCAACCTATGGAGGATGAGGGTTACCTCGTCGCCGGCGCGTGGCGGAGCGGTGCTACAGGTGACGTTACTACACCGTGCGATGGCGAGCGAGTCCTCTTCGGAAGGTACGTCGACCGCGGCCTCAGGCTTCCACCGTCGGAGTTCTTCACCGAAGTTCTCCAATATTACAGTGTGAAACTTCATAATCTCCCCAGACTCCTTGCTCGATCTTAGCACTCATACAAGTCTTAGTGAGGGATTTCTTAGCATTAGGCCGAGTCTTACCCTTTTTCGATATTACTATGGTACCCAGAAGAACTCTATCAGTGTCGGTGTTCCTTACACCACCAGCACTCTTAGCTTAGTCCTTATGAGAAACCCGATTTATCCTGGGATTAATGCTAGTGAATTAGTAAAGAGATGGGTCGGAACCTTATTTTATCATAAGGACATTCTGTCTCCAAAAAGGCGGAAGGTCTTCCAGCCTTCGTCGATGGTGCTGCTCCCCACCAAGAATCATGGGACGCAGACGCGCCAGAACTTTCCAAAGACTTGATCCTTGCCAAAAGGCAGATTGAGTTTTTGATGAAGAACCAGGGGCTATGCGGATCAGATTTTATCCACTCTTGGCTAGATCGACGGATTTAGCCACTGCAGCATCACACACACACACAGAGAGAGAGAGAGAGAGAGAGAGAGAGAGAGAGAGCGCCTGATGCACATGGTCACCAGAGACCGAAAGGACATCCTGAAGGTCAGTCTGAATCGCATTCCTGCGAAGGACTACAAGACCTGGATGCAGTTTTTGATCAAGGAGAGGGTGAACATGAAGATCCCTGAGGTCTCAATGAAGATGTATACAGCCGACCGTCCTATGAATCCAGTGAGTTTTTTGATTTTGTCATATGCATTTTGCCTTTTCATCTCGTATCTGACTTTATTTTGAACTGATGCTTTTTACAACTTATCAGCTCGAGCAGCTTCCCTAGTCTGATCTTCCCCCCTTGAGGGCTACCCCTCATATGACTCAGAAGCGATGGAGGATGACGAGGTGAAGGAAGTTCCTGCCTCCACTTCCAAGAAGCGCAAGGACAAGGAGACTATTGTTACTGCTGGCGCACAAGTGTTGCCCGTGGTTAAAAGGTAAGCACCTTGTGATCTTTAGTACTTTGTACATCATTTCTTTTTGAAGCACACCAGACATTCATTCTTATGTGTTTCAGAGCTAAGTCAGTTTTTAAGAGCAAGTTAATTTGGAAAGCAAGCCAGCCAAGCAACTGCCCCAGCAGAAGCTTGCATTATCTCCAACAATGCCTCCTCCAACTCCCACCAGTACCCAAACCTCAGCACTCGAGGTTTCTGTCTCTCCCAGTGCTGGTTTCATCATCCCTAATGCTGCCACAACCTTGCAAGCCATGGTTACCATTGGTAGCCAGGCAACTGAAAAGGGTGAACCCAGCAAGGGTAATGATCCCATGGCAATGTATCTAGGGAGGATTGATAAGATGGACTCTCCGGCCTAAAGTGGAAGAAGGAGGCGATTCTCAAGCTGGCGCAATCCAGTCTTGAGAAGCAAGTCCTTACTCCAGATGCAGTGAGCCAGGAGACGGAGGACGTCAAGCTGGTGAACCTCTGTAACACCCTCAGATCAAGCCAGTGAGTTTTAGCGATTCCCGCCAAGCTCGCATAGAAATGATTCAAAGGTGCCCACCAGGCACTTTCGTGCGGGTGGAAAACGAAGTATTATCATTACACATTAGTCCACGATGGAACCCATAGAACAGATATATACAACAACGACTCCATTAGTCAAGAATACAGATATACAGTACAAAGATCCAAATCACATTGAAAATGATACAACATCCGAGTACAAACAAGATGCAAATTGGGCTAAGAGCCCTGAAGAATAACCAATGGTGTCCATAACCTTGCCTAGGCCAAGCCGGAAGGGTAACCCTGCTAACGACGTCGATCTCAAACCTGCTACAAGAAAAGGGGTGCCGGCAAAGGGCAAAGGAAAAAGAGAGCGGTCAGTAGTGAGGCCAGTACACGGCAAGTCTTAGAATTCGGTGGTCCTCGCCTACATAGGTATGGTGGACTGAAGCGGCAGCTGAGCATGCTCTAAACAACCTATAGCGACTCAATACATCTGTCGGCTATAAGATAGAGATGATAAAGACCTATTCAGAATCAACCTGATACTACCACCAATCATACACATCCTGGTATTTCCCCCTCGAAACCAAACGAGGAAGTCATGCCGAGGAAACTCACATGGTTGGCAGTTTTATCCATTCATTCCATGGTGGTTATCCAACTTACTAGTCATTGATACGTCCAAAACGTATCTACTTTCCCGAACACTTTTGCTATTGTTTCTCCTCTAAACTTGTGTGATTTGGATACAACTAACACAGACTGACGCTGTTTTCAGCAGAATTACCCTGGTGTCTAGTTTTTGTGCAGAAAATCAACTATCAGGAAAAATCCCGGAAAATATGCCAAAAATCCTATTTCACCAGAAGACTCACGGAGCCAGAGTACGAGACGGAGGGGAGGCCTGAGGGGCCCACACCCCCTGCCGCGCGAGTGGGCCCAGGCCACGCCTGGAGGGGGTGTGGCGGCCCCAGGCACCCCCTCGGCCTCCCTCTTCTCCTATAAGATGCCTCTTGACCTAAAAACCAAGGGGGGTTTGACGTTTTTCCATAAAGAGTTCCGCTGCGCCGCAACCACCAGAAACCGCGATTCGGAACCAGAAACTCCGTTCTGGCACCCTGCCGGGACAGGGAATTTGGAGAGGATCATCACTATCGTCATCACCAACACATCTCCATCAACCATCCATGTTTCTCTCATCCATGAGTGAGTATTCCCTCGCTGTAGGCTATGGGGATGGTAGGGATTGGATGAGTTCTATCATGTAATCGAATAAGATTGTTAGGGCATAGTGCCTAGTATCTCTATTAGTGCTATTTGACTTTTTTGCAACTTGTTGTGCTTAATGCTTGTCACTAGGGCCCGAGTGCCATGATCTCAGATATGAACTTATTATTGAATCATTATGATACTATTGTTTGTGATCTTATCTACAAGTTGTGTAAACATATCATTGTCCGGATCCAAAGGCCCCAAAGTGACAAAAATTAGGACAACCGGAGGGGATGGCTGTGATGTGAGTATCACATGTGTTCATAGAGTGTTAATGCTTTGCTCCGGTGCTCTATTAAAAGGATCACCTTAATTTCCATGAGTTCCCTTGAGGCGCCGCTGTAACGGGCTGGCAGGACAAAAGATGTTGTGCAAGTTCTCATTGCGAGCACGCATGACTATATATGGAGCACATGCCTATGGTTGTTTAGTACTTGGATGCTTATTCTTATTTATCTGCAATTTCCCTAGATCTTGAAGTTACATGTTTATACTCTTCCATGCAACGCCCGTCCATCCATCCCTATGCCTACCGCGCTCATATCCTCATTTGGTACTCATCACTATTATTGTTTTCTTCTGCTTTGTTACTTTGCTTTTGCTACTATATAACTATTGCTACTGATAAACCTCTGTGAGCAAGAACTATTTCTAGGTGCAGCTGAATTGACAACTTAGTTGTTAAGGCTTGCAAGTATTCTTTGGATCCCCTTGTGTTGAATCAATAAATTGGGTAATACTACCCTCGAAGATTGTTGCGATCCCCTATACTTGTGGGTCATCAAGACTATTTTCTGGTGCCGTTGCTGGGGAGCATAGCTTTATTTGTAAGTTCACTTGGATCTATTATTGTTCACTGCTACTCCTTTCATCATGAGGAAGTCTCGTGATGGAAAGTTTCCTATTTTACCATCCACTACAAGAAGACGTACAATCCTAAACACCTCTGCTGCTCTTGATTCACCGTCTGTTATAATTAAGCTTGTTACACCAGCACCACATACTCATTCTACACACACTGCTACTACTGCTGAATCTGAAACTGCTACTGATACTCATGATGTTACTTCTACTGTGCTTGATGCGAGTGGTTCATTAGGTCCTTTCTTAGATGCTACTATGGGTAGTCTAGGAAATACTAAAACTCCTAGTGAAGTCACTTTTACACCTGTTAGCTCACCTGAGTCTAGAGAGAGATACGATATTAATGATGGTTACATTGAATTTACTGATGAATTTATTGAAGAGTGCCGAAACACACATGGTGCTAGTGCTATTAAGAGTCTCCTTGAAAGACATACCACTATTCCTAAACTGTCTTCTGATCCTAAGTTTGCCATCTCTCCCATAGATATTAAAGATGAAGATTATGATTGCTCTCTTGATTTATCCTATTTAGACATTGTTGAGAAAGATCCTTTTTGTGGGACTGAGAGTGAGAGTGCTGTGGCACATATGAATGAGATTTCCACTATGATTGCTTTATTCTCTAATGATTTTAATATGCGCAAGTACTTTGTTACTAAGATCTTCCCTTTTTCACCGAAAGATGAAGCTAAAGCTTGGTTTAATAGATTACCTCCTGGTTCCATTGATAGCCCTGATTGCTTGATTGCTTCTTTCTTCTAGAAATATTTTACTCCTAGTGCTAGACATGCTGCTTGATGTCTACGCACTTCTATTCTTGTAGACAGTTGTTGGGCCTCCAAGTGTAGAGGTTTGTAGAATAGCAGCAAGTTTCCCTTAAGTGGATTACCCAAGGTTTATCGAACTCAGGGAGGAAGTGGTCAAAGGTATTACCTCTCAAGCAATCCTGCAATCAAGATACAAGAAGTCTCTTGTGTCCCCAACACACCCAATACACTTGTCAGGTGTATAGGTGCACTAGTTTGGCGAAGAGATAGTGAAATACAAGTGGTAATGGTGCCAGAAAAGAGCTTGACGATGAGGTAAAGACTTAAGAAAGAAAACATGCAACAGATCTAGTAGCAAACAGTGTTTCAATGTTTAGAAACAAGGCCTAGGGATCATACTTTCACTAGTGAACACTCTCTCATATAAATATCCTCTCTTCATGATACTACTCTTAACTACTCTCCGGTTGGACACTCTAATCCATGGTAGGGCTATAACAGCACACCTCAAAGTCTGCCTTCCCCAATCTAGATAACCCCACACTGTCACCTTGAGCACTAGATGGTTCCAACAAACACCACAATTTCATAGAGGCATCCAACTCAAAATATAACTCATAACAAATATTCAATCTAGCCAAAGTGCCACACACGGTATGCACGCTATCACTTTCACACACGTGGGGAAAAGCATAGATCTATTAAAACACAAAGAGTATTTATGTAGACTCAAACCTAAGTCTGACAATGGCGTGCACGCTGTCACTTTCACACACATGGGGAGAGCAGAGATCTATTGAAGCACTTGGGTAGCATGGTAGATCTACTTGATTACAAAGCTCATGACCACAACAAGATCATGCATAGAGAGAGATGAACACATAGCTACCGGTAGAGCCCTTAGCCCCAAGGAAGAACTACTCCCTCCTCATCATGGGAATCAGCAATGGTGATGAAGATGGCGATGGAGATCGATGGAGATGGCTTCAGGGGAACTTTCCCGTCCTGGCAGGGTGCCGGAACAGAGACTTTCTGTCCCCCGAATCTCCCCTTCGGTGGCGGCGGTGCTACGGAGGTTTTTGTGGATTTCTTCCAGATGCCCTAGGGTTTTTGGGTCGGAGGCTTCTTATAGGCGCAGGAATCAAGGTCGGTGGGGGTCTAGGGGGCCCACACCCCTATGGGCCCCTCCAGGGCTTGCCCTCGCCTAGGGGGTGCGGCCACCCTGTGGCCCCCCTCCGGCTCTGCTTCGTGGTTCTGTGTTGCTCCGGGAAAAATAATAACTTTGGCTTTTGTCCCATACAATTCCGAGAATATTGATTTTCTGCCTTTCTGGAACCAAAAACAGAAGAAAACACGCAACTGGCATTGTGGCATCTTGTCAATAGGTTAGTTCCAGAAAATATATAAAAACACCTCAAAGTATAAACAAAGCAAAGCAAAGTAGATACAAAACAAGCATGGAGCATCAAAAATTATAGATACGTTTCCGATGTATCAAGCATCCCCAAGCTTAAATCCTGTTCGTCCTCGAGTAGGTAAGTGATAAAAAGAATATTTTTTGAGGTGACATGCACCCTCACAATAATATCCAACCATTTGCAAGCATTAAAAGCTGGGATCGAAGAACTCTAAACATATGCATGAAAGATGGAGTTCTAACAATAGGACATAGTAAGTATGCATGCAACATGAAAGGCTACAAACAAAGATCATGAATAACATGCATTAAAAACGTTTGTTTGCTTCACATACAGAAACATAACATAGTGGCAATCAGCTTGTCCCTCATAGAGTAGCAATATAAATGCATAGGACACCTTCAAAGTTCACAAGGTTGACTAGAAACAAATAGCACAAGAACAAGTAATATCACAATATGCATCAATCAATAAGCTTTGGGACACTGCACACATAATGACAACTATTCTCTCTTAATGGTGCCTAAAGGTAGAAGGTGGAGACTCAATAATGGTGGAAGAAAAGCCTTTTATAAAGGAATCAGGGATTTGAAGTTTCAAAAAGAGCTTCCAGAAATTATGGTACTTGTTAGCTTTCATCCCTCATTACCCCTATCATAAGCATCTTGAAGTGATTAAGGTTAAAGTGAACAAAGATGGAGTATATCCTTGACAAAGTATAAGTTGGCAATCTCAAGTCCCTTGAATACAAGGGCCACACCTCATGCATACTCAACTTTGGGCCTAGGTAAGTTCTTGTCACTGTAAGTATTTGCATATCATTGAGAACCGCCAACGGGGTACCCCTTGCACATGGTACAGGAGCTTTCCCATAACCAAAATGACAAGGCAAGTAGACAATGAGCATCTCAGCAATATTTTTATTTACCATATGCATAGCTTTTTATTGAGAATGCTTCGTAGATATCTCACTATGGTGATACTGCAAGTTTCCACCATGATTAGGCATGGCTTAGGCTAGCGGCCCAGGCGTTTATCTAACATAGGATACAAACTCCATGGACTTACAAGTTCCCTCTTTATTTCACACCGGTGACATCCATAGACAAAAGAACATGATATCAACTAAGTACAAAGTACAAGTGCAATGTTGAAAATGTTCCCCGTGATAGCACGGTTCTGCTAATTCCAACGTATAAGTGCAAGTATATACAACATAGATGACACAATGGTTCAAGTTTATTAGGGGCAAAGAATATAAAATGTGCCATCAAGTTTGTGAGGGCTTTAATCACTAAGTTTTCACATAACAAAATAGTTTTTAATTGGAAGATAGCTGAAAACAAGAATATACTTGGAATCATGTAACACACCATGCATAGGAGTTTATAGTGGACACTTTGGAATAACTTGGTTTCTTGGGAGTTGGAAGCATGATAGAACTTACTCATACAAGTGGAGGCTAGCAAAAGACTAGGAGCAACCAACTAAGAGAACAATAATGGCCATAATCATGCAGAGCAACAAAACATTACTAATCAAAGCATAGAGTGGTACTACAAGTCAAGGACTAAATGATCATAGAGGCTATGGTGACTTGTCATAGTCATAACATGGTGTGAGCATGTGCCAAGTCAATCCAAACAAAGCATCAAAGGAGAATACCACAATACTATGCTTTTGTATGCTAAAACAACGCATGATTCCCTCAAGGCACATTAAGAAATCCTAATTGTTTGGAATAAGTCATGCTATAGCAATAATCACTAAGCATAAGGTCAAAACAAGATCTAGCATGACATGATAAAGTCTAAGCCACAGTCAAAATAAGCTCCCTTTTGTACCACTTAAGCATGAAACTTTCTACTCTTTTCCAACACCAAACAACTTATTTGAAACAACTCACAAAGATAATAATCATTAAAGATCAGTGAGCTTGTCTCACAAATCCACAAAGAAGAACTAAAAATTTCTAAGCTGAAAGCACAAGAAAACTAAGGCTAAACGCAGTGCTAGTAAAAGTGAACACTCACAAAACAATAAGAGTGAAAACTAGAGTGTTCTAGGCAATGGAAACATGTTGGAGATATGTCCAAGAGGCAATAATAAAGTGGTTATTATCATATCTTCATGCTTATGATAAATGTTTACATACCATGCTATAATTGTATTAACTGGAAACATACTTGTGTGATTTGTAAACATAAAAGAGTCCCTAGTAAAGCCTCTTGTTAAACTAGCTTGTTGGTTAATATATGATCATGGTTTCCTAATCATGAACATAGAGATGTTATTAACAACAGGGTCATATCATTAGGAGAATGATGTGATGGACATACTCCTATAGTTAAGCGTAGCATAAAGATCAAGTCATTTAATATAGTTCACTTGCTATAAGCTTTCTAATACATAGTAACCTAATTCCTTCGACCATGAGATCATGCTAATCACCATCACCGGAAGGATGCTTTGATGACATCAAACACCACACCGTAACTGGGTGGCTATAAAGGTGGCATTGAGTGTTCGGAAAGTATGTGTTGAGGCACATGGATCAAGATTGGGATTTGTCCATCCATATGACGGATAGATATACTCTAGGCCCTCTCAGTAGAATGTCATCCAATTAGCTTGCAAGCATGTGAATGGCTCACAAGGGATCACATATCATGGGAATGAGAAAAGAGTACTTATTGGTAATGAGGTTGAACTAGGTATGCAGAGATACCGACGATCAAACCTCGGATAAGTAAAGTATCGTGAGACAAAGGGAAATTGGTATCGTATGTAAATGGTTCATTCGATCATGAAGTAATCTTAGAAATATGTGGGAGCCATATGAATTTCCAGATTCCTCTATTGGTTATTGATCGGAGAAGAGTCTCGATCATTTCTGCATAATTCACGAACCGTAGGGAGACAAACTTAAGGATTCGATGTTGTTTAGTAGATATGGAATGTGAGTAAAGAGATCGAATGTTTTTCGGAGTCTCGGATGGGATCCGGGATATCACGAGGATATCCGTAATGGTCTGGAGAATAAGATTCATATAAGGAAAGTCCAATTTTGGAGTTCTGGAATGATTCCGGTATCTTCACCGAAATGTTCTAGAAGGGTCTAGAAGGTTCACCGATCTGGAAGGGGAAGGGTACATGGATGTGTCATGACAAAGTGTAATGGTTGCATCATGTCCTATGTCACTTGGCTGGAAACTTGGAAGAGATAAATCAAACTCTAATATGAAAGTCAAAATAGGCAGTTTGAAAAAGTCAAATACCAACATGGTTTCCGAGTTAGGGAGGGTTTCTGAGTTAGGGAGGGTTTCTGAGTTAGGGAGGGTTTCTACCTGGGTTCAGAACACCCTTGGACGCTCCCCCACCTATATAAGGAGGGGTAGGGGCGCACCCCAAGGTATCCCCCTTGCCCTAGGCGCCCAAGAAACCCTAGGTTGGCCGCCGCCCCCCTCTCTAGTTGCGACCAATCTAGATCTCCTCTAAACCGCTACGACTAGCTAAACTCTAGTTGCTAGCTACCTCTAAACCTCGTCCCTCTAAACCCTAGATCGCCGGGGCTCCTCTACTCCACCATACTCGCTACGGCTTAGGCGAAGCCCTGCGGGATCTCCCCTCTACTTCCGACACCAGGCCCTCATGCTGCCGGAATCGCGAGGAGAGAGCTACAACCTCCACTGCCTGCTGGAACAAGGGAGAGGAAGGTCTTCATCGAGTACCGTACGTGTGACCTACTACGGGAGCACTGCCGAAACGCGGTGCCGGAAGGATCGTCTATGCGATCTTGAGATCGGCAAGTGAACGACTACATCACCCACGAGAATCTGCTCTCATTAACCGCTTTGGATCTTCGAGGGTTAGTACTCTATCAACTTGTTGCACCGATCTAGTAGATAGATCTTGGCTTGATCATAGATTAGATCTTGATTGTGTGTTCATGCGGTACATTTTTTTTCCATGCTACGAACCCCTACAGTGGTATCAGAGCCGTGTCTATATGTAGATCTGTTGCACGAGTAGAACATAATGGTCATTGTGGGCGGTGGTGCTTTTATTATCAATTGCTTCTTGTGTACTTTGCATCTTGTGGTATGGTGGGATGAAGCGGCCTGGGCTAACCTTACATGACATCATTCATGAGACTTGCTCCATGCTCGACATGCAACTTGTATTTCATAAGTGGCTTTGCGGGTGTCTATCTCTCCCATCATAGTAAAGATTCAATTTACAACGGGCACTTGATAGTTCAAGCATCAACGTTGTGGTTCTTGTTCGTAAGTCAGAACGACACTTATTGAAACCCCAAACCACGTAAAACATGCAAAGAAAATTAGAGGTGTCTAACTTTGTTTTGTAGGGGTGTGCTGTGATGTGATATGGCCATGATTGTGATTATATATGATGTATGCAATGTTCCTTATTGTAAGTCGGCAACCGGCAGGAGCCATATGGTTGTCTTTTAATTTCGTCTAGACCTACGTGTCTATTATTCAAAGTAGTTGTAATAGTTGATGCTGGTGGACGACAACCATGGAGCGACGCCATTGACCTTGACGCCACGCCGGTGATGATGGAGATCATGTTCGTGCTTGAAGATGGAGATCGAAAGCACAAGAAGAAAGGCCATATCATATCACATATTTTGAATTGCATGTGATGTTAATCCTTTTATGCATCTTGTATTGCTTAGTTCGCGACGGTAGCATTATAAGATGACCCCTCTCTAAAATTATCAAGTTATAGAGTGTTCGTCCTTAGTAGGCACCGTTGCCAAAGCTCGTTGTTTCGAAGCACCACATGATGATCGGGTGTGTTAGATTCTGCGAGTGTATACAATGGGAGCAAGCCAGATTCGCTCATGCGGAAGCTAAGGTTTGATCTTGATGATCCTAGCATGTACATACATGGTCTCGGAACACGGAATACTGAAAGGTAAAGCATGAGTCATATAGATGATATGATGAACATGATGATTGTTCGCCTTTGAAACTATATCATGTCACGTGATGATCGGACTTGGTGTAGTGAATTTGGTTCGTGTGATCACTAAAACAATGTGAGGGATATTGTTTTGAGTGGGAGTTTAATAGCAATATGATTAAAAGTTGAACACTGTTTATCATAAATTAAATCAAAGTGAATTTGCATAGTTGTTGTAGTCATTGGCATCCGTTTACCACCTTGCGCTTAGTTATAATTGAGATCTATAGAACTCTGGATAGTTTCCACCATGATTAGGCATGGCTTAGGCTAGCGGCCCAGGCGTTTCTCTAACACAGGATACAAACTCCATGGACTTACAAGTTCCCTCTTTATTTCACACCAGTGACATCCATAGACAAAAGAACATGATATCATCTGAGTACAAAGTGCAAGTACAATGTTGAAAACATTCCCCGTGACAACACGGTTCTGCTAATTCCAACGTATAAGTGCAAGCATATACAACATAGATGACACAATGGTTCAAGTTTATTAGGGGCAAAGAATATAAAATGTGCCATCAAGTTTGTGAGGGCTTTAATCACTAAGTTTTCACATAACAAAATAGTTTTTAATTGGAAGATAACTGAAAACAAGAATATACTTGGAATGGTGTAACACACCATGCATAGGAGTTTATAGTGGACACTTTGGAATAACTTGGTTTCTTCGGAGTTGGAAGCATGAGTAGAACTTACTCATACAAGTGGAGGCTAGCAAAAGACTGGGAGCAACCAACTAAGAGAGCAATAATGGCCATAATCATGCAGAGCAACAAACATTACTAATCAAAGCATAGAGTGGTACTACAAGTCAAGGACTAAATGATCATGGAGGCTATGGTGACTTGTCATAGTCATAACATCATGTGAGAATGTGCCAAGTCAACCCAAACAAAGCATCAAAGGAGAATACCACAATACTATGCTTTTGTATGCTAAAACAACGCATGATTCCTTCAAGGCACATTAAGCAATCCTAATTGTTTGGAATAAGTCATGCTATAGCAATAATCACTAAGAATAATGTCAAAACAAGATCTAGCATGACATGATAAAGTCTAAGCCACAGTCAAAACAAGCTCCCTTTTGTACCACTTAAGCATGAAACTTTCTACTCTTTTCCAACACCAAACAACTTATTTGAAACAACTCACAAATATAATAATCAATAAAGATTAGTGAGCTTGTCTCACAAATCCTCAAAGAAGAAATAAAAATTTCTAAGCTGAAAGCACAAAAAACTAAGGCTGAACGCAGTGCTAGTAAAAGTGAACACTCACAAAACAATAAGAGTGAAAACTAGAGTGTTCTAGGCAATGGAAACAGAGTGTGTCTCTCTCCAAAAGAAGTGTGGTGCAACCAACCAACTTACTCAAGCAAACTAATCAAACGAAAACCAACAACAAAAACTAGGACGCTCCAAGAACAACACAACAATGCATGGAACAATAAAAACGAAGTGTCTAGAAAGACCTGAGATTTTTATTGATGAAGAAGGAGATGCCTTGGGCATCCCCAAGCTTTGACGCTTGTACCTCTTAAATATTTCTTGGGGTGAAACGGGGTGGAATCCCCAAGATTGAGATTTTGTCCATTTTTCATCTCATTACATCACTCTTTCTCTACACCTGCAAATTTTCCTTCATACAAAACTTCACACAATCTTCATTAGCAACATTAGTGTACTCAAAAGATATTAAACCTCTGGAAAAGCTTTGGAACAGCAAGGATTTTCACTAAAAACACAAGCTACTGTAGTAAATCCTTCAAAGATATCAATTCACCTAAAGGGAACTCAAAAAGGAATCAATAAGAAGCAAATGCAAATAATGGCAGAAATCTGTCAAAACAGACCAGCTGGTAGAAACCGATTTTTTCGAAGACCTGCTGTTGCTCAAATAAAAAAGTGTTGAACTAACGAAAGTTAGATAACATATTGGGGGATTTATTCCTAAATTGTCAGCTCAATCCGAGTTATAGAGACTACTCAATAATTGTTTTGGTGGAAGGCAGAAATCTGTTTCGGGACAGCAACTCCCCAAATCTTACTTCCCTCTCATTATAGGTCATTATTGGCACAAAAAGCAAACAAAAAGGAAAAGGAAAGGTCATTACTGAAGTAATAACTTCCAAGACTCAACAAAACTCTTGGGTTATCTCCCGACAAGTACTTTTCTTTAATGCCTTTAAGTTAGGCTTGATAGTTTCAAAGATGCTCACATAGGAAATATGAAATGATTTAAAAGAGAGCATCAAGAAGCAAATTCAAAGAACATTTAAGTCTAACCCACTTCCTATGCATAGGAATCTTGTAAAGAAACAAGTCATTAAAGCACAAAGCAACAAGCATATGAAAGCAAAACAAGTGCAACTTCAAGATTTTCAACATAAAGATGGGAAACTTAATATTTTTGAGATGCATAAGACCATGTTTTCCTCTCTCATAATAACTTTCAGTAGCATCATGAATAAAATTAACAATATAACTATCACATAAAACATTCTTATCATGAGCCACATGCATATAATGATTATTACTCTCCACATAAGCATAATTATTCTTATTAATTGAAGTGGGAGCAAATTAAACAAAATAGCTATCATTACTATTCTCATCACCATAATCATCAAATATAGGAGGCATATTGTAATCACAATAAATTTCCTCCTCAATAGTAGGTGGACTGAAAATATCATACTCATCATATATTGGAGGTTTGGTATCATCATAAGTAATAGAATAGCTATCTTCCAAAGCTGGGGGACTAAAAAGATCATTTTCATAAAAACTAGCTTCCCCAAGCTTAGACGTTCCATAGCATTAGCAATAATGGTGTACAAAGAATTCATACTAATAACATTGCTATTAGCATGCAAATAAAGCTCCATAGGTTTTTTAATTTTCTCTTCAAACACTTCATGTCCTAACTCAAGATAAATGCTATAGAGCTCTCTTATTTTGTTGTTGTTTTCCATTAAGCCTAACTAGTTAAAACAAGAAACAAAAAGACAAAATTGCAGAATATAAAGGAAATAACTTCGAGCACTCACACCGGAGGATGTGAGTACCTTTTACCTTACCTCCCCGGCAACGACGCCAGAAAAGAGCTGGATGTCTACGCACTTCTATACTTGTAAACAATTGTTGGGCCTCCAAGTGCAGAGGTTTGTAGAACAACAACAAGTTTCCCTTAAGTGGATTACCCCAGGTTTATCGAACTCAGGGAGGAAGTGGTCAAAGGTATTCCCTCTCAAGCAATCCTGCAATCAAGATACAAGAAGTCTCCTGTGTCCCCAACACACCCAATACACTTGTCAGGTGTATAGGTGCACTAGTTCGGCGAAGAGATAGTGAAATACAAGTGGTAACGGTGCCAGAAAATAGCTTGACGGTGAGGTAAAGACTAAAGCAAGCAAACATGCAACAAATCTAGTAACAAACGGTGTTTCAATGTTTAGAAACAAGGCCTAGGGATCACACTTTCACTAGTGAACACTCTCTCATATAAATATCCTCTCTTCATGATACTACTCTTAACTACTCTCCGGTTGGACACTCTAATCCATGGTAGGGCTATAACAACACACCTCAAAGTCTGCCTTCCCCAATCTAGATAACCCCACACTATCACCTTGAGTACTAGATGGTTCCAACAAACACCACAATTTCATAGAGACATCCAACTCAAAATATAAATCATAACAAATATTCAATCTAGCCAAAGTTCCACACATGGTATGCACGCTATCACTTTCACACACGTGGGTAAAAGCATAGATCTATTAAAGCACAAAGTGTATGTATGTAGACTCAAACCTAAGTGCCACCATGGCATGCACGCTGTCACTTTCACACACATTGGAGAGCAGAGATCTATTGAAGCACTTGATTAGAAAGGTAGATCTACTTGATTACAAAGCTCATGACCAAAACAAGATCATGCATAGAGAGAGATGAACACGTAGCTACCGGTAGAGCCCATAGCCCCGAGGAAGAACTACTCCCTCCTCATCATGGGAATCAGCAATGGTGATGAAGATGGCGATGGAGATCGATGGAGATGGCTCCAGGGGCACTTCCTCGTCCCGACAGGGTGCCGGAACAGAGACTTTCTATCCCCCGAATCTCCCTTTGGTGGTGGCGGCGCTATGGAGGTTTTCGTGGATTTCTTCTGGATGCCCTAGGGTTTTTGGGTCGGAGGCTTCTTAAAGGCGCATGAATCAAGGTCGGTGGGGGTCCAGGGGGCCCACACCCCCTGTGGGCGCCTCCAGGGCTTGCCCGCGCATAGGGGGTGCGGCCACCCTATGGCCCCCCTCCGGATCTGCTTCGTGGTTCTGTGTTGCTCCGGGAAAAATAATAACTTTGGCTTTTGTCCCATCTAATTCCAAGAATATTGATTTTCTACCTTTCTGGAACCAAAAACAGAAGAAAACAAGCAACTGGCACTATGGCATCTTGTCAATAGGTTAGTTCCAGAAAAGATATAAAAACACCTCAAAGTATAGACAAAGCAAAGCAAAGTAGATACAAAACAAGCATGGATCATAAAAAATTATAGATACGCTTCTGACGTATCACTGCTTTGTAGAGACTTTTTGATTTTAAACAGGGAGAAGAAGAGAAATTGCATGAGTCATGGACAAGGTTCTGTGCCTTGATTCATGCACATCCTGGATGTTCATTGCCTAAAAACAAGCTTCTTGATATTTATTATAATGGACTAACTGATGATTCTAGGACATACCTAGATAGTTTTGCTGATTGTGTTTTCAGGAAAATAACTCCTACAGATGCTGAATAATTAATGGCTAAAATAAGCAAGAATTATGATGATTGGACTTCAACTAAGCTAAATACACCTGAGCCTATTACTCCTGAACCAGTTGTACCTGAACCAGTTCCAACACCAACACCAACACCAACACCAAAGAAGAGGGGAGTAATTGCATTAAATGATGAAGTGATGAAGGAAACTAAGAAATGTTTAAAGGAGAAAGGTATTAGAGCTGAAGATGTGAAGAATCTACCTCCTATAGAAGAATTATGTAAGCAAATTCCCCACTCATCCACTATTGAGGTACACTATCTCCACTTTAATGAAGGTGATATTCCCTATGGTAAGCCTCCTGATCAATGCTTAGAGGAACTTGACACATTTATTGTTAAACAAGGTAATTTTAATAAACAAGTTCAGAATCATTTATTGGAAAACTCTAGAGCTATTAATGAGTTGAAAGATATTGTGGGAAGAACTGCTAATGATATTAAAATGCTTTGTAAACACTTTCAAATGGTTCAAACACAAATTGATCAACTTGCTAAGGTATAAAAAGATATGCTAGTTAATGCCTTAGGAGATAAACATGCTTATGGAATTAGAACTAGGAGTGGTATAGCCACTCAAGATCCTTTATATTATGAAGGACACCCTAAAAGAATCGAGGAGGATTTTCAACAAGGTGAAAGTAGTGGTAGTCCTCGTAAGAGAAAGAAAAAGAAACATAAAATAGTTGAGGAACCACTTCAACCTGCTATAGATCCTAATAGTTTATCTGTCTCTGATGCTGAAACTGAGAGTGGTAATGATAAAAATGATGCTCCTGATAAGGAGGAAGTTGAGGAAGAACCTGAGAAGCACACTAACAACACTAGGTACACTAAGGAAGATTTTATTGCTAATAAACATGGAAGTGAGAGAGAACCTTGGGTGCAGAAACCTATGCCTTTTCTAAATAAGAAACACAAGTCAAAGGAGGAAGAACACTACAACAAGTTTTGTGAGTGGATGAAACCTTTATTTTTGCAAATTCCTTTGACTGATGCTATTAAGTTGCCTCCTTATTCAAAGTATATGAAGGATATTGTCTCTAATAAAAGGAAGGTTCCTAACGAGGAGATTTCTACTTTGCTTGCTAATTATTCCTTCAATGGTAAGGTTCCAAAGAAACTTGGTGATCCAGGTATACCAACTATTCCTTGCTCTATTAAGAATAATTATGTTAGAACTGCTTTATGTGATTTTGGAGCTGGAGTTAGTGTTATTCCTTTTTTTCTCTCTACAAGAGACTCCAGCTAGAAAAGTTGATACCAACTGATATATCTTTGCAAATGGCTGATAAGTTAACTATTATTCCTTTTGGTATATGTGAGGATTTTCCTATTCAAGTAGTTCACAATTGCTTGGTTTTAACTGATTTTGTTATGCTTGAAATGCCTGAAGATGATAATATTTCCATTATTCTTGGGAGACATTTTCTTAATACTACATGTGTTGTCATCAATTGTAATCAAGGAAAAGTAACATTTAATATTAATTACAAAGAGCATACTATCTATTTCCCCAAGAAGGTTGCTAAGAGCTATTGCCTGAATTCCATTGAAAATATTGAGAGCATCAAGGTTGGAGGAATATATTGTCCCATTCCATAAGAAAGTTTTGAAACTATTATGATTGGGACCATCACTATCAAGTTTGAGGTAGAATAATCACTTTGTGGAATGCAAAGTTTTTCTTCATATAAGATTGTTTTGGTAACGATACTTGATCAACCTTGTTAACAAAGGGATTTTAATGAACAAAACAATGCTTTCACTGTGGTTATACTTGCTCACTTTTATTTTTTTCTCCTTCCTAGTCTTTGCTCTTCCTCTTGTTGGCTTTAGTTTTGATAGTTGTTTGCTTGTTAGAATGTCTTAAAACTTCTGTAGTTTTGGTTTTGGTTTGCTTTTGCTTCTTCTAAAAAAAATCTTTTCTGCGAGAAAATCAATTTTCATACCCTGAAAATTGGCCAAAAATAAAGTTTCCCGAAAAATCCCAGAAAATTCATAATAATTTTTTCCTCGAAAAAAGGGGCAGAGGGACACCTGGAGTGGCCCAGGGGGACCCCCCAAGGCCAGCACACCCCTGGTGGCGCGTCCAGCCCCAGGGGCACGCCTGGCATGGGTGGGACCCACCTGAGGCCCTCCAAGTTGTCTCCTCCAAGCCACCTTCTTTCTATCTCCCTAAAAACACCGGAAAACTTTCCCAAGCTCATGTTCTTGCTGTTCTTGCTGCCGATTTTCGATCTCCTTGCTCAACCCATCTTTGCTGCTGATTTTTGGAGGGATTTCTCCTTGGTAGGTGCCTCCTCCGCTTGTCCAATTAGATTTGTGATTGGTAGATTGTATATTGAGTATTTTGCTGCTATAGGTGTCAGGTTGTGTGAGCTTGCATGATTGTTCTATGCTTAGAGATTTCATTTGATGCATGTTTAGCCCTCTAGCAAGTTCCTATAGTAGTTTCTCATCATTTACCAACTTGGAAATCACTTGGTTTGATTTTTGTCTAAAAATTTCAGAAAGGAGATTTGATGGTACCTGAGACAATGGAAGTTTATCATAAGGAAGGAGTCTCCCCTTCCATATATCCATGCCCTGAGTTTATGAGAGCCGCGTGAATATTCCAGGATTTCCAGACCATGATTACTAATGCAGGGTTGGAACACTTTGTTGAAGAAGAACCATCTCAGTATGTTAAGCTAACCATGGCTGTGGTGCAGGAATTCTGGTTTACTTGGTCCTCGTCTAATCCCATGGTCCATTATAAAATATACAATATAGTTGTCAACCTGCCTTTTGCTGATTTCTGTGCAGCAATTAGAGTACCTCATTGGGGATCTTGTGAGAAGATCAAGGAGAGGCCTAAGTCAGTTATGGATTTATATGCTGAAATTTGCCAAGGTTTCGCCTTCTCGAAGGAAAGTGGTAAAATTCGGAACATTCAGTTCCCATCCATTAGGTATTTTGCATATTTAATTACCAAGTGTGTCGTGGTATTGCCGACGAGTACGCCATGGAGGGGTCCTCACAGTGCGTGTTTAGAGACGTGTGGGAAGGCGGACGGTTGACGGGTACGAGGTAACACAGCTTACCCAGGTTCAGATCCCACGATGGTGGCGGAATCCTACTCCTGCTATCAATCACTATAAGGGCAATACGCCGAGTTACAAGGATTGGTTCGATGTGCGAGGTGTTTGGTAATCGATACTAGGTTGTGCCCTAAAGGCTCCCATAGGCCCGACTTATATAGTCGCCAGGTCCTAGGGTTACAGGGAAAAGTCCTATCCGGACAGGTTACAAAGTTCTACACTGCTTACAACTAGTCTAGCGTATCTTGCACTCCAAGGCTCTGGGTACGTCATTGACTCCTCCGTAGCCTTCTTTTATCCGGCATGGGCCTCCCTTCTGGATCCATCTAACTGGGCCGCCCAGCAGGCCATAGGCCATGCTACCAACTGTGGGCCACCCGGGTTATCCGGATAAGAGACATGCTATGAGGATACCCATATAACATATCCCCAATAGTAGCCCCCGGAGAACTCCGAGATCTTGCGTCGTCTTGCCTCTTCAGGGTGAATGCTCCGTCTAGATAGATGTCAGCAAATCGTCAAGCAATATCTTGTAGTCCTCCCAAGAACCCTGCAAGGTTTTCTCCGTCTTACACTTGTAAGTCAGAGAATTGCTGAATCTTCTATCGTCCTCTTCTGTAGCCGGACTGGATCCGTCCATGCCGGAATATTTCGATGTGATGGTTCACCTGCTAGTGACAGCTAGGGCGACGTAGACATAGGTCAGCAACGCCTCGTAACTCACACATGCAGATAACATAATCATGTCCTTTTTTCCCGCGCGAACGATACGAACCGTTAGCGGCGACGGTTGGAAACGTGGCGAAATTTCCGCGCACGCGCCCGCATACACCGTCCACGCATCAACCATTCGATCGTCTAGCACGAATCTTGATGCCAAGGGTTATAAATTGTAACTGTGGTCGATTTTTACTTTTCACCTCATTCTCCTCCTGCGTCGTCTTCTTCCTCCAGCAAGCGCCTCCTCGAGCTCTCCGCGAGTTTCGTGAAAAACCCTAGCCCTTCAATCCTTCCAATCACCACCTCCCCCCTTCCAATGGCTAGTAGAAACTCTGGCCCACCATGGCGGCGTCAGGCAATGCTGCGGCGAAGCCGGCGAGCACCGTTCTCGTGCCTCCAGAGGGCCTGGTGATCCCCAATTTCACGGTGGTCGAATCCACCGGCGGCAACCACAATCCAGCGGTGCTGGAGCTGCTGGAAGAGGAAAGAGATTACCACAAAGGGGATTGGCGTGGTTCGGACATCACGAACCGTGACATCAAGGAACTGCTCGTCAAGGGCTACCTCCCTGTGGCGGAGGGGCTCGCCTGCGGGCGGCACCGGTCGGCGAGGTCACCCCTTCTCCCCAAGCCGGAGAGAAGGTGTACCTCAAATCCCAATTGTTAAGCGGCATTTCCTTTCCCATCCCTAATTTCTTCCTAGCCGTCCTTAGCCATTACCGAGCATAGCCTCAGAACCTCTCCCCCAATAGCATCCTCGCGCTTAGCAACTACGCGACGCTCTGTGAGGGTTACTTAGGGATTAGGCCTAGGCTAGATCTCTTTATTTACTTCTTCACCGTCAATCGGGAAGCCGGAGCCGGCAAGGACGAGCTTAGGAACTGCGGGACAATTTGCTTTAAGATCCGGCCTGGCCGACGGTTCCCCGACATCGCCGGCCATGAGTCCTGCAAGAACTGGCAACTGACGTACTTCTACGGCCCAGATATCCCTCTAGCTAGCCAAGAAGAAATGTATTCGGACTTCATCGATGGAGCCGCCGTCGAAGCCCTGACATGGAGGTCCCAAGGCACCCTTCCTTCCAAAGACGAAGCCTCCCGCGCCATTAGGCGGATAGAGTGGTTCGTAGACACGGGTCTGACCGGGTTGGACCTAGCCATGTTGTAACATCCCAGCATTTAGGACTAAACGAAGGGTAGATTTAGGATTCTTGTGCATCTGCATGCATGCATCTGAAAATCCGGGTAATTTTTTTGCCAAATTAAAAGACTAGAGTGATAAGAATTCTCACTCCGATGAATTAGGTTTAGTGTCATCAGTAGGGGAGTGAGATGAATTTTGACATGACCTCTATTGTTTTCAGGAGTTATGAGGGAAGAAATTTGACTTACAAATAATTATTCACAATAATATAATACAAAAGAAATATAAATATTATGTTGTCCTTTATATAATAAACATAAGATACTTCTTATTCTCTTTTCTATTCAGTAAAAACTAATAAAATAAAAGAAAAGAAGGAATATTACAATAATAATATTATTACATTGTTCCTTTACAAATATTTAAATGGAAATATAATAATACAATAAAGAAATAAGTAATAAGAAAGAAGTTAAAATATTTGGAAGTTGTAGCAATATTTATGGTATACAGAGTATCACTCTGTTCTTACAAGTGTTTGAAAGAAAAGAAAATTACAAAAGAATAAAGCAAATCCTAATCTAAATCTTGATTTCCATCTTCTTAGTGTTTTTGTTCCTACAAGAGAAAAACACAAACAAAGAAATAAAGATAAAAACAAAAAGGAGTTAGTGTTAATAATATTGCTCTGAGTCTAACAGTGAGGTGCACTGTTCATTACATCATTGAGCATATAAAAATGGGGCAAGTTCACCAAAATATCATCTTCTCTTATCAGTAACTTTGCCTCAGAACCACATCATAGGCAATTTAGGGGCAAGTTTCACCAAGGGAAGGTAAAAGGCAAAGAGGTAAAATCCAAGGAAATCTCAAGCCTTTTACTTGATCTGATCCATCTGGGTGAGGAAAGCTCACACACAGCTCACAAACACATGCATGTTTATGTGTTGGCACTATGAGATAGAGATAAGTACACAACCGTAGCAGGGGGAGTACTCTACTGAAATTACTTCACTATAGCAAGAAAAAGCCAACACTGCCAACACAGATCAACCACACATGCCATCCTTACATTTCCAGAGTTCATAAGTTTAACACCAAAACTCCATAGTGCACTACCACCACATCACTAGCACCCTGGTTGCTCAAGTAAGCCATCCAAGGACACCAGGAGGAGGCCAGGAGCATAAGGAGTAGATCAAGTGAGCAGGAAGAGGGAGAAGTCCAGGAGTGCAAGAAGAAGCAGGACAAACACTAGATGTAGCAACAGAACAGAATCACCACAACATCCACAACCAAGTCATCTATCTCCACTGCAAGCATCAGGTTGGCTACTAGAACCATGCTACTATCTGTTCTTGCCAAATTAAATCAAGCATCAGTGGGGAAGAGGGAGAGAGCTCTCAGTATAGTGTAGAAATGCTACACTAGTTCATCCTAGAGCTGTTAAAAGCCAACAAATTATCTATTCTTATCTCTCTAAGAGTTTGGCCTTAGCCTTGTGCATCATGGACCAAGGTCAAATAGTAGGGTGGTACATCTAGATCATCCAGATTAGAGGATATCATTTTTCCACACCTACTTGGCAAGTCTAGCAGATCCATTAGTGTAAAATCACTGTGTTCCATGCTAAAGGAGGCATCATAGTGGCATTCCACTATTTAATCTACATAGTACAAGAAATCATCACCACATAATCATTTTCCTAGTAAATATTCTAGGAATCAGATTCATAAATTTCTTCACTGTACAAATGGCAGGAAGATCAATTCTTTCTTAAGCTCCCAAGCAAAGCATCTTTCCTCCATTGCTTATCTTATGAATCTCATCAAATTTAGCCAAATCTATGACATCTGATCATGCTAGAGATGATCAGACTATTGTGTACACTCCAAGGAGGCATCACAATAGTAGGACCATTTTAGCAGAAGCCACCATTCACATTAACTAAATAACCACTCAGAAATTTCAGCTAGAAAAGATTAATCATTTCCCTAGCATTACACTAGGAATCATATTTTTTTTCTACTTCATTTTTGAGTCTCAGCTCCATTAAGTAAATCATTCTCCTAGTCAACACATCCAGGAGTCATATATAATTCCACTGTCACAAGGACATTATTTAGGACACAAATAACTCATGATATTACATATACCACTATGCAAATTCAAATTGAATACACCACAGTGACACATGGTTAGATAGCAGAATCTGCTATTTAACCAAGCATAACCAATATCAGAATTACAGGTCAAGGGAACACCTGCAAGCAAATTTAAAATTCCAACATCATTTCCCTTGTTGCTAGGGCCAGAAACCATTTAAGAACATCACTGTCCTATTAACAGGAGATCTACAACAACAACTCATCCTTAGGTAGAAAGTTATCAAATGAAACCATTTCAATATTGGCCATCTTAAACCACAAGCACAACTTTAAATCATTCCCAGATTTTTACCATTAGCAAAAGGAACCAGAGCATATCTATTAACATCATAGTTACCCAAATTTACTATAACTGAAGCCAAATGGAATCCTTGGAATCTAAAATCAACTAGCATCTAGCAATTCCAATATTTCCATATAGTCCTCCTTCATCAATGAATCTGGCAACAACAAGTTGCAGTATATAATTTATTATTGCCCATGAATAATTACCATTCCAATATCAGTAACCCCATAAAGATCATAACATGAACATCATTGAGCCACTGCTTGAACAAATTAGGACTTGATCTCTAGGAGGAACAGAGGGGGAAGGAAAATGAACATCTGGACATGTACCTGGCACCTGAGGCACAACCACTGCGGCGTGGTGAGGCAGGGCTCACGCGATCGCAGTAGTGCACACACGAGGAGGACTTCACCATGCACCGACATCATCACCATGATGAGGCGGCATGAGGAGCACCGTGGTGCTCAACCTGCACCGAGCCGCACCTGTGGGTACATGCGCATAGAAGCGGCGGCGCCAGCAACCCATTCATCAGCAAACCACCTTAACCGCACCACCACTTCGCCACCATCACCATCCAGGAGTCACCGGAGCACACTGGAGATGAAGGCCGAAACCCTAGCCACGGGAGTGTAACGGGGCGAGCGAAATAGGGTTGTATCATAGATTGAATTGGATGGAAGGGAGTAGCAGAGGGGAGAACATCGAGGGTGACTGATGGCCGCAGTCCAGGAGGCCGGGGCTGGCCATAGTTGCACGGCGACGGTGGCGGCACTGCGTCGCCAGAGAGGGAGGAAGGAGAGGATCGAGCTCGCGTGCGTGTTTGGTGAGAGGAGGGTGAGAGTTGGGGTCTGGGCTGAGGTCTGACCCAAGCCCAATTGGGCCGGGTCGGATTAGGTTGGCCAGTGGGCCAGATTTAGTTGGTTTAAGAAGTGTTAAATAAATAAAAATAAATAGAAACAAAAGAATAATAGAAATTACTAAAATACCATTTACCCATTTTAAGCTCTAGAAAAAAATGTAGAAAAATCCTAAAAATATATGCAATATATCAAAATCTTTATTAACATAATATCACCCTAAGAAAAATGTAAGCATATTTGTTTAAATTTAATAAAATGAAAATAAATATTAACACCCTTAAATATCTAAATTAAATTTAATAAATTTAGGAAAATTCCTAAAAATAAATAAAAATCACTTTTATAAATAAAAATAAGTCTCTAATCTCACAAAAATACTAACTTAAAATTTTACTAATAAAATTTAAAACAAATATTTTAAAACATTAAATAATTAAGAAATTTCATAAAAATTATAATAATAATAAAGATAATGTTTAAAAATAAATTAAATTAATTTTTAAGAAATGAAGCAAGTATATTTACTAGAAAGGTACTAAGTATATTATTATAAAAACATTTTAAAGTTCTTATATCATATAACTTGAATTATCTAAGTTATTGAAATAAAATAATTGCTTTGTTAATTGTTTAATATTATTTTCTAAGTAAGAAATGATCTTATTCAAAACAAAATCTTTTGAATCTACCTAGTCTAACCATAATTATAAATTCATATAAAATATAGGTGTAAACAATTAACTTTATAATATCCTTTTAAAATCCTTAACTAACTATAAGTCAAGGATTTACAAAGTTATTCTTTACAAATCATTAACAATTCATAAATAATCATATTTATCAAACTTTAAGTTCACTAAATAAATTATAATAAAAGCCATCTATTTTTATTTATAAAGAAAAATCTCAAAGTATGGTCTATAAGTATTACACATGCTAAATTTAAATCTTTAAAACAAAGTTCCATAACCATAAGATTTCATCTTTAATTATGCTTATGAAAAACTCTAA
Organism: Avena insularis; assembly: GCA_023614405.1. NCBI lineage: Eukaryota > Viridiplantae > Streptophyta > Magnoliopsida > Poales > Poaceae > Avena > Avena insularis. The sequence continues at coordinate 120,126,130 of CM042689.1, read as the reverse complement.
TTAATAATGCTACAGATGCTATATCTCAAGTCCAATTACATTTTTATAGTTTACTTTGGTCTAAGATATCTTAAGCTAGATATATATAGTAACTCAAATCAATTAAACCTTATTACAACACCATAGCTTTAATCCTATTTATCTTCAAAGTTGAATAACTTAACATAAATAATATTTTCTTCAAATGTTATTCTTTTTGCCACTTCAAAAGAAACACTATACCATTTCTTTAAAGCCGTCACAACTTAAAACATGAACTTAGTAATAATTACATAATATCATGGAACCTTAGAATTATATTATGATTGTACTTTACTCTTCATATTTATGTGTTTATCCTTCTTATGAAGTAAACTTAAACTAAAGCAAATCTTAAATAAATCATTTAAATATATCGCTTGGGTAATAATTGAAGAATTACTTGGGATTTTGCAGTATGCATCTCATTACTTATGCATAACAGCATATTGCTTCTTTAAACATTGTCCTTACCGTGCAATGATGATATTTTTGTAGAACCCGAGGTCCAGGGTCAAGTCGAGACATTCGACTACAATACTCCGTTATATCAAGGCAAGTTCACACTTGCTCATGTCCTTTGATTATTTTCTGTAAAGTATTTTGCAAATCCAGTGTTGTCATCACCTGCATTTCAAAAAGGTCGAAAACACTATTTTCATAATTAAAGTGAACTATTGGTTACTGATCCCGGGTGATCAGCTAATCTATTAAATCTGGCAGTTGGAATACCACTGCACAGGAATGTATCATCTAGGACTTAACAACCAATGTCGCCAGTGATTCTCGCACCGTATATTACATGTTAACCATGAGATTTGGAATGGGATGAAGAAGTCAGTTGGATCGACTTCCTTTCGCATGCAGTGGACACTGTTCTGGGCATTTGTGAGTTGCAGATCATGGGTATATCCGTTTTAGACGGGGAAAGATCTACCGTGGATTTGGGCTCACAAAAGACAGATTACTAGTGTTAATGGTTGTTGTGTGTATCCAACTAAGGTATAGCCGTTTTATACGGGGAAAGGTCTACCTTGAGTTTGGGCATATAACAATTGCGGTGTATGCGGGGTCGCGGAGAAGGACAGTGATTGGCTTGGATCATCTACTAGGCCCCACACCATAGGAAGTGTGGATGGGCAAAATTCGCCCGGTTGTGCACCAAGGATTTGATCTCTCATGGGTAAAGTGACACACCTCTACAGAGTGTAAGAACTGTAACTTGTTACTCCCTGTTTTGGGAAGGAGATGCGAATGCTGCAGGAAATGATCTCCATGAAAGTTCTAGTAAACTTGTGAAGACTGACGGACCTAGCTTTTCAGAATAAAAGCAACCTTTGAAGAAATGTGTATTAAAACTTGCATTGCCTACGACCTATGGTCCCTGGCTGTAGATATAGTGCATCAAACAGTCCTTTTTAGTGAACTTGCTGAGTACGCTAGTACTCAACGTATCTTCTTAACCCTTGCTAGCTAGTACTCAACGTATATTCTTAACCCTTGCTAGATTCTAAAGATAATAACGGTCAGGAAGAGGAAATAATATATCCAATTGAAGACCAAGAAGAATTCCACTATGAAGAACCAGAAGTATCCGGAAGCATCGAAGGGAACAACTACGAAAACATCTATGGAATGGAGACCGACGTATCTGAAGTGTATATGTATAATATATAATTACCTAGCCTAGTAGCATAGATCTCTGTTCCCTATTTATATTAAATCTCATATAAACCTTAAAGTTTAGTTTGCTTCTTTATCTTGCTCTCAGAATTATTATAGCTTAGCCCTGAGTCATCGGGATACCTATATGGACCTAGGAGGATCTCAAAGTCGTCTTGTAATTCTGGTTGTAATAATGATAATGTATGATGTGGACCCGCTTTGTTTCTTTTGTACCACTCTGAGGATGTAATATTTGTGGAATGGTACTCCGTGAGTGTTATGTCCACGACTATAATATACTACAACATGAAGTGGTATGCTGGGTCACCGCAGCTGGTATCAGAGCAAAAGCTTTGACCTTAGGTTGGAAACCTATTAATTGGGTAGAACTTGTAGGAAGTATGCAGCAACGATAAAGAGTTCTCTAGAAATATGATGAGTATTTACTTGAGAATTACATTGTCATGTTTCTAGTGCGATAATTCTTTATAATGATGCAAATGGGGGTAATGATAATAAGTTATGATCTAGTAGGGCAATTATAATCTATTATCTACAGTGAGGAATGACATCTCAGTACCTAATCCAGAATGTCCAAGTGATGTTAAAGTGATATATAGGATTATGTAGAGGATTGGATAGAATTTTTGATACAATTTTTATAGAATATGGAATTGCAAATCTCTACTGTTCGTCAAGGTTTACAGTTTCCAACATGGGAAAGTGTTAGTAAAGTACCGTATAGTGCATAACTTACCAAAAGAGTTGGGAATAAGAGAGGTGTATGAAGAGAATGAGTTTGAGGGACCATAGTATGAAACCTATACCTATTATTAGAATGGGCCTTAGAAACATGTAGATCATGGACAAGTATAAAACCAAACAGGAAACTTAGGAAACATCCAATCCAAGTATTCCAGTTTGGAATTTCGATGGATGGGGAGTAGAATCTTACACTGGAACCAGGGAGAATCCTATACCCTGTGATCCTAGTAAAGGAGTAGAAATCAGTTATGTTAGCATGGAACCTATGATCCATATGGGGGTAGTACCAATCCTATTGACTGGAAGAAGGCACTGACGGTTATTACATCTATATGTATAACTAAGTCAAGGAAAAATAAGAGAATACATCTTGCTTTGAAAGTGCATTTTAAGGTGGACATGAGAATTCCACGGAATATCACGCATTTCCTAGTCATTTTTCAATGGCTAAACTCAATCTAAGTACTTCTAAACTTAAACTAAAGCAAATCTTAAATAAATCATTTAAATATATCGTTTGGGTAATAATTGAAGAATTACTTGGGATTTTGCAGTATGCATCTCATTACTTATGCATAATAGCATATTGCTTCTTTAAACATTGTCCTTACAGGGCAATGATGATATTTTTGTAGAACTCGAGGTCCAGGGTCAAGTCGAGACATTCGACTACAATACTCCATTATATCAAGGCAAGTTCACACTTGCTCATGTCCTTTGATTATTTTCTGTAGAGTATTTTGCAAATCCAGTGTTGTCATCACCTGCATTTCAAAAAGGTCGAAAACCCTATTTTCAAAATTAAAGTGAACTATTGGTTACTGATCCCGGGTGATCAGCTAATCTATTAAATCTGGCAGTTGGAATACCACTGCACAGGAATGTATCATCTAGGACTTAACAACCAATGTAGTCAGTGATTCTCGTGTCGTATATTACGCGTTATCCATGAGATTTGGAATGGGACGAAGAAGTCAGCTGGATCGGCTTCCTTTCGCATGCAGTGGACACTGTTCTGGGCATGTGTGAGTTGCAGATCGTGGGTATAGCCGTTTTAGACAGGGAAAGGTCTACCGTGGATCTGGGCTCACAAAAGACAAATTACTAGTGTTAATGGTTGTTGTGTGTATCCAACTAAGGTATAGCCGTTTTATACGGGGAAAGGTCTACCTTGAGTTTGGGCATATAACAATTGCGGTGTATGCGGGGTCGCGGAGAAGGACAGTGATTGGCTTGGATCATCTACTAGGCCCCACACCATAGGAAGTGTGGACGGGAAAGATTCGCCCGGTTGTGCACCAAGGATTTGATCTCTCATGGGTAAAGTGATGGACCTCTACAGAGTGTATGAACTGTAACTTGTTACTCCCTGTTCCGGGATGGAGCTGCGGACGCTGCAGGAAAGGAACTCCATGAAAGTTCTGGTAAACCTGTGAAGGCTGCCAGACATAGCTTTTCAGAATAAAAGGAACCTTTGAAGAAATGTTTATTAAAACTTGCATTGCCTACGACCTATGGTCCCTGGCTGTAGATATAGTGCATCAAACACTCCTTTTTAGTGAACTTGTTGAGTACGCTCGTACTCAACGTATTTTCTTAACCCTTGCTAGATTCTAAAGACAATAACGGTCAGGAAGAGGAAATACTATATCCAATTTAAGACCAAAAAGAATTCCTCTATGAAGAACAAGAAGTATCCGGAAGCGTCGAAGGGAACAATTACAAAAACATCTATGGAATGGAGACCGACGTATCTGAAGTGTAGATGTATAATATATAGTGACCTATCCCAGTAGCATAGATCTCTGTTACCTATTTATATTAAATCTCGTATAAACCTTAAAGTTTAGTTTGCTTCTTTATCTTGCTCTCAGAATTATTATAGCTTAGCCCTGAGTCATCGGGATACCTATATGGACCTAGGAGGATCTCAAAGTCATCTTGTAATTCTGGTTGTAATAATGATAATGTATAATGTGGACCCGCTTTGTTTCTGTTGTACCACTCTGAGGATGTAATATTTGCGGAATGGTACTCCGTGAGTGTTATGTCCATGACTATAGTATACTACAACATGCAGTGGTATGCTGGGTCACCGCACATGTGCTAGTTCATCAGGCGGATCCAGCCCTGCAGCACCACTCGAAGATGATGCATGAGTATACCAAGGATAGGAAGGATAGCCTCGGCATCTCCGAGGACAACTTCTCGAGTGACTCCGTCAAGTTTCGTCTCAAGGACATCGTCAAGGTGAAGGATAGGAAGCGTGGCTTCACCATCACCTACGACATGTTCGTTGACGGCACGTGCCCAGAGGTATGATGTTTATTTTCCGTGTATGACATATACTCCAGTTCTTCCGTCTAACCATCACCGTCTTCATCTAACACTTGTGGTATTTCACTTAATAGCTTAGCACTCTAGAGGAGGATAGCATGTCTGTCCAAATATATGACCCAAAGATGAAGGAAGTCACCGTCGTGTCCGACGATGATGTCCCGCTGGCGCGAAAGCGGAACAGCTCCACCTCTGACGCTGCCGATGGAGGCAAAAAGAAGAAGACGGAGAGTGGAGTCTCCAAGAAGTCCACTATTTCCCTAGAGGCAGAGAAAAGAAAGGTTACCGGGATCCCTTTCGCCAAAGCACCCCCTATTGTGTAAGCTTCTTTCTCTCTGACATTGTCCATTGCTTGTCTTATTCCTGTACTTATACTTTTTGCACGTTTCACGAAGAAGGCCACTACTAGCTTAAAGAAGACCTCCAAGACTCTGGGGGATTCTAGAAATATTAAGGATATGTTGCATCGTAATGTGTCTCCCCACGCATCCCCCGCCATTGCCCTATTACTCCCAGCGTCCAGCCTACGTCTGCTCCGACAAGCTCATAGGCCAAAGATGCATCTGGCCCTTCCGTCTTGGAAGTGGACTCAGGCGCCTCCGTGGAGCTTGTCGTTTCCGGCGAACAGGCGATGCAAGAAAGTATCGCTACCCAAATGGCTGAAGCTTCGGCTAAGGATGCCATCGGTAGCGGCAAGGCGGTGGTGGTGGGTGGAACGTCTGCCGAAGGCGGTGCCTCCGCACCCAGGAAAACTATAGAATTCCTGAAGATAGTCTACCCGGCACTTACGCCGAGTAGCTCCGCTTTGGTTCCTAGTGCGGCGCCGACATCTCCAACCCGCGTTCTTGAGGAGCTTCTCCGGCAAGCAGAAATCTTGCGAGGAAACAGTCTGTACTTCGGCAAGTTGCTTGCTGAGAGTGCTACAAACCTCAAGATCATCGCACTAGTAAGTTTTATTTGCCTTTTGCATTTCATACGAGTATCCCACTGTAGCCCCCGAGGATTTAGACGGAAAACCTTAGGTCTTTGCATCTGAATGCTCTAAGAGTGACTAAGCTAGAAAACTTCTCACTGTAGCCCCCAAGTATATAGTTTGAATGAAATATTCCGACTAGATACTTTCAGAGTAGCATACGTAATATTTGTAAATTTCGATACTGTAGCCCCCAAGTCTCTAGTTGTAACTGAATTAGTTCCGACAAGATACTTAAAGAAAGACTAAGCATATGACCGAGTTTAAAAACTTTATACTATAGCCCCCAAGCTTCTAGTTGAAAACTGAATCGGTTTCGACTAGATGCTTAAAGAAAGACTAAGCATATTGCCAAGTTAAAAAAACTCTCACTGTAGCCCCCAAGCCTCTAGGTGGATAATTATCCGTCTAGATGCTCCAAGTAGACTAAACAGCGTTAAAACTTTCTTTCCACAGAATGAGAATGCTTGGAGAGGCGTGGCCAACGAGAAGTACCAGAAGATGCATGCGGACTTGGAAGCCGAAAAGGGTAAAACTACCTTCTTGAAGGAACAAATCATCAAGATCAAGAGTCTGTTTTTTCCTTTCGTTTTCCGACTTGGTCTTGTGCCAACTTTCTCCGAGTACTCATTGTGTACTGTTCTTTCTCCGACTTGCAGAAGCCATTGACAAGGCCAAGGACATTGTGGAGAAATCCAAGCATATTCAGCAGTTGGATAGTGAAGACAGGATCCTTAAGCAGGAGAGGAAGGATATGCTGAAGATGCATGAGGACTCCATGAAAGTCCTGCAAGAGTCCGCCAACACGGAGATGAACCGCTTGAAGGAGGAGATCGTGATGCTGAAAGAGTAGAAGAAAGCTGCCGATAAGCAAAATCAGCGCAATCTCGAAGCATACAAGATCCTACGACAAGAACGGGATTCTATGGCAGAACTCTCCAATAGGCCGAGATTAGCATCTTCAGTAAGTGATTCTCCGCCTTGTAATTCTGTAAGCTAGATACTCTGAACTTTTTGAATTATTGAACTCATGCGTTCCTTTGTCAGAAATTTGCAGCTCCTATTGGGTTGACCCAGTCGCCTCCTCCGCCAAAAGAATGCATGGTCCTTGCCGGCAACTTTATCAATACCGCCATCAAGCAGACCAAGGAGATAGCCAAGCCTCTCCAGATTAACATCAAAGCGATGGATTCCGTGGCGAAGTTCTTGGAGATCTTGCACCGAGCCCCCGAGCGTATTGTAAGCTGGAAAGCTTCATGTACCCGGGCCGGCGCCAGGATGGCGCTTTCAATGGTCAAGGCGCACTATGAAAACGCCGACATCGACACGGTGACCTCCGGTATCCCCGATGTGGACGCTGGTGGCCAGAAAATAGATCATAAAGCTATCTTGGCGTCGCTCACGGGTTTTGATACCAGAGTCGCCGAGTTGGTCGACCCTAACGTCTTCGTGCCCATGGAAACAATTGACGGCGAAAACCAAAGCTCCTCCGGGCTGTCAACACCCGGATTTTTCAATCCTAGATGCCTGTTATGCCATACCTCGCAATCCCAGGATTACCATTTTTGCGAGACATAACAGAATTGGATACCATAGTACATCATCCATTACAAACGATACATAAGTTCTTACACAAATAGGGATCTCATGATCCAGTTCTTAATACAACTTCAAGCAGTGGAATACGTAATAATAACGGTAGCGTAGGCGAAGCTCCATCTTCGGGGTCACAGGCAATGCTGACGATGGGAGATGATCCTAGTTGTCGTAACCTTCCTGGGGTCCATCTTCCAGGTACTCCTCTTCATAGTCTGGCCATGGGAATATCCAGGGACAAAGCCATGAGTACTCTTTAAGTACTCGCAAACTAATACTAACAGGTAAAGGGGTTTTTGGATAATAGGACACTAGGCTCTAGGGTTGTTTTGCAAAAGCCAGATTTATCTCTACTAGGTTCCAAAGCTAGTCACAATTTTATAACTCCTAAGTGGGAACTTGTATTTCATATCACAACTCTGTTGTGGTCAAGTAAAAGTCTCAATTCAGTTCAAAGTCATTTTGAAAAGTCTGACGTGGGAATAGTATGGCCACTCCAACTGTCCATAACCGCGGACGCGGCTATTCGAATAGTTTGACACTCTGAAGAGATTGTACACTTTCACCACAACATTCGATACATCCGTCAGGAACAAATCCTGAATTCACCATACTCAGTATGCGGATAATCAATCCTAACCTTTCAATTACACGCCCTAGTATAATCACCTCTCCTGTGAGTTTGGCCTCCCAACCATGACCAACTGTTATCTTGGGTACTGCACATGTGGACAATCTTCACAAGGTAGCCTCAGCTCAGACCTTGGCCGTGATGGAACTCATACTAAGGGATATAAGTTTCCAGTTAAGCCCTACCCAATATTCGGGTATTGTGGTTGTACGATAAAATTGGAATGGTGTCGCATCCAGACAACCATCAGTTTGAAAAAGGGCTAAGGCTCATGCCTCAACATTTTTATCACCAGAATCATCAAGTGTTCGGAAACACATGTCCAAAACATTTCAATAGATGATCCATCATTCCAAGGTTTTCATAACCATTTTCACCAAGTATTCCCATCTAAAGTTGATCAATTTTTATGCTTAGCACTAGCATCTACAGGTGGGGGTAGTACTGATGAGGGGTGGTAAACTAGTGGAGTTTCAACTAAGTCCATCCTTATATCTTAGGCTGATATCAAGGTTTCTAACTTAGGCCAAATTTTATGCTCTTTATGCAACCATCAGAATCTTTCTAGTATCTACAGGTCACTTAAGTCAACTCTAGGTTGAAGCTTTGATAAAGAAATAAAGTAAGAAGCTTGCGAATAAAACTAGGATTGGTTTATCAAATGGGTATGATCTCATATGCTTAAGGCATATAGTAGGCATAGTAACAAGTAGGGGTTTGTTGCATCAGTAGGGTATCTTGCAAGGGTTAGCTTGCATCAATGTCAATATAAGCTTGCTAAATTGCAAGTGTTAGCTTGCACATTCACTAGTAGTATTAGGCTTGCTAAAGTAGAGTGTCTTGCAAGTTTTAGCTTGCATTGGTATAGTATCAGCTTGCACATTCACTAGTAGTATTAGGCTTGCTAAAGTAGAGTGTCTTGCAAGTTTTAGCTTTCCTTGTGCAGAGCAGTGGTTGAAGTTCTCCTCGGCTTCTTCTACGTATAATCCTCCTTCCTCCTCGTATCCTTGGTCGGTACTAGCGTCTATGAATAAATACGAGGTACACAATCACCAAACAATGCTTAACTACTTGCAATCATCACACATAAGGGTCCTATAGATGATCTAGCATCAACTCTAACATTACAAGGTTAAGGCTTGGTTTAATTCCTTTTATTTTTAGAAAAGTAATTTCTACTCATTGAAAAACTACTTAAGATTTACTATTCTCCAAACAAAACATGGGATCATGTTGACACATGTCATCACCACATATTGTAGTCCATGGGAATGTGATTTAAAGTGATGTCACAATTTAATAAGGTTGTACCCTTTTATTTTAATTAATTAAAGTGGCTAGTAATGCCTATGGGACATTCTTTTATTACTTGAACATTATTTCTGCAAGTAAACCTATATATTTTTATATATTCTGAAAGGTATGGTTAAATGTGATTTTTGAGAGTTGGAATCAACTCAAAAGCTATTATGTTTTAAATTTTAAATATGTTTGAATGCAGAAAAGCTTCTGCCTTGTTATTTTTACCAAGGATGATCTATAGATCCAAATGACTTGAATCCAATGGGCTTGGATTCAGCATTCACAGTCCTTTCCAACAAAATTGGTTTCATTCAATTTGGTGTACTGAATCGATCTGGGTTGATTTTTGAAGTTGGGTACAGAAGTGTGTTTGAATTGAAATGGAAAAAGTTTAATTTGAATAACTAGGCTGCACGGGAAAAGTAAACGGGCCGGCCTGCTAAGCGCAGTGCTCCCGCGGGCTGCTTAAGTGGGTGTCCCCACTCGTCAGTGACACGGGGCTGGGCGAAGCAGTATGGGGCAACGTGGATCGTTCGATCTAGTTCTAATCCAACGGTTGGGAGTCATCGTCGACGCGAGACAATGCCGGCGAGAACGAAACCTAGCGCGGCCAGTGAGGGGTGCTGGGGGCTCACCGGATTACGGGCGAGGGTCGGCGAGGCGGGCGAACGACGAAGTCGACGACGGCGAACTCAGGGGTGGTCGCGACAGCTCCTGGGGTGGACGAAATCGATGGCTCCCTTCTTCTCCAGAGGCGGCGGGCTCCGGTGAAATTCCGGCGGGGTGGTGCTCGCCTTGCTCTAAGAACGGTATGGCACGATCATTGAGGAGAGGGGAGTGAGATGGTGTGAAGAAATCGAGCGGGGGTGGCCTCTATTTATAGTCCAGCGAGGGGACCGTCGGGGCACACGATGAGCTCGTCGGGGGCGATGTTACAAGCAGCTAATGGCATGGGAAAGGGTAGGGGATGGTGCGGTGTCTCCTGGCGATGCTCAACGACATGGTTTCGAGGCATGGGGCGGTGCGGTTTGGTCTGGAACGGGCGATGCTCTCCGCGGCAGACGCGGCGTCTTCGACGGCGGGCGGTGGCTGTGCGTCACGAGGCGGCAAACGGGGATGTCTGGCGGTCTCCTGGGTCGGTGGCGATCGTGTGTGCATGCGGTGAGGGCGGCGCGCGGTCTGTGGGCGTTGGTCGAGGGTGGTGCTCTGGCGCACGCTCGGCATGGCCTCTGGCAGTCTGGGCGCGGTTCGTGCGCGTGGTCCAGGGCTTGGCAATGCTCGCGGCTGGGACAGTGAGTGGCGATGGATGGTGGGCTGCGTCCCAGACATGCTGGCTAGGCTTGCTGCTGCTCCTAGCTTTCTGTCGACTATGGGGTGGCAAGGGTGTGCTCGGCTGTTCACCATTGATGGCAATGGCAAACTCATAGTGATGCTAGTGCTTGGCTAATCTTCCTAGATGATCTACTGAGCTGGTTGTGAGCTAACTAGGGAACAAGTTAGGCAAGAATCACTGCTCACAATAGTGTTTGATGTTTGTTTGATTTGTGTCTACAACCTGTTTGATGAAATGGACGCATGAAATCAAGTTTTGAATTTTGAAAAGATTTTTGGTGGGTTTGCTAGATTGGTGCTGGTGAGTCTGCAGATGCTTGGGTTTTGAAAGTTGAGCTTGTTTGAGTGGTTTTTGAAAAAGTGGGATCTCCCCAATATGATAAAGATTCAATTTTGAATTGTCATTTAAACTGTGCATTTGAAAGTTTCTGGATGATCACAAAGTGGGCCTTGATACTTTGTTATGAGTACATTCAAGGGGTGCAAAGATCCAGAAAATTTTCTGTTAGGTTCTGAAAGTTTGAGACAGCCAAAGTAGGCATGAGAGTTAAATTGGTCAAAGTGACCATTCATTTAATATATGTGTTTTGATTTACTTGTCTTTAGGAAAAGTGTGGGAAATGTTTTAGATGATGTTTATTTCACCTAAGAAACATTTTACAAGCAATGAAACAAACAAACAAGGTGGTTTTAAAAGAATTCAAAATCAATGCATACACATATGCATGCATTCATAATTTTATTTAGAAAAGTTTTTGTTAACCCTAATTTTGATGATTAGAGCTTGATGATCCAAGCTTAGTATTTTTGGGATGTTACAAAATTTCCCCCCTTAAACAAAATCTCGTCCCGAGATTTGAAAAAGGACGAAAAGATTACCTAGGATTTGAAGAGATCGGGAAATTCCGTCCTGATGTGATCTTCGCGCTCCCAGGTAGCTTCTTCTTCTGTGTGGTTGCTCCACTGAATCTTGAGAAACTTGATGCTTCGGGTTCGGGTAGTTCGAAAAGTTTCTTCCAAAATGCGGATGGGTACTTAAGGATAGGTCAGGTCATCGTTTATCTCTATGGTCCGATGATCGATATTCTTGAATACTTCGGTATTCTCGGGGACTTCGATACACTTGCGAAGTAACGAGATATGGAATACATTGTGCACGGCTAACATCTCTTCAGGTAGCTCCAATTGGTACGATACTTCTCCTCGACGGTTCAGAATCTTGAAAGGTCCGATATATCTGGGGGCTAACTTTCCTTTGAGTTGGAAACGCTGCATTCCCTTCAATGGCGACACTTTCAGATAAACAAAATCTCCTATGTTGAAGGCGAGGTCTCTACGTCTCTTGTCGGCGTAACTCTTCTGTCGGGATTGGGCGGTCTTGAGGTGTTCACGAATCTTGTGAACTTTCTCTTCTGCTTCTCGTAGGATGTCGGGTCCAAAAATCTGACTCTCTCCCACTTTCGACCAGTTCAAAGGGGTGCGACACTTTCTTCCATACATGAACTCAAATGGGGCCATTTGCAAACTGGCTTGGTAACTGTTGTTGTAAGAAAATTCTGTGAACGGCAGACAGTCTTCCCACTTGGATCCATATTCTAACACGCATGCTCTCAGCATATCTTCGAGTATTTGATTTACTCGCTCCGTTTGTCCATCGGTCTGAGGGTGATACGTGGTACTGAAATCTAGGCGGGTTCCTAAACCTTCTTGAACTTTCTTCCAGAATCTCGAGGTAAACTGAGTTCCTCGATCTGATACTATGTTCTTGGGGACTCCATGCAAACTAACGATTCTAGCGATGTACAGCTCCGCTAGCTTCAAACTCTGATAGGTGGTTTTGACGGGCAAGAAATGGGCAACTTTGGACAATCGGTCCACTATGACCCATATAGAGTCATTTCCCCTACTAGAAGTAGGTAGTCCAGTGATAAAGTCCATTCCTACAGAATCCCATTTCCATTCTAGAATCTACAAAGGTTGCAACAATCCAGCGGGTCTTTGATGTCCTGCCTTGACTCGCTGACATATATCACACTTGGCGATATAGCTTCCTATTTCTTTCTTCATCTTATGCCACCAAAATTGCTCTTTCAAATCTTGATACATCTTAGTTCCTCCGGGATGGATAGAATAAAGAGTATCATGGGCCCCCTTCAAAATAACTTCTTTCAATTCAAAATCTGCTGGTACACAAAGGCGTCCTTTGTACCACAACGCTCCTTCTTCGTCTTCGGTGAATCCGGGTACTTTGCCTGTACCGATACGACGCTTGATTCCGTCGATACTAGCGTTTTCCTTCTGCGCCTCCTTAATCTGACTGATCAAAGTGGGCTGGAGTTCTATGCTAGCCAAAAATCCTTCACTTACTAATTCCATTTGAAAATCTTCCATCTCCTTGTGCAAACTTGGTTGCTCCTTCAAAATCATGGAGTTCAAGCGGCACGGCAATCTGCTAAGGGCATCGGCTACCACGTTGGCTTTACCAGGGTGATAGTGAATGTCCAGGTCATAATCCTTGATTAGCTCAATCCATCTTCTCTGCCTCATATTCAGCTCCTTCTGAGTGAATATATACTTTAGGCTCTTGTGATCCGAATAAATCTCACAACAATTTCCCATCAGGTAATGTCTCCATGTCTTCAGGGCTAGAACTACCGCTGCGAGTTCGAGGTCATGGGTTGGGTAATTTTGCTCATGTTGCTTCAGTTGTCGAGATAGATAAGATGTAACTTTGCCTTCTTGCATTAGCACACATCCGAGACCAATCTTGGATGCGTCACAATACACATCGAAGGGATTCGTGATATCCGGCATGATCAAGATTGGGGCTGAAATCAATCTCCTTTTGAGTTCTTGAAAACTCGCTTCACACTTGTCGGTCCATTCAAACTTCTTGTCCTTCTTCAGTAATTGGGTCATGGGTTTGGCGATACTAGAGAATCCTTCTACGAATTTGCGGTATTATCCCGCCAATCCGAGAAAATCACGAACTTGGGTTTGAGTGGCTGGGGCTTGCCAATCTTCTACATCTTTCACTTTTGCAGGGTCAACGGCAATTCCTCCGGCGGATACAATGTGACCGAGGAATCCTACCTCCTATAACCAGAATTCACATTTGCTAAACTTGGCATACAAATGATGCTCTCTAAGGGTTCCAAGAATGGTCCTTAGGTGTAGCTCATGTTCTTCTTCTGATTTGGAATAAATCAGAATGTCATCGATGAAAAAAACGACAAACTTATCCAGGAAGTCCATAAAAATCTTATTCATGAGATTCATGAAATAAGCGGGGGCATTGGTTAATCCGAAAGACATGACCGTATACTCATACAATCCATATCTGGTGGTAAAGGCAGTCTTTGGAATATCCTCTACACGAATTTCTAGTTGATGATAGCCAGTTCTAAGATCAATCTTAGAAAACACTTTGGCACCGGTCAACTGATCAAACAAATCTTCTATCTTGGGAAAGGGGTACTTGTTCTTGATGGTGACATCATTCAACTTCCGATAATCCATACACAAACGGTTACCTCCATCCTTCTTGTCCACAAACAAGATAGGTGATCTGCATGGGGACGCACTTGGTGGAATCAATCCAATTTCCAACATGGAATCCAGTTGCTTCTTCAGTTCTGCAAGCTCTGACGGGTTCATACTATAGGGTCTCTGGGCTATGGGTCCGGTTCCGGGGATTAGTTCAATGATAAACTCGATATCCCTATCTGGGGGCATACCGGGCAAAACATCTGGAAATACATCGGGGTATTCAAAGACTATCCGGACTTGGTCAATGGTAGGTTGGGCTATACTCTTGTTGCATTTAAATTGACGAGGTAAGGTTTCAGATATATGCTCGACTGATATTCCGGCTGTATTGGTCATGGTGATGGCTTTCTTGGCACAGTCAATCAATCCTTTATGTTTGGACATCCAGTCCATTCCTAGTACTACTTCCAAACCTTTAGTTCCGAGTACTATTAGATTAGCATAAAAATCTATGCCATGGATTTGGATAGGGACGACTTTGCAAATTTTCCTAGCCTTGGTGGTTGATCCGGGAATTTGCACAATCATCACATGCTTCAATTTGGTTGGTTGAATTTTACTAGTGCATGCAAATTCTTCGGTGACAAATGAATGCGATGCACCAGAATCAAACAACACTCTTGCAAGTACTGAATTAACAGAAAACATACCTAGCACGATGTCTGGCGCTTCTTGAGCTTCTTCAGCATGCATGAGAAAAAGACGGCCATTGCGGTTGAGGGAATTCCCTGGGGCAAATCTTCTTCCGGGCTAAACACGACGCTGCTGCTGAGCTGGGGCATTGGCATTGGGGGCTGTAGCATTCTTCTTGTTGGGGCACTCATTGGAATAGTGGCCTTTATTTCCACAGTATAACAGGTCACTTGCGACTTGTCCTTGGCTGCTACAGGCACAACATTGCTTCCAGTCCTCGGGGCAGTGTTGGTGTTGGCGGTAGCATTGTTGGTGTTGAACTGTAACACCGCGGTTCTGAAAAGACCATGGCTTCTATGTGACATGCCAATCCCTGGATCGGTTCATTGGCCCACAATAGAATAAGATGAATAACATAGCAAAATATCCGTGTATCATAAATAACGAAGATCCAGAGTACCATTATTACAATAAAAGCTTAGCTCA
Source organism: Avena insularis (assembly GCA_023614405.1). Lineage (NCBI taxonomy): Eukaryota > Viridiplantae > Streptophyta > Magnoliopsida > Poales > Poaceae > Avena > Avena insularis. The sequence continues at coordinate 120,110,843 of CM042689.1, read as the reverse complement.
AGGCTAGCTCAAATTATTCAGGTAGCAACATAAGTAAAGTAAATCCTCCATTCTTCAAATTGCCCACAAGTGAACAAGTGCCGAGTGGAGTACCGTGGCCTATATCGATTACTCAGAATCGGAATAACCTGCAACATGAAACGTAGCAGCCCCGAAGGGTCAATACATGGAATGTATGGCAAGTAGAGCTAGTAATGGAGACAATAGTACTAACAACTACATGCATATTTGGCAAGTGGAGCTGTGTCTGGCTTGCATTTGCAAATATCTTTGTCCTACTTTCATAAACAGTTTTTTGATTTTCTTTGAAAAGATCCCAATTAAGTTAACCCAACAATATTAAAACAATTATGAAATTAGAATGAGCGAGAAACATGTCATGGAATCAATATCAAGCAACTCAGTTGTCCATAACCGGGGACACGGCTAATCGATTAGATTATACACCCTGCAGGGGTTAGTACACTTTACCCATGTGACTTGGCCAGCCCAGCTCGTACCATCACTCTCATTTTGGGTGATGATAGGGAGAAGTCCAAGAAGAGACTGTCGAAGTAGCTCCTCAATCCCGGCCGCACCGTCCAACCTACCAAAATTCTACATCTCTGGATACGCGGGTTCGAGTTACCACAACCTACTAAGTCCAACCAACCGCCCATTTCATTATTGGCACATGGTTGTACACGTAAGCTACACAATAAAGAAGCCAATCAATTTCTCTCGAAACCTGGGTGCCTTTCCGCAATGAAACCACCAAAAATTATTAATACCATCACACCCAGGGGATTCATTGATTAAGTTGTTTTAGTTTTCACAAACCAATACTTTTAGAAACAAGTCTCAATGATGTAACCCAGCCCTCGTTCAACATAGTATGGCTAAGCACATCTACCAACGGTGGTTCATCTACAAGGAAAGCCCTACCACATAATATGACATAGCATAGCGATAGTATCATCCTACACATGCAACTACAAAATACACGACAATGCATTGAAAAATAGTAGGACGATATCATGAACAAAGTAGCATCTACTTGCCTTGGTTGTAGCGGTCGGAAGAACAATCCACACACGAGCAAGCGTTGCACTCGTCACAATCTACACGATACAATTGCAATCATAAACAAACAATCCACAAGAATATGCAACAAATATGATGCATGAAGGTATGCAAGGCAAGTGAATTGGTGCTACAGCTACACCACATAATCCTATGCAATAATACTACTGATTGCATGCATGGAAAATAGTTTTAGCGCTAAGAAAACTATTACGCAAAAAGTAATGCTCAAAACTAGAGCTAGAACTCAAATAATTCACTACCGGTAGTATACTGTTTGTAAAATCTTGGGAAAAATTCTACCGCAAAGGCATCGCTGATTAGAAACAGTACCAATTGGAATTACTCAAAAAGGAATTATAAAACTCCCAGAGTAATTAAAACACTGCAGAAAGCCACTAGACAGTTTCTGCAGAAGTTTTTACTGCAAGCCTATCTTTTTAATTCACGATGAGATTCCCCTCGTTCCACTGAATCCAGGGACATATCATACGCGATTTTTAGAGCTACGGATCTTTTTCTACGAATTAATTACTCCAAAAAGGCCATTAACCTATTTGATTAAATCGTACTAAATCTTGCTGCAAAAGTCTGAACCAAAGGTACAGCAAGATTCTAAATGACTTACTGAACCTACACATATTTTATTTGCAATTTTTGGCCCAGCGGTTTAATTACTACACAATTTACAATTTCTACCGAAATCTGTCAACTAAAACGACATCTAAATTACCCGATCAGCGTAATACATTGATCGTCAACGAGTCTTGTTGGCGCTGATTGGGCGTCTGACTAGTCAATGCCTGGATACTGACCGGTTAACGCCGATCTGGACCGCTGATCTGAGATATAACGGTGGCTGCAGACTCACCGGAGACAAACGGCGAAACGAACGGCGGCGAGTTCCGGACGGTGGCGGCGATCGGTTCCGGCGATGACATTTTTCCTGCGCGGAAGAGAGACAGTCAGCGTGCGGATCAAGATGGTCATCACGGCGGCGCGAGGCACGCACGCGAAGCGGCGGCGGTGCGGCTGCGAGGCAGCGAGCGGCGCAGCGCGCGGCGGCGCAAAGCAGCGGCGGCGGCAGCTGCGGCAAGCGGCAGCGGGCGGCAGGCGATGCGGCCGCGAAGCCTGGAGGCGCGGCTGCGGAGGCGGCTCGGCGGCGGGGCGCTGCAGCGCAGCGCGGCTGCGGGGGCGAGCGACGGGCGGCGGTGGCGGGGTGTGGCGCCGGCGGTGGGGAAGAGAGGAGAGGAGAGAGGGAGGCGCGGCGGCGGCGGGGTACCTGGGCGGCGGCGGCGCGCACGGAGGCCGAGGCGGCGGCGATCGGCGAGGCGATCGAGGCGGGCAGGGAGGCGGCGCGTGGGTGCGGAAAACGAGGCAGGCGGCAGCGGCCTTTTATGTGGGCCCCCTCGTGGGGTCCTAGTCCGATTCGGCGCGCGGTTGGAAAAGGATTCGGAAAAACGGCCCGTTTTTCTATCTTTTAATAAAACGGCCGCAACTTTTCCGTACGAGCTCCGAATCGAGCGATTCTTGCTCCTACGGTTTTGTAAAATCGAGGGGAACAATCTAGGGTCAATGGTCGAGCGAAACCACTAGGCTACAAGGGTGGCAACACTAGTTATTCTAATGCCTCCCGCGGGAGCCTCGTAGAAGAATAGAAAAGGGTTCCGAAAATAGCGTTTCGCCGACTCTTTTCAATCGACGGTTTTGCATGGAAAAGTATGATGCAATGATATGAATGATATGCAGAACCAAATCTAAAATTTGGGATGTGACAAGACTAACCCCCTTAAGATGAATCTCGTCCTCGAGATTCGGCGCGGCTAGCAAATAGGTGTGGGTAGTCCTCTCGGATGTCATCCTCACGCTCCCAGGTGGCTTCCTCTTCGGTGTGGTGGCTCCACTGTACCTTGCAAAACCTGATCGTCTTGGTACGGGTAATCCTCTCCGCTGTCTCTAGAATCTTGACCGGTTTCTCCTCATAGGTCAAGTCGTTCTCGAGCTGAACCTCCTCCAGCGGTACAGTGTCTCTCAATGGTGTATCCACCATCTCCGGATGGCACTTCTTCAGCTGGGATACGTGGAACACATTGTGAACAGCGGACAGAGCCTCTGGCAACTCCAACTGATAAGCAACTTCTCCTTTGCGTGCTAAGACCCTGTACGGTCCAATAAATCGAGGTGCCAGCTTACCCTTAATTCCAAATCTCTTGATTCCACGAAGTGGCGACACTCTGAGGTATGCTCTATCACCTATCTCATACACCACTTCCTTGCGCTTGGCGTCAGCATAGCTCTTCTGCCTTGATTGTGCTACCTTCGGTCTGTCCCTAATCAAGGCGACCTTCTCCTCAGCGTTCTTGATCAAATCAGGTCCAAACAACTGGCGTTCTCCTACCCCATCCCATAGCAATGGTGTTCGGCACCGTTTCCCATACAGCACATCGAACGGTGATGTCTTGATACTGGTTTGATAGCTGTTGTTGTAGGAAAACTCCGCATACGGCAAATTCTCATCCCAACTAGAGCCATGAGCCAAGGCGCAAGCTCTCAGCATGTCTTCCAAAATCTGATTCACCCTCTCGGTCTGTCCATCAGTCTGTGGGTGAAACGCTGTGCTAAACTCCAACCTAGTGCCGAGTGACTCATGTAGCTGGCACCAGAAGTGTGAGGTAAATTGGGTGCCTCTATCAGATACGATACTCTTGGGAACTCCGTGTAGGCACACAATCCTGTCCATGTAAATCTTGGCCAACTTTGCACTCGTATAGGTCGTTTTCACCGGTATAAAGTGGGCTACCTTGGTCAAATGGTCGACCACTACCCAAATAGAGTCATATCCTGACCTTGTCCTGGGCAATCCTGTGATAAAGTCCATTCCCACTCTATCCCACTTCCAATCCGGCACGGGAAATGGCTGTAGATCCTGGCGGCTTCAGTGTTCCTTCACTCGGCTACATACATCACATAGGGCAATATGCTCTGCGATGTCTCCCTTCATGTTGTTCCACCAGAATCTGTCCTTTAGGTCCATATACATCTTCGTATTGCCCGGATGTATGGAATACGGCGAGTCATGAGCTTCCTGCAGAATCAATTTCCTTATCTCCGGATCGTTGGGGACGCACAAACGATCTCCATACCACAAGGTACCTTGCTCATCCTCGCGGAATTCCCTTGCTCGATCCTCCTTCATCTTTTCCCTTATTTCATCCATCTCTTTGTCTCCCACTTGAGCCTTCCTGATTCTGTCCTGTAGCGTTGGTTGGACTTCCATTATTGCCAAGTATCCTTCAGATACTACCTCCAGTCTAAGGTCCTTGAATTGCTTGCACAAATCCTCAGGCAAGTCACCAATTGTCAATCCATCGGCGTAAACCTTCCGGCTTAGAGCATTTGCTACTACATTGGCCTTTCCTGGGTGGTATTGCAGATTCATATCATAATCCTTGATAAGTTCCAACCATCTCCTTTGCCTCATGTTCAGTTCCTTCTACATGAATATGTACTTCAGGCTCTTGTGGTCGGTGTACACATCACAGTGTTTTCCCATTAAGTAATGCCTCCATACCTTGAGCGCATGAACCACTGACGCTAACTCCAAGTCGTGTGTGGGGTAGTTCCGCTCATGGTGTTTGAGTTGTCGCGAGGCATATGACACTACTCTCCCATCTTGCATCAACACACTCCCAAGTCCCTGTCGAGAAGCATCACAGTACACTTGGAAATCCTTCTGAAGATCTGGTAAACACAGAACGGGTGCGGTCACTAGTCGATGCTTCAGTTCCTGAAAGCTGGCTTCACATACGTCTGACCATTCAAACTTCCTCTCCTTCTTCAGAAGTTCAGTCATCGGCTTAGCAATCTTGGAAAAGTTTTCTATGAACCTCCTGTAATATCCAGCAAGTCCCAAAAAGCTTCGAATCTCTCCCGCATTCTTGGGTGCTTCCCACTCAGTTACTGCAGTCACTTTGCTTGGATCTACAGCGACTCCTTCTCCTGACACTACGTGTCCAAGAAACCCAACGGTGTTAAGCCATAATTCACACTTGCTGAATTTGGCATACAGCTTGTGTTCCCTCAGCTTCTCCATAATCAGTCGCAGATGCTTTTCGTGCTCAGCATCATCCTTGGAATATATCAGTATGTCATCAATAAACACCACCACGAACTTGTCCAAGTACTCCATAAATACCTTGTTCATCATGGTCATGAAATACGCCGGGGCATTCGTTAGTCCAAAAGACATAACCGTATACTCATATAAACCATACCTAGTGGTGAAGGCGGTTTTTGGTACGTCCTCCTCCCGGATCTTCAATTGAAAGTAGCCTGATCGCAGATCAATCTTGCTGAACACCTTTGCTCCTTCCAGTTGATCAAACAAATCATTTATGTTCGGCAGAGGGTACTTGTTTTTGATGGTTACTTCATTCAGACGATAGTCCACCACTAATCTCTTGTTGTTGTCTTTCTTCTCCACAAATGTAACAGGTGCACCCCATGACGACGAACTAGGCTGAATGAATCCCTTTTCAGCTGCTCTTTCAACTGCTTCTTCATTCCTTCAGCTCATCCACATCCATCTTATATGGTTTCTTTGCTATAGGTCCTATTCCGGCATCAGGTCGATAAAACTCTACTTCCTGTCGGTGGCATCCCAGCAGCTCTTAGAAACACGTCGGGGTAATCCCTAATCACAGGCACAGTATCCATGCTAACCCCCTTAAGAGAATTCAACTTACACCTTCCTGGTCGTACAGCCGACTTGAATCTAATCCTCTTACCATCCGGGGTTTTGAGTGAAATAGCTCGCTGTGCACAATCTATGTGTCCCTCATGCATAGACATCCAATCCATACCCAGAATAACCTCTAATCCCTGTGATTCCAACACTACCAAATGTGCACTGAAGTTGTGTGTTCCAATCCTCACAGTTAAATCGCGGCATCCCGCGCTAGCTATCATATCTCCTCCAGGCGAACTCACTCTAATAGATCTTTTCATAGACTCAGTAGGTAACTTATACTTATCCACAAATGCCCTTGATATGAATGAATGTGATGCACCAGTATCGAAAAGTATAAGTGCAGGATAAGTGTTGATTGGAAACTTACCAATCACAAGGTCAGGCTCATATGGAATCTCCTCCACATTCATGTGGTTCACTGTGGCCTTCTCGTTGTTGGTTGGCTTCAGTCCTTTCCTCTCCAGACAGTTGTCAGCATAGTGTCCCTTCTGTTTACACTTGAAGCATGTCACCTCACTCAGATCCTTCTTCACAAAGCTGCGATCACGGTTGCGGTCATGCCCACCGTGTCCTACAGAGTGGTGAGAGTGTCCTCCCTTGTGGCTGTGGTGGGTGCTCTTGTGGTTGTCATGACGATGTCCATCGCCTCCATGGTGGTGGCGATCATGGCTCCCATGGTCACTCCCTCCATGCTTGGAGTATCCATCATAAGAAGTGTGAGACTTGTGATGTGAACCAGAGTGGTGATTATTGTTCTTTCTCTTGCGGTTCTCCACCTGCTTGTGCTTCCCTTCCAAGATCCTGGCCTTGTCCATAAGCTCCTGGAAAGTGGGGCAGTAAACCACCAGTAGCTGCACTGAAAGCTCATCACTGAGGCCATCCAGGAATCTCTCCCTCCTTTTTGCATCAGTGTCAACATCCTCAGGTGCATAACGGGACAGGTTGTTGAACTCCTCAATGTACTCAGCCACGATGCGATTGGTTTGGCGCAAGTTGCGGAACTCCTTCCTCTTGAGCTCGAACTCCACGAAGACACGTGGTTTGTCCTGAAACCTTCCTCAAACATTGCCCAAGTCACGGTATCCAGCGGGTGGGTGATCTGAAAAGTGTCCCACCAAGAAGCGGCTGGTCCCTCCAGTAGGTGAGCGGCAAACCTCACCTTCTCAACATCAGTGCATCCAACAGTTACTAGATCCTTGTTGACTGAACGCAACCAGTCGAGAGCAACAATTGGTTCCATTGCAGTAGAGAACTTAGCTGGCCTTAGCCTCAGAAATCTGGTGAGAGCATCTCCCTGAGGCTGATTGTTTCCATTGTTGTTGTTCTGAGCTGCCATGAACTGAGTCATCACTTGGGTCAGCTGTGCCTGAGCTGCCATGAGTTGCTCCAACTCAGTGGGTTGACAGCGGGGAGGCATCTGTGGTTCAGCACATGTAAGTTTAGAAAGAATCATCTACGATAATAGGATTCTACCCATGCATATGATCAAACAACAACAAACAATAGCAGACAATCACAAGCAGGCAACACATCAACAAACAAGTGATCCAGCAACATCCCAGGGGTTATCCTAGCAGTATATACCTACTGAAATAGTTTTACAAGAGTTGGCAATGGTTAACTAAACAGTTGATCAACTAAACAACAAAAACAGCAATCTGCCAGAACAGTCCAGCAGCGTTCGCGAATTTTTCCGCCTGACTTAAACTCGTCAGAAAATTTAGCTGATTTTTGCACATACACTACAGAGAGTTTCGCATCAGCCCATTGTTTTTCAGATTTTTCCCAATTACCAGAAAAATATGAAAAATCGTACAGTACTGCTGTATCAGCAGAAACTGCAGCGAAAATAACACAGATAGTAATCAAAATTGCCATAACTCTTTCATAAATTTTTTGCACAAATAATTCCTGGGATATTGGAGTACACAAATAAGCAACTAAACACTTTTAAACTAACAGCAACTAAGTTTCACATCGATCGAGAATAATCCTAACGATTTTACCTAACGAGGACTAATTGGTGGACTTCTATCTACTTCTTGAAGAGGTTGCGGTAGGTCCTTGCTGTCATGCGTTGGCGCTTCGGTTCGCGGTACAACCATGGCGGCGGAGTGTACACCTCTCCTGAACCATCACTTGAGATCTCAAACTCCACCTCTTCTGGATCCTCCTCTTCTTCTTCACTTTCAGCTGCAACTGCAACAGCTTTATCTCCTCCACCATCATCGTCTCCATCATCATCATCCTCGTCCTCATCATCATCATTGTTCCCACTGTCATCATCATCCCCATTGTTTCCATCATCTCCATTGTCATCATCAGAGGGTGGATTCAGCTGTGCCTGGAGAGCGGCAATCTGGGTTGTCATAGCTTCAATAGTTTGGTCCCTCTCCTGGACGGTCCCTTGCAACTGTTGTATGTTCTGGGTGTTCTCCTGCACAGTACCATGAAGATGAGCTATGGTTGCATCTCTGGCTATCAGGGCATTCTCCAGAACTCCCACAGCTTCATGCAGGGTGTCAATCTCCTGTCCTTGGACCACCATACCATTGCTAGCAAAGTCTGCAATCTCCTTTATCATCATCACTTTCTCAGCTAGAGCTCCATTCTCCCTTTCCATGTCCTCTATGTGCCTCCGACGGGGCGGCATGTTGTTCCTGTCGCCCGGGTTAACCACAATGTGCCCATCTTCATCACGCCTTCCATAGTCACGGTAGGGTGAATCTGCTGGCAGTAGGTGTCGGACTTGATGGCCTTTGGCGAGCGAGCTTCATGCATGGCCAAGTTGATACCAAGTCCCCGATTGCGGTATGTCTTGGTGTAGATCAAATGCCTTTGGATTTGGCAAGGCGGCATCCCTGAATATGAAGGTAGTGATCTCCCATGCATCCTCTCCATATCCATAGGTGTACAACCTTCTTCCCTTGAACATGGGCAGTGGCAATCCCAATGACTGCGAGAGCTGAGCTAACTGCCTTGCAAAGGGCCTTGGTGACTCCATGGTGGCATACTCAGTCCTGACTTCTCCCATCTATCAAGTAAAAGAGGAAAGTGTGAGAATAGCATATGGTAAGAATTTACGAGGGTAAGGCATAAGATGAAAGACAGAGTTAATATAGGCTTTAATAAATCTATGGCTTCCTAATCCAATCCTAGGTCACGATCCTACAGTCGACACACGGGCTCTGATACCATCTTGTAACACCGCGGTTCTGAAAAGACCGTGGCTTCTATGTGACATGCCAATCCCTGGATCGGTTCATTGGCCCACAATAGAATAAGATGAATAACATAGCAAAATATCCGTATATCATAAATAACGAAGATCCAGAGTACCATTATTACAATAAAAGCTTAGCTCAAGGCTAGCTCAAATTATCCAGGTAGCAACATAAGTAAAGTAAATCCTCCATTCTTCAAATTGCCCACAAGTGAACAAGTGCCGAGTGGAGTACCGTGGCCTATATCGATTACTCAGAATCGGAATAACCTGCAACATGAAACATAGCAGCCCCGAAGGGTCAATACATAGAATGTATGGCAAGTAGAGCTAGTAATGGAGACAATAGTACTAACAACTACATGCATATTTGGCAAGTGGAGCTGTGTCTGGCTTGCATTTGCAAATATCTTTGTCCTACTTTCATAAACAGTTTTTCGATTTTCTTTGAAAAGATCCCAATTAAGTTAACCCAACAATATTAAAACAATTATGAAATTAGAATGAGCGAGAAACATGTCATGGAATCAATATCAAGCAACTCAGTTGTCCATAACCGGGGACACGGCTAATCGATTAGATTATACACCCTGCAGGGGTTAGTACACTTTACCCATGTGACTTGGCCAGCCCAGCTCGTACCATCACTCTCATTTTGGGTGATGATAGGGAGAAGTCCAAGAAGAGACTGTTCGGGAAGTAGCTCCTCAATCCCGACGCGCACCGGTCCAACCTACCAAAATTCTACATCTCTGGATACGCGGGTTCGAGTTACCACAACCTACTAAGTCCAACCAACCGCCCATTTCATTATTGGCACATGATTGTACACGTAAGCTACACAATAAAGAAGCCAATCAATTTCTCTCGAAACCTGGGTGCCTTTCCGCAATGAAACCACCAAAAATTATCAATACCATCACACGCAGGGGATTCATTGATTAAGTTGTTTTAGTTCTCACAAACCAATACTTTTAGAAACAAGTCTCAATGATGTAACCCATCCCTCGTTCAACATAGCATGGCTAAGCACATCTACCAACGGTGGTTCATCTACAAGGAAAGCCCTACCACATAATAGGACATAGCATAGCGATAGTATCATCCTACACATGCAACTACAAAATACACGACAATACATGGAAAAATAGTAGGACGATATCATGAACAAAGTAGCATCTACTTGCCTTGGTTGTAGCGGTCGGAAGAACAATCCACACACGAGCAAGTGTTGCACTCGTCACAATCTACACGATACAATTGCAATCATAAACAAACAAGCCACAAGAATATGCAACAAATATGATGCATGAAGGTATGAAAGGCAAGTGAATTGGTGCTACAGCTGCACCACATAATCCTATGCAATAATACTACTGATTGCATGCATGGAAAATAGTTTTAGCGCTAAGAAAACTATTACGCAAAAAGTAATGCTCAAAACTAGAGCTAGAACTCAAATAATTCACTACCGGTAGTATACTATTTGTAAAATCTTGGGAAAAGTTCTACCGCAAAGGCATCGCTGATTAGAAACAGTACCAATTGGAATTACTCAAAAAGGAATTATAAAACTCCCCGAGTAATTAAAACACTTCAGAAAGCCACTAGACAGTTTCTGCAGTAGTTTTTACTATAAGCCTATCTTTTTAATTCACGATGAGATTCCCCTCGTTCCACTGAATCCAGGGACATATCGTACGTGATTTTTGGAGCTACGGATCTTTTTCTACGAATTAATTACTCCAAAAAGGCCATTAACCTATTTGATTAAACTGTACTAAATCTTGCTGCAAAAGTCTGAACCAAAGGTACAGCAAGATTCTACATGACTTACTGAACCTACACATATTTTATTTGCAATTTTTGTCCCAGCGATTTAATTACTACACAATTTACAAGTTTCTACCGAAATCTGTCAACTAAAACGATTAACGAAATTACCCAGTCAACTGTGTCTGTTGACTGGTCAACATAGCTGCTGACTGGGCGCTGACTAGGCGTCTGACTAGTCAACGCCTGGATACTGACCGGTCAACGCCGATCTGGACCGCTGATCTGAGATCTAACGGTGGCTGCAGACTCACCGGAGACAAACGACGAAACGAACGGCGGCGAGTTCCGGACGGTGGCGGCGATCGGTTCGGCGGCAGCGTTTTTCTGCGCGGAAGAAGAGGATCAGCGTGCGAATCAAAGGCGGTCATCAGCGGCGAGCGGCGCTTGCGCAAGCGGCGGCGGCCAGCAGCGGCGAAGCAGCGCTGTGGCGGCGAAGCAAGCGGCAGCAAGCGGCGATGGCTGGCAGCGAGCGCTGCGAAGCGCCTTGGCGGCGCGGCAAGCGGCGAGAAGCGGTGGCGAAGGCAAGAGCGGCCGGCGAGAGGGAAGCGGCGGCGGCGGGCTGACGAGGCGGCAGGCGCTGAAAGCGCAGGCGCGAGCGGTGGCCTTTTATGTGGGGCCCCCTCGTGGGGTCCTAGTCCGATTCGGCGCGCGGTTGGAAAAGGATTCGGAAAAACGGCCCGTTTTTTTATCTTTTAATAAAACGGCCGCAACTTTTCCGTACGAGCTCCGAATCGAGCGATTCTCGCTCCTACGGTTTTGTAAAATCGAGGGGAACAATCTAGGGTCAATGGTCGAGCGAAACCACTAGGCTACAAGGGTGGCAACACTATTTCTTCTAATACCTCCCGTGAGAGCCTCGTAGAAGAATAGAAAAGGGTTTCGAAAATAGCGTTTCGCCGACTCTTTTCAATCGACGGTTTTGCATGGAAAAGTATGATGCAATGATATGAATGATATGCAGAACCAAATCTAAAATTTGGGATGTGACATGAACTTGGGTGGGGCACGGGTGAAATTGCTAGAGTTGCCGGGGTTGTTGTGATTTCCTCCGGGTCTAGGGTTTCAACGGTTGGGATAGGTCGGACGGTTCATCGGGGGTCTGTTGGTTCTTGGGGCAAATCCTAGAGATGGGTTAGGGCGATACTTTAGGGTCTGATGGGTTCCTGGCTGATGCATCATACGACGCTTGCGGTTCTCATTGGCTTGGTTGATCTTTCCTTCCATCTGGATGGCAGAGTCGACAAGGGCTTCAATATCTACAAAGGGGATATTGACTAATACCGTCTGCATCTCGTCATGTAGACCATTTAGGAATCTTTCTTTCTTCTTGGCTTCGGTGTCTATCTCGTCCGGGGCATACATAGCTAATGACAAAAATTTGTCACGGTATTCCACTGATCATCCTTCCTTGACTCTCTCTACTTCGTCTCATTCTCTTGATCAAACCTGGTGGTACATGGGTTCTGCTGAACTTGACCTTGAATTCCTCGAGGTCATCATCGGCCTCCGGTCATTCTTGTGAACACTGTTCCACCATGCCCTGGCATCTCCGGCTAGATAATGGGTGGCGAACAGTACTTTCTCGTTGGCTTCCATTCCGGCGACTTTTAGGTTATTTTCCATGGTTTGTAGCCAATCATCGGCGTCTAGGGGCTCTTCTGACTTAGTGAAAACAGGTGGGTTGGTATTCTGGAAATTCTTGAGCTTAGATCCATGGTTGTCCTGATTTCCGTGGCCTTGGTTGTTGTGGGCTAGCTAGGCTATCTGTTGCAGAGTGGCTAGGTTGGCTTGACGTTCCGCTCTTTCAGCTTGCATGTCGAAGTCAATAGCTGCGAGATCTGCAACATCGGGTCCGGGGCTGAACCACTTCCTCCATGTGGCATCTGAAGATTGAGATAGATCATGAGAAAAGAGGGAAATTTCTAAGGTCTTGGGTCTTTGAAAAGTTTTTAAAGTTTGACTCAGATTTTCTAGCAACTTGCTTTTCATTCATTCATTCATAGCACACAGTACAACACACACCACAACAACGAAAAACAGATGGTTTTAAGAACCATTTTGGAAACTACGATACAGTGGGACCGAATACTACTCACTACGCTAGTGCTCAAGTGCTACTACTCCTCGGAGTCTGTGGCTTCATCATCTTCATCATCATCGATGAAGGCGAAATCATCCTCATCGGTGAAGAAGTCCATGGCCTGATCCTCCAGAAAATCATCGTCATTGCTGAGATAGGAGTAAGGGTCTCCACGAAGATCCTCTCCGGCATTCTCCCTTTCCTCCAACTGCATGTCTCTCTCGTGGATGGTCTCCTCCAAAGATGAGATGCGGTGGCGAAGACGGGCAATAATGCGCTCCTTCTTGTCGAGCTGACGGCGGCGAGACTTGCGATCCCTTGCTAGCATGGCGATGGTCTGGTCCTTTGTCTTGATGATGGCAGACTTGTGGCTGCAGTAGTCACGGCAGTTGTCCAACTCCTGCTGACGATCATACATCATGAAGCTAAGGTGGTCCAATTGAGTCTTCAGCTCGGGGTGGTATGGGGCTTCCAGTGGTTGTCCATTTGCATCACGCCTTGGGAAAAACTCAAAGCGAGTACCCTTGATCTGATTGATGCTCTGCCCACACAGACGGGAAAGAGCTTCCTGCATTGCTCTGGCAAGTCCATCGAGCCAGTTGTTTTCCCTCAAGGTAAACTGAATTCCCTCCGCAGTGGGAGGTTCAATTTTTCCTCGGAGACTTGCAACAATTATCCACTGCAGGTCTTCTCCTCCTTGATCATTGAGCTGAGCTCCGAAGAACTCGGGGTGCGGACGCTCCAGAAGTTCCGAAAGCTGATCCAGATCCCTCTCAAAGATAACGTCTCCTCCATTCCCAAGTTGGTAAAACTTGTTGTACTTCACGTCCATCTATAAAAATAGAGGATGAGTAGATTAGCAGGGTGATCAAGTGTGTCAAAATTTTATGTATTTTGCAAGAGTTTTTGAGGAACATGAATTTTTAGGAAAGAATTAAAGAGATAAGAATGAGAATAAGTTTTTGTAAATATTTATTTTCTTTGGTTTTGAAACTAAGTTTTTTTGGTTCAAACGTCCAGTCTAACTAGGGTCTCCTATGGCCAGGATGGCTCTGATACCAACTTGTCAACACCCGGATTTTTCAATCCTAGATGCCTGTTATGCCATACCTCGCAATCCCAGGATTACCATTTTTGCGAGACATAACAGAATTGGATACCATAGTACATCATCCATTACAAATGATACATAAGTTCTTACACAAATAGGGATCTCATGATCCAGTTCTTAATACAACTTCAAGCAGCGGAATACGTAATAATAACGATAGCGTAGGCGAAGCTCCATCTTCGGGGTCACAGGCTATGCTGACGATGGGAGATGATCCTAGTTGTCGTAACCTTCCTGAGGTCCATCTTCCAGGTATTCCTCTTCATATTCTGGCCATGGGAATAGACAGGGACAAAGCCATGAGTACTCTTTAAGTACTCGCAAACTAATACTAACAGGTAAAGGGGTTTTTGGATAATAGGACAGTAGGCTCTAGGGTTGTTTTGCAAAAGCCAGATTTATCTCTACTAGGTTCCAAAGCTAGTCACAATTTTATAACTCCTAAGTGGGAACTTGTATTTCATATCACAACTCTGTTGTGGTCAAGTCAAAGTCTCAATTCAGTTCACAAGTCATTTTGAAAAGTCTGACGAACGTGTATGGCCACTCCATGTCCATAATCATGACGCTATTCGAATAGTTTGACACTCTGCGGAGATTGTACACTTTCACCACAACATTCGATACATCCGTCAGAACAAATCCTGAATTCATCATACTCGATGTCGGATAATCAATCCTAACCTTTCAATTACACGCCCTAGTATAAGCACCTCTCCTGTGAGTTTGGCCTCCCAACCATGACCAACTGTCATCTTGGGTACTGCACAGGTGGACAATCTTCACAAGGTAGCCTCAGCTCAGACCTTGGCCGTGAGGGAACTCATACTAAGGGAGATAAGTTTCCAGTCAAGCCCTACCAATGTTCGGGTATTGTGGTTGTACGATAAAATTGGAATAGTATCGCATCCAGACAACCATCAGTTTGAAAAAGGGCTAAGGCTCATGCCTCAACATTTTTATCACCAGAATCATCAAGTGTTTGGAAACACATGTCCAAAACATTTCAATAGAATGATCCATCATTCCAAGGTTTTTCATAACCATTTTCACCAAGTATTCCCATCTAAAGTTGATCAAGTTTTATGCTTAGCACTATCATCTACAGGTGGGGGTAGTACTGATGAGGGGTGGTAAACTAGTGGAGTTTCAACTAAGTCCATCCTTATATCTTAGGCTGATATCAAGGTTTCTAACTTAGGCCAAATTTTATGCTCTTTATGCAACCTTCAGAATCTTTCTAGTATCTACAAGTCACTTAAGTCAACTCTAGGTTGAAGCTTTGATAAAGAAATAAAGTAAGAAGCTTGCGAATAAAACTAGGATTGGTTTATCAAATGGGTATGATCTCATATGCTTAAGGCATATAGTAGGCATAGTAACAAGTAGGGGTTTGTTGCATCAGTAGGGTATCTTGCAAGGGTTAGCTTGCATCAATGTCAATATAAGCTTGCTAAATTGCAAGTGTTAGCTTGCACATTCACTAGTAGTATTAGGCTTGCTAAAGTAGAGTGTCTTGCAAGTTTTAGCTTGCATTGGTATAGTATCAGCTTGCACATTCACTAGTAGTATTAGGCTTGCTAAAGTAGAGTGTCTTGCAAGTTTTAGCTTGCCTTGTGCAGAGCAGTGGTTGAAGTTCTCCTCGGCTTCTTCTTCATAGAATCCTCCTTCCTCCTCGTATCCTTGGTCGGTACTAGCGTCTATGAATAAATACGAGGTACACAATCACCAAACAATGCTTAACTACTTGCAATCATCACACATAAGGGTCCTATATATGATCTAGCATCATCTCTAACATTACAAGGTTAAGGCTTGGTTTAATTCCTTTTATTTTTAGAAAAGTAATTTCTACTCATTGAAAAACTACTTAAGATTTACTATTCTCCAAACCAAACATGGGATCATGTTGACACATGTCATCACCACATATTGTAGTCCATGGGAATGTGATTTAAAGTGATGTCACAATTTAACAAGGTTGTACCCTTTTATTTTAATTAATTAAAGTGGCTAGTAATGCCTATGGGGCATTCTTTTATTACTTGAACATTATTTCTGCAAGTAAACCTATATATTTTTATATATTCTGAAAGGTATGGTTAAGTGTGATTTTTGAGAGTTGGAATCAACTCAAAATCTATTGTGGTTTAAATTTGAAAAATGTTTGAATGCAGAAAAGCTTCTGCCTTGTTATTTTTACCAAGGATGATCTATAGATCCAAATGACTTGAATCCAACGGGCTTGGATTCAGCATTCATAGACCTTTCAAACAAAATTGGTTTCATTCAATTTGGTGTACTGAATCGATCTGGGTTGATTTTTGAAGTTGGGTACAGAAGTGTGTTTGAATTGAAATGGGAAAAGTTTAATTTGAATAACTGGGCTACGCGGGAAAAGTAAACGGGCCAGCCTGCTAAGAGCAGTGCTCCCGCGGGCTGCTTAAGTGGGTGTCCCCACTCGCCAGTGACACGGGGCTGGGCGAAGCGGTATGGGGCAACGTGGATCGTTCGATCTAGTTCTAATCCAGCGGCTGGGAGTCATCGTCGACGCGAGACAACGCCGGCGAGAACGAAACCTAGCGTGGCCAGTGAGGGGTGCTGGGGGCTCACCGGGGTACGGGCGAGGGTCGGCGAGGCGGCAGCGAATCGGCATTTAAGTCGCGAGGTCGCGCAGCTCTGGGTGGAGAAATGGATGGCTCCTTCTTCTCCAGGCGGCGGGCTCGGTGAAATTCGGCGGTGGTGCTCGCCTTGCTCTGAACGGTGTACGATCAGTGAGAGGGAGTGAGATGGTGTGAAGAAATCGGCAGGTGGCCTCTATTTATAGTCGGCGAGGGACCGTCAGGCGCACGATGAGCTCGTCGGGGCGATATTCTGAGCAGCTAATGGCATGGGAAAGGGTAGGGGATGGTGCGGTGTCTCCTGGCGATGCTCAACGACATGGTTTCGAGGCATGGGGCGGTGCGGTTTGGTCTGGAACGGGTGATGCTCTCCGCGGCAGAGGCGGCGTCTTCGACGGCGGGCGGTGGCTGTGCGTCACGAGGCGGCAAACGGGGATGTCTGGCGGTCTCCTGGGTCGGTGGCGATCGTGTGTGCATGCGGTGAGGGCGGCGCGCGGTCTGTGGGCGTTGGTCGAGGGTGGTGCTCTGGCGCACGCTCGGCATGGCCTCTGGCGGTCTGGGCGCGGTTCGTGCGCGTGGTCCAGGGCTTGGCAATGCTCGCGGCTGGGACAGTGAGTGGCGATGGATGGTGGGCTGCGTCCCAGACATGCTGGCTAGGCTTGCTGCTGCTCCTAGCTTGCTGTCGACTATGGGGTGGAAAGGGTGTGCTCGGCTGTTCACCATTGATGGCAATGGCAAACTCACAGTGATGCTAGTGCTTGGCTAATCTTCCTAGATGATCTACTGAGCTGGTTGTGAGCTAACTAGGGAACAAGTTAGGCAAGAATCACTGCTCACAATAGTGTTTGATGTTTGTTTGATTTGTGTCTGCAACCTGTTTGATGAAATGGACGCATGAAATCAAGTTTTGAATTTTGAAAAGATTTTTGGTGGGTTTGCTAGATTGGTGCTGGTGAGTCTGCAGATGCTTGGGTTTTGAAAGTTGAGCTTGTTTGAGTGGTTTTTGAAAAAGTGGGATCTTCCCATATGATAACGATTCAATTTTGAATTGTCATTTAAACTGTGCATTTGAAAGTTTCTGGATGATCACAAAGTGGGCCTTGATACTTTGTTATGAGTACATTCAAGGGGTGCAAAGATCCAGAAAAGTTTCTGTTAGGTTCTGAAAGTTTGAGACAGCCAAAGTAGGCATGAGAGTTAAATTGGTCAAAGTGACCATTCATTTAATATATGTGTTTTGATTTACTTGTCTTTAGGAAAAGTGTGGGAAATGTTTTAGATGATGTTTATTTCACCTAAGAAACATTTTACATGCAATGAAACAAACAAACAAGGTGGTTTTAAAAGAATTCAAAATCAATGCATACACATATGCATGCATTCATAATTTTATTTAGAAAAGTTTTTGTTAACCCTAATTTTGATGATTAGATTTTGATGATCCAAGCTTAGTATTTTTGGGATGTTACACGGGCCCCTCAACACCGCCGACTTCGAGGAGGATGACTCTCCTGCTGATGATGATGCTACATCCAAGTCGCCTGCGCCAAAGAAATGAAAAAACAATATGTAATATTTGTTTCCTCTGGAATTTGTATGCGGAAAAACTATTGTTAACTTAAGGAGGAAAACAATGGTTGTTATGTCCTGCTACTCAAGAACTGGTTCCAGCATGTATATATGTTTTAAGCAAGTGCTGGCTTATCCATTACTCCGGTTTTTATGCTTGACTTTTCGTGAGTCGGAAGACTCGTTGTCGGAACTATGCGTTCAGGAAATGATGCCTAATGGCACCGTCAATAACCTAAGCACAAAATCGCCGATAATAAGTGCCAAAAGTCACTACTCCAGAATCCACATAAAAACGACAAAGAACGTGTAGACCAGAAAACTTAAGCTAACGCCCGTAGGCGGAATTTTCACAAGTGCAATCGCAAAGCTTGTGCATAAAGGTTTATACGATCCAAAAATGAACACTAGAGGTAAAAGACTCATAAATATGAGTGAACCAGAGAGCTTTATATCATTGATCATATAAGATGTACACAATAGATAATAAATGCTAAGTGTAGAAAGGACGTAGCTGTGCTATGTTCCATGGCCGATCAAGCTCCGGGTAGTCATCATCCGGGTCACGTCGCTTATGCTTATGATCCTCATTGGGTCTATCCTTCAGTTCATGATTGTCAACGAGGTAGTAAGACCCATTGAGCAGCGCCTTGCTTATGATGAACGGTCCTTCCCATGGCGGGGATAATTTGTGTGACTTCTTCTACTTAAGTCGGAGCACCAGGTCCCCCTCTTTAAATGAGCGATGCCGAATGCGGCGACTATGGTAGCTGTGTAGCTTCTGCTGGTAGATGGCGGATCTTTGGCATGCCAATACACGCTCCTCCTCGAGAAGGTCCACATCTAGGCGTCTGGATTCTTCAGCATCATCTTCGTCGTAGGCGGCAACTCTTGGTGAATCGTGAAGGATGTCGGAAGGAAGGATGGCTTCTTCTCCATATACCATGAAGTAAGGGGTGTAGCCGGTGGATCTGTTGGGTGTAGTTCGTAAACTCCACAGCAAAGATGGTAATTCCTCCGCCCAGGCTCCAGCTGCTCTATGCAACGGTGCTTCTAGACGTGGCTTGATTCCCTGCAGAATTAATCCATTGGCTCTCTCAACCTGACCATTGGACTGTGGATGTGCCACAGATGCAAGGTCAAGTCGGATGCCCTTCTCCCAACAATAAGCTTCCACTTATCCGAGTGAGAAGTTGTTGCCGTTGTCGGTGATAATGCTATGTTGGAGACCAAACCTCACCACTAGATCCCAGACAAACCTAAGGGCAGTTGCCCCATCGAGCTTTCTAATGGGTTTAGCTTCTATCCATTTGGTGAATTTGTCAACTACTACTACCAGATGCGTAAACCCACATGGTGCTGTCTGCAACGGACCAACCATGTCCAGCCCCCAGACTGCAAATGACCAAGTTATTGGTATTGTTCGCAATTCTTCAGCAGGAACATGTGGTTGTCGGGCATAATACTGGCATCCCATTCATGTCTCAACCATCTTGTCGGCATCCGCCTTCGCGGTTAGCAAGTAGAATCCTTGCCGGAAGGCTTTAGCTACCAACGATCGAGGAGCGCCGTGATGCCTACAATCTCCGAGATGGATTTCGCCGAGGATTTCAATACCTTCTTGCTAGGAAACACACTTAAGGTATACACCAGTGGTGCTTCTTTTGTAGAGTTGTCCATTGATTATGGCATAGCCCTTTTCTCGACATACTATTTGCCGTCTTTCGACTTCGTCGTCGGGCAAAGTTCCGTGTAAGAGATATTCCATGAACGATTTTGTCCAAGACGGAGGGACCTTTGCCACCATGTGAACAAAAGAGTCAACTCTGTCCGGGTTGTCTATGTCTGCTCCCTTCACGGATGGTGTTCATAGATGCTCCAGGAAAACTCCATGCGGAATTCGTTTGCACCCTGATCCAAGCTTAGACAGTAGATCATCCGCCTCGTTTTGCTCCCTAGGTACATAATTAACCTCGTAGCCCAAGAAGCTCTTGGCTATCTCGTCCACTTCGCCTTGATATGACGCGATCATAGGGTTCCGCGCGTTCCAGGTGCCAGCCACCTGCTGGACAACCAAGTCGGAATCTCCACAGCAAACTATGCGCTTGATACCAATATCCTTGGCTACGCGTAGTCCGTGAATGAGTGCTTCATACTCCGCCATTGTAACATCCCAGCATTTATGACTAAACGAAGGGTAGATTTAGGATTTTGTGCATCTGCATGCATGCATCTGAAAATACGGGTAAATTTTTCGCCAAATTAAAAGACTAGAGTGATCCTAATTCTTACTCCGATGAATTAGGTTTAGTGTTATAAAAAGGGGAGTGGGATGAATTTTGACATGACCTCTATTGTTTTGTTGAGTTATGAGGGCAGAAATTTGACTTATAAACAATTATTCACAATAATACAAATACAATTATTATAAATAAAAGTATAAAGATTATTAAAATCCAACATTACAATGTTCTTTTACAATAAAAGAATAAAGGAATATTACAATGAAACAAATAAATGAATAAAGAAAATGGAAAATGAATTATAATAATTAAAACAAGTAGAAGAATTCTTTATTAAAAGAATATATATTACATTATTCTTTTACAATAAAGGAGTAATAAAATATGGATACAGTTATAATAATATAAATTATTGCATTACAATATCATTACATAATTTCTTGTTAGAAAAGAAATACTTTAACCAAATATATAAGTATTACATGGTTATTACAAAAGAATAAGAAAATTACAGTAATTCAAATCTAAACTACAATTCCTATATCTAGTCTTGATATTCATGGATAATCTTTTGATTCCTGCAAAACAAATTAAATTGAAGATAAAACAAAAACAAAAAGGATTAGGGGTTAGTATTAGTGCTCTCAGTAGTATCAGTGTGATGCACTGTTTTGTCACATCATTGAGCATATTAAAATGGGGCAAGTTTCACCAAATGAAATAGTATCTGTTCTTATTGCAAATTTTGCCTCACTACAACCTCACAGGCAGATTGTCAAGTTTCACCAATTTAGTAAAAGGTAAAATTCAAATAGCAAAACCATCAGCAAATATCAATATATTTTAACCCGATCTGATCCATAACATCACAGCAAGCAACCACACAGGTCACACACACATGCATACCTATGTGTTGTCAACACAGGAGGCACTATGAGAGAGAGAGAGATAACTACACAGCCGTAGCAGGGGAAGTGCAATTCTGAACTTTCTTCACCATAGTAAGAAACATCCAATACAACCAACATAGATCAACCACCCTAGTTTCAATCCTGTTCTCCTAGCAATCAGGTTGCTTCAATAAGCCATCCAGATTTAGGTCAGGATCAAACTATACCAGGAGGAGGAGGACAATATCAAGAAGGAGGCTAGTAGGAGATTAGGGAGGAGAAGGTCAACAAGATCAAAACCACATCATCAGGAAGAGCTACTCAAGATCAATTTAGGACACACCAAGCATCAACATATACTGCTCAACATCAGGTTGTAATTCATCTCTAAGACAACCAAAATATTTAATATCAATTGTTCTCCTATTTTCTTCCCAAGATGGATTTTGGGTAATATGAAGCTCTCAGTATAGTTTAGAAGTGCTACACTAAGTTCATCCCAGAGATGTTAAAAGCCAACAAGTATTTGTTCTTATTTTACATCTGGCCTCAGAATCACATCATAGGCAAGGGTTGGACTAAATCTTAGACAAGGATATTTTAGTAGATCATATAGTTGATCTAGACAACTGTGCATCCTCCAGAGAGGTATCACAACAACTAGATCATCTATAATGGCTACAAATCTTACATATAGGACATAGCCAATAAATCAAACCATCAACTTTATAAAATCTTAAGCAATCTAAATCATTTTCCTAAGTGAGGGTCACTAGGAATCATTCCATCCATTCAAAGATCTAAGTCTCAGCTTTATACATCATTGACCAATACCACATATTAAGATTTTACATCTAGGTCATCTAGATTAGAGGATATCATTTTTCCACACCTACTTGGCAAGACTAGCAGATCCATTAGTGGAAATTCAATATGTTCCATCCCAAAGGAGGCATCAGAGTGGCATTCCAGTATTGAATCTACACAGTACAAGAAATCATCACCACATAATCATTTTCCTAGCTTACAACAACTACAAACCATATAAATTCTTGCTGACATCTTGACAGAATAAATAGCCACTTACTTATATATAAGCTAAATTTAGATGCTTTGCAAGGAAGTCAAGCATCCTAAATGGCTGCTATATTGTTTACCACTGTGCTCAATCAAGAAGAAGGCACCACAGTGGCACACAACATAGAAACAACCACTAGATGCTGTGATAACCATTCAGTTAAAAACCTCCAACTATAATCTATCATCTTCCTAACAACCAGATTAGGAATCAAGTATATATGCATTTACATATATTAGTGACAATAAATAGAGTAGTATCAGGAAATTCTTTGTTTTCCACACAGCTTACTACCACAGGGATAACTCAGGCACAATCTTGTATAACTTGATTTATCTGCTAGTTAACAGAAGACATTTGGAATGGATTGTTGCATTATCACATAAACCCTACCATGATGTCAACAACCAAATCACCAGCCCAAATTAGTACCACTAGGGCTCTTTCTTATCCAAGCTGAAAATTTGTAACTAGCAATAGTTCAGCAACAAACCATTATATCAGACCCATGGATTAAAACCATCAGTGCCAAACCAATATAGCACATCACCTTAATGCCCATCTAACCAACATCACAATCTGATATATGTCCAGCAAACCACCACTTAAACTTAACACAAATTCCACAGCAGGATCCACAAAACAAGATTGATCTACAACACTACTAAGCCACTAGAAAACTTGATATCCATCCATCACCATGTATATACACCAGCGAAAAATAATGTGACAGAGAGGTTTGAGAGAAAGGAAGAGGGGGAGGAAGATAAACATCTGGGCGTGTACCTGGCGCCCGAGGCACAACTACCGCAGTGTGGCGAGGCAGGGCTCGCACGACCACAGCGGCGCACACACGGGGAGGACTTCACCGTGCACAAACACCATCACCACATCCACCTGTGGCACGGCGGCACAGAGATCGCCCTTGCTCTGCACTGGGCCAAGACACACCGCTGGAATCTGCAAACCAACACAACCGACACCGTCATCTACATCATATCAAAGCCACCATGAACCAGGGGGCATCGGGGTTGCGGTTGAGCACCGCCGTCCCACCGAATAGGGAGAGTAGTAATAGAAGGATTCAGTGGAGAAGGAGAAAGAGACGGAGCCACGCCGACAGAAGGAGCATCAAGGCAAATCCGAACCGATCGAAGCCGGGACAGAGACCTAGGGTTACGGGGGTAAAGGACAAGAGGAAAAGGGCAAAGAAAATAAATCAAACTGGATAGAAAGGAGTAGCAGAGGGGAGAGCGTCGAGGGCGACCAA
This sequence comes from Avena insularis, assembly GCA_023614405.1. Lineage (NCBI taxonomy): Eukaryota > Viridiplantae > Streptophyta > Magnoliopsida > Poales > Poaceae > Avena > Avena insularis. The sequence goes on along the minus strand of CM042689.1, from coordinate 120,087,110 downwards.
TGGCGGCACCCAAGGAGGCCGGGGCTGGCCATGGTTGCGCGGCGACTGCGGCAACACCGCGTCACCAGAGGGGGAAGAGGAGAGGAATGAGCTAGCGAGGTAGAGAAGGGGTCGTATGGGTCAGTTGACCGACTCGTTCTGTTGGGCTCTGTGGCTTAGTCACCCTAGGTGGACTAGGCTGGGTATTGGGCCAGATGGGTCCAAGAACTAGGCCCAATATATATAAAAACAAAAATGGATATTACTAAAATACCCTCTACACATTTTAAGCTCTAAAAAATGTAGAAAAATCCTAAAAATATATTTAATACATCCAAGTGTTTATTAAAATAATAATCACTTAAGAAAAATATAATCATATTTATTTAAGTTTAATAAAATACAAATAAATATTAACACCCTTAAACATGTAAATGAAATTTAATAAATTTAGAAAAAATTCCTAAAAATAAATAAAAATTGTTTTTAGGAATAAAAAGAAATCTCTAATCTCATAAAAATACTAACTTAAAATTTTTACAATTAAAATATAAAACAAATATTTAAAGACATTAAATAATTAAGAAATTTTATAAAAAAATAAAATAAAAACAAAGATAATACCTAAAAATAAATAAAATTCACTTTTAAGATTTCAAGCAAGTATATTTACTAGAAAAATACTAAGTATATTATTATAAAAACATTTTAAAGTTTCTAAATCATATAACTACAATTATCTATAGTATTAATACAATATACCTACTTTGTTAATTATTTAAAACTCTTTCCTAAGTAAGAAATGATCTTATTTAAAACATAATCCTTTGACTCTAAGTAGTATAAACCATAATTATAATTTAACATAAAATCTAGGTATAAACAATTAAATTTATAACATTCTTTTAAAATCCTTAACTAAATATAAGTCAAAGATTTACAAAGTTATTCTTTTGCAAATCATTAATTTATATTATAAATAAGTGGTCTCAATTAACATATAATCATATTTAGCAAACTTGGCATTCACTAAATAATTATAAAACAAATTCACTATTTTCCTTTATCTAGAAAAATCTTATAGTATAATCCATGAATATTACACATGCTAAATTTAAATCTTTAAAACAAAGTTTCCAAAACTCTAAGATTTCATCTTTAATTATGCTTATGAAAATCCCTAATAATTGATAATGCTACAAATGCTATATCTCAAGTCCAATTACATTTTTATAATTTACTTTGGTCTGAGATACCCTAAGCTAGATATATAATGACTTAAGATCATTTAAACCTTCTTACAAAACCATAGCTTCAATCCTATTAATCTTTAGAGTTGAATAACTTAACATAAATAATATTTTCTTCAAATGTTATTCTTTCTTGCCACTTCAAAAGAAACACTATACCATTTCTTTAAAGCCATGACAACTTAAAACATGAATTTTGTAATAATTACATAATATCATGGAACCATAGAATTATATTATAATTGTACTTTACTCTTCATATTTTATATGTTTATCTTTCTTATGAAGTAAACTTAAACTAAAAGCAAATCTCAAATAAATCATAACTATATCTCACTAGTAATGATTGAAGAATTACTTGGGATTTTTCATTATGCATCTCATTACTTATGCATAACAACATATTGCTTCTTTAAACATTGTCCTTACCGGGCAATGATGATATTTTTTGTAGAACACGAGGTCCAGGGTCAAGTTGAGACATTCGACTACAATACTTCGCTATATCAAGGAAAGTTCACACTTGCTCATGTCCTTTTATTATGTTCTGTAAAGTAATTGAAAACTGTGTGTCATCACCTGAATTTCAAAAAGGTCGAAAACACTATTTTCATATTTAACTTGAAGTATCGGTTACTGATCCAGGGTGATCAGCTAATCTATTAAGACTGGCAGTTGGGATACCACTTCACAGGAATATATCATCTAGGACTTAACAACCAATGTTGCCAGTGATTCTCGCGCCATATATTACGCGTTAACCATGATATTTGGAATGGGATGGAGAACTTAGCTGGATTGACTCCCTTTCGCATGCATTGGACACTGTTCTGGGCATTTGTGAGTTGTAGATCGTGGGTATAGCCGTTTTATACAGTGAAAGGTCTAGCATGGATCTGGGCTTACAAAAGACAGATTACTAGTGTTAATTGTTGTTGTGTGTATCCAACTAAGGTATAGCCGTTTTATACGGGGAAAGGTCTACCTTGAGTTTGGGCATACAAAAATTGCGGTGTATGCGGGGTCGCGGAGAAGGACAGTGATTGGCTTGGATCATCTACTGGGCCCCACACCATAGGAAGTGTGGACGGGAAAGATTCGCCCGGTTGTGCATCAAGGATTTGATCTTTCATGGGTAAAGTGACGCACCTCTGCAGAGTGTAAGAATTGTAACTTGTTACTCCCTATTTTGGGAAGGAGCTGCGAACGCTACAGGAAAGGAACTCCATGAAATTTCTGGTAAACCTGTGAAGGCTGACGGGCATAGCTTTTCAGAATAAAAGAAACCTTTGAAGAAATGTTTACGAAAACCTGCATTGCCTACAAACTATGGTCTGTGGCTGTAGATATAGTGCATCAAACACTCCCTTTTAGTGAACTTGCTGAGTACGCTCGTACTCAATGTATCTTCATAACCCTTGCTAGATTCTGAAGACATTAACGGTCAGGAAGAGGAAATACTATATCCAATTGAGGACCAAGAAGAATTCCGCTATGAAGAACCAGAAGTATCCGGAAGCGTCAAAGGGAACAATTACGAAAACATCTATGGAATGGAGACCGACGTATCTGAAGTGTAGATGTATCATATATAGTGATCTAGTCTAGTAGCATATATCTCTATCCTCTATCTATATTAAATCTCTTATAAACCTTAAAGTTTATTTTGCTTCTTTATCTTGTTCTCCGAGTTATTATAGTTTAGCCCTGAGTCATCGGGATACCTCTATGGACCTAGGAGGATCTCAAAGTCGTCATGTAATTTCTGGTTGTAATAATGATAATGTATGATGTGGACCCGCTTTGTTTCTGCTGTACCACTCTGAGGATGTAATATTTGTGGAATGGTACTTCGTGAGTGTTATGTCCACGACTATAGTATACTACAACATGCAGTGGTATGCTGGGTCACCATAGCTGGTATCAGAGCAAAAGCTTTGACCTTAGGTTGGAAACCTATTAAATGGGTAGAACTTGTATGAAGTATGTTAGCAACGGTAAAGAGTTCTCTAGAAATATGATGAGTATTAACTTGAGAATTACATTGTCATGTTTCTAGTGTGATAATTCTTTATTATGATGCAATTTGGGTAGTAATAACAAGTTAATACCTAGTAGGACCAATTATAATCTCATATCTACAGTGAGGAATGACATCTCGGTACTCAAACCGAAATGCTCAAGTGATATATAGGACTATGTAGGTGATTGGACAGATCTTTTGAGACAACTTCTATGGAATATGGAATTACAAATCTCGACTTTTTTTCATGGTTTATAGTTTTCATTACAGGAAAGTGTTAGTCAAGTATCGTATAGTGCATATCTTACCAAAAGAGTTGGGGATAAGAGAGGTAATGTCATCGGGGAAGATGAGATGTATGGCAGCGATGTATCAAATAGCAGTTCTAGAAGCAATAATTAGGCTTCGAAAACAAGAATCCAAGGAAATTGGTAGGTAGTAATCTTACTACTATACCTCGAGATTCTATAAATTCGGAACGTAAGTTGGATCATGCTGCATTCGTGCAGACTAAATATACTTGAGCTGCCAAATACATAGGTCATAGAAGGAGATTACTCAAAACCTACCATGACACAGATTAGATTCTAGTCCAGGAGTTGGATACAACCTTGAGGATTGTGTTGATCCTATTAAAGCAATAGAATGCAAAAAGGAATTAGATAGAGCAGCTAGGTATCTTAGAACAGTTTTCTCGAGAGTGGTGTAGAAAGAAAATAAGTTTGAGGAACCATAGTCTGAAACCTGTGATCCTAATAAAGGAGTAGAAACCAGTTAGATTAGCATGGAACCTATGATCCATATGGGGGTAGTATCAATCCTATTGACCTAGAAGAAGGCACTGACGGTTATTACATCTATATGTATAACTAAGTCAAGGAAAAAGCAGAGAATACATCTTACTTTGAAAGTGTATTTGAAGGTGGACATGAGAATTCCACAAAAGATCACGCATTTGCTAGTCATTTTTCAATGGCTAATCTCAATCTAAGTACTTCTAATCAACAGTTCCCACCCTCTAGATGTTTATATACTCCAGAAGGTAGTTGTCGGACTTTACGTCATCATGGACAGAATTCCAGGAAGTACTAGAAAGAGAGAGAAAAGTAAGAGGAGACAATCCACAGAAGTAAAGGGCTTAAATGATGTACATAACCAGTAATGTGCATCGTAGTGTTTGAGAGGCATGACCTAAGAAGTGAGAGCATGCTCATATGAGCAAGCAAGTCTTTGTAATATACAAGTAATGTACCAAGTGAGAGTCAAACCATAGTTGTGAGGATTGTTTGTAATAACTTATAAAAACCATGTATAATACATGGTATAGGTTTGGTTGCTATTTGGATTTGGTTCTTGATTTCCTTGTGTGACTAGCTGTAATATCCCAGCATTAGAGCTTAGAAATAAGCTGAACACAGGTGTGTGCATTGCATTCTTGCATACAAAATCTGAATAATTTCCGCGCTTTTAAATAAAAACTTGTCAAAGTGATTGAAGCTTCTCTTAACTTGATGGAATTGAAGTAGATCATCAAGTTTACTGCGATAAGTTTCAATATGACCTTTGCTAAAACCTTATTTTGGGTAAACATGATTTGATCGAAGGGTAGATCAAATGGAATAAAACTAAACCCTAATACATTACTTGGTGATTTATATTTGATCCTTAGGTGATCATATCATAGTATTCATTATAATCACTCGTGAGTACCAAGTTAAGGATATAGCACAAATAATAAGAATGTAACAACTATATCTTAATCTCATCTACTTATGCCATGAGTATCATGGAAATACCTAACTTTAACTCTCTAGTGAGATGGAGTAGGAAAGCAACCAAAGTTAAGACCATTCACCATATATCTTCCTTTCCATATCAATCCTTATCATCTCTACTGAATCCAATCCTTATATTTGTTGTTCATCAATATTGAATAATCAACTATTGATTCATCAATTCTTAACCTATCAATTCTTGATCTATCAACTCTTATCCTTATTATAGCATTCACTTAAGGCTTATAAAGAAAGAAGTCAGAAGAGGTAAATAGTCATGCTAGTTTTAGATGTTATCTATAGGATGGGAGTTATTCGGGGAAATCAAATCAATATGGTAACAAAGAAGATTACAAGGATGAAGTATTAAGATAGTTACCAGGAGTAGTCCTATTGGATCAAGTAGGTATAGTCAATGAATTATATCTCTTAATCCAATAGAGCTAAACAGAAGATAATTAGAATACAACTGTAGTGTTGTATTGAAGAAGCCTTGTTTAGTCAACTGGAAACCTAAACCATAAAGGATCAAAGGATCATAATGATCATGCCTTACTCATCAATATTGAATGCTTATACCAAGTATAAGTGACACTGGTGGATAAAACATGATTGAACCATAGTATAGGTTTATTATCCTAGATTAGTCATTACAAGTCACATTAATATAATGTGAGGTTGAAATGTTAGATATTGGAGTTAAGAAGAGACAAGATAGTATGAATAAGATGATGCTAAAATAACATTGGATTATAGGAGTAGTATTTTGCTCTTTGGAAATACTAAGCACTTGAGGTGAAGTAGGATTTGATGCATACATCTATTGAAGTGATATTAGTGATGGATGCTTAAGGGAGAATATGAGAAGATTATGAAAAGGCTTTAATGACAAGCTCATTGGATTTATAAATGGATTTAGAAGCATAAAAGGTGGATAAGAATATTCTTGTGAAGCAAAGCTCATCATTTTAACACATGATGATGGACATAGAGAAGTAATATATCTAGGAAACGAATTCCTTAATCAGAAGTCCAGAATCATGAAGTATAAAAGATAGGAATCCTTGGTAAAAATTAAACCCTAAATCTATCATCAAGATTAACATCCATCCCATTTGTTGATCTATTATCTTGTTCCACAATGCTTTATAGGAATAATTTCCTATATCAAAACACTTAAGCACATCTTTATCATTTCTAGTTATCATAATCATATGTGCTTAGGAGTTATTTTTTATCAAATCCTTTTCATGAGACATTCCAGGTAACATCATTTTGATCTCAAACATAAAGATAATATGATTAACCATTAATCTTTATTCACATCAACAAAAGAAAATAAGTATAGTAAGTACCTTAGACCCTAGGGTGAGTAAGTACAATTCAGAATTCTAAACTTATTAATAAGTTTTCTCATCAACATCTCATAAATATTCTATATATAATCATAAGACAAAATCTTTAATTCATTTCTCTAACCACTCATCCCATATGAGCATGGAATAAGTGGGGATCCAATAGTATAAACCATTCTATCCTATACTATATGATTAAATACCTATAAATAAACCCTATGGATATTTTGGAACATTTTAAAACTTAATTACTTCTCATAAAGGTGAAAATAATGTTATAGAAAAGAATATACATAAAGGAAATAAGGAAAGTATCACAATACATAATAAAAGTTCACAAATGGATTCTTAATAATTTCATTGTTGCTGCAAATGTTTAGCAAATAAAATTTCATAAAGATAAGTCAAAGTTATTGCTTAAATTGAAAGTTAAAAACAAAACAGAAAATGAAAAAGAGTAAAACCAAGAAAAAACAGAGGACACACCAAATTGGGCCCATGGCCCATCTTCTTTCCGGCTTACTTGTCGCTCACACGCGCCACACTACAACCCACCTGGCCCAGCATCAACCCGTTAGGAGCCCATACCCCTTCGTTGTCTTTTCCCCATCTTCCTCCTCGCCGACGGATCGAGCAAGCAGCTCGCTGTTGAGCTCCGCCGCGCTAGCGTGCGCCAGGATTCGAGCCGCCGCCTGCCATCGCCTACAAAACCCCCCGTCTCGCCAAGGACGAACCCTAACACATCGTTTCCTCTCCTCCCTTCTCCAGCGCGCAAACCCTAACTCCAGAGCTCTCAGACATCGTCGAGCCCTGCCGTCTCCAGCCGTCCCGAGCATCGCCGTGGCTCCTGGAAGCTTCGCCTCGCCGCGGTGAGCATCCTCGCAGGAGGAATCGACACGGGAAGCTTCCAATCGTCGACAAGGACACCGCCTTCCCGAGATCTGGCCACCGCTTCTTTCCTCGATTCCGGCGTCCCCCGTGCTCGCCTCGCCTCGGCACCACCACCGTCATGCTCCTGGTGAGCCACCGGTGCTCAAGCACCCTTCTGTTTTCTCTCTCTTCCTCTCAATCTTCCTCCCCGCAAGAGACCGACGCCGCCACCGCTTGCCGTCGTTGCACCACCGTTATCAGTAGCCATTTCAAGGCGGCGCCGCCACTATACTGCACCCCGCAACGCCCTCTTTCCGATAAGCCAAAGCACAGCCCCGCGCATGCAGCCGATGCATGAATCCGACCTTGATCTGAGGATGATCTTGGAGTGATGTCAGCGTGACGTCACGCTGATGTCATATTCCTATTTTATTTATTTTAGAATTTGTAATAATTTTTCTGTAATAAATAAAAGCATAGAAATGACATGGCATATGTCCCACCAGTCAGTGACTGGGGGTAGGTTAGGCTCTGGTGAGAAAAACCCTTCAGTCTATGCTGACATCAACATTACCTAATAAACACATCTAGTTATTTAATTAAGAAATTCATAAAATGATTAAATCTTGTAAAATTGATATCTTTTGTTTTATAAATCAGAAAAATACATATAATATATGAAAATGTTTAGAAAAATAAAATCTATAACTTAAAAACTGTTATTAAATATTATTATGATGATTATTTAAATAAATAATATTTAATAAATACTTTACAAAGTTTTAATACTTTGATAATTAATATTTTAATAATGGTAAATGTTAAAAATATAAATAAAATACTAAAAATCTTAGAAAAATAAGAATTAGAGTTTAAAACTATAATCATACCTTATTATTTCTCTTAATTAAATATTTATTATTTATTAAGTATTTATGAAGTAATAAACCTTATTAAAATCATATCTTATTATTTATAAATCACAAAAATAAATGTAATATACCAAAATGATCACAAAAATAATACCTACATGTTAAAAATATGATATTCCACTTTTGAGTTAAATAAAAAGTTAAACACTTTTATAACTTGAATTTAAACCTATCTCCTTAATTAATAATTCCTATTAAGGTAAATAAAACTTGTAAATAGCTCTAAAAATTAATCAATGGAGTCTAATAAATAGTATTAATCGTAAATATTGATAGTGTGTATTCAAAATGAATTAACCACTTTGAATACAGTTTTATTAAATTAATTCTCAACCATTAATGTATATTATTTTATAAAAGGATCCTTATCCAATCTAAAAAAACTCCAAGAATAATTGTAATGAGATAACACCCATTCTTTTACTTCAACTACAAGTTATAAACAAACCAAAACACTATATCGAATCCATAAGTAGTTAAGTAATATTATTTCTTTGTTTACAAACTAAAACCACTCATCCATAAAAAGGAAAATGATTCTATCCCACTAAACAATTAGGAAACCACTATTCAAAAGAAATAATGCCATTCTTAAGTAACTCTAAGGAAACAATACAAAGTGAACAAGATACAAGTATCATAAGTAATACACCCTAAGTCTATCTACATTCTTAAAGTCACTTATTGTTACCAAGCTTTGAGTATAATACTAAAGACTTTACTATATGCTTTATAGTTAACTTTGGTCTGTTGTAATTAAGTTATAAAGCATCTTAATACCAAACCAACTCAGTTAAAAACCAAGATAGATAAGTCTTAAATACTACTAATATCATGAATTCCAGTAAAGGCAATTCTTTCTGACTTAAAGATTATAACTAGAAAGAACACCTCATAAGGTTAACTTAAAAGCTTAAATGCTTCTGCTTAGTTGAGTAAGATTTTCTTCAAAAGTTATTCATTTTGCCACTTCAATTAACATATGACAATTAATAGTAAACACCTTACCTTATACTTTACTTGTATCATAAGATTGTTATTACTTAAATTCCTTATAAGTGAAATTACTTGTAAAGTAAAACTTGAAGATAAACAATTCAGATGTAAGCAACCTTGAGTAGCATTCCATACTATGTATTTTATTGTTGTATAAATACATGTTGTATTACACACACTCACAAGCCTTAACAAGAAGCACATGTATGAAATTTAATCTAAAAGGGGAACACATCCCAAGGAAATCCTTTCCAATATCCAAATCCTAGAACAACATTATTCTCGGGATTCGCATTTATCAACTTGCATTACATTACTTATGCATAAAAGCATCTTGCTTCTTTAAACATTAGTCCTTACAAGACCAATGATGCAGATTTCCGCTATTGGATCTTTTATTGTCTTGAAGACCGTGAGTGCATAATCTTGCAATCACAAAAGGCAAGTTCACACTTGCTCATGTCCTTTGATTATTTTCTGTAAAGTATTTTACAAATCCAGTGTTGTCATCACCTGCATTTGAAAAAGGTCAGAAAACACTATTTTCATAATAATATGATTATAGGTTATTTACCATGAGGTAATAACCTACTATAAGAGTTCCAGTGGTAAAGGAACATATTATCTAGGACTTAACAACCAATGTCGCCAGTGATTCTTGCGCCGTATATTACGCGTTGACCATGAGATTTGGAATGGGACGAAGAAGTCAGCTGTATCTTTTCCCTCTCGCATGGAGCTGGATGTGCGGGTCGTGGCTGTTATCACTCGTAGCGTGCATATTATTTATGGTAATTCGTAGAGGATATGCAGCATATGGGTGGGAGCCCTCAACATCCCACGATAGTTCTGGCATCTGAACGGTCTGTACTGCCATTACCGTAATTCAATAGGTGGGCTGGCTTACACCAAGGAGACATGTGGGGTCGCGGAGAAGGCAGTGATTGGCTTGGGTCTTAGTCTGGGCCTCACACCAAGGAAGTGTGAACGGGTTTGCGGCCCGGATGTGCAACAAAGCTAAGATCTCTCATGGGTAAAGTGACGCACCTCTGCAGAGTGTAAGAACTGTAACTTGTTACTCCCTGTTCCGGGAAGGAGCTGCGAACGCGGCGGGAAAGGAACCCCATGAAGGTTCTGGTAAACCCGTAAAGGCTGACGGACATAGCTTTTCAGAATAAAAGCAACCTTTGAAGAAATGTTTACGAAAACTTGCATGGCCTACGACCTATGGTCTGTGGCTGTAGTTATAGTGCATCAAACACTCCTTTTCTAGTGGAATTGATGAGTACGCTCGTACTCAAAGTATCTTCTTAACCCTTTCTAGGCTCTAAAGCCAGTATAGACGATGTCTACATCAAGTTATGCTCCAGGAATCATCATTACAAGCTAAAACTCTTCAATGAAGTCAAGGAAGTCAGCATATACATCAAATCAAGTGAATACGAAGTTCCTGATTAGATAATAATAGAATTCCTAACCATATAACCTACTTCTCTAGAGTATTGCAATAGCAGCAATGCAAGCCTAGTAGTTTAGCTACTAGTTTTATAAGTATGGTAGCTATGAGTTATTTATTTCCGATTCTTCTTTGTAAGAAGTTTCTTTCTCTCTCTTTATCCTAGAGTGTTCTCTGGATCTTGTGTAAAGAGTTGAGTTGTAACTTATAGTCATGTCTTGGACCTTCTATGTTTCTGTTGTACTACTCTGAGGGATGTAATGCTAGTGAACGGTGTTTCATTGGTGTTATGTCAACGACTATAGTGTACTACATCATGCAGTGGTATGCTGGGTCACCGCACTAGCACTATGCATAGAGTTGAGCTCAGAAAACATATGCATGATGTAAGTATGAGTATTCACTTTATGTAATAAGACTAGAGGGGGTATGGATACGGGAGTAGAAGATGGGTTTGAAGGACAACGTGTGGAACAAGAAGCTAAACAGAGGGAAAGTAATATGGATGTAATTGCAACTGGACCATCAACTCGTCCGTTGACAGAGGAGAATTTCATGCAATACATGCAAATGATGCAAGAGTACCAGAATAAGTTCATGCAGGAAATACTCAAACGAATCGGACCCGGAGAGGAAAACAAAGATATCAAAGTAAGACTTTCGGATTTCCAAAATGCCAAACCAATTCCTTTTGCATCTGCATCAGAACCTATGGATGCAGAGGATTGGCTGATGGATACAGAAAGAAAACTTAAAACAATAGGATGCAATGATGAGGAGAAGTTACAATATGCAACATTTCTTCTATCCGGATCTGCCGCAAATTGGTGGGAGAATCAATTAGCTACGCACACACCAGAAGAGATATTCACCTGGGAAGAATTCAAGCAGAATTTTCATGAGTATCATGTTCCAGAAAGCATTATGGAATTTAATAGGAGAGAATTCATGGACTTACGGCAAAACGATGAAACCGTGATGAAATATATTAGCAAGTTTAGTCAATTATCTCGTTATGCAGTTGATGAGGTAAATACGGAGGATAAGCGCAAGAAAAGGTTCTTGGAAGGACTAAATCCTTATATGAAGATGAAAATACGAGGGGCTGTAACAAGACTTTTCCAAGAGATGGTTGATGTAGCAATTACTTTCGAGGATGATTACAAGATGTTATTGGAAGAGAGGAAGAAATTAGCCAAGAAGAGAGCTAAAAGGGAACCGAAGAAGCTTCAATTTACTAAGTCAACATCAAACTTAATTTTCATACCTAGATTCATATCCACAAGTGATACATCAAAGTATGAGGCACCAAAAGGAAAGAAACAAATCATATGCGGTAAGTGTGGAGCATTAGGTCATATAAGGAGGGATTGTTGGAAGACCGGGAAGGTGTGCTATAGGTGTTGTCTGGAAGGACATAGGAGATCTGAATGTCCCAACAAGATGGTTACTCGAGGAGTACAATCACCATCAAGAGGTGGAAACTTCGTATGGAACCACGTTGACGAGGCTACGACAGGTATGTTTAGTATCAGTAGTCCTTCGTCAATAAAGTTGTTCAGGGTTAAAAGTAATCTCATGAAGCTCCAGGAGGATGTATAAATTAGCATTAGGCATTAACAATAACTGAATCAAGGTTGAGAGTAAACTCAAGGAGTGCTGAGTTTATTGAAAACATTACTTTGGAAAGACAAGAAACTATGAGGAAAGAAGAAAACTCAGGACGAGACTATCGGAAACCTTCTTGAACAAGAAACCACAAACTTCAGGACGAAGTTTAATTTATGGGGGGAAGTCTGTAACATCCCAGCATTTAGGACTAAACGAAGGGTAGATTTAGGATTTTGTGCATCTGCATGCATGCATCTGAAAATCCGGGTAAATTTTTCGCCAAATTAAAAGACTAGAGTGATCAGAATTCTTACTCCGATGAATTAGGTTTAGTGTTATAAAAAGGGGAGTGGGATGAATTTTGACATGACCTCTATTGTTTTGTTGAGTTATGAGGGGAGAAATTTGACTTATAAACAATTATTCACAATAATACAAATACAAGTATTATAAGTAAAAGTATAAATATTATTAAAATCCAACATTACAATGTTCTTTTACAATAAAAGAATAAAGGAATATTACAATGAAACAAATAAGTGAATAAAGAAAATGGAAAATGAATTACAATAATTAAAACAAGTAGAAGAATTCTTTATTAAAAGAATATGTATTACATTATTCTTTTACAATAAAGGAGTAATAAAAGATGGATACAATTATAATAATATAAATTATTGCATTACAATATAATTACATAATTTCTTGTTAGAAAAGAAATACTTTAATCAAATATATAAGTATTACATGGTTATTACAAAAGAATAAGAAAATTACAGTAATTCAAATCTAAACTACAATTCCTATATCTAGTCTTGATAATCTTTTGATTCCTGCAAAACAAATTAAATTGAAGATAAAACAAAAACAAAAAAAGGATTATGGGTTAGTATTAGTGCTCTCAGTAGTATCAGTGTGATGCATTGTTTTGTCACATCATTGAGCATATTAAAATGGGGCAAGTTTCACCAAATGAAATAGTATCTGTTCTTATTGCAAATTTTTCCTCAGTACAACCTCACAGGTAGATGGGAAAGTTTCACCAATTTAGTAAAAGGTAAAAGTCAAATAGAAAAACCATCAGCAAATAGCAAGATATTTTAACCTGATCTGATCCATAACATCACAACAAGCAACCACACAGCTCACACACACATGCGTACCTATGTGCTGTCAACACAGGAGGCACTATGAGAGAGAGATAAGTACACAGCCGTAGCAGGGGAAGTGCAATTCTGAACTTTCTTCACCATAGTAAGAAACAACCAATACAACCAACACAGATCAACCACCCTAGTTTCAATCCTGTTCTCCTAGCAATCTGGTTGCTTCAATAAGCCATCCAGATGTAGGTCAGGATCAAACTATATCAGGAGGAGAAGGACAATATCAAGAAGGAGGCTAGTAGCAGATCAGGGAGGAGAAGGTTAACAAGATCAAAACCACAACATCAGGAAGAGCTACTCAAGATCAATTTAAGACACACCAAGCATCAGCATATACTGCACAACATCAGGATTCTATTCATCTCTAAGACAACCAAAATATTTAATATCAATTGTTCTCCTATTTTCTTCCCAATATGGATTTTGGGTAATAGGAAGCTCTCAGTATAGTGTAGAAGTGCTACACTAAGTGCATCCCAGAGCTGTTAAAAGCCAACAAGTATTTGTTCTTATTTTACATCTGGCCTTAGAACCACATCATAGGCAAGGGTTGGACTAAATCTTAGTCAAGGATATTTTAGCAGATCATATAGTTGATCTAGACAACTATGCATCCTCCAGAGAGGTACCACAACATCTAGATCATCTATAAAGGCTACAAATCTTACATATAGGACATAGCCAATAAATCAAAGCATCAACTTTATAAAACCTTAAGCAATCTAAATCATTTTCCTAAGTGAGGGTCACCAGGAATCATTCCATCCATTCAAAGATCTAAGTCTCAGCTTTATACATCATTGACCAAGATCACATATTAAGATTTTACATCTAGATTAGAGGATATCATTTTTCCACACCTACTTGGCAAGACTAGCAGATCCATTAGTGGAAACTCGCTGTGTTCCATCCCAAAGGAGGCATCACAGTGGCATTCCACTATTGAATCTACACAGTACAAGAAATCATCACCACATAATCATTTTCCTAGCTTACAACAGCTAGAAACCATATAAATTCTTACTGACATCTTGACAGAATAAATAGCCACTTACTTATATATAAGCTAAATTTAGATGCTTTGCAAGGCAGTCAAGCATCCTAAAGGGCTGCTATATTGTTTACCACTATGCTCAATCAAGAAGAAGCCACCACAGTGGCACACAACATAGAAACAACCACTAGATGCTTTGATAATCATTCAGTTAAAAACCTCCAACTATAATCTATCATCTTCCTAACAACCAGATTATGAATCAAGTATATATGCATTTACATATAGTAGTGACAATAAACAAAGTAGTATCAGTCAATTCTTTGTTTTCCACACAACTTACTACCACAGGGATAACTCAGGCACAATCTTGTATAACTTGATTTATTTGCTAGTTAACAGAAAACATTTGGAAATGATTGTTGCATTATCACATAAACCCTGCCATGATGTCAACAACAAAATCACTAGCCCAAATCAGTACCACTAGGGCACTTTCTTATCCAATTTTAAAATTTGTAACTAGCAATAGTTCAGCAACAAACCATTATATCAGACCCATGGATTTAAACCATCAGTGCCAAACCAATATAGCACATCACCTTAATGCCCATCTAACCAACATCACAATCTGATATATGTCTAGCAAACCACCACTTAAACTTACCACAAATTCCAAAGCAAGATCCACAAAACAAGATTGATCTACAACACTACTAAGCCACTAGAAAACTTGATATCCATCCATCACCATGTATATACACCAGTGCGAAATAATGTGACAGAGAGGTTTGAGAGAAAGGAAGAGGGGGAGGAAGATAAACATCTGGGCGTGTACCTAGCGCCCGGGGCACAACCACCGCAGTGTGGCGAGGCAGGGCTCGCACGACCACAACGGCACACACACGGGGACCATCACCACATCCACCTGCGGCACAACGGCATAGAGATCGCCCTTGCTCTGCACTGCGCCAAGCCACACCGCTGGAATCTGCAAACCAACACAACCGACACCGTCATCTACATCATATCAAAGCCACCATGAACCAGGGGGCATCGGGGTTGCGATTGAGCACCGCCGTCCCATTGAATAGGGAGAGGAGTAATATAAGGATTCAGTGGAGAAGGAGAAAGGGGCGGAGCCACACCGATAGAAGGAGCATCAAGGCAAATCCGCAGCGACTATCATGGTATTGCCGATGAGTATGCCATGGAGGGGTCCTCACAATGCGTGTTTAGAGACGTGGGGGAAGGCAGACGGTTGACGGATACGAGGTAACACAGCTTACCCAGGTTCAGATCCCACGACGGTGGCGGAATCCTACTCCTGCTATAAATCACTATAAGGGCAATACGCCGAGTTACAGAGATAGGTTCGCTATGCGAGGTGTGAGTTAATTGGTGCCCTAAAGGCTCCCATAGGCCCAACTTATATAGTTGCTAGGTCCTAGGGTTATAGGGAAAAGTCCTAGCCGGACAGGTTACAGAGTCCTACACCGTCTATTACTAGTCTTGCGTGTCTTGTACTCCAACGCTTCGGGTACGCTGGTGACTCCACCATAGCCTTCCTTTATCCAGCATGGGCCTCCCTTCTGTATCCATCTAACTGGGCCGCCCAGCAGGCCATGGGCCATGCTACCAACTGTGGTCCACCCAGGTTATCCGGATAAGAGACATGCTATGATGATACCCATATAGCATATCCCCAACAGTAGCCCCCGGAGAACTCCGAGATCTTGCGCCGTCTTGCCTCTTCATGTTGAATGCTCCGTCTCGATGGATGTCGGCAAATCGCCAAGCAATATCTTGTAGTCCTCCCAAAGAACCCTGCAAGGTTTTCTCCGTCTTCAACTTGTAAGTCGGAGAATTGCTGAATCTTCCATCGTACTCTTCCATAGCCGGACTGGATCCGTCCATGCCGGAATCTTCTGATGTGATGGTTCATCTGCCTAGGTCAGCTAGGGCGACGTGGATGTAGGTCAGCAATGCCTCATAACTCACACATGCAGAGAATGCAATAAATGTACACTTTTCCCGCGTGAGCGATAAGAACCATTGGCGGCGACGGTTGGTACGTGGCAAAATTTCCGCGCATGCCTCCGCACATGGCATCTACGTGGCAACCGTCCGATCAAGCTGCACGAATCTTGTTGCTGGGTATCATAAATAGTAACTGCAGTGGCAAATTTACTTTTTCACCTCATTCTCCCTTGCATCTTCTTCTTCCTCAGGCAAGCGTCTCCTCGAGCTCTCCGCGCCTCGCACGAAAAACCCTAACTCCCAATCTCGCCAGTCACTTCCAAACACACCCAATGGCTAGCAGCAGCTCCTCCCCTTCGATGGCGGCGTCAGGCGAAGCCGCGGCAAAGCCGACGAGCTCCGTCGTCATGCCCCCAGAGGGCTTGGTCATCCCCATATCCACGGTGGTCGAGGCCACCGGCGGCGACCATAATCCAGTGGCACTGGAGCTGCTGGAGGAGGAAAACGACTCCCACAAAGGCGACTGGCGCTGTTCGGACATCACGGACCGTGACATCAAAGAGTTGATCGTTGAGGTCTACCTCCACGCGATGGGGGGGGGGCTCGCCTGGCGAGCGGCGCCGGCCGGCGAGGTCACACCTTCTCCCCAAGCCGGAGAAAAGGTGTACCTCAAAGCACAGTTGGTACGCGGCGTCTCCCTGCCCATCTCTAATTTCTTCCTTGCCATCTTGAACCACTACCGAGTTTAGCCATAGAACCTCTCTCCCAATAGTATCCTAGCACTTAGCAATTACGCGGCGCTTTGTGAGGGTTACTTAGGGATTAAGCCTAGGCTAGACCTCTTCATCTATTTCTTCACCATCAAGCGCGAAGCCGGAGCCAGCAAGCACGAACTTAGAAATTGTGGCACCATTAGCTTTAATATCCGACCTGGCCGGCGCTTCCCCGACATCGTCGTCCACGAGTCCTGCAAGAACTGGTAGTGTACTTACTTCTACGGCCCAGATATCCCTCTGGCCGGCCGAGAAGTAACGTACCCGGACTTCATCGATGGAGCCGCCACCGAAACTTCGACATGGAGATCCCAGGATTCCCTTCTCTCCGACATCGATGCTTCCCGCGCTATAAGGCGGATAGAATGGTTCGTAGAGACGGGTTTGACCGGCTTGGACCTAGCCATGTGCTGGTTCATCAGGCGAATCCAGCCTTTGTAGCACCGCTCGAAGCTGATGCACGAGTATACCAACGATAGAAGGGATAGCCTCCGCATCTCCGTGGACAACTTCTCGAGCGACTCCGTTAAGCTTCGCCTCAAGGACATTTTCATGGTGAAGGACAAGAAGCGTGGCTTCGTCATCACCTACGACATGTTCGTAGAGAGAAAGTGCCCAAAGGTAACTGTATATCTTCCGTGTATGACATATACTCCAGTTCTTCCGTCTAACCATTACCATCTCGTCTAACACATTAACTTCTCACTTAACAGCTTAGCGATCTAGAGGAGGATAGCATGGCTGTCCAAATCTATGATCCAAAGATGAAGGAAGTCACGGTCGTGTCCGACGACGATGTTCTGTTGTCGCAAAGCGTAAGAGCTCCACCTCTGATGCAGGCGATGGAGGCAAGAAGAAGAAAGTGGAGGGTGGATCCTCCAAGAAGACTACCGCCGCCTTGGAGGCAGAGAAAAGAAAGACTAATGGGATCCCCTTTGCCAAAGCACCCCCTCTTGTGTAAGCTTCTTTCTCTCCGACATTGTCCATTATCTATCTCGTTCCTGTACTTATGGATTTTGCATGTTTTAGGAAGAAAGCCACGACCATCTTGAAGAAGACCTCCAAAACATTGAGGGCTTCTAGAACTATCAAGGACATGCTGCATCACGATGCATCTCCCGCCATCGCCCCTGTCACTCCCATCGTCAAGCCCTCATCCGCTCTGACAAGCTCTAAAGCCAAGGAAGCAGCTGGCCCTTCCGCCATGGAAGTGGACTCAGGTGCCTCTACCGAGCTTGCTATTGTCGGCGAGCAGGCGACGCAGGAGAGTGCCGCACACCAAATGGCTAAAGCTCCGTCTAAGGATGCCATCGGTAGCGGTAAGGCAGTGGTGGAAGGTGGTACTTCGGCCGAAGGCGGCGCCCCCGCACCCAAGAAAACCATTGAGTTTCCGAAGATAGTCTATCCGGTACGTACACCGGGTAGCACTGCTCTAGTTCCTGGTGCGGCGCCAACATCTCTGACGTGCGGTCTAGAGGAGCTTCTCCGGCAAGCAGAGATCTTGCAAGGAAAGAGTGTATCCTTCGGCAACCTGCTGGCTGGAGTGCTACTAACCTCAAGATCATTGCACTTGTAAGTTTTATTTGCCTTTTGCATTTCATATGAGTATCCCACTATAGCCCCCGAGGATTTAGACGGAAAACCATAGGTCTTTGCGTCTAGATGCTCTAAGAGTGACTAAGCTAGAAAACTTCTCACTGTAGCCCCCAAGCATATAGGTGGAATGAATTATTCTGACTAGATGCTTTAAGAGTAGCATACACAGTGTTTATAAATTTCAATACTATAGCCCCCAAGCTTCTAGTTGTAACTGAATTAGTTCCGACTAGATGCTTAAAGAGAAACTAAGTATACATCTGAGTTAAAAACTTTATACTGTAGCCTCCAAGCTTCTAATCAAAAACTGAATTAGTTTCGACTAGATGCTTAAAGAAAGACTAAGCATATTGCTAAGTTAAAAACTCTCGCTGTAGCCCCCGAGCGTCTAGGTGGAAATTTTCCGGCTAGATGCTCCAAGTAGACCAAACAACGTTTAACTTTTCTTTTTTACACAGAATGAGAATGCTCGGAGGGGCATGGCCAATGACAAGTACCAAAAGATGCGCGCGGACCTGGAAGCCGAAAAGGGTAAAACTGCCTTCTTTAAGGAACAAATCATCAAGAGCAAGCATCTGTTTTTCCTTTCTTTTTCATATTCCGACTTGAACTTGTGTATTCTCCGAGTACTCACTGTGTACTTTGCTTTCTCTGACTTGCAGAAACCATTGCCAAGGGTAAGGACATTGTCGAGCAATCCAAGCATATTCAGGAGCTGGATAGCGAGAACAAGATCCTTAAGCAGGAGAGGAAGGACATGTTGAAGATGCATGAAGAATCAATGAAAGCCCTGCAGGACTCCGCCACCGACGAGATGAGCCGCTTGAAGGAGGAGATCTCGATCTTAAAATATCAAAAGAAAGATGTTGATGAGCAGAATCAACGCCATCATGAAGCGTACAAGCTCCTCCAACAAGAACGGGACTCCTTGGCGGATACCCTCTGGCAAGCTGAGGCTAGCATCTTCAGTAAGTGATTCTCTGTCTTGGATTTTTGTAGTCTAGATACTCTGAATTTTTGAACTCATGTGCTCCTTTGTCGGAAATTCGCAGCTCCTATGGGTTTAACCCGGTCGCCTCTTCCGGCAAAGGAATGCATGGTTCTTGTCGACAACTTCATCAACACCGCCATCGTGCAAGCCAAAGAGATTGCCAAGCCCTTCCAGATCAATATCAAGGCATTAGACTCTGTGGCAAAGTTCTCGGAGATCCTGCACCGAGCCCCCGAGTGTATCACAAGATGGAAAGCTTCATGTGCACGGGCCGGTGCAAGGATGGCGCTGTCCATGGTCAAGGTACACTACGAGAATGCCGACAACGACACGGTAACCTCTGGCACCCCCGACGTAGATGGCGAAGGCCATGAGATAAATCATGAATCTATCTTGTCGTCACTCGCGGGTTATGACACCAGAGTTGCCGAGTTGGTCGACATTAACGTCTTCATGTCGATGAATACCATCGATGGAGGCAACCAAAGCTCCTCCGAGTCCCTCCACACTGCCGACTTTGAGGGTGACTCTCCTGCTGCCGATGATGTTGCTTCCAAGTCACCTGCACCAGAGGAATGAAAAACAATTTGTAATATTTGTTTCCTCTGTGATGTGTATGCGGAAAATAATATGTATTAACTTAAGGCGGAAAACAATGACGTATGTCCTGCTACTTAAGAACTAGTTCCAACATGTATATATTTTTAAGCAAGTGCTGGCTTATCCATTACTTTGGTTCTTATGCTTGACTTTTCGTGAGTCGGAAGACACATTGTCGGAACCATGCGCTCAGGCGATGATGCGCAATGGCACCGTCAATAACCTAAGGACAAAATCGCCGATAATAAGTGCCAAAAGTCACTACTCCAGAATCCACATAAAAACGACAAAGAACGTGTTGACCAGAAAACTTAAGCTAACGCCTATAGGCGGAATTTTCACAAGTGCAATTGCAAAGCTTGTGCATAAAGGTTAAATATGATCAAAAAATGAACACTAAAGGAGGTAAAAGACTCAGAAATATGAGTGAACCAAAGAGCTTTAATTCATTGATCATATAAGAGGTACACAATTAGATAAAAATGCTAAGTGTAGAAAGGACGTAGGTGTGCTATGTTCCATGGCTGATCAAGCTCCGGGTAGTCATCATCTGGGTCACGTCGCTTATGCTTATGATCCTCGTTAGGTCTATCCTTCAGTTCACGATTGTCAACGAGGTAGTAAGACCCATTGAGTAGCGCCTTGCTTATAATGAACAGTCCTTCCCATGGCGGGGATAATTTGTGTGACTTATTCTTCTTAAGTCGGAGCACCAAATCCCCCTCTTTAAATGAGCGATGCCGAACGCGGCGACTATGGTAGCTGAGTAGCTTCTGCTGGTAGATGGCGGATCTTTGGCATGCCAAAACACGCTCCTCCTCAAGAAGGTCCACATCTAGGCGTCTGGATTCTTCAGGGTCATCTTCGTCGTAGACGGCAACCCTTGGTGCATCGTGAAGTATGTCGGAAGGTAGGATGGCTTCTACTCCATATACCATGAATTAAGGGGTGTAGCCGGTGGATCTGTTGGGTGTAGTTCGTAAACTCCACAACATAGATGGCAATTCTTCCAACCAGGCTCCAGCTGCTCTATGTAGCGGTGCCTCAAGACGTAGCTTTATTCCCTGTAGAATTAATCCATTGGCTCGCTCAACCTGACCATTGGATTGTAGATATGCCACAGATGCAAGGTCAAGTCGGATGCCCTTCTCCCAACAATAAGCCTCCACTTCTCCGAGTGACAAGTTGCTGCCATTGTCGGTGATAATGCTATGTGGGAGACCAAATCTCACCACTAGATCCCGGACAGACCTGAGGGAAGTTGCCCCATCAAGCTTTCTAATGGGTTTAGCTTCTATCCATTTAGTGAATTTATCAACTGCTACTAGCAGATGCGTAAACCCACATGGTGCCTTCTATAACGGTCCCACCATGTCTAGCCCCCAAACTGCAAACGGCCAAGTTATTGGTATTGCTCGCAATTCTTCAACTGGAACATGTGGTTGTCGGGCATAATACTAGCATCCCATGCACGTATCAACAAGCTTGTTTGTGTCCGCCTTCGCGGTCAGCCAGTAGAATCCTTGCTGGAAAGCTTTCGCGACCAACGATCGAGGAGCGGCGTGATGCCCGCAATCTCCGAGATGGATTTCGCGTAGGATTTCAATACCTTCTAGCTAGGAAACACACTTAAGGTATACACCAGTAGTGCTCCTTTTGTAGAGCTGTCCATTGATTATGGTATTGCCCTTTGCTCGTTGTACTATTTGTCGTCTTTCGACCTCGTCTTCGGGCAATGTTCCGTGTTCAAGATATTCCATGAACGGTTTTGTCCAAGCCGGAGGGACCTTTGCCACAATGTGGACAAAAGAGTCAACTCTATCCGGGTTGTCGATGTCGGCTCCCTTCACGGATGGTGTCCGTGGATGCTCTAGGAAAACTCCTGGTGGAATTCGTTTGCGCTCTGATCCAAGATTAGACAGTAGATCAGCCGCGTCATTTTGCTCCCTAGGTACATACTTGACTTCGTAGCCAAAGAAGCACTTGGCTATCTCGTCCACTTCGTCACGATATGCCGCCATCATAGGGTTCCGCGCATTCCAGGTGCCAGCCACCTGCTGGGCAACCAAGTCGGAATCTCCACAGCAAACTATGCGCTTGATGCCAATATCCTTGGCTACGCGTAATCTATGAATGAGTGCTTCATACTCTGCCATGTTGTTCGTAGCCTCGAAGTGGATCTGTAGAACATAGTGTAGCTTGTCGCCAGTTGGTGACTGTAGCGGTACACCAGCCCCCGAGCCGTTGAGCAGCTTTGATCCATCAAAGTGCATCACGCAGTACTCTAGTTCCGACAACGAAGTAGCATATGGAATCTCCGTCCAATCTGCGAAAAAATCCGCCAAGGCTTGTGACTTGATAGTGTCGCGTCTCTTGTAGGTGATCTCGAAGGCGGCAAGTTCAATGCCCCACTTCGCGACCCTTCCCGTAGCGTCGCTGTTGTTGATAATTTTGGACAGTGGAGTCTTGCTCACCACTATGATAGGGTGCTCCTGAAAGTAATGCCTCAGCTTTCGAGAAGCAAGGAATACTCCATAAGCTATCTTCTGGTAGTGCGGGTAACGCTGCTTGGACTCTGTCAATACCTCGCTTACATAGTAAACTGGTCGTTGAACTCCGTGCTCATAGCTTGGTTCCTTCCGCCCTACCATGACGACGATGCTGATTACCCGGTTGGTTGCCGCCATGTAGATTAACATGGGGTCTCCAGGCTCGGGTGCTGCAAGGATGGGCGCTGAGGAAAGAATCTCCTTGAGCTGCTTCAATGCTGCATCTGCTTCGTCCGTCCACGTAAATTTGTCCGCCTTCTTCAGCAACTTGTATAGCGGCAGGGCCTTCTCTCCAAGTCGGCTAACGAACCGACTAATTGCTGCAACACAACCTGTTAGTTATTGAATGTCCTTTAGGCATGTCGGACGGTTTATGTTTAAGATGTCCTTGATTTTATCTGGGTTGACCTCGATTCCACGCTGGGAAACGATGAAGCCCAACAATTTGCCGGCTGGAACCCCGAAGACGCACTTCTTAGGGTTAAGCATCATGTTGTATTTCTGGAGATTATCAAAGGTTTCTTTTAAGTCGGAGATTAAGTCATTTGACTTTTTAGACATCACCGCTATATCATCCACATAGGCGTGAACGTTCCGACCAATTTTCTCGTGCAGGCAATGTTGCATTTTCCGCTGGTACGTAGCACTTGCGTTTTTCAGCCCAAAGCGCATCGCAACATAGCAAAATGTGCCGTATGGGGTAGTGAACTAAGTGGCCAATTGGTACGACTTCCCCATCTTGATCTGGTGGTATCCTGAGTATGCATCAAGAAAACACAAAAGTTCCGAGCCATCCGTCGAGTCAATGACTTGGTCAATGCGAGGCAAAGCAAATGGATCTTTGGGGCATGCCTTGTTCAAGCCGGTGTAATCAATGCACATTCTTAATTCTTTGGTTCCCTTTTTGGGGACAAGTACAGGATTGGCCACCCATTGGGTGTGAAGGACTTCTCGGATAAAACTAGCCTTAAGTAACCTAGCTATCTCTTTGCCTATGGCGTGTCCCTTCACATCTCCAAAGCGTCGTAGAGGTTGCTTCACTGGTTTGCATTTTGGATCAATGTTTAAGCTGTGCTCGGCAAGTTCCCTAGGTACACATTTCATGTTGGCAGGTTGCCAGGCAAAGATGTCCCTATTCTCATGGAGGAACTCGACGAGCGCTCTTTCCTATTTGGGATCCAGGTTCGTCCCAATGGCGGTGGTCTTGGAGGTATAGCCTATCACAAGTTCCACCGGCTTGGTCTCGATGGCGGCCTTGAATGCTGGAGCGGAGTCGGAGATTTTTTTCTTCGACGCGGGCATCTCTGAGTCATCGACCATGCTCTGGATCTCTTTGAATTCTTCGCTGTAGAGGACAGCTTCCGTGAAGGATGCTTCATTAATCTCGCAGTCCCTTGCTTTGGTAAAGCTTCCGGATACGGTGATGACACCATTTGGTCTGAGTATCTTGAGTTTGTTGTAGACGAAGCATGGCTTGGCCATGAAGGTGTGGAATATGTCGCGGCCAAATATGACGTGGTACACGCTCTTGAAGGGGACCACCTCAAAGGTCATCCGCTCTTTGTGGTAATTATTAACATCGCCAAAGGCAACCTAAAGTGTGATGCACCCAAGGGACCGAGCCTCCCGACCAGGAACTACGCCGTGGAAGATGGTGTTGGTCCGCCTTAGGTTTGCCTCCGTCAAGTTCATCTTCTGCAGTGTATCCAGGTACATGATGTTGATGCTGCTTCCACTATCCACCATACACTTGGTGAATTCAACGCCGTCAATCAAAGGTTTGATGACCATGGCGTATTGATTCTCCGTAGGGATGAGGTTTGGGTGATCCTTCATGCCCAAGTAATTGGAACCTCCGACCAACGCAGGTACTGGGGAACTGGGGGTAGAGTGGCCATCAGTAACCTTATAGAGGTCTTCTGTTGTCGGACGGTGGGGGTGCCAAGGAAAGTGTGGTAAACTGGCGCCTTCTTCACGAATGGGTTCTTGCCTTTGTCGTCGCTCTTCGCGGTGTGCTTTGGGTCAACATCCTAGTCCATGTCACTTGAATCATTCGAATCCTCCTCCTTCTTCTTCCCCTTGCCCTTGCCTTGTGGTCTGTTCTTCCGACTTTGCTTGTAGCTGGACTCTGGGTCCTCCTTGAGGTCGTTGACGAATTTGCAGTGTCGATTGGTAT
The DNA here is from genome assembly GCA_023614405.1 of Avena insularis. NCBI lineage: Eukaryota > Viridiplantae > Streptophyta > Magnoliopsida > Poales > Poaceae > Avena > Avena insularis. Next base: position 120,062,038 of record CM042689.1, on the reverse strand, counting down.
GGGTGGCCTTGCAATTGACATCGAGGTGTACGAGGCACGGCATATCGCGGTACTCTTCGTAGGTTTGGGGAACGCGGAGTGCTGCCGAGGTAGTTTCACTTCCTCGCTATTTCCCACAACCAGCCCCCCGTCCTTGGACACGTTGTCCGCCATCACCTCGTCCTGCAAAGGTCATGGAGACCATGTAGAGAGTTTGATTTTCTTTTGGAGCGGTTTTCCGCTTTGTGCTGCTATTCCTCCGAGCTTGAGTTGGAACGGCCGTTGCCGACAGGGAGCCGCGAGCATCATCGTCGGCAGCTACGAACTCACTGGGCAACTGAATCATCTGGTTCAAGTCAAGATGGTGATTGTCCTGCAAGCGCTTCAGCTTATGTCGGAGCAACGTGCCCCTTTCCAACCCATCAATGATGGCAGCCATGGCGGTCTGAGCGTGCACTCTTGCGCAGGAATTCTTCATATCCAACCAGCAGGAGAGGTAGGCGCGAGATGTCTTGTCTTTCTCTTGCACGCACCGCTGTAGATTGCCAACAGTGCAGGGACGTTTATATGTACCCTCGAAGTTCTTGGTGAACGCTTCTTGCATGTCCAACCAATTGCAGATGGATTTCTCCGGCAAGTCATCAATCCATTGACGGGTTGTGCCTGCCAACATCAATGGGAGGTACTTGACGGCACCGTTGGGGTTACCCCCGGCAATTTCTACCGCGTTGTCGTAGTCCTTCAACCATGTAGCTGGCTTAGCGGTAACTTCATAAGGCTTGATGGTCTTGTCAATCCGGAAACCTTTGGGGTAAGTTGCGGACCGTATCGCAGGTCCAAAGCAACATGGTCCCAGGTATGGTCCTTCCCGGGCCTCGTGGATCTTATCGATCCGCGAACGTGCATTGTATGGCTCCGGGTTTCTTTTCTTCTTGTCAATAGGGGATGTGCTTCGTGAACGACGCGGGCCTCCTCCGCCATGGTGACTGCTAGGTGGCGACGGAGGAGGAGGTGGCGGTGGGTTAGCTTTCTTGCTATTACGCTCCAGCGACGCCTCACGCTTGTCGCGATTTCTTGCCGGACGTGGAGGGTCATGGCGCGACCTGCTCTTGTGTCCCTGGTTGCGCTCTGTGTCATGTTAGGTCTGTTCCGTGTTGTCGCGGATGACGATGCCGCTATGCCTTGGCGGGGGCATATCCGTACGATGGTGAGCCTTGGGGTCTTCGCGATGTCGGGGGGAGCGGGGCGGTGGCGATGGGCGACGAGGTCGGGTATTTTCTCCGTGGTCGGAGGATATGGGGATAGCATCCTTCCTCTTGCGCGCATCTCTCCGTCTTCGTTCTGAGGAACCCGTCTGAGACCCGACATCAAGAGGAGATCTGTCCCTTGGCGGCTTATGCTGGATAGACTGGCAAAACGTTGGGTCAGACTCAAGCCTCTAAGAGGTGGCCTTTTCCTGTTGTTCACCGCCTTGGACACTAGTTCATAGACCTGGTCCACCGCCTCGGGTGATCTATCCTGCTCCAGAAGGGTCTTGGCGACGGCGAGGTTGAGGAGAGGAGTGGGCATCACGTGTCTGCCTTCACTGTCAATGTATGGCTTGGCCTGTGCCGGCTTCGGGGGAGCCCATCCTAGGTTTCGCCGTACACCAGGATCGTTGATGACGTGAGACGGAGCTTTCTTGGCCTTCTGCTGCTGCAACAGAGTCTTGGACTCGGCCTCCATTGCTCTAGATTTCTCTATGGATTTCTACGCATTGACCAGATCTCGATCTAGCTTAGCGCCTTTCTCTGCGATGTCCTGCGCTTCCTCCAGCAGCTGCTAGTGCTTCTCGTCAAGCTGGGTCACGTTACGAATATAAGATACGGTCAGTGGCTTGACGAGGATATTGTCGTACATCACTCTATCAGCTAGAGTAACTTGGGCAGTAGCAGACGTAGATGCTGGAGGCGGCAAGTTTGCGGTGTTGTTGTTGCTCGGACCGGTGCCGAGTTCCTGCGGCTGCTGCACTAGGTTAGGCGGAGTGGGCATGACCTTTGTGCGATCAATGTCGTAAACAATAGGTGGTCCCTTCCCTTTGTCCAGAGCTGTAGGAGGAGCTCGTCCGGGTTGATCTTCATCCATCGTCGTCCCAATGGTGACGAACACCTCTCGAGACGTGACGGTGTTGTTGGCTTGCTCGTCACGCGTGTACTCCTCCTCCATCTCCTGCATGGCAGAGTCTAGTTCCTCTGGACTGAAATCTATCTCCTCTGAATCTGCATTTAAGTCGGCGTATAGCGCGTCAATCATAGAGTCGGAGGGTGCCAGGACTTCCTCGATTATGGGGGCTGGAGGTGCAACGGAGGCGACGATGACTGGAGGTGGTGGCGCAGCTGCGGCGATGGCGGTCGGAGGCGGCGATGGCGGTCGGAGGCGGTGGTGGCGGTGGCTGAATCGGAGGGGCTCCGTCAATGAGCGCAAGCGCTGTCTGAGCTGCCGCTTCGGCCTCCGCGTAGTTGACGGTGTTCACCATGCCTTCGAAGGTAAGGCGTCCCGATGCCTACTGCCGTCTTAGAGAATGCCGGAAAAGCATGCCATGGTCCAGTCCTTCCACAAAGTGATACATGCCATCATCATTGGGGTAGTGGGCCAGATCGACTCGTATACAGAGCCACCTGGCAAGGTAATCGTGGGGGTTTTCGCCCTTTCTCTGAAAGCAACGTGCCAGATTGAAGATGGTAACCACGCCGACGAACTTGGATCTCTGCTATCCAGATGCACGGGTGAAGTCGGCGGACTTGCAACGATCTTCCACCGTTATATCCTGCACAAGGGCGGTTTGGGTGGGCCTTGAATTTTTTCGTTCTTTGCCGGCAAACTCCAAAGAGAGATCCGACATCGATCCTTCCACGAACATATCCTTCCCGTAGGCGGTCCGTGCGGGTCTTGATGCTCCACCGACTCACAGGGAACTAGTGCCCGAGTCGGTTTCGCCAATGAAGAGGTGGATGTCTCCGATAGGGACGATCGAACACCACGTAGGGTTCGTCTTCGCCGAGATCCAGAACTCGCCGGGAGGAATGATCGAAACGTTGCCGGAGAAGAGAACGCGACCGATGGCAATGGTTTCGCCAATTCCCGCAAAGATCTTGGTCCTCGCCCGCTGAAGAGCCTGAAGCGCCTCTTGCCCCACGGTGGGTGCCAACTGTCCTGGTATTGCCAACAAGTACGCCATGGAGGGGTCCTCACAGTGCGTGTTTAGAGACGTGGGGGAAGGCGGACGATTGACGGGTACGAGGTAACACAGCTTACCCAGGTTCAGATCCCACGATGGTGGCGGAATCCTACTCCTGCTATAAATCACTATAAGGGCAATACGCCGAGTTACAGAGATAGGTTCTCTGTGCGAGGTGTGAGTTAATTGGTGCCCTAAAGGCTCCCATAGGCCCGACTTATATAGTCGCCAGGTCCTAGGGTTACAGGGAAAAGTCCTAGCCGGACAGGTTACAAAGTCCTACACCGTATATTACTAGTCTTGCGTGTCTTGTACTCCAAGGCTCCGGGTACGCTGGTGATTCCACCGTAGCCTTCCTTTATCCGACATGGGCCTCCCTTCTAGATCCATCTAACTGGGCCACCCAGTAGGCCATGGGCCATGCTACTAACTGTGGGCCACCCGGGTTATCCAGATTAGAGACATGCTATGAGGATACCCATATAGCATATCCCCAACAGCGACCAAAGCTGGGACAGAGACCTAGGGTTCCGGGGGTCGAGGACGAGAGAAAAAGGGCAAATAAAATAAATCGAACTGGATAGAAAGGAGTAGCAGAGGGGAGAGCATCGAGGGCGACCAATGGCCGCAACCAAGGAGGCCCGGGCCGGCCATGGTTGCGCGGCAACGACAGCGACACCGCGTCACCAGAGGGGGAGGAGGAGAGGAACGAGCTAGCGAGGTAGAGAAGGGGTCGTATGGGTCGGTTGACCGACTCGGTCGGTTGGGCTCTGTGGCTTAGTCCAACTAGGCGGACTAGGCTGGGAATTGTGTCAGATGGGCCCAAGAACTAGGCCCAATATATATAAAAACAAAAATGGAAATTACTAAAATACCCTCTACCCATTTTAAGCTCTAGAAAATGTAGAAAAATCGTAAAAATATATTTAATACATCCAAGTGTTTATTAAAATAATAATGACTTAAGAAAAATATAATCATATTTATTTAAGTTTAATAAAATACAAATAAATATTAACACCCTTAAACATCTAAATGAAATTTAATAAATTTAGAAAAAATTCCTAAAAATAAATAAAAATAATTTTTAGGAATAAAAAGAAATCTCTAATCTCATAAAAATACTAACTTAATTTTTTTTACAATTAAAATATAAAACAAATATTTAAAGACATTAAATAATTAAGAAATTTTATAAAAAAATAATAAAAAAAATAATACCTAAAAATAAATAAAATTCACGTTTAAGATTTCAAGCAAGTATATTTACTAGAAAAATACTAAGTATATTATTATAAAAACATTTTAAATTCGCTAAATCATATAACTGCAATTATCTAAAGTATTAAAACAATATAGGTACTTTGTTAATTATTTAAAACTCTTTCCTAAGTAAGAAATGATATTATTTAAAACATAATCCTTTGACTCTAAGTAGTATAAACCATAATTATAATTTAATATAAAATCTAGGTATAAACAATTAAATTTATAACATTCTTTTAAAATCCTTAACTAACTATAAGTCAAATATTTACAAAGTTATTATTTTGAAAATCATTAATTTATATTAGAAATAAGTGGTCTCAATTTATATATAATCATATTTAGCAAACTTGTCATTCACTAAATAATTATAAAACAAATTCACTATTTTTCTTTATCTAGAAAAATCTTATAGTATAATCCATGAATATTACACATGCTAAATTTAAATCTTTAAAACAAACCTTCCAAAACTCTAAGCTTTCATCTTTAATGATGCTTATGAAAAACCCTAATAATTGATAATGCTACAAATGCTATATCTCAAGTCCAATTACATTTTTATAGTTTACTTTGGTCTGAGATACCCTAAGCTAGATATATAATGACTCAAGATCATTTAAACCTTCTTACAAAACCATAGCTTCAATCCTATTAATCTTTAGAGTTGAATAACTTAACATAAATAATATTTTATTCAAATGTTATTCATTCTTTCCACTTCAAAAGAAACACTATACCATTTCTTTAAAGCCATGACAACTTAAAACATGAATTTTTTAATAATTACATAATATCATGGAACCATAGAATTATATTATAATTGTACTTTACTCTTCATATTTTATATGTTTATCTTTCTTATGAAGTAAACTTAAACTAAAAGAAAATCTCAAGTAAATCATAAATATATCTCACTGTTAATGATTGAAGAATTACTTGGGATTTTGCATTATGCATCTCATTACTTATGCATAACATCATATTGCTTCTTTAAACATTGTCCTTACCGGGGAATGCTGATATTTTTGTAGAACCCGAGCTCCAGGGTCAAGTCGAGACATTCGACTATAATACTTCGCTATATCACGGAAATTTTACACTTGCTCATGTCCTTTGATTATGTTCTGTAAAGTAATTGCATACTATGTGTCATCACCTGAATTTCAAAAAGGTCGAAAACACTATTTTCATAATTAACTTGAAGTATCGGTTACTGATCCAGGGTGATAAGCTAATCTATTAAGACTGGTAGTTGGGATACCACTTCACAGGAATATCATCTAGGACTTAACAACCAATGTCACCAGTGATTCTCGCGTCGTATCATATATAGTGATCTAGTCCAGTAGAATAGATCTCTATCCTCTATCTATATTAAATCTCATATAAACCTTAAAGTTTAGTTTGCTTCTTTATCTTGTTCTCCGAGTTATTATAGTTTAGCCCTGAGTCATCGGGATACCTCTATGGACCTAGGAGGATCTCAAAGTCGTCATGTAATTTCTGGTTGTAATAATGATAATGTATGATGTTGACCCGCTTTGTTTCTGTTGTACCACTCCGAGGATGTAATATTTGCGGAATGGTACTCCGTGAGTGTTATGTCCACGACTATAGTATACGACAACATGCAGTGGTATGCTGGGTCACCACAGCTGGTATTAGAGCAAAAGCTTTTACCTTAGGTTGGAAACCTATTAAATGGGTAGAACTTGTAGGAAGTATGTTAGCAACGGTAAAGAGTTCTCTAGAAATATGATGAGTATTAACTTGAGAATTACATTGTCATGTTTCTAGTGCGATAATTCTTTATTATGATGCAATTTGGGTAATAATAACAAGTTAATACCTAGTAGGACCAATTATAATCTCATATCTATAGTGCGGAATGACATCTCGGTACTCAAACCGAAATGCTCAAGTGATATATAGGACTATGTAGGTGATTGGACAAATCTTTTGAGACAACTTCTATGGAATATGGAATTACAAATCTTGACTTTTCGTCAAGGTTTATAGTTTCCATTACAGGAAAGTGTTAGTCAAGTACCGTATAGTGCATATCTTACCAAAAGAGTTGGTGATAAGAGAGGTAATGTCATCGGGGAAGATGAGATGTATGGCAGCGATGTATCAAATAGCAGTTCTAGAAGCAATAATTAGGCTTCGAAAACAAGAATCCAAGGAAATTGGTAGGTAGTAATCTTACTACTATACCTCGAGATTCTATAAATTCGGAACGTAAGTTGGATCATGCTGCATTCGTGCAGACTAAATATACTTGAGCTGCCAAATACATAGGTCATAGAAGGAGATTACTCAAAACCTACCATGACACAGATTAGGTTCTAGTCCAGGAGTTGGATACAACCTTGAGGATTGTGTTGATCCTATTAAAGCAATAGAATGCAAAAAGTAATTACATAGAGGAGCTAGGTATCTTAGAACAGTTTTCTCGAGAGAGGTGTAGAAAGAAAATAAGTTTGAGGAACCATAGTCTGAAAACTGTGATCCTAATAAAGGAGTAGAAACCAGTTAGATTAGCATGGAACCTATGATCCATATGGGGGTAGTATCAATCCTATTTACCTAGAAGAAGGCACTGACGGTTATTACATCTATATGTATAACTAAGTCAAGGAAAAAGTAGAGAATAGTTCTTACTTTGAAAGTGTATTTGAAGGTGGACATGCGAATTCCACAGAAGATCACGCATTTGCTAGTCATTTTTCAATGGCTAATCTCAATCTAAGTACTTCTAATCAACAATGCACACCCTCTGTATGTTTATATACTCCAGAAGGTAGTTGTCGGACTTCACGTCATCATGGACAGAATTCTAGGAAGTACTAGAAAGAGAGAGAAAAGTAAGAAGAGACAATCCATAGAAATAAAGGGCTTAAATGATGTACATAACCAGTAATGTGCATCATAGTGTTTGAGAGGCATGACCTAAGAAGTGAGAGCATGCTCATATGAGCAAGCAAGTCTTTGTAATATACAAGTAATGTACCAAGTGAGAGTCAAACCATAATTGTGAGGATTGTTTGTAATAGCTTATAAAAACCATGTATAATACATGATATAGGTTTGGTTGCTATTTGGATTTGGTTCTTGATTTCCTTGTGTGACTAGAACTATGCATAGAGTTGAGCTTAGAAAACATATGCATGATGTAAGTATGAGTAATCGCTTTATGTAACATGACTAGAGAGGGTATGGATACGGGAGTAGAAGCTGGGTTTGAAGGATAACATGTGGAACAAGAAGCTAAGCAGAGGGAAAGCAATATGGATATAATTGCAATTGGACCATCAACTCATCCATTGACAGAGGAGAATTCCGTGCAATACATGCAAATGATGTAAGAGTACCAGAATAAGTTCATGCAGGAAATACTCAAACAAATCGGACCCGGAGAGGAAAACAAAGATATCAAAGTAAGTCTTTTTGATTTCCAAAACGCCAAACCAATTCCTTTTGCATGTGCATCAGAACCTATGGATGCAGAGGATTGGCTGATGGATACAGAAAGGAAACTTAAAATAGTAGGATCTAATGATGAGGAGAAGTTATGATATGCAACATTTCTTCTATCCGGATCTGCCGCAAATTGGTGGGAGAATCAATTAGCTATGCACACACCAGAAGAGATATTCACCTGGGAAGAATTCAAGCAGAAGTTTCGTGATTAGCATGTTTCAGAAAGCATTATGGTATTTAAGAGGAGAGAATTCATGGACTTACGGCAAAACGATGAAACCATGATGAAATATATTAGCAAGTTTAGTCAATTATCTCGTTATGCAGTTGATGAGGTAAATACGGAGGAGAAGCGCAAGAAAAGGTTCTTGGAAGGACTAAACCCTTATATGAAGATGAAAATATGACGGGCTGTAACAAGACTTTTCCAAGAGCTGGTTGATGTAGCAATTACTTTCGAGGATGATTACAAGATGTTATTGGAAGAGAGGAAGAAATTAGCCAAGAAGAGAGCTAAAAGGGAACCGAAGAAGTTTCAATTTACTAAGTCAACATCAAACTTAAGTTTCATACCTAGATTCATATCCACAAGTGATCCATCAAAGTATGAGGCACCAAAAGGAAAGAAACAAATCATATGCGGTAAGTGTGGAGAATTAGGTCATATAAGGAGGGATTGTTGGAAGACCGGAAAGGTGTGCTATAGGTGTGGTCTGGAAGGACATAGGAGATCTGAATGTCCCAACAAGATGGTTACTCGAGGAGTACAATCACCATCAAGAGGTGGAAACTTCGGATGTAACCACGTTGACGAGGCTACGACAGGTATGTTTAGTATCAGTAGTCCTTCGTCAATAAAGTTGTTTAGGGTTAAAAGTAATCTCATGAAGCTCCAGGAGGGAGTATAAATTAGCATTAGGCATTAACAATAACCGAATCAAGGTTGAGAGTAAACTCAAGGAGTGCTGAGTTTATTAAAAACATTACTTTGGAAAGACAAGAAACTGGGAGGAAAGAAGAAAACTGAGGACGAGACTATCGGAAACCTTCTTGAACAAGAAACCACAAACTTCAGGACGAAGTTTAATTTATGGGGGGAAGTCTGTAACATCCCAACATTTCATCTTTAATGATGCTTATGAAAAACCCTAATAATTGATAATGCTACAAATGCTATATCTCAAGTCCAATTACATTTTTATAGTTTACTTTGGTCTGAGATACCCTAAGCTAGATATATAATGACTCAAGATCATTTAAACCTTCTTACAAAACCATAGCTTCAATCCTATTAATCTTTAGAGTTGAGAATAACTTAACATAAATAATATTTTATTCAAATGTTATTCATTCTTTCCACTTCAAAAGAAACACTATACCATTTATTTAAAGCCATGACAACTTAAAACATGAATTTTTTAATAATTACATAATATCATGGAACCATAGAATTATATTATAATTGTACTTTACTCTTCATATTTTATATGTTTATCTTTCTTATGAAGTAAACTTAAACTAAAAGCAAATATCAAATAAATCATAAATATATCTCGCTAGTAATGATTGAAGAATTACTTGGGATTTTGCATTATGCATCTCATTACTTATGCATAACAGCATATTGCTTCTTTAAACATTGTCCTTATCAGGCAATGATGATATTTTTGTAGAACCCGAGGTCCAGGGTCAAGTCGAGAAATTCGACTACAATACTTCGCTATATCAAGGCAAGTTCACACTTGCTCATGTCCTTTGAATATGTTCTGTAAAGTAATTGCAAACTATGTGTCATCACCTGAATTTCCAAAAGGTTGAAAACACTATTTTCATAATTAACTTGACGTATCGGTTACTGATCCAGGGTGATCAGCTAATCTATTAAGACTGGCAGTTGGGATACCATTGCATAGGAATATATCATCTAGGAGTTAAAAACCAATGTCGCCAGTGATTCTCGCATCGTATATTACGCGTTAACCATGAGATTTGCAATGGGACGGAGAAGTCAGCTAGATTGGCTCCCTTTCGCATGCATTGGACACTGTTCTGGGCATTTGTGAGTTGCAGATCGTGGGTATAGCCATTTTATACGGGGAAAGGTCTACCGTGGATCTGGGCTTACAAAAGACAGATTACTAGTGTTAATGGTTGTTGTGTGTATCCAACTAAGGTATAGCCGTTTTATATGGGAAAAGGTCTACCTTGAGTTTGGGCATACAACAATTGCGGTGTATGCGGGGTCGCGGAGAAGGACAGTGATTGGCTTGGATCATCTACTAGGCCCCACACCATAGGAAGTGTGGACGGGAAAGATTCGCCCGGTTGTGCATCAAGGATTTGATCTCTCATGGGTAAAGTGACACACCTTTGTAGAGTGTAAGAACTGTAACTTCTTACTCCTTGTTCCGGGAAGGAGCTGCGAACGCTGCAGGAAAGGAACTCCATGAAAGTTCTGGTAAACCTATGAAGGCTGACGGACATAGCTTTTCAGAATAAAAGCAACCTTTGAAGAAATGTTTACGAAAACCTGCATTGCCTACGACCTATGGTCTGTGGCTGTAGATATAGTGCATCAAACACTCCTTTTAGTGAACTTGCGGAGTATGCTCGTACTCAACGTATCTTCTTAACCCTTGCTAGATTCTGAAGACATTAACGGTTAGGGAGAGGAAATAATATATCCAATTGAAGACCAAGAAGAATTCCGCTATGAAGAACCAGAACTATCTGGAAGCGTCGAAGAGAACAATTACGAAAACATCTATGGAATGGAGACCAACATATCTAAAGTGTAGATGTATCATATATAGTGATCTAATCCAGTAGCATAGATCTCTATCCTCTATCTATATTAAATCTCGTATAAACCTTAAAGTTTAGTTTGCTTCTTTATCTTGTTCTCTGAGTTATTATAGTTTAGCCCTGAGTCACTACTAGGAAATAGGTCGTTTGTGGCGCACCTGTAAACAGCATCTGTGGCGCACTAGGCGTGCGCCACGAGCCTCACGCTACGGCTATCTCCTAGCCATGGCGCACTGCCTGGTGCGCCACGGTTGTGTTGAGATAGGCGTGGCGCACTACCAGGTGCGCCACGGGTAGGGGGTGAAGTGCAGTACGGATGTGTTTTTAAAAAAACAAAAAAATGCAAAAAACACCCTCGTTTTGAATTGCAAAAGCAATCGGGTCCGTGCATCGCCGCCATCGTGTCACCTCTCCGGAGCATGGTCGTGGCCACGACCTACCACCGCAGGGAGGTGCGGGAGGCCGTGACCGCTCTAGTCCTTGCTGGCGTCGAGGTGGTAGGAAGGGAGTGGTTGGAGAAAGGGAGGTAGGAAGAGAGGAAGGTAGGAAGAGATGGTGGAAGAGAGGGAGGAAGGGAGGTCGGTGAGGAGAAGGATGCCGCCGTCGCCCGTTGTCACTGCGAGGAGGAGGATAAGGCCGCTATTGTGCTGTCGTCACTGCAAGGAGAGGAGGAGGCCGTAGTCGCACCACCGTAGAAAGGACGCGGCCATGCAAAGAGATGAGGAGGACAGAGAAAGGACGACGGAGCAAGGTGGCCAGAGAGAGGAGAAGGGGAAGGAGGAGAAGGAAAAGGAGAAGGAAGAAGGAGAAGGGAGAAGGAAGAAGGAGAAGGGAGAAGGAAAAGGGAGAAGGAGAAGGGTGAAGGAAGAAGGAGAAGGGAGAAGGAAAAGGGAGAAGGAAAAGGAAGAGGGAAAAGGGGAAAGGAAAAGGTAGGTGGGCGGGGTGGGGATTCAAATTTTGAATCCTGCCCAACTTACTCGTAGCGCACTAGGTGGTGGTGCGCTATGGGTAAGTTGCCCTTTATTTTTATTTCCTGCAGGAAAAAACGGTCTTTTGACCGTAACTTTTTACTTTTTTCGAAATTTTAAAATCTAAATAATCACTAAACGACCGGGGTGGTTGCGAGAGGATGCGAAATCTCGTTCTCGTCATTTTGGTATATTATACGATTTTTTCGATATCGTATGCAAAAGTTATGGCCATTTTACCGTGGCATGACTTTTTTTGCAGATAAAGTCGAAATTATTGTTTGTTAATTTTCCTACAAACTATACCACATTACCTACCTAAATATTAAAGGATTATATTTTTGGAAGTGTTTATCATTTTCGTTTATTTTTTATAAAACCTAAAAAGGCGATCCATGGGGGGGGTGGAGTTGGTGCAGGCCACTTAGCCGTAGGGCACTAGGGCAGAGTGCCCTAAGGCTAAGTTGACCCAGCTTCTGCAGCACACATGCCCGTAGCGCACTAGGTCAAGGTGCGCTACGGCTAAGTGTCACATCCGTAGCGCACCTTGACCTAGTGTGCTACGGGTATGTGTGTTGCGGCCACCTGTGACCTGGCCCACACATAGCTGTGGCGCACCACCCCCATGTGCGCCATGCTTATGGCAGTTAGCCGTAGGTAAATGACTTGGTCAATGACTTGGTCAATGCGAGGCAAAGCAAACGGATCTTTGGGACATGCTTTGTTCAAGCTGGTGTAATCAACGCACATTCTTAATTCTTTGGTTCCCTTTTTGGGGACAAGTACAATATTGGCCACCCATCGGGTGTGAAGGACTTCTCGGATAAAACTAGCCTTAAGTAACCTAGCTATCTCTTTGCCTATGGCGCGTCTCTTCTCGTCTCCAAAGCGTCGTAGAGGTTGTTTCACTGGTTTACATTTTGGATCAATATTGAAGATGTGCTCGGCAAGTTCCCTAGGTACACCTTTCATGTCGGCAGGTTGCCAGGCAAAGATGTCCCTGTTCTCATGAAGGAACTCGACGAGCGCGCTTTCCTATTTAGGGTCCAGGTTCGTCCCAATGGCGATGGTCTTGGAGGCATCGCCTACCACAAGTTCCACCGGCTTGGTCTCCATGGCGGCCTTGAATGCTGGGGCGGAGTCAGAAATATGTTTCTTCGACGAAGCATGGCTTGGCCATGAACGTGTGGAAGATGTCGCGGCTGAATATGACGTGGTACACGCTCTTGAAGGGGACCACCTCAAAGGTCATGCATTCTTGGTGGTAATTATTGAAATCGCCAAAAGCGACCTAAAGTGTGATGCACCCAAGGGACCGAGCTTCCCGACCAGGAACTACGCCATGGAATATGGTGCTGGTCCGCCTTAGGTTTGCCTCCATCAAGTTCATCTTGTGCAGTGTATCTAGGTACATGATGTTGATGCTTCTTCCACTATCCACCATACATTTGGTGAACTCATTGCCGTCAATCAGGGGTTTGATCATCAAGGCATATTGGTTCTCCGTAGGGATGAGGTCTGGGTGATCCTTCCTGTCCCAAGTAATTGGAATCTCCGACCAGCGCAGGTATTGGTGAACTGGGGGTAGAGTGGCCATCAATATCCTCATAGAGGTCTTCTGTTGTCGTACGGTGGGGGTGCCAAGGAAAGTGTGGAAAACTGCCGCCTTCTTCTCGAAGGGGTTTTTGCCCTTGCCATCGCTCTTGGCGGCATGCTTGGGGTCAATGTCCTCGTCCATGTCACTTGAATCATTGGACTTCTCCTCCTTATTCTTCCCCTTGCCTCGCGGTCTATTCTTCCAACTTCGCTTGTAGCCGGACTTCGGGTCCTCCTTGAGGTCATTAACGAACTTGCAATGGCGATTAGTGTGGGTGGCTTTGCCGTTGGCGTCGAGGTGTACGAGGCACGGCATATAATGGTACTCCTCGTAGGTTTGGGGAACGCGGAGCGCTGCCGAGGTGGTTTCACTGCCTCGCTACTTCCCACGACCAGCTCCCCGTCCTTGGCCACGTTGTCCGCCATCACCTCGCCCTGCAATAGTAATAGCGACCATGTCGGAGGTTTGCTTTTCTTCTGGTGCGTTCTTCCGCTTGGTGTTGTTGTTCCTCCGAGCTTGAGTTGGAACGGCCGTTGCCAGCAGGGAGCCGCGAGCATCATCGTCGGCAGCCGCAAACTCACTGACCAACTGAATCATTTGGTTGAAATCTAGATGGTGATTGTCCTACACGCGCTTCAGCTTATATCGGAGCAACGTGCCCCTTTCCAACCCATCGATGAAGGAGGCCATGGCGGTCTGAGCATGCACTCCTGCATAGGAATTCTTCATATCCAGCCAGTGAGAGAGCTGGGCGCGAGATGTCTCGTCTTTCTCTTGCATGCACCGTTGTAGATCGCCAACAGAGCAGGGACGTTTGTACGTACCCTCAAAGTTCTTGGTGAACGCTTCTTGCATGTCCAACCAACTGCAGATGGATCTTTCCGGCAAGTCATCATCCATTGGCGGGCCGTGCCCGACAACATCAATGGGAGGTACTTGACGGCGACGTTGGGGTTACCCCCGGCGATCTCCACCGTGTTGCTGTAGTCCTGCAACCATGTAGGTGGCTTGGCAGTGCCATCATAGGGCTGGATGGTCTTGTCAATCTGGAAACCTTTGGGGTAAGTTGCGGACCGTATCACAGGTCCAAAACAACGTGGTCCTAGGTATGGTTCTTCCCGGGCCTCGTGGATCTTGTCCAAACGCGAACATGCATCGTATGGATCCAGGCTTCTTTTCTTCTTCTTGCCATCAGGGGATGGGCTGCGTGAACGACGCAGGCCTCCTCCGCCATGGTGGCTGCTAGGTGGTGACAGAGGCGGAGGTGGCGGTGGGTTAGCCTTCTTGCTGTTACCCTCCTGTGACGCCTCACGCTTGTCGCGGTTGATTGTCGGACGCGGAGGATCGTGGCGCGACCTGCTCTTGTGTCCTTGGTTGCGCTCTCCGTCATGATGGGTTTGCTCCGCGGTGTCGCAGATGACGATGCCGCTCTGCCTTGGCGGAGGCATATCCGTACGACGGTAAGCCTTGGTTTCTTCGCGATGTCGGGGGGAGCGGGGCGGTGGAGATGGGCGACGAGGTTGGGTATTGCCTCCATGGTAGGAGGATATGGGGATAGCATCCTTCCTGTTGTGTGCATCCCTTCGTCTTTGTTCTGACGAACCCGTCTGTGACCCGACATCAAGAGGAGATTTGTCCCTTGGCAGCTTATGCTGGATAGATTGGCAAAACGCTGGGTCAGACTCAAGCCTCTGAGAGATGGCCTTTTCCTGCTGTTTCACCGCCTTGGCCACTAGGTCATAGACCTGGTTCACCGCTTCGGGTGATCTATCCTGCTCCAGAAGGGTCTTGGCGACGGTGAGGTTGAGGAGAGGAGTGGGCATCACCTGCCTGCCTTCACTGTCAATGTATGGCTTGGCCTGTGCCGGCTTCGAGGGAGCCCATCCTAGGTTTCGCCATACACCAGGATCGCTGATGATGCGAGCTGGAGCTTTCTTAGCCTTCTGCTGCTGCTGTAGAGGCTTAAACTCAGCCTCCATTGCTCTAGCTTTCTCTATTGACTTTTGCGCATTGGCTAGATCTCGATCTAGCTTTGCGCCTTGCTCCGCGATGGCCTGTGCTTCCTCCAGCAGCTGCTGGCGCTTCTCGTCAAGCTAGACTATATAGCGAATATGAGCCACGGTCATAGGCTCGACCAGGAGATTTTCGTACATCACTCTATCAACTGGAGTGACTTGGGCTACAGCAGACGTAGATGCCGGAGGCAGCGGGTTTGCAGTGTTGTTGTTGCTCGGACTGGTGCCGAGTTCCTGCTGCTGCTGCACTGGGTTTGGCGGAGGGGGCATGACCTTTGCGTGATCATTATCGGCAACAACAGGTGGTCCCTTCCCTTTGTCCAGCGCTGTAGGCGGAGCTCGTCTGGGTTGATCTTCTTCCATCGCCATCCCAATGGCGATGAACACCTCTCGGGACGTGATGGTGTTGTTGGCCTGCTCGTCACGTTTGTAATCCTCCTCCATATCATGCATGGCGGAGTCTAGCTCCTCCGGGCTGAAGTCTATTTCCTTCGAATCTGCGCTGATGTCGGCGTAGAGCGCGTCAAGCATGGAGTCAGAGGTGTCGGGGCTTCCTCGATGATGGGCGGTGGAGGTGCGACAACAGCAACGATGACTAGGGGTGGTGGCGCAGCTGCGGCGATGATGACCGGAGGCAGTGGCGGTGGTGGCTGAGGCGGAGGGGCGCCGTCAAGGAGCGCGAGGGCTGTCTGAGCTGCTTCCTCATCCTCCGCATAGTTGTTGATGGTGTTCACCATGCTTTCAAAAGTGAGACGTCCTGAAGCCTGCTGCCGCCTTAGCGTATGCCGGAGAAGCGTACCTTGGTCCAGCCCTTCCACAAGGTAATCGTTGGGGTAATGTGCCAGATCGGCACATATATGGAGCCATATGGCAAGGTAATCGTGGGGTTTTTCACCCTCTCTCTGAACGCAACGCGCCAGATCAAAGATGGTCACCACTCCGACGAACTTGGATCTCTGCTGTCCAGACGCACGGACGAAGCCGTCGGACTTGCAGCGATCTTCCACCATTATATCCTGCACAGGGGCAGTTTGGGTGGGCCTTGAATTTTTCCGATCTTTGCCGGCAAACTCCAAGCAGAGTTCCGACATCAATCCTTCTGCGAACGTATCCAGCCAGTAGGCGGTCCGTGCGGGTCTTGATGCTCCTCCGACTCCCAGGGAACTAGTGCCCGAGTCGATTTCGCCTTCGCCGGGATCCAGAACTCGTCGGGAGGGACGAACAAAACGTTGCCAGAGAAGAGAACACGGTCCATGGCTACGGTTTTTCGGATTCCTGCAAATATCTTGGTCCTCGCCCGCTGAAGATCCTGAAGCGCCTCTTGCCCCACGGTGGGCGCCAACTGTCATGGTATTGCCGACGAGTATGCCATGGAGGGGTCCTCATAGTGTGTGTTTAGAGACATGGGAAAGGCGTACGGTTGACGAGTACGAGGTAACACAACTTACCTAGGTTTAGATCCCACGATGGTGGCGGAATCGTACTCCTGCTATAAATCACTATAAGGGAAATACGCCGAGTTATAGGGATTGGTTCGCTATGCGAGGTGTTTGGTAATCGATACTAGGTTGTGCCCTAAAGGCTCCCATAGGCCCGACTTATATAGTCACCGGGTCCTAGGGTTACCGGCAAAAATCCTAGCCGGATAGGTTATAGAGTTCTACACTGCTTACAACTAGTCTAGCGTATCTTGCACTCCAAGGCTCCGGGTACGTTGGTGACTCTTCTGTAGCCTTCCTTTATCCGGCATGGGCATCCCTTCTAGATCGATCTAACTGGGCCTCCCAGCAGGCCATAGGCCATGCTACCAACTGTGGGCCACCCGGGTCATCCGGATAAGAGACATGCTATGAGGATACCCATATAGCATATCCCCAACAAAGTGTGTTCTTGCTAGAAAGTTATCTTCTTTTGATATAGCTTTTATCTCATCTGCTTTGAATAGGGATAGAACTTATAACCTGGGTGCCTTGATAGCTTACCTATAACATCCCAAAAATACTAAACTTGGATCATCAAACTCTAATCATCAAAATTAGGGTTAACAAAAACTTTTCTAAATAAAAATATGAAAGCATGCATGTGTGTATGCATCCAATTTTGAATTCTTTTGAATTGCCTTGTTTATGTGTTTCTTTGCTTGTAAAAGTATTATTAGGTGAAATAAACATCATCTAAACAATTCCCAAGCTTTTCCCAAAGACAAATAAATCAAAACAAACAAAATGAGTGAATGGTCATTTTGACCAATTTAACTCCCATGCCTATTTTGGCTGTCTCTAACTTTCAGAACCTAACAGACACTTGTTTGGATCTTTGCACCCCTTGATAGTACTCACAACAAAGTATCCAGGCCCACTTTGTGATCATCCAAAAAAATTCAAATGCATAGTTTAAATGATAATTCAAAATTGAATCTTTATCATATGGGAAGATCCCACTTTTTCAAAAACCACTCAAACCAGCTCAACTTTCAAAACCCAAGCATCTGCAGACTCACCAGCACAAAGCTAGCACACCCACCAATAATCTTTTCAAAATTTAAAACTTGAATTATTGCGGCCATTTCATCAAACACCTTGTTGATTCAAATCAAATAAAATCTAAACACTATTGTGAGCAGTGATTGGAGCCTAACTTGTTCCCTCTCTAGCTCACAGCAACCTCAGTAGATCATCTAGCCAACTAAACCAAGCACTAGCCCCACTGTAAGCTGGGCAATGCCATCAATGGTGAACAACCGAAGCTCACCATGTCACTCCAGTGTGGACAGCAAGCTAGGAGAAGAAACAAGCCTAGCCAACATGTCTGGGAGCAAGCCAACACCCCACCGCCACTCCCTGTCCAGCGCTCGAGCGTTGCCAACCCCTAGACCACACGCACAGACCGTGCCCAGCTCGCCAGCAACCATGCCGAGCATGCGCCAGAGCGCCACCCTCGACCGAAGCCCACAGACCGCGTGCCACCCTCGCGCCTGCATACACGATCACCACCGACCCAGGAGACCGCCAGACATCCCCGTTCGCCTCCCCATGCCTCACAGCCACCGCTCGCCGTCGAAAATGCTACCTCGGCCGCGCAGAGCATCATACGTTCCAGACCATTTGCCACCACCCCTACATGCGCATTAAAGCCGTAGAGCATCGCCAGGAGACCACCAAGCGATCACCACCGCCGACCATGCCTCTAGCATCCCGTAGCCATGTCGCCACCGTCGCCTACCCATCCCGTTCAGTCTCGTCGTCGCGACTATAAATAGAGGCCACCCCCAGCCGAATTGAGCACACCATCTCACTCCCCTCTCCTCACTGATCGTTCCACCCTGTTCCCGAAGCAAGGCGAGCAGCGCTTCACCATAATTTCACCGGAGCCCGCCGCTGCTGGAGAAGAAGGGAGCCAGCGATTGGAGCCGCCCCAGGAGAAGCTGCGGGTACCAGAAGGTTCGCCCGCCTCGCCGACCCTCGCCTGAGCCCCTGTGAGCCCCCGACGACCCCCACCTGCCGCGTTAGGGTTCAGTCTCGCCGGTGTTGCCCGACGTGGACGACGACCGTCAGCCGTTGGATTAGAACTAGATTGAACGCACCATATTTCCCCATACCGCTTCGCACCCCCTCGTCTCACTGACGCGTGGGGACAGCAACTTAACCAGCCCGCGTAAGCGCTGTGCTTAGCAGGCTGGCCCGATGTCGTTCAGCCTTGCCAGTTGTTTGAATTTGGATTTTTCCATTTTCATTCAAACACACTTCTTCACCTAGTTTCAAAAATCAACCCAGCTCGATTCAGTGAATCAAATTGAATGAAACCAATTTTGTTATAAAGGTCTTGAAATGCTGAATCCAAGCCCGTTGGATTTAAATCATTTGGATCTGTAGATCACCCTTGGTAAAAATAACAAGGCAGAAGTTTTTCTGCATTCAAACATTTTTCAAATTTAAACCATAATAGCTTTTGAATTGATTCCAACTTACAAAAATCACATTTAACCATACCTTTCAGAATATATAAAAATATATATAGGTTTACTTACAGAAATAATGACCAAGTAATAAAAGAATGCCACATAAGCATTTCTAGTCACTTTATTTAATTAAAAATAAAAGGTTAAACCTTATTAAATTGTGACACCACTTTAAATCACATTCCCATGGACTAAAATATGTGGTGATGACATGTGTCAACATGATCCCATGTTTGGTTTGGAGAATATTAAATCTTAAGTAGTTTTTCAATGAGTAGAAATTACTTTTCTAAAAATAAAAGGAATTAAACCAAGCTTTAATCTTGTAATGTTAGTGATGATGCTAGATCATCTATAGGACCCTTGTGTGTGATGATTCCAAGTAGTTAAGTATTGTTTGGTGATTGTGTACCTCGTATTTATTCATAGACGCTAGTACCGACCAAGGATACGAGGAGGAAGGAGGATACTACGAAGAAGAAGCCGAGGAGAACTTCAACCACTTCTCTGCACAAGGCAAGCTAACACTTGCAAGATACTTTACCTATGCAATCCAATACCTGCAAGCTATTAATTTAGCAAGCTTATAATGATACTGATGCAAGCCTAATACTACTAGTTGAATGTGCAAGCTAACACTTGCAATTATGAGAGTTAAAATAACCTATGCAATGCACTAAGCATGCTTGATTAGACACATTTGATGATACCCAATCCTAGTTTTACTTGCAATATTTATACTTTATTTCTTTATCAAAGCTAGTACCTAGAGCTTACTTAAGTGAATTGTAGATACTAGAAGGATATTTTTGAAGGTTGCATAAAGAGCATAAAATTTGGCCTAAGCTAGATAATCTTTATGTCATCCTAAGGCATGAGATTGAACTTAGTTAACACTCCACTAGTTTACCACCCCTCACTAGTACTTACCCCCACTTGTAGATGCTAGTGCTAAGCATAAAACTTGATCAAATTTAGATGGGAATACTTGGTGGAAAAATGGTTATGAAAACCTTGGAATGATGGATCATTCTATTCAAATGTTTTGGACATGTGTTTTCGAACACCAGATGATTTATGGTGATGAAAATGTTAAGGCATGAGCCTTAGCCCTTTATAAAACTGATGGTTGTCTGGATGCGATACCATTCCAATTTTACCGTACAACCACAATACCCGAGAATTGGGTAGGGCTTGACTGGAAATTATTTACCTTAGTATTATTTCCCTCACGGCCAAGGTCTAAGCTGAGGCTACCTTGTGAAGATTGTCCACCTGTGCAGTACCCAAGATGACAGTTGGTCATGGTTGGGAGGCCAAACTCACAGGAGAGGTGCTTATACTAGGGCGTGTAATTGAAATGTTAGGATTGATTATCCGCATACTGAGTATGGTGAATTCAGGATTTGTTCCTGAAGGATGTATCGAATGTTGTGGTGAAAGTGTACAATCTCTACAGAGTGTCAAACTATTCGAATAGTCGCGTCCGCGGTTATGGACAGTTGGAGTGGCCATACTGTTTCCCCGTCAGATGTTTTCAAAATGACTTGTGAAATGGATTGAGATTTTGACTTGACCACAATAGAGTTGTGACATGAGATACAAGTTCCCACTTAGGTGTTATAAAACCTTAACTAGCATTCATTGTTTCCAAACTTAGTAGAGGTAAATCTGGCTTTTTGCAAAAAAAAACCTAGAGCTTGTGTCCTACTACAAAACCCCCTTTTTACCTGTTAGTATTAGTTTGCGAGTACTTAAAGAGTACTCATGGATTTGTCCCTGGCTATGCCCATGGCCAGAATATGAAGAGGAGTACCTGGAAGATGGACCCCAGGAAGGTTACGACAACTAGGATCATCTCCCATCGTTAGCATTGCCTGTGACCCCCGAAGATGGAGCTTCGCCTACGCTGCCGTTATTATTACGTATTCCGCTGCTTGTGGTGTATTAAGACTGGATCATGAGGTCCTTATTTGTGTTAGACCTTATGTATGGTTGTAATGGATGATGTACTGTGATATCCAATTCTGTTATGTCTCGCAAAAATGATAATCCTGGGATTGCGATGTATGGCATAACAGGCATCTAGGATTAAAAATCTGGGTGTTGACAAGTTGGTATCAGAGCCATCCTGACCATAGGAGACCCTAGTTAGACTGGACGTTTGAATCAAAAACTTAGTTTCAAAACCAAAGAAAACAAATATTTACAAAAACTTATTCCCATTCTTATCACTTTGATTCTTTCATAAAAATTCATTTTCCTCAAAAACTCTTGCAAAATACATAAAATTTGACACACTTGATCACTCTACTAACTTACTCATCCTATATTCTTTTAGAAGGACGTGAAGTACAGCAAGTTTTACCAATTGGGAAATGGAGGAGACCTTATCTTTGAGAGGGATTTGGACCAGCTTTCGGAACTTCTGGAGCGTCCGCACCCCGAGTTCTTCGGAGCTCAGCTCAATGATCAAGGAGGAGAAGACCTGCAGTGTCTAATTGTTGCAAGTATCCGAGGAAAGATTGAACCTCCCACTGCTGAGGGAATTCAGTTTACCTTAAGAGAGAACAACTGTCTCGATGGACTTGCCAGGGCCATGCAGGAAGCTCTTGCCCGTCTGTGTGGGCAGAGTGTCAACCAGATCAAGGGTACCCGCTTTGATTTTTGCCCAAGGCGTGATGCTAATGGACAACCCCTGGAAGCCTCATACCCCCACGAGCTGAAGACTCAATTGGATCACCTTAGCTTCATGATGTACGATCGTCAGCAAGAATTGGACAACTGTCGTGACTACTGCAACCACAAGTCCGCCATCATCAAGACGAAGGATCAGACCATCGCCAAGCTAGCGAAGGATCGCAAGTCTCGCCGTCGTCAGCTTGATAAGAAGGAGCGCATCATTGCCCGTCTTCACCACTGTATCTCATCTTTGGAGGAGACCATCCACGAGAGAGAGAGATGTAGTTGGAGGAAATGGAGAATGCCGGAGAGGATCTTCGTGGAGACCCCTACTCCTATCTCAGCGATGATGATGATTTTTTGGAGGATCAGGCTATGGATTTATTCACCGATGAGGATGATTACGCCTTCATCGATGACGATGAGGATGATGAGGATGACGACTACACCGACTCCAAGGAGTAGTAGCACTTGAGCACTAGCATAGTGAGTAGTATTCGGTCCCACTGTATCATAGTTTCCAGAATGGTTCCTAAAACCATCTGTTTACCTTGTTGTGGTGTGTGTTTGTATCGTGTGCTATGAATGAATGAATGAAAAGCAAGTTGCTAGGAAAATCTGAGTCAAACTCTAAAAACTTTTCAAAGTCCCAAAACCTTAGAAATTTCCCTCTTTTCTCATGATCTATCTCAATCTTCAGATGCCACGCGGAGGAAGTGGTTCATCCCTGGACCCGATGTTGCAGATCCTGCAAATGTTGGTTTCTGACCGTGAATATGAAAGAGCGGAACGTCAAGCAAACCTAGCCACCCTGCAACATATAGCTCAGCTAGCCCACAACAATCAAGGCCACGGAAACCAGGACAACCATGGATCTAAGCTCAAGAATTTCCAAAACACCAACCCACCTGTTTTCACTAAGTCTGAAGAGCCCCTAGACGCCGATGATTGGCTGCAAACCATGGAAAATAACCTAGAAGTCGCCGGAGTGGAAGCCAACGAGAAAGTTCTGTTCGCCACCCATTATCTAGCCGGAGATTCCAGGGCATGGTGGAACAGTGTTCGCGCAATGACCGGAGGCCAGATGATGACCTGGGAGGAATTCAAAGTCAAGTTCAGCAGAACCCATGTGCCACCGGGTTTGATCAAGAGAATCAGAGATGAATTCAGGGAACTGAAGCAAGGAAGGATGACCGTAGTGGAATACCGTGAATTTTTTTTGTCATTAGCTAGGTATGCCCCGGATGAGATCGACACTGAAGCCAAGAAGAAAGAAAGATTCCTGAATGGTCTGCACGATGAGATGCAAACTGTGTTGGTCAATATTCCCTTTACGGATATTGAAGCCCTTGTCGACTCTGCCATCCAGATGGAAGGAAAGATCAACCAAGCCAATGAGAACCGCAAGCGTCGCATGATGCATCAGCCAGGAACCCATCAGACCCCAAAGTATCGCCCTAACCCATCTCCAGGATTTGCCCCAAGGACCAACAGACCCCCAATGAATCGTCCGACCTATCCCAACCATGGAAACCCTAGGCCCGGAGGAAATCACAACAACCCCAGTAATTCTAACAATTTCAATCGTGCACCACCCAAGTTCAACAACAACAATGCTGCCACCCACACCAACACTGCCCCGAGGACTGGAAGCAATGTTGTGCCTGTAGCAGCAAAAGACAAGTCGCAAGTGACTTGTTATGACTGTAGAAATAAGGGCCACTATTCCAACGAGTGCCCCAACAAGAAGAATGCCGCAGCCCCCAATACCAATGCCCCAGCTCAGCAGCAGCGTCGTGTTTAGCCAGGAAGAAGATTTGCCCCAAGGAATTCACTCAACCGCAACAGCCGTCTTTTCCTCATGCATGCTGAAGAAGCTCAGGAAGCGCCAGACGTAGTGTTGGGTATGTTTTCTGTTAATTAAGTACTTGCAAGAGTGTTGTTTGATTCTGGTGCATCGCACTCATTTGTCACCGAAGAATTTGCATGCACTAGTAAAATTCAACCAATAAAACTGAAGCATGTTATGATCATCCAAATTCCCGGTTCAACCACCAAGTCTAGGCAAATCTGCAAAGCCGTCCCTATCCGAATCCATGGCATAGATTTTTATGCTAACCTGATAGTACTCGGAACTAAAGGTTTGGAAGTAGTACTAGGAATGGATTGGATGTCCAAACATAAAGGATTGATTGACTGTGCCAAGAAAGCCATCACCATGACCAGTACAGCCGGAATATCAGTCGAGCATATATGTGAAACCTTACCTCGCCAATTCAAGTGCAACAAGAGTATAGCCCAACCTACCATTGACCAAGTCCGGATAGTCTGTGAATACCCTGATGTATTTCCAGATGTTTTGCCCGGTATGCCCCCAGATCGGGATATCGAGTTTATCATTGAACTAATCCCCGGAACAGGACCCATAGCCCAGAGACCCTATAGTATGAACCTGTCAGAACTGGCAGAACTGAAGAAGCAACTGGATTCCATGTTGGAAATTGGATTGATTCAACCAAGTGCGTCACCTTGCAGATCACCTATCTTATTTGTGGACAAGAAGGATGGAGGTAACCGTTTGTGTACGCATTATTGAAAGTTGAATGATGTCACCATCAAGAACAAGTACCCCTTGCCCAAGATAGAAGATTTGTTTGACCAGTTGACCAGTGCCAAAGTGTTTTCTAAAATTGATCTTAGAACTGGCTATCATCAACTCAAAATTCGTGCAGAGGATATTCCCAAGACTGTCTTTACCACCCGATATGGATTATACGAGTATACCGTCATGTCTTTTGGATTAACCAATGCCCCCGCTTATTTCATGAATCTCATGAATAAGTTTTATGGACTTCCTGGATAAGTTTGTCGTTGTTTTCATCGATTACATTCTGATTTATTTCAAATCGGAAGAAGAACATGAGCTACACCTAAGGACCGTTCTTGGAACCCTTAGGGAGCAGCAAATGTGAATTCTGGTTATAGGAAGTAGGATTCCTCGGTCACATTGTATCAGTCGGAGGAATTGCCGTTGACCCTGCAAAGGTGAAAGATGTCGAAGAGTGGAAAGCCCCAACCACTCAAACCCAAGTTCGTGCATTTCTCGGATTGGCGGGATATTACCGCAAGTTCGTAGAAGGATTCTCGAGTATCGCCAGACCCATGACCCAATTGCTAAAGAAGGAGCAACCAAGCTTGCACAAAGAGATGGAAGATTTTCGAATAGAATTAGTAAGTGAAGGATTTTTGGCTAGCATCGAACTTCAACCCACTTTGATCAGCCAGATCAAAGAGGCGCAGAAAAGAAATGCTAGTATCGACGGAATCAAGCATCGTATTGGTACAGGCAAAGTACCCGGATTCACCGAAGACGAAGAAGGAGTTCTGTGGTACAAAGGACGCCTTTTTGTACCAGCAGATTCTGAGTTGAAAGAAGTTATTCTTAAGGAAGCTCATGATACTCTTTATTCTATCCACCCCAGAGGAACGAAGATGTATCAAGATTTGAAAGAGAAATTTTGGTGGCATAAGATGAATAGAAAATCGGAAGCTATATCGCCAAGTGTGATATATGTCAGCGAGTTAAGGCAGGACATCAAAGACCCGCTGGATTGTTGCAACCATTACAGATTCCGGAATGGAAATGGGATTCCGTTGGAATGGACTTTATCACCGGATTGCCTACTTCTAGTAGGGGAAATGATTCTATCTGGGTCATAGTGGACAGATTGTCCAAAATCGCCCATTTCTTACCCGTCAAAACCACCTATCAGAGTTCGAAACTAGCGGAGTTATACATCGCTAGAATCGTTAGTTTGCATGGAGTCCCCAAGAACATCGTATCTGATCGAGGAACTCAATTTACCTCGAGATTCTGGAAGAAAGTTCAAGAAGGTTTAGGAACCCATCTAGATTTCAGCACCGCATATCACCCTCAAACTGATGGACAAACGGAGCGAGTAAATCAAATACTCGAAGATATGCTGAGAGCATGTGTGTTAGAATATGGATCTAAGTGGGAAGACTGTCTGCCGTTTGCCGAATTTTCATACAACAATAGTTATCAAGCTAGTTTGCAAATGGCCCCATTTGAATTCATGTACGGAAGGAAGTGTCGCACCCCTTTGAACTGGTCAGAAGTAGGAGAGAGTCAGATCTTCGGACCCGACATCCTACGAGAAGCAGAAGAGAATGTTCACAAGATTCGTGAGCACCTCAAGACAACCCAGTCCAGACAGAAGAGTTACGCCGACAAGAGACGTAGAGACCTCGCCTTCAACATAGGAGATTTTGTGTATCTGAAAGTGTCGCCATTAAAGGGAATGCAGCGTTTACAACTCAAAGGAAAGTTAGCCCCCAGATATATCGGACCTTTAAAAATTCTGAACCGTCGAGGAGAAGTGTCGTATCAATTGGAACTACCCGAAGAGATGTCAGCCGTGCACAATGTGTTCCATATCTCATTACTTCGCAAGTGCCTCGAAGTTCCAGAGAAGACTGAAGTGTTCAAGAATATCGATCACCGGACCATAGAGATCAACGATGACCTAACCTATCCTGAAGTACCCATCCGTATTTTGGAAGAAGCTTTCCAAACCACCAAAACCCGAAGCATCAAGTTTCTCAAGATTCAGTGGAGCAACCACATAGAAGAGGAAGCTACCTAGGAGCGCGAAGATCACATCAGGACAGAATTTCCCGATCTCTTCAAATCCTAGGTAATCTTTTCGTCCTTTTTCAAATCTCGGGACGAGATTTTGTTTAAGG
This sequence comes from Avena insularis, assembly GCA_023614405.1. Classification (NCBI taxonomy): domain Eukaryota; kingdom Viridiplantae; phylum Streptophyta; class Magnoliopsida; order Poales; family Poaceae; genus Avena; species Avena insularis. Next base: position 120,035,298 of record CM042689.1, on the reverse strand, counting down.
GGGGAAGGTTTGTAACATCCCAAAAATACTAAACTTGGATCATCAAACTCTAATCATCAAAATTACGGTTAAAATAAACTTTTCTAAATAAAAATATGAAAGCATGCATGTGTGTATGCATCCCATTTTGAATTCTTTTGATTTGCCTTGTTTATGTGTTTCGTTGCTTGTAAAAGGATTCTTAGGTGAAATAAAAATCATCTAAACAATTCCCAAGCTTTTCCCAAAGACAAATAAATCAAAACAAACAAAATGAGTGAATGGTCATTTCGACCAATTTAACTCCCATGCCTACTTTGGCTGTCTCTAACTTTCAGAACTTAACAGAATCTTGTTTGGATCTTGGCACCCCTTGATAGTACTCATAACAAAGTATCAAGGCCCACTTTGTGATCATCCAAAAACATTCAAATGCATAGTTTAAATGACAATTCAAAATTGAATCTTTATCATATGGGAACATCCCACTTTTTCAAAAACCACTCAAACCAGCTGAACTTTCAAAACCCAAGCATCTGCAGACTCACCAGCACCAACCTAGCATACCCACCAAAAACCTTTTCAAAATTTAAAACTTGAATTCTTGCGGCCATTTCATCAAACACCTTGCTGACTCAAATCAAATAAAATATAAACACTATTGTGAGCAGTGATTGGAGCCTAACTTATTCCCTCTCTACCTCATAGCAACCTCAGTAGATCATCTAGCCAACTAAACCAAGCACTAGCCCCACTGTATGCTGGGTAATGCCATCAATGGTGAACAGCCGAAGCTCACCATGTCACCCCAGTGTGGACAGCAAGCTAGGAGAAGAAACAAGCCTAGCCAACATGTCTGGGAGCAAGCCAACACTCCACCGCCACTCCCTGTCCAGCGCTCGAGCGTTGCCAACCCCTGGACCACACGCACAGACCGTGCCCAGCTTGCCAGCAACCATGCCGAGCATGCGCCAGAGCGCCACCCTCGACCAAAGCCCACAGACCGCGCGCCGCCCTTGCCGCGTGCATACATGATCACCACCGACCCAGGAGACCGCCAGACATCCCCGTTCACCGCCCCATGCCTCATAGCCACCGCTCGCCGTCAAAAACGCCACCTCGGCCGCGTAGAGCATCGCACATTCCAGAAAATTTTCCACCGCCTCTACATGCGCATTAAAGCCGTAGAGCATCGCCAGGAGACCACCAAGCGATCGCCACCACCGGGCATGCCTCTAGCAGCCCGTAGCCATGTCGCCACCGTCGCCTGCCCATCCCGTTCGGTCTCGTCGTCGCAACTATAAATAGATGCCACCCCCAGCCGAATTGAGCACACCATCTCAGTCCCCTCTCCTCACTGGTCGTTCCACCCCGTTCCCGAAGCAAGGCGAGCAGCGCTTCGCCGGAATTTCACCGGAGCCCGCCGCTGCTGGAGAAGAAGGGAGCCAGCGATTGGAGCCGCCCCAGGAGAAGTTGGTGGTACCAGGAGGTTCGCCGTCGTTGACTTCGTCGTTCGCCCACCTCGCCGACCCTCGCCTGAGCCCCGATGAGCCCCCGACGACCCCCACCTACCGCGTTAGGGTTCAGTCTCGCCGGCGTTGCCCGACGTGGACGACGACCCTCAGCCATTGGATTAAACTAGATCGAACGCACCATATTGCCCCATACCGCTTTGCACCCCCTCGTCTCACTGGCGCATGGGGACAGCAACTTAACCAGCCCGCGTAAGCGTTGTGCTTAACAGGCCGGCCCAGTATCGTTTCCCGCGCAGCCCAGTTGTTTGAATTTTTGGATTTTTCCATTTTCATTCAAACACACTTCGGCACCTAGTTTCAAAAATCAACCCATCTCGATTCAGTGAACCAAATTGAATGAAACCAATTTTGTTAGAAAGGCCTTGAAATGCTGAATCCAAGCCCGTTGGATTTAAATCATTTGGATCTATAGATCACCCTTGGTAAAAATAACAAGGCGGAAGCTTTTCTGCATTCAAACATTTTTCAAATTTAAACCATAATAGCTTTTGAGTTGATTCCAACTCTCAAAAATCACATTTAACCATACCTTTCAGAATATATAAAAATATATATAGGTTTACTTAAAGAAATAATGACCAAGTAATAAAAGAATGCCACATAAGCATTTCTAGTCACTTTATTTAATTAAAAATAATAGGTTAAACCTTATTAAATTGTGACACCACTTTAAATCACATTCACATGGACTAAAATATGTGGTGATGACATGTGTCATCATTATCCCATGTTTGGTTTGGAGAATATTAAATCTTAAGTAGTTTTTCAATGAGTAGAAATTACTTTTCTAAAAATAAAAGGAATTAAACCAAGCTTTAATCTTGTAATGTTAGTGATGATGCTAGATCATCTATAGGACCCTTGTGTGTGATGATTGCAAGTAGTTAAGTATTGTTTGGTGATTGTGTACCTCGTATTTATTCATAGACGCTAGTACCAACCAAGGATACGAGGAGGAAGGAGAATACTACGAAGAAGAAGCCGAGGAGAACTTCAACCACTGCTCTGCACAACGCAAGCTAACACTTGCAAGATACTTTACCTATGTAAGCCAATACTTGCAAGCTATTAATTTAGCAAGCTTATAATGATACTGATGCAAGCCTAATACTACTAGTTGAATGTGCAAGCTAACACTTGCAATTATGAGAGTTAAATAACCTATGCAATGCACTAAGCATGCTTGGTTAGACACATTTGATGATACCCAATCCTAGTTTTACTTGCAAGCTTTATACTTTATTTCTTTATCAAAGCTAGTACTTAGAGCTTACTTAAGTGAATTGTAGATACTAGAAGGATATTTTTGAAGGTTGCATAAAGAGCATAAAATTTGGCCTAAGCTAGATAATCTTTATGTCATCCTAAGGAATGAGATTGAACTTATTTAACACTCCACTAGTTTACCACCCCTCACTAGTAGTTACCCCCACTTGTAGATGCTAGTGCTAAGCATAAAACTTGATCAAATTTAGATGGGAATACTTGGTGGAAAAATGGTTATGAAAACCTTGGAATGATGGATCATTCTATTGAAATGTTTTGGACATGTGTTTCCGAACACCAGATGATTTATGGTGATGAAAATGTTGAGGCATGAGCCTTAGCCCTTTATAAAACTTATGGTTGTCTGGATGCGATACCATTCCAATTTTACCGTACAACCACAATACCCGAGAATTGGGTAGGGCTTGACTGGAAACTTACATACCTTAGTATTAGTTCCCTCACTGCCAAGGTCTGAGCTGAGGCTACCTTGTGAAGATTGTCCACCTATGCAGTACCCAAGATGACAGTTGGTCATGGTTGGGAGGCCAAACTCACAGGAGAGGTGCTTATACTAGGGCGTGTAATTGAAAGGTTAGGATTGATTATCCGCATACTGAGTATGGTGAATTCAAGATTTGTTCCTGACGGATGTATCGAATGTTGTGGTGAAAGTGTACAATCTCTGCAGAGTGTCAAACTATTCGAATAGCCGCGTCCGCGGTTATGGACAGTTGGAGTGGCCATACTGTTTCCCCGTCAGATGTTTTCAAAATGACTTGTGAAATGGATTGAGATTTTGACTTGACCACAACAGAGTTGTGACATGAGATACAAGTTCCCACTTAGGTGTTATAAAACCTTAACTAGCATTCGTTGTTTCCAAACTTAGTAGAGGTAAATCTGGCTTTTTGCAAAACAACCCTAGAGCTTAATGTCCTACTACAAAAACCCCTTTTTACCTGTTAGTATTAGTTTGCGAGTACTTAAAGAGTACTCATGGCTTTGTCCCTAGCTATTCCCATGGCCAGACTATGAAGAGGAGTACCTGGAAGATGGACCCCAGGAATGTTACGACAACTAGGATCATCTCCCATCGTCAGCATTGCCTGTGACCCCCGAAGATGGAGCTTCGCCTACGCTACCGTTATTATTATGTATTCCACTGCTTGTGTTGTATTAAGACTGGATCATGAGATCCTTATTTGTGTAAGACCTTATGTATGGTTGTAATGGATGATGTACTGTGGTATCCAATTCTGTTATGTCTCGCAAAAATGGTAATCCTGGGATTGCGATGTATAAAATAACAGGCATCTGGGATTAAAAATCCGGGTGTTGACATTACCGTATTACCACTAACCGCGAGAAGGGTGGAATTTGTGAAGGTCTCATTGCCTCTAGGTTGCTAGCTTTCCATGGTTTAGAGCCTCACCATTCAGACAATCAGTTCCCCATAGAGAGGCTTGATCTTGATTCCATAGTTCAGCATAATTTTGTTTCTTCATGGGATACTGTGAGAAGTTTACCGTATGAATTATCTTTTGTCAAGCGTGGTCGGAGAGGGGGTAAGACTGAGAAAGTAGTCTATTTGCCTGCACCTGCTTTGTTTAATTTTGATAGCAGGCAAGGATGGTTGCTCACGGAGAGGAGTTTGACACTTACATGGCGGAGCTCTCCCAGCAAGAGGAGAATGTTGGAGAGGATGCCGAAGATGATTCGGTTCATCCCTCCAACATGCGGGAGTCTTCATACCAGTAACCCTCCTATGATTTGGGTGTGTCTTCTTCTTCATCGCAAGCGCCTGACTATGATCATTCCTATGATGACCCACCAGCTTGGGGTTATTACCCGCGCTATTGAGCCCCACTTAGGCCAAAATCCTAAGCTTGGGGGGAGGTATACCGACATCACACTCATCGATATATCATGTTTCGTCGGTTCTTTGTATATCCATTGTTTCGCTTTCTTTTTGGTTTTTGTTTTCTGCTTTCTTAAAACACAAAAAGACCAAAAATATTTTTGTTGTTTCTCTTGGTTTGTTTCTTTGCTTTTTAAGCTTTGGTTTGCCTTAAAGAAAAATCCAAAAAGATTTTGCTTTGTTTGTTTTTGCTTTGTTTGCTTGCTTTAAAAAATCGAAAACACCAAAAATATTTGTTCTTCTTCTTTGGTTTTGTGAGTTCTTTGTAGGGTTCAGCCATCCTTAGTGGAGTTTGGTTTCATGTTATTATTCAAGCCACACAAGTGAAGGGCAATAATGAAGATTAAGACAACTTGAGGTGTGGTAAGAGGCTGGTAATGAACTCTATTTGTTTTCATTTTTGTACATATACTCATCATTGTGAGCATGCTTAGTCTATTCATGTAAGGTGTATGTTATTTATGGATGCTTAGTAGTTCTTGCTTTCTTGTGATTAGCTCTAGCTTGCTAATAGTTTGTAGCATGTCATTTGCGTGTTTGCTTGCATTGCTCTGTTCATAACTTGGTATGATATTGTGGTATCCTTCTCTGGATGTTTCATGTGAATCGACTTGGCACATGCTCACGCATGCATTAGACTAAACAATAGTCAGTAAGCCTTGATAATTTATTTTGCCTTAGAGTTCTTGTATCATTTTCATGCCATAATTAGTCATGTTTGGTTACAAGCATGATTATGACAGTTATTGCTCTCTCGTTTGTCGCTCTCTCTCTATTGCTAGCCTCCACTTGCACTGAGTATGAGCTCTACTTGTGCATCCAACTCCGCAAAACCAATATTGCCAACAGTGTCCACCATACCTACCTATTAGCATCATTTGCTATTCAATGCATATTCATTATGCCTTGTTTTCTTCCAAATAAAATGTTTGACTGTTTTGAGAAAGTTAGTTAGTAAAGCTCTCATGAACTTGATGGCACACTTTATTTCTTGCACTTAATAAACCTGAACCATTGTGACTGTCCATAAAAGTTATATGCTTACAAATTATAGGCTAGGAGTTAGCAGAATCGTGCTGTCATGGGGAACACTTTCAACAATTATGGATACATATCTAGTTGATATCGTGTTCTTTTGTTTGCGGATGTCGTCGGTGTGAAATAAAAGGGGAGCTTGTGAGTTCATGGAGTTATATATATGTGTTAGAGAAACACCTGGGACGCTAGCCTAAGCCATGCCTAATCATGGTGGAAACTTGCAGTATAACCATAATGAGCAATATGTGAAGCATCCTCAATAAAAACCTATGCAAATAGCAAATAAAAAGAGCGCTAAGATGCTCATTGTCAGCTTGCCTTGTCATTTTGATTATGGGATAGCTCATGTATCATGTGCAAGGGGTACCCCGTTGGCGGTTCTCTATGATATGCATGTATTTACAGTGACAAGAACTTACAGGTAACTAAAAGTTGAGTAGCATGAGGAGCGGCCCTCATACTCAAGGGACATGAGATTTCCATAGGGCATAGTGTCAAGTATCTCTATTAGTGCTATTTGAATTTGTTACAACTTGTTGTGCTTAATGCTTGTCACTAGGGCCCGAGTGCCATGATCTCAGATCTGAACTTATTATTGAATCATTATGATACTATTGTTTGTGATATTATCTGCAAGTTGTGTACACATATCATTGTCCGGATCCAAAGGCCCTAAAGTGACAGAAATTGGGACAACCGGAGGGGATGGCTGTCATGTGAGGATCACATGTGTTCATAGAGTGTTAATGCTTTGCTCTAGTGCTCTATTAAAAGGAGCACCTTAATTGCCAGTAGTTCCCTTGAGGTCCCGCTACAATGGGCTAACAGGACAAAAGATGTTGTGCATGTTCTCATTGCGAGCACACATGACTATATATGGAGCACATGCCTATGATTATTTAGTACTTGGATGCTTATTCTTATTTATCTACAATTGTCCTAGATCTGGAAGTTACATGTTTAGACTCGTCCATGCAACGCCCGTCCATCCATCCCTATGCCTACCGCGCTCATATCCTACTGCTTGGTACTACTATTACTATTGCTCCTGTTTTGCTGCTGCTGTTACTTTGCTTTTGCTATTATAAAACTGTTGCTACTGATAAACCTCTTTGAGAAAGAACTATTTCCAGGTGCAGATGAATTGACAACTCGGTTGTTAAGGCTTGCAAGTATTCTTTGGCTCCCCTTGTGTCGAATCAATAAATTGGGTAATACTACCCTCGAAGACTGTTGCGATCCCCTATACTCAGTTGTTAAGGTTATCATCCGAACCCCCTCCAGTATTAAGCTGTAAGCAATAGATAACTGTATTAAGCAATGTGTGTAAAGTAAACAATACAATTGTTCCATGAACAAAAGATTGTTGTTTTCTCCCTGGTGGTAATAGCAAATCTACAACCTTAGATATTTTTGTCACTTCCCTAGATTCAATAGAGGCATGAACCCACTATCGAGCATAAATACTCCCTCTTGGAGTCACTAGAATCTACTTGGCCAAGATAGCTATTGATGACCCACAAGTATAGGAAGTGTATCGTAATACTTTTGACAAATAGGAGTATCGATCCCAACGAGGAGCAGAAGGTTTTGACTAGTGTTTTGGAGCAGGAAATCTCTGTAAATACTTAGCAAATGGATTTTTAGGGTTTTTCGATAAAGCAAGGAAATAAAGTGCAAGTAACTAAAGACAACAAATAATTGCAGCAAGTGGCCCAATCCTTTCTTATCAAAGGAGAAGCCAGTTGTAATACTTATGAGGACCAAACGTTCTCGAGCACACGTGGGAATACAGTCAAGTGCTTTCGTTGCATATAGTTGATTAATCTTGTTTGGTTTGGTAAGTGTTGTGTGGGTGAAACCTATGCTAATGTACTAACCTTACTAGGACTAATACATTCTTGTGATTAAACCCCTTGCAAGCATCCGCAACTACAAGAAAGTAATTAATATAAAAACCTAACCACAACCTTAAACTCTAAGATCCTACACTCCCTTGTGAAAAGGTTTCCTAACGGGGGTTCAGGTTTCTATCACGCCGGCAACCCCACAATTAGTATCCAAGTACACAATGCATTCCCCTAGGCCCATAAATGGTGAAGTATCATGTAAGTCGACGTTCACATGACACCACTAGAAGAATAGCACCACAACTTAAATACTAAACCATTGAATAATACCTCAACACAATTCCAGTACTAACAACATGACTTCTCCCATGTCCTCAAGAACTAAATGAACAACTCACGAGACATCATATGGATCAAGATCAGTGATGATATGAATAAAAATCTGAACATAAACAATAATTCAATGGTTCCACTCACAAGCATCAACTACAAAAGTAATTAACACCGGGAAAGTTTCCCCTAAGAACTATGCAAGATTCAACACAATTGTTACAGCGGGATGGAGTAGTGATGATGGTGCTGGTGGAGATGGTGGTGTGGATGATGATGATCCCGATGAATTCTAGCTTGAATACGATGTTGATGGCAACGATCTCCCCTCTCCGGGAAGGAATTTCCCTGGAAGAAATCTTTCTGCCAGTGAGCTTTTTCTCTCTCTGTAGTTCCCGCCCTGTAGAGGCGGCGGAATCTTTCTGTGGTTTCTCCCTGAAATTTAGGGTTTTGGGAGGACGATATAGGCGAAGGGGAAGAGTAGGAGGTGGGCCAGGGTGGCCACACCCCCTGGTGGCGCGGCCTAGGGTGGCCGCGCCTGGGGGGTGGGCCCCCTGTGGCCCAACTCCGCCTCCCCTTCTAGCTTCCTTCGTCTTCTAGAAAAATATGTTTTTCCATATATTTTCTGGTATTTTTCTGATCTTCACGAAAATTGCATCTAGACACCGCTTTTTCCCATTAGAATCCTGACTCTGGCAGTTCATCCTCCAAGAATCATCCAACATGCAAAAACAGATGAAATAACATAAGTATGACCTCTTAATATGAAATATATCAATGAATAGCAGGAAATTATGATATAGAATAGTGATGCAAAATGGACGTATCAACTCCCGCCAAGCTTAGATCTCGCTTGTCCCCAAGCGAGAACTGTGCTCAGTAAACATGTCCACAGGTTTATGGAGTGAAGTGTCGATAAAAAGAATACAGACAAGAAGCATCGCACTTACCAATACACAACTCATAAAAGAAAGCAACTCACCATTATATAACTTAACTTGCAATGGGTATGAGAGTCCCAATAAATATGCATAAATATAAATCATAATTGGTAATGGCAAACTTTGTTCTTGGTTAGAGAACAGTTAACAAACAGTTTTCAAGAAAAGCTTTTATAAAGAAGTTTATAACAGGAGTACTCTTTGCTCAAACGTAAAAGGCTTTTCACAATGATGGCTTTCAAAGTAATACTCATTCAGATAAAAACAATGTGCAAAACAAGGAAGATAAGGAACATGATTGAATAAATCATCATATGAATGATTGAAACACAACAACTCAAATTCTTGCTGGATATAGAGAGGAATAGGTTTACTGACTCAACTAAGAAGTAAAAGAAAGGCCCTTTCATAAAGAGCTTCCAAAAGATTATGGTACTTACTAGCTTTGAGCTCTCATTGCCCCTATCATAAGCATCTTGAGGTGATTAAGATTAAAGTGAACAGAGGTGGAGTATATGCTTGACGAAATATAAGTTGGCAATCTCATGTCCCTTGAGTATGAGGGCCACTCCTCATGCTACTCAACTTTAGTTACCGGTAAGTTCTTGTCATAGTAAGTACATGTGTATCATAGAGAATCGCCAACGGGGTACCCCTTGCCCCATGATACAAGAGCTATCCCATATCAAAATGACAAGGCAATAGACAATGAGCAACTCAGCAAACTTCTTATTTACCATGGGAAAATGGTGCTTTTTTCTCTTCTTTCCTCTTTTCTATATCTCTCTCTTTTTTATATAAGAAGAATGCTTCATAGATTGCCCACTATGGTGATGCTGCAAGTTTCCACCATGATTAGGTGTAACATCCCAAAAATATTAAACTTGGATCATCAAACTCTAATCATCAAAATTAGGGTTAACAAAAACTTTCCCAACTAAAAATATGAAAGCATTCATATGTGTGTGTATTCAAAATTTGGATTCTTTTGAATTGCCATGGTTCTGTGTTTCATTGCTTGTAAAATGATTCTTAGGTAAAATAAACATCATCTAAACAATCCCCAAACTTTTCCCAAAGACAAATAACTCAAAATAAACAAATGAAGTGAATGGTCATTTTTGCCAAATTAACTCTCATGCCTACTTTGGCTATCCCTAGTTTTCAAAACTCAACAGAAACATTTTTGGATCTTTGCACCCCTTGTTAGTACTCATAATAAGGTACCAAGGCCCACTTTGTGATCTTACAAAAACATTCAAATGCTCAGTTTAAATGACAGTTTAAAATTGAGTCTAGCTCATATGGGAAGATCCCACTATTTCAAAAACCACTCAAACAAGTTCAATTTTCAAAACCCAAGCGCAAACAGAATCCTCAGCACATGACTAGAACACCCACCAAAAATCTTTTCAAAATTCAAAAGTAAGTTTCTTGCGGAAATTTCATCAAACACCTTGTAGACTCAAATCAAACAAATCACAAACACTATTGTGTGCAGTAAATTTGGCCTAACTTGTTCCCCCTCTGGTTGCAACTAGTCTTTAGTAGATCATATAGCTCAATTGTAAGCATCTAGCACCACTGTTAGCTTGCCTTGCCATCAATGGTGAGTAGTCCGATCCTCACCATGCCACCCCATTGTCGCCGCCAGATAGCAGCCACCCTAGCCTTGCCAACCTTGTCTGGGAGGTAGCCAGCACCTCACCGCCGCCCATTGTCCCCTCCCCAAGCCAGTGCAAGCTGTGGACCACCCCAGAGCACCGCACCCGGCACGCATGCACACGCCGCCCCTCGACCGCAGCCCGTGCCTACCGCTTCGCCATGATCCCAAGAACACGCCAGACACCCCCGTTCGCCGCCCCGTGCCTCACAGCCACCGCACCCCGTCGAAGACGCCGCATCTGCCGCGCAGAGCATTGCACGTTCCCGACCGATTGCCACCGCCCCTAAGCACGCATTTAAGCTCTAGAGCATCGCCAGGAGACCGCCCGTCGATTGCCAACCTCAGCCATGCCGCTAGCCGCCCGTAGCCATGTCGCCACCGTCGCCTGCCCATCCCTCTCGGTCTCACAGTCGAGCCTATAAAAGGAGGCGACCCCCAGCCGTTTGAAACACATCATTCCACTCCCCTCACCTCACTGACCGTTCCACCCTCTAGCCGGAGCACGAGGAGCAGCAGCTCATCGGAATTGCGCCGGAGCAGGCCGCCTCTGGAGAAGAAGGGGGCCGTTGATTTTGACCACCCCCGGAGCTACCTCGACCATCCCTGAGCACGTCGTCGACCACTTGTTCGTTTGCCCACCTCGCCATCATCGCTGGAGCCCTGGTATGCCTCCTATGCACTCCCACTGTGCCGCTAGGGTTCGAGCTCGCCGGTGACATGTTCATCATCGACGACGATCCCCAGCCGTCGATCTCCCTTCTAATCCAACGAACCACACAGCCCGTCAAGATGTTATGAGCCACGACTGGTGAAACCCCGTCACCGAGCCCGATCTTGAGTGACACTGGGCCGGCCCATTAACCTCTCCCGCGTGACCCAACCGTTTGAATTTAGATTTTTCTATTTTAATTCAAACTCAGTTCTGTACCTAGATTCAAAAATCAACCCAGCTCGATTTAGTTAACCAAAATACATGAAACTAATATTGTTAGAAAGGTACTGAAATGCTTAATCCAAGCCATTGGATTCAAATCATTTGGATCTGTAGATCAACCTTGGTAAAAATAACAAGTCGGAAGCTTTTCTGCATTCAAACATTTTTCAAAATTCAACCATAATAGCTTTTGAGTTGATTCCAACTCTCAAAAATCACATTTGATCATACCTTTCAGAATATATAAAACCTATGGGTTTACTTACAGAAATAATGTTCAAGTAGTAAAAGAATGCCACATAGGCATTTCTAGTCACTCTATTTAATTAAAATAAAAAGGTTAAACCTGATTAAATTGTGACACCACTTTAAATCACATTCCCATGTACTGAAATATGTGGTGATGACATGTGTCAACATGATCCCATGTTTGAGTTGGAGAATATTAAATCTTAAGTAGTTTTTCAATGAGTAGAAATTATTTTTCTCAAATTAAAATAAATAAGACAAATGCTTTAATCATGTAATGATAGGTGATGATGTTAAATCATCTAAAGTACATCTTTGTGTGATGATTGAAAATAGTTAAGTATTGTTTGGTGATTGTGTACCTCATATTTATTTATAGACGCTAGTACCGACCAAGGATACGAGGAAGAAGGAGGATACTACGAGGAAGAAGCCGAGGAGAACTTCAACCACTGCTCTACACAAGGCAAGCTAACACTTGCAAATACGAAAGTTAGATAACCTATGCAATGCATTAAGCATGCTTGGTTAGACACATTGGATGATACCCAATCCTAGTTTTACTTACAAGCTTTATACTTTAGTTCTTTATCAAAGCTTTCTCTTAGAGTTTACTTAAGTGACTTGTAGATTCTAGGAAGATAATTGAAGGTTGCATAAAGAGCATTAAATTTTGCCTAAGCTAGATAATATTGATGTCATCCTAAGGCATGAGATTGAACTTAATTAATCTCCACTTGTTTACCACCCCTCATTAGTACTTACCCCACTTGTAGATGCTAGTGCTAAGCATAAAACTTGATCAACTTTAGATGGGAATACTTGGTGAGAATGGTTATGAAAACCTTGGAATGATGAGTCATTCTACTGAAATGTTTTGACATGTGTTTCCGAACACCAGATGATTTTGATGATGAAAATGTTGAGGCATGAGCCTTAGCCCTTTATAAAACTGATGGTTGTCTGGATGCGATACCATTCCAATTTCACCGTACAACCAGAATACCCGAAAATTGGGTAGGGCTTGACTGGAAACTTATATACCTTAGTATGGGTTCCCTCACGGCCAAGGTCTGAGCTGAGGTTACCTTGTGAAGATTTTCCACCTGTGCAGTACTCAAGATGACAGTCGGTCATGGTTGGGAGGCCAAACTCACAGGAGAGATGCCTATACTAGGGTGTGTAATGGAAAGGTTAGGATTGATTATCCGCATACTGAGTATGGTGAATTCAGGATTTGTTCCTGACGGATGTATCGAATGTTGTGGTGAAAGTGTACAATCTCTGCAGAGTGTCAAACTATTCGAATAGCCGTGTCCGCGGTTATGGACAGTTGGAGTGGCCATACTATTCCCCCATCAGATGTTTTCAAAATGACCTGTGAAATGAATTGAGACTTTGACTTGACCACAATAGAGTTGTGACATGAAATTCAAGGTTCCCAGTTAGGTGTTATAAAATTTCAACTAGTTTCTTGCTTCTGAACTTAGTAGAGGTAAATCTGGCTTTTTTCAAAACAACCCTAGAGCTTAGTGTCCTACTACAAAAACCCCCTAAGTTGTTAGTATTAGTTTGCGAGTACTTAATAGTACTCATGGCTTTGTCCCTGGCTATTCCCGTGGCCAGACTATGAAGAGGAGTACCAGGATGATGGACCACAGGAAGGTTACGACAACTAGGATCATCTCCCATCGTCAGCATTGCCTGTGACCCCGAAGATGGAGCTTCACCTACGCTACCTTTATTATTACATTATTCTGCTGCTTGAGTTGTATTAAGAACTGGATCATGAGATCCTTATTTGTGTAAGACCTTATGTATGGTTTGTAATGGATGATATACTGTGATATCCAAATCTGTTATGTCTCGCAAAAATGGTAATCCTGGGATTGCGATGTATGGCATAATAGGCATCTGGGATTAAAAATCCGGGTGTTGACAAGTTGGTATCAGAGCCATCCTGACCATAGGAGACCCTAGTTAGACTGGACGTTTGAATCAAAAACTTAGTTTCAAAACCGAAGGAAGTGAGTATTTACAAAAACTTATTCTCATTATTATCACTTGATTCTTTCATGAAAATTCATGTTCCTCAAAAACTCTTGCAAAATACATAAAATTTGACACACTTGATCACTCTACTAACTTACTCATCCTATATTCTTATAGATGGCGTGAAGTACAGCAAGTTTTATCAGTTGGGGAATGGAGGAGACCTCATCTTTGAGCGGGACTTGGACCAGCTTTCAGAACTTCTGGAGCGTCCGCACCCCGAGTTCTTAGGAGCTCAGCTCAATGATCATGAAGGAGAAGATCGGCAGTGGCTAGTGGTTGCAAGTCTCCGATGAAAGATTGAACCTCCCACTACCGAGGGAATTCAGTTCACCTTAAGAGAGAACAACTGGCTCGATGGACTTGCCAGAGCCATGCAGGAAGCTCTTGCCCATCTGTGTGGGCAGAGTATCAACCAGATCAAGGGTACCCGCTTTGAGTTTTGTCCAAGGAGTGATGCTATGGGACAGCCATTGGAAGCCCCATACCACCACGATCTGAAGACTCAGTTGGACCACCTCAGCTTCATGATGTATGATCGTCAGCAAGAACTGGACAATGCTCGTGACTACTCCAACCACAAGTCCGCCATCATCAGGACAAAAGATCAGAACATCGCCATGCTAGCGAAGGATCGCAAGTCTCGCCGCTGTCAGCTTGACAAGAAGGAGCGCATCATTGCCCGTCTTCGCCACCGTATCTCGGATTTGGAGGAGACCATCCACGAGAGATACATGCAGTTAGAGGAAAGGGAGAATGCCGAAGAAGACCTTCGTGGAGACCCCTACTCCTATCTCAGCGATGACGATGACTTTCTGGAGGATCAGGCCATGGACTTCTTCACCGATGAGGAGGATTTTGCCTTCATCGATGAGGATGATGAGGATGACGATTACACCGACTCCAAAGAGTAGTAGCACTTGAGCACTAGCGTAGTGAGTTGTATTCGGTCCCACTGTATCGTAGTTTCCAGAATGGTTCTTAAAACCATCTGTTTTTCCTTTGTTTTGGTGTGTGTTGTATCGTGTGCTATGAATGAATGAAAACCAAGTTGCTAGAAAATCTGAGTCAAACTTTAAAAACTTTTCAAAGTCCCTGAACCTTAGAAATTTCCCTCTTTTCTCATGATCTGTCTCAATCTTCAGATGCCTCGTGGAGGAAGTGGTTCATCCCCGGACCCGATGTTGCAGATCCTGCAAATTTTGGTTTCTGACCGCGAAGTTGAAAGAGCAGAACGTCAAGCCAACTTAGCCACCCTTCAGTAGATAGCTCAGCTGGCCCACAACAATAAAGGCCAAGGAAATCAGGACAACCATGGATCTAAGCTCAAGAATTTCCAGAACACCAACACACCTGGAAAACAATCTGGAAGTCGCCGGAGTGGAAGCTAACGAGAAAGTTCTGTTCGCCACCCACTATCTAGCCGGAGATGCAAGAGCATGGTGGAACAGCGTTCGTGCAATGACCGGAGGGCAGATGATGACCTGGGAGGAATTCAAGGTCAAGTTCAGCAGAACCCATGTGCCACCGGGTTTGATCAAGAGAATGAGAGATGAATTCAGGGAACTGAAGCAAGAAAGGATGACCGTAGTGGAATACCGTGACAAATTCCTGTGATTAGCTAGGTATGCCCCGAATGAGATCGACACGGAAGCCAAGAAGAAAGAAAGATTATTGAATGGTCTGCATGATGAGATGCAGACGGTGTTGGTCAATATCCCCTTTGCTGATATTGAAGCCCTCGTCGACTCTGCCATTCAGATGGAAGGAAAGATCAACCAAGCCAACGAGAACCGCAAGATCCGCATGATGCATCAGCCAGGACCCCATCATAACCAAAAGTATCGCCCCAACCCATCTCCCGGATTTTCCCCCAGAACGAACATACCCCCGATGAACCGTCCGACCTATCCCAACCGTGGAAACCCAAGGCCCGGAGGAAATCACAACAACCCCGGCAACTCTAGCAATTTCAACCGTGCCCCACCCAAGTTCAACAACAACAATGTTGCTGCCAACACCAACACTGCCCCGAGGACTGGAAGCAATGTTGTGCCTGTTGCAGCAAAGGACAAGTCGTAAGTGACTTGTTATGACTGTGGAAATAAGGGTCACTATTGTAATGAGTGCCCCAAGAAGAATGTCACAGCCCCCAATACAAATGCCCTAGCTCAGCAGCAGTGTCGTGTTCAACCTGGAAGAAGGTTTGCCCTAGGGAATTCGCTCAACCGCAACGGCCGTCTTTTTCTCATGCATTCTGAAGAAGCCCAGGAAGCGCCAGATGTCATGCTGGGTATGTTTTCTGTTAATTCAGTACTTGCAAGAGTGTTGTTTGATTCTGGTGCATCGCACTCATTTGTCACCAAAGAATTTGCATGCACTAGTAAGATTCAACCAACCAAACTAAAGCATGTTATGATTGTTCAAATCCCCGGTTCAACCACCAAAGCTAGGCAAATTTGCAAAGCCGTCCCTATCCGAATCCATGGCATAGATTTTTATGCTAATCTAATAGTACTCGGAACTAAAGGTTTGGAAGTAGTACTAGGAATGGATTGGATGTCCAAACATCACTACTAGGAAAATGGCTATAGGTAATCCAAACTTCCGTGGCTCACGTGGTTGAAGTGCCCCATGGGTAAAACAGGCGTGGCTCACCTGTGGGCATTGCCCTACTAGTAACTACAACAACTGTGGCTCACATGGTGATGGTGCGCCACAGATGTGTGTGGGCCAGGGCCCTCCTGGCCGCATGCCGCATATCTGTAGCGCACATGGGGAAGGTGCGCTACGGGTGTTATGGTTAACCATGGCGCACGTGGAGGGGGTGCGCTACGCCTAAGTGGAGGCCTCTCTGTTCTGTAAATGGACAGACACATCTGTGGCGCACTAGGGCCATGTGCGCCACGGTTGTGTTTTGTTCCTATGGCGCACTAGGGGCATGTGCACCACTGTTGTGTCGACCAGTATTTTTTTGGTAGCTCCACTTTGTGCACATGTGTGATCACTACCACCTCACACTTCACTTTCCCCTTCTTCTTCCTCCTTAGATCTAGTCGGGATCCTTCTCCTTCCCACCTCAATTTCTCCACTCATTCACCATTTTTAGCATGTGGAACTTGCCTTGGATGTTACATACGTAATAGAGGAAGCTCTTCGGTCTCTCGCATCTCCATTCGGCCGGTCTCGCGTGCACCTCTCCTTTCCCTCTTCTCGCGATCTCGGTCTCTCATATCGGTAAGTTGTCCATGTAAGGATATGCTCATATGTATGTAGATGATTGATGCTCATGATGTGTGTATGGAGAGGATCGTCGATGGTCATGTGTGTGTGTATATATGGAGAGTATCGATGCTCATATGCATGTGTGTATGGAGAGGATAATGATATGTTCATGTGTGTATGGATCGGTCTCTCTCTTGTGTTTGTGTGTGAACAAGTTGCCATTTGTTTTGCCAAAATGTTGATTCATTTCCATTTTGGCAAGACTTTGGCATTTCGCAAAGGTTCTAATTTTAGGATAGGTCATGCCGAAATTTTCTATCGACCATTGCATGCATGCATTCATTATGTGGTTCTAATAGACTTCTAATTGTACCGTGTACACCGTGCAGGCAAAAATGGTCCGCATAATGAGCGAAGGCATTGTGGCTAGATTTTTGAAATGTGCGATGGCCGACATGATACGAAATAACAAGATGGATATAAGATGTCCGTGCAGAAGATGCAAACTCAACTGGGTGATCGACCCAGATTCCAGGAATCTGCAGGCGCACCTGCTCTGCCATGGTTTCATGGATAGATACACTCGTTGGATAAGCAATGACGAAGACGATGGAGACGGTGAAGGTGGGCAACATGACGATGATCATCATCACGGCAAGAACGGGCGAGATGATGAAGAGTCTCCTGGAGATGGTGAAGGTGCGGAAGCAGACCGGGATGATGATGATCTAGATGCCGGAGGAGCAGACGACGATGGAACAACGTCAGGCTGGGTGCGGGGCCCTTATGTGCAAGAGCTGCTTCTCAAGCAGACGAGTAACGCCAGGGCTGCCGCTAGAGAGAAAACCAAGCTTGTGCAACTTGAGAAAGACGCGGTTACTCCATTGTATGAAGGATGCAGGCCCGATGATACCCGGTTGAATGTAACGCTCAAGGCTATGGAGATGAAGGCAAAACACAAATTGAGCGACACAAGCTTCGACGATATGATGGCATTCTGGCACGATCGTCACTCGGAGGGGAACACATGTCCAACTAGTATCGAGGACGCCAAGAAAATCGTCTGTCCTCTCGATCTACCGCACGTTAGATATCACGTATGCATCAACGATTGCATCATTTATCGGGGCGAGGACGCAGAGAAAACCACATGTCCGATGTGCGGCGTGAGTCGATACAAGAAAGGGAAGAAAGCACCTCGAAAAGTGGTACGGTACTTTCCTATCACTCCTCGTCTGCAGCGCTATTTCACGGACCCTAAGGAAGCGAAGCTCATGCGATGGCATGCGGAAAGGAAGAAGCCAGGAGATGACGATGATGACACCGAAAAGGATGAGCTGCTGACGCACCCTTCAGATGCTAGCCAGTGGAAATCATTGGACCTCGAATTCCCAGAATTTGGTGGAGATTCGAGGAACATCAGGCTTGGTGCGAGCACCGATGGACTCAATCCGTTCGGTAGCCAGAGCAGCACGCACAGCACTTGGCCCATGTTTGTATGGATGTACAACCTCCCTCCATGGTTGTGCATGAAGAAGAAGTACATACAAATGAGTATGCTAATTCAAGGGCCGAAACAACCTGGTACCGACATCAATCTGTATCTCGGGCTGTTGAAAGAGGAGCTAGCCACGTTATGGGAATCTGGAGCCAATACTTACGACGCCGTCGCACAAGATTATTTCACTATGAGAGCCGCATTGGTCACTATGGTGCAAGACTATCCAGGTTGCGGGTATATCTCGGGGCAGGTTATCCAAGGATTTTGCGCATGCGTTAGGTGCATGGATAACACAAGCTATCTCCAACTAGAGAAAGATCCAGGGTCATCGAAAACCGTGTTCATGGCGCACCGGAGGTGGCTCAGCAAGAATGATCCATGGAGAAAACGTGGAGACCTGTTCGATGGCAAATCCGAGACTCGAGGAATCCCAGAGCGTAGGAGCAGCGAAGAAGTGGAAGAGTTGCTGAAAAACTGGAAAGATTGTCCTAAGCCTGGAAAGAAGCGAAAGAGGCAGCAAGACAAGCCGCTGATGAAGGTATGGAAAACAAGGTCTGTTTTCTAGGAGTTGCCATACTGGAAGTTTCTCCGCACGCCTCATAGCCTCGACATCATGCATATCACGAAAAACGTGTGCGAGAGTCTGGTCGCCACCATAATCAACATGCCAGATAGGGCGAAAGATGGTCCGAAAGCAAGGCATGATCTGATATGCTTGGGTATCCGGAAGGAGCTTCATGGAGGACGCACTACTCCTGATGATCAGGAAGATGACGATGATCATGAGTCGGAGACGACACAAGGTCGTCGGAAGGGTAAAATGTTCAAGAAGAACGAATATTACTGCCCTCCTTCTTGCTTCACTCTAATCCAGGATGAGATCAAATAGTTTTTCAAGTGCCTTCTAGGAGTCAAATTTTCTTATGGCTACGCGGGCAAGATAAGCAGATACCTAGACGAGGCGAAGTAGAGGTTCAGTGGCATGAAGTCTCACGACTGTGTCGTGCTAATGACGCAGGTACTTCCAGTCGCACTAAGAGGGCTAATGGACGAGCACGTCCGTGCAACGTTATTTGGCATCTGCAAGTTTTTCGACGTCATCTCTAGGAAGTCGATTGGCGTGAATCAGCTCGGGAGGCTACAGGAGGAGATCGTGGTGATACTATGTGAGCTTGAGGTCTACTTCCCACCCGCATTCTTCGACATTATGGTGCATCTGCTGGTCCATGTCGTGGAGGACATCGTCCAACTCGGGCCGATGTTCCTCCGCAGCATGATGGCGTTCGAAAGGATGAACGGACACATCAAAGGATACGTTCGCAACAGGTCCCGTCCAGATGGAAGCATAGCCAAGGGCTTTCTGGCCGAAGAGTGCATCTCTTTCTGCACGAATTATCTAAACATCGAGAACCCTGTCGGTCTTACCGTCAATAGGCACCTTGGCAAGCTCGACGGATCTGGTCACCAAGAGGGTCGTCGCATACTGCATGCAGACT
The DNA here is from genome assembly GCA_023614405.1 of Avena insularis. Classification (NCBI taxonomy): domain Eukaryota; kingdom Viridiplantae; phylum Streptophyta; class Magnoliopsida; order Poales; family Poaceae; genus Avena; species Avena insularis. The sequence goes on along the minus strand of CM042689.1, from coordinate 120,015,315 downwards.
TTGATTTTCGACGCATAGACTTTGATCGAGTAAACCTCGTCGCGCTACAGCATTTAGAACTGGTCGATCCTTGGGTACAGAAGCACAAAAGGTTAACCAAGAAGAAGTACAGTGACCGGTGCATACAGAGGACGCAGGGAGAAATAATCAAAGAGCACAACTCAGATTTCACGCGTTGGTTTAGGCAGACGCTCCTTGATAATCCTCCGCGATCGCATTCTTCTGACACGGAAAAGATCATATTCACCTTGTCGCAGGGACCGATGCTAAACCTTGTGACCTATCAGGCGTATGATATCAACGGCTACACATTCTACACAGAGGAAAAGGACAACAATTGTGATTATCAGAACTCAGGCGTAACGTCGGAATTCTACACCGATGACAACGTGAAGGAAAGATTCTACGGAAGAATCGAGGAGATCTGGGAGCTCGACTACTCTGAATAAAAGGTGCCGATGTTCCGTGTCAGATGGGCAAAGAGCGTCGAAAGAGAAGACTGGTATTTCACAACCATGGTTATACCCGAAGCAGCCAAATCCAAGGCCGCCGGTGCGAACGTGACCACGAAAAATGAACCGTGGGTACTGGCTACCAAAGTGGTCCAATGTTTTTTTATTACCGACCCGACAAAGCCTAGCCGTGTTGTCGTGAGGAGAGTAAAAAGAAACATCATCGGAATGGATGGAGTCGTCAACGAGCAAGACTTCGACCAGTACGGTGATCCAAAGATTGAAGATGACGACGACTATGATGCAGCAACATACATCACAAGAAGAAAAGGACAACCCTACCCAAAAAAGGTAGCCCGTTCGAAAGAAGAAACATTAAAGTGTCAGGGCTAAATTATTCAACCACGACAAAGAAGGGAAAAAAGATTGTAAAACGCTAGCTCAAAAAAAATTGTAAAACACGTGGTCGAAAAAGATTGTAAAGTGCGGGTGTGGTCGAGTAGGGCCATGCCCAATTCATATTATTATGGACAAATTATTATGAAATTTAGTTATACTTTGAATTATATTATTTGTACCACTTTTATGACATCTATTATCACTTTTGGGCATTTTTGGAACATTTAAAAGTATTTATAAAATAAAAACAAAACAAATATGGCATATATTACCACTTTTGGGCAATTTGGAACATTTAAAAGTATTTTTAAAATAAAAATAAAAAAGGGGGCACCAAGATTCAAACCTAGGTGCTCAGAAGTTTAGAATAGATCACTGGGCAGAACCAGTGGGATAGGATAGTGAATCTGTTAGATAGTGGGATGGGTTTTTTCTTATATAGTTGCTAGAGGCAAAGATAGGCGTAGCGCACTCTGGCATAGTGCGCTACGCCTATCTTTGTCTTATCCACACGTGCACGCACAGGCACGTCCCTCATCCCCGTAGACGCGTCCACCCATCTCGCTCGAGCCCCCGCCGCCGCTGTCGATCCGCCGCCTCGCCAGCCCTGCCAGCCGCCACTCGAGGAGGAGACCGTGGAGGAGGAGGCCCGCGCCGCTGCCAATCCATGGAGGAGGAGGTCGCCGTCGCTGCCGAGGAGGAGGAGGCCACAGCCGCTCGAGGAGGAGGAGGACACCGCCGTCGAGGAGGAGGAGGCCACCGCCGCTCGAGGCTGAGGAGGAGGAGGCCGCCGCCTCGCCCGCGCGCTCGTCGTCGTCCTCGTCTCAGAGGTGAGCCTTCTCCCCTCACTCCCTCTCTCCCCTCTCCACTTCTCGGTTGATTTAGGTTTAGGTTTAGGCATAGGCTTAGGCTTAGGAATTGATTCATTGTAGGTTTAGGTTGATTTAGGTTTAGATTTAGGTGGACAGGCCGGAAATTTAGTTCTTTCCTAAAAAACGATAGCATCTATATAAGAAAATTGAAATTCTATATCATCCGTTGAATCTCTGTTTGCTAAGAGCACACTGGTTGGAGAGAATCGTAGCGAATGCCTAGTATTCTAAACTGGTTTTTTCACTGTCACTAGATACGTATATTTAGTTTTTGATTCAAAAGCTGCGAGGTGGTGATCCTGTTAAGCTTTGGATGCGGCGGTTCGTGTATGGTTTGGAGTTTGGATGTGGCGGGCGCCTGAAGAGTAGTGGCTTTCTCTGTACTGAGTACTTAGCTAGCGCCATGTATTTGCTTGCCCAGTTTGAGTTCTGAATACAGGAAATGATGATTAGTTTCCCACTGTTTTTGCCAACTTAATTTTTTCTTACCGTCACTGAATACCTACTTAGCTTCTGCGAGGCGATGATAGTGATTGTATGTATGTCTAGTCTGAACTTTCGAATGACATGGTTCCTATTACCCTGATGATCCATTCTTTCTGTTGTTCTTGTTACCCTGATGTCCCAGTCTTGGTGTTCTTATATTACCCTGATCATCAAAGTTTCGTCAACTTGTTTTTTTCTGCTGTTCTTATTATCCTGATGATCCAGCGGGTCACGGTTGGTCTGTGAGAGATTCTGAAACCTTGTTCCTTTCTTCCTCTTTACCTGATGATTTCTGGACTCCCTTTTATGTCCGCGTGCTTGTCTTTGTGGGTATGGTTGAATGGTGCTTGTCGAGTGCCTGAAGATTGGAGTAATATTTCGAAGCCATAGCATCATGATCAAGGTTTGTTTGTAACTCAAGATTGCATAGTCGTCTGTCTGTAGAAGCCAAAATGTTTGTTGGAGTTAAAAGGAAAATGTGCACGTGTTTTTTTTCTCACAACATTTTCCTTGTTCCCATTTGAGGAAAAACAATGTACGGAGCACTGTATATCTTTTAAGGGGTATAGTATTAGAGAAGAAAAAAAGAATATTATGCGTAGTTGAGAATTGAATTTATTAGGACCGTACATCGGATCTGAGGTCGAAATGAGATCGAACACTGGGCTGAGATCGAAAAGTTTCAAAATCTCAAATGTTTTCTGGGCTGAGAGAGATCGAATCTGAAATGCAACAGCACCCTAGAAGGAAAAAGGAAATCGCAGCCAGCTCAGCTCAGTTTGCCACTGGAACGGCAGGCTCCTGATCCACGCTACGTTCCCCATCACCACCAACCACCACCACTGGGAAAAGTTAATGATTAGTATCGCAATACTTGGTGCTTTATCTGGAATTCTCATTTGCTTGCTGTCACTTGGTCATTTGCTTGCTGTCACTTGCTGTAATGATCTTCTAGTATAGAAATCCTTGGTCCTTAGTCTGAAGTAGTAAAAATGACAACAAGGATTGTTGTATTCTCATTTGCTTGCTGTCACTTGGTCATTTGTTGTCATTTGTTCACAGAACTGAAATAGTACAAATGACAGCAATATGCTTGCTGTGTTGTGCTTGCTCTGCTTGCTGTTGTCCTTGTTGTGCTTGCTCTTCTTCTTAGTCTGGAACATCCACATACTATATGTCCATCCTACTTGTGCTGCTACTACTTCTATGCTACTTGAGCTGTTACTACTTCTAGTATCTGTGCTGCTACTACTATCTGTTCCTTATATCCATCCTAGTGTTGCTCTGGCTACTACTATTTGTGGTGCTACTGTGCTTCTACTACTATCTGTGCTGGGACAACAGCACCTTGAAATTGTGCTTGTGCTTGTATGGAGCACTTTATTATGTCGTGTATGCAGGTTCTTGTATGAAATGAGTCTCGATTTTTGCCAGAATGGTGATTAACTTCGTTTCGGCAGAAATCGGGCACTCCTAGTTTAAGAAAATTAGCAAAGGTCATGCCGGATTTTTCCGTGCATTTAACCAATTATCTGTTTTTTATTAGTGAAAAGATGTGTGACAACGACGAGGCTGGATGTTCTAAGCGCATCAGCGCTGAAGGAGAACTCGGACCTCCGAATAAACAATTGACATTCTGGGAGGCGGCCCAGCGGCTAGAAGACGATGAAGACTACCATCCTTCGGAGAGCGAGGATGATGAGATGGAAGACGCGGAGGAAGAAGCCGAAGGAACGGCGGGTGATGAAACCACTGATGGCAGCGAGGTCACAGGGAGTGGTAGCAATCCTCCTAAGAAGAAGAAGAAGCCGAAGGACCGACGCCCGAACACGGTCGGCACGGTACGGTGGTAGCAATCCTCCTAGGGAGGAAATTACCGAAGTGAGCCCAACAGGGGTTCCTTTGGAGCCCGACCTTGTCGTCAAAGGGTACGGTGGGCAAGTGGTGGCGATCACCCGGACAACCATCTCGATCAACACCGAGAATCTCTGGCATAAAGATAATGGCCACTTGCGCACACTCATCTTCGATAAGCTGCACGCAAGATACAAGTTCCCCGCTAAGTATCAGAGCACAAATTATCATGGGAACGAAGTAAACAAATCCGCCCTCACAAAGATGAGCACCGCCCTGGCCAGCTAGAGAACCCGGATGAAGAAGATCTATAAAGAAGGAAAAAGTCTCGAGGAGATCCAGAAGATTGACCCGAAGATCAGTTCCGGGAGTTCAAGGAGTGGTGTGAATCCGAAAGAGCCCTGGCCAATAGTAATCAGGGAAAGGTGATGTAGGCGATGAATATAGGTCATCACCATCTCGGATCTGGTGGATACAGAACCGCGGAGGCCAAATGGAATAAGGAGGACGAAGAGTATAGATCCAAGGGGATAGAAAACCCTTTATAAATTCAACCGGGCAGGTTCGAAACTTCATCAGGGCCCGTTACCATGTGGACCCAAAAACCAAACAACTCACCGCAGATCCTGCGGTGAAGGAATTCGAGGAAATTGTGGTAAGTATAATCTAATTACCGCGGATCAACTCAATTGCATTCTAATTGATGATCTAAACGATTCACTGTTACTTCTTCTGCAGGAGGAGGAAATTGTTGCTAGTCATGGATCCCAGGGTTCCTCATCCTAGGGGTCGACGGCGGCCACCTGGTGGGATAACCCTTTTAACAGGGCGATGAACCGAGCCAAGAAAATAGAGCCGGTTACGAAGAAGCCGTCGTCGGCTGGCCGTCTGGCCGGCCTCAGGGGTAAGAATTGGGTGGATCATTTTGGTCCACCGCCGAGGACGCATGTGGCACCATCGGTAAGGAGCGAGGAGGAAAACCGCGAGGTTCAAGAACTTAAGGAACAAGTGGCGCGGATCCCGCAGATCGTCCAAGACACCTGGCAATCACCCTCACGTCCTTCCTGCCTACCTTGGTGGAGTCAATAGCGAACTGGAGTGCGGGTGGTCGAGTAGGTCCATTCCCGATTCCAAGCATGGTCAGCAGCCACTCGAACAACGCGGCGCCGACGAATCAGGCGAACTATGTGTTCGTGACTCCGCCCGCTAGCACCGCGGCGCCGCAAGTGTTGGTGACTCCCCTGCGATCACCGCGGCGCCGAAGTACATGTTGGTGGCCCCCCTACCATCGTCGCGGCGGCACCGGAGCTCCAAGCACCCGGTAGGGAGAATACACCGGCGGCCAGCACCGCGCCATCAAGCAGCCCTTCCGTCTCTTGCACGCCCGTCGCCGTATGCGGTGCCTCGACATTAGCCGATCTCGACGCCATCATGGTAAACAAATGTCTTTACCGCCTTTTACGCCATCTATTACTCTTATGGCATCTCTGACGACGCCGTACATGTTTTCCGCAGACGGATGTTCCTTGCACTCTCTTATGCTACATGAACAACGAGCTGAGGGATGTTGCCAAGGGTACCATCGTTCAACCCTTGCAGTGCACGTTCCACTCAAGGCCGATGCCAGATAGCGTGCACAGGGTTAAAATTAGTCGGGTGCTAAGGGGCTGCGATGACCTGGAACCTCCCATTCAACCCCCAGGAGCGGATGAAGAAGAGCCGGCTGTCCTCAGAAGTTGCTTCGGCTTATTCTTGCAATGGCCAAAGAGCATGATCCGTTTGGGGACGGCGGGGGCCATCACGCCACAGACAACAACATCGCATGTCGTGCCAGCGACATGCGGTGGCAAGGCCCCCTTACCGCCCTCGCCGTAACCTCCACGCGGTGGGTCGGATGATCATGTTGATGATATGCACATGGCGCAGGATCCAGCCGAGGACGACGAAGACTGGAATGATCACTTCTTCAACACTCAGTTCAGCAACGAAGACCTAGCTGGTGGCCCCACAGAGAAAGCCACTGTCACCAAGCGTCTGTTTGGTTCTCAGGAGACGCCTCCAGCTTGCGCCTTTATAGAGCCAGCTGATACAACCAACCGGCCCTTTATTCTAAGCCCTGACACACTACATAGGGCGGTCGGTGCTCATATTGCGGTGCCTGCCCGCTCCCCAAAAGGAAAAAAGGGCAGGAAAAGAAAATCTAGCAGCTCGAGCCAGCCGGTGGCGTCAACAACTGCGAATCCAATCAGGTTTCGGGACGGGCCACCAAGACCCGAGGGTATTATGTGGAGGATTCATGTGGCGGGTGAGCCCATGCTACCTAAGAATTTGCGGAGGCTCGCCAGTTCGGAACTGCAGAGTGTGCATGACGGCGTGCTGACAATAGAGAGACGCCTTCTATCAGAGAAAGGTCCCTCGCACCCGGTATTCGTGGTTAAGGTGCCACCAGGCTTGGGCTTCGTCGACAATGCCCCTACGGATCTGTTCTTCCTGTGGTTCGACGACATCTTCAATATGTTCCACCTATACCCGCTACACTATACCATGGTCCGCCTGTTTTCTCTCAGCATGGCCATGCAGATCATTAGAGAGAACACACCGAGCATCGCTATAGTGGACCCCTACTACATGTGTGACGGCTCCTTGGGTTCCCCTGCCGAACGACGTATCGTGGCCTCGTACCTAAAAAGAATCCTCGTGGCGAACAAGACAAAGGAATACATTCTCGTGCCTTACTTTCCTGAGTAAGTCGTTATTCACTCGCCACCGTCAATTGGCTTTATTAGATTATCATCATTATTTTTACAACACATTCCATTTGATTTTTTTGCACAGAGATGAACACTGCACGCTCATCTCCTTATCGCTGAAGCATTCCAATGCCACGTATTTCAACTCGAGGAGTCTAGAAAAGAAGAAAATCTATGACAAGATCAAGGAAGTTCTGGATGATGCTCTCACTGGCTATGACTCGACGGAAGGCACCACCTTCGTGCGTACAAAGGTCAAGTTCGGTAGGCACGTCTTCAACCACGTAACGGAGTTCCCCTGCATGAAGCAGCCGGAAAACAGTAAGAAGGAAGCCTACTACGCACTCCATCACATGAGGGCGTTCCTACTTGACCAGCAGAATTCTACGCTGCCAGACCATCTCAAACAGTGGGCCGAAGCAAAGGCCAAGATCACTGATTCAGATATTAGACAAGAGATGTATCGCATCCAGCAGCAGTTTGGGGCAATCATCTTTCATGATGTCATGACTTCGGGGGGGGGGGGTCTTCTACGGAGGAAATATCCCGAATAACCGTGACATAGAAGATCACCTAGAGATGCAGGGTGACTATAGGAAGTTCATGACGAGACAAGGCGTCCTCCCATTCCCTAAGCCGAGCCAGAAGGCTTGATGTTGGCCTAGTTGTAGTTACAAACTATAGATGACCTTTGTGTGTGTGTGGACAAGTGTACATGCTACTACTTATCTTATTAGGTTTATGAATCATCTCTTATTTCTTTTGCTTATTATTATTATATATCAATCAATGCTTGGTTTTTTTTCTTACTCTTTGGTCCTTTGCTCACTTTGGTCCTTATTTTTTCCTTACTCTTTTTTTAAGAATAATGCCGATGATTGAAATGTCGTGGCACTCTATATATGTGAATGTGCTACGATGGGATTGTGAGCCTTGTGATATGCACAAGTCCAGGTCTTGTGCATCCTACTTGGATCACGGTTCCATCGTAGCATATTCCTGTGTCCAATGACCTATGTATATATATGAGGCATTCTTTTCGAGTTATTTTTGTCTTTTTCGAGAATAATGCTGATGATTGAAATGTCGTGGCACACTATATATGTGAATGTGCTGCGATGGGATTGTGAGCCTTGTGCTATGCACAGGTCCAGGTCTTGTGCATCCTACTTGGCTCACAATTCCATCGTAGCATATTCCTGTGTCCAACGACCTATGTATATATATGAGGCATTCTTTTCGAGTTATTTTTGTCTTTTTTGAGAATAATGCCGATGATTGAAATGTCGTGGCACACTATATATGTGAATGTGCTGCGATGGGATTGTGAGACTTGTGCTATGCACAGGTCCAGGTGTTGTGCATCCTACTTGGCGAATAGTTCCATCGTAGCATATTCATGTGTCCAACAACCTAGTTATATATGAGGCATGTTTTTTGAGTTACTTTGGTCTTTTTCGAGAATAATGCCGATGATTGAAATGTCGTGGCACACTATATATGTGAATGTGCTGCGATGGGATTGTCCGCCTTGTGCTATGCATAGGTCCTGGTGTTGTGCATCCTACTTGGCGGACGGTTCCATCGTAGCATATTCCTGTGTCGACAACCTAGTTATATATGAAGCATGCTTTTTGAGTTTGGTCTTTTTGATTTAGGAGTACTTTCTATAAGTGTATCTTCATATGCGAATTTAATTATATATGTTTTTCAATCACCGGTTAATTATTATTGTCAACTTGTAGATGACGTGGTACGTCGTGTACAAGGGACGGGTTCCCAGAGTCTACGATGATTGGAAAGACTGCCGGAGATAGGTGCACTGTTTCAGCGGCAATAGCTACAAAGGGTACAACACTATGGCGGAGGCGGAAGCTAGATACACGCGCTATCTAGCGGGAGTTAGGACGAGGAACCGGATGAAGACCTACACCTTCGTCGCGGTGATCATGCTTATCTTCTTTGGTTGTTTATCTCGCGTTTGTGTCTAGCTAGTTTAGATGTCTAGGCGAGCTTCCGAGCTCTAACTTGTTCAATCGACACATGTATTCGCATATCACCAACTACTTTGTAACTTGATCGAAACAATGTATAACTTATGTATTCATGTATGAGACTTATCTATATGTATTTGTTTCAATCTTGTTTTGCGAATTGTGTATTTATATATATAAATGTATATCTTATATCTGTGTGTATATCTGATAATATAATCTTTATTGTATATCATCTGGCCCTGAAATTAAAAAAAAAGACACCAGTGGCGCACATGGCACAGCTTCTGTGGCGCACTGCAACTAAAGCGCACCTGCGCAACTTAGTGGCGCACTGCAACGTGCGCCACAGAAGATCCAATGTGTAGCGCACCTGCCAACATATCCGTGGCGCACTAGCAGGTGCGCTATGCCTATCTCCACATAACCGTGGCGCACCAGGCAGTGCGCCACGGCTAGGAGATAGCCGTAGCGCAAGGCCCGTGGCGCACCACTAGCGCGCCACGGATGGGCCTTTTAGGTGCGCCACAGACGACCATATTCCTAGTAGTGCATAAAGGATTAATTGATTGTGCCAAGAAAGCCATAACCATGACCAGTACAGCTGGAGTATCAGTCGAGCATGTATTTGAAACCTTACCTCGTCAATTCAAGTACAACAAGAGTATACCCCAACCTACCATTGACCAAGTCTGGATAGTCTGTGAATACCCCGATGTATTCCCAGATGTTTTGCCCGGTATGCCCCCAGATCAGGATATCGAGTTTATCATTGAACTAATCCCTAGAATAGGACCCATAGCCCAGAGACCATATAGTATGAACCCGTCTGAACTATTAGAACTGAAGAAGCAATTGGATGCCATGTTGGAAATTGCATTGATTCCACCAAGTGCGTCACCATGGAGATCACCTGTCTTGTTTGTGGACAAGAAGGATGGAGGTAACCATTTGTGTACGGATTATCGGAAGTTGAATGATGTCACTATCAAGAACAAATACCCATTACCCAAGATAGAAGATTTGTTTGATCAGTTGACCGGTGCCAAAGTGTTTTCTAAGATTGATCTTAGAACTGGCTATCATCAACTCAAGATTCGCGTAGAGGATATCCCCAAGACTTCCTTACCACAAGATATGGATTATACGAGTATATTGTCATGTCTTTTAGATTAACCAATGCCTCCGCTTATTTCATGAATCTCATGAATAAGATTTTTATGGACTTCCTGGATAAGTTTGTCGTTATTTTCATTGATGACATTCTGATTTATTCCAAATCAGAAGAAGAACATGAGCTACACCTAAGGACCATTCTTGGAACCCTTAGAGAGCATCAGTTGTATGCCAAGTTTAGCAAATGTGAATTCTGGTTACAGGAGGTATGATTCCTCGGCCACATTGTATCAGCCGGAGGAATTGCCGTTGACCCTGCAAAGGTGAAAGATGTCGAAGATTGGCAAGCCCCAACCACTCAAACCCAAGTTTGTGCATTTCTCAGATTGGCGGGATACTACCACAAGTTCGTAGAAGGATTCTCGAGTATCGCCAGACCCATGACCCAATTGCTGAAGAAGGACAAGAAGTTTGACTGGATGGACAAATGTGAAGCGAGTTTTCAAGAACTCAAGAGGAGATTGATTTCAGCCCCAATCTTAATCATACCGGATATCATGAAGCCCTTTGACGTGTATTGTGATGCATCCAAGATCGGTCTTGGATGTGTGCTAATGCAAGAAGGCAAAGTAATATCTTATCTATCCATACAACTGAAACAACATGAGTAGAACTATCCAACCCATGACCTCGAGCTCGCAGCTGTAGTTCTAGCCCTGAAGACATGGAGGCATTACCTGATGGGAAACCATTGTGAGATTTATTCGGATCACAAGATCCTGAAGTATATATTCACTCAGAAGGAGCTGAATATGAGACAGAGAAGATGGATTGAGCTAATCAAGGATTACGATCTGGACATTCACTATCACCCCGGTAAAGCCAATGTGGTAGCACATGCCCTTAGCAGATTGTCGTGCCGCTTGAACTCCATGATTTTGAAGGAGCAACCAAGTCTGCACAAAGAGATGGAAGATTTCCGAATGGAACTAGTGAGTGAAGGATTTTTGGCAAGCATAGAACCTCAACCCACTTTGATCAGCCAGAAGACGGAAGTGTTCAAGAACATTGATCAGCAAACCATAGAGATCAATGATGACCTGACCTATCCTGGAGTACCCATCCGTATTTTGGAAGAAGCAAGCTTTCAGAACTACCAGAACCCGAAGCATCAAGTTTCTCAAGATTCAGTGGAGCAACCACACAGAAGAGGAAGCTACCTAGGAGCGCGAAGATCACCTCAGGACGGACTTTCCCGATCTCTTCAAATCCTATGTAATCTTTTTCATCCTTTTTCAAATCTCGGGATGAGATTTTGTTTAAGGGGGGAAGGTTTGTAACATCCCAAAAATATTAAACTTGGATCATCAAAATTAGGGTTAACAAAAACTTTCCCAACTAAAAATATGAAAGCATTCATATGTGTGTGTATTCAAAATTTGGATTCTTTTGAATTGCCATGGTTCTGTGTTTCATTGCTTGTAAAATGATTCTTAGGTGAAATAAACATCATCTAAACAATCCCCAAACTTTTCCCAAAGACAAATAACTCAAAATAAACAAATGAAGTGAATGGTTATTTTTGCCAAATTAACTCTCATGCCTACTTTGGCTATCCCTAGTTTTCAAAACTCAACAGAAACATTTGTGGATCTTTGCACCCCTTGTTAGTACTCATAATAAGGTACCAAGTCCCACTTTGTGATCTTCCAAAAACATTCAAATGCTCAGTTTAAATGACCGTTTAAAATTGAATCTAGCTCATATGGGAAGATCCCACTATTTCAAAAACCACTCAAACAAGTTCAATTTTCAAAACCCAAGCACCCACAGAATCCTCAGCACATGCCTAGCACACCCACCAAAAATCTTTTCAAAATTCAAAAGTAAGTTTCTTGCGGCCATTTCATCAAACACCTTGCAAACTCAAATCAAACAAATCACAAACACTATTGTGCAGTAAATTTGGCCTAACTTGTTCCCCCGCTGGTTGCAACTAGTCTTTAGTAGATCATCTAGCTCAATTGTAAACATCTAGCACCACTGTGAGCTTGCCTTGCCATCAATGGTGAGGAGGCCGAGCCTCACCATGCCACCCCATTGTCGTCGGACAGATAGCAGCCACCCTAGCCTTGCCAACCTTGTTTGGGAGGTAGCTAGCACCTCACCGCCGCCCACTATCCCCTCCCCAAGCTAGTGCAAGCCAGACCACTACGACATCTTGAGCCATGCCCAGGCCAAGCGCAAGACGCTGCGTGCACACGCCGCCCCTCGACCGCAGCCCGTGCCTACCGCTTCGCAAAGATCCCAGGAACACGCCAGACACCCCCGTTCGCCGCCACCTGCCTCACAACCACCGCTCGCCGTCGAAGACGCCGCCTCTGGCGCGCAGAGCATCACACGTTCCTGACCGATTGCCACCGCCCCAAAGCGCGCATTTAAGCTCTAGAGCATCGCCAGGACACCGTCCGTCGGTCGCCAACCTCAGCCATGCCGCTAGCCGCCCGTAGCCATGTCGCCACCATTGCCTGCCCATCCCTCTCGGTCTCGCCGTCGAGCCTATAAAAGGAGGCGACCCCTAGCCGTTTGAAACACATCATTCCACTCCCCTCACCTCACTGATTGTTCCACCCTCTAGCCGGAGCACGAGGAGCAGCAGCCCGCTGGAATTGCGTCGGAGCAGGCCGCCTCTAGAGAAGAAAGGGGCCGTTGATTTCGACCACCCCCGGAGTTGCCTCGACCGCCCCTGAGCTCGTCGTCGAATCACTCGTTCGTTTGCCCGCCTCGTCGTTGTCGCTGGAGCCCTGGTATGCCCCCTATGCACCCCCACAGCGCTGCTAGGGTTCGAGCTTGTCGGTGACATGTTCATCGTCGACGACGATCCCCAGCCGTCGATCTCCCTTCTAATCCAACGAACCACACAGCCCCGTACCGCTTCGCGTGTTATGAGCTACTGACTGGTGGAACCCCCCTGTCAGCTGAGCCCAGCGCTGTGGAGTGACCCTGGGCCGGCCCATTAACCTCTCCCGCGCGACCCAACTATTTGAATTTAGATTTTTCTATTTTAATTCAAACTCAGTTCTGTACCTAGATTCAAAAATCAACCCAGCTTGATTTAGTGAACCAAAATACATGAAAAATCAACCCAGCTTAATTTTGTTAGAAAGGTGTTGAAATGCTTAATCCAAGCCGTTGGATTCAAATCATTTGGATCTGTAGATCAACCTTGGTAAAAATAACAAGTCAGAAGCTTTTCTGCATTCAAACATTTTTCAAAATTCAACTATAATAGCTTTTGAGTTGATTCCAACTCTCAAAAATCACATTTGATCATACCTTTCAGAATATATAAAAACATATGGGTTTACTTACATAAATAATGTTCAAGTAGTAAAAGAATGCCACATAGGCATTTCTGGTCACTCTATTTAATTAAAATAAAAAGGTTAAACCTTATTAAATTGTGACACCACTTTAAATCACATTCCCATGTACTGAAATATGTGGTGATGACATGTGTCAACATGATCCCATGTTTGAGTTGGAGAATATTAAATCTTAAGTAGTTTTTCAATGAGTAGAAATTACTTTTCTCAAATTAAAATAAATAAGATAAATGCTTTAATCATGTAATGATAGGTGATGATGCTAGATCATCTATAGTACATCTTTGTGTGATGATTGAAAATAGTTAAGTATTGTTTGGTGATTGTGTACCTTATATTTATTTATAGACGATAGTACCGACCAAGGATACGAGGAAGAAGGAGGATACTATGAGGAAGAAGCCGAGGAGAACTTCAACCACTGCTCTGCACAAGGCAAGCTAACACTTGCAACTATGAAAGTTAGATAACCTATGCAATTCATTAAGCATGCTTGGTTAGACACATTGGATGATACCCAATCCTAGTTTTACTTACAAGCTTTATACTTTAGTTCTTTATCAAAGCTTTTTCTTAGAGTTTACTTAAGTGACTTGTAGATTCTAGGAAGATAATTGAAGGTTGCATAAAGAGCATTAAATTTGGCCTAAGCTAGATAATCTTGATGTCATCCTAAGGCATGAGATTGAACTTAATTAATCTCCACTTGTTTACCACCCCTCATTAGTACTTACCCCACTTGTAGATGCTAGTGCTAAGCATAAAACTTGATCAACTTTAGATGGGAATACTTGGTGAAAATGGTTATGAAAACCTTGGAATGATGAGTCATTCTACTGAAATGTTTTGACATGTGTTTCCAAACACCAGATGATTTTGATGATGAAAATGTTGACGCATGAGCCTTAGCCCTATATAAAACTGATGGTTGTTTGGATGTGATACCATTCCAATTTTACCGTACAACCACAATACCCGAAAATTGGGTAGGGCTTGACTGGAAACTTATATACCTTAGTATGGGTTCCCTCACGGCCAAGGCTGAGCTGAGGCTACCTTGTGAAGATTGTCCACCTGTGCAGTACCCAAGATGACAGTTGGTCACGGTTGGGAGGCCAAACTCACAGGAGAGGTGCCTATACTAGGTCATGTAATGGAAAGGTTAGGATTGATTATCCGCATACTGAGTATGGTGAATTCAGGATTTGTTCCTGACGGATGTATCGAATGTTGTGGTGAAAGTGTACAATCTCTGCAGAGTGTCAAACTATTCGAATAGCCGCGTCCGCGGTTATGGACAGTTGGAGTGGCCATACTGTTCCCCCGTTAGATGTTTTCAAAATGACCTGTGAAATGAATTGAGACTTTGACTTGACCACAACAGAGTTGTGACATGAAATTCAAATTCCGAATTAGGTGTTATAAAATTTCAACTAGTTTCTTGCTTCTGAACTTAGTAGAGGTAAATCTGGATTTTTGCAAAACAACCCTAGAGCTTAGTGTCCTACTAAAAGACCCCTTAACTTGTAATTATTAGTTTGCGAGTACTTAATAGTACTCATGGCTTTGTCCCTGGCTATTCCCATGGCCAGACTATGAAGAGGAGTACCAGGATGATGGACCACATGAAGGTTACGACAACTAGGATCATCTCCCATCGTCAGCATTGGCTGTGACCCCGAAGATGGAGCTTCACCTACGCTACCTTTATTATTACGTTATTCCGCTGCTTGAGTTGTATTAATAACTGGATCATGAGATCCTTATTTGTGTAAGACCTTATGTATGGTTTGTAATGGATGATGTACTATGATATCCAAATCTGTTATGTCTCGCAAAAATGGTAATCCTGGGATTGCGATGTATGGCATAACAGGCATCTGGGATTAAAAATCCGGGTGTTGACATTAGGCATGGCTTAGGCTAGCGGCCCAGAAGTTTCTCTAACACATATACATACCTACATGGACTTACAAGCTCCCCTTTTATTTCACACCGAAGACATCCATAAACAAAAGAGCATGATATCAACTTGGTAGATATTTACAGGTGTTGAAAGCGTTCCCCATGACAGTACGGTTCTGCTAATCCCAACTTATAGGTGCAAGCATATACAACATCGATGACACAATGGTTCAAGTTTATTAGGGTCAAGAAAATAAGGTGTGCCATCAAGTTCGTGAGAGCTTTGCTAACTAGTTTTCACATAACAAAAGAATTTTTAATTTGATAGGTAGTTGAAGCTTGAGAATTTACTTGGAATAGAAATAATGCTAATAGGTAGATATGGTGGACTTAAATGGCATAGGTTTTGGTTTAAAGGATTGGATGCACGAGAAGTATCCCCTCTCAATACAGGTTTTTGGCTAGCAAGGCTGGGTAGCAAGAAAAATAGTTGAAGGAAACAAGCAAACATACAAGTGATAAAGTCAAACATGCAATCTTCCTTGAAAACACAAAAGATCTTAACTAAAGAATACTAAGCTTACGAGCCAATCAAGAAAGAAGGAAAATGATATAAAATACATGTAAGTGCTTTTATCTTTTCCTTTCAAACCTCAAAAAGTGTTGCTATTGACCAGAGCTCGGTTTGCCAAAACCAATTTAGATTTATTTGATGCTCCTAAAGTGATACCAATACTAATCAACAAGATCAATCATATAATAGAGATTTCAAACTAAAATATGAAGTGCAAAAAGTAAAAGATGAAGCTTCTCATTAATATTCCATAGAGGCACTCACACCAAGGGATACATAGATAACCAACTAAAGGAGAGATACTTCCACAATGCAAACCATCCTATATGATAACTTCTCTAATCAAGATATGACTCTACTAAAAAGGTAAAAGATGAAAGATAATGATATGATACCGCAGCACTCCCCTAATCCTGGATCAAACCAAGGGGATGCCAAAACCTGATGACAAATCACTCCTTCGGTGGTGGTGGTGGTGGTACTACCTTGATAAGCTTTTCAATCAGCTTCCTCAAATCTTCAATCTCGAAGGTTAGAGTAAGAATCACCTCCGAATTATGCTCAATGCAGTTCATGATCATGTCGGACCGAGAATCCCAGTCCTTGTTATTCTTTCCCCACTCTTCCTCCTTAGAGAGTTCTTTCCCTGCATGGTTAGAACGAGGCATATCCCAACTAGAGGGCAACTTACCTTTTGGCATCTTTTGGAATTTTTGCTCATGTATAAGAGTATGGAAGGGGTTCTTGGCACGTGGAGGAAGTGACCGTGGAGCGAGGCAATGACGTGGGGGTTTCCCTCCTATAGACATCCGTGTTGTCCTCCTGAGCTTGATAGGGATTTCCACCACTCCGATGCTCACAACGGAAGCTCGGGTGTCCGGATGCTTGTCTTCCTTCACTTCTTCTTCATCCCCAACCAAGATCTCCTCCTCCTTCTTGGGGTCTTGAAGATCATATTCCATGGGCTTCTTGCCCTTGTCGCTGGCGGAGACCATGGTGCCTTAAACCTGAGAACATTTCCTGATAGAAACAGATCAAGATGAAAACACGACGAGAACACGATATACTAACCTCAGGGGGTCCGAGGGGTTATATATTATGGAGTTTTATGACATAAGGAAGGTACAGGGCGAAAACGGGACGGAGACGGACTCCGGGGTGCTCACACCCCTGGTGGCGCGGCCAGGCAGGGCCCGCGCCACTGGTGGGTGTGGCCCACCCGAGCTCCGTTTCCTCCCCTGTTTCAACTCATAACCTTCTATATGGAATAAAAACAACAAAAATATAAAGAGAAAAGTTTTTCGCGAACCTTCTGTTTTTAGCACTTTTACCTATTCAAAGACGAACTCTACAGGTTTCGGAGTTTGGTCTCTAATAAATTCTTCCGGAGTCACCATTTGAATAACATCAACATCTTCATTATAAGAGTCTCCAGATATATAATGTTTTAGCCTTTGACCATTGACCACTTGTGTAATGTTGTCCCTCAAAGAAGAAATTTTTATAGCTCCTGAACGGTACACCTCCTCAATAAAAAAGGTCCTTCCCATATTGAGAGTAGTTTTCCTGCAAAAAGTCTGAGACGAGACCTATACAATAGAACTTTCTCACCAACATGAAACTCTCTCTTGAGAATTCTCATATCATGCCATATTTTAACTTTTTCTTCAAAGAGTCTAGCATTTTCATAAGCTTCACTTCTCCACTCATCTAGAGTACTTAAATCAAGCAATCTTTTCTCACCAGCAAGTTTAAAATCTCTATTTAGTTCTTTCACTGCACAATAAGCTTTGTGTTCTAATTCTAAAGGCAAGTGACAATCCTTGCCATAAACCATATTGTAAGGAGACATTCCCATATGATTTTTGTAAGCAGTTCTATAAGCCCATAAAGCATCATTCAACTTTTTAGCCAAAAATTTTCTAGATCTATTAATAGTCTTTTGCAAGATAGATTTAATTTCTCTATTCGAAAGTTCTACTTGCCCACTGGTTTGAGGGTGATAAGCTGAAGCAATTCTATGGTTAACATCATATTTAGCAAGGGTCTTCCTAAAGCCACCATGAATAAATGAGAACCTCCATCAGTCATAAAGATATTTAGGGACACCAAACCTAGGAAAAATAACATCTTTAAGCATTTTTAAAGAAGTCTTACCATCAGCACTATGTGTAGACATGGCTTCTACCCACTTTGTAACATAATCAACATCAACAATAATATGAGTATACCCTTTTGAAGGAGGAAAAGGACCCATAAAGTCGAATCCCCAACAATCAAAAGGTTCAATAACTAGAGAATAATTCATAGGCATTTCATTGCGTCTAGAAATGTTACCAACTCTTTGACATTCATCACATGATAAAATAAACTTCCTTGCATCCTTGAAGAGAGTAGGCCAATAAAAACCTGATTGTAAAACTTTTTTGTGCGGTTCTATCTCCAGCATGATGTCCTCCATAAGCACTGCCATGACATTTTCTCAATATCTCTTGTTATTCATATTCTGGAACACACCTCCGCATAATACCATCTACTCCTTTATACAGTCATCCCAAAAGTAATGCCTAAGATCGTACAAGAATTTCCTTCTTTGCTGGGCTGTAAAGGTTGGAGGCAAATACTTGGAAACAATAAATTTAGCATAATCAGCATACCAAGGACTCTCTCGCGGGCTTACCTATATTGCAGCCAAGAGTTCATTTGGAAAACTATCATTAACAGGCATAGGATCAAAAGAAATGTTTTCCAAACGAGATAAATTATCAACAACAGGATTTTCAGCACCTTTCCTATCTACAATATGTAGATCAAACTCTTGTAAAAGCAACACCCATCTAATAAACCTAGGCTTAGCATCTTTCTTTGTCATAAGGTACTTAATGGCAGCATGATCAGTATGAATGGTAACTTTTGAATCAATAATATAGGGTCTAAACTTATCACAAGCAAAGATTATAGCTAAGAACTCCTTTTTAGTTATAGCATAATTCTTTTGAGCAGCATCAAGAGTCTTACTAGCATAATGAATAACATTCAATTTTTTATCTAGTCATTGCCCAAGAACAGCACCCACATCAAAATCACTAGCATCACACATAATTTGAAAGGGTAAATTCCAATCAGGTGGTTGGACAATAGGAGCAGTAGTTAAAGCTTTCTTCAAAATTTCAAAAGCTTCCTTGCAATCATCATCAAAAACAAAAGGTACATATTTTGGAGAAGATTTGAAAGGGGCTTTGAAATTTTTGAGAAATCTTTAATAAACCTTCTATAGAAACCAGCATGACCAAGGATACTACGAATACCTTTCACATCCCTAAGACAAGGCATTTTCTCAATTTCTTCAATTTTGGCTCTGTCAACTTCAATACCTCTTTCAGAAATTTTGTGTCGAAGAACAATCCCTTCATTAACCATGAAGTGGCATTTCTCCTAATTAAGAACAAGATTAGTTTCTTCACATCTTTGCAAAACTTTATCAAGGTTGTGCAAACAATTATCAAAATAAGTTCCATAGACAGAGAAATCATCCATGAAAACTTCCACAATTTATTCACAAAAACCATGAAATATAGCAGACATACATTTATGAAAAGTGGCAGGAGCATTACATAAACCAAAAGGCATACACCTATAAGCATAAGTTCCATAGGGACAAGTGAAAGTGGTTTTCTCTTGGTCTTGTGCTCTCACAGCAATTTGAGAGAACCCAGAGTAACCATCCATAAAACAAAAGTGAGTCTTCTTAGACAACCTTTCTAGCATTTGATCAATAAAGGGAAGAGGATAATGATCTTTCTTAGTGACTTTATTCACCTTTCCAAAATCAATGCACATCCTATAACCAACAACTACTCTTTGAGGTATAAGCTCATTATTTTCATTAGGCACAATAGTTATTCCTCCTTTCTTAGGGACACAATGAACAGGACTAACCCAATTACTATCAGCAATAGGAAAAATTATACCAGCATCAAGAAGTTTTAATACCTCTTTTCTTACCACTTCCTTCATCTTAGGATTTAAACGACATTGATGTTCAACAACTGGCTTTGCATCAGGCTCTATATTAATAGCATGTTGACATATAGTACGGGAAATACCTTTTAAATCATCAAGAGTATACCCCATAGCTCCCCTATGTTTGTTCAATATTTCCAATAGTATTTCCTCTTCCCTTCCTAAAAGTTTAGAACAAATAATAACAGGATATATTTTCTTATCGTCTAGATAAGCATATTTAAGATCATCAGGTAGAGGTTTTAAATCAAAAACAGGATCCCATTTAGATGGTAGTGTGGTACCCAAATCTTCCACATGTAGGGTTTGCTTAAGCATCTCAGGTTGACTAAGGAAAATCTCGTCAATTTCATTTTTTCCTTCATGAAGACCTCACTTTCATGATCTTCCATATATTGCTGCACGACATTGTTAGGAGCAAGAGAAATAGCAGCAAGTTATTCAACCCTGAAATCCTAATTAGGCAATTCATTTTCATAAGGAGTTTTAGAAAATTTGGAAAAATAAAACTCATAAGATTCTCCATCAAATTTAGTTAGAACTTTCTCCTTCTTACAATCTATAATAGCTCCACAAGTGTTCAAGAAGGGTCTACCAAAAATTATAGGACAAGTGTTACTAGCTTCCTTACCAAGCACTACAAAATCAACAGGATATTTAATCTTACCACAAAGAACTTCCACATGTCTTACATTGCCAATTGGACAAACTCTCTCTCTATTAGCAAGGTGAATAACCACATCAATGTCCTCCAGTTCACAAGGACCAATTTCATGCATAACTTCCTTGTAAATATCATAAGGAATAGCACTAGGACTTGCACCAATATCACATAAACCATAATAGCAATGATCACCAATTCTAATAGAAAGCTGAAGGGTTCGCAACATAGAAAACAAAAAATTTCCTACGATGGAACAAAGCGCCAAGATCTGTCTACTAGATACAAGCAACGGGTGGGTATACATCCATAGAATACATACCCTCGAAGACCGTATAGCATTAACGAGGTTGTACTCGTGAATGATGTAGTCGAACACTTGCCGATCTCAAGATCGTGATGAAGTCCATCTGGTCCAGTCGGTCCAGCACCATCACGTCTAGCACCACAAAGCAGTGGTGCATCGGTGATCGCACACACGTCCGGGTACCCCGACAATGTCTACGCCCTCGCTCCGACGAAGCAGCGGAAGCAACAAATCCTTCCAGAAAATGCCACCGAGAACATGTATCTCGCTGATCCGAGACCATGGGGAGATCCTTCGCGAGGAGGTGTGAGTGACAAGTGAGAGGTGTAGGAGTTCGTAGCATGGAAAACAAAAAATTTCTACTGCATGAACACACAATCAAGATCTAATATATGATCAAGCCAAGATCTATCTACTAGATTGTAGCAACGAGTCAGTAGAGTACTAACCCTCGAAGATCCAAAGCGGTTAACGAGAGCAGATTCTCGTGGATGATGTAGTCGTACACTTCCGATCTCAAGATCGCGTAGACGATCCTTCCAGCGCTGCATTCCGGCAGCGCTTCCGCAGTTGGTCACACGTTCGGTACTCGATGAAGACCTTCCTCTCCCTTGTTCCAGCAGGCAGCGGAGGTTGTAGAACTCTCCTCGCGATTCCGGCAGCACGACGGCGTGGTACCGGAAGTAGAGGGGAGATCTCGCAGGGCTTCGCCTTAAGCCGGAGCGAGTATGGTGGACTATGAGAGAGCCTCGGTGATCTAGGGTTTAGACGCACCAAGGAGAGGGAGCAAGGCCGGCGGCTAGGGCAAGAGGGGAGTCCCAACTCGGCGACTTGGCAAACCCAAGGAGGCGGCGGCGACAATGGTGGAGGCCGGCGGCTAGGGTTTAGGTTTAGAGGAGAGAGGTGTTGTGTACTTGGAGGGGCAGCCCTGCCCCTCCTTATATAGGTGGAGGGAGGCGCGCCAGGGGAGGGGAGTCCCTCCCCAACTCGGATCCCAAGTGGGCCGGCGGTGGAGGGGAGGAACTCCTCCCCAAGTAGGTTTCCTACTTCCCCTCCACCTTCCAAAATAGCCGTTTGACTTTTCAAATTGGCGTTTGACTTTTTCAAACTAGGATTTGATTAAACCCTTTATTTTGTTCAGCAATGACACCTAGAACATGATGCAATCATTACAACTTGGTATGACACATTCATGTACCCTTCCTCCGAGTCTTAGGACATTTCGGAACCTTCTAGAACATTCCCGATGAAAACACCGGAACCATTCTCCAACCCCGAAACAGGACTTTCCTTATATGAATCTTATTCTCCAGACCATTCCGGATCTCCTCGTGATATCCTGGATCCCATCCGAGACTCCGAACAACATTCGGTCTCTTACTCATCATTCCATAACTACTCAACAACATCGAATCCTTAAGTGTGTCTCCCTACGGTTCGTGAATTATGCGGACATGATCGAGACACTTCTCCGATCAATAACCAATAGAGGAATATGGAAATTCATATGGCTCCCACATATTTCTACGATTACTTTGCGATCGAATGAACCACTTACATACGATACCAATTTCCCTTTGTCTCACGATAGTTTACTTATCCAAGGTTATGATCGTCGGTATCTCTGTATACCTAGTTCAAGCTCGTTACCGATAAGTACTCTTTTCTCGTTCCCGTGATATGTGATCCCTTGTGAGGCAGTCACATGCTTGCAAGCTAATTGGATGACATTGCACCGAGAGGGCCCAGAGTATATCTATCCGTCATATGGATGGACAAATTCCACTCTTGATCCATGTGCCTCAACCCATACTTTCCAAACACTCAATGCCACCTTTATAGCCACCCAGTTACGGTGTTGTGTTTGATGTCATCAAAGCATCCTTCCGGTGATGGTGATTAACATGATCTCATGGTCGAAGGAATTAGGTTACTATGTATCAGAAAGCTTATAGCAAATGAACTATATTAAATGACTTGATCTTTATGCTACGCTTAACTATAGGAGTATGTCCATCACATCATTCTCCTAATGATATGACCCTGTTGTTAATAACATCTCTATGTTCATGATCAGGAAACCATGATCATAATTTAACCAACAAGCTAGTTTAACAAGAGGCTTTACTAGGGACTCTTTTATGTTTACAAATCACACAAGTATTAATGTTTCCTGTTAATACAATTATAGCATGGTATGTAAACATTTATCATAAGTATGAAGATATGATAATAACCACTTTATATTGCCTCTTGGGCATATCTCCAACAGTCTCCCACTTACACTAGAGTCAATAATCTAGTTTCAAACCTTTGTGTATTCAACACCTTATGGCTTTGTGGTGTCGTATGTACACGATTGCTAGTGGTCAACTGATCTCCGGATCTGACACTTCCAGGTCCGTGTGTAATTGCATGTCTTTGCGTCTCTACGCATCACTCATTCTCTAATGAGATGGCTTTGTATAAATTTGGTCCTTTGGTGAGACCCTTAGTTCTTTGGGGTTAAAACATGTTGATAATATTGTCGTACAATATATCTTCATAGTATTATCCCGCTGTGAACTACACCTAGTTTGATAACAAACTACTTGACACAAATGCCCTCTTTAGCTGCTATAATAGCAGTCACATACTTAGCCTTTTGTTGTAGTATCTGTCACAATGTCTTAACTTTGGAACTCATCCAAATTCATTATGGAACTCTCATTCCATCATATTGTGCCACCCTTAGTTTAGATTGAGATAAACTTAATTTATACTTTGTGACAAAAACTAGTATCAATGTAATTCATTTACAATGAACTAACTATCTATTTGTCACTTCTACAAAATAATATATTCTTAGTTCTTTTACAAGATCATAAGAATATCTTTACTATCGTCCAATAATCATCTTATGAATCATTCTGGTATATGCTCATAACATTTAGAGCATAGGACATATCTGGATTTGTACATATCACAACATGATTGATATAAATACTCTTTGTGAATTCATACATCAAGTATCAATCTATACTTGAATCTTTGTTTCACTTACCAAGTGTCAATACACTTGAATATATCATCAATATTGAACTCATTCAATCCTTTCTGTGCGACAAGAACCTTTCTTGTCGTTTCTATATTGAAATCATTCAATATATCATCTATGTACTTTCGGCACAACCATATTAGCGTCTATTGATGCCAAATATTTGGGTTTTGCCTAAGTCTTTCATCAGGATGAAATTCTTAATATGTGTTAATAAAAGATACATCATTTCCAATCAACAATATGTCTTCCACATAATGTATTAGAAACATGTCTTAGCGCTCCCACTTAATTTCTTGCAAATACAAGCATCTTCATTGTCCCTGATGAAATTAAACTCTTTTAACAGTTTCATCATAGTGAAGATTCCAACTCCGCGATGCTTACTTCAACCATTGAAGTTTGCATATGATTTTAGCATCCTTTGAATTAACAAAACCCTTTGGACTGTGTCATGCACACGTCCTTGGTAACCATTCTATTAGAAGAACTTGTTTTGTTTATTCAACACATAACAAAATTATATGTCGTGGTTGCTACATTAATCCGTCTAGACTAAATATCGCTATGAAAGATGAGATCTTGTCATAGTCAACCTTTGAACATTGTTGTGAACTCTTTCCCAACATGTCGACTATTTCATAGATGTGAAACATCCATGTCTATTTCTTTATAGATCCAAATACGACTATAAGGTCTTGTACCTTTCCAGAGGGTCTTTCAAGTTCAAAGCTTGATCTCTCGTATATGGAACTATCACGGATTTTATGGCTTCAAGCCATTTGACGGAGTCAGGGCCCATCATCGCTTCTTTGCATGTAGTCGGATCATTATTGTTAAATAATGATTTAACTCTCAAATCTTGGTATTTGATTGTTTACCCGACCTACTTGTTTCAATAGGAACTTAGATCTCCGTGACCACAACCTTTGAGGCACGTGAGCCATGAGCATTTTTGCTGCCTCCGGAACACTTTTCGGCGCTGCGCAACTTTGCACATATAGCTAAGGTTCTTTTAACCTTATCAAAGTTCTATTGTCCTCCCACTTAACTTTTCACGAAAAATTCCTTCTCTAAGAAACTTGACGTTTTAAGTGACAAACATTTTTGTGTCCGATGTTATGGAGGAACAGTTATTCGAAATAACATACAAAGACAGGTTCATCCGACTTTGGTTGCAAACATCTTTCTTATGCATAGCATACCAATGTTTAAGAAAGGACAACTTGGGTTTAATCCCAAACCATAACTTTATATGGTGTTAATTCAACGGATTATGATGGAGCTCTTTTCAGTGGAAAAACGGTAGTCTCTAAAGATTTTAATCTTTAAAATATAATGGCAGTTTTATGATTTTACACCTTTGATATTACCATGTCAAACAAGGTTTAATTACAAATCTCGAATGCTCCATACTCTTATGGTGTTTCGAAAAATGCAAATCCACGGAACGATTCCTTAAATCTTAGGTATTATGCTAAACTTGTAACTCAAATATCTTCCTTTATGATCTTATCATAAACTATTTATATTCTTGTTACAATGATTTTGTACTTCATCTTGAAAGTCTTTGAAATTTTTCAAATGTTTCATACTTCATCCTTATTAAGTAAATATTCATATATTCACTCAAATTTTCGGAGAAAGCATATGAAGTTGAAATCCATCGCTCTTAACTACACATAATGGACTTCGTACAACAATATGTACAAGTTCCAATAAGCTAGTCATTCGTTCCCTTTTGGCCTATGAACGAAGTTTTAATTATCTCTAGGAAAGTTTCACAAGCGTCATGTGATCAAAAATCAAAAGACTCCAAAATTCCATCCACATGGAGTTTCTTCATGTTTTCTTTCCAATATAATTTAAACGGTGATGTCACTTCCTAAGTGATCTTTCAATCAATTTGTCTTTCGACATTTTTAGCACCAGTTTTATGGATGTGATTTCTCCAATGAGATTTGTGAATCATCCATCTTTTATGGATTACGAAAATTATTTGAACAACCCTTTTGTTCTCATAATACCTAATAAAACAAATCTTGAAGGCAAGCTTTGATGTTTAACGAGCAACACAATAACCCTTTATTTGTTCTCGATGAACATCATCACATATTCTTTTGCTAGTTACTTAGGCCATTGTAGTTCATGAATTGTGTTGTTTCGTATGACGATTCACACCAACAAATTCAGTATCAAATACTTAAGAACCACATTGTTTAATAAGCAAAGAATATAGCCATAACATGTATATCATCTATATACTTAAACTGAACAATTCTAGTCTTTTCTTTTCTGCCATATATTTATGAGATTCTCTTTCAGTATTTCCTTTACTGTTTGAAAGAATCTATCAACATCAATAGTGGAGTCATACATATGACACATAGTCCAAAGCGTGTATAATTAAATACCAATGTCTTTGGAGTTGCACTTTGAAGTAGATCACCATCATCAAATGTTTGGTGTTCTTTCAAATTCCTTTCTTTAGTAATCTCTTGGTGTAGTAAACATTTTACCTACATCAAATATTCACCCTTATCATGGAATTATCCATGATCAAGCTACTTTTAGCTTGTAACGGTGAATCGCGAGTATAATGTTGCTCTCCAAAACCTTTTGGAGGATTTAGGACAACTAGTGTCTCCAACCTTTTGCAAATTCTCATCAAAATATGAGAACATGACTTTTGCCATAGTATACTCTATCATGTTGCAACCAAAACTTCGTTTCAGATATCACAATATCTTCCACACATCATGGTTTCTGAAACAACTCTTTCAGATCCTAGATAACCTTGATATTAAGACAATTCTTTGAATATCAAGAATCATGGAGACAAACGTGATACTCATACACTAATTCTTGGAATTTCCACTCTCGATTTAATACCAGTTATTAAACTTCATGAAGTAAATGGAACTTACTGAAAGTTTGCAATAGGACTTTTAAACTTTAGATTAACACTTCAAAAACAATATGATACCAGTTCGTAAAGTAACTAACCAGAATTCTATAGTTCTATCATCTCAATTATAACTAAGCGCAAGGTGGTAAACGGATGCCAATGACTACAACAATTATGCAAATTCACTTTGATTTAATTTATGATAAATAGTGTTCAACTTTTAATTATATTGCCGTTGAACTCCCACTCAAAACAATATCCCTCACATTGTTTTAGTGATCACACGAACCAAATCCACCACATCAAAACCGATCATCACGAGAGTTGATGTAGCTTCAATGGCGAACAATCATCATGTTCATCATATCTACTATATGACTCATGTTTTACCTTTCGGTGATCCGTGTTCTGAGACCATGTCTGTACATGCTAGGCTCGTCAAGATTAAACCTTAGCTTCCGCATGAGCAAATCTGGCTTGCTCACGTTGTATACACTCGTAGAATCTAACACACCCAATCATCACGTGGTGCTTCGAAACAACGAGCTTTAGCAACGGTGCTTACTAAGGATGAACACTTTAAAACTTGAAATTGTGTGCTTGAGGGATCATCTTATAATGCTACCGTCGTGAACTAAGCAATACAAGATGCATAAAAGGATTAACATTACATGCAATTCATAATATGTGATATGATATGGCCTTTCTTCTTGTGCTTCCGATCTCCATCTTCAAGCACGAACATGATCTCCATCATCACCGGTGTGGCGTCAAGGTCAATGGCGCCGCTTCATGCTTGTCTTCCACCAGCATCAACTATTACAACTACTTTGAATAGACACGCGGGTCATAACATAATTTAAAGACAACCATATGGCTCCTGCCGGTTGCCAACTTACAATAAGGAACATTGCATACATCATATATAATCACAATCATGGCCATATCACATCACAGCACACCCCTGCAAAACAAAGTTAGACGCCTCTAATTTTCTTTGCATGTTTTACGTGGTTTGGGGCTTTCAATAAGTGTCGTTCTAACTTATGAACAAGAACCACAACATTGATACTAGTATTGTCAGTCACCCATTGTAAATTGAATCTTAACTATGTTGGGAGAAACAGGCACCCGCAAAGCCACTTATGCAATACAAGTTGCATGTCAAGCGTGGAGCAAGTCTCATGAACGATGTCATGTAAAGTTAGCCCGGGTCGCTTCATCCCAGCATCCCGCAAGATGCAAAGTACACAAGAAGCAATCGACAACAAAAACATCAACGCCCACAATGACCATTGTGTTCTACTCGTGCAACAGATCTACATATAGACACGGCTCTGATACCACTGTAGGAGTTCGTAGCATGGAAAACAAAAAATTTCTACCGCATGAACACACAATCAAGATCTAATCTATGATCAAGCCAAGATCTATCTACTAGATTGTAGCAACGAGTCAGTAGAGTACTAACCCTCGAAGATCCAAAGCGGTTAACGAGAGCAAATTCTCGTGGATGATGTAGTCGTACACTTCCAATCTCAAGATCGCGTAGACGATCCTTCCGGCGATGCGTTCCGGCAGCGCTTCCGCAATGGGTCACATCGCCTGCTACTCGATGAAGACCTTCCTCTCCCTTGTTCCAGCAGGCAGCGGAGGTTGTAGCACTCTCCTCGCGATTCCGGCAGCACGACGGCGTGGTACCAGAAGTAGAGGGGAGATCTTGGAGGGCTTCAGCTTAAGCCGGAGCGAGTATGGTGGACTATGAGAGAGCCCTCGGTGATCTAGGGTTTAGACGCACCAAGGAGAGGGAGCAAGGCCGGCGGCTAGGGCAAGAGGGGAGTCCCAACTCGGCGACTTGGCAAACCCTAGGAGGCGGTGGCGACAATGGTGGAGGCCGGCGGCTAGGGTTTAGGTTTAGAGGAGAGAGGTGTTGTGTACTTGGAGGGGCAGCCCTGCCCCTCCTTATATAGGTGGAGGGAGGCGCCAGGAGGGAGTCCTCCCAACTCGGATCCGAAGTGGGCCGGCGGTGGAGGGGAGGAACTCCTCCCCAAGTAGGTTTTCTACTTCCCCTCCACCTTCCAAAATAGCCGTTTGACTTTTCAAATTGGCGTTTGACTTTTTCAAACTAGGATTTGATTAAACCCTTTATTTTGTTTAGCGATGACACCTAGTACATGATGCAATCATTACAACTTGGTATGACACATTCATGTACCCTTCCCCTCCGGAGTGCCGGACATTCCGGAACCTTCTAGAACATTCCTGATGAAAACACCGGAACCATTCTCCAACCCCGAAACAGGACTTTCCGTATATGAATCTTATTCTCTGGACCATTCTGGATCTCCTCGTGATATCCCGGATCCCATCCGAGACTCCGAACAACATTCGGTCTCTTACTCATCATTCCATAACTACTCAACAACATCGAATCCTTAAGTGTGTCTCCCTACGGTTCGTGAATTATGCGGACATGATCGAGACATTCGATCAATAACCAATAGAGGAATCTGGAAATTCATATGGCTCCCACATATTTATACGATTACTTTGCGATTGAATGAACCACTTACATACGATACCAATTTCCCTTTGTCTCACGATAGTTTACTTATCCGAGGTTATGATCGTCGGTATCTCTGCATACCTAGTTCAACCTCGTTACCGATAAGTACTCTTTTCTCGTTCCTGTGATATGTGATCCCTTGTGAGCCAGTCACATGCTTGCAAGCTAATTGGATGACATTGCACCGAGAGGGCCCAGAGTATATCTATCCGTCATATGGATGGACAAATCCCACTCTTGATCCATGTGCCTCAACCCATACTTTCCAAACACTCAATGCCACCTTTATAGCCACCCAGTTACGGTGTGGTGTTTGATGTCATTGAAGCATCCTTCCGGTGATGGTGATTAACATGATCTCATGGTCGAAGGAATTAGGTTACTATGTATCAGAAAGCTTATAGCAAATGAACTATATTAAATGACTTGATCTTTATGCTACGCTTAACTATAGGAGTATGTCCATCACATCATTCTCCTAATGACCCTATTGTTAATAACATCTCTATGTTCATGATCAGGAAACCATGATCATATATTAACCAACAAGCTAGTTTAACAAGAGGCTTTACTAGGGACTCTTTTATGTTTACAAATCACACAAGTATTAATGTTTCCTGTTAATACAATTATAGCATGGTATGTAAACATTTATCATAAGTATGAAGATATGATAATAACCACTTTATTATTGCCTCTTGGGCATATCTCCAACAGTCTCCCACTTGCACTAGAGTCAATAATCTAGTTTCAAACCTTTGTGTATTCAACACCTTATGGCTTTCTGGTGTTGTATGTACACGATTGCTAGTGGTCAACTGATCTCCGGATCTGACACTTCCAGGTCCATGTGTAATTGCATGTATTTGCGTCTCTATGCATCACTCATTCTCTAATGAGATGGCTTTGTATAAATTTGGTCCTTTGGTGAGACCTTTAGTTCTTTGGGGTTAAAACATGTTGATAATATTGTCGTACAATATATCTTCATAGTATTATCCCGCTGTGAACTACACCTAGTTTGATAACAAACTACTTGACACAAATGCCCTCTTTAGCTGCTATAATAGCAGTCACATACTTAGCCTTTTGTTGTAGTATTTGTCATAATGTCTTAACTTTGGAACTCATCCAAATTCATTATGGAACTCTCATTCCATCATATTGTGCCACCCTTAGTTTAGATTGAGATAAACTTAATTTATACTTTGTGACAAAAACTAGTATCAATGTAATTCATTTACAATGAACTAACTATCTATTTGTCACTTCTACAAAATAATATATTCTTAGTTCTTTTATAAGATCATAAGAATATCTTTACTATCGTCCAATAATCATCTTATGAATCATTCTGGTATATGCTCATAACATTTAGAGCATAGGACATATCTGGATTTGTACATATCACAACATGATTGATATAAATACTCTTTGTGATTTCATACATCAAGTATCAATCTATACTTGAATCTTTGTTTCACTTACCAAGTGTCAATACACTTGAATATATCATCAATATTGAACTCATTCAATCCTTTACTGCGACAAGAACCTTTCTTGTAGTTTCTATATTGAACTCATTCAATATATCATCTATGTACTTTCGGCACAACCATATTAGCGTCTATTGATGCCAAATATTTGGGTTTTGCCTAAGTCTTTCATCAGGATGAAATTCTTAATATGTGTTAATAAAGATACATCATTTCCAATCAACAATATGTCTTCCACATAATGTATTAGAAACATGTCTTAGCGCTCCCACTTAATTTCTTGCAAATACAAGCATCTTCATTGTCCCTGATGAAATTAAACTCTTTTAACAGTTTCATCATAGTGAAGATTCCAACTCCACGTAATGTATCATGCTAAATATTCAGGTTTTGCCTAAGTCTTTCATTGAAATGAAATTCTTAACCTTTGTCAATAAAAGATACATCATTTCCAATCAACAAGATGTCCTCCACGTAATGTATTATAAATATGTCTCAGCGCTCCCACTTAATTTCTTGCAAATGCAAGCATCTTCATTGTCTCCAGATGAAAACTCCTTTTTCATCACGGTGAAGATTCCAACTCCACGATGCTTACTTCAACCATTGAAGTTTTCATGCCCTTTTAGCATCCTTGGAATTTAACAAAACCCTTCAGACTGTGTCTTGTACACGTCCTAGGTAACCATTCTTTTAGAAGAATTTTATTTTGTTTATTCATCTACCGTATACCAAATTATATGTAGTGGTTGTTACTTTAATCCGTACAGACTAAATATCGCTATGAAATATCAAATCTTGTCATAGTCAACTCCTTGAACATTGTCGTAAAATACTTTTCCGACATGTCGACTATTTCATAGATGTGAAACATTCATGTCTGTTTTTTTATAAATCCAAATACGACCGATAGGTTTTTACACCTTTCCAGAAGGTCTTCCAAGTTCAAAACTTGATTTATCGTGTATGGAACTATCACGGATTTTATGGCTTCAAGCCATTTGACGGTGTCAGGGACCATCATCGCTTCTTTGCATTTAGTCGGTTCATCATTGTTAAACAATAATGATTTACTCTCAAATCTTAGCATTTGATTGTTTATCCGACCTACTTGGTTCAATAGGAACTTAGACCGCCGTGACCGCAACCTTTAAGGCACGTGAGACATGAGCATTGTGGCTGCGTCCGGAACATTTTCCGGCGTTGCGCAACTCAGCACATATAGCTAAGGTTCGTTAACCTTTATTAAAATTCTATTGTCCTCCCACTTAACTTTTGCGAAAAATTCCTTTTTCAAGAAACTTCACGTATCAAGCGACAAACCCTTTGTCCTTGGTGTTATGCAGGAATACCCAATGGTTATTCGAAATAACGTACAAAGACATGCTCATCCGACTTTGGTTGTAAACATCTTACTTATGCTTAGCATACCAAAATTTAAGAAATGACAACTTGGGTTTTACCCCAAACAATAACTTACATGGTGTCATTTCAATAGATCAAGATGGAGCTCTTTTCAGTGTAAAAGCGGTAGTCTCTAAAGCTTTAATCTTTTAAAACATAATGGAAGTTTTATAAATAACACCTTTGATCCAACCATGTCAAACAAGGTTTCATTACAAATCCCCAACACTCCATATTCCTATGGTGTTTCAGGAGATGCAAATCTAGGTGTTTTTGCTAAACTTGTAACTCAAATAAATCCGTTTATGATAAAATCATAAATTATTTATTTTCTTGTCACACTTGCAACTCAAATAAATCCCTTTATGATAAAATCATAAATCATTTATTTTCTTGTTACAACGATTTTCCACTTCATCTTGAAAGTCTTTGAACGTTTTCAAATACTTCTTGCTCATTAAGTGAATATTCACTCAAATTTCCGGAGAAAGCATATGAAGTTGAAATCCATCGCTTACGACTACAAATAATGGACTACATACATCGATACGTATAAACTCCATTATTTTAGTCGACCGTTCTTCTTTGGCCTTTGAACGAAGTTTTAATTATTCTGAGGAAAGTCTCACAAGCGTCACTTGATCAAATCAAAGACTCCAAAAATCCATGAATATGGAGTTTCTTCATGTTTTCTTTTCAATATAATTTAAACAGCGATGTAACTTCGTAAGTGATCTTCCAATAATTTATCTTGCGACATTTTAGCATTAGTTTTATGTATTTGATTTCTCCAACTAGATTTGTAAATCATCCATCTTATATGGAATACGGTAATTATTTGAACAATCTTTGTTCTCATAATACCTGATTTACATAACGATTATTAAAACAAATCTTGAAGGAAGAGTTTGATGTCAACGAGAAATACAAACAACAGCTTGTTTGTTTTCGATGAACATCATCACATATTCTCTTGCTAGTTACTTAGGCCATTATAGTTCATCAATTGCGTTGTTCTGTATGAAATTTCATACCAACCAATTTGGTATCCAATACCCAAGAACCACATTGTTTAACAAGCAAAGAATACAACCATAACATGTATATCATCTCTATACCTGGATATTTACAGTCTTTTATTTTCTGCCAAATATATTTTATAGATTCTCTTTCAGCATTTCCTTTTCCTTTTTAAAAGAATCTATCAACATCAACAGTGGCGCCATCTACATAACACATAGTCCAAAGCGTGTATATTCAAATACTAATACCTTTGGACTTGCACTTTGAAGTATATCACCATCATCAAATGATCGGCATTCTTTCAAAATCCATTCTTTAGTAATATTTTAGTGTAGTAAACACTTTACATACATCTTCAATTCATCCTTACCATGATGACTTTCATGATCAAGCTAATTTAGATTATGAAGGCGAATCGTGAGTATAATGTTACTTTCCAAAACCCTTTTACATGATTAGGATGTTTAGCATCTCCAACCTTCAAAAATTCTCATCCAATATGAGAACATACATCATACTCTATTATATTGCAACAAAAACATTGTTTTAGATATTGTTATATCTACCACATATGATGGTTTCTGAAACAATTCTTTTAGCTCCTAGATAACCTTGATATTTAAAAACAATCAAGAATCATGGAGGCAAACATGATACTTAAGATACTAACACTGGAATTTTTACTCTTGATTTAATACTAATTATCAAAATTCATGGATTAAATAGAGTTTGCTAAAAGTTTGCAATAGGACTTCAAACTTTAGATTGACACTCAACACCATACGATACCAGTTCGTAAACTCAATTACAACTATGCATAAGGTGTTGAACGAATGCCAATGACTACAACGAATTATGAAAATTCACTTTAATTTAATTTATGATAAATTGAGTTCTACTAATCCAAATTAGAAATGAACTTCCACTCAAAAATGACATCCCTCGTGTCTTTTTGGTGATTACATGAACCAAATCCACTACACCAAGTCCGATCATCACGTGAGAAGGTGTAGCTTCAAAGGCGAGCATCAAATGGGCATCATATCTTCCATATGACTCATGCTTAACCTTTAGGTCTATGTTCCGAGGCCATGTCTATACATGCTAGGCTCGCCAAGTAAGAACCTTAGTATTCGCGTGTGTAACTGTCTTACACCCGAAATATGATCGTGGATCCAAGAACACCCGATCATCACGTGATTTCTTGGAGCGACGGAACATAATCGGTGCATACTTAAGGGAGAATACATTTTTATATTGATATATAAATGAGGGATCATCTTATTATGCTAATAAAACGCTAAAATAGCAATATAAGATGCAATCAAATATCACATGTGAATAAGTGAAATGATATGGTTCTTGCACTTGATCTCCATCATGTGCATCATGGTATGATCACTATCATACCTCTATGTGCAAGGCCAAGGTCTATGGAACTTACACATTATGTGTGTTGTAAGAGTATCGACTTATACTTCTACTTACAACATCACCATATCATGACACTAGCCTAGCAACAATCTAAACTAGATGCCTCTAATGTATCCATTGCAATTTTTACGTGGCTTAGGGCTTTTGAAGATAAAACCATTCTTACGTACGAACATGAACCACAACAAGGATAACCAAATTGTTTACAACTCGTTGCAAATTAGATATTGACTATAGTAGGAGAGACTGACACCCGCTAGCCACTTATGCAAAACTAGTTGCATGTCAAGCGTGGAACAGCTCTCATGTGCGAGGACATGTAAAGTTTGTCCAGGCCGCTTCATCCCACTATGCCACCAATATCCAAAATACAACTAAGAATCAATAAAATGATCATCATCGCCCACATACTCATATGTGTACTACCCGTGCAAATCATCTACGCATAGATCCGGCTCTGATACCACTGAAGGGTTCGCAGCATAGAAAACAAAAAATTTCCTACGTGGGAACAAAGCACCAAGATTTATCTACTAGATACAAGCAACAGTTGGATATACATCCATAGAATACATAGCCTCAAAGACCGTATAGCGTTAACAAGGTTGTACTCGTGGATGATGTAGTCGAACGCTTGCCGATCTCAAGATCGTGATGAAGTCCATCTGGTCCAGCACCATCACGTCTAGCACCGCAAAGCAGTAGTGCATCCGTGATCGCACACACGTCTGGGTACCCCGACAACCTCCGCGCCCTTGCTCCAACGAATCAACGGAAGCAAAAAAATCCTTCCAGAAAAAGCCACCGGGAACATGTATCTCGCTGATCCGAGACCATGGGGGAATTCTAAAGGGGGGAGAGAGATCCTTCACGAGAAGGTGTGAGTGACAAGTGAGAGAAGGGGTCCTTTTATAGGGGAGGGGGAAGCCCAAGGGGGCATGGCTGCCGGCCAAGGAGGGTGCCCCCACCTCTCCCTCATTCATGTGGTGGAAGATCCACTCACATAAAAACATCTCCACTCACAATTCCACTCACATGCATTAATTTTCCACCAAAATTAATGCATGCTCTCATTTAATAAAACTCTTTTATTTATTTTATTCAGAGTTTTGTTAATTACTCTAATTAACAAAAAATCACATAAAACCCCTTATAACATTACAATTTCACATGCAGAACCAGTTTCAGCAATTTCAACCGAAACGATTCCGGTGTCTAGTGAAATAAATTCCTGCGCTTTGTTTTTCTTTCTTTGGCATATAATTTGCTCCGAATGGTGTCGGTATCCCTTAAGTGTGTCACCCTACGGTTCGCGAATAATGTAGACATGATCGAGACCCCTCTCCGATCAATAATCAGCAGCGGGACCTGGAGATCCGTACTGACTCCCACATATTCAACAATGACTTATGTGATCGTGTGAACCTTATACGCATGTAACTCAATCCCTTTGTCTTGCGATATATTACATGTCCGAGATTCGATCATCGGTATGTCCATACCTAGTTTGATCTTATTATCAACATGTACTCTTTTCTTGTTCCCGTGATATAACATTCTAGTGATCAAATCACTTGTTTCCAAGCTAATTAATGTGATATCACCAAGAGGGCCCAGAGTATATCTCTCTGTCATCGGGATGGACAAATTGCACTATTGATCCATGATCCTCAACATAACACGTTCGTAGCACTGAACTCATCTTTATAGTCACCCTGTTATAGTGTGACGTTTGATGTTATCAAGATAGTCTTCCGGTGTTAGTGATTGACATGATCTCATGGTCTAAGGACTAAGATTACTTCGTATGATGTTATAGCAATATAAACACAATGACCTTGATCGTAATGCTATACTTCGGATGAATGTTCATCACATCATTCCAATAATGTTGTGACCTTGTTATTAACAACATCCAATGTCCATGATCAGGAAACTTTTGATCATCTTGTTAATCAATGAGCTAGTTTATAAGAGAGGCATAACTAGGAACTTCCTTTTTGTTTACTAAACACACATGTATTAATGTTTCCGTATTAATACAATTATAGCATGCAAAATAAACTTTTATCATAAATAAGGAATACGGTAATAACCACTTTATTATTGCCTCTCGGGCATATTCCCTTCAAAAGCACAGGGACACTAGCTTTCCTACCTTTACTAGGATGAGAGACAATATTATAAGCATCTTCACAAAAGATAATGTGCCCATCTTCTACATTCTTAGTGACAAGATCTTTCACAATGGCTACTACAGGTTTAATATTTATTTGTTCATCAGGTTCCACAACTTTCTTTGTACTTTTGCTAACCACATTAGCTATAATAGAATGTTCCTTTACCTTAGAAGGAAAAGGTATTTTATCAATATAAGGTTTAGGAAAAATAGGATCAACAGTACAAACTTTAGTGTTTCTAACAGGAAGATGATTAACAATATCTTTATAAGGTGCATGGTACTTGTTCCACTCCTTATTGGGAATTTTAATATAAGAGGCAAAGGCTTTAAAGCAATTTGCAATAACTTGAGAATCAAGACCATACTCAGTACTAATATCCCGAAATTCATTAGTTCCCATAAAAGATTTAATGCATTCATAATCATAATTTATACCTGACTTTCTTCCTTTGTCATTGTCCCATGCTTCAGCGTTCTCTTGAATATGGTCTAGAAGATTCCATTTAGTTTCTTCCTTCATATGTGTGAATGATCCAGCACAAGAAGCATCTAGTAAATCTTTATCATGAAGAGAAAGCCTTGCATAAAAGTTATTAATAATAATATTATTAGGGAGTTCATGAATAGGACATTTAAGCATTAGTAACTTCAATCTCCCCCAAACTTGGGTTGTACTCTCTCCATCACGAGGCAAATAGTTATATATTTAATTCCTATCCTTATGAATCTCACTAGGAGGATAGAATTTATAGTAAAAGAGAGGTACTATTTCCTCCCATTCCACAGATTGTCCATTCTTTAGCAGCTTACACTATTCTTCAGCTCTTCCTTTCAATGATATAGGGAGTAACTTCTTCTTAACTTGTTCTGTTGTGATACCTGCATACTTAAACAACCCGCATAATTTATGGATAAAAAGCAAGTGATCACCAGGATGGACAGTTCCATCCCCAAAATAATAATTATCCATAACACGATCAACAATTCTTGTAGGTATCTTAAATGGATCTATCTCAACAAGTGGTGGTTCATCTACTACCCTAGTAGCGGTAGTAGCTTTCCCAAATATGAAACCAAGTGGGTTATCTATATTGGAAATGAAGTAACAAACAGAAATAAAAATCAATATTCACAGTAGAAATTTCCTTTACCAGTTCCACTCTTCAATAGCGCTTCACTCCCCGGCAACGGCGCCAGAAAATAGTCTTGATGACCCACAAGTATAGGGGGTGTATTGTAGTACTTTCGATAAATAGGAGTGTCGATCCCAATGAGGATCAGAGGGTGTTGACTATTGGTTTGGAGTAGGAAATATCTGTAAATACTTAGCAAACGGATTTTTTGGGGGTTTTGATAAAGCAAGGAAATAAAGTGCAAGTAAATAAAGACAAAAAATAATTGCTGCAAGTGGACCAATCCTTTCTTAGCAAAGGACAAGACGGTTGTAATACTTATGAGGACCAAACATTCTCGAGGACACATGGGAATATTGCCAAGTGCTTTCGTTTCATATAGTTGATTAATCTTCTTTTGTTTGATAAGTGTTGTGTGGGTGAACCTGTGCTAATGTACTGATCTTACTAGAACTAATGCATACTTGTGATTAAACCCCTTGCAAGCATCTGCAACTACAAGAAAGTAATTAAGATAAAAATCTAACCACGGCCTTAAACTCTGATATCCTACACTCCCTTGTGCAAAGGTTTCCTAACGAGGGTTCAGGTTTCTGTCACTCCGGCAACCCCACAATTAGTAGCCAGGTACACAATGCATTCTCCTAGGATTATAAATGGTGAAGT
Organism: Avena insularis; assembly: GCA_023614405.1. Taxonomy (NCBI): domain Eukaryota; kingdom Viridiplantae; phylum Streptophyta; class Magnoliopsida; order Poales; family Poaceae; genus Avena; species Avena insularis. Next base: position 119,976,687 of record CM042689.1, on the reverse strand, counting down.
ATCATGTAGTCGACGTTCACATGACACCACTAGAAGGATAGCACCACAACTTAAATATTAAACCATTGAATAATACCTCAACACAATTCCACTACTAACAAGATGACTTCTCCCATGTCCTCAAGAACTAAACGAACTACTCACGAGACATCATATGGATCAAGATCAGAGATGATATGATAATGAATAACAATCTGAACATAAACAATAATTCAATGATTCCACTCACAAGCATCAACTACAAAAGTAACCAACACCGGGAAAGTTTCCCCTAAGAACTATGCAAGATTCAACACAATTGTTACATCGGGATGGAGTGGTGATGATGGTGCTGGTGGAGATGGTGGTGTGGATGATGATGATACCGATGAAGTCTAGCTTGATGACGGTGTTGATGGTGATGATCTCCCCTCTCCGGGAAGGAATTTCCCCGGCAGAAATCTGTCTGTCGAAGAGCTTTTTCTCTCTTTGTAGTTTCCGCCCTGCAGAGGGGGCAGAATATTTCTGTGGTTGCTCCCCGAACTTTAGGGTTTAGGGAGGAAGATATAGGCAAAGGGGAAGAGCAGGAGGTGGGCTAGGGTGGCCCATTCCTAGGGGGTGGGCCACGTGTGGCCCAACTCTGCCTCCCCTTCTAGCTTCCTTCGTCTTCTGGCAAAAATATAATTTTCCATATATTTTCCGGTATTTTTCCGATCTTCGCGAAAATTGCATCTCGACACCGCTTTTTCCATCAGAATCCTAACTCCAGCAGTTCATCCTCCAAGAATCATCCAACATGCAAAAACAGATGAAATAACATAAGTATCACCTCTTAATATGAAATATATTAATGAATAGCAGCAAATTGTGTGTAATTTTTGTGCTACCATTTTTGTGTAGATTTTGCTAGTGACTGTGATTGTGAAGAGTGCTACTCTCCCCACTACCAAGGCAAGTGGTACTTCATGAATATTTCCATCCCTATATTTTGTACAAGCATTAGAAATATTTTGCTAAGTCTTGCATGTTACTTTTTGCCAAATGCTATGTTGGGAAATCCTAAGTAGTTGTAGAATTGCTAGGAAATTTCCTAAGTTAAGTTACTATGCCATGCTTAGCCTAGCTAGTAGCAAACAAGGGTTGGTAAAGTATATACATGCTATGATGAAAATATTTCTAAGTCCTTGGACTTATGTTTTTCCTAATAAAACAACTAAGTCAATGAACCTCCTGGGTGGAATGGGACTTGAATGGTGGTTTTGGTTGAGTGGTTACACAAGGCCATGGACATGGTTTACCTTGTGTATCTCACTTGTGGTATGCCACCCAGGCACAAAGGGATTTTAGAGGCCAAGTGTTGAGAAGCTTATAGTGCAGCCACTTGGCAATATGGGCTCTGCCTGGATCACATAAGTTGCTAGAACTTAGCCATTTGGACAGTTGGTGGTAGTGGGAATGATAGGTTTGAGCGTCCATTTGGTCTAAGGAAAGGCTTCGAAAGGTCCTGTCTTGGGAAACCAAGTCTGGGGAAAGTGCACAACCTCTGCAGATGGAAAATCTAAGTACTTAGCCAAGTCCATGGCAATGGACAACTTGAGCATCAAGACATGGAAGCTATCAAGAATCTCATCACTCCAACTTCTAAGTAAAACTTGTGGGTGAACAAGGGTGAAGGACCCCAATGTCTATTGGTGGTTTCTTGGGAAAGTTTTTGACAATGAAAAACTTAGTGATTTTAACTAATAGGAAAAACCTATTTTGAGCAAAGCAAGCCAAACTACACTTAGCCAAAATGCATATAGTAATATAGTCCACTTAAAATTTACCAAGGTATCACTTGCCAATACTATTCCAAAGTATTGACCCACTGTGGTCGTAATTGTGATGTTGCAGGTTACTCCGATGATGATTAGGTGTCATGAGTCTACACTCAACATGCTTGCCTGTGGCACATGAAGATGAAGACTTATGTTTATTTACTTATTCCAAACTCTTGTATTAGGCCTGTGGCCTTGAGTTGTAAAAGACTATGTTTTATCTCTGGAATGGATGTAATAAAAGACCTTTGTATCTGTGTACTTCATCTTAAACTGTGGATGCTAGCAATGATCTAGGGACTAGCATTGCAATCACAGGGATCCTTTTCCTTTACAAAGGAGGGATCTTACAGATGGTATCAGTGCACTGTGTTGCCTGTAGGATTATGACCCTAGGATTGGAAACCACTAAGGAAAATTTTCAACTACTTCTACACGTAAAATTTTCTAATTTTCTCTTCTCATCTCTATTTGTAGATGAACTCCATCAACGAAGCCATAAAGAAAGGACCACTCATGACCATGACCTTGGAGTGTGAGACTGAGTTCCCCAAAATTCTCAAGGACCTCATGGTGGCAATGGAAATACATGGTGCAGCTGTGTACAAAGGCTTTCCAGTGATGGATGAAGGAGTTGAGTACTGGTGGGTGCAACTTCACTTGTACAAAAACAAGGAAGACAACCACAAAGAAAAAGGATTCTGCATGTACACCAACACTGTGGTGCACACCACATTCTTTGAGTCAGCAAGAGAAGCAGCTTGGAGGACTATCAAAGAATTTAGTGCTAGAGTCAAGTGCAGAATCCTCAACCTCCAAAAAGACTTAGAGAAAGATAAGGAACATACCCAAGAGTTGGAAGCTACCAACCAAACCTTAAGAGGAGATATTATAGACTTAGTGATGGAATCATGTGAGAAAGATAGGTTGATTGCTTCTAGGAACATTGTGTTAGCCAACAGATCCAGTGAGATAGGATTGTAAACGTACTTCGTTAGTTGGACCACCACCTATCACCTTATTTTCCAAATTGTTATCTTAAAATAAGATTGGACCTTGGTTGATGTAATGGATTCATATATGCATGACTTGTGTGATTTTGCTTTCCAAGGATATGTATGAGTGTTATGACTTTTGCTTATCTTAAATTGTGTTGTTCTAACTTTTCTATCTTATAAATAGATGCCTATTACCATCAGCACTGTTGAGGAGTTCCAGGTTACCCGCTTTGGTCCTCGTATCGTTGAGCTTACCACTTTGCTCAATCTCCCTCTTCCCACCATCATGGTGCATCCACTCACCAAGTTCGAGAGGAAGGACCTCTGGGGATTCAAGGTGAACCAGCCCGGGCGCCAGACAGAGCCTACTACGGAGGCCATCGTCTTCAAGCTTATGCACAATGACAGGGAGAGAGGCATGGAGGTAGTTATGCAGGACCTGATAGGACGTCTGCTAGGACGACACTCCCGACAGGTTAGAGGCACCCATTTCCACGTCTTCGGAAGACGTGATGAGGATGGAGAGTCCATTGACTTCGAGGACGACTCGAGGGACGCAGCAGAGCCGATACGTCTGTATCTCCAGGATTTAGAGTCTCTCATTAGGCACGTGGACACGGACAGGACCAATGTCATGCTCAGTAATGACGAGCTCCAGGTGCAGCTTCGTGAGAAGGACAAGCTCTTCGCGCAGCAGGACGAGATAGTCAAGGAAATGGAGGCGAAGTTCGAGACCCAGGACAGGAAGTTCAAGAGTCAGGAGAAGCATATCCAGGATAGGAACAAGAAGATCCGGGACATGACTGAAGAACTGCAGTCCAAGGACTTCGAGCTGGAGCAGCAGCAGACGGTGATAGAGAGGCTTCGTTCCTAGAAGAGGGCTCTCAAGGCCAAGATTGAGTCCTTGACCACTACTATTGAGGAGAACAAGACCGCGATGGAGAACACAGGTCTTACCTTTGTCGAGGAGGAGATTGATGCTGATGAGTAGACTTGACTACTCGTTTATCTTTTATTATCATACTTGTTATTCGTGAACTTGTTATTGGACCATCCGACATGTGGATGGCTTGCCACTTGTGTGTTTTACTTTGTGAACTTGTTATCTTGTTGTTGAACTTTTATCTTTGTGTTGCATGCTATGTGTTTGCTTATGTGATGTAATGTGCATGAAAACATCTATGGGTATCTCATTCTTATCTCTATTTGAACAAACCACAGATGCCTCCCCGTCGCGCAAACCCCAACCCCAACAACAACAACAACATCACTCTAGAAATGCAGCAAATGATGATTGCTCAAACACAGCTTATGCAGATGATGACAACATTCATCCAGAACCAGAATAATAACAACAACAACAACAACCCCAATAACAACAACAATAACAACAACAACAACCCTCCGGGCTTTGATATGCTTACCAGATTTCTGAGATTGAGGCCAGCTAAGTTTTCGGGGACGACTGATCCCATGGTGGCCAACGATTGGCTACGTTCTGTAAACAAGGACTTAGTGACCGTGGGCTGCACGGACGCTGAAAAGGTCAGATTTGCAGCACACCTGCTGGAAGGGCCAGCCGCCACTTGGTGGGACAACTTCCAAATCACCACTCCTATAGATGAGGTGACTTGGGCTATCTTTGAGGATGGCTTTCACACTGCTCATATCTCATCAGGAATAATGAGCCTGAAAAAGAAAGAGTTCCACAAGCAAAGCCACCGCAAGTGGGCTGAATACATTGAAGATTTCAACAATCTGGCGCGTTATGCACCGGATGAGGTTGACACAGATGCCAAAAGAAAGGAAAAATTTCTGGAAGGCTTGAATGATGAGCTGAATCTGCAGCTGGCTGTGGCATATGTTCCCACTTATCAATCGCTCTGTGACAAGGCTGCTATATTGGAGAACAAAATGAAGCAAGTCGAGAGTAGAAAGAGAAAGCACTCCGACAAGCACAGCTCGGGATCGTCTCACAAACGATCTCACTATGATGACAGTGGAAGCTCAGGATCCCACAAGCATGGGAAATTCAACAAGCATCACAACCACAACCGTCATGACAACAAGCATCACCGCAGTCATGACAATGACAAGTACAAGAACCACAAGAGTGGACATAAGAGCCACCACAGTGGTAATGGTAGTGGAAGTGGGAGTCAGCCTGCTAAGAGAGACATCAGTCAGGTTGAATGCTTCAAATGCAAGAAGATGGGACACTATGCAAATGAGTGCCCCGAAAAGAAAGTTGAAGGACCTGTCAAGCCCAATCCTTTCCAGAAAGGACAGGTGAACCACATCAGTGTGGAGGAGGTCTATGAGGAGCCTGACGCTGTTGCTGGTAAGTTCAGACTCAATTCTATTCCAGCATTTGTTCTTTTTGATACTGGAGCATCGCATTCATTCATATCAAAAGCATTTGTTGATAGAAATGGGTTTCCAACTGAGAACATTGGGTGTCCAATAAAAGTTAGTTCTCCGGGTGGAGAAATGATAGTAAGTCTTGGATGCCGGGATCTAGTAATAGAATTTGGAAAACATAAGTTTCCAGTAAGTCTGATAATCCTAGATTCCCAAGGACTGGACGTAATATTGGGAATGGATTGGATGGCTAAGTATGAAGGAGTACTAGATTGTGCTAATCGAACTGTTGCACTCACAACCCCGGAGAGAAAAAGAATTAAATTCAAGTCCAACTTTGAATCCAAAGGAAGTAAGCTAAATTCTCTTAAGGGGGTTAGCATGGACAGTGTGCCAATTGTGTGTGAGTATCCGGATGTATTTCCGGAAGAATTGCGAGGAATGCCACCGGATAGAGATGTGGAGTTTCTGATAGATTTGGTACCAGGTTCTGGACCGATAGCAAAGAGACCTTATAAAATGTCAGTTGATGAACTAAAAGAGCTCAAGAAGCAACTAGGAGAACAGTTGCAGAAAGGATTTATTCAACCAAGTTCTTCATCTTGGGGAGCCCCAGTTTTGTTTGTGGAGAAGAAAGATAGAAGTCAAAGGTTATGCATAGATAACCGTTCACTCAACGAGCTAACTATCAAGAACAAATATCCTTTGCCTAGAATCAATGACTTGTTTGATCAGCTAGAAGGAGCATGTGTGTTCTCAAAGATTGATCTAAGGTCAGGCTATTTTCAACTCAAGATAAGAGAGCAAGACATACCAAAAACAGCATTCACCACAAGGTATGGATTGTATGAGTATACCGTAATGCCTTTTGGCTTAACCAATGCTCCAGCATACTTCATGAATATGATGAACAAAGTGTTCATGGAATTCCTCGACAAGTTTGTTGTCGTTTTCATCGATGACATCTTAGTCTACTCCAAGAGCAAAGAAGAACATGAAGGACATTTGCGTTTGATACTTGAGAAGTTAAGAGAGCATAAACTTTATGCCAAATTCAGCAAGTGTGAGTTCTGGTTGGAAGAAGTTGGTTTCCTTGGTCATGTTATGACAAAGGATGGTGTAGCAGTTGATCCTGCTAAAGTTTCAGCTGTGACTGAATGGGAATCTCCCAAGCCCGTGAAAGAAGTTCATAGCTTCCTTGGCTTAGCAGGTTACTACAGAAGGTTCATTGAAAATTTCTCAAAGGTTGCTAAGCCAATGACTGAATTATTAAAGAAAGACAAGAAGTTTGTTTGGTCTGAAGGATGTGAAGTCAGCTTTCAGGAGTTGAAGAAGAGACTTGTGACAGCACCAGTTCTATGTCTGCTAGATTTGGAAAAGGATTTCCAAGTGTATTGTGATGCATCTCATCAAGGTTTGGGAGCCGTACTTATGCAAGACGGTAAAGTTGTGGCCTATGCCTCGAGACAACTCAAAACTCATGAAGTAAACTATCCTACTCATGATTTGGAGTTAGCCTCTGTCGTCCATGCACTCAAAACATGGAGACATTACCTTTTGGGAAAGCGTTGTGAAGTGTTCACGGATCACAAAAGTTTGAAGTATATCTTCACCCAAAAGGAAATCAATATGAGACAAAGAAGATGGTTAGAGCTTATCAAGGATTATGACTTAAGTTTGCAATACCACCCTGGTAAAGCAAATGTTGTAGCAGATGCTCTAAGTCGTAAGGTATTTGTGAATGGCCTTACCAAAGGAGAATTGCCAGATGATTTGTGTACCCAATTCAGAGAACTCAGATTTGAGATTGTGCCCGAAGGACATCTCATGTCTTTAGATGTTCAACCCACTTTGTTGGACAAGATTCGGGAAGCTCAGAAAACTGATAAGGAAATTGATGAGATTAAGGAAAAGATTAGCCAGGGGAAAGCTAAAAATTTCCATGAAGACGAACAGGGTACTTTATGGCATGGGAAACGTATCTGTGTTCCACAAGATCCGGAGTTGCGGAAACTGATATTGCAGGAAGCACACAACTCTCCGTATTCTATCCACCCGGGTAACACCAAAATGTACATGGACATGAAAGAAAGATTTTGGTGGAACAATCTCAAGAGGGACATCGCCGAACATATTGCTTTGTGTGATGTGTGTAGTAGAGTAAAAGGCATCAGAAACCAGCAGGTTTGCTTCAACCACTACCTATTCTTGATTGGAAGTGGGACAAGATTGGTATGGATTTCATTACCGGATTACCAAGGACCAGATCAGGATATGATTCCATATGGGTAGTAGTGGATCGCTTAACTAAAGTGGCTCATTTCATACCCGTGAAGACAACTTATACAAGTGCTAAGTTAGCCAAAATCTACATGAGTAGAATTGTATGTCTACATGGAGTGCCCAAGAGTATTGTGTCTGATAGGGAAACTCAATTCACTTCCCATTTTTGGAGACAGCTACATGAGTCATTGGGAACGAGGTTGGAATTCAGTACTGCTTTTCATCCTCAAACCGATGGACAAACAGAAAGGACTAATCAAATTCTGGAAGACATGTTGAGAGCATGTGCCCTAGACTATGGAGCAAGTTGGGATGAAAGTCTGCCTTACGCAGAATTTTCTTATAACAACAGCTATCAAGCCAGCATTGAGATGGCACCGTTTGAGTTTCTCTACGGAAGAAAGTGTACCACCCCATTGTTATGGAATGGTGTGGGAGAAAGAAGTTTATTCGGCCAGATCTTATCAAAGAAGCCAAGAGAAGGTCAAATTGGTTAAGGACAGGTTGAAGATAGCACAGTCCGATGTAAAAGCTACGCAGATCCTAAGCATAGAGAAGTCACCTACGGTTGGTGATGGGGCTTATCTTAGAGTATCACTACGTGGAGTGAAAAGATTCGAGTCAAAGGAAAGTTGGCACCAAGATATGTTGGGCCATTCAAGATTCGAGTCGCAAAGGAGAAGTTGCTTATGAAATTGAACGCCGTAATCTCTATCACTATCCATAATGTGTTTCATGAGTCAGCTTAAGAAATGTCACCCAGAAATGGAAGAAACTTCTTTGAAGGATACTATACCTTTGGAGGAGGTTCAACTAGAAAGTGATCTCACTTATGAAGAGAAACCTATCAAAATTCTTGAGACTGCAGAAAGAGTCACAAGGACAAAGACTATCAAGTTTTGCAAAGTGCAGTGGAATCATCATTCCGAAGAGGAAGCAACATGGGAAAGAGAAGATGATCTTCGGAAAGACCACCCTCACCTATTTGCTAGCCAATCCGAATCTAGAGGGCGAGATTCACCTTAAGGGGGTTAGATTTGTAACATCCCTAAAATCATGATTTCAAAGATTTCATATCATTCATGCATGCATTTAGAATTGAGATTAATTTCAAACTCATTTCAGAAAAACAGAAGCACATAGTGCTATCATTTTATGTGAGCAAACTTAAATCAAATGGCCGTCCCCATTTGAGAGTTTTAATGTTTTAAACCTAGATTGTTTGTCTCCCATGTTGGATGGATTGAGTGTGGAATTTGAACCAAGCCTTACAAAATGGAAATGGTTTCAAAAATCATTTTTCAAACATTTGTAAATCAAGTGCAAAGTCCCTGTTATTATGATTCTCCAAAAATGACCAAGCCTTTACAAAGCAACCCTGTGGTTTTATGCCTAGTTTTGAGACTGTTGCACACTACAAAAACCCCAGAAAGATTTGAATTCAAAAAGAGTTTGAATTCATTTAAAAACCATTCCTGAAAATCAAAACAGAAAAAGAAAAGGAATAAACAAAAGAAAAGGGCCAGGCGCTCCTATTCCAGCCAGTAATCCACCCAACTAGCCCACCCGGCCACTCTCTCGCTCGCTCGCACGCGCAGGCACACCCACACAGACGCTGGCACTCGGACCCCACCCCCTCTCCGTCTCACTCGCTGACTAGTGGACCTCGCCAGCTCACCCTCGTCTTCCCCAAATCGCGCCCGACCCCGTCGCCGGCCGTTTCCTCCGCCCATCACTGCCGCGATTGATTCTTCGTTTAATTGCCTTGATTCCGCGCTTAATCGCCGCTCCCCTCTCGCCTACATAATCCCTCTCGCATCATGATCATTTTCCCCCACTCTCCTCGCTCACTCCGCCACCAGGCTGCGCGCATTTGACCTCGAAACCCCGCAGTACCGACGACTCCGGCGACTAATTCCGGTGAGCCTCGACCGCCCCCTCCTCTCTGGTTCAAGCTATCTTGTCCAGCATGATCTAGTGCATCTGCTGACGCCTCTAGTTTGCTTGCTCGTGACCCAGGTCGTCATTTCTATCCACGCCCGTAACCATCAGCGCCGCCGCTCGACTCCGGCGAGCAATAGCGGTAAGTCCCGAGCACCCCTTGCCCCCTCTTTCATACAAGAATGTTCGCCTTCGTCTTGTGCATCTCCTGACCCCTCTGGTTCATGCTAGGGCGACGCCAAACCTCGGCAACAACCTCGATCACCGACGCTACCGCAACTCCGACGAGCCCCAGCCGACGTACCCATGCGCCTTCCCAAGCCATCGCCACCTTGAGCATCAGCCCTGATTCGTAAGCACACCCTTTCTTCCCGGGCAACCTAGAACGCCCAAGGCCACAGACGCTGTGAGCGTCGCCGCTGCCGCCGCTAGCGCCGCTCGTATTTGGTCAAAGCGATTAGGATCGTTAGATGCAGATCCTGCGGCTGAAATTAGAACTTAAGCGAAGAGGTAAGCGCGCATCTGAGCCACCAGATCTGACTTAGATCCTACGGACCGCAGAGCTCGATCCGTCCGAACCGGTACGCGCCAGTAGGGTTAAGACACGTGGCTAGGGTTTGATTCAAAAACAGATTTCAAATCAGATTTAGATCCAAAATTGAAATGGCTATAACTTTTGATTTCCACGTTAGACTTTTACAAATTTTATATCGTTGGAATCAGGGAGACAAGCCCTTTCTATTTATGAAATGTGTTTAGTGAAAAGTTTCTGTTAAAATGACTTTTTATGCAGAAACTTGTTTAGGACTATTTTTGAGTATAGAATTTGTTTAGTAAATTGTTTTAGTGCTAAATAAGTTTAATTAGCAAGTTTTTGACTTGGTTATGTTTCTGTATCATGCACTTGCTTGGTGGAATTTTTAAAAATCATCACTTAGCATTTTTGCATTGCATGCATATATGTTTATGTTTGTATATGAATTGTGTGTAATTTTTGTGCTACCATTTTTGTGTAGATTTTGCTAGTGACTGTGATTGTGAATAGTGCTACTCTCCCCACTACCAAGGCAAGTGGTACTTCATGAATATTTCCATCCCTATATTTTGTACAAGCATTAGAAATATTTTGCTAAGTCTTGCATGTTACTTTTTGCCAAATGCTATGTTGGGAAATCCTAAGTAGTTGTAGAATTGCTAGGAAATTTCCTAAGTTAAGTTACTATGCCATGCTTAGCCTAGCTAGTAGAAAATAAGGGTTGGTAAAGTATATACATGCTATGATGAAAATATTTCTAAGTCCTTGGACTTATGTTTTTCCTAATAAAACAACTAAGTCAATGAACCTCCTGGGTGGAATGGGACTTGAATGGTGGTTTTGGTTGAGTGGTTACACAAGGCCATGGACATGGTTTACCTTGTGTATCTCACTTGTGGTATGCCACCCAGGCACAAAGGGATTTTAGAGGCCAAGTGTTGAGAAGCTTATAGTGCAGCCACTTGGCAATATGGGCTCTGCCTGGATCACATAAGTTGCTAGAACTTAGCCATTTGGACAGTTGGTGGTAGTGGGAATGATAGGTTGGAGCACGTCCATTTGGTCTAAGGAAAGGCTTCTGAAAGGTCCTGTCTTGGGAAACCAAGTCCAGTGGGAAAGTGCACAACCTCTGCAGATGGAAAATCTAAGTACTTAGCCAAGTCCATGGCAATGGACAACTTGAGCATCAAGACATGGAAGCTATCAAGAATCTCATCACTCCAACTTCTAAGTAAAACTTGTGGGTGAACAAGGGTGAAGGACCCCAATGTCTATTGGTGGTTTCTTGGGAAAGTTTTTGACAATGAAAAACTTAGTGATTTTAACTAATAGGAAAAACCTATTTTGAGCAAAGCAAGCCAAACTACACTTAGCCAAAATGCATATAGTAATATAGTCCACTTAAAATTTACCAAGGTATCACTTGCCAATACTATTCCAAAGTATTGACCCACTGTGGCTGTAACTTGTGATGTTGCAGGTTACTCCGATGATGATTAGGTGTCATGAGTCTACACTCAACATGCTTGCCTGTGGCACATGAAGATGAAGACTTATGTTTATTTACTTATTCCAAACTCTTGTATTAGGCCTGTGGCCTTGAGTTCTAAAAGACTATGTTTTATATCTGGAATGGATGTAATAAAAGACCTTTGTATCTGTGTACTTCATCTTAAACTGTGGATGCTAGCAATGATCTAGGGACTAGCATTGCAATCACAGGGATCCTTTTCCTTTACAAAGGAGGGATCTTACAGATGGTATCAGTGCACTGTGTTGCCTGTAGGATTATGACCCTAGGATTGGAAACCACTAAGGAAAATTTTCAACTACTTCTACACGTAAAATTTTCTAATTTTCTCTTCTCATCTCTATTTGTAGATGAACTCCATCAACGAAGCCGTAAAGAAAGGACCACTCATGACCATGACCTTGGAGTGTGAGACTGAGTTCCCCAAAATTCTCAAGGACCTCATGGTGGCAATGGAAATACATGGTGCAGCTGTGTACAAAGGCTTTCCAGTGATGGATGAAGGAGTTGAGTACTGGTGGGTGCAACTTCACTTGTACAAAAACAAGGAAGACAACCACAAAGAAAAAGGATTCTGCATGTACACCAACACTGTGGTGCACACCACATTCTTTGAGTCAGCAAGAGAAGCAGCTTGGAGGACTATCAAAGAATTTAGTGCTAGAGTCAAGTGCAGAATGCTCAACCTCCAAAAAGACTTAGAGAAAGAGAAGGAACATACCCAAGAGTTGGAAGCTACCAACCAAACCTTAAGAGGAGATATTATAGACTTAGTGATGGAATCATGTGAGCAAGATAGGTTGATTGCTTCTAGGAACATTGTGTTAGCCAACAGATCCAGTGAGATAGGATTGTAAACGTACTTCGTTAGTTGGACCACCACCTATCACCTTATTTTCCAAATTGTTATCTTAAAATAAGATTGGACCTTGGTTGATGTAATGGATTCATGTATGCATGAATTGTGTGATTTTGCTTTCCAAGGATATGTATGAGTGTTATGACTTTTGCTTATCTTAAATTGTGTTGTTCTAACTTTTCTATCTTATAAATAGATGCCTATTACCATCAGCACTGTTGAGGAGTTCCAGGTTACCCGCTTTGGTCCTCGTATCATTGAGCTTACCACTTTGCTCAATCTCCCTCTTCCCACCATCATGGTGCATCCACTCACCAAGTTCGAGAGGAAGGACCTCTGGGGCTTCAAGGTGAACCAGCCCGGGCGCCAGACAGAGCCTACTACGGAGGCCATCGTCTTCAAGCTTATGCACGATGACAGGGAGAGAGGCATGGAGGTAGTTATGCAGGACCTGATAGGACGTCTGCTAGGACGACACTCCCGACAGGTTAGAGGCACCCATTTCCACGTCTTCGGAAGACGTGATGAGGATGGAGAGTCCATTGACTTCGAGGACGACTCGAGGGATGCAGCAGAGCCGATACGTCTGTATCTCCATGACTTAGAGTCTCTCATTAGGCACGTGGACACGGACAGGACCAATGTCATGCTCAGTAATGACGAGCTCCAGGTGCAGCTTCGCGAGAAGGACAAGCTCTTCGTGCAGCAGGACGAGATAGTCAAGGAAACGGAGGAGAAGTTCGAGACCCAGGACAGGAAGTTCAAGAGTCAGGAGAAGCGTGTCCAGGATAGGAACAAGAAGATCCGGGACATGATTGGAGAACTGCAGTCCAAGGACTTCGAGCTGGAGCAGCAGCAGACGGTGATAGAGAGGCTTCGTTCCCAGAAGAGGGCTCTCAAGGCCAAGATTGAGTCCTTGACCACTACTATTGAGGAGAACAAGACCGCGATGGAGAACGCAGGTCTTACCTTTGTCGAGGAGGAGATTGATGCTAATGAGTAGACTTGACTACTCGTTTATCTTTTATTATCATACTTGTTATTTGTGAACTTGTTATTGGACCATCCGACATGTGGATGGCTTGCCACTTGTGTGTTTTACTTTGTGAACTTGTTATCTTGTTGTTGAACTTTTATCTTTGTGTTGCATGCTACGTGTTTGCTTATGTGATGTAATGTGCATGAAAACATCTATGGGTATCTCATTCTTATCTCTATTTGAACAAACCACAGATGCCTCCCCGTCGCGCAAACCCCAACCCCAACAACAACAACAACAACATCACTCCAGAAATGCAGCAAATGATGACTGCTCAAACACAGCTTATGCAGATGATGACAACATTCATCCAGAACAAGAATAATAATAATAACAACAACAACAACCCCAATAACAACAACAATAACAACAACAACAACCCTCCGGGCTTTGATATGCTTACCAGATTTCTGAGATTGAGGCCAGCTAAGTTTTCGGGGACGACTGATCCCATGGTGGCCAACGATTGGCTACGTTCTGTAAACAAGGACTTAGTGACCGTGGGTAATGCAGACTGAAAAGGTCAGATTTGCAGCACACCTGCTGGAAGGGCCAGCCGCCACTTGGTGGGACAACTTCCAAATCACCACTCCTATAGATGAGGTGGCTTGGGCTATCTTTGAGGATGGCTTTCACACTGCTCATATCTCATCAGGAATAATGAGCCTGAAAAAGAAAGAGTTCCACAATCTGAAGCAGCGCCACCGCAGCGTGGCTTAATACATTGAAGAGTTCAACAATCTGGCGCGTTATGCACCGGATGAGGTTGACAGAGATGCCAAAAGAAAGGAAAAATTTCTGGAAGGCTTGAATGATGAGCTGAATCTGCAACTGGCTGTGGCATATGTTCCCACTTATCAATCGCTCTGTGACAAGGCTGCTATATTGGAGAACAAAATGAAGCAAGTCGAGAGTAGAAAGAGAAAGCACTCCGACAAGCACAGCTCGGGATCGTCTCACAAACGATCTCACTATGATGACAGTGGAAGCTCAGGATCCCATAAGCATGGGAAATTCAATAAGCACCACAACCACAACCGTCATGACAACAAGCATCACCGCAGTCATGACAATGATAAGTACAAGAACCACAAGAGTGGACATAAGAGCCACCACAGTGGTAATGGTAGTGGAAGTGGGAGTCAGCCTGCTAAGAGAGACATCAGTCAGGTTGAATGCTTCAAATGCAAGAAGATGGGACACTATGCAAATGAGTGCCCCGAAAAGAAAGTTGAAGGACCATCAAGCCCAATCCTTTCCGGAAAGGACAGGTGAACCACATCGGTGTGGAGGAGGTCTATGAGGAGCCCTGTTGTTTGGTAAGTTCAGACTCAATTCTATTCCAGCATTTGTTCTTTTGATCTTTGGAGCATCGCATTCATTCATATCAAAAGAATTTGTTGATAGAAATGGGTTTCAACGAGAACATTGGGTGTCCAATAAAAGTTAGTTCTCGGGTGGAGAAATGATAGTAAGTCTTGGATGCCGGGATCTAGTAATAGAATTTGGAAAACATAAGTTTCGATGAAGTCTGATAATCCTAGATTCCCAAGGACTGGACGTAATATTGGGAATGGATTGGATGGCTAAGTATGAAGGAGTACTAGATTGTGCTAATTGAACTGTTGCACTCACAACCCCGGAGAGAAAAAGAATTAAATTCAAGTCCAACTTTGAATCCAAAGGAAGTAAGCTAAATTCTATTAAGGGGGTTAGCATGGACAGTGTGCCAATTGTGTGTGAGTATCCGGATGTATTTCCGGAAGAATTGCGAGGAATGCCACCGGATAGAGATGTGGAGTTTCTGATAGATTTGGTACCAGGTTCTGGACCGATAGCAAAGAGACCTTATAAAATGTCAGTTGATGAACTAAAAGAGCTCAAGAAGCAACTAGGAGAACAGTTGCAGAAAGGATTTATTCAACCAAGTTCTTCATCTTGGGGAGCCCCAGTTTTGTTTGTGGAGAAGAAAGATAGAAGTCAAAGGTTATGCATAGATTACCGTTCACTCAACGAGGTAACTATCAAGAACAAATATCCTTTGCCTAGAATCAATGACTTGTTTGATCAGCTAGAAGGATCATGTGTGTTCTCAAAGATTGATCTAAGGTCAGGCTATTTTCAACTCAAGATAAGGGAGCAAGACATACCAAAAACAGCATTCACCACAAGGTATGGATTGTATGAGTATACCGTAATGCCTTTTGGCTTAACCAATGCTCCAGCATACTTCATGAATATGATGAACAAAGTGTTCATGGAATTCCTCGACAAGTTTGTTGTCGTTTTCATCGATGACATCTTACTCTACTCCAAGAGAAAAGAAGAACATGAAGGACATTTGCGTTTGATACTTGAGAAGTTAAGAGAGCATAAACTTTATGCCAAATTCAGCAAGTGTGAGTTCTGGTTGGAAGAAGTTGGTTTCCTTGGTCATGTTATGACAAAGGATGGTGTAGCAGTTGATCCTGCTAAAGTTTCAATTGTGGTGAATGGGAATCTCCCAAGCCCGTGAAAGAAGTTCGTAGCTTCCTTGGCTTAGCAGGTTACTACAGAAGGTTCATTGAAAATTTCTCAAAGGTTGCTAAGCCAATGACAGAATTATTAAAGAAAGACAAGAAGTTTGTTTGGTCTGAAGGATGTGAAGTCAGCTTTCAGGAGTTGAAGAAGAGACTTGTGACAGCACCAGTTCTATGTCTGCCAGATTTGGAAAAGGATTTCCAAGTGTATTGTGATGCATCTCATCAAGGTTTGGGAGCCGTACTTATGCAAGACGGTAAAGTTGTGGCCTATGCCTCGAGACAACTCAAAACTCATGAAGTAAACTATCCTACTCATGATTTGGAGTTAGCCTCTATCGTCCATGCACTCAAAACATGGAGACATTACCTTTTGGGAAAGCGTTGTGAAGTGTTCACGGATCACAAAAGTTTGAAGTATATGTTCACCCAAAAGGAAATCAATATGAGACAAAGAAGATGGTTAGAGCTTATCAAGGATTATGACTTAAGTTTGCAATACCACCCCGGTAAAGCAAATGTTGTAGCAGATGCTCTAAGTCGTAAGGTATTTGTGAATGGCCTTACCAAAGGAGAATTGCCAGATGATTTGTGTACCCAATTCAGAGAACTCAGATTTGAGATTGTGCCCGAAGGACATCTCATGTCTTTAGATGTTCAACCCACTTTGTTATACAAGATTCGGGAAGCTCAGAAAACTGATAAGGAAATTGATGAGATTAAGGAAAAGATTAGCCAGGGGAAAGCTAAAAATTTCCATGAAGACGAACAGGGTACTTTATGGCATGGGAAACGTATCTGTGTTCCACAAGATCCGGAGTTGCGGAAACTGATATTGCAGGAAGCACACAACTCTCCGTATTCTATCCACCCGGGTAACACCAAAATGTACATGGACATGAAAGAAATATTTTGGTGGAACAATCTCAAGAGGGACATCGCCGAACATATTGCTTTGTGTGATGTGTGTAGTAGAGTAAAAGGCATCAGAAACCAGCAGGTTTGCTTCAACCACTACCTATTCCTGATTGGAAGTGGGACAAGATTGGTATGGATTTCATTACCGGATTACCAAGGACCAGATCAGGATATGATTCCATATGGGTAGTAGTGGATCGCTTAACTAAAGTGGCTCATTTCATACCCGTGAAGACAACTTATACAAGTGCTAAGTTAGCCAAAATCTACATGAGTAGAATTGTATGTCTACATGGAGTGCCCAAGAGTATTGTGTTTGATAGGCGAACTCAATTCACTTCCCATTTTGGAGACACTACATGAGTTATTGGGAACGAGGTTGGAATTCAGATCGCTTTTCATCCTCAAACCGATGGACAAACAGAAAGGACTAATCAAATTCTGGAAGACATGTTGAGAGCATGTGCCCTAGACTATGGAGCAAGTTGGGATGAAAGTCTGCCTTACGCAGAATTTTCTTATAACAACAGCTATCAAGCCAGATTGAGATGGCACCGCTTGAGTTTCTACGGAAGAAAGTGTACCACCCCATTGTTATGGAATGGTGTGGGAGAAAGAAGTTTATTCGGGCCAGATCTTATCAAAGAAGCAAGAGAAGGTCAAATTGGTTAAGGACAGGTTGAAGATAGCAGTCCGGTAAAAGCTACGCAGATCCTAAGCATAGAGAAGTCACCTCGGTTGGTGATAGGGCTTATCTTAGAGTATCACCACTCGTGGAGTGAAAAGATTCGAGTCAAAGGAAAGTTGGCACCAAGATATGTTGGGCCATTCAAGATTCTCGAGTCGCAAAGGAGAAGTTGCTTATGAAATTGAACGCCGTAATCTCTATCAGCTATCCATAATGTGTTTCATGTGAGTCAGCTTAAGAAATGTCACCCAGAAATGGAAGAAACTTCTTTGAAGGATACTATACCTTTGGAGGAGGTTCAACTAGAAAGTGATCTCACTTATGAAGAGAAACCTATCAAAATTCTTGAGACTGTAGAAAGAGTCACAAGGACAAAGACTATCAAGTTTTGCAAAGTGCAGTGGAATCATCATTCCGAAGAGGAAGCAACATGGGAAAGAGAAGATGATCTTCGGAAAGACCACCCTCACCTATTTGCTAGCCAATCCGAATCTAGAGGGCGAGATTCACCTTAAGGGGGTTAGATTTGTAGCATCCCTAAAATCATGATTTCAAAGATTTCATATCATTCATGCATGCATTTAGAATTGAGATTAATTTCAAACTCATTTCAGAAAAACAGAAGCACATAGTGCTATCATTTTATGTGAGCAAACTTAAATCAAATGGCCGTCCCCATTTGAGAGTTTTAATGTTTTAAACCTAGATTGTTTGTCTCCCATGTTGGATGGATTGAGTGTGGAATTTGAACCAAGCCTTACAAAATGGAAATGGTTTCAAAAATCATTTTTCAAACATTTGTAAATCAAGTGCAAAGTCCCTGTTATTATGATTCTCCAAAAATGACCAAGCCTTTACAAAGCAACCCTGTGGTTTTATGCCTAGTTTTGAGACTGTTGCACACTACAAAAACCCCAGAAAGATTTGAATTCAAAAAGAGTTTGAATTCATTTAAAAACCATTTCTGAAAATCAAAATAGAAAAAGAAAAGGAATAAACAAAAGAAAAGGGCCAGGCGCTCCTATTCCAGCCCAGCAGCAGAACCGGCCCAACTAGCCCACCCGGCCACTCTCTCGCTCGCTCGCACGCGCAGGCACACCCACACAGACGCTGGCACTCGGACCCCACCCCCTCTCCGTCTCACTCGCTGACTAGTGGACCTCGCTCACCACCTCGTCTTCCCAAATCGCGCACCGACCCGTCGTCGGCCGTTTCTCCGCCATCACGCCGCGATTGATTCTTTGTTTAATTGCCTTGATTCCGCAGCTTAATCGCCGCCTCCTCTCGCCTACATAATCCCTCTCGACCATGATCATTTTCCCCACTCCTCGCTCACTCCGCCACAGCGCGCATTTAACCTCGAAACCCCGCAGTACCGACGACTCCGGCGACTAATTCCGGTGAGCCTCGACCGCCCCCTCCTCTCTGGTTCAAGCTATCTTGTCCAGCATGATCTAGTGCATCTGCTGACGCCTCTAGTTTGCTTGCTCGTGACCCAGGTCGTCATTTTTATCCACGCCCGTAACCATCTGCGCCGCCGCTCGACTCCGGCGAGCAATAGCGGTAAGTCCCGAGCACCCCTTGCCCCCTCTTTCATACAAGAATGTTCGCCTTCGTCTTGTGCATCTCCTGACCCCTCTGGTTCATGCTAGGGCGACGCCAAACCTCGGCAACAACCTCGACTGCAAGCGACAGACGCCGCCCGCAACTCCGACGAGCCCCAAGCCGACGTACCCATCGCCCTTCCCACGCCATCGCCACCTTGAGCATCAGCAGCCCCTGCGGTTCTGTAAGCACCCTTTCTTCCCGGGCAACCTAACTTGAACGCCAGGTATCACGACAGACGCTGTCACTTCGCTGCCGGGCTTAGCCCGTCAGATTTGGTCAAAGCGATTAGGATCGTTAGATGCAGATCCTGCGGCTGAAATTAGAACTTAAGCGAAGAGGTAAGCACGCATCTGAGCCACCAGATCTGACTTAGATCCTACGGCCCGCAGAGCTCGATCCGTCTGAACCGGTACGCGCTAGTAGGGTTAAGACACGTGGCTAGGGTTTGATTCAAAAACAGATTTCAAATCAGATTTAGATCCAAAATTGAAATGGCTATAACTTTTGATTTCCACGTTAGACTTTTACAAATTTTATATCGTTGGAATCAGGGAGACAAGCCCTTTCTGTTTATGCAATGTGTTTAGTGAAAAGTTTCTGTTAAAATGACTTTTTATGCAGAAACTTGTTTAGGACTATTTTTGAGTATAGAATTTGTTTAGTAAATTGTTTTAGTGCTAAATAAGTTTAATTAGCAAGTTTTTGACTTGGTTATGTTTCTGTATCATGAACTTGCTTGGTGGAATTTTTAAAAATCATCACTTAGCATGTTTGCATTGCATGCATATATGTTTATGTTTGTATATGAATTGTGTGTAATTTTTGTGCTACCATTTTTGTGTAGATTTTGCTAGTGACTGTGATTGTGAAGAGTGCTACTCTCCCCACTACCAAGGCAAGTGGTACTTCATGAATATTTCCATCCCTATATTTTGTACAAGCATTAGAAATATTTTGCTAAGTCTTGCATGTTACTTTTTGCCAAATGCTATGTTGGGAAATCCTAAGTAGTTGTAGAATTGCTAGGAAATTTCCTAAGTTAAGTTACTATGTCATGCTTAGCCTAGCTAGTAGCAAACAAGGGTTGGTAAAGTATATACATGCTATGATGAAAATATTTCTAAGTCCTTGGACTTATGTTTTTCCTAATAAAACAACTAAGTCAATGAATCTCCTGGGTGGAATGGGACTTGAATGGTGGTTTTGGTTGAGTGGTTACACAAGGCCATGGACATGGTTTACCTTGTGTATCTCACTTGTGGTATGCCACCCAGGCACAAAGGGATTTTAGAGGCCAAGTGTTGAGAAGCTTATAGTGCAGCCACTTGGCAATATGGGCTCTGCCTGGATCACATAAGTTGCTAGAACTTAGCCATTTGGACAGTTGGTGGTAGTGGGAATGATAGGTTGGAGCACGTCCATTTGGTCTAAGGAAAGGCTTCTGAAAGGTTCTGTCTTGGGAAACCAAGTCTGGTGGGGAAAGTGCACAACCTCTGCAGATGGAAAATCTAAGTACTTAGCCAAGTCCATGGCAATGGACAACTTGAGAATCAAGACATGGAAGCTATCAAGAATCTCATCACTCCAACTTCTAAGTAAAACTTGTGGGTGAACAAGGGTGAAGGACCCCAATGTCTATTGGTGGTTTCTTGGGAAAGTTTTTGACAATGAAAAACTTAGTGATTTTAACTAATAGGAAAAACCTATTTTGAGCAAAGCAAGCCAAACTACACTTAGCCAAAATGCATATAGTAATATAGTCCACTTAAAATTTACCAAGGTATCACTTGCCAATACTATTCCAAAGTATTGACCCACTGTGGCTGTAACTTGTGATGTTGCAGGTTACTCCGATGATGATTAGGTGTCATGAGTCTACACTCAACATGCTTGCCTGTGGCACATGAAGATGAAGACTTATGTTTATTTACTTATTCCAAACTCTTGTATTAGGCCTGTGGCCTTGAGTTGTAAAAGACTATGTTTTATCTCTAGAATGGATGTAATAAAAGACCTTTGTATCTGTGTACTTCATCTTAAACTGTGGATGCTAGCAATGATCCAGGGACTAGCATTGCAATCACAGGGATCCTTTTCCTTTACAAAGGAGGGATTTACAGATGGTATCAGTGCACTGTATTGCCTGTAGGATTATGACCCTAGGATTGGAAACCACTAAGGAAAATTTTCAACTACTTCTACACGTAAAATTTTCTAATTTTCTCTTCTCATCTCTATTTGTAGATGAACTCCATCAACGAAGCCGTAAAGAAAGGACCACTCATGACCATGACCTTGGAGTGTGAGACTGAGTTCCCCAAAATTCTCAAGGACCTCATGGTGGCAATGGAAATACATGGTGCAGCTGTGTACAAAGGCTTTCCAGTGATGGATGAAGGAGTTGAGTACTGGTGGGTGCAACTTCACTTGTACAAAAACAAGGAAGACAACCACAAAGAAAAAGGATTCTGCATGTACACCAACACTGTGGTGCACACCACATTCTTTGAGTCAGCAAGAGAAGCAGCTTGGAGGACTATCAAAGAATTTAGTGCTAGAGAAGCTACCAACCAAACCTTAAGAGGAGATATTATAGACTTAGTGATGGAATCATGTGAGAAAGATAGGTTGATTGCTTCTAGGAACATTGAGTTAGCCAACAGATCCAGTGAGATAGGATTGTAAACGTACTTCGTTAGTTGGACCACCACCTATCACCTTATTTTCCAAATTGTTATCTTAAAATAAGATTGGACCTTGGTTGATGTAATGGATTCATATATGCATGACTTGTGTGATTTTGCTTTCCAAGGATATGTATGAGTGTTATGACTTTTGCTTATCTTAAATTGTGTTGTTCTAACTTTTCTATCTTATAAATAGATGCCTATTACCATCAGCACTGTTGAGGAGTTCCAGGTTACCCGCTTTGGTCCTTGTATCGTTGAGCTTACCACTTTGCTCAATCTCCCTCTTCCCACCATCATGGTGCATCCACTCACCAAGTTCGAGAGGAAGGACCTCTGGGGATTCAAGGTGAACCAGCCGGGCGCTTTACGAGCCTACTACGGAGGCCATCGTCTTCAAGCTTATGCACGATGACAGGGAGAGAGGCATGGAGGTAGTTATGCAGGACCTGATAGGACGTCTGCTAGGACGACACTCCCGACAGGTTAGAGGCACCCATTTCCACGTCTTCGGAAGACGTGATAAGGATGGAGAGTCCATTTACTTCGAGGACGACTCGAGGGACGCAGCAGAGCCGATACGTCTGTATCTCCAGGACTTAGAGTCTCTCATTAGGCACGTGGACACAGACAGGACCAATGTCATGCTCAGTAATGACGAGCTCCAGGTGCAGCTTCGCGAGAAGGACAAGCTCTTCGCGCAGCAGGACGAGATAGTCAAGGAAATGGAGGCGAAGTTCGAGACCCAGGACAGGAAGTTCAAGAGTCAGGAGAAGCATGTCCAGGATAGGAACAAGAAGATCCGGGACATGACTGAAGAACTGCAGTCCAAGGACTTCGAGCTGGAGCAGCAGCAGACGGTGATAGAGAGGCTTCGTTCCCAGAAGAGGGCTCTCAAGGCCAAGATTGAGTCCTTGACCACTACTATTGAGGAGAACAAGACCGCGATGGAGAACGCAGGTCTTACCTTTGTCGAGGAGGAGATTGATGCTGATGAGTAGACTTGACTACTCGTTTATCTTTTATTATCATACTTGTTATTTGTGAACTTGTTATTGGACCATCCGACATGTGGATGGCTTGCCACTTGTGTGTTTTACTTTGTGAACTTGTTATCTTGTTGTTGAACTTTTATCTTTGTGTTGCATGCTATGTGTTTGCTTATGTGATGTAATGTGCATGAAAACATCTATGGGTATCTCATTCTTATCTCTATTTGAACAAACCACAGATGCCTCCCCGTCGCGCAAACCCCAACCCCAACAACAACAACAACAACAACATCACTCCAGAAATGCAGCAAATGATGATTGCTCAAACACAGCTTATGCATATGATGACAACATTCATCCAGAACCAGAATAATAACAACAACAACAACAACCCCAATAACAACAACAATAACAACAACAACAACCCTCCGGGCTTTGATATGCTTACCAGATTTCTGAAATTGAGGCCAGCTAAGTTTTCGGGGACGACTGATCCCATGGTGGCCAATGATTGGCTACGTTCTGTAAACAAGGACTTAGTGACCGTGAAATTTGGGACGCTGAAAAGGTCAGATTTGCGGCACACCTTTGGAAGGGCCAGCGCAGACTGGGACAACTTCCAAATCACCACTCCTATAGATGAGGTGACTTGGGCTATCTTTGAGGATGGCTTCACCTGCTCATATCTCATCGTGAATAATGAGCCTGAAAAAGAAAGAGTTCCACAATCTGCAAGACCACCGCAGTGGTGAATACATTGAAGATTTCAACAATCGCGCGTTATGCACGGATGAGGTTGACAGATGCCAAAAGAAAGGAAAAATTT
Organism: Avena insularis; assembly: GCA_023614405.1. NCBI lineage: Eukaryota > Viridiplantae > Streptophyta > Magnoliopsida > Poales > Poaceae > Avena > Avena insularis. Next base: position 119,953,106 of record CM042689.1, on the reverse strand, counting down.
CGAAGGCTTGAATGATGAGCTGAATCTGCGGTGGTGGCATATGTTCCCACTTATCAATCGCTCTGTGACAAGGCTGCTATATTGGAGAACAAAATGAAGCAAGTCGAGAGTAGAAAGAGAAAGCACTCTGACAAGCACAGCTCGGGATCGTCTCACAAACGATCTCACTATGATGACAGTGGAAGCTCAGGATCCCACAAGCATGGGAAATTCAACAAGCACCACAACCACAACCGTCATGACAACAAGCATCACCGCAGTCATGACAATGACAAGTACAAGAACCACAAGAGTGGACATAAGAGCCACCACAGTGGTAATGGTAGTGGAAGTGGGAGTCACCGCTAAGAGACATCAGTCAGGTTGAATGCTTCAAATGCAAGAAGATGGGACACTATGCAAATGAGTGCCCCGAAAAGAAAGTTGAAGGACCTGTCAAGCCCAATCCTTTCCAGAAAGGACAGGTGAACCACATCAGTGTGGAGGAGGTCTATGAGGATCCTGACGTTGTTGCTGGTAAGTTCAGACTCAATTCTATTCCAGCATTTGTTCTTTTTGATACTGGAGCATCGCATTCATTCATATCAAAAGCATTTGTTGATAGAAATGGGTTTCCAACTGAGAACATTGGGTGTCCAATAAAATTTAGTTCTCCGGGTGGAGAAATGATAGTAAGTCTTGGATGCCGGGATCTAGTAATAGAATTTGGAAAACATAAGTTTCCAGTAAGTCTGATAATCCTAGATTCCCAAGGACTGGACGTAATATTGGGAATGGATTGGATGGCTAAGTATGAAGGAGTACTAGATTATGCTAATCGAACTCTTGCACTCACAACCCCGGAGAGAAAAAGAATTAAATTCAAGTCCAACTTTGAATCCAAAGGAAGTAAGCTAAATTCTCTTAAGGGGGTTAGCATGGACAGTGTGCCAATTGTGTGTGAGTATCCGGATGTATTTCCGGAAGAATTGCCAGGAATGCCACCGGATAGAGATGTGGAGTTTCTGATAGATTAGGTACCAGGTTCTGGACCGATAGCAAAGAGACCTTATAAAATGTTAGTTGATGAACTAAAAGAGCTCAAGAAGCAACTAGGAGAACAGTTGCAGAAAGGATTTATTCAACCAAGTTCTTCATCTTGGGGAGCCCCAGTTTTGTTTGTGGAGAAGAAAGATAGAAGTCAAAGGTTATGCATAGATTACCGTTCACTCAACGAGGTAACTATCAAGAACAAATATCCTTTGCCTAGAATCAATTACTTGTTTGATCAGCTAGAAGGAGCATGTGTTTTCTCAAAGATTGATCTAAGGTCAGGCTATTTTCAACTCAAGATAAGAGAGCAAGACATACCAAAAACAGCATTCACCACAAGGTATGGATTGTATGAGTATACCGTAATGCCTTTTGGCTTAACCAATGCTCCAGCATACTTCATGAATATGATGAACAAAGTGTTCATGGAATTCCTCGACAAGTTTGTTGTTGTTTTCATCGATGACATCTTAGTCTACTCCAAGAGCAAAGAAGAACATGAAGGACATTTGCGTTTGATACTTGAGAAGTTATGAGAGCATAAACTTTATGCCAAATTCAGCAAGTGTGAGTTCTGGTTGGAAGAAGTTGGTTTCCTTGGTCATGTTATGACAAAGGATGGTGTAGCAGTTGATCCTGCTAAAGTTTCAGCTATGACTGAATGGGAATCTCCCAAGTCCGTGAAAGAAGTTCGTAACTTCCTTGGCTTAGCAGGTTACTACAGAAGGTTCATTGAAAATTTCTCAAAGGTTGCTAAGCCAATGACAGAATTATTAAAGAAAGACAAGAAGTTTGTTTGGTCTGAAGGATGTGAAGTCAGCTTTCAGGAGTTGAAGAAGAGACTTGTGACACCGGTTCTATATACGCAGATTTGGAAAAGGATTTCCAAGTGTATTGTGATGCATCTCATCAAGGTTTGGGAGCCGTACTTATGCAAGACGGTAAAGTTGTGGCCTATGCCTCGAGACAACTCAAAACTCATGAAGTAAACTATCCTACTCATGATTTGGAGTTAGCCTCTGTCGTCCATGCACTCAAAACATGGAGACATTACCTTTTGGGAAAGCGTTGTGAAGTGTTCACGGATCACAAAAGTTTGAAGTATATCTTCACCCAAAAGGAAATCAATATGAGACAAAGAAGATGGTTAGAGCTTATCAAGGATTATGACTTAAGTTTGCAATACCACCCCGGTAAAGCAAATGTTGTAGCAGATGCTCTAAGTCGTAAGGTATTTGTGAATGGCCTTACCAAAGGAGAATTGCCAGATGATTTGTGTACCCAATTCAGAGAACTCAGATTTGAGATTGTGCCCGAAGGACATCTCATGTCTTTAGATGTTCAACCCACTTTGTTGGACAAGATTCGGGAAGCTCAGAAAACTGATAAGGAAATTGATGAGATTAAGGAAAAGATTAGCCAGGGGAAAGCTAAAAATTTCCATGAAGACGAACAGGGTACTTTATGGCATGGGAAACGTATCTGTGTTCCGCAAGATCCGGAGTTGCGTAAACTGATATTGCAGGAAGCACACAACTCTCCGTATTCTATCCACCCGGGTAACACCAAAAGGTACATGGACATGAAAGAAATATTTTGGTGGAACAATCTCAAGAGGGACATCGCCGAACATATTGCTTTGTGTGATGTGTGTAGTAGAGTAAAAGTCATCAGAAACCAGCAGGTTTGCTTCAACCACTACCTATTCCTGATTGGAAGTGGGACAAGATTGGTATGGATTTCATTACCGGATTACCAAGGACCAGATCAGGATATGATTCCATATGGGTAGTAGTGGATCGCTTAACTAAAGTGGCTCATTTCATACCCGTGAAGACAACTTATACAAGTGCTAAGTTAGCCAAAATCTACATGAGTAGAATTGTATGTCTACATGGAGTGCCCAAGAGTATTGTGTCTGATAGGGGAACTCAATTCACTTCCCATTTTTGGAGACAGCTACATGAGTTATTGGGAATGAGGTTGGAATTCAGTACTGCTTTTCATCCTCAAACCGATGGACAAACAGAAAGGACTAATCAAATTCTGGAAGACATGTTGAGAGCATGTGCCCTAGACTATGGAGCAAGTTGGGATGAAAGTCTGCCTTACGCAGAATTTTCTTATAACAACAATATCAAGACAAAGATTGAGATGGCACCGCTTGAGTTTCTCTACGGAAGAAAGTGTACCACCCCATTGTTATGGAATGGTGGAGAAAGAAGTTTATTCGGCCAGATCTTATCAAAGAAGCCAAGAGAAGGTCAAATTGGTTAAGGACAGTTGAAGATAGCATCCCGATGTAAAAGCTACGCAGATCCTAAGCATAGAGAAGTCACCTACGAAGTTGGTGATAGGGCTTATCTTAGAGTATCACCACTTCGTGGAGTGAAAAGATTCGGAGTCAAAGGAAAGTTGGCACCAAGATATGTTGGGCCATTCAAGATTCTGAGTCGCAAAGGAGAAGTTGCTTATGAAATTGAACTGCCAGAATCTCTATCAGCTATCCATAATGTGTTTCATGTGAGTCAGCTTAAGAAATGTCACCCAGAAATGGAAGAAACTTCTTTGAAGGATACTATACCTTTGGAGGAGGTTCAACTAGAAAGTGATCTCACTTATGAAGAGAAACCTATCAAAATTCTTGAGACTGCAGAAAGAGTCACAAGGACAAAGACTATCAAGTTTTGCAAAGTGCAGTCGAATCATCATTCCGAAGAGGAAGCAACATGGGAAAGAGAAGATGATCTTCGGAAAGACCACCCTCACCTATTTGCTAGCCAATCCGAATCTAGAGGGCGAGATTCACCTTAAGGGGGTTAGATTTGTAACATCCCTAAAATCATGATTTCAAAGATTTCATATCATTCATGCATGCATTTAGAATTGAGATTAATTTCAAACTCATTTCAGAAAAACAGAAGCACATAGTGCTATCATTTTATGTGAGCAAACTTAAATCAAATGGCCGTCCCCATTTGAGAGTTTTAATGTTTTAAACCTAGATTGTTTGTCTCCCATGTTGGATGGATTGAGTGTGGAATTTGAACCAAGCCTTACAAAATGGAAATGGTTTCAAAAATCATTTTTCAAACATTTGTAAATCAAGTGCAAAGTCCCTGTTATTATGATTCTCCAAAAATGACCAAGCCTTTACAAAGCAACCCTGTGGTTTTATGCCTAGTTTGAGACTTGCACACTACAAAAACCCCAGAAAGATTTGAATTCAAAAAGAGTTTGAATTCATTTAAAAACCATTCCTGAAAATCAAAACAGAAAAAGAAAAGGAATAAACAAAAGAAAAGGGCCAGGCGCTCCTATTCCAGCCCAGCAGCAGAACCGGCCCAACTAGCCCACCCGGCCACTCTCTCGCTCGCTCGCACGCGCAGGCACACCCACACAGACGCTGGCACTCGGACCCCACCCCCTCTCCGTCTCACTCGCTGACTAGTGGACCTCGCCACCACCTCGTTTTCCCAAATCGCTACCACCTCGTCAGCCGCCGCTTCTCCGCCCATCGCCATGATTGATTCTTCTTAATTGCCTTGATTCCGCGCTTAATCGCCGCCTCTCTCGCCTACATAATCCCCTCGCATCATGTCATTTTCCCCCACTCTCCTCGCTCACTCCGCCACCAGGCTGCGCGCATTTGACCTCGAAACCCCGCAGTACCGACGACTCCGGCGACTAATTCCGGTGAGCCTCGACCGCCCCCTCCTCTCTGGTTCAAGCTATCTTGTCCAGCATGATCTAGTGCATCTGCTGACGCCTCTAGTTTGCTTGCTTGTGACCCAGGTCGTCATTTCTATCCACGCCCGTAACCATCAGCGCCGCCGCTCGACTCCGGCGAGCAATAGCGGTAAGTCCCGAGCACCCCTTGCCCCCTCTTTCATACAAGAATGTTCGCCTTCGTCTTGTGCATCTCCTGACCCCTCTGGTTCATTCTAGGGCGACGCCAAACCTCGGCAACAACCTCGACTGCAAGCGACAGACGCCGCCCGCAACTCCGACGAGCCCCAGCGACCGTACCCATGCGCCCCTTCCCAAGCCATCGCCACCTTGAGCATCAGCAGCTCGTTCGTAAGCACACCTTTCTTCCCGGCAACCTAGAATGCCAGCGCCATTGACAGACGACGCTGTCGCCGCCATGGCTTAGCGCCAGATTTGGTCAAAGCGATTAGGATCGTTAGATGCAGATCCTGTGGCTGAAATTAGAACTTAAGCGAAGAGGTAAGCGCGCATCTGAGCCACCAGATCTGACTTAGATCCTACGGACCGCAGAGCTCGATCCGTCCGAACCGCACGCCAAAGAGGGTTAAGACACGTGGCTAGGGTTTGATTCAAAAACAGATTTCAAATCAGATTTAGATCCAAAATTGAAATGGCTATAACTTTTGATTTCCACGTTAGACTTTTACAAATTTTATATCGTTCGAATCAGGGAGACAAGCCTTTTCTATTTATGAAATGTGTTTAGTGAAAAGTTTCTGTTAAAATGACTTTTTATGCAGAAACTTGTTTAGGACTATTTTTGAGTATAGAATTTGTTTAGTAAATTGTTTTAGTGCTAAATAAGTTTAATTAGCAAGTTTTTGACTTGGTTATGTTTCTGTATCATGCACTTTCTTGGTGGAATTTTTAAAAATCATCACTTAGCATTTTTGCATTGCATGCATATATGTTTATGTTTGTATATGAATTGTGTGTAATTTTTGTGCTACCATTTTTGTGTAGATTTTGCTAGTGACTGTGATTGTGAAGAGTGTTACTCTCCCCACTACCAAGGCAAGTGGTACTTCATGAATATTTCCATCCCTATATTTTGTACAAGCATTAGAAATATTTTGCTTAGTCTTGCATGTTACTTTTTGCCAAATGCTATGTTGGGAAATCCTAAGTAGTTGTAGAATTGCTAGGAAATTTCCTAAGTTAAGTTACTATGCCTTGCTTAGCCTAGCTAGTAGCAAATAAGGGTTGGTAAAGTATATACATGCTATGATGAAAATATTTCTAAGTCCTTGGACTTATGTTTTTCCTAATAAAACAACTAAGTCAGTGAACCTCCTGGGTGGAATGGGACTTGAATGGTGGTTTTGGTTGAGTGGTTACACAAGGCCATGGACATGGTTTACCTTGTGTATCTCACTTGTGGTATGCCACCCAGGCACAAAGGGATTTTAGAGGCCAAGTGTTGAGAAGCTTATAGTGCAGCACTTGGCAATATGGGCTCACTGGATCACATAAGTTGCTAGAACTTAGCCATTTGGACAGTTGGTGGTAGTGGGAATGATAGGTTGGAGCGCGTCCATTTGGTCTAAGGAAAGGCTTCTGAAAGGTCTTGTCTTGGGAAACCAAGTCTGGTGGGGAAAGTGCACAACCTTTGCAGATGGAAAATCTAAGTACTTAGCCAAGTCCATGGCAATGGACAACTTGAGCATCAAGACATGGAAGCTATCAAGAATCTCATCACTCCAACTTCTAAGTAAAACTTGTGGGTGAACAAGGGTGAAGGACCCCAATGTCTATTGGTGGTTTCTTGGGAAAGTTTTTGACAATGAAAAACTTAGTGATTTTAACTAATAGGAAAAACCTATGTTGAGCAAAGCAAGCCAAACTACACTTAGCCAAAATGCATATAGTAATATAGTCCACTTAAAATTTACCAAGGTATCACTTGCCAATACTATTCCAAAGTATTGACCCACTGTGGCTGTAACTTGTGATGTTGCAGGTTACTCCGATGATGATTAGGTGTCATGAGTCTACACTCAACATGCTTGCCTGTGGCACATGAAGATGAAGACTTATGTTTATTTACTTATTCCAAACTCTTGTATTAGGCTTGTGGCCTTGAGTTCTAAAAGACTATGTTTTATCTCTGGAATGGATGTAATGAAAGACCTTTGTATCTGTGTACTTCATCTTAAACTGTGGATGCTAGCAATGATCTAGGGACTAGCATTGCAATCACATGGATCCTTTTCCTTTACAAAGGAGGGATCTTACAGATGGTATCAGTGCACTGTGTTGCCTGTAGGATTATGACCCTAGGATTGGAAACCACTAAGGAAAATTTTCAACTACTTCTACACGTAAAATTTTCTAATTTTCTCTTCTCATCTCTATTTGTAGATGAACTCCATCAACGGGTCAGAAAGAAAGGACCACTCATGACCATGACCTTGGAGTGTGAGACCGAGTTCCCCAAAATTCTCAAGGACCTCATGGTGGCAATGGAAATACATGGTGCATTGTACAAAGGCTTTCCAAAGGATGGATGAAGGAGTTGAGTCTGTGGTGCAACTTCACTTGTACAAAAACAAGGAAGACAACCACAAAGAAAAAGGATTCTGCATGTACACCAACATCGGTGCACACCACATTCTTTGAGTCAAGAGAAGCAGCTTGGAGGACTATCAAAGAATTTAGTGCTAGAGTCAAGTGCAGAATGCTCAACCTCCAAAAAGACTTAGAGAAAGAGAAGGAACATACCCAAGAGTTGGAAGCTACCAACCAAACCTTAAGAGGAGATATTATAGACTTAGTGATGGAATCATGTGAGCAAGATAGGTTGATTGCTTCTAGGAACACTGTGTTAGCCAACAGATCCAGTGAGATAGGATTGTAAACGATTTCGTTAGTTGGACCACCACCTATCACCTTATTTTCCAAATTGTTATCTTAAAATAAGATTGGACCTTGGTTGATGTAATGGATTCATGTATGCATGAATTGTGTGATTTTGCTTTCCAAGGATATGTAAGGAGTGTTATGACTTTTGCTTATCTTAAATTGTGTTGTTCTAACTTTTCTATCTTATAAATAGATGCCTATTACCATCAAGATCATGAGGAGTTCCAGTTACCCGCTTTGGTCCTCGATCATTGAGCTTACCACTTTGCTCAATCTCCTCTTCCCACCATCATGGTGCATCCACTCACCAAGTTCGAGAGGAAGGACCTCGGGCTTCAAGGTGAACCAGCCCGGCGCTTTTAGAGCCTACTACGAAGGCCATCGCCTTCAAGCTTATGCACGGCGACAGGAGAGAGGCATGGAGGTAGTTATGCAGACCTGATAGGACCTGCTAGGACGACACTCCCGACAGGTTAGAGGCACCATTTCCACGCCTTAAGACGTGATGAGGATGGAGAGTCCATTTACTTCGAGGACGACTCGAGGGACGCAGCAGAGCCGATACGTCTGTATCTCCATGACTTAGAGTCTCTCATTAGGCACGTGGACACGGACAGGACCAATGTCATGCTCAGTAATGACGAGCTCCAGGTGCAGCTTCGCGAGAAGGACAAGCTCTTCGTGCAGCAGGACGAGATAGTCAAGGAAACGGAGGAGAAGTTCGAGACCAGTGACAGAAGTTCAAGAGTCAGAGAAGCGTGTCCTGTGATAGGAACAAGAAGATCCGGGACATGATCGAGAACTGCAGTCCAAGGACTTCGAAATGGAGCAGCAGCAGACGGTGATAGAGAGGCTTGCTCCTTAAGAGGGCTCTCAAGGCCAAGATTGAGTCCTTGACCACTACTATTGAGGAGAACAAGACCGCGATAGAGAACGCAGGTCTTACCTTTGTCGAGGAGGAGATTGATGCTGATGAGTAGACTTGACTACTCGTTTATCTTTTATTATCATACTTGTTATTTGTGAACTTGTTATTGGACCATCCGACATGTGGATGGCTTGCCACTTGTGTGTTTTACTTTGTGAACTTGTTATCTTGTTGTTGAACTTTTATCTTTGTGTTGCATGCTACGTGTTTGCTTATGTGATGTAATGTGCATGAAAACATCTATGGGTATCTCATTCTTATCTCTATTTGAACAAACCACAGATGCCTCCCCGTCGCGCAAACCCCAACCCCAACAACAACAACAACACTACAGAAATGCAGCAAATGATGACTGCTCAAACACAGCTTATGCAGATGATGACAACATTCATCCAGAACCAGAATAATAATAACAACAACAACAACCCCAATAACAACAACAACCCTCCAGGCTTTGATATGCTTACCAGATTTCTGAGATTGAGGCCAGCTAAGTTTTCGGGGACGACTGATCCCATGGTGGCCAACGATCACATGCTCAGAACAAGGACTTAGTGACCGTGGCCCACGCAGACGCTGAAAAGGTCGATTTGCAGACACCTCTGGAAGGGCCACCGCCACTTGGTGGGACAACTTCCAAATCACCACCCTATAGATGAGGTGGCTTGGGCTATCTTTGAGGATGGCTTTCAGACCGCTCATATCTCATCGTGAATAATGAGCCTGAAAAAGAAAGAGTTCCACAATCAAGCACCCATCGCAGCGTGGCTGAATACATTGAAGAGTTCAACAATCCGCGTTATGCACCGGATGAGGTTGACAGATGCCAAAAGAAAGGAAAATTTCGAAGGCTTGAATGATGAGCTGAATCAAGGTGTGGCATATGTTCCCACTTATCAATCGCCTGTGACAAGGCTGCTATATTGGAGAACAAAATGAAGCAAGTCGAGAGTAGAAAGAGAAAGCACTGACAAGCACAGCTGGATCGCCTCACAAACGATCTCACTATGATGACAAGTGGAAGCTCAGATCCCACAAGCATGGAAATTCAATAAGCACCACAACCACAACCGCTATGACAACAAGCATCACCGCAGCCATGACAATGATAAGTACAAGAACCACAAGAGTGGATATAAGAGCCACCAAGGGTAATGGTAGTGGAAGTGGAGTCACCGCTAAGAGAGACATCAACAAAGTTGAATGCTTCAAATGTAAGAAGATGGGACACTATGCAAATGAGTGCCCCAAAAGAAAGTTGAAGGACTCAAGCCCAATCCTTTCCGTAAAGGACAGGTGAACCACATCAGTGTGGAGGAGGTCTATGAGGAGCCCGACTGTTGTCGGGTAAGTTCGCACTCAATTCTATTCCAGCATTTGTTCTTTTGATACCGAGCATCGCATTCATTCATATCAAAAGCATTTGTTGATAGAAATGGGTTTCAACTGAGAACATTGGGTGTCCAATAAAAGTTAGTTCTCCGGTGGAGAAATGATAGTAAGTCTTGGATGCCGGATCTAGTAATAGAATTTGGAAAACATAAGTTTCAAAGAAGTCTGATAATCCTAGATTCCCAAGGACCTGACGAATATTGGGAATGGATTGGATGGCTAAGTATGAAGGAGTACTAGATTGTGCTAATCGAATTTGCACTCACAACCCCGGAGAGAAAAAGAATTAAATTCAAGTCCAACTTTGAATCCAAAGGAAGTAAGCTAAATTCTCTTAAGGGGGTTAGCATGGACAGTGTGCCAATTGTGTGTGAGTATCCGGATGTATTTCCGGAAGAATTGCCAGGAATGCCACCGGATAGAGATGTGGAGTTTCTGATAGATTTGGTACCGTGTTCGGACCGATAGCAAAGAGACCTTATAAAATGTCGCTTGATGAACTAAAAGAGCTCAAGAAGCAACTAGGAGAACAAATGTAAAGGATTTATTCAACCAAGTTCTTCATCTTGGGGAGCCCCAGTTTTTTTTGTGGAGAAGAAAGATAGAAGTCAAAGGTTATGCATAGATTACCGTTCACTCAACGAGGTAACTATCAAGAACAAATATCCTTTGCCTAGAATCAATTACTTGTTTGATCAGCTAGAAGGAGCATGTGTGTTCTCAAAGATTGATCTAAGGTCAGGCTATTTTCAACTCAAGATAAGAGAGCAAGACATACCAAAAACAGCATTCACCACAAGGTATGGATTGTATGAGTATACCGTAATGCCTTTTGGCTTAACCAATGCTCCAGCATACTTCATGAATATGATGAACAAAGTGCTCATGGAATTCCTCGACAAGTTTGTTGTCGTTTTCATCGATGACATCTTAGTCTACTCCAAGAGCAAAGAAGAACATGAAGGACATTTGCGTTTGATACTTGAGAAGTTAAGAGAGCATAAACTTTATGCCAAATTCAGCAAGTGTGAGTTCTGGTTGGAAGAAGTTGGTTTCCTTGGTCATGTTATGACAAAGGATGGTGTAGCAGTTGATCCTGCTAAAGTTTCAGCTGTGACTGAATGGGAATCTCCCAAGTCCGTGAAAGAAGTTCGTAGCTTCCTTGGCTTAGCAGGTTACTACAGAAGGTTCATTGAAAATTTCTCAAAGGTTGCTAAGCCAATGACTGAATTATTAAAGAAAGAAAAGAAGTTTGTTTGGTCTGAAGGATGTGAAGTCACCAGAGTTGAAGAAGAGACTTGTGACAGCACCAGTTCTATGTCTGCCAGATTTGGAAAAGGATTTCCAAGTGTATTGTGATGCATCTCATCAAGGTTTGGGAGCCGTACTTATGCAAGACGGTAAAGTTGTGGCCTATGCCTCGAGACAACTCAAAACTCATGAAGTAAACTATCCTACTCATGATTTGAGTTAGCCTCACGTCCATGCACTCAAAACATGGAGACATTACCTTTGGGAAAGCGCAGAAGTGTTCACGGATCACAAAAGTTTGAAGTATATCTTCACCCAAAAGGAAATCAATATGAGACAAAGAAGTTGGTTAGAGCTTATCAAGGATTATGACTTAAGTTTGCAATACCACCCCTAGAAGCAAATGTTGTAGCAGATGCTCTAAGTCGAAGGTATTTGTGAATGGCCTTACCAAAGGAGAATTGCCGATGATTTGTGTACCCAATTCAGAGAACTCAGATTTGAGATTGTGCCCAAGGACATCTCATGTCTTTAGATGTTTAACCCACTTTGTTGGACAAGATTCGAAGCTCAAAACCGATAAGGAAATTGATGAGATTAAGGAAAAGATTAGCCAGGGAAAGCTAAAATTTCCATGAAGACAGGTGGTACTTTATGGCATGGGAAACGATTCTGTTCCACAAGATCCGGAGTTGGAAACTGATATTGCAGAAGCACACAACTCTCCGTATTCTATCCACCCGGTAACACCAAAATGTACATGGACATGAAAGAAAGATTTTGTGGAACAATCTCAAGAGGGACATCAACATATTGCTTTGTGTGATGTGTGGTAGAGTAAAAGGCATCGTAAACCAGCAGGTTTGCTTCAACCACTACCTATTCCTGATTGAAGTGGGACAAGATTGGTATGGATTTCATTAATGGATTACCAAGGACCAGATCAGATATGATTCCATATGGGTAGTAGTGGATCGCTTAACTAAAGTGGCTCATTTCATACCCGTGAAGACAACTTATACAAGTGCTAAGTTAGCCAAAATCTACATGAGTAGAATTGTATGTCTACATGGAGTGCCCAAGAGTATTGTGTCTGATAGGGGAACTCAATTCACTTCCCATTTTTGGAGACAGCTACATGAGTCATTGGGAACGAGGTTGGAATTCAAGATCGCTTTCATCCTCAAACCGATGGACAAACAGAAAGGACTAATCAAATTCGAAGACATGTTGAGAGCATGTGCCCTAGACTATGGAGCAAGTTGGGATGAAAGTCCTTTACGCAGAATTTTCTTATAACAATGCTATCAAGCAAAGATTGAGATGGCACCGCTTGAGTTTCTACTAAGAAAGTGTACCACCCTATTGTTATGGAATGGTGTGGAGAAAGAAGTTTATTAGGGCCGATCTTATCAAAGAAGTCAAGAGAAGGTCAAATTGGTTAAGGACAGTTGAAGATAGCACGCCCCGACAGAAAAGCTACGCAGATCCTAAGCGAGAGAAGTCACCCACGGGTTGGTGATAGGGCTTATCTTAGAGTATCACCACTCGTGGAGTGAAAAGATTCGAGTCAAAGGAAAGTTGGCACCAAGATATGTTGGGCCATTCAAGATTCTCGAGTCGCAAAGGAGAAGTTGCTTATGAAATTGAACGCCGTAATCTCTATCACCGTCCATAATGTGTTTCATGTGAGTCAGCTTAAGAAATGTCACCCAGAAATGGAAGAAACTTCTTTGAAGGATACTATACCTTTGGAGGAGGTTCAACTAGAAAGTGATCTCACTTATGAAGAGAAACCTATCAAAATTCTTGAGACTCAGAAGAGTCACAAGGACAAAGACTATCAAGTTTTGCAAAGTGCAAAGGAATCATCATTCAAGAGGAAGCAACATGGGAAAGAGAAGATGATCTTCTAAAGACCACCTCACCTATTTGCTAGCCAATCCGAATCTAGAGGGCGAGATTCACCTTAAGGGGGTTAGATTTGTAACATCCCTAAAATCATGATTTCAAAGATTTCATATCATTCATGCATGCATTTAGAATTGAGATTAATTTCAAACTCATTTCAGAAAAACAGAAGCACATAGTGCTATCATTTTATGTGAGCAAACTTAAATCAAATGGCCATTCCCATTTGAGAGTTTTAATGTTTTAAACCTAGATTGTTTGTCTCCCATGTTGGATGGATTGAGTGTGGAATTTGAACCAAGCCTTACAAAATGGAAATGGTTTCAAAAATCATTTTTCAAACATTTGTAAATCAAGTGCAAAATCCCTGTTATTATGATTCTCCAAAAATGACCAAGCCTTTACAAAGCAACCCTGTGGTTTTATGCCTAGTTTTGAGACTGTTGCACACTACAAAAACCCCAGAAAGATTTGAATTCAAAAAGAGTTTGAATTCATTTAAAAACCATTCCTGAAAATCAAAACAGAAAAAGAAAAGGAATAAACAAAAGAAAAGGGCCAGGCGCTCCTATTCCAGCCCAGCAGCAGAACCGGCCCAACTAGCCCACCCGGCCACTCTCTCGCTGCCGCACGCAGCACACCCATTACGACGCCGCACTGACCCCACCCTCTCCATCTCACTCACTGACTAGTGGACCTCGCCACCACCGCTTTTCCCCAAATCGCGCCGATGGCCGCCGCTTTCTCCGCCCATCATCGCCGCGATTGATTCTTCGCTTAATTGCCTTGATTCCGCTTAATCGCCGCCCCTCTCGCCTACATAATCCCTCTCGCATCAGGTCATTTTCCCCACTCTCCTCGCCACTCCGCCACCAGTCGCGCAGATTTGACCTCGAAACCGCAGCATCGACGACTCCGGCGACTAATTCCGGTGAGCCTCGACCGCCTCTCTCTCGTTCAAGCTATCTTGTCCAGCATGATCTAGTGCATTCACGACGCCTCTAGTTTGCTTGCTCGTGACCTGTGTCGTCATTTCTATCCACGCCAGAATTATCAGCCGGCCGCCGACCGGGCGAGCAATAGCGGTAAGTCCCGAGCACCCTTGCCCTCTTTCATACAAGAATGTTCGCCGTCTTGTGCATCTCCTGACCCTCCGGTTCATGCTAGGCGACGCCAAACCTCGCAATAACCTCGATCGAAGCTTACGCCGCCTCAAGAACTCCGACGAGCCCCAATGACCGCATCTTGCGCCTTCCCAAGCCATCGCCACCTTGAGCATCAGCAGCCTCGCGGTTCTCGTAAGCACACCCTTTCTTCCCGGCATCCTAGAACGCCAGCGCCGCCGCAGACGTTGTTGCCGCCGCTGCCGCTTAGCGCCAGATTTGGTCAAAGCGATTAGGATCGTTAGATGCAGATCCCGCGCTGAAATTAGAACTTGCGAAGAGGTAAGCGCGATCCGAGCCACCAGATCTGACTTAGATCCTACGGACCGCAGAGCTCGATCCGTCTAACCGTGCACGCCAAAGAGGGTTAAGACACGGGCTAGGGTTTGATTCAAAACAGATTTCAAATCAGATTTAGATCCAAAATTGAAATGGCTATAACTTTTGATTTCCACTAGACTTTTTACAAATTTTATATCGTTGGAATCAGGGAGACAAGCCCTTTCTATTTATGAAATGTGTTTAGTGAAAAGTTTCTGTTAAATGACTTTTATGCAGAAACTTGTTTAGGACTATTTTTGAGTATAGAATTTGTTTAGTAAATTGTTTTAGTGCTAAATAAGTTTAATTAGAAAGTTTTTGACTTGGTTATGTTTCTGTATCATGCACTTGCTTGGTGGAATTTTTAAAAATCATCACTTAGCATTTTTGCATTGCATGCATATATGTTTATGTTTGTATATGAATTGTGTGTAATTTTTGTGCTACCATTTTTGTGTAGATTTTGCTAGTGACTGTGATTGTGAAGAGTGCTACTCTCCCCACTACCAAGGCAAGTGGTACTTCATGAATATTTCCATCCCTATATTTTGTACAAGCATTAGAAATATTTTGCTAAGTCTTGCATGTTACTTTTTGCCAAATGCTATGTTGGGAAATCCTAAGTAGTTGTAGAATTGCTAGGAAATTTCCTAAGTTAAGTTACTATGCCATGCTTAGCCTAGCTAGTAGCAAATAAGGGTTGGTAAAGTATATACATGCTATGATGAAAATATTTCTAAGTCCTTGGACTTATGTTTTTCCTAATAAAACAACTAAGTCAATGAACCTCCTGGGTGGAATGGGACTTGAATGGTGGTTTTGGTTGAGTTGTTACACAAGGCCATGGACATGGTTTACCTTGTGTATCTCACTTGTGGTATGCCACCCAGGCACAAAGGGATTTTAGAGGCCAAGTGTTGAGAAGCTTATAGTGCAGCCACTTGGCAATATGGGCTCTGCCTGGATCACATAAGTTGCTAGAACTTAGCCATTTGGACAGTTGGTGGTAGTGGGAATGATAGGTTGGAGCGCGTCCATTTGGTCTAAGGAAAGGCTTCTGAAAGGTCCTGTCTTGGGAAACCAAGTCTGGTGGGGAAAGTGCACAACCTCTGCAGATGGAAAATCTAAGTACTTAGCCAAGTCCATGGCAATGGACAACTTGAGCATCAAGACATGGAAGCTATCAAGAATCTCATCACTCCAACTTCTAAGTAAAACTTGTGGGTGAACAAGGGTGAAGGACCCCAATGTCTTTTGGTGGTTTCTTGGGAAAGTTTTTGACAATGAAAAACTTAGTGATTTTAACTAATAGGAAAAACCTATTTTGAGCAAAGCAAGCCAAACTACACTTAGCCAAAATGCATATAGTAATATAGTCCACTTAAAATTTACTACAGTATCACTTGCCAATACTATTCCAAAGTATTGACCCACCGTATCGTGTAATTTGTGATGTTGCAGTTACTCTGATGATGATTAGGTGTCATGAGTCTACACTCAACATGCTTGCCTCGTGGCACATGAAGATGAAGACTTATGTTTATTTACTTATTCCAAACTTTGTATTAGGCCCTGTGGCCTTGAGTTCTAAAAGACTATGTTTTATCTCTGGAATGGATGTAATGAAAGACCTTTGTATCTGTGTACTTCATCTTAAACTGTGGATGCTAGCAATGATCTAGGGACTAGCATTGCAATCACATGGATCCTTTTCCTTTACAAAGGAGGGATCTTACAGATGGTATCGCAATCGTGTTGCCTAGAGGATTATGACCCTAGGATTGAAACCACTAAGGAAAATTTTCAACTACTTCTACACGTAAAATTTTCTAATTTTCTTCTCATCTCTATTTGTAGATGAACTCCATCAACGGTCAGAAAGAAAGGACCACTCATGACCATGACCTTGGAGTGTGAGACTGAGTTCCCAAAATTCTCAAGGACCTCATGGTGGCAATGGAAATACATGGTGCAAATGTGTACAAAGGCTTTCCAAAGGATGGATGAAGGAGTTGAGTACTGGTGGGTGCAACTTCACTTGTACAAAACAAGGAAGACAACCACAAAGAAAAGGATTCTGCATGTACACCAACATCGTGGTACACCACATTCTTTGAGTCAAGAAGAGAAGCAGCTTGGAGGACTATCAAAGAATTTAGTGCTAGAGTCAAGTGCGTAATGCTCAACCTCCAAAAAGACTTAGAGAAAGAGAAGGAACATACCCAAGAGTTGAAGTGTAGGGTTCAGAGTATGGAAAACAAAAATTTTCTATCGATACAAACAAACAAGCCAAGATCTATCTACTAGATTGTAGCAACGAGTCGATGGAATAACTCACCTCGAAGATTCCAAAGTGTTTAACGAGAGCAGATTCTCGTGGGTGATGTAGTCGCATTTTTCCGATCTCAAGATCGCAGACGATCCTTCCGGCGCCATCGCCAGCGCCCCGCAGTCGGTCACACATCGCTCTACTGACGAAGACCTTCCTCTCCCTTGTTCCAAAGAGGGCATGGAGGTTGTAGCACTCTCCTCGTGATTCCTAAAGACAACGGCGTGGTACCGAGGTAGAGGGAATCTGCAGGCTTCGCTTAAGCCAAGTAGTATGGTGGAGCTTATGAGAGAGGCTATTAGTGGTCTAGTAATTAGACACACCAATTAGAAGGCTCTAAACCAATTAGAAGGCTCTAAATCAAATAGCTCTAAACCGGGTTTAGGTCTAGGGTTTAGTTTAGAGGATAGGAATTTGTGTGTCTAAGAGGAGGCCCCGCCTCCCTTTATAGGTGGGAGGGCTGGCCAAGGGGAGGAGTCCCTCCCAAGTCGGCCTTGGGAGGCGCCACGCCAAGGGAGGAACCCTCCTCCAACTCGGCCTCCACCAATCCTCCTCCTTTCCCACTTCCCAAAATTGTTGCTTGACTTTCAAACTAGCCGCTTGACTTTTCAATTTAGGATTTAAATAAATCCTTTATTTGGGACAGCAAGAACACCTAGTACATGATGCAATCATTCAAATATGTAATGACACATTCATGCACCTTCCCTCCGAGTGCCGACATTCCGGGACCTTCTAGAATGTTCCCGATGAAAACACCTAACCATTCCCCAACTCAAACGGACTTTCCTTATATGAATCTTATTCTCCGGACCATTCCGGATCACCTCGTGATATCCCGGATCCCATCCGAGACCAACAACATTCGTCTTTCTCATAATACCATAACTACTCAAACAACGTCAATCCTTATGTGTCTCCTACGGTTCGTGAATTATGCGACATGATCGAGACACTTCTCCTAACAATAACCAATAGAGGAATCTGGAAATTCATATGGCTTCTACATATTTCTACGATTACTTTGCAATCGAATGAACCACTTACATACGATACCAATTTCCCTTTGTCTCACGATATGTTACTTATCCGAGGTTATGATCGTCAGATCTTTGCATACCTAGTTCAACCTCACATCGATAAGTACTCTTTCTCGCTCCTGATATGTGATCCCTCAGACCAAGTCACATGCTTGCAAGCTAATTGGATGACATTTCACCGAGAGGGCCCAGAATATCTATCCGTCATGTGGATGGACAAATCCCACTCTTGATCCATGTGTTTCAACCAATACTTTCCTAACACTCAATGCCACCTTTATAGCCACCTCACGTTACGGTGTGGTGTTTGATGACATCAAAGCATCCATCCAAAGAAAGGTGATATGCATGATCTCATGGTCGAAGGAATTAGGTTACTATGTATCGTAAAGCATATAGCAATTGAACTATTGAAATGACTTGATCTTTATGCTACGCTTGTCTATAGGAGTATGTCCACCATATCATTCTCCTAACGATATGAT
The DNA here is from genome assembly GCA_023614405.1 of Avena insularis. Taxonomy (NCBI): domain Eukaryota; kingdom Viridiplantae; phylum Streptophyta; class Magnoliopsida; order Poales; family Poaceae; genus Avena; species Avena insularis. The sequence continues at coordinate 119,934,621 of CM042689.1, read as the reverse complement.
CTTGTTGTTGATAACATCTCAATGTTCATGATAGGGAAACCAGAATCATCAATCAACCAACAAGCTAGTGAAGTATAGAGGCTATACTAGGGACTTCAATTTAAGTTTACAAATCACACAAGTATTAATGGTTTCCTTGTTAATACTATTATAGCATGAATGTAAACATTTATCATAAACACAAAGATATATAATAATAACTACATTTATTATTGCCTCTAGGGCATATCTCCAACAGTCTCCCACTTGCACTAGAGTCATCCAATCTAGATTACATGGTAATATACCGAACACCCATGGCAGTTTGGTGTTGGTCATGTTTTGCCCTCGGGAGAGGTTTAGTCAACGGATCCGCCACATTCAGATCTGTGTGTACTTTGCAAATCTTTATATCCCCATCCTGGATATGTTCTCGAATAGCGTGGAAACGCAGCTTGATATGCTTCAGCTTCTTGTGTGACCTTGGTTCTTGCGCATTGGCTATGGCGCCCATGTTATCACAAAGAGATAGACATTGGGTCCAGCGACTTGGAACCACACCCAGCTCAGAATGAACTCTTTCATCCATATCGCTTGTGAAGCCTCCGCCGCCATGTATTCCGATTCAGTTGAAGATCTCGCCACAACGCTTTGCTTTGCACTCCTCCAGCTAATCGCTGCACCATTCAAAATAAATACGTATCCATTGTGATTTAGAATCATCCGCTCGGTGTTCCAACTAGCATCGGTGTAACCATTAACAACGAGCTGTTCTTCACCTCCATAAGAAAGAACCATATCCTTAGTTCTTCTCAAGTACTTAAGGATGTTTTGATCACGTCCAATGATCCACTCGATCACTTTGATATCTGCTAGTTAAACTAACAAGATATGCAATGTCGGGTCTAGTACATAGCATGGCATACATTAGAGATCCAATGGCTGATGCATAGGAGTCTTACTCATCCTTTCTCTATCTTCCGCCGATGTCGGACTTTGAGTTTTACTCAAGGTCGATTACAAACATGGGCAAGAACCCTTTCTTGCTATCTTCCATTCCAAACCTCTTTAGAACTTTGTCCAAATATGTACTTTGTGACAATGATATTTGGCGTTTCGATCTATCTCTATAAATCTTTATGCCTAATATGTAAGCTGCTTCGCCAAGATCTTTCATTGAAAAACTATTATTCAAATATTCCTTGACACTATTAAGAAGGTCTACATCATTCCCAATCAACAATATGTCATCCACATACAGTATTAAGAATGCTACAGAGCTCCCACTCACTTTCTTGTAAATACAAGCTTCTCTATAAGTTTGTATAAAACCAAAACTTTTGATTACCTTATCAAACGTTGATTCCAACTTCGGATGCTTGCTTCAATCCATAGATGGACCGTTGAAGTTTGCATACCTTGTTAGCATCTTTAGGATCGACAAAACCTTTGGGTTGTATCATATACAACTCTTCATCAATGTCTCCATTGAGGAATGCTGTTTTGACATCCATCTGCCATATCTCATAATTATAATATGCAGCGATTGCTAACATAATCCTCACAGACTTTAGCTTCGCCATCGTGAGAAAGTCTCATCGTAGTCAACTCCTTGAATTTGTCGAAACCCTTTATGCGACAAGTCGAGCTTTATAGACAGAATATTACCATCAAGATCTGCTTTCTTCTTGAAAATCCATTTGTTCTCGACAGCCTTCCTACCATCCGTAAGTCCACCAAAGTCCATACTTGGTTTTCGTACATGGATCCAATCTCGGATTTCATGGCTTCTTGCCATTTATTGGAATCTGGGCTCATCATCGCTTCCTCATATGTCTCGGGTCATCGGTGTTGTCCACCAACATGACATTCATAACGGAATCATACCAATCTAGAGTGGTACGAAGTTCTCGCTGACCTCCGAGGCTCAGAGCAACTTCAACCAAGTTTCATGATCACCATCATTAGCTTCCTCTCTTATTGGTGCAGCACCACAGAACTTCTTCCGTGCCGCTACTCGCAATTTCGAGAGAAGGTTCGACAACCTCGCGAAGTTCTACTTTCCTTCCAAATACTTCTTTCGAGAGAAATTCCTTCTCTAGAAAGGATCCATTCTTAGCAACGAAGATTTTGCCTTCGGATCTATGATAGAAGGTATACCCAATAGTTTCCTTCGGGTATCCTATGAAGACGATTTTTCCGCTTTGGGTTCAAGCTTGTCCGCAGTAACTTCTTTACATAGGCTTCAGAACCCCAAACTTTAAGGAACGACAATTTAGGTTTCTTCCCAAACCATAATTCATATGGTGTCGTTCAACGGATTTAGACGGTGCCCTATTTAAAGTGAATGCGGCTGTTTCTAATGCATAACCCCAAAATGATAGCGTAAATCTGTAAGTGACATCATAGAACGAACCATATCTAAGAGAGTTCGATTCACGCTCGTACACACCATTACTGTGGTGTTCCCAAGTGTCAATCATGAAAGTATTCCACATTTCTTCAAATGCTCGCCAAACTCAGAATTTAGATATTCACCTCACGATCGTAACGTAGAAATTTAATCTTCTTGTTACGTTGATTCTCTACCTCACTTTGAAACTCCTTAAACTTCTCGAAAGTTTCGGACTTATGTTTCATGAAATAGATATACCCATATCTACTCAAGTCATCCGTGAAGGTAAGAACATAACGATAACCATCACATGATGCTACACTCATTGGACCACACACATCGGTATGTATGATTTCCAATAAGTCCGTAGCTCGCCCATCATACCGTAAAATGGAGTCTTAGTCATTTTACCCATCGACATGCTTCAGATCTTTCAAGTGATTCAAAATCAAGTGATTCAAGAAGTCCATCGGAATGGAGTTTCTTCATACGCTTCACTCCAATGTGACCAAGACGACAGTACCTATAGGTCTAATTATCGCTGATTTCAAACGCTTAGCCTCAATGTTGTTGATATGTGTATTTCCACTATCGAGATTCAATATGAATAGACCATCTATCAAAGGTGCATGTGCATAAAACACATTACTCATATAAATCGAACAACCATTATTCTCGGATTTAAACAAGTAACCGCCTCGCAATAAACAAGATCCCGATATAATGTTCATGCTTAACGCAGCACCAAATAACAATTATTTAAGTATAAAACTAATCCCGATGGTAGATGAAGAGGTAGCGTCAACCGCGATCACATCAACCTTTGATCCGCTTCCACGTGCATCGTCACCTCGCTCTTCACTAGCTTCCGCTTATTCTCGCAGCTCTGCTTCGAAGTTACAAATATGAGCAACCAACCAGATCAAATACCTGCACTACTACTTAATACTAGTGAGATACACATCAATAACATGTATATCAGATATACCTTTCTTCTTGATGTTGCCGTTCTTCAACCGCCAAGTACTTTGGGCAATTCCGCCCAAAGGACCTTCTCCCTTGCGGAAAAGCACTCAGCCAGGCTTAGGTCCAGCCTTGGTCTTCTTCGCTTGGTAACTTTCTTACCACCCTTCTTGAAGTGTCCTTCCGCTTAGACTTGCCTTTCTTGAATTTGGTGGTCTTATTGACCATCAACACTTGGTGCTCTTTTCTGATCTCCACTTCGCAGATTTTAACATAGCAAACAGTTCGCAACTCTTTGTTCATGTTCGCATGTTGTAGTTCATCACAAAGTTCTTGTAACTTGGTGGTAGTGATTGAGGGTGCGTAAACCCCAAAGTATTAGGAATCACTATACCCAAACTTTGAAGTTTATTTATGCGTCTGCATATCTTAAGCACATGCTCACCGACGGAGCTACCTCTTCCATCTTGCGCTTAAAGAACTTTTCGAAGCTTCATAACTTTCAATTGCCGCATGAGTCTCAAAGATTAATTTGAGATCCTCGACAATATCATATGGGTCCGACTCTTCAAACCTTTTCTCAAGCTCTGATTCTAAACCATACAAGATAGCACATCGAACTATGGAGTACCGATTCTTCCGAAGGTAAACATTCTTTACTTCATCGGTAGCATCACCGCAGTGGGTCACCTAGCGGTGCATCCAGACATAGGTCAAATTACCACCGTGAGGACAATCCTCAAATTGCGTAACCAATCCGCCAAGTTGCTTCCATTGTTTTTCAACTTTTCTTTCTCTAGGAACGCATTAAAATTGATGGTAGGGCTGCCATTGATCTACAACATATTTGCAATAGTTTAGACTAAGTTTATGACAAATTGAGTTCAAATTAATTAATGAAATTAAACTAGGTGAACTCCCACCAAAACAACATCCCTCACATTGTTTTAGTGATCACATCTAACCAAATCCACTACATCAACACCGATCATCACGAGAGTTGATATAGTTTTAATGGCGAACAATCATCGTGTTCATCATATCTACTATATGATTCATGCTTTACCTTCGCCATCCGTGTTCCCGAGGCCATGTCCGTATACATGCTAGGCTCGTCAAGATCAAACCTTAGCTACCGCATAAGCAAATCTGGCTTGCTTACGTTGTATTCACCCGCTGAATCAAAGACACCCGATCATCACGTGGTGCTTCAAGCAAAGCTTTGGCAACGGTGCATACTAAGGGTGAACACTTTAGAACTTGAAATTTATGTGCATGAGGGATCATCTTATAATGCTACCATTGCCTACTAAGCAATACAAGATGCATAAAGGATTAACATCACATGCAATTAATAATATGTGATATGATATGGCCTTTCTTATTTGTGCTTACGATCTCAATCTTCAAGCACTAATATGATCTCCATAATCACCGCAATAGCATCAAGGTCAATGACGCTTCTTCATGGTTGTCGCCCACCAGCTTCAACTATTACAACTATTTTGAATAGACACGCAGGTCTTAATGTAAATTAAAGACAACCATATATTCTCGCCGTTGCCAACTTACAATAAGGAACATTGCATACATCAAATATAATCACAATCATGGCCATATCACATCATCAGACACCCCTCGCAAAACAAAGTTAGACGCCTCTACTTTCTTTTGCATATTTTACGTGGTTTGGGGCTTTCAATAAGTGTCGCTCTAACTTACGAACAAGAACCACAACATTGATACTAGCATTGTTGATCACCCGTTGTAAATTGGATCTTTACTATGCTAGGAGAAACAGCACCAAAGCCACTTATGCAAAACGAGTTGCATGTCAAGCGTGGAGCAAGTCTCATGAACGATGTCATGTAAGGTTAGCCCGGCCGCTTCATCCCAACATACCGCAAGATGCAAAGTACACAAAAAGCAATCTACAATAAAGCATCAATGCCCACAATGACCATTGTGTTCTACTCGCAACAGATCTACATATAGACACGGCTCGATACTAATCGTAGGGGTTCAGAGCATGGAAAACAAAAATTTTCTATCGTGATACAAACAAACAAGCCAAGATCTATCTACTAGATTGTAGCAACGAGTCGATGGAATAACTCACCCTCGAAGATTCCAAAGTGTTTAATGAGAGCAGATTCTCGTGGGTGATGTAGTCGCATTCTTTCCGATCTCAAGATCAATCGCGAGACGATCCTTCCGCGCCATCGCCCCAAGAGCGCCCCGCAATGGGTCACACGCTCGGGTACTGACGAAGACCTTCCTCTCCCTTGTTCCAAAGAGCAGCGGAGGTTGTAGCACTCTCCTCGTGATTCCGCAAGACAACGGCGTGGTACCGTGAGGTAGAGGGAATCCCGCAGGCTTCGCCTTAAGCCAAGTAGTATGGTGGAGCTTATGAGAGAGGCTATTAGTGGTCTAGTAATTAGACACACCAATTAGAAGGCTCTAAACCAATTAGAAGGCTCTAAACCGAAATAGCTCTAAACCGGGTTTAGGTCTAGGGTTTAGTTTAGAGGATAGGAATTTGTGTGTCAAGAGGGAGGCCCTGCCCTCCCTTTATAGGTGGGAGGGCCGGGCCAAGGGAGGAGTCCCTCCCAAGTCGGCCTTGGGAGGCGCGCCGCCAAGGGAGGAACCTCCTCCAACTCGGCCTCCACCAATCCTCCTCCTTTCCCACTTCCCAAAATTGTCGTTTGACTTTCAAACTAGCCGTTTGACTTTTCAATTTAGGATTTAAATAAATACTTTATTTGGGACAGCAAGAACACCTAGTACATGATGCAATCATTAAAATATGTAATGACACATTCATGCACCTTCCCTCCGAGTGCCGACATTCCGGACCTTCTAGAATGTTCCCGATGAAAACACCTAACCATTCCCCAACTCCAAACGGACTTTCCTTATATGAATCTTATTCTCCGGACCATTCCGGATCACCTCGTGATATCCCGGATCCCATCCGAGACTCAACAACATTCTATCTTTCTCATAATACCATAACTACTCAAACAACGTCAATCCTTATGTGTCTCCCTACGGTTCGTGAATTATGCGACATGATCGAGACACTTCCTAACAATAACCAATAGAGGAATCTGAAATTCATATGGTTCCACATATTTCTACGATTACTACGATCGAATGAACCACTTACATACGATACCAATTTCCCTTTGTCTCACGATATGTTACTTATCCGAGGTTATGATCGCTTATCTCCGCATACCTAGTTCAACCTCGCATCGATAAGTACTCTTTTCTCGCTCCTGATATGTGATCCCTTGTGACCAAGTCACATGCTTGCAAGCTAATTGGATGACATTTCACCGAGAGGGCCCAGAGAATATCTATCCGTCATGTGGATGGACAAATCCCACTCTTGATCCATGTGTTTCAACCAATACTTTCCGAACACTCAATGCCACCTTTATAGCCACCTCATTACGGTGTGGTGTTTGATGACATCAAAGCATCCATCCAAAGAAGGTGATATGCATGATCTCATGGTCGAAGGAATTAGGTTACTATGTATCAGAAAGCATATAGCAATTGAACTATTGAAATGACTTGATCTTTATGCTACGCTTGTCTATAGGAGTATGTCCACCATATCATTCTCCTAACGATATGATCTTGTTGTTGATAACATCTCAATGTTCATGATAGGGAAACCACAATCATCAATCAACCAACAAGCTAGTGAAGTATAGAGGCTATACTAGGGACTTCAATTTAAGTTTACAAATCACACAAGTATTAATGGTTTCCTTGTTAATACTATTATAGCATGAATGTAAACATTTATCATAAACACAAAGATATATAATAATAACTACATTTATTATTGCCTCTAGGGCATATCTCCAACAGGAAGCTACCAACCAAACCTTAAGAGGAGATATTATAGACTTAGTGATGGAATCATGTGAGCAATATAGGTTGATTGCTTCTAGGAACATTGTGTTAGCCAACAGATCAAGTGAGATAGGATTGTAAACGTACTTCGTTAGTTGGACCACCACCTATCACCTTATTTTCCAAATTGTTATCTTAAAATAAGATTGGACCTTGGTTGATGTAATGGATTCATGTATGCATGAATTGTGTGATTTTGCTTTCCAAGGATATGTATGAGTGTTATGACTTTTGCTTATCTTAAATTGTGTTGTTCTAACTTTTCTATCTTATAAATAGATGCCTATTACCATCAGCACTGTTGAGGAGTTCCAGGTTACCCGCTTTGGTCCTCGTATCATTGAGCTTACCACTTTGCTCAATCTCCCTCTTCCCACCATCATGGTGCATCCACTCACCAAGTTCGAGAGGAAGGACCTCTGGGGCTTCAAGGTGAACCAGCCCGGGCGCCAGACAGAGCCTACTACGAAGGCCATCGTCTTCAAGCTTATGCACGATGACAGGGAGAGAGGCATGGAGGTAGTTATGCAGACCGATAGGACGTCTGCTAGGACGACACTCCCGACAGGTTAGAGGCACCCATTTCCACGTCTTCGGAAGACGTGATGAGGATGGAGAGTCCATTTACTTCGAGGACGACTCGAGGGACGCAGCAGAGCCGATACGCCCAGATCTCCATGACTTAGAGTCTCTCATTAGGCACGTGGACACGGACAGGACCAATGTCATGCTCAGTAATGACGAGCTCCAGGTGCAGCTTCGCGAGAAGGACAAGCTCTTCGTGCAGCAGGACGAGATAGTCAAGGAAACGGAGGAGAAGTTCGAGACCCAGGTGAAGTTCAAGAGTCGAGAAGCGTGTCCAGATAGGAACAAGAAGATCCGGACATGATCAAGAACTGCATCAAGGACTTCGAAATGGAGCAGCAGCAGACGGTGATAGAGAGGCTTCGTTCCCAGAAGAGGGCTCTCAAGGCCAAGATTGAGTCCTTGACCACTACTATTGAGGAGAACAAGACCGTGATGGAGAACGCAGGTCTTACCTTTGTCGAGGAGGAGATTGATGCTGATGAGTAGACTTGACTACTCGTTTATCTTTTATTATCATACTTGTTATTTGTGAACTTGTTATTGGACCATCCGACATGTGGATGGCTTGCCACTTGTGTGTTTTACTTTGTGAACTTGTTATCTTGTTGTTGAACTTTTATCTTTGTGTTGCATGCTATGTGTTTGCTTATGTGATGTAATGTGCATGAAAACATCTATGGGTATCTCATTCTTATCTCTATTTGAACAAACCACAGATGCCTCCCCGTCGCGCAAACCCCAACCCCAACAACAACAACAACATCACTCCAGAAATGCAGCAAATGATGACTGCTCAAACACAGCTTATGCAGATGATGACAACATTCATCCAGAACCAGAATAGTAATAACAACAACAACCCCAATAACAACAACAATAACAACAACAACAACCCTCCAGGCTTTGATATGCTTACCAGATTTCTGAGATTGAGGCCAGCTAAGTTTTCGGGGACGACTGATCCCATGGTGGCCAACGATTGGCTACGTTCTGTAAACAAGGACTTAGTGACCGTGGGTCGCATTTGACGGAAAAGGTCGATTTGCAAGACACTGGAAGGGCCAGCCGCCACTTGGTGGGACAACTTCCAAATCACCACCCTATAGATGAGGTGACTTGGGCTATCTTTGAGGATGGCTTTTCAGACCGCTCATATCTCATCAGAATAATGAGCTAAAAAGAAAGAGTTCCACAAGCAGGCCACCGTAGTGGCTGAATACATTGAAGAGTTCAACAATCAGTCTCGTTATGCACCGGATGAGGTTGACACACATGCCAAAAGAAAGGAAAATTTCGAAGGCTTGAATGATGAGCTGAATCTGGCTGTGGCATATGTTCCCACTTATCAATCGCTCGACAAGGCTGCTATATTGAGAACAAAATGAAGCAAGTCGAGAGTAGAAAGAGAAAGCACTGACAAGCATGCCTGGGATCGCCTCACAAACGATCTCACTATGATGACAAGTGGAAGCTCAGATCCCACAAGCATGGGAAATTCAATAAGCACCACGACCACAACCGCTATGACAACAAGCATCACCCTTGCCATGACAATGACAAGTACAAGAACCACAAGAGTGGATATAAGAGCCACCACAGTGGTAATGGTAGTGGAAGTGGAGTCACCGCTAAGAGAGACATCAACAAAGTTGAATGCTTCAAATGCAGAAGATGGGACACTATGCAAATGAGTGCCCAAAAGAAAGTTGAAGGACTGAAGCCCAATCCTTTCCGTAAAGGACAGGTGAACCACATCAGTGTGGAGGAGGTCTATGAGGAGCCTGACGCTGTTGCTGGTAAGTTCAGACTCAATTCTATTCCAGCATTTGTTCTTTTTGATACTGGAGCATCGCATTCATTCATATCAAAAGAATTTGTTGATAGAAATGGGTTTCCAACTGAGAACATTGGGTGTCCAATAAAAGTTAGTTCTCCGGGTGGAGAAATGATAGTAAGTCTTGGATGCCGGGATCTAGTAATAGAATTTGGAAAACATAAGTTTCCAGTAAGTCTGATAATCCTAGAATCCCAAGGACTGGACGTAATATTGGGAATGGATTGGATGGCTAAGTATGAAGGAGTACTAGATTGTGCTAATCGAACTGTTGCACTCACAACCCCGGAGAGAAAAAGAATTAAATTCAAGTCCAACTTTGAATCCAAAGGAAGTAAGCTAAATTCTCTTAAGGGGGTTAGCATGGACAGTGTGCCAATTGTGTGTGAGTATCCGGATGTATTTCCGGAAGAATTGCCAGGAATGCCACCGGATAGAGATGTGGAGTTTCTGATAGATTTGGTACCAGGTTCTGGACCGATAGCAAAGAGACCTTATAAAATGTCAGTTGATGAACTAAAAGAGCTCAAGAAGCAACTAGGAGAACAGTTGCAGAAAGGATTTATTCAACCAAGTTCTTCATCTTGGGGAGCCCCAGTTTTGTTTGTGGAGAAGAAAGATAGAAGTCAAAGGTTATGCATAGATTACCGTTCACTCAACGAGGTAACTATCAAGAACAAATATCCTTTGCCTAGAATCAATGACTTGTTTGATCAGCTAGAAGGAGCATGTGTGTTCTCAAAGATTGATCTAAGGTCAGGCTATTTTCAACTCAAGATAAGAGAGCAAGACATACCAAAAACAGCATTCACCACAAGGTATGGATTGTATGAGTATACCGTAATGCCTTTTGGCTTAACCAATGCTCCAGCATACTTCATGAATATGATGAACAAAGTGTTCATGGAATTCCTCGACAAGTTTGTTGTCGTTTTCATCGATGACATCTTAGTCTACTCCAAGAGCAAAGAAGAACATGAAGGACATTTGCGTTTGATACTTGAGAAGTTAAGAGAGCATAAACTTTATGCCAAATTCAGCAAGTGTGAGTTCTGGTTGGAAGAAGTTGGTTTCCTTGGTCATGTTATGACAAAGGATGGTGTAGCATTGATCCCGCTAAAGTTTCAGCTGGATGAATGGGAATCTCCCAAGTCCGTGAAAGAAGTTCGTAGCTTCCTTGGCTTAGCAGGTTACTACAGAAGGTTCATTGAAAATTTCTCAAAGGTTGCTAAGCCAATGACTGAATTATTAAAGAAAGACAAGAAGTTTGTTTGGTCTGAAGGATGTGAAGTCAGCTTTCAGAGTTGAAGAAGAGACTTGTGACAAGACTTCTATGTTCCAGATTTGGAAAAGGATTTCCAAGTGTATTGTGATGCATCTCATCAAGGTTTGGGAGCCGTACTTATGCAAGACGGTAAAGTTGTGGCCTATGCCTCGAGACAACTCAAAACTCATGAAGTAAACTATCCTACTCATGATTTGGAGTTAGCCTCACGTCCATGCACTCAAAACATGGAGACATTACCTTTCGGGAAAGCGTTGTGAAGTGTTCACGGATCACAAAAGTTTGAAGTATATCTTCACCCAAAAGGAAATCAATATGAGACAAAGAAGATGGTTAGAGCTTATCAAGGATTATGACTTAAGTTTGCAATACCACCCCAGAAGCAAATGTTGTAGCAGATGCTCTAAGTCGTAAGGTATTTGTGAATGGCCTTACCAAAGGAGAATTGCCAGATGATTTGTGTACCCAATTCAGAGAACTCAGATTTGAGATTGTGCCCGAAGGACATCTCATGTCTTTAGATGTTCAACCCACTTTGTTGGACAAGATTCGGGAAGCTCAGAAAACTGATAAGGAAATTGATGAGATTAAGGAAAAGATTAGCTGGGGAAAGCTAAAATTTCCATGAAGACAACAGGTACTTTATGGCATGGGAAACGTATCTGTGTTCCACAAGATCCGGAGTTGCGGAAACTGATATTGCAGGAAGCACACAACTCTCCGTATTCTATCCACCCGGGTAACACCAAAATGTACATGGACATGAAAGAAAGATTTTGGTGGAACAATCTCAAGAGGGACATCGCCGAACATATTGCTTTGTGTGATGTGTGTAGTAGAGTAAAAGGCATCAGAAACCAGCAGGTTTGCTTCAACCACTACCTATTCCTGATTGGAAGTGGGACAAGATTGGTATGGATTTCATTACCGGATTACCAAGGACCAGATCAGGATATGATTCCATATGGGTAGTAGTGGATCGCTTAACTAAAGTGGCTCATTTCATACCCGTGAAGACAACTTATACAAGTGCTAAGTTAGCCAAAATCTACATGAGTAGAATTGTATGTCTACATGGAGTGCCCAAGAGTATTGTGTTTGATAGGCGAACTCAATTCACTTCCCATTTTTGGAGACAGCTACATGAGTCATTGGGAACGAGGTTGGAATTCAGTACTGCTTTTCATCCTCATACCGATGGACAAACAGAAAGGACTAATCAAATTCTGGAAGACATGTTGAGAGCATGTGCCCTAGACTATGGAGCAAGTTGGGATGAAAGTCCGCCTTACACAGAATTTTCTTATAACAACAGCTATCAAGCCAGCATTGAGATGGCACCGTTTGAGTTTCTCTATGGAAGAAAGTGTACCACCCCATTGTTATGGAATGGTGTGGGAGAAAGAAGTTTATTCGGGCCAGATCTTATCAAAGAAGCCGAAGAGAAGGTCAAATTGGTTAAGGACAGGTTGAAGATAGCACAGTCCCGACAGAAAAGCTACGCAGATCCTAAGCATAGAGAAGTCACCAACGAAGTTGGTGATAGGGCTTATCTTAGAGTATCACCACTTCGTGGAGTGAAAAGATTCGGAGTCAAAGGAAAGTTGGCACCAAGATATGTTGGGCCATTCAAGATTCTGAGTCGCAAAGGAGAAGTTGCTTATGAAATTGAACTGCCAGAATCTCTATCAGCTGTCCATAATGTGTTTCATGTGACTCAGCTTAAGAAATGTCACCCAGAAATGGAAGAAACTTCTTTGAAGGATACTATACCTTTGGAGGAGGTTCAACTAGAAAGTGATCTCACTTATGAAGAGAAACCTATCAAAATTCTTGAGACTGCAGAAAGAGTCACAAGGACAAAGACTATCAAGTTTTGCAAAGTGCAGTGGAATCATCATTCCGAAGAGGAAGCAACATGGGAAAGAGAAGATGATCTTCGGAAAGACCACCCTCACCTATTTGCTAGCCAATCTGAATCTAGAGGGCGAGATTCACCTTAAGGGGGTTAGATTTGTAACATCCCTAAAATCATGATTTCAAAGATTTCATATCATTCATGCATGCATTTAGAATTGAGATTAATTTCAAACTCATTTCAGAAAAACAGAAGCACATAGTGCTATCATTTTATGTGAGCAAACTTAAATCAAATGGTCATTCCCCATTTGAGAGTTTTAATGTTTTAAACCTAGATTGTTTGTCTCCCATGTTGGATGGATTGAGTGTGGAATTTGAACCAAGCCTTACAAAATGGAAATGGTTTCAAAAATCATTTTTCAAACATTTGTAAATCAAGTGCAAAGTCCCTATTATTATGATTCTCCAAAAATGACCAAGCCTTTACAAAGCAACCCTGTGGTTTTATGCCTAGTTTTGAGACTGTTGCACACTACAAAAACCCCAGAAAGATTTGAATTCAAAAAGAGTTTGAATTCATTTAAAAACCATTCCTGAAAATCAAAACAGAAAAAGAAAAGGAATAAACAAAAGAAAAGGGCCAGGCGCTCCTATTCCAGCCCAATGGCAGAAATCGCCCAACTAGCCCACCGCCACTCTCGCTTTCGCCTTGCAGCAGCACACCCACACCGGCACTTTCGGACCCCACCTCTCCGTCTCACTCACTGACTAGTGGACCTCGCCGACTCACCCTCGTCTTCCCAAATCGCTTGGCCCGCCGCCGACCGTTTCCTCCGCCCATCACTGCCGCAATTGATTCTTCGTTTAATTGCCTTGATTCCGCGCTTAATCGCTGCTCCCCTCTCGCCTACATAATCCCCTCTGCACCGCGGTCATTTTCCCCCACTCTCCTCGCTCACTCCGCCACCAGCCTGCGCGCATTTGACCTCGAAACCCCGCAGTACCGACGACTCCGGCGACTAATTCCGGTGAGCCTCGACCGCCCCCTCCTCTCTGGTTCAAGCTATCTTGTCCAGCATGATCTGGTGCATCTGCTGACGCCTCTAGTTTGCTTGCTCGTGACCCAGGTCGTCATTTCTGTCCACACCCGTAACCATCAGCGTTGCCGCTCGACTCCGGCGAGCAATAGCGGTAAGTTTCGAGCACCCCTTGCCCCCTCTTTCATACAAGAATGTTCGCCTTCGTCTTGTGCATCTCCTGACCCCTCTGGTTCATGCTAGGGCGACGCCAAACCTCGGCAACAACCTCGATCGCAGCGGCGACGCTACCGCAACTCCGACGAGCCCAGCGACCATACTACAGGCGCCTTCCCAAGCCATCGCCACCTTGAGCATCAGCAGCCCCCTGCGGTTCTGGTAAGCACACCCTTTCTTCCCCGGGCAACCTAGAACGCCAGCGCCGCCGCTGACAGACGCGCCGCCGCCAGTCGCCGCCGCTAGCGCCGCTCGTATTTGGTCAAAGCGATTAGGATCGTTAGATGCAGATCCTGCGGCTGAAATTAGAACTTAAGCGAAGAGGTAAGCGCGCATCTGAGCCACCAGATCTGACTTAGATCCTACGGCCCGCAGAGCTCGATCCGCCCGAACCGGTACGCGCTAGTAGGGTTAAGACACGTGGCTAGGGTTTGATTCAAAAACAGATTTCAAATCAGATTTAGATCCAAAATTGAAATGGCTATAACTTTTGATTTCCACGTTAGACTTTTACAAATTTTATATCGTTGGAATCAGGGAGACAAGCCCTTTCTGTTTATGCAATGTGTTTAGTGAAAAGTTTCTGTTAAAATGACTTTTTATGCAGAAACTTGTTTAGGACTATTTTTGAGTATAGAATTTGTTTAGTAAATTGTTTTAGTGCTAAATAAGTTTAATTAGCAAGTTTTTGACTTGGTTATGTTTCTGTATCATGCACTTGCTTGGTGGAATTTTTAAAAATCATCACTTAGCATTTTTGCATTGCATGCATATATGTTTATGTTTGTATATGAATTGTGTGTAATTTTTGTGCTACCATTTTTGTGTAGATTTTGCTAGTGACTGTGATTGTGAAGAGTGCTACTCTCCCCACTACCAAGGCAAGTGGTACTTCATGAATATTTCCATCCCTATATTTTGTACAAGCATTAGAAATATTTTGCTAAGTCTTGCATGTTACTTTTTGCCAAATGCTATGTTGGGAAATCCTAAGTAGTTGTAGAATTGCTAGGTAATTTCCTAAGTTAAGTTACTATGTCATGCTTAGCCTAGCTAGTAGCAAACAAGGGTTGGTAAAGTATATACATGCTATGATGAAAATATTTCTAAGTCCTTGGACTTATGTTTTTCCTAATAAAACAACTAAGTCAATGAACCTCCTGGGTGGAATGGGACTTGAATGGTGGTTTTGGTTGAGTGGTTACACAAGGCCATGGACATGGTTTACCTTGTGTATCTCACTTGTGGTATGCCACCCAGGCACAAAGGGATTTTAGAGGCCAAGTGTTGAGAAGCTTATAGTGCAGCCACTTGGCAATATGGGCTCTGCCTGGATCACATAAGTTGCTAGAACTTAGCCATTTGGACAGTTGGTGGTAGTGGGAATGATAGGTTGGAGCACGTCCATTTGGTCTAAGGAAAGGCTTCTGAAAGGTCCTGTCTTGGGAAACCAAGTCTGGTGGGGAAAGTGCACAACCTCTGCAGATGGAAAATCTAAGTACTTAGCCAAGTCCATGGCAATGGACAACTTGAGCATCAAGACATGGAAGCTATCAAGAATCTCATCACTCCAACTTCTAAGTAAAACTTGTGGGTGAACAAGGGTGAAGGACCCCAATGTCTATTGGTGGTTTCTTGGGAAAGTTTTTGACAATGAAAAACTTAGTGATTTTAACTAATAGGAAAAACCTATTTTGAGCAAAGCAAGCCAAACTACACTTAGCCAAAATGCATATAGTAATATAGTCCACTTAAAATTTACCAAGGTATCACTTGCCAATACTATTCCAAAGTATTGACCCACCGTGTCAGAACTTGTGATGTTGCAGGTTACTCCGATGATGATTAGGTGTCATGAGTCTACACTCAACATGCTTGCCCGTGGCACATGAAGATAAAGACTTATGTTTATTTACTTATTCCAAACTCTTGTATTAGGCATGTGGCCTTGAGTTGTAAAAGACTATATTTTATCTCTGGAATGGATGTAATAAAAGACCTTTGTATCTGTGTACTTCATCTTAAACTGTGGATGCTAGCAATGATCTAGGGACTAGCATTGCAATCACAGGGATCCTTTTCCTTTACAAAGGAGGGATTTTACAGATGACACAATGGTTCAAGTTTATTAGGGGCAAGAAAAATAAAGTGTGCCATCAAGTTTGTGAGAGCTTTAATCACTAATTTTCACATAACATGTTTAATTTGGAAGATAGATAAAATAAGAATATACTTGGGATGGTGTAACACACCATGCATAGGAATTTATAGTGGAAACTTTGGAATAACTTGGTTTCTTGGGAGTTGGATGCATGAGTAGAGCTTACTCAATACAAGTGGAGGCTAGCAAAAGACTGGGAGCGACCAACTAAGAGACCAATAATGGCCATAATCATGAAGAGCGACAAAACATTATCAACTAAAGCATAAAGTGGTATCACAAGTCAAAAACTAAATGATCATAGAAGCTAAGGTGACTGGTTAATAGTCATAACATGGTGTGATCATGTGCCAAGTCAACCCAAACAAAGCATCAAAGGAGATTACCATAATATTATGCTTTTGAATGTAAAACAACGCATGATTCTTTCAAGACACACTAAGCAATCTCAATTGTTTGGAACAAGTCATGCTACAGAAATAATCACTAAGCATAAGGTCAAAAAAACATCTAGCATGACATGATAAAGTCTACGTCACAGTCAAAAGAAGCTCTCTCTTGTACCACTATAAGCACGAAACTTTCTACTATTTTCCAACACCAATCAACTTATTTGAAACAATACAGCGAAAGCGGGGGTTCAACTACTTTATTCAAGCAAAATAAGCAAACAAAAACCAAAAAAGAAAACTAAGACGCTCCAAGAACAACACAACAGTGTATGAAACAATAAAAACGAAGTGTCTAGAAAGAGACCTGGGATTTTTATTGATGAAGAAAGGGATACCTTGGGCATCCCCAAGCTTTGACGCTTGTACCTCTTTAATATTTCTTAGGGTGACATGGGGTGGCATCACCAATTTTGAGCTTTTTTATATTTTTCATCTCATTACATCATTCTTCCCCTACATCTGAAATTTTCCTTCATACAAAACTTCACACAATCTTCATTAGCAACATTAGTGCATTCAAATGTAATAAACCTTTGGGGTTAGTTTCAAAATAGAAAATTTTTCATTAAAAACACAAGATACTGTAGAAATTCCTTCAAAATCTCAATTTTCCAAAGAGAACTTAAAAAGAAATCAATAAAGAGGCAAATGCAAATAATGGCAGAAATCTGTCAAAACATACCAGCAGGTAGAAACCAATTTTTTCGAAGACCTTATGTTGCTCAAATAAAAAAGTATTGAACTAACTAAAGTTATATAACAACCTGGGGGATTTATTCAGAAAATTATAGCTCAATCCGACATATAGAGATTGTTCATGAATTTTTACAGTGAAGCACAAAAATCTGTTTCGGGACAGCAACTTCCCCAAATCTTACTTCCCTCTCATTAGAGGTTATTTTTGGCAGAAAAAACAAACAAAAAGGATAAGGAGAGGTTATTACAGAAGTAATAACTTCCAAGACTCAATAAAACTAGCGGGCTATCTCCCAAGAAGTACTTTTCTTTAACGCCTTTAAGTTAGGCATGATAATTCCGATGATGCTCACATAAGAAATATGAATTGAAGTAAAAGAGAGCATCAAGAAGCAAATTCAAAACACATTTAAGTCTAACCCACTTCCTAAACATAGGAATCTTGTAAGAAAATAAATCAAATAAGTACATAGTAACAAGAATGGGTAGATAAAATAAGAGCAACTTCAAAACTTTCAGCACATAGAGAGGTGTTTCAGTACCATAAAAACTTCTACAACCATATTTTACCCTCTTATAATAATTTTTAGTAGCCTCATGAATAAACTCAACAATATAACTATCTCATAAAGTATGCTTTTCATGATCTACAAACACATAATTTTAGCAAGCTCAAAAATAGTGGGATTAAAACCTTTAAACCCGCTTTTAACAATTTTATAACAAGATGACTGATCATTCTCAAGAGGTATGGGGTTCCAAGATAAAGTCAAGACCTCTAAAATCTCATTTTCAATAGTAGTACTATTAATATTATCAACCAATATAGGACCATCATCTAGAGCTTTATCATAAACATTTTCTAAGCAAAACTCTTTAGTACCATGCATTTCGAAATTAGGCGCAAATAAAGGATTATCATAATATTTATCAAAATAGCATGGATTATCATAGATAACAGGAACACAATTATCATCACAGGGTTTACCCAAAGTAGATATTTCAAAAGGATCCACATGAACATAACATTCATCCTCCTTTAGTAAGCATGGGGGACAATCAAATAATGTAAGGAATAAAGAGTTACTCTCATTAGAAGGTAGGCATGGGTAGCTAATCCATTCTTCCTCCTTTTGTTCATCACTCCCCTTCTCTTTTTCATCTAATGAGCTTCCCATTTCAGAAATTTCTTATTCCATAGGCTCCTGCAAGGCAGTAGTCTCTTACATTTGTGGAAAGCATCTATGAATATATTCCAGAATATATCCATTTTCTTCCTTGTAATTATCAAAGAAAAAATTAAGTATATCATAAACCTCATATTTATAAGGTGAATCATCAGTATTTTCAAGCAAACTAGCAAGTTCAAATTCACCCTTCCAAGCAATAAATTCTTCAATTTGTTCCACATCATAAAAGTCATAATTTCCTTTAACATAAGAAGATATGGTAACATTATAATTATAATCACATTGAAAAGGTAGGTGTTTATACCTCCTACAACAACAAGATTTATCACAGCAATAAGTAACATTATAAGTAGAGCACATGTTTCTAGCAATGATATTCAATTTATCAATTTGTTCCCATAAGTGTTTCCCTTTTTGTGACAAGCGGTGTTCCTTATAATAATATTTTTGTTCTTCCGTGAACCCATCTTTCCAATAAGAACTAGTTTCAAAGAAACCAACCATTGATAGAAAGCATGATAAAGCAAGGCAATAACAGACAGACAACTATAGTAGGAACTAATTTTTTGTATTTTTGATAAGAAAAATCAAACCAAACGAAACTATTTTTTTTTGTATTTTTTGATAAAAGGAAGCAAGAAAAACAAAGAAAAAGAAACTAAGCAAAACAAAAACAAAGTAAAGAGAATGGTTATGAAATACACCCCTTGTGAAGTTGTCCTTAACTCCTCGGCAATGGCGCCAGAAAATATCTTGACACGGCTCAATAGTAGAGCTTCGTTGGCAGACCCCAAGAGGAAGGTATGATGAGCACAACGACAAATTTTCCCTCAGTTATGAAACCAAGGTTATCGAACAAGTAGGAGCAAGGAAACAACTCCAAGGTGTTGCTAGCAACTTGGAATCCTGCACAACACAAACTCAAGATTTTGCCCCCACTTACAGTGAGGTTGTCAATCTCACTGGTTTGCTGAAAACAAAGGATTAAACGTACGATGTGGAAGGAAATGGTTGCTTGTAGAAAGTAAATAGTAACCGTAGATGATGTAACAATGGTAAAAATTAGACAGGGGTCCATAGTTCACTAGAGGTGTTCTCCTTAAGATAGATAACATAACATGCTGGGTGATGTCTACGCACTTCTATTCTTGTATATAGTTGTTGGGCCTCCAAGTGCAGAGGTTTGTAGAATAGCAGCAAGTCTCCCTTAAGTGGATTACCCAAGGTTTATCGAACTCAGAGAGGAAGTGGTCAAAGGTATTCCCTCTCAAGCAATCCTGCAATCAAGATACAAGAAGTCTCTTGTGTCCCCAATACACCCAATACACTTGTCAGGTGTATAGGTGCACTAGTTCGGCGAAGAGATAGTGAAATACAAGTGGTAACGGTGCGAGAAAAGAGCTTATGACTTGTTGTTGACATGGGAGAGACTAAAGGCAAACTAAAATAAAGATGGAAGCAAGCAAACATGCAATAGATCTAGTTGTAAATGGTGTTTCAATGTTTAAAAACAAGGCCTAGGGATCATACTTTCACTAGTGAACACTCTCTCATATATATATATATATATTCTCTTCATGATACTACTCTTAACTACTCTCCGGTTGGACACTCTAATCAATGATAGGGTCTTCCCCAATCTAGATAACCCCACACTGTCACCTTCAGCGCTAGATGGTTCCAACAAACACCACAATTTCATAAAGACAACCAACTCAAAATATAACTCATGATAAATATATATGTAATCATGCTTAAGTGCCACACAAGTCGTGCACGCTGTTTGATACGTCCATTTTGCATCACCATTCTATATCATAATTTGCCTCTATTCATTGATATATGTCTTATTATGAGGTATTAGTTATGTCTTTTCTACTGTTTTTGCATGTTGGATGATTCTTGGAGGATGGACTGCCGGGGTCTGGATTCTGATGGAAAAAGAGATATTTTGATGCAATTTCGCGAAGATAAGAAAAATACTAGAAAAATATGGGAAAATTATATTTTCTCGAAAGACAGAGGAAGCCAGAAGGGGAGGCGAAGAAGGGCCACAGGGGGCCCACACCCCCTAGGCGCAGGCCCACCTTGCCCCGCGCCTAGGGCAGTTGTGGCCCACCTGCTCGGCCTCCGACTCTGCCCTCTCGCCTATATCTTCCTCACGGAACCCTAATACCAGGAGAGCGACCACAGATAGATTTCCGCCGCCTCTGTGGGGCGGAAAACACCGAGAGAGAAAGATCGAAAGATCTCTCTGGCAGACAGATTTCTGCTGGGGAAATTCCTTCCCGGAGAGGGGAGATCGTCGCCATCAACACCTTCATCAAGCTAGGCTTCATCAGGATCATCATCATCCACACCATCATCTCCACCAGCACCATCACCACCACTCCGTCTCGCTATAACAATTGTGTTGGATATTGCTTTAGTTCTTAGGGGAAACTTTTCCGGTGTTAATTACTATTGTAGTTTATGCTTGTGAGTGGAACCATTGGATTATTGTTTATGTTCAAATTGTTATTTATCACCATATCATCTTTGATCATGATCCATATGATGTCTTGTGAGTAGTTCGTCTAGTTCTTGAGGACATGGGAGAAGTCATGTTGTTAGTAGTGGATTTGTGTTGAGTTATTATTCAATGGTTTAGTATTTATCATTGGGATCGACACTCCTATTTATCGAAAGTAATGCGATACACCCCCTATACTTGTGGGTCATCAAGACTATTTTCTAGCGCCGTTGCCGGAGAGTGAAGCGCTATTGAAGAGTGGAACTGGTAAAGGAAACTTATACTGTGAGTATTGCTTTTTGTTACTGCTTGTTACTCTGTTTTCAATATGGATAACTCACTTGGTTTTTTGTTTGGGAAAACTAGTACCACTGCTAGGGTAGTAGATGAACCACCACATGTTGAGATAGATCCTTTTAAGATACCTACAAGTATTGTTGATCGTGTTATAAATAATTATTATTTAGGAGATGGAACTGTTCATCCTGGTGATCATTTGCTATTTATCCATGAATTATGCGGGTTGTCTAAGTGTGCAGGTATCACAACTGAACAGGTGTAGCATCCCAATTGTCTAACATTGGAATGCTACATAAGAAATATCCAACACTACCTTATGCTTGTTATTTGTTGCATCATCATGACATCATCCTCATGGTCATAATGCCACATTGCATGGATCATATTTTACAATGTTGCATGTGATATGTTGTTTTGCATTGCATTTGTATTTTGTATCTTGCTTGTGTGTTATTGCTATCACCTCCCTTTCCCTCTTTTTATATCCCTTTATTTTGTTTTCTACAAGCTTTGGATTTATGTGAAGGTTCACTAATTCTACAAATGATTTTATTCAATTTGCAAAACCTAAATCTTCATATTCTTGTAAATGCCCAAATGGTATATGGGCATGCCTTGCTGTCTTGATCCTCTACTTTTCCTCTATTTCAAAAAAAAATATTCATAAGTTCTAATGTGTATGCCTAGAAATAATTTGTGCCTTTTCTCAAAATTCTCTCAAGTCCATTTATTTTCTTCATCTTTCATTGCCGCTGGTTTTGTACAGCAAGGTTATACTACTGCTGTGCACCTTCCCAAAAATTCTCTCTTTTCAAACCATTCCATTCTGGACAAAATTTAGACAATTTTGGGGCAGCTTCGCCAAAATTCAGAGAGCAGCAGTAGTTGAAGTTCAGTTAACTTCAGATAGAAGGCAGCAGCGTTGTAGCATCTTCAGTTAACCAAGGCTCTATCTTCTTCCTCTTGCCGAGTCAGCTGTACGACCGCCTCCTCCACCGCTTGATATTTTTCCTGCCCGCTTGATGCACGCCGTACAGCTCTGTCTCTGCTACTTGAGGCCCTCCAGCGCGCATCAAACCCTAGCTCCCCTCTGTTCCCACCGAATCCCACCATGGCCACCGGCGTGCGCTGCTTCGCGCCACCATCCTGGTCGACACTGGCAACCGCGGAGGAGCTTCCCCGTCCCCTTCCGCATCGGACGCACCCCAAAGGAGGAGCCGGACCTGCCAAGAGCTTCTTCCCCGTCGACAGAAACGTCCGTGCCGAGCACCTCGCCCACAGCAACGTCGTCCCTGACCTCCTCCGGCCATGCCGTCGTTGGCAACCGCTTCAAGGTGAGCTCGGCTTCAATTCCCCGAAGTTTTCCGTCCTATTTCCGTCACCGCGCTGCCTCCGGCGTGCTCACCTACACGAGGCGGCCTTGTTGCCGAGAACCCTCCGATCCGTCCGGTTCCGGCATAACCCGTTGTTCAATTTCTGTCCAGATCTGTAACTCTGAATTTCCTGAAGGTCGTCAGAGACGTACGTCGCGTGCGCACTCTCTCACCACCGTCTGCATCTACCAGGCCTAGATCGCCACTCTTCTACGTCCTTTTAATTCTGCTCAGGCCTAATCAGCCACCATGTTTGTTGCCAGGTTAGTGCACATCCACGTTTCAGCTAGCTAGCTTTTCCCTATATCCTTTGATTCACCTGCTTGTTTTTTTTCATTTGAACAGTATGAACAAGTTATGCACGCATGCTTTGGATCGATCTATCTGAATTTTCGTTTACTGTTTGTTTGTAGCCTGTCGTCCATTGTTTGTTTAAAATTCAGAAAAATGTACATTGCTTTGGTTTTGCAATCAACTAAAAGACAGTCAATTCTAATATGTCTTGAACAAACCGTATGTGCTTTGAAATTATAAATATATGGGAAACTTAAGTTTAGCATCTATTTTGAGTTTTGCCAAATAAAAATTGGACGATACATTAAAATATAATGATTAAATAGCTAGTAATCTTTCTTTTAAATCCATAACTCTGGTTTTATAATTGCAAATGCATCAAATAAGATGTCTAATTTTGTTAGAAAAATTCAAGTAACTAGGATATCTCATCTCTCATGCACGATTAGGAGCTCTTCACCTCTGTTTACATTGATATGCAAGTTAATCTAAAAGTAAGTGTGTGCCTTTTACTTTCACTTGCACGTTAAATGCAGGCCCACTTAATTATTGCTACACCTGTACTTTTTATCCATCAAATTGCATTGTTAACTTGTCATTCCATGCATCATATATACATCATGTCCGGTCTTCTGTCTTAGTATTAAATAGAGCATCCAGTGTTTCTTTTAGTGCTTGCGTCTTCGCGGATTAGGCCGATGAGTTGATGCGAGTGTCGACCCGATCTTCGGACGAACCTTCGGCAATGTTTTCAGGCGAGCATTCTCCCCTTTCTACCTATTCTACATTTCTAGTCTTTATTTCCTCCTGTTGATCTATTGCTATTCGTGTTGCGATGCTTTAGTTTTCATACACTGGTTTTCGTACACTTGTTTTATTACTTGCAGCCCCTATATTGCCTTGGACACCTTCTATTACCTGTTGTTTGACAGACAATCGGCCTTGTGAGTCATAGTTGCTTGCTTAGTAGGTCGCTTCGTGTTGTCGAGGTTCCACTGATGTTGGGCGGTTGGCATATTCATAAAGGTGAAGATGATCGTGGTTGTAATTACAGCTGATTACTTAAATATTAAAATTGGTATAACTAATGAAGAGGCATCGGTGGGTAATAGTTGAGATTTGGTTGTTAACCGCCCACTTGTGTCCACCTAGGACCCGAGTTCTTGACACATGTTCCGACTCTAAGCGCGCTAATCACATGTGGGGTGTCTGGGCACCCCTATCGGCTTAGTACCTGATTTCAAAGTACTGTTTTGGGGGCCACAAACTAGTTTGAAGTTTTCATGCCACGTTATGCCATGTATGCCATGTTATGCCATGTTTATTACTTGTTGCTCGATGAGCGTTTATTACTGTTGCGTAGCAACGACACACTGTCACGGGAATATTTTGTCCATGACCTCTGCTCCCGTGCAAGTGTACGCAACCCTAGGGTCCGTACGAGGAGGATTAGCTATACCTCATACGGGTAGCTCTTTCGGGTGGCCCCCCATGTGCTTGCTTTGGGTTAGGGAAAGCGTCGTTTCCTAGACCCCGCCGACATACCTATGGAAGTATGTTAATTGATCTGGCAACAAGGGTTGATGTGCGTGTGGAAACTTTGGTGCACCCCTGCAGGGTTAAATCTTTTTGAAAATTCGTGTCCGCGGTTATGGATGACTTGGAGCACAGTATCTCGATTATAGACAACTATAACTAAAGTTTACTGTTATAAATTTGACTTGTATATGATATGACTAGTAAGTTGGATAACCACCATGTCAAGAATGAATAAAACTGCCAACCGTGTGAGTTTCCTCGGCTTGACTTCCTCGTTTGGTCTCAAGGGGGAAATACTAGGATGGGTATGTTTGGTGGTAGTATCAGGTTGGATCCGAATAGGTCTTTCTCATCTTTCTCTAATAGCCGAAAGATGTATCGAGTCTCTATAGGTTGTTTAGTTCATGCTGCGCTGCCGCTTCAGTCCAACATACCTATATAGGCGAGGACTGCCGAATTCTAGTCTCGCCGTGTACTGGCCTCAGTATTGGTCGCTCTCTTTTTCCTTTTCCCTTTGTCGGCACCCCTTTTGTTTAAGCGGGTTTTGAGATCGATGTCGTTAGCAGGGTTACCCTTTCGGCTTGGCCTGGGCAGGGTTATGGACGCCATTGGTTATTCTTCAGGGCTCTTAGCTCAATTTGCATTTGGTCCATACTCGGACACTGTATCATTTTCAAGGTGATTTGGATTTTTGTACTGTATATCTGTATTCTTGACTCATGGAGTCGTTGTTGTATATATATGTTCTGTGGGTTCGATCGTGAACTAATGTTAATGGTATTACTTTGTTTTCCATCCGCACGAAAGTGCCTGGTGGGCACCTTTGAATCATTTCTATGCGAATTTGGCGGGAATCGCTAAAACTTGCATATGGTCGATCCGAGGGTGTTACAACAGGTGAAGAAGAAGTTACTCTCTATATCTTTGAAAGGGAGAGCTGAAGAATGGTATAAGCTGCTGAAGAATGGATAATCCTGGAATGGGAGGAAATGACATCTCTCTTTTATTCTCAATTATGTCCTCCCAGTGAGATTCATAAGGATAGAAATCTGATATATAACTTTTGGCCTCGCGATGGGGAGAGTACAACTCAAGCTTGGGAGAGATTAAAGTTACTAATGCTTAAATGTTCTATTCATGAACTCCCTAACAATATTATTATCAATAACTTTTATGCTAGGCTTTCTTTTCATGATAAAGATTTACTAGATGCTTGTTGTGCTGGATCATTCACATGTATGAAGGAAGAAGCTAAATGGGATCTACTAGACCGTATTTAAGAGAACACTTAAGCTTGGGAGAATGACAAAGGAAGAAAGTCAGGTATAAACTATGATTATGAGTTCATTAAGTCTTTTATGGGAACTGATGACTTCCATGATATTAGTAATGAGTTTGGTCTTGATCCTCAAGTTCTTGCAAAATGTTTTAATGCTTTTGCCTCTTATATTGAAATTCCCAAAAAAGAGTGGGATAAGTACCACGCTCCTTATAAAGACATTGTTACTCATGTTCCTGCTAGCATAGAGGTTTGTACTGTTGATCCTATTTTGCCTGAACCTTATGTTGAGAAAATCCCTTTTCCTACTAAGGTAAAGGAACATTCTATCATAGCTAATGTGGTTAGCAAAAGTGCAAAAAAAACTGTGGAGCCTGATGAGCTTATTAATATTGAGCCTGTGGTAGCTATTGTGAAAGATCTTGTCACTAGAAACATAGAGGATGAGCATATTGTCTTCTGTGAAGACGCTACTAATATTGTTTCTCATCCTAAAAAAGTTAGAAAAGCTAGTGTCCTTGTGCTTTTTGTTAGAATTGCTAATCATAGCTATTATGGTTTGTGTGATATTGGTGCTAGTTCTAGTGCTATTTCTTATGAGTTTTACACGGAAATTATGCATGAAATTGGTCCTTGTGAGCTTGAGGACATTGATGTGGTTATTCACCTTGCTAATAGAGAGCAAGTTTGCCTCATTGGCACTGTAAGAGATGTGGAGGTCCTTTGTGGTAAGATTAAATATCCTGCTGATTTTCTAGTACTTGGTAAAGAAGCTAGTAAAACCTATCCTATTATCTTTGGTAGACCCTTCCTGAATACTTGTGGGGCTATTATAGATTGTAGGAAGGAAAAAGTTTTGGCTAAGTTTGATGGAGAGTCTTATAAGTTTAAATTTTTCAAATTTACCAAAACTCCTTATGAAAATGAACTGCCTAATGATGATTTTAGCATTGAACAACTTTCAGCTATTTCTCTTGCTCCTAACAATGCCTTGCAGCAGTTTATGGAAGATCATGAAAGCGATGTCTTCATGAAGGAAAGAAATGAGATTGACGAGGTTTTCCTTCGTTAGCTTGAGTTACTTAAGCATAATATACCTGTGGAAGATTTGGGTACCACACTACCACCTAAAGGGGACCCTGTTTTCTAATTAAAACCTTTACCTGATGACCTCAAATATGCTTATCTTGATGATAAGAAAGTGTATCCGGTTATTATTAGTTCTAAACTTTCAGGAAAGGAAGAAGAAAGGTTACTGGAAATACTGAAGAAACACCAAGGAGCTATGGGTTATACTCTTGATGATTAAAAGGAATTTCTCCCACTATATGTTAGCATTCTATTAATATAGAGCCTAATGCAAAACCAGTTGTTAAGCACCAACGCCGTCTGAATCCTAAGATGAAGGATGTGGTAATAAATGAGGTATTAAAACTCCTTAATGCTGGTATTATTTACCCCATTGCTGATAGTCAATGGGTTAGCCATGTTCATTGTGTTCCCAAGAAAGGGGTAATAACTGTTGTGCCTAATGAAGGTAATGATCTTATACCCCAAAGAGTAGTGGTTGGGTATAGAATGTGCATTGATTTTAGAAAGATTAATAAAGTTACTAAGAAAGATCATTATCCTTTGCCCTTTATTGATCAAATACTTGAGAGGTTGTCCAAAAAGACTCACTTTTGTTTTCTTCATGGTTATTCTGGGTTTTTCTCAAATTGCTGTGAAAACACAAGACCAAGAGAAAACTACTTTCACTTGCCTTTATGGTACTTATGCTTATAGGCGTATGCCTTTTGGTTTATGTAATGCTCTTGCTACCTTTAAAAGATGTATTCCTGCTATCTTTCATGGTTTTTGTGAAGAAATTGTGGAGGTTTTTATGGACGATTTTTCCGTCTATGAAACTTCTTTTGATAACTGTTTGCACAACCTTGATAAATTTTTGCAGAGATGTGAAGAAACCAACCTTGTTCTTAATTGGGAGAAATGTCATTTCATGGTTAAAGAAGGGATTGTTCTTGGACACTGATCTCTAAAAAAGGCATTGAAGTTGACAGAGCCAAAATTGAAGCAATTGAGAAGATTCCTTGTCCTAGAGATATCAAAGGTATTCATAGTATCCTTGGTCATGCTGGTTTCTATAGGAGGTTTATTAAAGATTTCTCCAAAATTTCAAAGCCCCTTACTAATCTTCTTCAAAAAGATGCACCTTTTGTTTTTGATGATGATTGTAAGGAAGCTTTTGAAACTTTGAAGAAAGCTTTGACCACTGCTCCTATTGTTCAACCACCTGATTGGAGTTTATCTTTTGAAATTATGTGTGATGCTAGTAATTTTGTTGTGGGTGCTGTCCTTGGGCAACGTGTTAATAAGAAGCTGAACGTTATTCATTATGCTAGTAAGACTCTAGATGCTGCTCAAAAGAATTATGCTACTACTAAAAAAGAGTTCTTAGTTGTAATATTTGCCTGCGATAAGTTTAGACCCTACATTGTTGATTTAAAGGTCACTATTCATACTGACCATGCTGCTATTAAGTACCTTATGACAAAGAAGGACGCTAAGCCTAGGCTTATTAGATGGGTGTTGCTTTTATAAGAGTTTCATCTGCATATTGTAGATAGGAAAGGTGCTGAAAATCTTGTTGCTGACAATTTATCTCGTTTGGAAAATATTTCTTTTGACCCTCTGCCTGTTAATGATAGTTTTCCAAATGAGCAGTTTGCTGCAATAAGGGTAAGTCCGCATGAAAGTCCTTGGTATGCTGATTATGCTAACTTTATTGTTTCCAAGTATTTGCCCCCCACTTTTTTTAGCTCAACAAAGAAGAAAATTCTTTTATGATCTAAGGCATTACTTCTGGGATAACCCACATCTATATAAAGGAGTAGATGGCATTATGCGAAGATGTGTTCCAGAATTTGAACAACAAGAGATATTGAGAAAATGCCACAGCAGTGCTTATGGAGGAGATCATGCTGGGGATAGGACTGCACAAAAGGTTTTACAATCTGGATTTTATTGGCCTACCCTTTTCAAGGATGCAAGGAAATTTGTCCTATCATGTGACGAATGTCAACGAGTTGGTAACATTTCTAGACGCAATGAAATGCCTATGAATTATTCTCTTGTTATTGAACCTTTTGATTGTTGGGGATTTGACTTTATGGGTCCTTTTCCTCCTTCAAAAGGGTATAATCATATTCTTGTGGCTGTTGACTATGTTGTAAAGTGGGTAGAAGTCATACCTACAAACAGCGCTGATGGTAAGACCTCTTTGAAAATGCCTAAGGATGTTATTTTTCCTAGGTTTGGCGTGCCTAGATATCTCATGACTGATGGGGGCTCTCACTTTATTCATGGGGGTTTTAGAAAAACTCTCGCTAAGTATGATGTAAACCATAGAATTGCTTCAGCTTATCATCCCCAAACCAGTGGGCAGGTAGAACTCTCCAATAGGGAAATTAAATCTATCTTGCAAAAGACTGTCAATAGATCTAGGAAAAATTGGGCTAAAAAGTTGAATGACGCTTTATAGGCTTATAGAACTGTTTACAAAAATCCTATGGGGATGTCTCCTTACAAAATGGTCCATGGGAAAGCTTGTCACTTGCCTTTAGAATTAGAACACAAAGCTTATTGGGCAGTGAAAGAGTTGAATAGGGATTTTAAACTTGCTGGTGAGAAAAGATTGCTTGACATGAGTGCCTTAGATGAGTGGAGAAGTGAAGCTTATGAAAACGCTAGACTCTTTAAGGAAAAATTAAAAAGATGGCATGATAGGAGGATTCTCAAAAGGGAGTTCCATGTTGGCGAGAAAGTTCTTTTGTATAGGTCTCGTCTTAGATTTTTTGCAGGGAAACTACTCTCAAAATGGGAAGGACCTTTTGTTATTGAGGAAGTATATCGTTCAGGAGCTATTAAAATTTCTTCTTTGAAGGATGACACAACACAGGTGGTGAATGGTCAAAGACTAAAACATTATATTTCTAGAGATTCTTATAATGAAGATGTTGATATTATTCAAATGATGACTCCACAAGAATTTATTAGAAACCAAACACCAGAAACTGCAGAGTTCGTCTTTGAATAGGTAAAAGAGGTGAAAATAGAAGGGTCGTGAAATCCTAATCTTTTTATATTTTTGATGTTTTTATTACATAAGGGAAGTTCCGAGACGGAACAGAGGAGGAAACAGAGGCTGGGGTGGCCAAACCCACCATAGGCGCAGGCCCACCTTGCCCCGCGCCTAGAGGAGTTGTGCCTCCCCCAAGTTCCGTCTCCTCCTAGTTTTCGTATCAAAACCTTCCTTATGCTTTGAAACTTCATAATATATAACCCCCCGGATTCCCCAAGGCTCTTGCATCGAGTTTTCGTCGTGTTTTTGTTTCGATCTATTTCTGTCAGGCAAACTCTCAGTTTTGGAGCTACAACGTCTTCTTCTGGATCACCCATGGAGGATTCCTCTGCGGATGTCCTCAACCCATACATGTATGAGTTGAAGATCCATCCCAAGGAGTTGATTCTCAAAGATGGGAAGGTGCAGATGAAAGAAGTTCAAGGCCCCAAGGGAGAAGGAAGTCTGGAAGACAGGATGGAAGCATTGGAGCATGAGGTTTTCAGGTACAAGAAGATGGCGGAATGCGAAGTGGATGTTATTCATAAGATAAGTTCAGAACTCATCGCCAAACACGAGGATGAGGTGGCTGAGCTCCGAGAAGAAATCTTCTCTCTCCATCAGACCACCAACCAATTACAAGCACAGCTCTACGACATACAAAATCAAAACTTTGAGTATGAGGCTAGATTTGATCGCATAAGCTCTGCTGCTAGTTTTAGGATTGCGGAGACAAGGACATCCTTTTTTGATGAGGAACCTTTGCCTTGGAAGTTTTATGATGACAAGAGAACACCACCACCACCGAAGGAGTAATTCGTCATCAGGTTTGGCATCCCCTTGGCTTGTTCCAAGCTTGGGGGGGTGCCGCGGTATCACCACCATTATCTTTTATCTTTTACCTTTTTAGTGGATTCATATCTTTGGTAGAGAAGTTATCTTATAGTTTAGTTTGCATGTGGAAGTATCTCTCCTTTAGTTGATTATCTATGTATCCCTTGGTGTGAGTGCCTTTGTTGAATATTAATGAGAAGCTTCATCTTTTACTTTTTGCAATTTTTATTTTAGTTTGCAATCTCTATTATATGATGGATCTTGTTGATTAGTATTGGCATCACTTTGGGAGCATCAAGTGGATCTAAATTGGTTTTGGCAAACCGAGTTCTGGTCAGTAGCAATACTTTTTGAGGTTTGAAAGAAAAGGAGAAAAAGCTTACAGGTATTTTGTATCATTTATTTTCTTCCTTGTTGGCTCATAAGCTTAGTATTCTCTATTTAAGATCTTTTGTGTCTTCAAGGAAGATTGCATGTTTGGCTTTATTACTCGTATGTTTGCTTGTTTCTTTCAACTCTCTTGCTTGCTACCCAGCCTTGCTAGCCAAAAACCTGTTTTGAGAAGGCATACTTCTCATGTTTCCAATCCCTTTGAACCAAAACCTTTGCCATTTGTGTCCACCATATCTACCTAATAGCTTTTGATATTCCAAGCAAATTCTCAAGCTTCATCTATCTTTCGAATTAAAAAGTATTTTGTTATGTGAAAAGTAGTTAGTAAAGCTCTCACAAACTTGATGGCACACCTTATTTCCTTGCCCCTAATAGACTTGAACCATTGTGTCATCGAAGTTGTATATGCTTGCATCTATACGTTGGAATTAGCAGAACCGTGCTGTCACGGGAAACGCTTTCAACATTGCAATGTACCTTGTACATAGTTGATATCGTGCTCTTTTGTCTGTGGATGTCAACAG
This sequence comes from Avena insularis, assembly GCA_023614405.1. NCBI lineage: Eukaryota > Viridiplantae > Streptophyta > Magnoliopsida > Poales > Poaceae > Avena > Avena insularis. The sequence goes on along the minus strand of CM042689.1, from coordinate 119,902,867 downwards.
TGTAAAATAAAGAGGAAACTTGTAAGTCCATGGAGTTTGTATTTTGCGTTAGAGAAACGCCTGGGCCGCTATCCTAAGCCATGCCTAATCATGGTGGAAACTTGTAGCATCACCATAGTGGGCTATTTATGCAGCATCCTCAATAAAAAACTATGCATATAGTAAATAAAAAGATTGCAGAGATGCTCATTGTCTGCTTGCCTTGTCATTTTCATTATGGGATAGCTCCTGTACCATGTGCAAGGGGTACCCCGTTGGTGGTTCTCTATGATACGCATGTACTTACAATGACAAGAACTTACCGGTAACTGAAGTTGAGTAGCATGAGGAGTGGCCATAATATTCAAGGGACATGAGATTGCTAGCTTATATTTCGTCAAGAATATACTCCATCTCTGTGCACTTTAACCTTAATCATCTCAAGATGCCTATGATAGGGGCAATGAGGGCTCAAAGCTAGTACGTACCATAATATTTTGGAAGCTCTTTATGACTTGTAATCCATGCTACCCTCTATGAAGGGATGTAACATCCTAGATTTTATATTAGGATGTTATTAGTGGCACGCATCATCCTTGCATCATTGCACCCTACAAATAAAAATTTGCAACAAAATCCTAACACCTAAACCTATCAAAACCCTAATAAGGATTTCCTTTATGTAGGCTTTATTGTTGTAAACAAGCTTGACCCTCCTAAAACTTTGTGAAACATCAAACCATGGTCCTATGTTGACCCCTTACTTTTATAAAAATTTAGAAACAAATTTCATCAAGTTTGGACTTAGTATGCAAAAGTTATTTGGGTTTTATTAAAACAGAAATTGATAAATGTTAAAAAAAAGAGGCAACCTAACCTAAGCTGGGCATGGCCTTGACCCACCAGCGTGGCAGCTAGCTTCTTACCACGCCTTGACCCTCCACTCCACCACAGACACGGGACCCACTGTTCATCCCCTACCTCGATTTGAGTCAATGCTGCCGCAGTTCGAACCGATTTCCGGTAAGATTCGCGGCGATTTGAGCCCCCTCGCCCAAGTCTCCACCCCATATAAACCCCGCCACCCTCGGGACTCACCCCGCTCGATTTCTTTTCTTGCAAAAACCCTAGCCATCAACGAATCGCATCGCCGCCGTCGGGTCGACCTCGCCGAGACGGTTCGAAGCCCCCTCCCTTGCTCCTTCCTCCCTCTGGAGCTTCTCCATCCACCACTGATTCTCGCCGCGTGCCTTTCCCCTTCTCTCTCGCAGGAACACGCCCGCGATTGCTCGCCGGAGCACCGCCAGGGACGGAGGAGATCGGCGGGACTCTACCGACAGTCGAGGAAGCAAGGGGAGACGACGAGGACACGAGCATGACCGCAGGGATCAGACGCGCCCCGTCGACCACACCGCCACCTCGAGGAGCCGCCAGAACACCGCCAACCTTCGTCATCGACGCCACCGCCGCCCAACGCCGCCGTCGCCACCACGGTGAGTCGCCGCGCCCTCTCGTCCGTCCGATTTGCCACCTGCGGCTTAGATTAGAACTGATGCCGAAGGGGTATCGGCGAATCCTGTTGCCGGCGTGGCAAAGCGTCGGCCTTGCCCGTCTGGCGTCACCCTCCCCACCTTGCCGGTGGGCCAATGAGCCGCCACAGCGCGTTTGAGTTAGGACTAGATCAATTTTTGCAGATTTGATCTAAACATTGCGAAAATCATATAAAATGGAATATTTGGCCAATTTTAGCTTATACTATACCGTTGGATTCATAATTTTATGTAGAATCCAGATCTGCAATAATATTCCAAGTTTACAGTAAGGTTTTAGGTGTAGATTTTAATCATTAGATTAGAGTGTTTATTCTATAGAAAAATAATTAAAATTCTGTTTTAATTGATTCTTGTTGCAATAACCTTGGTTCCACAATACCTACTGAACAAAATTATAAAACTTTGCTTAAGATCATTAGATCTAGTTTGGGACTAATTAGATGGTTTGATCTCCTTTTAAACCCTAGGAATTGTATTAGTGACCCAAATAGATCTAAACCTTTGGGAAATCAATCCTAGTGACACCCTTAACACTATTGCAACTCAATCTTGCTACCTTGGTCAATTTAGAAGAACCAATCTTGCATAAAATACCATGTTGCATGCATGCATGATTATCTCTATGACCTATTTTGAGCAAGTTGTGATCAGATCTAGGTTTGTGATTCGTTAGATTGTTCGGAGTGCGCTAAGGAGTGCTATTGTGTAGAGTGCTGCTCGGATCAAGGCAAGTTACACCACTTGTTCATAATTTTGTCCCAGTTTTGATTCTATGCATGTGATCTTCAAAATTCTGTAGTATGCATGTGTAGGATATTCTAGTAGAATTTTTCCTTAGTATTATTTTGCAAGTGCGATGATTTTGTAGTATGCCATGAGTAGCTCTATACTTAGGATTTTCCCTCCTAATAGGTTACCCCTGTTTTGCTAAGTATTGCTTGTTATGCTAAATATACAAAGTACCGTTGGGGGTTCGAAAGACAAAGAATTTTTCTAAGTATAAAGGCTCTCTAGAGCAAACTTTTCTTCTCAAATCCACTTCAAAATAAAACTAAGTTTTCTTCTGGGCGGAATGGTTGTCGGGACAACGAGTGAGATTTTGGTGGAGGATGGCCGCCCAGGAATCAAAGAAGTCTGCCATGTTTCAGAATTCAGAAGCTTCCAGTGCAACCACAATACATTATGGGCTCTGTCTTGGCCTAGTACTTAGTGGGAAACCTCACCTGGGTACCAACATTTGGAGGTTCTTGGCACGGTTGGATCCAGAAGGTAGAGGGGCTACTAAGGGAAAGCCTCGTCATGGTCTTGTTTGTAAAAGGACTTGATCATGGATTGTGGGTAAAGTGCACAAACTCTCGAGAGTATTACAATCTGATCGATCAGCCGTGTTCACGGTAACAGAACAACATTGAGCATCTAAAGGATGGAGCCTCTGAAAGATCTTCCTCTCTCTTTTCTAAAACAAAGTTTTGAAACCCCATGGCGTGCGTAATATCGCCAATGGGTGGGATTTTGGGAACTTGGTGTGTAATATCCAAGTGACACTTGGTGCGTAATATCCAATTGTTTGGTTGTTTGGACACTTAGTGAGTAATATCCTCGTGTGCCATTCGACCTTATTTTATCTAAGCAAATGTTTACAAAGTAGGGAAAATCTTCTCTTCTTCTTCTCTACTTAGGAAAACTAGCTTTGAGCAAATGAACTCTACAGCCTAAACTAGCCTTGCATGTAGAGATAGTCTTTCCTCTCCTTGGTGTAGTTTGCCAATACATTTAAAGTATTGACCCAACTTGTTGGCTGCACGTTTTATGTGCAGAATCCGAAGATTTAAAGGTGCGTAGGGATCGCGAGTCTACACTCGACAAGCCTGGGGTGTTGATGGACTCAAGCTGCTTTTATGTTTCCGCTGTTATTTGAGCTAGCCTTATGCTAAGCAAATTTATAATAAATTCATACTCTGGATTCTCCGTGTAATAAAGACTTTGTGTTTTACATGATAATTCATCGACTGTGAGTGCTAGCTATTGATCGAGGGACTAGCATGTTAATCACAGGGACTTAGGATCCTTATCGATCCGAGGTCGCTACAAGGGACCTTTCTTCTATTTTCTAAGTTGAGTTAGTAAACCTACTTCCTCTCTATCCCCAGCAAGCATTTGAGTTGTTGTGTTGCAAGCATTCATATGGTTATTTATTCAATCATGTTCTCTATCTTCCTTGTTTGCACAAAAATCTTATCTATTGAGTATTACTTTGAAAGCCTTCATTGAAAAACCTTTTTGAGCAAAGAGTGCTCTTGTTATAAAACTTCTGCAAAAAGCTTTTTGTGAAACTGTTTGCCAGCTATTCTCTGACCAAGAACAAGAGTTTGCCAATTCCAATTATGATTTATCTTTATGCATCTCTATTGTGACTCCTGTACTTGTTGCAAGCTAAGTTATATAATGGTAAGTTGCTTTCTTCTATGAGTTGTGTATGGTAAGTGTGATGCTTCTTGTCCGTATTATTTTATCGACACTTCACTCCATAAACCTGTGGACATGTTCTTGAGCTTAGTTTTAAGCTTGGGGACAAGCGAAGGTCTAACTTGGGGAGTTAATCGTCAATTTGCATCACCATTCTATATCATAATTTGCCTCTATTCATTGATATATGTCTTATTATGAGGTATTACTTATGTCTTTTCCACTGTTTTTGCATGCTGGATGATTATCGGAGGATGGACTGCCGGAGTCTGGATTCTGGTGGAAAAAGAGGTGTTTTGATGCAATTTCGCGAAGATCAGAAAAATACCAGAAAAATATGGGAAAATTATATTTTCCCGGAAGACAGAGGAAGCCAAAGGGGAGGCGAAGAAGGGCCACAGGGGGCCCACACCCCCTAGGCGCGGGACCACTATGCCCCGCGCCTAGGGCAGGTGTGGCCCACCTGCTCGGCCTCTGACTCCACCCTCTCGCCTATATCTTCCTCACGGAACCCTCATACCAGGGAGCGACCACAGATTTCCGCCGCCTCTGCGGGGCGGAAAATACCGAGAGAGAAAGATCTCTCCGGCAGACAGATTTCTGCCAGGGAAATTCCTTCCCGGAGAGGGGAGATCATCGCCATCAACACCGTCATCAAGATAGGCTTCATCGGGATCATCATCATCATCCACACCATCATCTCCACCAGCACCATCATCACCACTCTGTCCTGCTATAACAATTGTGTTTGATATTTCTTTAGTTCTTAGGGGAAACTTTCCCGGTGTTAATTACTATTGTAGTTGATGCTTGTGAGTGGAACCATTGGATTATTGTTTATGTTCAGATTGTTATTCATCACCATATCATCTTTTATCTTGATCCATATGATGTCTTGTTAGTAGTTCGTCTAGTTCTTGAGGACATGGGAGAAGTGATGTTGTTAGTAGTGGATTTGTGTTGAGTTATTATTCAATAGTTTAGTATTTAAGTTGTGGTGCTATTCTTCTAGTGGTGTCATGTGAACGTCAACTACATGATACTTCACCATTTATGGGCCTAGGGGAATGCATTGTGTATTTGACTACTAATTGTGGGGTTGCCAGAGTAACAGAAACCTGAACCACCGTTAGGACACCATTGCATAAGGGAGCGTAGGATCTTAGAGTTTAAGGCTGTGGTTAGGTTTATATCTTAATTAATTTATGTAGTTGCGGATGCTTGTAGGGGGTTTAATCACAAGTATGCATTAGTCCAAGTAAGGTCGGTACATTAGCATAGGTTAACCCACAGAACACTTACAACACCAAAGAAGAGTACTCCGCTATTTGAAGCGAAAGCACTTGACAGAATTCCCGTGTGTCCTCGAGAACGTTTGGTCCTTATAAGTATTTCCACCAGCTTGTCCTTTGCTAAGAAAGGATTGGGCCACTTGCTGTGTTTGTTCTTTGTCTTTATTACTTGCACTTTGTTTTGTTGCTTTATTAGAAAACCCCTAAAAATCTGTTTGTTAAGTATTTGAAGAGAGTTCCTGCTCCATACCACTAGTCAACACCTTCTGCTCCTCGTTGGGATCGACACTCTTATTTATCAAAAGTACTGCGATACACCCCCTATACTTGTGGGTCATCACTATCACTTTCACACACGTGGGGAAAAGCATAGATCTAATAAAGCACGATGAGTATTTATGTAGACTCTAGCATAAGTGCCACCATGGCGTGCACGCTGTCACTTTCACACACATGGGGAGAGAAGAGATCTATTGAAGCACTTGAGTAACAGAGTAGATCTACTTGATTACAAAGCTCATGACCACAACAAGATCATGCATAGAGAGAGAGATGAACACATAGCTACCGGGAGAACCCTTAGCCTCGAGGAAGAACTACTCCCTCCTCATCATGGGAATCAGCAACAGCGATGGAGATGGTGGTGGAGATTGATGGAGATGGCTCCGGGGGCACTTCCCCGTCCCGGCAGCGTGTCGAAACAGAGAGTTTCTGTCTCCCGAATCTCCCCTTCGGTGGCGGCGGAGCTACGGAGGTTTTCGAGGATTTCTTCTGGATGATTTAGGGTTTTCTCCCTGGGGGCTTCTTATAGGCGCACGAGGCAAGGTCGGTGGAGGTCCAAGGGGCCCACACCCCCTGTGGGCGCCACCAGGGCTGGCCCGTGCCTAGGGGGTGCGGCCACCCTGGTGTCCTCCTCCAACTCTGATTCGTGGCCGAGAAAATAATGACTTTGGCTTTTGTCCCGTCCAATTCCGAGAATATTGATTTTCTGCCTTTCTGGAAACAAAAACAGAAGAAAACAGGAAACTGGCACTATGGCATCTTGTTAATAGGTTAGTACCATAAAACATATAAAAACACCTCAAAGCGTAGACAAAGCAAAACAAAGTAGATACTAAGCAAGCATGGAACATCAAAAATTATAGATACGTTTACGACGTATCAAGCATCCCCAAGCTTAACTCCTGCTCGTCCTCGAGTAGGTAAGTGATAAAAAGAATAATTTTTGAGGTGACATGCACCATCGAAATCAAGATCAAACCACTTGCAAGCAATGAAAGCTGGGATCAAAGAACTCTAAACATGAGCATGAAAAAAGAAGTTCTAACAGTAAGACAAAGTAACTATGCATGCAACATAAAATCTTACAAACAAAGATCATGAATAACAATGCATTGAAAGAAGTTTGTTTGTTTCACATATAGAAAACATAGCATAGTGGCATTTAGCTTGTCCCTCATGGAGTAGCAAAACATAAATGCATAGGACACCTTCAAAGTTCATAAGGGTGACTAGATACAAATAGTTCAAGAACAAGCAATATCAACATTATGAATCAATCAATAAGTTTTGGAACAATGCACATAGAACTAAGAATGGCAACTATGCTTTCCTAGTTGGTGCATAAAGGTAAAAGGTGGAGACTCAATATAAAAGTGGAAGAAAGGCCCTTCATAAAGGGAAGCAGGGATTTCAAGTTTCATAAAGAGCTTCCAAAAATTATGGTACTTGTTAGCTTTCAGCTCTCATTGCCCTATCATAAGCATCTTGAAGTGATTAAGGTTAAAGTGAACAAAATATGGAGTATATGCTTGACAAAGTATAAGTTGGCAATCTCATGTCCCTTGAATACGAGGGCCGCACCTCATGCTACTCAACTCTAGTCACCTGTAAGTTCTTGTCATAGTAAGTACATGTGTATCATAGAGAACCGCCAACGGGGTACCCCTTGCACATGATATAGGAGCTATCCCATAATCAAAATGACAAGGCAAGCAGACAATGAGCATCTTAGCAATCTTCTTATTTACCATGGGAATATGGTGCTTTTTTCTCTCTTTCCTATTTTCAATATGTCTCCTTTTTATAAGAAGAAAGCTTCATAGATGTCATTATGGTGATGCTGCAAGTTTCCACCATGATTAGGCATGGCTTAGGCTAGAGGTCCAGGCGTTTCTCTAACACACATACATAACTCTATGGACTTACAAGCTCCCCTTTTATTTCACACCAACGACATCCATAGACAAAAGAGCATGATATCAACTATGTATAAAGTACAAGTGCAATGTTGAAAGCGTTCCCCATGAAAGCATGGTTCTGCTAATTCCAACGTATAAGTGCAAGCATATACAACATAGATGACACAATGGTTCAAGTTTATTAGGGGCAAGAAATATAAATTGTGCCATCAAGTTTGTGAGAGCTTTAATCACTAAGTTTTCACATAACAAAATACTTTTCAATTGGAAGATATATGAAAACAAGAATATACTTGGAATGGTGTAACACACAATGCATAGGAATTTATAGTGGACACTTTAGAATAACTTGGTTTCTTGGGAGTTAGATGCATGAGTAGAGCTTACTCATACAAGTGGAGGCTAGCAAAAGACTGGAAGCGACCAACTAAGAGAGCAATAATGGCCATAATCATGCAGAGCGACAAAATATTACTAATCAAAGCAGAAATTGGTACTACATGTCAAGGAATAAATGATCATAGAGGATATGGTGACTGGTTCATAGTCATAACATGGTGTGAGCATGTGCCAAGTCAACCCAAACAAAACATCAAAGGAGAATACCACAATACTATGCTTTTGTATACTAAAACAACGCATGATTCCTTCAAGGAACGTTAAGAAATCCCAATTATTTGGAACAAGTCATGCTACAACAATAATAATTAAGCATAAGGTCAAAACAACATCTAGCATGACATGATAAAGTCTAAGTCAGAGTCAAAACAAGCTTCCTTTTGTACCACTATAAGCAAGAAGCTTCCTACTCTTTTCCAACACCAATAAACTTACTTGAAACAACTCACAAGGATATTACTCAATAAAGATCAGTGAGCATGTCTCACAAACCCACAAAGATGAACTAAAAAGTTCTAAGCTGAAAGCACAAGAAAACTAAGGCTAAACACAGTGCTAGCAAAAGAGAACACTCACAAGACAATAAGAATGAAAACTAGAGTGTTCTAGGCAATGAAAACTAAGTGTGTCTCTCTCCAAAAGAAGTGTGCTGGGATCCAACCAACTTACTCAAGCAAACTAAGCAAAAGAAAACCAAAAACGGAAACTAAGACGCTCCAAGAACAACACAACTGTGCAAGAAACAATAAAAATGAAGTGTCTAGAAAGACCTAAGATTTTTATTGATGAAGAAGGGGATGCCTTGGGCATATCCAAGCTTTGATGCTTGTACCTCTTGAATATTTATTAGGGTGACACGGGGTGGTATCCCCAAGCTTGAGCAACATTAGTGTATTCAAAAGATAATAGACCTTTGGGTTTAGTTTCAAAACAACAAAACTTTCACTAAAGACACAAGCTACTGTAGAAACTCCTTCAAAAGTCTCAATTTACCAAAAATAACCCAAAAAGGAATCAATAAGAAGCAAATGCAAATAATGGCAGAAATCCATCAAAACAGACCAGCAGGTAGAAATCAATTTTTTCGAAGACCTTCTGTTGCTCAAATCAAAAAGTTTTGAGCTAAGGAAAGTTATCTAACATACTAGGGAATTTATTCGTAAATTTTCAGAGCAATCCGACTTACAGATACTCCTCAAGAATGTTTATGGTGGAGGACAAAAATCTGTTTCGGGACAGCAACTCCCCAAATCTTACTTTCCTCTCATTAGAGGTCATTCTTGGCACAAAAAACAAACAAAAAGGATAAGGAGAGGTCATTACAGAAGTAATAACTTCCAAGACTCAAGAAAATTCTTGGGTTATCTCCCAACAAGTACTTTTCTTTAACGCCTTTAAGTTAGGCTTGATAGTTTGAGAAGATGCTCACATAAGAAATATGAATTGAAGTAAAAGAGAGCATCAAGAACCAAATTCAAAACACATTTAAGTCTAACTCACTCCCTATGCATAGGAATCTTGTAAAGAAACAAGTCATGAAAGAACAAAGCACCAAGCATAGGAAAGCAAAACAAGTGCAACTTCAAGACTTTCAACATAAAGAGGGGAAACTTAGTATCATTGAGATGCATAAAACCATATTTCCCTCTCTCATAATAACTTTCAGTAGCAACATGAACAAAATTAACAATATAACTATCACATAAAACATTCTTATCATGATCCACATGCATAAAATGATTATTACTCTCTACATAAGAATAGCCATTCTTATTAACTGTAGTGAGAGCAAATTCAACAAAATAGCTATATGCCCAAGTTTGTTCATTTGGAAACATATCATCATTGGAAGGAACATGGATATCACTAATAGCACAACAATTATTAATATTATCATTTTCAGAATTGGTGCCAAAGAGATTTTCAATATCAAAAGTAGTGTGCTTTTCCCAATCATGATCACTAATATAGGTAACAGGCATAGGAACATCATCTAGTTTAGACTCATCAGCAAAAACTATGATAGGAGCAACATGCTTAGGGGAAGATACCGTTTCCTCTCTCCTTCTACTCCTCCTCTTCTTCTTCTTCTTCTTCTTCTTCTCCTCTTTAGGAGGGAGAGGCTTGAAAGGAAGCTTGTCCACATACCCTGGTTTATTGTTAGAGACAATAGAAGAAACTTTGGAGGATTCCTCATTTTCATTAATAAGAACAAAACTCATACCAGTCCTGTCATATTTTGGTAAAATATCATCTTTTATAAGATTTTGTATGTAAGTATCCGCGTGACAATTATCAACACAATAAAGATGACACCCATGCAGGACGCAATTCATACCAAAAGCACTCATGTCTACCAAAGAAGTTTTTCTTGATAACTCTTCACACCCTAAAAACAATGTAAGTTCATCATGTTGATTATCAGTGATCACGTTATCACAATACAAGCTTGCAATACTCATTGGATTAGAAAGGTCATTAGTATGGCCTGAGCATTGAAAATTGAAATGACCCACTTCATAGCAGAGTTCACAAATAAAAGGATAGAGGGCACATATTTTTTTACCAAGATCATTTAGAGCCTTATACCACGTTCTGGTTTTTTCATTCCAGTGTGTGATACAATATTATTATTCTATTTGATTCTTCTCACAAGGTCTATGCATACCACAAAAATTAACATGCTTATAAGAAATAGTACTTTCAGAAGTTTGAGCATGTTTATTGCAATCATTAATAACATTTTCATTTTCCATGCAAGTGTCTTTAAAAGGTTCATGATACATGTCCCACTTTTATTTAGGAGCATTAATATGGGAAGCAAAGGCTCTATAATATTTAACAAGAATTTGAGGATCAATACCATATCTAGCACTAAGCTCTAGCACTAAGCTCTTGAAAATTAGCAGTTTCAGCAAAAGATTTAATGCAATCATACTCATAGTTTATACCTGGTTTTTTACCTTTATCGTTATCCCAACCTTCGGTATTTCTTTGAATTGTTTCAAGAAGATCCCACTTAGCCTTGACCTCCTTAATTGTGAAGGATCCCTCTAAACAGGTATCCAGATAGTCCTTGTAATGTCCTGAAAGCCTTGCATAAAAATTATTTATAACAACATTACTGGGGAGCTCATGAATGGGACATTTGAGCATTAGTGACTTCAATCTCCCCCAAGCTTGGGCGATACTTTCTCCCTCATGAGGATGAAAATTATAAATATAATTCCTAAATTTATGAATTTCATGAGGAGGATAAAATTTAGAATAAAAGAGAGATTCAAGTTCCTTCCACTCCAAATGATGAGTATCATCTAGTAGCTCATACCACTCCCTTGATTTGTCCCTAAGTGAGAAAGGGAATAGATTCCTCTTAACTTGGTCCATTGAAATACCTGCACACTTGAACAACTCGCATAATTCATGTATAAAGAGTAAATGATCACTAGGATGGACAGTTCCATCTCCAAAATAGCAGTTATTCATAACACGTTCAACAATTTCAATAGGTATTTTAAAAGGGACACTTTCAGTATGTGGATTTAAAATATCACAAGTATCATTAGAATTACCACATATGGGAGATAAAGTATCATTAGAGCAAATTTTCTTCCCTAAAGCTGGGGAACTAAAAAGATCTTTCTCATAAAAACTAGCTTCCCCAAGCTTAGACGTTTCCATACCATTAGTAACAATGGTGTTCAAAGAATTCATACTAATAACATTGCTATTAGCATGCAAAGAATGTTCCATAGGTTTTTTAATTTTCTTTTCAAACCACTCAAGTTCTAACTTAGGAAAAATACTAAAAATCTCTCTAATTTTGTTGTTGTTTTCCATTAAGTCTAACTAGTGAAAACAAGAAACAAAATACAAAATTGTAGAATCTAAAGGAAATAACTTCGAGCACTCACACACCAGGATGTGAGTACCTTTTACCTTACCTCCCCGGCAACGGCGCCAGAAAATAGCTTTCTGGCTTGCTGTTGCCGTGGGGTAACACATGTGAGTGCCTTTTACCTTTCCTCCCCGGCAATGGCGCCAGAAAATAGCTTGATGTCTACACACTTCTATTCTTGTAGACAGTTGTTGGGCCTCCAAGTGCAGAGGTTTGTAGAACAGCAGCAAGTTTCCCTTAAGTGGATTACCCAAGGTTTATCAAACTTAGGAAGGAAGTGGTCAAAGGTATTCCCTCTCAAGCAATCCTGCAATCAAGATACAAGAAGTCTCTTGTCTCCCCAACACACCCAATACACTTGTCAGGTGTATAGGTGCACTAGTTCGGTGAAGAGATAGTGAAATACAAGTGGTAACGGTCCCAGAAAAGAGCTTCTGACTTGTTGTTGACGTGGGAGAGAGTAAAGGCAAACTGAAATAAAGATGGAAGCAAGCAAACATGCAATAGATCTAGTTGTAAACTGTGTTTCAATGTTTAGAAACAAGGCCTAGGGATCATATTTTCACTAGTGAACACTCTCTCATATATATATTCTCTTCATGATACTACTCTTAACTACTCTCCGGTTGGACACTCTAATCCATGGTAGGGCCTTCCCCAATCTAGATAACCCCACACTGTCACCTTGAGCGCTAGATGGTTCCAACAAACACCACAATTTCATAAAGACAACCAACTCAAAATATAAATCATGATAAATATATATGTAATCATGCTTAAGTGCCACACACGTCGTGCACGCTATCACTTTCACACAAGTGGGGAAAAGCATAGATCTATTAAAGCACGATGAGTATTTATGTAGACTCTAGCCTAAGTGCCACCATGGCGTGCACACTGTCACTTTCACACACATGGGGAGAGCAGAGATCTATTAAAGCACTTGAGTAACATAGTAGATCTACATGATTACAAAGCTCATGACCACAACAAGATCATGCATAGAGAGACATGAACACATAGCTACTGGTATAACCCTTAGCCTCGAAGAAGAACTACTCCCTCCTCATCATGGGAATCAGCAACGACGATGGAGATGGTGGTGGAGATCGATGGATATGGCTCTAGGGGCACTTCCCCGTCCCAGCAGGGTGCCAAAATAGAGACTTTCTGTCCCCCGAAGCTCCCCTTCGGTGGTGGCGGAACTACGAAGGTTTTCGTGGATTCCTTCTAGATGATTTAGGTTTTTCTCCTCGGGGGCTTCTTATAGGCGCAGGAGGCAAGGTCGGTGGAGCTCGAGGGGGCCCACACCCCCTGTGAGCGCCACCAGGGCTGGCCCGCGCCTAGGGGTTGCGGCCACCCTGGTGTCCTCCTCCAACTCTACTTCGTGGTTTTGTGTTACTTCGGGAAAATAATGACTTTGACTTTTGTCCCGTCCAATTCTGAGAATATTGATTTTATGCCTTTCTGGAACCAAAAACAGAAGAAAACAGGCAACTGGCACTATGGCATCTTATTAATAGGTTATTACCAGAAAACATATAAAAATACCTCAAAGTGTAGACAAAGCAAAGCAAAGTAGATATTAAACAAGATGGAACATCAAAAATTATAGATACGTTTACGACATATCACTGGGCAAACAAATTACAGTGGGGCAATTGACAGGACTGATCAAGGCATAACAATGCAATACTAGACATTCATGATCCTATGAGATTTGATGGGCATTACAACAATATAAATAGAGCGCCATCCAACTGCATCTATGACTAGTAATCCACCTACAGGTTATCATCTGAACCCCCTTCAGTATTAAGTTGCAAGCAACGGATAACTGCATTAAGCAATGTGTGTAAAGTAAACAATAAATTTTTTCCATGAACAAAAGATTGTTGTTTTCTCCCTAGTGGCAACAACACATCTACAACCTTAGAGATTTCTGACACTTCCCCAAATTCAATAGAGGCATGAACCCACTATCGAGCATAAATACTCCCTCTTGGAGTCACTAGCATCTAATTGGCCAAGATATCTACTAGAAATGGAGGGCATGCAAGATCTCAAACAACATAGACATGATAGAATCAATAATCAATAGGACATGATAGAATCAAAAATAAATCTGACATAACATCTCAATATCCATCGGATCCCCTCAAAATCAACATGTATGATTACAAATAGATGATCTTGATCATGAACGTAGCCCACAAGATCTAAACATGATATCACAAAGGAGGAGAAACAACCATCTACCTACTGTATGGACCCATAGTTCAAGGGTTAACTACTCACGCATCATACCGGAGGCTAGCATGGTGATGAAGAAGGCCTCCGGATGATCTCTCCCCTCCGGCAGGGTGCCGGGAAGAGCTTCAGATCCGACATATCTAGGGACGATGGTGGCAGCGGCTACGGACTGTTTCGTGGAGATCTGATCGAGTCCTTTGGGTTTTGGCATCGGGGGGCTTATATAGACGAAGAAGCGAGGCCGGAGGGCGGCCAGGGGCCCACACCCTGCCTAGGCATGGCCTAGGGTGGGCTCGTGCCTGGGGGGTGTGGCCACCCTGTGGCTCCCCCCCTTCTCTCCTCTAGACTCTGTGTTCTCCTCGGTGAAATATTGACTTTGGCTTTTGTCCCGTCCAATTCCGAGAATATTTCCTTACTAGCTTTTTTGAAAACAAAAACAACAGAAAATAGGAAACTAGCACTGCGGCATCTTGTTAATAGGTTAGTCCCAGAAAATGTATAAAAATACCTCAAAGTGTAGACAAAGCATAGCAAAGTGGATACTAAACAAGGATGAAACATAAAAAATTATAGATACGTTTATGGCGTATCAGCCCCCAGAACAGTACTTTGAAACCAGGTACTAACCCGATAGGAGTGTTTATACACCCCACATATGGTTAGCACGCTCTGTCTTGGAACAGATGCCAAGAACTCGGGTCATAGGTGGACACAGAGGGCGGGATAATAACCAAATCTCAACTATTACCCACAGGTGCCTCTGCATTAGTTATATCTACTTTCAATATTAATTATCAAACTGTAATTAAAGACATGATCACCTCCACCATTAAGAATATGCCAACTCCCAACATCCGTGGAACATCGACGACACGAAGAAGCACCTGAGTAAGCAACTACTTCTCGCAAGGCCAACTGTCTACCCAAACAACATGCAATAGGAGGTGTCCAAGGCAATATAAAGTCTGCAGGGATATATAAAGGGGTACATATTCTATAGCATCGCAACATAGATAGCAATAGATCAACAGGAGGAAGTAAAGACTATAAATGTAAAATATGTAGAAAGGGGGAGAATGCTCGCCTGAAAACATTGCCGAAGGTACATCCGAAGATCGGGTTGACACTCGCATCAACTCATCGTCCTAGTCCGTGACGAAGAAAAGCACTAGAAGAAACACTGGATGTACTAATTTAATACTACGTTAGAAGATCAGGCATGATGCATGTATGATGTATGAGATGGCAAAAGTGTGATGCAATTAGGAAATATTAAGTGGAATCGGGGTCCCGACAATTAATTATTAGGTTTATGTTGTTTAGATACCCCACAATTTAAATGTTATATTAGCAAGAAAAAATATGTCATCGGTTCGCTACACAAATTTAAATGGGCCAATATAAGACTAGATTTGGCCGCATATGGACTCCATTTTTAATTTTAAGGTGAACCGGCATAATGCCCCCAAAACCACAATATGTATGCAAGCATGAATAGATTTATATGCAACAAGTTATATATCATATTATAAAAATAGGGGTCTCGGAAGAAAGGTCACACATAGGGGTTCAACGAACTTAGGTTCCGAGGGCTCGGGTTCGGTCTTCGGATCTTGGTTCAGGGTCTTTGGTTTCTGTGAAGAAGGTCTTGGCGTTCCATGAAGGAGAGTGTCGACTCCTTTAGATCCGTGTTGACGACCTTGAGATTTTGAATTCGTTTGCCGATGGCAAGCTTGGTTCGACATCAGTGCTCTTGACGACGAGAAGATCTTGGCATTAGGTGGCACACATGGCGAATGGAGATCTTGTCGAAAGCTCGAGATAGAAGATCTTGGCGGTGGTCATTGTCCAACTGGTTGTGCACTTGGCCATCATTGTTGCGGTACCACACCACATCACGTCTTCTCGTCGGTATCAGAACAACTCCACACTTCCAACATGGCATCGAACGAGTCCACTAATGTGAGGTCCTGGTGAACCAGACCAGAAGCAGGAGCAACACGGCGTTTCACTGTACCTATAGCACAAACAACACACCAAGGCCGGACACCAAACTTGATTAACAGAAAACGAGAAAACGAACGGTGCTTGTAGACAGAGACCCGCAGGGAGCCAACACATACACACGCATGGCCAGGAGAAGGACATCCGTGAGGGAGCAGGGTTAAGGAAGATGATGGCCGATGCGGGAAGAAGCAGAGTTGGCCGGGTGCACGCAGGCCTGGGCGTCGAGCTTGGCCGACCAGAAATCGCAGAGGCGGGGACGGCGACGGGTGAACGAGGAGGAGCTTGGCGGCTCATGCGCGGGCTGGGCAGCATGCTTCAACTTTACTCGCGTGACATAGGTAGACCAGCGAGCTTGGCGGTGGAGAAAAGACGAAGGGTGCTCAGGAGGCGTCCATGGCATAGGGAGGAGGATGTCGGGGCCCTGGCGAGGACGACACAGAGGCTGGCAAGGTGCAGAGGAGGCTGTGGAGGGGCGCTCATGCGGCGGCGCCGGTTGACGGGGAGAAGCGAGGTGAGTGCGCGTAGAGAGGTGCGGACCACGGCAGGCGTGAGGGAAGAGCTTCCTGCAGTGGCGACATCGGTAGGGAGGAAAGCGAGCACAATGCAAGGAAAGAGGCGAGCGAGGCGCTAAGGGAGAGAGGCGGGGTGGGGCCAGGGGTCGGTGGTGGCTGTGTGCGTGGTTCGTATGCGAGGTGAGCGGGGGCGAGGAGGTGGGTTAGGGAGATTGACCGAGAGGGTGGGCGTCGCGTCTAGGATCGGGAGAGCGTGGGAGGACGCATCGCGACAAGGTCGGGCCAGGTTTGGTGGCAATCGTGAGAGGGTGGGGGGTTTGGTCTAGGCCTGTGCGTCTGTGGTGTGAGTGGGCAGTGCCACGTGTAAGTGTGTAGGAAGGTTCCTGGGTATGTTTGGATCGGGGTGGGGTGGTCAGGGTGGTGTGTGTGTGCTGTGTGCGGGTGTGTTTGTGTTGGTTGACCAGGGGTAGTGCATGGAGTGTGGCGGTGGGGTGATGGAGTGGGGTGCAGCCAGGTGTGCTCTGGTGGGATTAGGGTTTGGGGCTAGGTGGGTTTGGTAGATTAGGGTTTCCACCGGTTGGGCCTTTGAGCCTGACCGGTTTAGGTCTAGGTAGTATTTTTTATATTTAAATTTTTTCTGTTTTATGTTCTTTTGTTTAAAATCATTTTTGTAAACATGTTTACACGATTTAAATAGTAAGAGATATAATTAGAATATAAACAGGATATTTAAAGTAGAAAACAGTATAGGGTTTTACTAAAATAGTTTAGAGATAAGGTATGCATGATGATGATGTCATGATGCACATAGTAGTGATTTTCCCGGGGTGCTACAATTCGACACCACTAATAATGTATCTCGCCCCGAGATCCGCCTCATGGTACGGGAAGAAGGCCAATGATCTGAAGATTCTCGCTTCGTGTAGATCCTCACGACACCACTAACAAGGATTCTTGCTCCATGTTCAAATCGGTGATACCACCAACAAGGGTCGTTACTCATGTTCGTCGAGAGAACACTTCGTACAAACAAAGATGAAGGTCGTGGTCTCAAAAATAAGGCCACCACTAACTTTTGTGGAAGGAGTAAAATTGCTCAATCCATCGATTCAATGTACAAGAGCAAATGATAAGAGTAGTCGGATGGTGATCAGTCCATTGCACACCCAAAGCATTACTCCACACATGAATAGGAAAATTATGCAACCAATTCTCAGAATTCAGACTGAAGAACTTGACATCAGCGTTTCAAAACAAAGGAGTGATGTAGACTCTTCATCAGATCTGGCATAGATGACGTCGTCGCGTTGGAAAACACTAGAGGATGCAAATAATTTTTTTAGTGAATTTTGGTTCACTGAAAGGTACAACAGAGGAAAGTTCCTCATATAGCAAGAACTCCGTATGTCGAAACTCCGTTACAAGAGGACGGAAGCAAAACCCTGAAGGTACGATAAAAACCCAACCACGAGAATTCCTGGACTCGAAGAAAAGATAAGGAGATAGATTCAAAACTCGCAAAGGTAAGATGAGAAGAGTAGAGGGGTAAGGAGTAAAAGCAGACCTAATCAGATCTATCCAAACGATTTTTGCAAAATAGTTTTGACACTCTACATCAGCCGTTAGCTAGGTTATCCTACATGCTGGACGAGTGGCGTATCGTAACTGCTGAGCTCTGATACCACTCTGTAACACCCTCAGATCGGCCATATGCGAGTTTTAGCAATTTCCGCCAAGCCCGCATAGAAACAATTCAAAGGTGCCCACCAGGCACTTTCGTGCAGGTGGAAAACAAAGTAATATCATTACACATTAGTCCACGATGGAACCCACAGAACAGATATATACAACAATGACTCCATTAGTCAAGAATACATATATACAGTACAAAGATCCAAATCACCTTGAAAACGATACAACGTCCGAGTATGGACAAGATGCAAATTGGGCTAAGAGCCCTGAAGAATAACCAATGGCGTCCATAACCCTGCCTAGGCCAAGCCGGAAGGGTAACCCTAACCCTGCTAACAACATCGATCTCAAACCTGCTACAACAAAAGGGGTGCCGACAAAGGGCAAAGGAAAAAGAGAGCAGTTAGTACTAAGGCCAGTACACGGTGAGTCTTTGAATTCGACAGTCCTCGCCTACATAGGTATGGTGGACTGAAGCGGCAGCGGAGCATGTGCTAAACAACCTATAGATACTCAATATATTTGCCGGCTATCAGAGAGAGATGAGAAAGAACTATTCGGAACCAACCTGATACTACCACCAATCGTACCGATCCTGGTATTTCCCCCTCGAAACCAAACGAGGAAGTCATGCCAAGGAAACTCACACGGTTGGCATTTTTATCCATTCATTCTATGGTGGTTATCCAACTTACTAGTCATATCAGATATAAGTCATATTATAATAGTAAACTTTAGTTATAGTTGTCTATAATCGAGAACTATGCTCCAAGTCGTTCATAACCACGGAGATGACTTTTCCAAAAGATTAAACCCTTCAGGGGTGCACCAAAGTTTCCACACGTACTTCGACCCTTGTTGCCAGATCAATTAACATACTTTCATCGGTATGTCGGCAGGACCTAGGACATGACGCTTTCCCAGACCCAAAGTAAGTACATGGGGACCATCCAAAAGAGCTACCCATATGAGGTATAGCTAATCCTCCTCGTATGGACCCTGAGGTTGCATGGACTTGCACGGGAGTAGAGGTCATGGACAAAATATTCCCGTGACAGAGTGCCGCACCTACGCAACAGTAATAAATGCTCATCGAGCAACAGGTAATAAACATCTCATACATGGCATAAGTACAGTAGTAACGCATAAAGCCCGAACTAGTGTTGTTGCCCCCAGAATAGTACTTTGAAACCAGGTACTAAGCCGATAGGGTTGTTTATACACCCCACATGTGTTTAGCACACTCAGACTCGGAACAGGTGTCAAGAACTCGGGTCATAGGTAGACACAGGGGCAAAATAATAACCAGATCTCAACTATTACCCACCCGTGCCTCTGCATTAGTTATATCT
Source organism: Avena insularis (assembly GCA_023614405.1). Lineage (NCBI taxonomy): Eukaryota > Viridiplantae > Streptophyta > Magnoliopsida > Poales > Poaceae > Avena > Avena insularis. Next base: position 119,883,263 of record CM042689.1, on the reverse strand, counting down.
TCTTTCAATATTAATTATTAAACTGTAATTAAAGCCATGATCATCTCCATCATTAAGAATATTCCAATCCCCAATATCAGTGGAACATCGACGACGCGAAGCAGCACCTGAGCAAGCAACTACGACTCGCAAGACCAACTGTATACCCAAACAACAGGTAATAGGAGGTGTCCAAGCCAATATAAAGTCTGCATGGATATATAAAGGGGTATGGATTCTATAGCATCGCAACACATATAGGAATAGATCAACAAGAGAAAGTAAAGACTATAAATGTAAAATAGGTAGAAAGAGGGAGAATGCTCGCCTAAAAACATTGCCAAAGATACATCCAAAGATCGGGTCGATACTCGCATCAACTTATCTTCCTAGTCAGTGAAGAAGCAAAGCACTAAAAGAAACACCAGATGTACTAATTTAATACTATGGCAGAAGATCAAGCATAATGCATGTATGATGCACGACATGATAAAAGTGTGATGCAATTAGGCAATATTATGTGGAACCGGGGTTCCAACAATTAATTATTAGGTTTATGTTGTTTAGATACCCCATAATTTAAATGTTGTATTAGCGAGGAAAAATATGGCATCGGTTCACTACACAAATTTAAATGGGCCAATATTGAAGAGATTCGTAGCATAGGAAACAAAAAAATTCCTACGTATATGCGGAACCATCTACGAGATGCAGGCAACGAGAGGGAATTTGGAATTACATACACTTGTAGATTCCAAAGCGTTACGATCTTAGATCGTTGGTGATGAAGAAATCCCGTGTCGGATCAATCCGATGTACACTCCTTCTCCTCAATCCAAGTGCCGCACGGACAGCACCTCCGTGGTATCTACATGTACAACACGACACCGACTCCTCCTTCTTGATCCAGCAAGGTGGGGTGGAGTGGTTTGTGAGAATCCGACAGCACGACGGTGCGCAAACGAATGTATGGTGGAAATTCTGCAGGGCTTCGCCAAGCGCAGGTGGAAGAATAGGAAAAAAGGAAACTAGAGCCAAAAACAGGGAAGAAAATAACCTCCACTGAGCGACCATCCATGTGTCTGCGTCGACCTGCCATTTTTATAGGCTGGAGTGTCGAGCGTTGCTGGTCGGATGCGTACGTTTTAAACTGAAACGCTCTGAGCAATTAATCGTATTAATTCTGCAGGAAACGCATGTGTTCAGAAAACATACAAATTGATTGACAGGAAATGCACATGGATCAACATCCATCAAATGTTATATGCACATATGAGCGTTGGCCTCACATGGGACCAATTAAATTGGCCTATTTAGGCTTTTATCTTGTGGGCTACTTTCATCTTATATTTATTTCCATCAAATAAATATATATATCAATATTCTTACCGGAACAATTCCGTAGATACGAATCAAAATTCGATATCACCATATATAATTCTCACTAAACCGTAGCGACGTCGAACTTTAAGTGTGTGACCCGACGGGTTCGTAAATAAGCGGACATGGTTGAGACACTTCTCCAACCAATAACCAATAGCGGGACCATGGATGTCCATAATGCCTCCCACGAATTCTACGAAGAAATATCCAGTATTTTATTCCTTTTGTCTCGCGATATTTTACTTGGCCGAGATTCGATCGTTGGCATCTTCATACCTATTTCAATCTCGTTACCGACAAGTCTCTTTACTCGTTCCGTAATAATATATCCCGTGACTAACTTGCTTAATCACATGCTTGAAAGCTACTTTGGATATATTACTACCGAGAGGGCCCAGAGATATCTCTCCGTCACAAGGAGTGATAAATCCCAGTCTTGATCCATGCAACTAACAAGCACCGTCCGAGATACATGAAAGACACCTTTATAACCACTTTGTCACGAAGTGACGTTTGATGTCCCCAAAGTATTCTTTCGGACTTGTTATATTACATGATCTCATGGTCTTAGGAATTGGAAACCACATAATATGAGGATTGGCAATTGGATCTTAGTGACACGATCAAATTTCTATTCTTTATTTGGGTCTATCCATCACATCATTCTCCTAATGATATGACCTTATTATTAATCAATATCACATGTTCATGGTTAGGAATCCATAACCATCATTTAATCAATGAGCTAGTTAAGTAGAGGCTCACTAGGGACAAGGTGTTGTTCATATTCCACACATGTATTATGATTCTGTTTAATACAATTATAGCATGGATAATAAACATTTATCATGAACAATGAAATATGAATAATAAATATTTTATTATTGCCTCTAGGACATTTTTCCAACAGTCTCCCACTTGCACTAGAGTCAATAATCTAGTTTACATTTGGTAATAATTTAACACCCATAGCCTCCTGGTGTTGATCATGTTTTGCTCGTGGAAGAGGCTTAGTCAACGGATCCGCGATATTCAGGTCCGTGTGTACTTTGCAAATCTTTATGTCACCTTCTTTGACATACTCACGAATGGTGTGGAAACGGCGCTTGATATGCTTGGCTTTCTGGTGAGACCTCGGTTCTTTGGCATTGCCAATGGCAAAAGTGTTGTCACAATATATAGCCATAGGATCCAACGCACTCGGAACCACACCAAGTTCGGATATGAACTCCTTCATCCAAACTCCTTCCTGAGCAGCTTCGGAAGCCGCCACATATTCCGCTTCAGTTGTAGATGCGGCGATGACGCTCTGCTTGGAGCTCCTCCAGCTTACAGCCCCTCCATTCAAAATAAACACGTATCCAGATTGAGACTTAGAGTCATCCGGATCGGTGACGAAACAAGCATCAACGTAACCTTTTACGACAAGCTCTTCATCACCTCCATATACAAGAAACATATCCTTAGTTCTTTTCAGATACTTCAGGATGTTCTTAACTGCTGTCCAGTGTTCCACTCCTGGATCACTTTGGTACCTGCTAGTCAAACTAATAGCATGGCACACATTTGGACGAGTACACATCATGGCATACATGATAGAGCCTATGGCTGAAGCATAGGGTACACTATTCATCTTTTCTCTTTCTTCCGCCGTAGCTGGACATTGAGTCTTACTCAACGTCTTACCTTGTAACATGGGAAAGAACACTTTCTTTGCATCTTCCATTCTGAACCTTTTCAGAACTTTATCAAGGTATATACTTGGAGTCAAACCTATTAAACATCTTGATCTATCTCTATAGATTTTGATGCCTAATATGTACGCTGCTTCACCAAGATCTTTCATTGAAAAACTTTTATTCAAATAAGACTTAACACTTTCAAGTAGTTCTATGTCATTTCCAATCAATAATATGTCATCGACATATAGTATTAGAAATGCAATAGAGATCCCACTCACTTTCTTGTAAATACAAGGTTCGACTAAAGTTTGGACAAATCCAAAACCTTTGATCACCTCATCAAAACGGAGATTCCAACTCCGAGATGCTTGCTTCAGCCCATAAATGGAACGTTGAAGTTTGCATACCTTATTAGCATTCTTAGGATCTACAAAACCTTTGGGTTGCACCATGTACAACTCTTCCTCAATGTTACCATTAAGGAACGCAGTTTTGACATCCATCTGCCAAATTTCATAATCGAAAAATGCAGCAATTGCTAATAAAATCAAAACAGACTTTAGCATCGCTACCGGTGAGAAAGTCTCATCGTAGTCAACTCCTTGAATTTGTCGAAAACCTTTTGCGACAATTCGAGCTTTATAGACGGTAAAATTACCATCAGCATCTGTTTTTCTTTTAAAGATCCATTTGTTCTCAACAGCCTTGCGGTTATTGGGTAAGTCCACCAAATTCCATACTTGGTTTTCGTACATAGATCCTATTTCGGATTTCATGACTTCTAACCATTTGTTGGAATATGGGCTCATCATCGCTTCCCCATAGGTCGTAGGTTCATCATCATTGTCTAACAACATGATATTCACAACGTAGTCACCATGCCATTCTGGAGCAGCACGTGACCTAGTCAACCTACGACCTTCGATATGAGCATTCTTAGAAGATTCATGATCATTATCATTATCTTCCTCTCTAGTAGGTGTAGGCACCATATCAGGAACAACTTCCGGCTGCGCTACTTTCTACTTCGAGAGCAGGTTCAACAACCTCATCTAGCTCTACCTTCCTCCCACTCACTCCTTTTGAGAGAAACTCCTTCTCCAGAAAGGTTCTTTTCTTTGCGACAAACACTTTGCCTTCGGATCTATGATAGAATGTGTACCCGATAGTTTCCTTAGGGTATCCTATGAAAACGCATTTTTCCAATTTGGGTTCGAGTTTATCAGGCTGTAGCCTTTTTACATAAACATCGCATCCCCAAACTTTAAGAAATGACAGCTTAGGTTTCTTGCCAAACCATAATTCATACGGTGTCGTTTTAACGGATTTAGATGGTGCCCTATTTAAAGTGAATGCGGCTGTCTCTAATGCATGACCCCAAAATGATAGTGGCAAATCCGTAAGAGACATCATATAGCGCACCATATCTAATAAAGTGCGATTATGACGTTCAGACACACCGTTTCGCCGCGGTGCTCTAGGTGGCGTGAGTTGTGAAACTATTCCACATTTCTTCAAATGCATACCAAACTCGAAACTCAAATACTCTCCTCCACGATCAGATTGTAGAAACTTGATTTTCTTGTTGCGATGATTCTCTACTTCATTCTGAAATTCTTTGAACTTTTCAAATGTTTCAGACTTGTGTTTCATTAAGTAAATATACCCATATCTACTCAAATCATCCGTAAAGGTAATAAAATAACGATATCCACCACGTGTTGAAGTACTCATTGGACCGCATACATCGGTATGTATTATTTCCAACAAGTCACTTGCCCTCTCCATTGTACCGAAGAAAGGAGTTCTAGTCATCTTACCCATAAGGCATGGTTCACACGTATCAAGTGATTCAAAATCAAGTGATTCCAGAAGTCCATCATTATGGAGTTTCCTCATACGCTTTACACCAATATGACCCAAACGGCAGTGCCACAAGTATGTGGTATTATCATCATTCAACTTGCATCTTTTGGCATTAACATTATGAACATGTGTATTACTGCTATCGAGATTTAATAGAAATGAACCATTCACATCCGGTGCATGACCATAAAAGATATTATTCATATAAAAGGAATAACCGTTGTTCTCAGACTTAAATGAATAACCGTCTCACAATAAACAAGATCCATATATAATGTTCATGCTCAACGCAGGCACTAAATAACAATTATTAAGGTTTAAAACTAATCCCGAAGGTAGCTGTACAGAGAGCGTGCCGACGGTGATCACATCAACTCTTGATCCATTCCCCACGCGCATCGTCACCTCATCCTTAGCTAGGCGCTGTTTATTCTGCAGCCCCTGTTTCGAGTTACAAATATTAGCAACTGAAACGGTATCAAATACCAGGTGCTACTACGAGCATTAGTAAGGTACACATCAATAATATGTATATCACATATACCTTTGTGTATGTTGCCAGCCTTCTTATCTGCCAAGTACTTTGGGCAGTTGCGCTTCCAGTGACCTTCACCCTTGCAGTAGAAGCACACAGTATCTGGCTTAGGTCCAGCCTTGGGCTTCTTTGATGGATTGGCAACAGATTTGTCACCCTTCTTAGAGCTGCCCTTCTTTCCCTTAGCCTTCTTGAAACTTGTGTTCTTCTTGACCATCAACACTTGATGATATCTCTTGATGTCCACCTCTGTAGTTTTCAGCATTGCGGAGAGTTCTGTGAGCGACTTGTTCACACCACCCATGTTGTAATTCAGCACAAACCCTTTGTAGCTTGGTGGCAGTGATTGTAGAACTCTATCCGTCGCGAGTTCCTTTGGAATCTTGCATTCCAATTACTCAAGACGTTGAACGTAGCCCGTCATCTTAATAACGTGCTCGCTCACAGAGCTGTGCTCATCCATCTTAGCAGAGAAGAACTTGTCAGAAATCTCATATCGTTCAATACGAGATTGGGTCTCAAACATAGCTTTGAGTTCCTCTACCATCTCATGGGCATCCGTGAGTTCAAAACGCTTCTGGAGTTCAGGCTCCAATGATTGGCGCAATGCACACCTCACAAGCATGTAGTCATCAGAGCGTGTCTCATACACGTTGCACTCATCTTGAGTCGCAGTATCAGCAGGGGGGTCACCTAGCGGACTTTCTAGCATATAGGACTTCTTCATGCCAACGAGGATAATCCGCGCGTTGTTGTGCCAGTTGGTGAAGTTTGACCCATTATCTTTCAGTTTTTCTTTGTCTAGGAACGCGTTGAAGTTGAAGGAAGCTAAAGCCTTAGACATCTACAACAAATATTTGCAAGTTTAGACTATGTTCATGATAACTAGTTCAAGTTAATCAATTATTAAATGAACTCCCACTAAACTCAACATTCCTCAAGTTTCTTAGTGACACATGATCCAAATTCACTAAATCAAGTCCGATCATCACGTGAGTTGGTGTAGTTTCAAAGGAGAACATCAACATGTTGATCATATCATCCATATGACTCATGTTTTACCTTTTGGTCCGATGTGTTCCGAGGCCATGTTTGTACATGCTAAGCTTGTCAATCTAACCATAGTGTTCCGCGTGTGCAACATGGCTTACACCCGTTGCATGTGAACGTAGAATCTATCACACCCGATCATCACGTGGTGCTTCAAAACGACGAACTTTTGCAACGGTGCTTACTATGGGAGAAAACTTTTATCTTGATATTTTAGTGTGAGGAATCATCTTATAATGCTACCTTCATGATCTAATCAAGCAAAATAAGATAAATAAAAAGATAAACATCTCATGCAATTTATAATGTGACATGATATGGCTTTTTTCTTCTTGTTGTGCTTTTGATCTCCATCTCCAAAGCACATCATGATCTCTATCATCACCGGCACGACGTCGAGGTCATGGACACCATGAGTATAGTTGCTTCTACCAACTATTGCTTCTACATCTATTGATACTCTAGCGATAAAGTAAAGCAATTACATGGCGTTTAAACATTGGCACGCAAGCCATACAATAAATAAAGACAACCATATGGCTCCTGCCGATTGCCGAACTCATCGACATGCAAGTCGTGGAAAATATTACAAAAACATGATCATCTCATACATCAAATATATCATATTATATTTTGGCCATATCACATCACATGTCCCTGCAAAAACAAGTGAGACGTCCTCTACTTTGTTGTTGCAAATTTTACATGGTTTTGGAGCTGCACTTAGAAAGAACCGTTCTTACTTACGCATAAACCACAACGTTGATAAACGTGTTGTCTCTATTATACCCATTTGGGCCCTCCATTGTAAAAGCATTATTCACTATAGTAGGAGATACTGCCACCCGCAAGCCACTTATGCATAACAAATTGCATGTCAAGCGTGGAACCGGTCTCGCGTAAGAGTACGCGTAAAGTTGGTTTCGGGCCGCTTTATCCTACTATGCCGCAATATTAACTAGTACACATGAGAGGGTAACAACATAATCATCAACGCCAAGAAATTCATTGTGTTCTACTCGTACCAAACATCTACGCATAGATCTAGGCTCTGATACCACCGAAGGGATTCGTAGCATAGGAAACAAAAAATTTCCTACGTATATGCGGAATAAATCTCGAGAACCATCTACGAGATGCAGACAACGAGAGGGAATTTGGAACTACATACCCTCCTCTATTCCAAAGCGTTACAATCTTAGATCATTGGTGATGAAGAAATCCCGCGTCAGATCAATCCGATGTAGACTCCTTCTCCTCGATCCAAGTGCCGCACGGACAGCACCTCCGCAGTATCCACACGTACAGCACGACACCAACTCCTCCTTGTTGATCCAGCAAGGTGGGGTGGAGTGGTTTGTGAGAATCCAACAGCACGACGGTGCGCAGACGAATGTATGGTGGAAATTCTGCAGGGCTTTGCCAAGCGCCACAGAGGTGGAAGAATAGGAAAAAGGAAACTAGAGCCAAAACAGGGAAGAAAAGAACCTCCACTGAGCGACCATCCGTGTATCTGCGTCGACCTGCCCTTTTTATAGGCTGGAGTGTCGAGCGTTGCTAGTCGGATGCATACGTTTCAAACTAAAACGCTCCGAGCAATTAATCATACTAATTCTGCAGGAAACGCATGCGTCCAGGAAACATACAAATTGATTGACAGGAAACGCACATGGATCAACATCCATCGAATGTTATATGCACATGTGAGCAGCCATAATGGCACAAGGCCTTTCTTTTCTTTTCCTTCCCTGTTTTGTTTTTCCTTACCTATTTGCCCACACGTTGGCCTCACATGGGACCAATTAAATTGGCCCATTTAGGCTTTTATGTTGTGGGCTACTTTTATCTTATATTTATTTCCATCAAATAAATATATATATATATCAATGTTCTTCCCGGAACAATTGCATAGATACGAATCAAAATTCGATATCACCATATATAATTCTCACTAAACCCTAGCGACGTCGAACTTCAAGTGTGTGACCCGACGGGTTCGTCAATAAGCGGACATGGTCGAGACACTTCTCTGACCAATAACCGATAGTGGGACCATGGATGTCTATAATGGCTCCCACGAATTCTACGAAGAACAATCTAGTATTTTATTCCTTTTGTCTCGCGATATTTTACTTGCCCGAGATTCGATCGTTGGCATCTCCATACCTATTTCAATCTCATTACCGACAAGTCTCATTACTCGTTCCATAATATTATATCCCGTGACTAACTTCCTTAGTCACATGCTGGCAAGCTATTTTGGATATATTACTACCGAGAGGGCCCAGAGATATCTCTCCGTCACAGGGAGTGACAAATCCTAGTCTTGATCCATGCAACTAACAAGCACCGTTCGAGATACATGAAAGACACCTTTATAACCACTCTGTCACGAAGTGAAGTTTGATGTCCCCAAAGTATTCTTTCGGACTTGTTAGATTACATGATCTCATGGTCTTAGGAATTGGAAACCAGATAATATGAGGATTGGCAATTGGATCTTAGTGACACGATCAAATTACTATTCTTTATTTGGGTCTATCCATCACATCATTCTCCTAATGATATGACCTCATTATTAATCAACATCACATGTTCATGGTTAGGAATCCATAACCATCATTTAATCAATGAGCTAGTTAAGTAGAGGCTCACTAGGGACAAGGTGTTGTTCATATTCCACACATGTATTATGATTCCGTTTAATACAATTATAGCATGGATAATAAACATTTATCATGAACAATGAAATATGAATAATAAACATTTTATTATTGCCTCTAGGGCATATTTCCAACAAATATAAGACTAGATTTGCCTTCATATAGACTCCATTTTTTATTTTAAGGTGAATCGGCATAATACCCCAAAACCACAATATGTATGCAAGCATGAATAGATTTATATGCAACAAGTTATATATCATATTATAAAAAAGGGGTCTCAGAAGAAAGGTCACACATAAGGGTTCGACGATCTTGGGTTTCGAGGGCTCGCGTTCGGTCTTCGGATCCTGGTTCAGGGTCTTCGGTTTTCGTGAAGAAGGTTTTAGCATTGCATGAATGAGATTGTCGACTCCTTTTGATCCGTGTTGACGACCTTGAGGTTTTGACTTCGTTTTTCGATGGCAAGCTTGGTTCGACGTCAATGCTCTTTACGACGAGAAGATCTTGGCATTAGGTGGCACACACGGTGAACAGAGATCTTGTCGAAAGCTCGAGATAGAAGATCTTGGTTGTGGTCATTGTCCAACTGGTTGTGCACTTGGCCATCATTGTTGCGGTACCACACACTGGTGGAAAACAGGCCTCTAGTACCGGGCCGCAACGGGCTCTAGTCCCGGTTTTGGGCCCGGGACTCCGAAAACGGGACTAGAGGCCCCCCACTAGTTCCGGCTCGCTATGGCCCGCGACTGATAACAGCCACGTGGCTGTTTTAGCGTCTCGGGGGGCGGAAACCTTCTAGTCCCGGGCCGTAACACCACCCGGGACTATAAGGTTTCCTGCCGCGGCAGAGAATTGTGTGTTTCTCTACCGCGGCAGAGAATTGTGTATTTCCTTTTTTTGCCATTTCGTTCCTTTTTCGTTTTGTGTTTCACTATAATTTCAAACATACATTTAAGTACACATATTCTACGCTACTACATACACAGTACACGTTGATGCATCTATATAATTAATCGATCCCTTGCAAGCATACATTGATGATATATATATCAAAAGGAAGAAATGTTTTGAAATTACATGGTCATTGATGAATATATATATATATATCATATCAGCTACATGGAGATCACTAAGGCAAATCGAGTTCCACGTCATCCGCATAATGCTCTCCATGTACATCAAGGACTTCCTTCATCATAAATCCCGCCAGCTCCACTTGAATTGCTCTTATGCGCTGGTCTGGCTCTAGTTTCTAACGCAAATCATAAATATAATGTGAGTCAACTTTGCGATCACTATTCAACTCGCGGATGTACTCGCAGACTTATTATCCACATAAATGAGTTCCCAGTGGCTGCTGTAAACTCTTCACCATTTTATAAGTTAACTCCTCTTTGAATGGACCTGGTATTTTCTGTTTGAACCGTGTCCAACACCTTCTCGGCAAAGAAAATGAACAAAGGAGTTATTAGTTACTTGATATCAGGAAATGAATGAAAGAGGACGATATAATGCTATAATGATTGAAATTACCTATGGAGCATTGCTTTCATGTCGCTCCACTGCTCATGGTCCCAACTTAATGAGTCGTGGACTTCAACTAGGGAGTTGTCAACTTGAATGTTTAGCAAGATCCAGTGGAATCTGCGGACGTTTACATAAGCATACATGCATAGCTCATCTAGTAAGAAAAAATAAAATGTGTACAAGATATAAACACTCACTTGAAGTTGTAAGGAAATAGTATTTTCTTAACAAAATTATTCTCGGTTAAGAACCTGCACAGGTCTTCCTCCACGTCCTTGGGGTGATTCTTTAACGTATATTCATTAACGATATATGGGTCAATGAACCCAACGTCGTATCTTCTAGATCTTTTGCATTCAAGCATCTTCATTCTGCAGAATATAATATCATCATACAAAAGGATATATAGTTAGGATAATATATTAAATGCAATGAACAAGCTGAGCTACAAACTTAATTATAGAAATAAATCACTTACAAACAGTAGCAACCAATGATAGATTTGTCGAGGGCGCGCTGGTTGTATAACTGAAACAGTTCGGTCATTTGAACCTGTATCGAGTATGGTTTGAAGTGATTCTCATGTCTAACGTCCACCAGAAACCAATCTTTCTGATGCTTTTTTTTTCTGCTTACGACATGTACCATTCGTGCAGATTTCGCATATGTGTGGATAGACACGCGAGCTCCTCATTACTGACTAGAGGCTCCCCTTGGACATACTGTCGTACTATCTAACCCATTGGCGTATCTTCATAGCCTAAATATTGACCAAGAGATATATTTGCTTCGGTAGCAAGTGCTTTTGCCTGCGATACAGTGATTCCCATAAGTGCAGCATTATTACGGGCTCTGAGGTCCATTATTTGCATGTCCATATCCATTTCATCTCTGAAGGCCTTGTCGAGGTCTGAAATGACTTTGAGCGGGGCGACCGATTGATTCTTCTGTGCTCCGAGCTGGGCAACTTGCTTCCCGCTTTTTGCACTTGTGATTTTTTTCTTCTGTGCTTGCTTAATAATCTCCCGGTCATAGTCTGATTCCAGATTCATCGATATCTGGGATGGTTGCTCAAGAAAGAACATAGCCCACTTTTGGGTTTTTTCATCATATACCGGCTTTGGCTCAGGCTTTTTGGGTGCAAAATGCGCCTTAACTTGGGCAGCCACATCCACGTTAGTTTCCTCATCGGTCTTGTCATAAGGTCTCTTTGGAAGAGCCCGCGGGATGTCGACTATCTTCGCCGTTTGACCTTTCTTCGATGTGGGGCGCGGGGGAGCATCTAACTTCCGTTTCTTCAATGAGGTAGTAGTATTGCACGGAGGTTGGAGTTTGGCGATAATCGGGTTGCGGTGGACTTGGAGGTTGACGATATTCGATGCGGGGTGGACTTGGATTCCTCGGAGTCGGTGGCCTTGGCGCCGAGCCTGGAAACTTGATGTACTTCTTATTCCATAGAATGATGTTGCGCTTGACATCTCCTAGTTTCGTAAGGCCTTCAGGCATAGCAATTTCAATCTCTAGGTCTGCAAAATCCTCCACTATGTCATCCACCATGACACGAGCATAGCCTGGTGGAATCGGAAGTGAATGGTGGAGTGCTCCAGGTAGACAAGGTAAAGCAGTGCCGATCGCCACCTTGAAGGACAGGTTGTTCATTGGCTGATGTAACTCACATTGTGACATCTCTCTGACATCATCCACGGGGTAGTGAGGAGCCGGTGCATCATCCAGCAGTGCTTGATCATCAGCCCGGACCTCCGTGGAAGCCACGCTGCTGAAGGGGTTCGTAGCATGGAAAACAAAAAATTTCTATCGCATACAAACAAACAAGCCAAGATCTATCTACTAGATTGTAGCAACGAGTCGATAGAGGAACTCACCCTCGAAGATTCCAAAGCGGTTAACGAGAGCAGATTCTCGTGGGTGATGTAGTCGTACTCTTTCCGATCTCAAGATCGCGTGACGATCCTTCCAGCGCCACGTTAAGCGGCGCTCCTTGATCGGTCACACGCTCGCATTTTCGGCGAAGACCTTCCTCTCCCTTGTTCCAGCGGCGGAGGTTGTAGCACTCTCCTCATGATTCCGCAGACTGGCGTGGTACCTAAGTAGAGGGAAATCCCGAGGCTTCGCCTTAAGCCGGTGCAGTATGGTGGAGCTTATGAGAGAGGCTATTAGTGGTCTAGTAATTATACACACCAATTAGAAGGCTCTAAACCAATTAGAAGGCTCTAAACCTGGCTAAAGCAATTAGAAGCTCTAAACCAAAACGGCTCTAAACCGAGATTAGAGGTAGGAACTTGTGTGTGTAGGAGGAGCCCTGCCCTCCTTATATAGGTGGGAGGGGCTGGCCGGCCAAGGGAGGAGGAGTCCTCCCCAACTCGGCCTTGAGTGGGCGCCCGGCTTGGGAGGAGGAATCCTCCCCAACTCGGCCTCCTCTTTTCCTCCTCTTTCCACTTTCCAAAAACTTGCTTGACTTTCAAACTAGCCGTTTGACTTTTCAATTTAGGATTTAAATAAACCCTTTATTTTGGACAGCAAGAACACCTAGTACATGATGCAATTATTCCAATATGCAATGACACATTCATGTACCCTTCCCCCTCCCGGAGTGCCGGACATTCCGGAACCTTCTAGAATGTTCCCGATGAAAACACCGGAACCATTCCCCAACTCCGAAATGGGACTTTCCTTATATGAATCTTATTCTCCGGACCATTCCGGATCACCTCGTGATATCCCGGATCCCATCCGAGACTCCGAACAACATTCGGTCTCTTTCTCATAATACCATAACTACTCAAAACAACGTCGAATCCTTAAGTGTGTCTCCCGACGGTTCGTGAATTATGCGGACATGATCGAGACACTTCTCCGATCAATAACCAATAGAGGAATCTGGAAATTCATGTGGCTCCCACATATTTCTACGATTACTTTGCGATCGAATGAACCACCTACATACGATACCAATTTCCCTTTGTCTCACGATATGTTACTTATCCGAGGTTATGATCGTCGGTATCTCTGCATACCTAGTTCAACCTCGTTACTGATAAGTACTCTTTTCTCGTTCCCGTGATATGTGATCCCTTGTGAGCCAGTCACATGCTTGCAAGCTAATTGGATGACATTCCACCGAGAGGGCCCAGAGTATATCTATCCGTCATATGGATGGACAAATCCCACTCTTGATCCATGTGTTTCAACCAATACTTTCCGAACACTCAATGCCACTTTTATAGCCACCCTGTTACGGTGTGGTGTTTGATGACATCAAAGCATCCATCCGGTAAAGGTGATATGCATGATCTCATGGTCGAAGGAATTAGGTTACTATGTATCAGAAAGCATATAGCAATTGAACTATTGAAATGACTTGATCTTTATGCTACGCTTATCTATAGGAGTATGTCCATCACATCATTCTCCTAATGATATGACCCTGTTGTTAATAACATCTCTATGTTCATGATCAGGAAACAATGATCATATATTAACCAACAAGCTAGTTTAACAAGAGGCTTTACTAGGGACTCTTATTTTAGTTTACAAATCACACAAGTATTAATGTTTCCGGTTAATACAATTATAGCATGGTATGTAAACATTTATCATAAGTATGAAGATATGATAATAACCACTTTATTATTGCCTCTTGGGCATATCTCCAACAGTCTCCCACTTGCACTAGAGTCAATAATCTAGTTTGAAACCTTTGTGTTTTCAACACCTATGGCTTTTACGGTGTTGTATGTACACGATTGCTAGTGGTTAACTGATCTCCGGATCGACACTTCCAGTCCGTGTGTAATTGCATGTCTTTGCGTCTCTCATCACTCATTCTCTAATGAGATGGCTTTGTATGATTTGGTCTTTCGTGTGACCTTTAGTTCTTTGGGGTTAAAACATGTTGATAATATTGTCGCACAATATATCTTCATAGTATTATCCGCTGTGAACTACACCTAGTTTGATAACAAACTACTTGACACAAATGCCTCTTTTGCTGCTATAATAGCAGTCATATACTTAGCCTTTTGTTGAAGTATCTGTCACAATGTCTTAACTTTGGAACTCATCCAAATCCATTATGGAACTCACTTTCCATTATATTGTGCCACCCTTAATTTAGATTGAGATAAACTTAATTTGTACTTTGTGACAAAACTAGTATCAATGTAGTACTTTTACAATGAACTAACCATCTATTTGTCACTTCTACAAATAATATACTCTTAGTTCTTCCAAAAGATCATAAGAATATCCTTACTATCGTCCAATGATCATCTTATGAATCATTCCGGTATATGCTCATAATATTTATAGCATAGGACATATCTGGATTTGTACATATCACAGTATGATTGATATAAATACTCTTTGTGATTTCATACATCAAGTATCAATCTATACTTGAATCTTTGTTTCACTTACCAAGTGCCAATACACTTGAATATATCATCAACATTGAACTCTTTCAATCCTTTCTGTGCAACAAGAACCTTTCTTGTAGTTTCTATATTGAATTCATTCAATATCTCGTCTATGTACTTCTGGCACAACCATATTAGCGTCTATTGATGCCAAATATTTGGGTTTTGCCTAAGTCTTTCATCGGGATGAAATTCTTAATATGTGTTAATAAAAGATACATTATTTCCAATCAACAATATGTCTTCCACATAATGTATTAGAAACATGTCTTAGCGCTCCCACTTAATTTCTTGCAAATGCAAGCATCTTCATTGTCTCCGATGAAATTAAACTCTTTTAACAGTTTCATCATAGTGAAGATTCCAACTCCGCTATGCTTATTTCAACCATTGAAGTTTGCATATGCTTTTAGCATCCTTTGAATTAACAAAACCCTTTGGACCGTGTCATGCACATGTCCTAGGTAACCATTCTATTAGAAGAACTTGTTTTGTTTATTCTACTACCACATAACAAATTATATGTAGTGGTTGCTACATTAATCCGTCTAGACTAAAAATCGCTATGAAAGATCAAATCTTGTCATATACAACCTTTGAACATTGTTGTGAACTCTTTCCCAACATGTCGACTATTTTATAGATGTGAAACATCCATGTCTACTTCTTTATAGATCCAAACACAACTGCAAGGTCTTACACCTTTTTCGAGGGTCCTTCAAGTTCAAAACTTGATTTCTGTGTATGGAACTATCACGGATTATATGGCTTCAAGCCATTTGACGTAGTCAGGCCCATCATCGCTTCTTTGCATGTAGTAGGTTCATTATTCTCAAATAATGATTCAACCCTCAAATCTTGGTATTTGATTGTTCATCCGACCTACTTGTTTCAATAGAAACTTAGACCTCCGTGACCACAAACTTTGAGGCACGTGAGCCATGAGCATTGTTGCTGCCTCCGAACACTTTTGGTCTTTGCGCAACTTTGCACATATAGCTAAGGTTCCTTTAACCTTATCAAAGTTCTATTGTCCTCCCACTTAACTTTTCACGAAAATTCCTTCTCAAAGAAACTTGGCGTTCTAAGCGACAAACACTTTTGTCTGCGTTGTTTAGGGAGGATTACTTAACATTAATAATAATACAGGTTTATCCGTCTTTTGTTGCACATCTTTCTTATGCATAGCATACCAATGTTTTAAGAAAGGACTACTTGGGTTTTATCCCAAACCATGACTTTATATGGTGTCATTTCAGCGGATTATGATGGAGCTCTTTTAGGTGGAAAAGCGGTAATCTCTAAAGCTTTTAATCTTTAAAATATAATGGCAGTTTATGAATTATACCTTTGATCTTTACCATGTCAAACAAGGTTTAATTACATATCTCGAATGCTCCATACTCTTATGGTGTTTGGAAATGCAAATCCACAGGCGATTCCTTAAATCTTAGGTATTATGCTAAACTTGTAACTCAAATATCTTCCTTTATGATCTTATCATAAACTATTTATATTCTTGTTACAATGATTTTGCACTTCATCTTGAAAATCTTTGAACTTTTCAAATATTTCATACTTCATCCTTATTAAGTAAATATTCACATATTCACTCAAATTTTCGGAGAAAGCATATGAAGTTGAAATCCATCGCTCTTGACTACACATAATGGAGTTCGTACAACAATATGCACAAGTTCCAATAAGCTAGTCTTTCGTTCCCTTTTGACCTATGAACGAAGTTTTAATTATCTCTAGGAAAGTTTCACAAACGTCATTTGATCAAAAATCAAAAGACTCCAAAATTCCATCCACATGGAGTTTCTTCATGTTTTCTTTCCAATATAATTTAAACGGCGATGTCACTTCCTAAGTGATCTTTCAATCAATTTGTCTTTCGACAATTTTAGCACTAGTTTTATGGATGTGATTTCTCCAACGAGATTTGTGAATCATCCATCTTTTATGGATTACGGCAATTATTTGAACAACCCTTTTGTTCTGATAATACCTGATAAAACAAATCTTGAAAGCAAGCGTTGATGTTTAACGAGCAACAAAATAACCCTTTATTTGTTCTTGATGAACATCATCACCTATTCTTTTGCTAGTTACTTAGGCCATTGTAGTTCATGAATTGTGTTGTTTCGTATGACGATTCACACCAACAAATTCAGTATCAAATACTTAAGAACCACATTGTTTAATAAGCAAAGAATATAGCCATAACATATATCATCTATATACTTAAACTGAACAATTCTAGTCTTTTCTTTTCGCCATATACTTATGAGATTCTCTTTCAGTATTTCCTTTTACATTTGAAAGAATCTATCAACATCAATAGTGGAGTCATACTTATGACACATAGTCCAAAGCGTGTATAGTTAAATACCAATGTCTTTGAACTTGCACTTTGAAGTAGATCACCATTATCAAATATTTGGTGTTCTTTCAAATTCCTTTCTTTAGTAATCTCTTGGTGTAGTAAACATTTTACCTACATCAAATATTCACCCTCATCATGGACTTATCCATGATCTAGCTACTTTAGCTTGTAACGGTGAATCATGAGTATAATGTTGCTCTCAAAACCTTTTGGAAGATTAGGACAACTAGTGTCTCCAACCTTTTGCAAATTCTCATCCAAATATGAGAACATGAACTTTGCCATATTATACTTTATCATGTTGCAACAAACTTTGTTTCAGATATCACAATATCTTCCACACATCATGGTTTCAAACAACTCTTTCAGATCCTAGATAACCTTGATATTAAGAGAATCTTTTGAATATCAAGAATCATGGAGACAAACATGATACTCAAACACTAACACTTGGAATTGTCACTCTTGTTTTAATACTAATTATTAAACTTTATGGAGTAACTGAACTTCTTGAAAGTTTGCAATAGGACTTTTAAACTTTAGATTAACACTTCAAAACAATACGATACCAGTTAAGTAAAGTAACTAACAGAATTCTATAGTTCTATCATCTCAATTAAAACTAAGCGCAAGGTGGTAAGCGGATGCCAATGACTACAACAACTATGCAAATTCACTTTGATTTTAGTTTATGATAAAGTGAGTTCTAATAAATAATTAAAATAATCTAGGTGAACTCACACATAAAACAATATCACACACATAGTTTTAGTGATCACACGAACCAAATCCACCACATCAAAACCGATCATCACGAGAGTTGATATAGCTTTAATGGCGAACAATCAACATGTTCATCATATCTACTATATGACTCATGCTCTACCTTTCGCAATCCGTGTTCACGAGGCCATGTCTGTACATGCTAGGCTCGTCAAGATCAAACCTTAGCTACCGCATAAGCAAATCTGGCTTGCTTACGTTGTATTCACCATGGAATCAAAGACACCCGATCATCACGTGGTGCTTGAAGCGCAAGCTTTGTAGCGGTGCATACTAAGGGTGAACACTTTAGAACTTGAAATTTATGTGCATGAGGGATCATCTTATAATGCTACCGTCGTCTACTAAGCAATACAAGATGCATAAAGGATTAACATCACATGCAATTCATAATATGTGATATGATATGGCCTTTCTTCTTTGTGCTTCCGATCTCCATCTTCAAGCACGAACATGATCTCCATCATCACCGCATAGCATCAAGGTCAATGGCGCTTCTTCATGGTTGTCGCCCACCAGCTTCAACTATTACAACTATTTTGAATAGACACCGTGTCTTAACAGAAATTAAAGACAACCATATGGCTCCCTGCGGTTGCCAACTTACAATAAGGAACATTGCATACATCAAATATAATCACAATCATGGCCATATCACATCCTTGACACCCCTGCAAAACAAAGTTAGACGCTTCTACTTTCTTTGCATATTTTACGTGGTTTGGGGCTTTCCATAAGTGTCGTTCTAACCTACGAACAAGAACCACAACATTGATACTAGCATTGTTGATTACCCGTTGTAAATTGGATCTTTACTATGCTAGGAGAAACAGGCACCCATAAAGCCACTTATGCAATACGAGTTGCATGTCAAGCGTGGAGCAAGTCTCATGAGCGATGTCATGTAAGGTTAGCCGCCGCTTCATCCCAACATACAAGATGAAAAGTACACAAAAAGCAATCTACAATAAAAGCATCAACGCCCACAATAACCATTGTGTTCTACTCGTGCAACAGATCTACATATAGACACGGCTCTGATACCACTGAAGGGGTTCGTAGCATGGAAAACAAAAATTTTCTATCACATACAAACAAACAAGCCAAGATCTATCTACTAGATTGTAGCAGCAGTCGATAGAGGAACTCACCCTCGAAGATTCCAAAGCGGTTAACGAGGCGATTCTCGTGGGTGATGTAGTCGTACTCTTTCCGATCTCAAGATCGCGTAGGCGATCCTTCGGTATACGTTCGGCAGCGCTCCATGATTGGTCACACGTTCGATTTTCGAAGACCTTCCTCTCCTTGTTCCAGCAGGCAGCGGAGGTTGTAGCACTCTCCTCGCGATTCCAAAGACCTGCAGGCGTGGTACCTAAGTAGAGGGAAATCATGAGGCTTCGCCTTAAGCCGATGCAGTATGGTGGAGCTTATGAGAGAGGCTATTAGTGGTCTAGTAATTATACACACCAATTAGAAGGCTCTAAACCAATTAGAAGGCTCTAAACCGGCTAAAGCAATTAGAAGCTCTAAACCAAAGCGGCTCTAAACGGAGATTAGAGGTAGGAACTTGTGTGTGTTAGGAGGAGCCCTGCCTCCTTATATAGGTGGGAGGGGCTGGCGGCCAAGGGAGGAGTGGAGTCCCTCCCCAACTCGGCCTGAGGTGGGCGCTTGGGAGGAGGAATCCCTCCCCAACTCGGCCTCCTCTTTTCCTCCTCTTTCCACTTTCCAAAAAACTTGCCGTTTGACTTTCAAACTAGCCGTTTGACTTTTCAATTTAGGATTTAAATAAACCCTTTATTTTGGACAGCAAGAACACCTAGTACATGATGCAATTATTCCAATATGCAATGACACATTCATGTACCCTTCCCCTCGGTGCGGACATTCCGGAACCTTCTAGAATGTTCCCGATGAAAACACCGGAACCATTCCCCAACTCCGAAATGGGACTTTCCTTATATGAATCTTATTCTCCGGACCATTCCGGATCACCTCGTGATATCCCGGATCCCATCCGAGACTCCAAACAACATTCAGTCTCTTTCTCATAATACCATAACTACTCAAAACAACGTCGAATCCTTAAGTGTGTCTCCCGACGGTTCGTGAATTATGCGGACATGATCGAGACACTTCTCCGATCAATAACCAATAGAGGAATCTGGAAATTCATATGGCTCCCACATATTTCTACGATTACTTTGCGATCGAATGAACCACTTACATACGATACCAATTTCCCTTTGTCTCACGATATGTTACTTATCCGAGGTTATGATCGTCGGTATCTCTGCATACCTAGTTCAACCTCGTTACTGATAAGTACTCTTTTCTCGTTCTCGTGATATGTGATCCCTTGTGAGCCAGTCACATGCTTGCAAGCTAATTGGATGACATTCCACCGAGAGGGCCCAGAGTATATCTATCCGTCATATGGATGGACAAATCCCACTCTTGATCCATGTGTTTCAACCAATACTTTCCGAACACTCAATGCCACTTTTATAGCCACCCTGTTACGGTGTGGTGTTTGATGACATCAAAGCATCCATCCGGTAAAGGTGATATGCATGATCTCATGGTCGAAGGAATTAGGTTACTATGTATCAGAAAGCATATAGCAATTGAACTATTGAAATGACTTGATCTTTATGCTACGCTTATCTATAGGAGTATGTCCATCACATCATTCTCCTAATGATATGACCCTGTTGTTAATAACATCTCTATGTTCATGATCAGGAAACAATGATCATACATTAACCAACAAGCTAGTTTAACAAGAGGCTTTACTAGGGACTCTTATTTTAGTTTACAAATCACACAAGTATTAATGTTTCCGGTTAATACAATTATAGCATGGTATGTAAACATTTATCATAAGTATGAAGATATGATAATAACCACTTTATTATTGCCTCTTGGGCATATCTCCAACAGCTGCTTCTCCGCTGGCTAAGATCCAATGCAGGATCATCAGCCCACGGGTGATTTGACGATGGCGGCCTTTGGCTAATTTCATGCATGAGGTTCTTCAGATCAGCTATGTCCTGCTCTACCCTGGAGATCCGGTCTGCCTCCCGGTCCTTCTTTCTCTGAAGGCTTCTGTAACTGGCATCGTACTGAGGAAACCCTTTCTTCTAGGAGACATCGGCGCCTTTTCCTCATGTTCGTCCTCCCTTTTCAGGATTCCCTAGGGCGTGTGTCAGCTCGTCGTTCTCTCTCTCGGGACGGAACAATCCCAATTGAGCATCTTTCATTGCTTGAATAAGGTCTTGGGAGAGTTTTAGAATTTTTTCATGAAATAATGTCTTCCCTGTTTCTAGGTCGAACGATCTCCCGTGCCCATACCACCAGTGCTTTGACCTCTCGGGCCATCCATCTGTAATAGGAGTGACGCCTCTAGCCCTCATTTTCTTCTCCATAGTTTCCCAGTTAGGGACGGCACTCTTGTAGCCACATGTCCCCATTTTATGATGGAATTTTTTTGGGCAGCATTTAACGCGTTCTTTGCCGACTTCGCCTTTGTTTTATCAGATTGCTTGTACTGTACAAAATCGGGCCACTGTTCTCTCAACTTCTCGTTTACTCCTTGGAAGTCTGGAGTTTTATTTTTCGCGACATATTTCGCGTATAAACTTTTCTTGTGGTTCCGGTACAGTTCAGCCATCTTGCTCAGAGCCCACTCCTTGACTTTCGCTCTATTTTCAAGACCACCCGGCCTTGGGGTAATACCATCTACCTCAACTTCTTCATACTCTGGAGGTAGTATGAAATGCGCTATGAGCTTCTGCCAAAGGTCATCTTTGGCATCATCGGTGACATAGCTGTTGGATTCTTCACCGGGTTGCTTTGACTGATTCCATTCTTGGATGGTGATCGGCAGGTTGTCCCTAACAAGCACCCCGCATTGATATATAAACATCCTCCGGTGCTTCTCTGGAGCAATCGGGTCACCATCATCATCTATTTCTTCGATGGTGAACCTCTGATTACCATCCAACTTTTTGTTCGGCCCTCGTTTCGTTCGAGCTATCGATTGCTTTGATCCGGTGGGCTAAAATAAGAAGAAAGAGTGATTAATATATATCTAGATCAGTTAATGAATAGAGGTAACATGATGTTTTATATATATGTATATGTACCTCGCCGGATCCTATCGAGGGGCCATCATTATTGTTGTTATTTGTTTGCCCTTCGTCCATCCGGTCTTTCCCTTGGTACATTAGGTTTTCCTCTAGTCCATCACCAGATTGATTCAGATATGAGGATATCTCTTCCTCAAGCAAAATATCTTCACCGGTATTAATATTAAGAGGAATTTCACCTCTTATCATGCCCTGAAGAAAACCTTCACCAATGCGACCAGGATCTTCGGATGGATCCATGACTTAATTAACTATACTAAAAAGAGAGTTAAACAGGTTAGAAAAAACAATAACCCTAATAACTAAAACAAAAAAACAATAACCCTAATAACACAAATTAATAACCCTAATAATTATATAATTAATAACCCTAATAACACTAATTAATAACCCTAATTACACTAATTAATAATCCTAAAAAAACAACTAAAAACAATTATATATTCCTAAAAACAATTAATATTCCTAATAAACCTAATAAACAATTATATATTCCTAAAAAAATTATATATTCCTAAAAAAACAACTAAAAACAATTATATATTCCTAAAAAAATATATAAACAATTATATATTCCCAAAAAATTATATAAACAAGTATATATTCCTAAAAACAACTAAAAACAATTATATAAACAATTATATATTCCTAAAAAAAGAAACTAAAAACAATTATATATTCCTAAAAACAACTAAAAACAATTATATAAACAATTATATATTCCTAAAAAAAAGAAACTAAAAACAATTATATGAACAATTATATATTCCTAAAAAAGAAACTAAAAACAATTATATATTCCTAAAAACAACTAAAAACAATTATATAAACAATTATATATTCCTAAAAAAGAAACTAAAAACAATTATATAAACTATTATATATTCCTAAAAATAACTAAAAACAATTATATATATTCCTAAAAACAACTAAAAACAATTATATAAACAAAAAATGCTAAGATTGATTTAACGGCAGAGCGGTGTTATGGGCTGGACGGAGTGAGGCGGCAAGACGGAGAGGCGCGTCTGCGACACTGCGAGGCGCGAGCAGACTTGCAGGCGGCGAAGCGGGCGACCGGAGACGAGGGCGGCGGCGTGATGGAATCGGGCAGCACCTCCCCTGCGTTGATCGAGCTCGCCGTCGTCTGTTCGTCTCCACCTCGTCGATTTCGCCAAGTGCTGGGTGGGGGAGGCCAGGGGCGGACGCAGTTACTTATACCCCCACCTTTAGTCCCGGGCTAAGCCACCACCCGGGACAAATGTGTTTTTTCGGCCGCTTGGTTTTCGTGCGCGCACGCACCCTCTAGTCCCGGGTCTAGCCACGACCCGCGACTAGTTTATTTTTTGTAAATTTTCTTTTTTTAATTCAAATCAAATATAAAACTTTGGAAAATCATATCTTTTATTATAAAAATCCAAATAAAACAAATAATATGTCTATTATTATCAAAAAATATAAATAATCTTAATATAATATCCATATATCTGTTTGCATCATTTATGAATTATTTTATTTGTAAATTTCTTTTTTAATTCAAATCAAATATAAAACTTTGGAAAATCATATCTTTTATTGTAAAAATCCAAATGAAACAAATAGTATGTCTATTATTATAAGAAAAATATAAAGAATCTTAATATAATATCCATATATCTGTTTGCATCATTTAAAAATTATTTTATTTGTAAATTTATTTTTTAATTCAAATCAAATATAAAACTTTGGAAAATATATCTTTTATTGTAAAAATACAAATAAAACAAATAATATGTCTATTATTATCAGAAAAATATAAAGAATCTTAATATAATATCCATATATCTGTTTGCATCATTTATAAATTATTTTATTTGTAAATTTATTTTGTTAATTCAAATGAAATATAAAACTTTGGAATCATATCTTTTATTGTAAAAATCCAAATAAAACAAATAATATGTCTATTATTATCAGAAAAATAGAAAGAATCTTAATATAATATCCATTTAGTCCCGGTTGTAGTCATAAACCGGGACTAAAGATATTTCCCGCAATTTCCTACAGCTTCCCGCCAAGTTTTCCGCCCTTTCCTTTTTACGAGAGCTTTTAGTCCCGGTTGTAGTCACTAACCGGGACTAAAGATATTTCCCGCCATTTCTCAAAGCTTCACGCCAAGTTTTCCTGCCCTTTCCCTCTATATCTAGGGCGATCGCGCCATGGCTATCCACACATCCACACCTTCCTCTCTTAGAACAATGGACAACGCCTACTGGGTCATTCTGACTCTCGAGGAAACCGAGGCGCTGTGCGCCTCCAACTACCCTTGTCCGCCGGGCTACCGGGCCGTCCGGAAATTTGAGGGTTCATCATGTCCTCTGTCCCTCAAGGTTCCGCACGTCAGGCGGCCATCACGAACCACTTCTACCACGAGCTCACGCCGGAGCAGCGGATGGATCCCTAGTGGGATCCCGACAACTACGACACCTGGAATGCCTTCTTCGCTAATAGGAGGGAAAGGGAGCTCGCCAGGTACGAGGGTGATGGCCCGCCCCCGGTGAACCACAACGAAGCCGGCCGCAGTCTGTGGTGGGCGAACCGTACTATCATCAAAGTGATGCGCTACATCGCCGGGGGAGACCATCCTCGCCTGCGGTGCCCACAAGTCCACCTGCCACAGAGCAGTAAGAAGGCCCCACCCCGCCCGGTGGTAGCGGCATCGTCTTCCAGGAGACCCCTCCCCCGCCCGCCATGAATCCGAGGCCGGAATGGCCCCTGGTATATGCCATGGATGGGCTGAGGATCCCTGGAGTGGCAG
The DNA here is from genome assembly GCA_023614405.1 of Avena insularis. Taxonomy (NCBI): domain Eukaryota; kingdom Viridiplantae; phylum Streptophyta; class Magnoliopsida; order Poales; family Poaceae; genus Avena; species Avena insularis. The sequence continues at coordinate 119,858,022 of CM042689.1, read as the reverse complement.
GTGACGATGGCGATGATGATGACGATAACGAAGAAGACCCTGAAGCTGCGTACTATAGGACTAGGCATGATTATGATTAAAGGGGGCGGCTTTAGTCCTGAGTGTTAGTTAGTCCCGGTTTGTCCCGGTTTTTAATATTAATAAATTTCTTGAGTGTTACCTAAATATGAAGATGTTGTATTTAGAGGAAAAGGCCAATAAATAGAGGAAAGGGTGGGCAAGCTGGATCGAGCAGCCTATAAATAGAGGGAAATGCCTATAAAGAGAGGGTTCATCTTTAGTCCCGGTTGGAGAAACCAACCGCAACATAAGGGATTGCGGCAGACTGGGCCAGGCAGCACTAATAATAGGGGTGAGTGTCGACATTATGTCGTGCGACTTGTACCTTGTCCCGGATGGTGTCACCAAATGGGACTAAAGATGAACCTTTAGTCCCGGTTGGAGACACCAACCGGGACAAAACATGAGTCAGCACTAATAATAGGGGGTGAGTGTCGACATTATGCCGAGTTTCTTGTACTATAAATAGGCATCCTTGTGAGTCCAGTCCTCCAGCCAGTTTCAGGGACACCACTACGGCCAGTTTCAGGGAGATGCCACCGGATCCCAGTCCTTCGGCATCTCCAAGAAACTTGTCATAGAGGCACTCCCTAATATGTGAAATTAGTTAGCTCCCAGGCGTATTGATCTAGTTAGATAAGTTACAAGATGCAAGATGGTTTTCAAGAGCAGGGATACCACTACGGCCAGTTTCAGGGAGATGCCGCCGGAGCCCAGTCCTCCGACATCTCCAAGAAACTGGTCATAGAGGCACTCCCTAATATGTGACCTCATGCGTTCGGAGATCAGATCTTAATGGTAAGTATGAATTGGGAATAAATGCCCCCCTTTAGTCCCGGTCCAGCCATCAAACTGGACTAACACACTCAAGATTGTTTGCAGACAACACTATAAAAATGGACACATGGAGCATCTTCACTCATAAAATGTTACAATTATGCAGGAAGCTCATAACTCGCCATACTCCATACATCCGGGCAATACAAAGATGTATATGGATTTGAAGGGCAGATTTTGGTGGAATAACATGAAGGGAGACATCTCCAAGCATATTGCCCTATGTGATGTATGTAGCCGAGTGAAGGCGGAGCACCAGAAGCCAGTAGGACTACTACAACCATTGCATGTGCCGGAATGGAAGTGGGATACAGTGGGAATGGATTTTATCACAGGATTGCCCAGGACCAAGTCAGGATATCACTCCATTTGGGTAGTGGTCGACCATTTGACCAAGGTAGCCCACTTTATACCGGTGAAGACGACCTATACGAGTGCAAAGTTGGCCAAGATTTATATGGACAAGATTGTGTGCCTACATGGAGTTCCTAAGAGTATTGTATCTGATAGAGGCACCCAATTTACCTCACACTTTTGGCGCCAGCTGCACGAGTCACTTGGGACTAGGTTCGAGTTTAGCACAGCGTTCCACCCCCAGACTGATGGACAGACCGAGAGGGTGAATCAGATTTTGGAAGACATGCTGAGAGCTTGCGCTTTGGCTCATGGTTATAGTTGGGATGAGAATTTGTCGTATGCTGAGTTTTCCTACAACAACAGCTATCAAACCAGCATCAAGACGTCACCGTTCGATGTGCTGTATGGGAAGCGGTGCCGGACACCATTGCTATGGGATGGAGTAGGAGAACGTCAGTTGTTTGGACCTGATTTGATCAAGGACGCTGAGGAGAAGGTCGCCTTGATTAGGGACAGGCTGAAGGTAGCACAATCAAGGCAGAAGAGCTACGCTGATGCTAAGCGCAAGGAGGTGGTGTATGAGATAGGTGATAGAGCATACCTCAGAGTGTCGCCACTACGTGGAATCAAGAGATTTGGAATCAAGGGTAAGCTGGCACCTCGGTTTATTGGGCCATACCGGGTCTTAGCACGCAAAGGAGAAGTTGCTTATCAGTTGGAGTTGCCAGAGGCTCTGTCCGCTGTTCACAATGTGTTCCACGTGTCCCAGCTGAAGAAGTGCCATCCGGAGATGGTGGATACACCATTGAGAGACACTGTGCCACTAGAGGAGGTTCAGCTTGAGAATGACTTGACCTATGAGGAGAAGCCGGTCAAGATATTGGAAACAGCGGAGAGGAATACCCGTACCAAGACGACCAGGTTCTGCAAGGTGCAATGGAGCCACCACACCAAAGAGGAATCCACTTGGGAGCGTGAGGATGACATCCGAGAGGACTACCCACACCTAATTGCTAGCCACGCCGAATCTCAGGGACGAGATTCATCTTAAGGGGGTTAGTCTTGTCACATCCCAAATTTTAGATTTGGTTCTGCATATCTTTCATGTCATTGCATCATGATCATCCATGCAAGTTTTTCAGCTTGAAAAGGTTTTGGCGAAACTATATTTTCAAAGCCTATTATAAATTGCTACAATGCACCTACAAGAGGATACTAGGAATATATAAATCTACTAACCTCAACTAGTGAAAGGGATTACAAACTTGACCTTATGTTGATCCTCTGGTTTTTATGAAAATTTAGAGACGAAAATCACTCAATTCGGAGTTCGTATGAAAAAGATACGATGGTTTTACTAAACAGAAATTAGAAAAATAAAAAGAACAAAAAAAAAACCAACAAATTTGGCCTTGCCCACCACCTTGACAGAAGAATAGCACATGGCAGCCAGCCCAGCCCACGCACCAGCTGGGGGAGCCCGCTGCCACTGATGGCGCCTTGGCCGCGGACGCCGAGGCGGACTCGGCGCGGGATCGAGCGCCTCTCCGCGCATCACGAGTACCGCCATATAGCCCTCGAAACCCCTCTCCTAAACCCCCCCCCCCAAATCCTTGCCCAAGCCTCCTCCAATCCCCGGCGATTTATCGCCGGAGTTCTACGTCGCCGCCGTCGATTCGAGCTTGGTGAGCTCGTCGCCGCCTTGCCCTCTCGCACCATGGCTCGCCGCCGCTTCGGCTGACTCGCCGCCTCCTTCGCTTCAGGTCGCCATCGACGCTGCCGCCACGCCACCCGACGCCGCCTCAGCCGCCTGCCGCCTTCGCTCGCACCACGACCCGCCACATCTGCGAGAGATCCACCCGACATCGCTGACAACAGACGCCGCCTGGCCATTGGGACTTCACTCAACCGCCGCCGGGCCACGGTGAGCCTCCCCACTCGCGCGCCTCCCTGGCCGCTTGATCTACAACGGACGGACCAGATCGGGCCGTGGACTAGTCAGCCCAGGCGCTGACCGGTCAACCACCATGCCAGCGTGCCACGTCAGCCGGTCAACAGTCAAAGTTGACTGGGTAGTTTTTTTAATTGAATTAATTGGCAGATTTTAACCAAAACTTGCAAAATTCATATCTATAGATCTACTAGGCCAAAAATTATAAATAAAACATGTGTAGATTCAGTAAGTCGTGTAGAATCTTGATGTACCTTTGTTTCACACTTTTACAGCAAGATTTTGTCCAGAATAAATAAATGAGTTAATGGCCTTTTTAGACTAATTAATTCGTAGAAAATATCTGTAATTCCAAAAATTGCAAATAATGGATTCAGTAGAACAAGGGGAATCTCAAAGTGAATTAAAAAGTTAGGCTTACAGTAACGAATTTTGCAGAATCTATTTAATGGCTATCTGCAGTATTTATTTAATCAGGGAGTTATATAAATTCTTTTTGAGAAATTCCAATTGGTACTGCTCCTATTTAGTAATGCCTACACAGTAGAATTTTTCCCAAGATTTTACAAACAGTATGTTAACAGTAGTGAATTATTTAGTTTCTAGATCTATTATTGGGCATTATAATTTGCATACTTGTTTTCCCTGCGCTAAAAATATTTTCCATGCATGTATACAGTAGCTTTGCTGAATAAGATTATGTGATGCTGCTGTAGCATCAATCCACTTGTCATGCATGCATCTTGCATCATCTTTGTTTGCATATGCTTGTGGATGGTTTGTTTATGATTGCAATTGTATCGTGTAGATTGTGACGAGTGTAACGCTTGCTCGTGTGTGGATTGTTCTTCCAACCGCTACAACCAAGGCAAGTAGATGCTACCTTGTTCATGATGTTATCCTACTATTTTCATTGCATTGTCGTGTATTTTGTAGATGCATGTGTAGGACGATACTATCGCTATGCTATGTCCTATTATATGGTAGGGCTTTCCTTGTAGATGAACCACCGTTGGTAGATGTGCTTAGCCATGCTATGATGAACGAGGGCTGGGTTACATCACTGAAAGTGGTTTCAAAATGTGTTGGTTTGCAAAAACTAAAACAACTTAATCAATGAATCTCCTGGGTGTGATGGGATTGATAATTTTTGGTGGTATCATTGCGGAAAGGCACCCAGGTATCAAGAGAAAATGATTGGCTTCTTTATTGTGTAGCTTACTTGTGCAACCATGTGCCAATAATGGAATGGGCGGTTGATTGGACTCAGTTGGTTGTGGTAACTCGAACCCACGTATCCAGAGATCTAGAATTTTGGTAGGTTGGACCGGTGCGTGTCGGGTTTGGGGAGCTACTTCCCGAACGGTCCCTTCTTGGACTTCTCCCTATCATCACCCAAAATGAGAGTGGTGGTACGAGCTGGGCTGGCCAAGTCACATGGATAAAGTGTACTAACCCCTGCAGGGTGTATAATCTAATCTATTAGTCGTGTCCCCGGTTATGGACGTCTGAGTTGCTTGATATTGATTTCATGACATGTTTCTCGCTCATTCTAATTTCATAATTACTTTAATGTTGTTGGGTTAACTTAATTGGGATCTTTTCAAAGAAAATCAAAAACTATTTATGAAAGTAGGACAAAGGTATTTGCAAATGCAAGATAGCCACAGCTCCACTTGGCAAATATGCATGTAGATGTTAGCACTATTGTCTCCTTTAATAGCTCTACTTGCCATACATTCCATGTATTGACCCTTCGGGGCTGCTATGTTTCATGTTGCAGGATATTCCGATTCTAAGTAATCGATTTAGGCCACGGTACTCCACTCGGCACTTGTTCACTTGTGGGCAATTTGAAGAATGGAGGATTTGCTTTATTTATGTTGCTACCTGAATAATTTGAGCTAGCCTTGAGCTAAGCTTTTATTGTAATAATGGTACTCTGGATCTTCGTTATGTATGATACACGGATATTTTGCTATGTTATTCATCTTATTCTATTGTGGGCCAATGAACCGATCCAGGGATTGGCATGTCACATAGAAGCCACGGTCTTTTCAGAACCGTGGTGTTACAGCGAGCTCTAGAAGAAAAGACATTTTGAGCATATGGTCCGTGGGCGCGTAGACGTTGGTGATTATGAATTCCTTAGGGGAGGCGAAGGATGAGATGCGAGTGGACAAGGCGAATTGGTGGATTGTTGTAGATGTTATTGAGAACAGGTTAGAAGCTAAGGCGGAGAGTATCCCACCGGCAGATCCCACTACAGGCTTAAACACGTTTAGGTCAAGGGATCTAGGGAGGAAGGAATGCAGTTTGCATGGGAGAATCTCGCTTAGCTTTGTTTCCTGCAACAACACGATGTCAGGTTTTATAGAGATGAGCTCTGCCAGGACCTCTGTGCACTTTTCGGTATCGCCGAGGCCGCGGCCATTCCATGAGCACATGGAGAAGGAGAGGCTCGTCATGGGGGGCAGTTCAGCATCGAGTAAGCGAGATAGACTTCGGTATTATAGAAAACTAGCTCCAACATTATGATTAGAGGGTAACAGAGTACATAGACTTGATGCATGATCGTATAGTGCATCCAAGAGGTTGAGGTAACTAGAGTGATTAGCCTACGCATGCACTGGAACTGCCGAAGCGGTGCTAAGCCACTAACGGCTGCCGCTGGAGCATGGCGAGGAGAGCGCGGACCCTGGGAAACGTCATGGCAGGGGACCAGGGTGCGCAAGGACGACGACGCACTCATGGAGCACATGGGGGCACCATGGAGGATCCGAGGGCATCGAGGTCGTCGTCCTCCGTACCGCAGCCCGGGCAATGGTAGCTAGGGCACCGGCGTCTGTGCAGGGTACTCCGGGGCAGGAGGCGAGCCCAAAGGCACGTAGGGCATCAGCCAGGTCGTCCGTCGCCGCGGGGAAGTCGAAGATGGCGGCTTTGGCCTGGATGGCCCGGTAAACGATGGAGATGAAGTGAGCTGTCAGCCTCATCCAGAGGTTTGGGGCACTCAACTTCGTCAGCGACAATGCAGACTGCTTCGGGACCAAGCCGTTCCCTAGGGGCGGTCGCTTTATCAAGTTCGGCGAGCACCAGGTCTACGTCGTGGTGCGCGTGGAGAGCGCGTACCCGGAGCGCGTCATCCTGGCACCGGATCCACCTACGGTTCCAGCCGCAGGAAAACTTCACCAACTCGTCTCTGTCGAGGTAATGATGATAGATCCTAATCTACCAACACCTCCAGTAGTTCCTATGGTGAATGAGGAAGCTGAGGGAGGAAATCCAAAGGAAACTCCAAGGGAGGCAAGAACTGCAAAGGCACCGCTAGAAAAGCCAGAGAACATATCTAGGAGTAAGAGAGCCAAAGAATTGCAAGAAGCAATAGAGAAGTTAGCAGAGCCAGTAGCGCCAGCGGCTGATCCGGCACGCGTGCAGGCCGAGTTAGAAGAGGCTTGGATGAAAGTCCTGGAGAAGGCAAAGGAATTAGCACAGTTACAGAAAGATGTGGATATCACGATTCGAGAGCTCAACTCGGCAAATCGAGTCAAGGGCGCTAAGACCTGGCTTGATGCAACAAGGTTGAGAGGAAGAAACCTCAATGAAGAATTGGCGGACGCAACGTCAAAGATAACACCATAAAACAACAACGAAATAGCCATGCGGCCGACATACAATACCGCAACAGCAAATCTGAGAGCTGCAGAGGCAGCAATGGCTGAGCTCCCCCATTTGACGGGTGAAGCAAAGAGGAAACAACAGGAACGAGTCAATGAATTGGTAAGAGCATCAGGGATGCTAAATGAAGCATACTATAAGGCAAATCCGGGTATAGCTGGGAGGTCATAGCTGGTTCACTCGGCAACTCCAATCCCAGCAAGATCAGCGGGTCATACAGCTTCCTCACCAGGAGTGGCGCCGAGACAGAGAAAAGAAAAGAGTGTGGATTCAGGAAGGAATAAGAAAATGGTTACCTATGACCCGGCAATGGTTCAAGGAAACCCAACACGTGCGGAGGAAACAAGAAGGAATATTGTTCAGGGAAATGAGAACCAGGAAAACGATGACCGAGAAAGGCAAGCAGGACAAAGAAATTACAATGGGGGCAAAACTTTGCACCTCAACCAAGGCGTGGAACTCACTCAGCGGGAGGAGGAAACCCAGCTCCAAATCCTGCACCAGCTCAACCCGAAAAGAGACAGCAAAGTGCGGGAAAATCAGTGCAGCAACCCGCAGACCCGAACGCAAACAGAGACAATGATGGTTACTCGGCAATGGTAAATGACGAGTATGAATTGCCGAATCATGTGTACCAAGCAATGGGAGCCAGACTCGGAGGGAGAAATCTTCAGCCTGATGATGCAAGGCTAAAGCTCGACTAGATAAAGATGGCAGAACTAATTGAATCAAAAGGTCCACAGGGTCCACCATGTTTTGGCCCGAGTATCATGAAGGAGCCGCCAGTGCCGAACTTTCAGCTGGCCAGGGGGACGAAGACCTACGATGGAAGCACAAAGCCAGAAGACTGGCTCATAGATTATGGAACCGCAGTAAAGATCGCGTAGGGAAATTTGAGATGGGCAGTGCGGTATGTAACGCAGATGCTAGAAGGACCAGCAAGGGTGTGGCTGAATAATTTGCCACCCAGAAGCATCAACAGCTGGATTGATTTTCAGGAAGCTTTCATGAGCAACTTCACAAGAACATACAAGAGGCCGAATCGCCCACAATAGCTTGCTATGTGCAAGAAAAGGCCGAATGAAATAGATAGGGAATTCCTCACAAGGTGGTGCACAATGAGCAACTCTTGTGAAGGGGTGATCGAGTCTCAGGCCATTGCATGGTTTGCACAAAGATGCAAGCATGGAAGTGTACTGTGGCAAAGGTTACAGAGAGATATGCCGGCAAGCTTGGCAGAAACGATAAGAATTGCTGACTCGTATGAGTTAGGAGATCCGACTCAGCCTCTTCTTATGTCGGCAGATGGGATGACTGAGACTTAGATCTATGACGCTGCCGGGTCGCAGAGGCGCCAAGAAAGGGCCGAGTATAGAAGCAAGAGAAGGGATGAGAGACCAGACTACAGATATGGTTCGACTCAAGTTGCGGCTGTGAGTCAGGATCATCCCGATGCTGGAAGTAGCCAACATCAAAGGACAAATGGGCAACAGCAGTGGATACCAAAGAACGATGGAAAAAATCCATATGAACAAATAAAGCCATATCAAGACAGGCAGAAGTATACTTATGAAATGATGTTGGACCAGCTGTGTAAGTTCCACATGCCAAGTCCAAGTAAGCCAGCAAATCACACAACAAGACAATGCACTTGGTTTCAGAAGGGAGATAGGGTGGATTCTCCTACTAAGTAATTACCACCACCTCCCCCTCCACCTCTCATAGGAGGAAATGCTCAAGTTGTTGGAACTGAGCATAGATATGAGAACAGACAGCCGAGATATCATAACCAAGAAAGAAGAGAGGATGTGCATCAGGTGCATAACCCAAGAGGTGATGACGCTCATGTTGGCCATGGAACCAGAAATGAGTATAGAGAGCATCATCAGAGCTATGTCGTATTTGTCATGGAGCCAAATGACAAAAAGAGTCAGCAGAGACAAATGTTGGAAGTAAATGCCACAATGCCGGCAATTCCAAAGTACATGCATTGGTCTGAATATGAGATAACTTGGAGCATAAAGGATCACCCCAAGATCATGCCAACACCAGGAGGTTATGCTCTTGTCTTGGATCCAACTATCATGGGACCTGATATCAATGTGAAGTTCTCCAAGGTACTGATTGACGATGGCAGTAGCATCAACATCATGATACCATGCTCAAGTTAGGCATCACTATGAACATGCTGGAGCCGACTAAGACAACTTTCCATGGTATTGTGCCGGGATTGTACTGTGAGCCAATTGGCAAGATCTGGGTTGACGTCTTATTCGGCAACAAATAAAATTGTCGCACTGAAGCCATAAATTTCGAGGTGGTTGACCTGGTCAGCTCATACCATGCCTTACTCGGCAGGCCGACTATGGCAAAGTTTATGTCTACTCCTCACATTGCTTACTTAAAGATGAACCTGCTAGGTCCATGCGGAGTTATCACAGTCGAAGGAGATTACAAGAGGTCAATTGCTTATGCCTCATCCGGATCTTCGCTGGCCGAGTCACTGGTCATAGCACAGGAAAAGCATCAGATGATGGAAGTGGCAGCATTGGCTAAGGCAACACAAATGTCTATGCCGACACTCACTAACCCGCATGGTAGTGTATCTTTCCAAGATACCAAGGAAACAAAGAAAATACAGGGGGACGAGGCTTTCCTAGAGTGCACAGTTATCATTGGTGCTGGGTTGACCGACAAATAGGAAAGCGAGCTCACCAGCTTCCTCCGTGAGAATCGGGATATCTTTGCATGGTCCACACAGGATTTGCAAGGAGTTTCGAGGGAGATGGCTGAGCACTCTCTTCATGTAAGGCCAGATGCCAAGCGGGTGAAGCAACCCCTCCGCCGCTTCACCGAAGATAGGAGGAAAGTGATAGCCGCCGAGATAGCCAGGCTCTTGGCTGTCGGGTTTATCATGGAAGTACTGCACCCAGATTGGTTGTCAAATCCAGTCTTGGTCGAGAAGAAAAAAGATGATCCGTAAGTGGCAGTGGTGTGGTGCATGTGTATTGACTACACGAACCTCAATAAGGCGTGTCCAAAATATCAATTTCCCCTGCCACAGATTGATCAAGTCATTGACTCTACTGCGGGGTGTGAATTGTTGTCATTTGTGGAAGTGTATTTTGGTTTCCACCAGATACCACTGAATCCGAGTGATCAAATAAAGACAACTTTTATCACCCCGTATGGGGCTTATTGCTATCGTATGATACCATTTGGATTGAGGAACGCAGGTGCAACATACCAAAGGTGCATGCAAAAATGCTTGCAAGATCAATTGCACAATATGTTCAAGTATACGTCGTTGACGTGGTGATAAAAACCAAACAAAGTCATACTCTAATTTAGGATTTGTGTCAAACATTTGCAAACTTAAGAAGATTTCGGATGAAACTTAACCCGGAAAAATGCACATTTGGTGTCCCGGCTGGAAAGTTACTCGGATTTCTCGTATCCAGCCGAGGAATTGAGCTAACCCGCCAAAGATCAGGGCCATCGAAAGAATGGAATTGCCAAAAACCCTCAACGATGTCCAGAAGTTCACAGGATGCCTGGCCTCGTTGAGCAGATTTATCAGTCGGCTAGGAGAAAATTCCTTACCATTATATCAACTGATGAAAAATCAGACAAATTTACATGGACACATCAAGCTGATAGCGCTTTCCATGAACTCAAAAAGATGTTGGCAACAACACCAATATTAGCGTCACGATTATCCAAAGAGCCAATGCTGCTCTATGTCGCCGCAACCAACAGAGTTATAAGTGCGGTGGTAGTGGTAGAGCGCGACGAAGAGGGAAAATCAGTCCAAAGGCCAGTTTATTACTTGAGCGAAGTGCTCTCTATATCAAAGCAAAATTACCCCCATTACCAAAAAATGACATATGGGGTGTATATGGCAGCAAAAAAGCTGAAGCATTATTTCCAAGAATACCCAATCCGGGTAATATGCGAGGCACCTATCTCGGATATATTGGGCAACAAAGATGCCAGTGTCCGAGTGGCAAAATGGGCCATAGAGCTAGCACCATATACTCCACAATATGATAGGAGAGATGCAATTAAATCTCAAGCGGTAGCTGATTTCTTCGTGGATTGGATAGAAATGCAATACGAGCCACCACTGCTAGATCCGAATTACTGGAAGATGCACTTTGACGGATCCAAAACAAAGATGGGTCTGGGTGCTGGGTTTGTGATCACATCACCAAAGAGGGATCAACTCAGGTATGTGTTGCAGATCCACTTCGCTGCATCCAATAATGTAGCCGAGTATGAAGCACTTGTTCATGGCATAAAAGTGGCCAAGGAAATTTGCATCAAAAGGATCATGTGTTTTGGTGACTCGGATTTGGTTATCTAGCAAAATCTGGCCATCGGGACGCACTGGATGCAAACATGGCACTATATCGTTTTCATGTGCAACAGATTTCGGGATACTTTGATGGGTGTGAATTTCATCACATACCCAGAGCAGAGAATGAGGCAGCGGACGTACTATCCAAGTTAGGCTCATCTCGGCAAGCAATCCCACTAGGAGTAGCATTGGAACATCTCAGAAAACCATCGATCACGCCGTCAAAAGAGTCCAAGTCAATTAGGCTCATCCCGGCAAACCAGAAGTCAGACACTGTGCCAATGGACATTGACTCAAGGGAAGATTCGAGTAACTCGGGGACTGTTCCACTCACCTCAGGGGCTGACGAATCACGCTCATGGACTCCTCAAGTTATGTCGGCAGAGCATGTGTCGGCTGGGCCAATGGAAATTGATGAAGAAACAGATTCGGCACCACTGATACCAGCCTGGGCGCAACCAATATTCAACTACTTGAAAGATGGAACTTTGCCAGATGAGGAGATACTGGCAAGGCAAACAGAGATAAGAGCAAAAGCATACACAATAATCAACAAGGCGTTGTACAAAAGGAGTGTGACGAGTGTATTGCAGCGTTGCATAGGTGCAGAGAAAGGCCAAGAAATATTGTTGGACATTCACCAAGGAGAATGTGGGCACCATGCATCGTCAAGAGCATTGGTAGCCAAGCCATTCCGACATGGATTCTACTGGCCAAGTGCACTAGTAGAGGCATAGGAACTTGTGAGAAAATGCAACGGTTGCCAGCATTATGCGTCAAAGTCACACTTACCAACATCCAAGTTAAAGACTATACCAATCACTTGGCCATTCGTAGTATGGTGCCTAGATATGGTAAGACCATTCAAACTAGCAATGGGTGGCATGACTCACATACTTGTAATGGTTGACAAGTTCACCAAATGGATAGAAGTGAAGCCCATGAAAAAATAGGATGAAAAAACAGCTGTCACATTCCTAAAAGATATAATCTTGAGATACGGTTACCCACATAGTGTGATCACGGATAATGGCACAAACTTTGCCGAAGGAGCTTTCGCTCGCTTCTGTGGAAAAAACAGAATAAGACTTGACGTAGAATCAGTCGCTCATTCAGAATCAAATGGACAAGTTGAACGATCTAACAGTTTAGTTCTATCCGGGATAAAACCCCGCCTAATGGAACCACTTCAGAGATCACCTGGTTGCTGGATGGAGGAATTACCCTTAGTACTGTGGAGTTTAAGAACAACTCCGAATCAATCAAAATACTATACGTCGTTCTTCCTTGTATATGAGGCAGAAGCAGTTTTGCTGCTGACATAGAGTATGATTTTCCAAGAGTAAGGAAATACTTGAACGCCGAGGTGTTGGCACTCGTTTTAGGCTCGTAGCTAATCAAGAAAAATGGCGAGAGGCACACACTCGGAAAGGTTCACTACGAAGAATATTAATCATCATCAAAGAGGCACCATATCAAGTGAAACCATTATCAGGCTTAATAGCCGATTATGCTAGCGTACAGAGAAGATTCGAAGACTAATATATGGAGGCTTCAACTATGACTCGTTCAAGATGATCTTAAATGGAAAAGTTCCAAACACTAAAGTTGTGCGTCTCGTCGAAACAAGAAACTTTGGTTTTTGAATCATCTCGATCCGAGTTAATATACAAAAGTTAGAGCCAAAATATTACCAAAGGCCGAATTAACATGTACGGGACGCGGGTCGCTGGACCACAGACCATGTCTCATCTTTGGCATGAGCAAAGACTGAAAGTTCGTCTGAAAACTGCTAGACTAACGTATCTACTTACAACCAAGATTGAGAGGTCAATATCAACTCGGATAAAAAAGTGGTAAACATAAAAGTTATTCAGTTTTTCGAGACGAACAACTTTGCTTTTGGAACAATCTTCATCGGAGCAAGTATACGACCTCCAGATTTAAAATACGGCCGAATCGAGTTAAATTCGTTCGGTCGCAATCCGAGTTTGATACGAAAACGAGAGGAAAAGACAATGAAGATCAGGTCATATGAAAAAGTGCAACACATGAAAGTTCTTCCTATTTTCGAGACGAACAACTTTTATTTTTATAACATTTTGATCTGAGCTCGTTTACTATCTCAAAAGTGGTCCAGAAGGTACAGGCAAGTTTTTGACCGAACAGTTACGCAAATTTCGAGTTCGCTTGTTCGAGTTGGACCCCAACTAGGGTTTTGGACGTGGATCCAGCCTTTTTTCTTGCACGGAAAGTCCAGTCGCTCCTTATATACACGAGGGGTGACGGCCGATTAAAAAAACACCAATCGAACAAACAAATCTACTACTTTTCTGTGTTCATTTATTTTTTTATCCCTCTCCCTTGTATCGTTCTTCGTCGTTCTTCAAGATTGAAGGCTGTGAATCCACAAGGCTCTAGGGGCGGTCAGGCCGACCTAGGGCAGCCCATAGCTGCCGCGACGCCCTGACGGGGTCCCTCCCGGGCGAGCGGGGTTTCGGGTCTCAAAAGCGCCACTGGACTGTCTTTATGTCGCGCTCCGACGAGCCTCCCTCGGTGCGTGCTGCCGCGCATCGCGCTCGGCGCTGAGGTTACACGGTGACGTGTTCGTGTGCGAACACACTTTTTGGCGACTCCGCTGGGGACCGAAGCTTCGAACGATATCCAGCCCGTTCTTCCTACGAAGAGAGCGTCATTAAGAGGCTGCAATTTACAACGGTATCTGTCACATCCCAAAATTCTCCTAAATTTTAGAATGTGAAATAAATAAATAAGTTTGATTGATTGTTTGACTATGTTGAAAATTCTCAAAGAGGAGAAACTTTTTGAATAGAAAATCCTCTCAACCTTGAATTCAAAATCTTATATTCTTTTGTTATGACCTAAGTAGCCATATAGGCAAAAGGGCATGGATTGATTATGGATTATTGAATTGGTGTGCAAGATTTCAAAATAAAAATCATGAAGCATTCATAAGCATTTCATTACATCTATGCAAAGTTTTCACAAACTAAATCCAAATCCTAGTATCTAAATCCTGTAGTTGATTCGCCCAAATGTTCCTAAGGGTAATTAAATTGACTTATTAAAACCCACTGTTTCTAAGGCATAAATTATTGATAATTATAGCCTAAAGAGATCCAATTAATACTACAAAATTTTAGAAACAAAATTAAGCTCATTTGGAGCTAGTATGAAAAAGTTATGAAATAAATACAAACACATAAAGATATAAATAAAATGAAATATACAAGGATTTATAAATCCACTACTTCCAAACTAGTAAAAATATTACAAATTTGATTCTATAGTGATCTATTCGATTTTAGAAAAATTTAGAAACAAGAATCATGTCATTTGGAGTTCGTATGCAAAAGATATGAGGGAAACAAGTAAATAGAAAAAGAAAAAGAATTTTTTTTTCTAACGGGCCGGCCCACCGGACCGGACCGAGCCAGCCGGCCAGGCCACCAACGCGCGTACAGGAAATCGATCGGATCGCTTTAAAAGCGTGCGAAATCTGTTTTCTAATACCTATCTCTACTCAAACTCTCGTAACTTTTTATCTACAACTCTGAATTGACTTCCGTTTGTTTCTACTTGTTCCCTACTCCAAGGCCTATCTCTACACCGTCTCAAACCTCCATATAAACTCGTGGAGCCATAGCTGTACGAGTTTTTCTTCTCGAAATCCCGAATCTACATATGCCCGAATCTTATTTCGATTTTTAACCCATCTAGACTTCGTCGTTTGCCTTCGGTCAAAAAACGAAAGTTGTAGGGATCGTCGAAATATTTCAATCCTGACAAACCTCACCTCTTTTCATCCACCACAGCCGGAGAATTTCGTATCGCAATATTTCAGATTTTACGATGTAAATCCAAGATCTACTCGCGCTCGTTTCTTCAAATCCAAATTCCTTTGGTGAGAAGGTAGGAATAATGATTTCCCACAACTTTCATGTTCTGAGTTTTTCAATTTGACCTACGGATTTGTCTCTCTAACACAGATCTATTTCTTGTCTATTCTGAGCCAAAATCGGGTCAATCTCTTCTTCTAGCAATCGGATCCTATCTAGACGGTCGAGATCCAATCAAACCGGTGCGTGCCATGTCATCATCCCAGTCAGCTTCCTCATCAATGCCACGTCAACGTCAGGTCAACATCTAGTCCCAGTCAGCATGCAAAGTCAACCTGTCCAGTCAGCGGAATATTCCCTAGAATATTCCGTTCGAATTTAAAATTGCATATTATAGATCTAACTTGTAAAATTCATTAAAGATTCATAACACGTCCAAAAATTACGTATAATATATTAAATTGAAGATAATTTTACGTAGAATTATCTTATCAGAATAGATCCAACTTTTACTGTACGTGGTTAATGCAGTAATTTACTTAGTTTTAATGGTCTTTTAGGTTAATAAATTCATAAGAAATTATCTGTAACTCCGAAAAATATGAATAATATATCAAATTGAAGCTACTGTAATGTACTTTAATAATATCTTGTTGGATCTAGCCTTTGCAGAATATTTAACCCGTAGCAATTTAATTAGTTTTAATGGCTTTATAAATCATTAAATTCATAGTAAATTAAGTGCTTGTCACAAAAATATAAATGATATACCAATGGAAATCTGGTTCCATGTAGATCATCAATATGCAATTAGTCCAGCATTTTACTGTAAGGCTTTTCCATGAAGATTTAAATGGTTTAATGGCCTATTTAGAGTAATAAATTCATAAGAAAATAAATACTATTCAGAAAATTACAAATAATACGTCCCTGAAATCACAATTCTGAGGAGATTACAGATATAATTTTAGTTTGATTTTTAGACAACAGAAACTATATGAATCATTTAAAACCATTAAACACTATTTAAATCATACAAAATGATCGATAACTCCGATTAGGGTGAATCCAAGTGCTAAGGTTTTGTATTGACAATATCTATAAAGAGAAATTGCATGACAAATTATTTGGTACTGTTAAAACAGAAATTCATACAGAAACATTTAAACCCATTGAAATAGTGTTTTAATCATAAGAAAATATCTATAACTCCTTTTTAGGTGAATCAAATTGCTACTGTCTCTAAATTGCATTACCTATCCAGTAGCTTCTAGTTCACAATTTAATACGACATAAACATATTTAGTTCAATTAAAGTGGTATACACCATATTAAATCGATACAACTTTAGTAATAAAAGCTTTAGTGCATTAAATGACTTTCCACATGCATCATGTAATCTAACTATGTTCAGAACACTAAATGCAACTATTGTGACTCATTAAATCGTCATGCATGCATCTGTTCATCATTGTTTTCTTGTAATGTTGCACTGTTGTATGTTTGCAATGTTTTGAATGGTGTTTGTTGTGTTTGCTTCAAATGCTAGATTGCGAGGAGTGCAACGTGTGCGATTGCAACTACTATGATTGCAAGTATTATGGTTATGACGAGTGCAACCATTATATATATGAGGATTGTGAGGATTATCTAATCGACTACATCTACAACAAAGGCAAGTGGTGCTATCTTGGTCATAAATGTCCTATTGTTTTCCTATGCATTGTAGATGCTTTTGTAGAATTGCATCTGTAGGAATTGATGTGTATATGCTATGCTATATCCCATATTATTCCCTAGTATTCGTTGTTTATGAGCCATCGTATTGGTAGATTGCTTAGCTATGCTATTTAGACGAGGAAGGAATCACATCATGAAAAGTTATATGTTTTGAAAGGCTTATGTTTTGCTAAATGACAAACCAACATGTTTTAATGAACCACCTGGGCGGAATGGCATTGATTGGGTCATCGAGTGTGGATTTTGGTGGGGAATGCCGCCCAGACACGAGAAATGATTGGTTTCTTTGTTTGGAAGCTTTAGTGCAACCATGTGCCAATAATGAAATTGGCGGTTGGTTGAACTCAGAGGTTGTGGTAACTCGAACCAGCGTATCCGAGAGATGTAGATAGTGTAGGTTGGACGGTGCGGCCGGGATTGGGGAGCTACTTCCCGACGGTTCCTTCTTGGACTTCTCCTATCATCACCCAATATGAGAGTGGTGGTACGAGCTGGGCTGGCCAAGTCACATGGGTAAAGTGTACTAACCCATGCAGGGTGTATAAACTAATCGATTAGCCGTGTCCCCGATTATGGACAATTTGAGCGACCGATCGATGCTATGATATTTCTCACTCATCCTTATTTCTTGATTACTTAAAATTTGTTGGGTGAACATAATTGGGTAGGAGCACCTGGGAGTGAACCAGAGTGTCCTATTTATCGTATTGGAAAACTACTTTGTTACAAATGTTAGGATAAAACTGTTGCTTTATGCGAATGAGCCTGAACTCCACTTGGCCAAATAAGCATGTAGTTGATAGATCTGTTGTTAACCACTTTAGCCTACTTTCCATACATTCAATGTATTGACCATTCGTGGCTGCAACGTTTCATGTTGCAGGTTATATCGTATCTGAGTGATCGTTCATAGGTCGCGAGACTCCACTCAACAATTGTTCGCCTGTGGCACATTTGAAGGATGGAGATCTACCTTATATTCGTTTTCCGCTGTGTACTTGGATAAATAATGTAAATTCTGGATCATATTCGTTGTATTTATGATGCACAGTTATATTTGGTATCATTTTGTACTGTGTGTGCCAGTGAACCGATCCAGGGATTGGCACTATACACATGAACTCAGCCTTATCAGGCGAGGATGTTACAGTATCATGAATCCTCAATCTTCCTACGTAGATGCAAATTACTCTTATGTTGATGTTGCTAGATCTTTTGATATATGTACTGTATCGGCTAGCCCTAGTTTTTACTATGTGCAAAAGCCGATGCAAAATAACCTACATGCTTCAACTCATCTTAGTAATTTGCAACATGTAAATTCGAATTCTCATGCATCGGCAACCCCAGAAATTCATATGCCGATGAACAACATGACGAATTCTGTTAATCCACATGAAACATGTGATTTTACAAATTTCAATAGCATGCAACCAAGTGTTTCATCTTTATATTCATCAGCAAATAACTGGCAATCTCTAGGTTCACCTTCAAACATGCTGATGGATAGGGAAATTGGACATGCTACAATTAGTTATTTGCCCAATTACTCACAATCATCATATGCTACATCTTATGTTAGTAGTTTTTCAGCACCATATGCAACTAGTGATATTCATAATTCGGCTTCACACATTTACAATGGTTATAGCCGAATAAGTGAAAAGTCAGTAGGAGCTAATGTGCCTTTATCTAGTACTGTAGCGTATGATACGTCCCTCACACAATTGCAAAGTTTCGGTGACACCTCATTGCCGAAAGATACAAAAAGTATTGGGGGGCATTATTATGCAGGAACAAATGACTGGAAGGAAAAACTTGCAGCTGAGCTCAAAAAGCTCAATTCTCTTCACCGAGAACTAGAAGAGAGGCCCCATGATCTTGCTACAATACAAGATTATGAGGCATACAACAAGAAGCGTGAAGAGGAGCGCAAGGCAAACAATATCAGATTTTCCCCTTCTCAATTGCTAAGTTTCGGCAACACTACATTGCCGAAAGAAACTAAAAGCATTGGGGGGCAATCATGTGTTATGTTTAATGATTTATCGGAGGAACATCTCCAGTTATTTGAGACACTCAAGAAGAAGTGTGATGAGAAGTTTGAAGCACTTGAAAAGAAGCTGAAAGAGGATCATGAAGCATATAAGAAAAAACTTGAAGAGGAAGAACTGCATCAGTTTCTTGCAAGTCTTGGAAAGGACCATCAAAACAATACTACTCAAGTTGAAGGAATCAATTCATCTCCTCAATGCAACAATCAAGTTGAAACCTCTGCTACGCTGAGACAAAAAGAAGAAGCTTTGCTTTCTAGTGAAATTCATGAAGAAAACATCAATGATTCGTCAAGTATGGCTAATTCGGTTATTGAAAAAGCCGAATCAGAAAATACATATGTTGAATCTATCGAATCAGAAGAAGCAAGCTTCGTTGATCAAGAGCATGGCAAGCTTAGCAAAACTGACGTGCTTGACTTTTCTGGATGTAAAGGAGCTTACATGTTGCCCTATGGGTTTCATGTCAAAGAAATTTATGAACATCAACAACAACAAGGTATAGTCGAACAATGTTCGGTTGATGAAGCACATCAAATTGAAGAGGCACAAAATCCAGAAAAGGAAGAAGGCAAGGCGTTGGAGAATTATCTAGAGCCCGAGAAATATATTGTTTAGGACTTCCGATCATCACACGATTCCAACGTCTTCAAATATGTACATCTAGCAAATAATTTACTTATATTCCGATTTGTTCAAGACTTTAATATTGATACATATGTTAGCAAAATTATCATAAGCTATGAAAGACCAATCGAGAGAAGTAATTTATTTGTTAGAAATATAATTTTCACAGAACTTATCGGTCAACATGACGTACCCTTTAGAGAGACCGATAGTAACATATTTTCATGTCATAAGTTATCCCTAGTGTTTCATATGTATTTTATATTTACATGGGTACCTTTGCTTATTTCATACTTGGCTTACATTTGGTCTCAAGTGAGACATATGTGTTTTAATATTTTTAGTTTTAGAAACCTAAAGCCAAGGTTATTGTCTCTTGACGAAGCCGATGCTAGTATAACTTTGTATTCAAATACATCGGAAGAGAAGTGCAAAAAACAATGCATAGCCGAATTGGATGATGTGAAATCTGAACAATTCGTTGCTCAATTCCAAAACAGTTCTCACAACGAGATCGGTTAGAAGATGAAAGGTGTACCTTCAGTTTGAGTATGTGTGATCATATATTTGATATGATATTGAAAATCGATTATGTTAGAATTCTTGATCACAATACTGAGCCATCATTACAAGGACGAATATATTGCAAGTTGCATGATTCGTTCGATCATAGTATAGACAGTTGCAACATGTTTCATCAAATAGTACAATCGGCTGTTAATAAAGGACGATTGAAATTTGTTGAAACACAAATTGATGAGGAATCTATTTTGATTGGTCTTGATGGCCAAACGACATTGCATCGGCTGCCTATAGCCAATTTATACGATGAGGAGCAGGTGCACACCGAGGATGATGGGATCAAGCTTTCAAGCAAAGATATTATTGAAGAGCATATTGCAAATGTTCTTGAAGGCGGGAGTTCCATTGAAGCTACAATGAAGACATCAAGTACTGGAGGGCAACAACAAAACTCGAAGATCGATGCGTGCAAAACTCAAAAAGACAAAGGCCGCAATAGGAACAATGGTAGCAAACCAAAAGTCACTTTCGCACAGCTGCTGGAAAAATATAAAAAAGAGAGTGAAACAAAAAGTTCTTATCGACCAAGTAGTGTAAAAGCATCAAGATCACCCCAAGGCAAAGTTCTAAAGACAGGGATTGGAAAAAGGAGAAATTCAATGCAACAAATTCGTCTCCTTCTTTTGGGCCACCAATGCCAATGTCATGGATACCTCCATATGCTAATTTTTATTCATAGCCATCATGGGAAAGGTATGATCCATGGGCATGTTATCCATCTAATTCTAGATCATCTCACCCAAATTAGGCATCTCCAGGAAGGTCAATTAATCAACAGTCACATGTCAAATACCGTTTTAATATAAAAGAATTGGCCCGGAGTTCATGGGAAAAGAAGGAGGTGGTCAAGCAAGTATACCAAATCAAAAAAGATGGACGCAAGTGTGCTGTTTCAGACTCGACTCCAAATAATGAAAAGCCAGCGGAATTGACATTGGCTACTAAGGGAAAGGAAGTGAAGCGAGTAACTTTCAATGTCCCAATCGTCGAGTCCAAACAATCCAAGTCGAAAGTGCCCAAGATTAATAAAGTCATGCCATTGTGTGAAAGAAAACCACAGCCGAGATGCCCACTCGACTTATCACATTGGCAGGAGAGGAAGCTATATCGGCTTAGAGCCAGGAAGCTGAAGAAAAGAAACATGGCATGGGTTCTCAAAGAAACCCTCAAGGCAAGGAAGATGTGCGAAATCCTATCATAAGAAGGGCAGCAAAAGCAAAGAGCAAAAAGAATAAAGCCAACAAGCAATCGGGCCAAAGAATTCGGTATCACTATCAAAAACTTTGGCCAGCACATCATCCATATTATTCTACTTCACCATTAATTCCTATGCCATGGAATTCATCCCCAGGTATGATTGGTTACCCACCATGGTTTTATTTTGATCCTTGGTTGCATCATAATTTTATACATCATGAAAGGGTATTACCAAATCATTATTCATTTGATTAGTTGCAATTTTTTGCTAATCCAAGAGGCCGAACACTTGAAGTACATAATCATATTTGTACTTTTGTTTACTTCGGCTATACATACTTTGGTGGATGGGTTATACATGTCCATTGGGGCAAATATATATGGCCGATATTTATTATATCGCCCTCAGATCATTATCTAGTTATGGCCGATGTGGTGTTCTAACATCGTCCTTAGTGTTACTGAGACCAAGACAGGGTATGCATTCATTAGCAATTGTGCTTAGCTTATGTGTTGATAATTTGGCTAATAAACCTTTAAAATATATAAAAGGCCAAATTGTCTTTAATTTCATTATTGGCGTAGATGCTGAGCATGATATTGATATTGATCTTGTCTCTATAGTACCATGGGAATTACATTTTGACTCTTCAGTTTTAAAAGCAATAGTCAATGCGTTGGTATTGTTTATTTATCTCCTTATGGTACTGTTTTATGAAGTCTCATGCTGCTTAGAATATCTTGCACAAAGAGTCAGGCCGAATTTGCAGTTTTGATATTCGTGCTAGAACTTTTTATTGCTATAGGTGCTACAAATATTGAGGCTTCTAGTGATTCGGTGTGAGTAGTGCAACAATGTCCATGGTTTACCAAGGTTTCAACGAATCATTTGTTATTTATCTTGATACATGTCTAGATGTGAATTTCATCTTGGATTGATTTATCATTGCTCATATATCTAGACATGAAAACTGAAGTGCAAATGAGTTGGCTCAACTAAACATTTGGCTATCATATTATTCATAATATATTCCATATTCCACAAGAGCCGATGCTTTGTTTTGCCAACATAGGTAAGGCCAGATTGGAGACCACCATTTTGGCCGCTAATGAAAGATCTAGTGCAGGTGAAGGAGAACAACAAAGGAAATCCAATGTTTATTACATGAAAATCTGAACTAAAGGGTGAACATGACAGTTCATGTGTTCAAATACTCTTTAAGGTAATGATCTTCATTGCCTAACGGTTGGTGATATTCTTCTTAAGCACTTGGATGAAGACCAGGCGAGGATCATTGTGGGAGTTGTTCAAAGACAATTGTGATATTCAAGATGAAGTGGTTTTTCTCAATGCAAATCATTTGAAGATATTATACCCAAGTGGCAACAAATCTAGACAGAAAATGGCCGATATAGAGTTATCGCCATAAGACAACCAGTGGCCGATGGAGTGTTGACTTTGTCCTTAGACTAAAAGTGAAGCAAGTTATTTTCTGACACGCAAGCTCTGCCAGAATACAAGGGGGC
Source organism: Avena insularis (assembly GCA_023614405.1). Lineage (NCBI taxonomy): Eukaryota > Viridiplantae > Streptophyta > Magnoliopsida > Poales > Poaceae > Avena > Avena insularis. The sequence continues at coordinate 119,835,195 of CM042689.1, read as the reverse complement.
ATATGTTGGCACTCATTTTAGGCTCGTAGCTAATCAACGAAAATGGCGAGAGACACACACTCGGAAAGGTTCACTACCAGGAATATTAATCATTATCAAAGAGGCACCATATCAAGTCAAGCCATGATTAGGCTTAATAGACTATTATGCTAGCGTTCAGATAAGATTCGAAGACTGATATATGGAGGCTTCAACTATGACTCGTTCAAGATGATCTCAAATGGAAAAGTTCCAAACAATAAAGTTGTGCGTCTCGTCGAAACAAGCAACTTTGATTTTTAAATCATATCGATCCGAATTAATATGCAAAAGTTAGAGCCAAAATACTGCCAAAGGCTGAATTAGCACGTCCGGAACGCGGGTCGCTTGACCATAGACCATGTCTCATCTTTGGCGTGGGCAAAAACTAAAAGTTCGTCTGAAAACTGCTAGACTAACGTATCTTCTTACGACCAAGATTGAACGGTCAAAATCAACTTGAATAAAAAAGTGGCAAACATGAAAGTTATTCAGTTTTTCGAGGCGAACAACTTTGCTTTCGGAACCATTTTCATCCGAGCAAGTATACGACCTCTAGATTCAAAATACGGCCGAATTGAGTTAAATTCGTTCGGTCGCAATCCGAGTTTGACACGAAAACAAGAGGAAAAGAGAATGAAGATCAGGTCATATGAAAAAGTGCAAAACATGAAAGTTCTTTGTATTTTCGAGGCGAACAACTTTTATTTTTATAACATTTTGATCTGATCTCGTTTACTATCTCAAAAGTGGTCCAGAAGGTACAGGCAAGTTTTTGACCGAACAGTTACGCAAATTTCGAGTTTGCTTGTTCGAGTTGGACCCGAACTAGGGTTTTGGACGTGGATCCAGCCTTATTTCTTGCACGGAAAGTAAAGCCTCTCCTTATATACACGAGGGGTGACGGCCGATTAAAAAAACACCAATCGAACAAACAAATCTACTACTTTTCTATGTTCATCTATTTTTATCCCTCTCCCTTGTATCTTTCTTCTCGTTCTTCGTCGTTCTTCAAGATTGGAGGCTGTGAATACACGAGACTCTAGGGGCGGTCAGGCCGACCTAGGGCAGCCCATAGCTGCCGCGACGCCCTGACGGGGTCCCTCCCGGGCGAGCGGGGTTTCGGGTCTTAAAAGCGCCCACCGGACTATCTTGCGTATCGCGCTTCCGGCGAGCCTCCCTCGACGCGTGCTGCCGCGCATCGCGCTCGACGCCGAGGGTACACAGTGACGTGTTCATGTGCGAACACGAGGTCAAAGAGGCCCGAGAAGATGGAGTTGACTTCTCGAAGAAGCAAGAGAATTGGCATTGTCCAGATCCGCCATATACCAACAAAGTCTCCGACGCTATCATAGCCGGAAAGTTCAACCTCGTGTTTTCCGAGAAGGGGATATGGTGCTCAGACTGGTGCAACACACAGCTGGGATGCATAAATGATGTAGCGCTGAGTTGATGTAGGAGCGCTTCGTTGGGAACCCCAAGAGCAAGGTGTGAAGCAGCATAGCAGCAAGTTTTCCCTCAGTAAGAAACCGAGATATCGAACCAGTAGGAGGAAGGAAACGTCACACATGTGTTGTAAGAAACGCGGAGACCTGCACAACACAAACTCAAAACTTTGCCCCAACGAATCAGTGCGGTTGTCAAGATCACCGGTTTGCTTTAACAAAGGATTAAACATATGGTGTGGAAGGTGATGATGGTTTGTAGCAAGTAAAAAGTGGAAGATGTATCAATGGTAAAGATTGGACCGGGGTCCATAGTTCACTAGAGGTGCTCTTCTTAGATAAACAACATAGCACGAAGGGTAAACAAATTACAGCAGGACAATTGACAGGAACTGAGCAAGGATAACAATGCAATACCAGACAAAAAGATCCTATGACATTCGATTGGGAAATACAAAAATATAAATAGACCGCCATCCAACTCCATCTATGACTAGAAGTCCACCTTCAGGTTATCATCCGAACTCCCTCCAGTATTAAGTTGCAAGCAACAGACAACTGCTTTAATCAAAGTGTGTAAGGTAAACAATCCACTTGTTCCATGAATAAGAGACAATTGTTTTCTCCCAGGTGGCAACAACACATCTACAACCGAAGAGATTTCTGTCACTTCCCTTGGAAACTAGAGGCATGAACCCACTATCGAGCATAAATACCCCCTCTTGGATTCACTAGCAACTACTTGACCAAGATAGCTACTAACAACAGAGAGCATGCAAGATCACAAACAACATAGACATGATAGTATCAAATAGACAAAACCATTAATCAATCTGACATAGTAATCTCAATATCCATCAGATCCCCGCAAACACAACATGCATGATTACAAATAGATTAGATCTTGATCATGAACGGAGCTCACAAGATCCATACATGAAAGCACAAGGAGGAGATACAACCATCTAGCTACTACATGGACCCATAGTCCAAGGTGGAACTACTCACGCATCATACCGGAGAAGAAGGCCTCCAGGATGATCTCCCCTCCGGCAGGGTGCCAAGAAGAACTTCTGACCCCCCGATCTAGGGACGACGGTGGCGGCGGCTACAGAAGGTTTCGTGGAGTTTTGATCGGGTCCTAGGGTTCCTGCATCAGGGGCTTCTTATAGGCGAAGAGGTGAGGCTGGGAGGCGTCCAGGGGGCCTACACCCTACCTAGGCGCGGGGTGGGCCCACCCATGCCTAGGGGTGCGGCCCTGGTTCGCCTCTCTGTCTCCTCTCTAGACTTCGTGTCGCCCACGGTAAATTATTGACTTTGGATTTTGTCCCGTCCAATTCCAAGAATATTGATTTTCTGCCTTTCTAGAACTAAAAACAGAAGAAAACAGGCAAATAGCACTGTGACAACTTGTTAATAGGTTAGTTCCAGAAAAGATATAAAAACACCTCAAAGTGTAGACAAAGCAAAGCAAAGTAGATACTAAACAAGCATGGAGCATAAAAAATTATAGATACGTTTCCGACATATCAAGCATCCCAAGCTTAACTCATGCTCGTCCTCGAGTAGGTAAGTGATAAAAAGAATAATTTTTGAGGTGATATGCACCATCAAAACCAAGATCAAACCATTTGCAAGCATTGAAAGCTAGGATCAAATAACTCTAAACATGTGCATGGAAGATGGAGTTCTAACAATAGGACATAGTAACTATGCATGCAACATTAAAGGCTACAACAAAGATCATGAATAACATGCATTGAAAAACGTTTGTTTGTTTCACATACAGAAAACATGGCATAGTGGCAATCATTTTGTCGCTCATAGAGTAGCAAATAGATGCATAGGACACCTTAAAAGTTCACAAGGGTGACTAGAAACAAGTAGCACAAGAACAAGTAATATCACAATATGCATCAATCAATAAGTTTTGGGACACTGCACACAGAATGGCAACTACGCTCTCTTAATGGTGCCTAAAAGTAGAAGGTGGAGACTCAAATAATAGTGGAAGAAAGGCCCTTCATAGGGAAGCAAGGATTTCAAGTTTCAAAAAGAGCTTCCAAAAATTATGGTACTTGTTAGCTTTCAGCCCTCATTGCCCCTATCATAAGCATCTTGAAGTGATTAAGGTTAAAGTGAACTAACTATGGAGTATATGCTTGACAAAGTGTAAGTTGACAATCTCAATTTCCTTGAATACGAGGGCCACCCCTCATGCTACTCAACTTCAGTCACCTGTAAGTTCTTGTCATTGTAAGTACATGCGTATCATAGAGAACCGCCAACGGGGTACCCCTTGCACATGGTACATGAGCTATCCCATAACCAAAATGACAAGGCAAGCAGACAATGAGCATCTCAGTGATCTTTTTATTTACTATATGCAGAGCTTTTTATTGAGGATGCTTTATAGATAGCTCACTATGGTGATGCTGCAAGTTTCCACCATGATTAGGCATGGCTTAGGCTAGCGGCCCAGGCGTTTATCTAACACAAAATACATACTCCATGGACTTACAAGTTCCCTCTTTATTTCACACCGGTGACATCCATAGACAAAAGAGCATGATATCAACTGAGTACAAAGTACAAGTGCAATGTTGAAAACGTTCCCCGTGATAGCAGGGTTCTGCTAATTCCAACGTATAAGTGCAAACATATACAACATAAATGACACAATGGTTCAAGTTTATTAGGGGCAAAGAATATAAAGTGTGCCATCAAGTTTGTGAGGGCTTTAATCACTAAGTTTTCACATAACAAAATAATTTTTAATTGGAAAATAGCTGGAAACAAGAATATAATTGGAATGGTGTAACACACCATGCATAGGAGTTTATAGTGGACACTTTGGAATAACTTGGTTTCTTGGGAGCTGGAAGCATGAGTAGAGCTTACTCATACAAGTGGAGGCTAGCAAAAGACTGGGAGCAACCAACTAAGAGAGCAATAATGGACATAATCATGCAGAGCAGCAAAACATTACTAATAAAAGCATAGAGTGGTACTACAAGTCAAGGACTAAATGATCATAGAGGCTATGGTGACTTGTTCATAGTCATACATGGTGTGAGCATGTTCCAAGTCAACCCAAACAAAGCATCAAAGGAGAATACCACAATACTATGCTTTTGTATGCTAAAACAACGCATAATTCTTTCAAGGCACACTAAGCAATCCCAATTGTTTGGAACAAGACATGCTACAACAATAATCACTAAGAATAAGGTCAAAACAACACCTAGCATGTCATGCTAAAGTCTAAGTCATAGTCAATGCAAGATCCTCTTGCACTTTCAAGCAGGAACATCCTACTCCTTTCCAACACCAAGCAACTTATTTGAAACAACACAACAAAAACGGGGGTCCAAACTACTTTATTCAAGAAAACTATACAACTAAGCAAACCAAACGAAAACTAAGACGCTCCAAGAACAACACAACTGTCCATGAAACACTAAAAACGGAGTGTCTAGACAGACCTGAGTTTTTTATTGATGAAGAAGGGGATGCCTTGGGCATCCCCAAGCTTTGACGCTTGTACCTCTTGGATATTTCTTGGGGTGACACTGGGGTGGCATCCCCAAGCTTGAGCTTTTGTCCATTCTTCATCTCATTACATCATTCTTTCTCTACATCTGAATTTTTTTCCTTCACACAATCTTCATTAGCAACATTAGTGTATTCAAAAGATAATAGACCTTTAGGCAAAGCTTTGGAACAGCAAGATTTTTCACTAAAAACACAAGCTACTGTAGCAACTCCTTCAAAAATCTCAATTCCCCAAAAGAGAACTAAAAAATGAATCAATAAGAAGCAAATGCAAATAATGGCAGAAATATGTCAAAACAGACCAGCAGGTAGAAACCGATTTTTTCGAAAATTTACTGTTGCTCAAATCAAAAAATTGTTGAACTAACGATAGTTAGCTAACATACTGGGGGATTTATTCTTAAAGTTTTAGCTCAATCTGAGTTACAAAAACTCCTCACGAGTTTTTATGGTGGAGGACAGAAATCTGTTTCGGGACAGCAACTCCCCAAATCTTACTTCCTTCTCATTAGAGGTCATTCTTGGCACAAAAAGCAAACAAAAAGTATAAGGAGAGGTCATTACAGAAGTAATAACTTCCAAGACTCAAGGAAACTCTTGGGTTATCTCCCAACAAGTACTTTTCTTTAACGCCTTTAAGTTAGGCACAAAAAGCAAGAAGAATCAAGTATTTTCAAATGAAGAAGCATTAACATCAAACCTTGCTTTCAAAGGAGGAGCAAAAAGTAACTTCTCTCTCCTCATAGGGAAGTGTTCAATAACTTTCTTGAATGGAAAATTATATTTAATGGTACCTTCTTTCATATCAATGATGGCACCAACAGTTCTAAGAAAAGGTCTTCCCAAAGTAATAGGACAAGAAGCATTGTATTCAACATCCAAAACATATAAATCCACAGGGACATAAGCATTTTTAACCATAATGAGAACATCATTAATACTCCCATGAGTTTCTTTTTAGCATTATTATCAAGTGGGACATCCAAATAGCAATCTTCTAAAGGTGGCAAATCAAGCATTTCATAAATCTTCCTAGGCATAATAGAGACACTAGAACCAAGATCACATGAAGCTTTGAGATCAAAGTCATTCACTTGCACATTAATAATGGGTTCCCAACTATCTTCTACTTTCCTAGGAATATAAGCTTTGTGTTTTAGCTTCTCTTCCTTAATTTTCACAAGAGCATCTGTAATGTGTTTAGTGAAAGCAACATGCATATCACTAGCATCAGGACTTCTAGCAAGCTTTTGTAGGAACATAATCACTTCAGAAATATTGCAACCATATATATCAAAATCAAACTTAGCATCACTAGTAGTAGACTCATTGGGCTTAGGCATTGTAGGAGGAGGAATAGGGACTTCTTGTGGTTTAGTGGTATCCATTCTAGTGACGGTGCACACACTATTGTTTCTATCAATTTCAGCTTCCCTTTCCCACTTAGCATGAAGTTGGGCTAACAGTCTAACATTTTCATCAATAGTAACTTGTATGGCATGAGTATCAGCAAAGGTACTTTCCATGGTTTCAGGTTTAGCAGCCATTTTATTAATCAAGGAGGACTGTGCTTCAGACAAATAGGATATATTTTTCTCAACAGTTAAAAGCTTTTCCTCCACAGTCTTGTTAAAAGCAGTTTGTTTACTAATAAAGTCTTTGAGCATGACTTCAAGTTCAGAGGGGGCACTTCTAACATTGTTGTAGGAGTTTCCATAGGAATTGCCATTATTAGGAGGATAAGGCCTATAATTGTTGTTACCACCAAAATTATTCATATAGGCATTGTTGTTGAAATGTTGTTTCTAATGAAGTTCACATCAACTTGCTCTTCTTGAGCAACCAAAGAGGCTAAGGGAATACTACTAGGATCTAGAGGAGCTTTCCCATTAACAAGCATAGCCATAATAACATCAATCTTATCATTCAAAGAGGAGGTTTCTTCAACAGAATTTACCTTCTTACCATGTGGACCTCTCTCAGTATGCCTTTCAGAGTAGTTAACCATCATATTGTCAAGGAGCTTTGTTGATGCACCCAAAGTGAGGCCCATAAAGGTACCTCCAGCAACTGAATCCAATAGGTTTCTTGAAGTGAAGTTCAAACCTGCATAAAAAGTCTAGATAATCATCCAAGCAGTGAGTCCATGAGTGGGACAATTCTTAACCAAAGACTTCATTCTTTCCCAAGCTTGAGCAACATGTTCATTATCAAGTTGTTTAAATTTCATAATGTCACTTCTCATAGATATAATCTTAGTAGGAGGATAGTACTTTCCAATAAAAGCATCTTTGCACTTAGTCCAAGAATCAATACTATTTCTAGGAAAGGATAGCAACCATTTTTTAGCTTTTCCTCTCAAGGAGGAAGGAAACAACTTAAGCTTAATAATATATCCATATACATCCTTATAGTTTTGCATCTCACAAAGTTCAACAAAGTTATTAAGATGGGCAGCAGCATCATCAAAACTAGCACAAGAAAATTGCTCTCTCATCACAAGATTCAACAAAGCAGGCTTAATTTCATAAAAGGTAACATCAGGAGCAGGTGGAGCAATAGGAGTGCTAAGGAAATCATTGTTGTTTGTGCTAGTGAAGTTACACAACTTGGTGTTCTCAGTAGAGTTCATTTTGGCAAAGGTGGGCAAGCCAAAAATAGCAGCAGTAGCTAGAGCAGGAACTAATTTTTGTGTGTTTTTGAATAAAGAAGGCAAGCCAAACTAAACTATTTTTTTTGGATTTTTTGAAAAGAGGAAACAAAACCAAGCAGAATAAACTAAGAAAACTAAAAACAAAGTGAAGAGAAAGGAAGTGGAGGACTCCCCTTGTGAAGACGTCCTTAGCCTCCCCGGCAACGGCCCCAGAAAGACTTGATGCAGCACTGAGTTGATGTAGGAGCGCTTCGTTGGGAACCCCAAGTGCAATGTGTGAAGCAGCACAACAACAAGTTTTCCCTCAGTAAGAAACCGAGGTTACCGAACCAGTAGGAGGAAGGAAACGTCACACAGGTATTGTAAGCAACACGGATACCTGCACAACACAAACTCAAGACTTCGCCCCAACGAACTAGTCAGGTTTTCAAGCTCACCGGTTTGCTATAACACAGGATTAAATGTATGGTGTGGAATGTGATGATGGTTTGCAGCAAGTAAATAGTGGAATATGTATCGATGGTAAAGATTGGACCGGTGTCCATAGTTCACTAGAGGTGCTCTCCTTAGATAAACAACATGGCATGAAGGGTAAACAAATTACAGCAGGGCAATTGATAGGAACTGAGCAAGGCATAACAATGCAATACCAGAAAGAAAGATCCTATGAGATTCGATTGGACAATACAAAAATATACATAGACCACCATCCAACTACATCTATGACTAGAAGTCCACCTTCAGGTTATCATCCGAACCCCCTCCAGTATTAAGTTGCAAGCAATAGACAACTTCTTTAAGCAAAGTGTGTAAGGTAAGCAATCCACTTGTTCCATGAACAAGAGACCATTGTTTTCTCCGTAGTGGCAACAACACATCTACAACCGAAGAGATTTCTGTCACTTACCTTGGAAACTAGAGGCATGAACCCATTATCGAGCATACATACCCCCTCTTGGAGTCACTAGCAACTACTTGGCCAAGATAGCTACTAACAACGGAGAGCATGCAAGATCACAAACAACACAGACATGATAGTATCAAATAGACAAAATCGTTAATCAATCTGACATAGTAATGTCAATATCCATCGGATCCCCGCAAACACAACATGCATGATTACAAATAGATTAGATCTTGATCATGAACGGAGATCACAAGATCTATACATGAAAGCACAAGGAGGAGATACAACCATCTAGCTACTACATGGACCCATAGTCCAAGGTGGAACTACTCACGCATCATACCGGAGAAAAAGGCCTCCAAGATGATCTCCCTTCCGGCAGGGTGCCGGGAAGAACTTCAGACCCCCTGATCTTGGGACGATGGTGGCGGCGGCTACAGAAGGTTTCATGGAGTTTCGATCGGGTCCTAGGGTTTCTGCATCGGGGGCTTCTTATAGGGGGCCCACACCCTACCCAGGCGCGGGGTGGGTCCACCCACGTCTAGGGGGAGGGGGTGCGGCGGCCCTGGTTCGCCTCTCCGTTTCACCTCTGGACTTTGTGTCGCCCACCGTAAAATATTGACTTTGGCTTTTGTCCCGTCCAATTTCGAGAATATTGATTTTCTGCCTTTCTGGAACCAAAAATAGAAGAAAACATGCAACTGGCACTGTGGCAACTTGTTAATAGGTTAGTTCCAGAAAAGATATAAAAACACCTCAAAGCATAGACAAAGCAAAGCAAAGTAGATAAAACAAGCATGGAGCATCAAAAATTATAGATACGTTTCTGACGTATCAAGCATCCCCAAGCTTAACTCCTGCTCGTCCTCGAGTAGGTAACTGACAAAAATAATAATTTTTGACGTGACATGCACCATCAAAACCAAGATCAAACCATTTGCAAGCATTGAAAGCTGGGATCAAAGAACTCTAAACATGTGCATGGAAGATGGAGTTCCAACAATAGGACATAGTAACTATGCATGCAACATGAAAGGCTACCCCTTATGATTATTCTTGAAAACTTTATGTTGGCTGGGGTTGACACTTAAGACTTATCTCGGAACAAGTAATGTTTACTCGGATAGAATCAATTCTTTGACTATGTTGTTGTCCGAAAACACGACTTCATGGCAAGCAAGAGGAAAAGATCAACAACGAGTAAACATGAACACCGGATAAGTAAAGGGGAAAACGCAGGATATATTGGTTTGTATGTCGATGATCCTAGGTTAAGTGGTCTAGTTTCATATCCGCTAACTCAATCCTTATAACTTTGAGACTCTAATGTCGAACGCCAAAAAAGGTAGACAAGAGCCAAATTCAAGGAAAAGGGGAACGGAAAAATGAAACTCAGGGACTTGCCCCTGGATGATTCACATTCAGAGCAGAATAAAAGTTTAAGCCTTATCAAAAGGCACATACCCAAAATAAGTGCACTATATATTACATCTGCACCCGAAATACCAGGGATCTCATCAAAGTTAAGTGTTTTTTCATAACCAACTTAAGAAGCAGACTCGGAGGAGTGTTCTTGGGGCTGGATCTGGGTGCATCATCTGGAGCGTCTGCCGAGTCAGGTGCATCAGTGGCCTAGTCTACAGGACCATCTGACTTGGTGTCCTCTCTATCAACACCTTCATCGTCGACAGTCGTGGCAAAAGGCTCTCCGAGGTCGAGGAAGCTGGGCCCATCGCACCATGTGTGCACCAGTGCATACTCGACCGTGGCATAAGCTCGGTCCTGTCACTTCTTGATGAGCTCAGGATCGTGGATCCACTTACCTTCGGCCCTCATGCGCTCGATAACATCAAGGTTGATGTCCTCGTACCATGAGAGCACAAACGCAAGGGCCTCGTCTGCTGCAGCTCGACCGGCCGACTCACGCCATTGATCCAGCCTGTCCTCAGTAAGAAGCAGCTTGGCGGCCAAGGGCTCAATAAGCGCGGGCACGTCCTCATCCGGCCAGAGAATCCTAAACTCATGGATTGCCGACTTAAGAAAGTCAACACCACATGACTTTAGAGTGGTGGCATGCTCTGATAGTGTCGCCAGGTGCTCATCAATAATGAACTCGCCATCAGCAAGAGCTCCAGACTCAGCTCGAACCTTTTTCATGGCCCTTATGGCGAACATCTCAGCCTCAGGGAAATTCTCTGCAAATGCGAAAGAACATTAGCAAAAGAATGAAAGAGGCAGAGAGTAAGGATAGGAGTATAGTGAAAAGGGTAAGAACTCACTACCGAGAAAAGAATTGATGGAGCTAAGTTTGCTCTGCCAAATCTTAGCCTTGGCCTGAAGAGCGTCCAAGTCCTGGTGCACCGACTGAACCGCCAACTCGGTCTCTTTGAGCAGCTGGTTGGTCTTCTCGGCACTGGCAGCGTGTTGGCCATCCTTCTCGACAAGCTCCCCGCGCATGCCCTTCACCTCAGACTGGTGCTTCTGCTCCATATCCTCCATCTGCTTCGTCAGCCGAGGCACCTCGTCTCACTCCTTTTGGAGCTCGATCCGGTGCTTCTCTGCTTATTCAGAGCATGTGACTCGTCAGTAACAACAAGCTATCTCCGATACATCGAGATAAAAAAGGAATAAGCATAAATGAAGGGCGGTGACAAAATTTCTAAGAGCTTACTTTCAGCATCGCTGATCTGTAAGTGCAAAGCATCGATGGTAGATTGGGCAGAAGCTGTGGAAAAACAACGTAAAAAATTCAAGAAAATGAAACAAGAAGGGTCTGCCGAAAAAGAGAAAGATGAGTAAGGAAAAGTACCTTGGCCCTGAGCCTCAGCTTTTAGATTTTGGTGAGCGAGCTAAAGCTTTCTATACTCCAAGAGCAGAGCCTGATGCACCTTGGTCCGCTTGTTGTGCATAAGCTACACAAAAAAGAGATAGTCAGAAGGTGTGCGATCAAGCTTACAGCCGAATAAGAGTTGGGTTCTAACTTAGAGCTTACAGCCGACTAGGTTCCTTACTCGGCAGTAACCTCGGGGACTAGGGATCAGTATAATAAAAAGATACTCAATACGCAAAAGAGTAAGAAAGTTACATACCTCGTTCACTTCATCTGCTTTGGCCATTAGGGCGATGGCTTGCGGCGTCATATCCGAGATGGCCTTGGGGCCTAGCTTCATCTTCTTACCAGCACCGGATCTCACCTCTTCCTCGCCAGCCGCGTTCCAGGCAACGGCGTAATGCTACGCAGAACCAAGGCTGTTCCCGCTGAGCATTCGAGTCAGGACTTTCCCCCTCTTCAGGGTAGTTCCCACCTCGATGCGGGTAGCAGCAGCGGTGGTATGCAAGCCGCCAGCTCTGGAAGCGCTGCCAGATCCGGCAGCTGCAGATTCGCCCAACTTACTCCCCGGAGCGGGTGCCGTTGTTGATGTTGTGGGGCGAATCTATGGAGCGGTGCCTAGGGCGTGGATCAGAGTCAGCTTCTTAGTCGCTGAGGGATTGCTGGATGAGGAACGAGCCTGGCCTTGGGCAGCAGGCCAAGTCTGGTCTTTGGCCCGAGAGGTATCAGGAGCAGGTCTGGAACTGGTTGGGGAAGAGACAGGAGCCGAATAAGCAGGCTCAACGACATTCTCACGGGAAACAACTAGATCACCAGGTACACTGGAAACTGGGGAGCTATCGACAGGGGTTCTCTCGGCGCTGATATTGCTGGCGCCGGGATCGAGGGTCTGTTCTGGTAAAACAACTGGAGAGCCAGGTTGGGTCTCCTCCGACGGGTGCACCGCCGGGTCGGCCTCACTCTGAGACGCGTGAGTCTTAGTAGTTGGGGTAGTGACCCGGACGGGGATCTGCATTGCGGTGTCGGCACGAGGAGGAGAGGCAGGACATAGTGGCGAAGAGGCCATGCTAGGTGCAGCTTGGCTAGCAGAAAAAGCCGCTGCGCTGAAAATAAGAACAGAGGCCTATAAGAAAACAGTCACAAAACAGGAGAGAAAAATGAAGGGTAATGAGCATAAAAACTTACCCGGAGACGGTCGGATCACGCGGTATGCGATGAGTGACCCGGCGCCCAGCGACTTTGCGAGTCTGGGATAACGTGGCAGCAGGAGGAACAGCAGGGTCAACTCGGCGCTTCTTCGAAGGCTAAGTGCTGGAGGAGGCCCCGCGTCGCTTACTCGAATTGGTGGTAGGAATCTTGCCGACTCCGCCCACAGCGAGAGGGGGAACCTCATGTACCTGACCAGATGCATAAGTAAATGACGGGCTCATTCGGATAAGTCAGAAAGTTAAGGTCAAAAGACAAGTACCTCCAGAACTTCACAGTCATCATCATCATCGTCAGACCAATCTCGTAAGGGGTTTCGAGTAGAGGTCTTACCCGGAGTAGAGGCAGCATCAGCATGCGGGATTGGCATGAAGCACTCCAGGTCGAACTCAACTTCGTCAGAGTCAGAGCAATCCTCATAATATCCCCCAGGAGGTACAATATTGTCATCAACCTGGTGAACGATATTCTGCGGAAGACAAACATAATAAAATCAATAAACAAACGGAACAACAAGTGAACAAAAGAAGAGCTATGGCGGCTTGAAGATGACTCAGACGCTTACCCAGGGGACATGCCTATCCCGGCTGAAAGGGGGCAACTCTAGGCCCAGTTTTCCGCCAAGGTCAGCTTGAAGATCGAGCTGACTCGGCGGGCCACAGAGTCGTTGGTGAGTTCCAGCATGGAGTACCGGGTAGGATCTTGCGGGCCGCTCATGAAGCACATCTTGTGGCTTCTGGCTTGGATGGGGCTGACTCGGTGTGCGATAAAAGCACACATGAGATCCTCCTCAGTTAAGTGGAAGTTCTCATCCGGTGAGAGCAGCCTCTCAAGGATCCCGTGAGCCTCATTCACCGCGGCATTCTTGTCGCCCGGGCAAAGCTTCTAGAACTCCTTGCTATGAACCTCGTCCTTGAAGGGGGCAAGCCGGATGTAATCGTTGGATCCGCTATTTTTGACATAGAAGAAAGTTCTATGCCATTTCTTGCAAGAATCTATGCCGATGACCCGAGGAAAGATTGACTCTTTCCTGGGCATGATACTAGTAGCACCGCACCTAGTGGGTCTTTCTCGCCGCGGGGAACACCGGGATCGGGCACGACTTGGATCCTAAAGTTAAAGTACTTGGACCAAAGAAGAACGGTGGGACAAATACCGAGATAGCCCTCACAGGCGGAAATGAAGAAAGACAGGGAGCCAATTGCGTTGGTAGGCAAATGGTGGGTTTGAAGATGGAAGGTGGAGAGGAAAGAAATGACTAAGTTGCTAACAGGCAAAGCAAAACTGCGCTCGAAGTGCGAAAGGAAAAACACCCTCTCAGTAGTCTCGGGCTTAGGAGAAATCTCACCTAGAGGGAGACGACAATCAACCTCGAGCGGGATGCGCTGGTGTGAGCCGACAACTCGAGTTCCTCTCTGACGTCTGAGCCCTCTCAGCTCCGCCATCCGGCGACCTCCTGCTCCTCTGCCCCCTCGGCGGTGTCGCGAGCGTCCATGATGTCACTGGTTTCTGGCTCTTCCGCAGTTGTAAGAGGCTTGGGGGTGCGAGGACCCATAGTAGAATTGGAAGGGGAAGAAAATAATGGCAGGGAAGAAGCAACAGAGAAGAAGAACCGCAAGGAGGCAGTTGGGATTTGGGGGCGCAATGAAGAAGATGGCAAGGGGAAACTGAACGGGCGAGGGAAGTTAAGTTCCCCTCACCCCTACTTAAGGGGAGTAAAAACCCCAAATGTGGGTTCCTCCCGCACCGTGCGGCCAGCGTGTGGCTGTGTATTCGACCGAGTGAGCGTGTCAGCGAACGCCACGTGTAGGCGATACACAGAAAATCCACAGCCACGTCACGCTGCGCAAGAAACGAGGCGCAGAGCGATGGGACTGCCACAATGACAGGGAATTACTACGCCGTCGTCACTCTGCGGTCAGGATTTGGAACAAAATTTGAGGCAAGTCATCATAATTACGAGCTGTCAGTGACTAAGGCAAACCAAAAATGACTCGGCAGCGTCCAAAATGACTCGGCACGAGGCGAAGATGAGCCAGAAAATCAAAGATGAGACTCGAAAAAGGCAAAATAGACTCGACAAAGAGTGAGGTTACACCAAACAGTGCGCCCTAAGCAGTAAATGCTGACAGAAAGAGAAGTTCCAAGCACATTAAAGGAACCTGGAGACAGCTAACAGCAAGAACTGCTAGGCCTCACCAGCTTCGGGGACTAATGTTGGGGGAATAACCCCCGGTAGGGTCATAAGGGGTAAAACATTGCCCATCTTGGCTTATGCCGAGTGAAGAATAAATCTGGCCGGGTAACAACTGCCGGGTAGGAAGGTCATGTACGGCCGACATAAGAATTATGTCGGCCTGTATAAGACAAGTTTGTTTACCTTGCAGGAAGCAACGAGCCGAGTCTCATGAGGGAAGGCTGAGTCAGAGAGGACGCGTGGCAGCTTTTTGAGTGAGATTCAGGAAGGACCATGGTAAAGCACGGTCAAAAGAGAAGGGCAACACCGGGTGCCACAAAAGGATCCGGGTGACGCCTAAAGCAAGGGCTATCGTATAAAGTCACTGTATGACGCCAAAAGAACTGGAGGCTACGTACAAGAATACCGTTAGCTGTCTAGCTTTGTGGACTAGGTCAAGGGTCTCAGGGCTAGCCCATGACCCGACCCATATAGTGAGGACTAAGATCCAAACAGTAACCCTAGGACCCAAAGGGGTGTAACCTAGCCGGCCCTCGCCTATATAAGGAGGGGCATATCTAGGGTTTGTGGAGGTTGGACCAAGTAGGAAACTAGTGCCCTGAGGCTTTGCTCAAACAGCTCAAGGAGCACTTGTAAACTTCTAGTATCAATAAAAATCCTAAGTGTGGAGAGTTCATCTTGTTTTTCGTGCGGGGCTAGACTGTTCACTCTCTTCCCGGTTACCACAAGCGTCCATTCGGCCCCCAAATTAAGCCTACCCATGGCATCTACCGTGACACCACCACGACATGAGCCTCCTCCTTGGCAGCGATGCGGTGGTTGCGGCACAGCTTGGCCACCGAGTTGCGGTCCCGCTTGGTGCGGACCCGCCATTTGCGGGCCTCGTTTTCATGCATGGGGTCACGCAGCAGAGGCCCACCCGATGCTCCGAACGCGAAGGCGACGTCCTAGGCCAGGTCGCGCATGGAGGCGACCAGCTCCTCGGCATCGGCGATGACGACGTTGGTTGCGACAACGGCCTTATCATGAGCAGCATCGGTGAGCAAGGCGAGCTCGATGAGGGAGGAGGGTCGGATACCTATCAAGCGGCCGTCCGGGGCCGGCACATCGACAGGGGCGAACGGAGGCGCGCCGTCGTCGATATTGTCCATGGCTGTTGTCGCAGCACGACCTGCGCGTCCAGATGCGTCGAGAGGCCCAGCCCCGCCATCACGCGGAGAGGGAGGGGGAGGTGCATCGCCACCGTTGTGGTCAAAGGGGTGCCCACCCCCAACACACCAGCCCGCGATTATGTGGAGGCGTACGCAGATGACGCCCCCGTCAGGGAGGCGGAGCACGAGAGAAGGTGGGATGGGGACCACGGCCTCGATCTGAAGGAAGGCACGCATGCCAGAGTAGTCGTGACAGCTAAAGCAGGCCAGGTCGACCCAGCAGAGCTTTCCCATGTGCCCAAAGACGAAGGTTGCCCCCGGCATGCTCCATAGCTCCAGCGGGTAGTTGGTGGCCTCAACCTCGACGAGCAGGTCGTAGTCCGTGGCCGCACGGTCATCGGTGTACTCAGGTAGGACAAAGGCGATCTCGACATCGCCGAAGCAGATGGGCAAGGCACTAACGGCCTCCTCGCGCTGCTCGTTGGAGTCAAAGACCAGTAGCGCGGCCCCGTGGGAGGATGCGGCGAAGGTGAACATGACGTTGGGATGCGGCGAAGGTGAAGGTGAATGCGGATGGTCCCGAACGGGTGAAGGAGAAGGGTTTCAAGGACGGCGAAGGCAAAGGACGATGAACACGTCGACAGAGGCCCCGTCCTAAGTGCCCCCCATGCAGAGGGGAAGCAACCGCCGCGCCGGTCAGGGAGCAGCTTTCCTCGACACCGCCCATCGAGGCCGCCGGCTGGAACACGACGAAGTCTGGCTCGGTGGTGTCTACGCCGAGGAGGAACGGCTCGTTGCTTGAGTCCATGTCGTGCTCAGACGTGGGCGCGGAGTCGCCATCGGAGGAGACGAGGATTGGGTTGGCAGCGTCGTTCTAGACCGCAGTGCCGGTCGTAGGGCCCGCACCAATCCTGGACGAGCGTAGGATGGGTGCATCCAGGCGGAAGCGGTTGGAGCCGAACCAGATCTCCGCCACCGAAGCAGCGGAACCTGCGGGCGTGGCGGGAGGGTGGGTGGGTGTGGGGGTGGTGGGTGGAATTGTCGTTTGCTGGTTGAAGGGGTGGAGATGGAGGGCTAGGGGTATGGGGCAATGCAGTTGAAGCTACGGTGGCTAGAAACGCCACAGCACGCGCAACACACTAGGTCGCAGCAGTCGTCGACGAAGTGGTCTGTGTCAAGGCAACGAAATTAGCACGGCATGTGAGATTTTGGGGTAGGAAGAGCGTGGTTTTAAGGGGCGCGAGAGTGGTGTGGGCGAGCTCTCTGTTGCGATGAGGACACCCCTAGGAGGTGATAGGAGGACGTCGCGGTAGGGGCCAGGAGTTCTTGTGGCATCCGCCATGAATGGGATTGGACCGTGGCCGGATATCGGTGCCAGGGGAGCCGTGGAGGGGAGAGGGGGGGGTACTCGCTTACATCGGGCGGAGGATGGGTCTCCTGGGGCGACGGGATTGGGTTGGTCGTCGATGGTAGGGGAGGTGTCGAGGGGATAGGGGGTTGCTCGCAGACGTCCGGTAGGGGATGGGTTTCCTGGGTATACGAGCGCTGGGCACGGTCTACATGCAGGGGTGGGTGAGGGGTGCGAGCCGATTAAGCCTTCGGGTGAACCGAGTCCACCAAAGAGCTTGCCACCGGTGGGTCAGCATTTAAGCCTGCCAGCGGGGGCGAGCAGTTGAGCATGATGTGGCCTGGCGGGCTGACGTGCGGATGGGTGTGGAGCTGCGTGGGCGGTGAGATGGAGGAGTCAGGTGAGGGGAGAACCCTAGTTGTGATGTTGCCCGAGCGGTCAAGGGTCGGAGAGGTCGATTCAACGAACAATGGTGGTGCTAGGGCGCGTAGGCCGTGTAAGTCAGAGTAGGGTTGCAGGTTCTGTCGGCCAGGTGGGCAGCGGCCTAGGATGGATCCATTACGGGGTGAGGCCGGAGCAGGCTGGTCTAGGAGCGGTGGGAGGATGAGACCTTTTTCAAAATTCAAACTTTGGTACCGACGCGCTCCCTCGACAGTGTCAAACAGTCATAAGAGGGCCCCAGGGAGCAGCTCAGGGGATCGTAGGATGATTTAGGACCAGATACTGGCAGACGCCACGGTGGAGCAGAACAGGGATCCTTCAGCGTGGAGGATGGTGAATTTGCACTCAAAGGAAAAGAGGGAGTCTAGCGTGTTCTTGATTAAACTCACAGAAGGTTTGATTTTTGCTAAAACGAGAGCGATCCAGAAGGTGGCTTGTGGAGCTTGGTTGATTGTATGGGGTGGTGGTTGAACGATGTATGAATGGTAGTTTTGCAGAATGAAATCCCTGAAGGACCAGGCTGATCGGAATCGACGTACCTTGCTGCACACCCGAAGCTGGCCATCGTATTTCGATGAGCGTGGGCCGAGCAAAGACGACTCGATCATACAAGGAGCAGCGACCCCAATGTCGGAGGCCCCGTGGACTGAGCGGGGCACCGTGGGCACCGAGCAGCCGTGGGGAGAGGTAGAGGTCGGGTAAGACTTGCGCGGCCGATGAAGCGGCACCGCCGCGTCCGAGGTGCCGCGCGCGATGAGGGATCTAAGCGGTCCGGGTCCTCCGCGCCCCCGAAGCCGGAAGGGGTGTGCGCCGCAGCTGCGGCTGGCGCAACAACAATGTGGTCGAAGACGAGCGTGAAGTTTTTTGCTTTGATGGATTGTTAAGCGAGGAGGAGGTTCATGGATTTAGTGGAGGAGACTAAGAACTGGAAGCACCGGGAGTTAAGCTGGATGACGCGAAACATGTTGGCATACCCGCCAATGCAGGATTGGAGGAGGACGACCATGAGGAGCTCATCGAAGGCGATGGAGGAGTTGTGGACAGACGTGGCCATAGGGATGGCAGGAATGGAGGCACAGAGAGGAGCTATGGGGATCCCTGCGTCCCATGCCGCCTGCTCGAAGTCAAGGCCCATGGCGTTGCCAACGCCAAGGAAGGAGCGAATCGTGACCTGAGTGGCCGCGTCGTCATCAATGGAGTATGAGCAGAGCGGCGGGCAGGGCAGTGGTTTGGGTGGTGGAACCGGAGACGATGAGTGGAAGCCGCAGGCGGGCAAGATTTGGTGGCGCGGGCGTGCCGGCGGCCGCGTGGGGCGCCCGGGGGGGGGGGGAGGAGCCATCACTTCTTATTGGTTTGGCGGTTTCGCAAGACTTGTTTGTAGCGGCTGAAAGATATGATATCCAACAGCTCAAGTTCTTCTAGGAGATTTAAAGTAGAAAACAATATAGGTTTTTACTAAAATAGTTTAGAGATAAGGTATGCATGATGATACACTTAATAAAAACACATGCGGTTTTCTAGTAGTGGTTTTCCCGAAATGCTATAACCTCCTGGACCAAATCATGGTCCGGGATAAAAAAATCAAGTCTGGCGAGCTTGTAGCGATGTCGGGGATTACCCCGGTACCTCAAAGACACACCCAAGTCAGACAAAAAAAGCAAGATGGCGAGATGAAGAGGACCAAGCAGATGGCTCATTGTCGGCCCAGGGAGCCGGCCGACTGCTTCTTGTGCGCTTGCATGTCCGGCTGGCCCTTTTTGCACATACATGCACAGCTCATGCACGTGTGCCTTCACTTGTGTTGGCCTCGTGAGTGCATGCCTTGGCCGGTTGGCCCATGCGTGCATGCGTGGCCGGCTGCTCCATGTGTGCGCGTATGGTCGGCTGGGGCATTGCGTGCCTTGTCAACTGACATTTTTTGTGTAAGACCTTTTTACTAGGAGGACAAGCAAGACCGCATGGCTACAACAAGAGTAGTAATAGTTGGTACAGGCTATAGTGAACACTATTGCTAAATAGTACTCCCTCCGTTCAAAATATAAGATGTTTTAGGTTTATAAACAGAATGTATCTAGACTTATTTTAGTGTGTAGATTCACTTTAAATATGAATTAACCTATATACTAAAAATAGTTTAGGTATATTTACTTCACAAAGCTACAACATCTTATATTTTAAAACGGAGGGAGTAGATACTGTACACTGTATATCCATCATGCATGACATATTGGATAGCACTAGTTAGGCACGTAGGCCAAGCATTGTTCCTTGGACATCAATATAAGTACCAAGGAGGCTCACATGCAAGAGGGGACACACTCCACCGATTCATTCAGCTACACACGCGCAGCACTAGAGGAGGTAGCTCTCTCACTCTCAGATGCATACACACATACACCGCTAGACTAGATGATTTCTAGATACAGCTCCAGGAGCACATTTGTAGTCCAATTATACCCACATATACTGTCAGACATGCAGGAGTAGGAGTTTTTACCTCACCACGAGGGCTCGGAACCTGGGTACTTCATGTGTCTCACCGCACTCTCTTGTATTCAAACCCGCTTGCAGACACCGTCGTAGTCGCCCTGCTCGCTCCCACACCTCTATCTAGCCTCCTTAGGCAATGTCGTTTCCATATCGACGACATTTGACGCCCACCGTGTGGCAAGTATGGCTAGGACCGGAGTGTTAGAATATATTGTTAATATCTAATATTGTTAGCATCTAATCTAGATAGAGAGATAGAGATCAAAGTAGTTCAGAGTCTGTTGTACGTAAACGTGTTGTGCACGATGTAACCTGACTCCTTCTATAAATGAGACACACGGCCGGCCCTTTGGAGCTATGCGAGATTGCCTCCCCAAACTCATCTCTTCCTGTATTCTGTTATGGTATCAGAGCGAGATTGAATCTACTCCACGCTTTTTTTCCCATGTCGATTGCTTCCTCCGGCTCCTCCAAGGCAGAGGCCGATGCTGCCTCCAACCTTTTCTCCGGCGGCCTCGCCATCACCAACCCCACTACCACCACCACCGGCTCACCAATCCCACCCACCTACCACTTCACCAACATCAATCTGATCAAGGTCTCGGCTGAGAACTTTCTCCTGTGGCGTGCGCAACTCCTGCCCGTCCTCAAAACCCATCTGCTGCTCGGCTTCATCAATGGCCGCCTTCGCTGTCCTCCTCAGGTCATCGCCAATCCAAAGGCGGGTGAAACCGGCGCGCCAGCAGAGATCAACAACCCGGCGTACCAGGCTTGGATGCAACAAGACCAAGCAATCCTGTCCTGCATCATCACCAACGCTTCGGACGCGGTCGTCGGGATGCTGATGACGGCGATCACGTCCCTGGAGGCGTGGACCATCCTGGAGAACAGCTTCGCGCTGCAGTCGACGGCGCGCTCGATGCAGCTCCGGTTCCAGCTGTCGCGCCTGCAGAAGGGCGACGCTCCCATGTCCGTCTACTTCAACCGCGTCAAGGCTCTCACCGACATCATGGCATCAATCGGTAAGCCCCTGGAAGAAGAGGAGGTTATCTCCTATCTCCTTGCAGGCCTCGACAGCGACTACGACGCTCTGGTAGAGGTCGTCACGTCGCGCTCCACTCCCATGCCGCTGCGTGACCTCTACGCGCAGCTGCTCAGCAGTGAGTTCCGCGTCGAGGGGCGCAAGGCCAATCTGCACGGCAACAACCACTCCGCCAACATCTCCTTCGGCAAGCAGTCTGGAGGTGGCGGAAAATTCTATCGCACGGACGGACGTGCTCTGCCATCGATCGCCCCACCTACCAATGGTGGTGGCTACTCCCGCGCCCCTGCCCCGTCGTTCTCCTTCAACAAGGGCGACGGCTTCCGCCCAGCTGACGACGGATATGCTGGCAACGGCGGCGGCAATGGAGGCCGCCCCGTTTGTCAGCTATGCGGCAAGGTTGGCCACATCGCCGCCAAGTGCTTCAAGCGCTTCAAGCGCGAATTCCTCGGCGTGGGGAACGACGGTGGTGCTGCTGCTCCTCAAGGAGGTGGTGCTCGTCAAGGTGGAGGTGGTGCTCCACGTCAGGCTGCTGCTGCCATCACGCACGCACCACAAGGCCAAACTCCGACCTTTCCGGTGATCGACCCTGCCTGGTATGCCGACACCGGGGCTACGGACCACCTCACCAACGACCTCAACAGGCTCTCCATGATGCAACCCTACAACGGCAACGAGCACGTCCACACCGCCAACGGCGCAGGTATGCGAATCCATCATATTGGCCAAGGCATCCTTCCAACCCCTTCTCACTCCCTTCGTCTCAATGACGTTTTGCATGTTCCAAATGTCACTCGCAATCTCCTTTCAGTTAAGAAACTCACTAATGACAATCCTGTTTTTATGGAATTTCACCCGAATAATTTATTTGTGAAGGACCAAGCAACACGGGAAATTCTGCTTAGAGGGAGGTGTCGAGGTGGCCTCTATCCTTTGGAGCCACCCATCATCAAACAAGCTTTTGGGAGCATTAGAGTGTCTCGAGAACAATGGCATTGTCGCTTGGGTCATCCTGCTTCACAGATTATCCAACATGTTTTGCATCATAGTGATCTTCCTTCGGAGTCTAGTCAAAATAATAATGCAGTTTGTGATGCATGTCAACAGGGCAAAAGTCATCAATTGCCTTTTCCTATTTCTAGTCATGTAATAAAAGCTCCCCTTGAGCTAATATTTTCGGATGTATGGGGCCCTACCCAAGTTTCTGTTAGTGGACACAAATATTATGTCAGTTTCATCGATGCTTATAGTCGTTTCACGTGGCTTTATCTTCTTAAGCAAAAATCTGATGTTTTTAATGTGTTCTTACAATTCCAACGTCATGTTGAGCGTCTCTTGAATCACAAAATTCTACATGTTCAAACAGATTGGGGTGGCGAATATATAAAACTTAATAAATTCTTTACGGATCTTGGTATTGCTCATCGCGTATCTTGCCCCCATACACATCAACAAAACGGTGCTGCCGAGCGCAAACACCGTCATATCATTGAAACTGGACTTACACTTCTAGCGCATGCCTCAGTTCCGTTTCGTTTTTGGAGTGATGCTTTTTCCACCGCATGTTTCCTTATTAATCGTCTTCCTACTCGAGTTATTAACATGCAAACTCCACTAGAACGCCTTTTGGGAGAGGTTCCCGACTACACATTCTTTAAGGTCTTTGGGTGCGCCTGTTGGCCACACCTCCGTCCGTACAATAAACACAAACTCGAGTTTAGATCAAAAAAATATGTGTTTCTTGGTTATAGTGCGCTGCACAAAGGGTATAAGTGTCTCCATATTTCCACAAATCATCTCTATATCTCCCGTGACGTGGTGTTTGATGAGTCCAACTTTCCTTTTTCTAGTCTTCCATCTATTGATCCCGATATTTCTACATCTTCTATTCCTGCCTTGCCTGGTCAATTTGATGATTCTGCATATGCACCTGTATTACTTCCTAACCACGGTGCAGGAATTGGACGTGGAACACGACTCTACGTCGATCACGCGGTCCAGTCGCAAGACGTGCACGCGTCTGCATCAGGAACTGGCGATCTCATGCATGACGATCGTGTGTCTCCGATGCAAGAGCAGTCCAGCCCAGGCTCTGCCTCTGGGTCGTCTCTACCGGATGGGCCTCCATCGCCTGGAGAGCCCTCGCCCCCGTCTGGCGCCCTGTCGCCCGCGGCCTCGTATTCGGATGGGCCTCCTTCACCAGCTGCCCCTGCTCCACCAACTGGGCCGGTGACGAGGCTCCGCAACAACGTCCAGCGCCCGCAACAGCGCACTAACGGAACGGTCGCGTGGCTTGCTAATTGCATGGCGCATGCAGCTTCCTCGGCGAGCACTGAGCCACGCGATTACCGTGTTGCTCTCAGCATACCACACTGGCGAGCAGCGATGGATGCTGAGTATGCAGCGTTGCTTCACAATCAGACTTGGCGTCTGGTTCCTCGTCCTGCTGGCGTCAACGTCATCGATTCCAAGTGGGTGTTCAAAGTTAAACAGCATGCCAATGGGTCCATTGAGCGGTATAAGGCCCGTTTGGTGGCAAAAGGGTTCAAGCAGCGTCAAGGCCTGGATTATGATGATACTTTCAGCCCGGTGGTCAAGCCTACAATGATTCGGTTGTTATTGTCTTTGGTTGTCTCTCGTGGATGGCACCTCCGTCAGCTCGACATTCAGAATGCCTTTCTTCATGGAGTACTTGAGGAAGAGGTATACATGCGGCAACCACCTAGCTATGAGGACCCTGCTCATCCTCACCATCTCTGTCACCTGGAAAAAGCTCTTTATGGACTTAAGCAGGCACCTCGAGCTTGGCATGCTCGGCTCAGTTCTGTTCTTCGCACACTTGGATTTGTAGCATCTGCAGCTGATTCCTCCTTGTTCATCTCACATCATGGTCAGGTGACCACTTATCTGCTTGTGTATGTAGATGATATCATTGTTATCAGTTCTTCATAGTGTGCCCCTGATCAGCTTGTTAAGGATTTGAGAACAGAGTTTGCAGTCAAGGACCTTGGTACACTTCATTATTTTCTGGGTATTGAAGTGCTTCGGCCAGCTGGTGGTGGTCTCTTGCTTTCTCAGCGTAAGTATGCTACTGAGCTTCTTCGTCGTTCTGGTATGCTCAAGTGCAAGCCAGCTCATACACCTATGCCTGCTGCTGATAAGCTCTCGGTTCTGGATGGAGATCTCTTATCTCCTGATGATGCGACACTCTATCGCAGTATAGTTGGAGGTCTTCAGTATCTCACCGTTACACGGCCAGATCTCTCATATGTGGTCAACCGTGTGTGCCAGTACCTTCATGCTCCACGTGACAGTCATTGGTCAGCTGTCAAAAGGATACTTTGCTATGTCAGATTTTCCTTGTCCACTGGTCTGGCGCTATGTTCTGCATCTACTGATCTGTTGTCTGCCTTTTCTGATGCTGATTGGGCGGGCAGTGTTGATGATCGGCGATCAACAGGGGGATATGCTATATTCTTTGGTGGTAATTTGATCGCCTGGAGTGCTCGCAAACAGGAAACTGTGTCACGGTCCAGCACGGAGTCTGAGTATAAAGCACTTGCTAATGCTACTGCAGAACTTATATGGGTCCAGTCTCTCCTTGCTGAACTGGGAATTCAGCAGTCTCGACCTCCAGTTTTATGGTGTGATAACATTGGTGCAACCTATCTTTCAGCTAATCCAGTATTTCATGCCCGTACTAAGCATATTGAGGTAGACTTTCACTTTGTACGAGAGAGAGTCTCCCGGAAGCAGCTAGAGATCAAGTTCATCTCTTCAAATGATCAAGTTGCAGACATCTTCACCAAGCCACTCCCGGATCCAGCTTTTCGATGGTGTAAACGCAATCTCAACTTGCTAGACAGTTGAGATTGAGGGAGGGTGTTAGAATATATTGTTAATATCTAATATTGTTAGCATCTAATCTAGATAGAGAGATAGAGATCAAAGTAGTTCAGAGTCTGTTGTACGTAAACGTGTTGTGCATGATGTAACCTGACTCCTTCTATAAATGAGACACACGGCCGGCCCTTTGGAGCTGTGCGAGATTGCCTTCCCAAACTCATCTCTTCCTGTATTCTGTTACGGAGCTCGTTCCGCACAGGACCTCTTCATCGTCGTCATCATCGACGCCGTTTTCGAGTTGCCCGGGGGCTCATTGCCTCTGCTGGGCCGTGGTCGCCAACTCCTACTCCACTCCGTCAAGTTTCTCGGGGGCTTGCGGGCCTCGCCGTACACGCCGTCGCCGCCCTCGCCATCCGTGCCATAGCCGTTCGTGCCGTCGTCGGCCTCGCTGTTCGCATCGTCACCACTCGTGCTGGCGATGGCCTCTCCGTTCGCGTCATCCTCCGCGGTGTCGCCAGCGCCGTCCATCGTGGCAGAAACCTTCTTCGCGCCCGCGTGCACATCGGTCTCTGCGCCGCCCGTCAAACTCGTGCCCATCCTGGACCATCGCGGCCGTGCCTCCAAGAATGCGTGTTCGGCCGTCCTTTGCCCTACCACGCTCGTGCACCGCCTTCACGCCGTCCACGTCTTCGCGTTTATCACCGACCTCCGCAGCTCGGCCGTGCGTCCGCGCGTTCGCGTGTGCCTCCATCAAACCATCTTGGCGTGCGCCAGGCGCCTCTGCACTCGACCTCCTCCCAAGCTCGCACGCATCCGGCTGTCCGCAGGCGCTGCGCCGCTCCACGAAGCTTCAGCGGCGCTGTCGCGCCCACAGCGTCCTCCTGGCTACGCCTCCTCACATGCGGCGAGCCAGCGCGCGTGCTAGGAGTATCGGCTAGCGGCAGCAAAGCAGCAAGCCGCTACTAGCCTGGGCAGAGCAGCAGGCCCTGCACGCGCGTGGGCAGGAACAAGAGAAACAACACCAGCACAGCAGCATGTCCCATAGTTCACTGCACGCATGCGAGTAGAGCAGCAAGCAGGCTGCGCGTACGTACCCGCGCGTCCCGTTGCAAAATCCATACTTTTTTCCACGACCTTCTCTGACCCTCTCCGGCGCCGCCCGCCTAGGCCCTCCTCCAAGCTCTGCCTCGCGTCTTCCCTGCGCCCAGTTGTGCCCGCGTGCGCGCCGCAGCGCCCCAGTCAAGCTCCTCGTGCGGCCAGCATCCCACGACCATCTGCTTACGCCGGCTCCGTGCCTATCGGTGTCGTGGTATTGCCAACCAGTATGCCATGGAGGAGGTCCTCACAGTGCGTTTTTAGAGACGTGGGGTAAGGCGGAAGGTTGGCGGGTATGAGGTAACACATCTTACCCAGGTTCAGATCCCACGACGGTGGTGGAATCCTACTCCTTCTATAAATCACTATAATGGCAATACGCCGAGTTACAGGGATTGGTTCGCTGCGCGAGGTATGAGTTGTATCGTCTGATTTTTGCCCTAAAGGCTCCCGTAGGTCCGGCTTATATAGTTGCCAGATCCTAGGGTTACAGGCAAAGTCCTAGCCGGATAGGTTACAGAGTCCTACACGGTACACAACTAGTCTAACGTGTCTTGCACTCCAAGGCTCCGGGTACGCTGGTGACTACTCTGTAACCTTCCTTTATCCGGCATGGGCCTCCCTTCTGGATCCATATAATTGGGCCGCCCAATAGGCCATGGGCCTTGTTATCAACTGTGGGCCACCTGGGTTATCTGGATTAGAGATATGCTATGGTGATACCCATTTAGCATATCCCTAACAGTAGCCCCCGGAGAACTCCGAGATCTTGCGTCGTCTTGCCTCTTCAGGTTGAATGCTTCGTCTAGATGAATGTCGGCAAATCGTCAAACAACATTTTGTAGTCCTCCCAAGAACCATGCGATATTCTCCGTCTTCAATATGTAAGTCAGAGAGTTGTTGAATCTTCCATCGTACTCTTCTCGTAGCCGGACTGAATCCGTCCATGCCGAAATCTTCAGATGGGATGGTTCACCTGCCTGTGTTAGTAAAGCAACATAGACCATAGGTTAGCGACGCCTCGTAACTCACAAATGCATATAACACAATCATAGCCGTTTTTCCCGTGCGACGGATGCGAAATGTTGGTGGCGGCGGTGGGAACGTGGAGAAATTTCTGCGCATGCGCTGTCCACGTAGCAACCGTTCGATCAACTTGCATGAATCTTGAAGCTGAGTACTATAAATTATAACTGTGGAAATTCTTATTCTTTCACCGCATTCTTCCTCGCATCATCTTCTTCCTCTAGCAAATGCCTCTTCGAGCTCTCCGCACGCACGATGGAAAAAACCCTAGCTTTTCCCATCTCTCTGCCAGTTTTCTTCCACACCAATGGCCAGCAGCAGCACCACACCATCCATGGCGGCGACGAGCGAAGCCACGGCCAAGCCAGCGGGCTCCGTCCACGTGCCTCTAGAGGACGTGGTGGTTCCACACACCACGGAGGTGGAAACCACCAGCGGTGACCATATTCCAGCGGGGCTGGAACTACTGGAAGAGGAGGGCGATTCCCACAAGGGAGAGTAGCGCGGCTCCGATATCATCGAGAGCAATCTCAACGAGATGCTCGCCGAGGGGTACCTACCCACGAAGGAGGGGCTAGTCTAGCGGGCGGCACCGGCCGACGAGGTCGTCCCTTCTCCCAAAGACAGAGAAAAGGTGTATCTCAAAGCCCAACTGGTACGCGACGTCTCCCTCCCAAATTCTTCATAGAGGTCCTTAGCCACTACTGGGTTCAACCTCAGAACCTGTATCCGAATAACATCCTCGCGCTTAGCAACTACGCGACGCTTTGTGAGGGTTACCTAGGAAACAGGCCTAGGTTAGATCTATTTATATACTTCTTCACCGTTAAGAGGGAAGCTGGAGTGAGCAAGGATGAGCTCAAAAATTGTGGAACTAGTAGCTTCAAGATCCGGCCAGGATGGCGATTCCCCAACATTCTAGGCCACGAGTCCTGCAAGAACTGGCAGAGGATGTACTTCTACGGCCCAGATATCCCTTTGGATGGTCGAGAAGGAATGTACCGGGACTTTGTCTATGGAGCTATCACTGAAGCCTCGGCATGGAGATCCCAAGCCCTCCTTTCCTCCGACGATGAAGCCTCCTGTGCTATAAGGCGAATCGAGTGGCTTGTAGACACGGGTCTGACCGGGTTGGACCTAGTCATGTGCTGGTTCATCAGGTGGATCCAGCCTCTGCAGCACCGCGTGAAGCTCATGCACCAGTATACCAATGATAGGAAGGATAGCCTCCGTATCTCCGAGGACAACTTCTCGAGTGACTCCATAAATCTCCACCTCAAAGACATCGTCAAGGTGCAGGACAAGAAGCGTGGCTTCACCATCACCAATGACATGTTCAAGGGTGGCACGTGCCCAGAGGTACCTGTTTATTTTCCGTGTAAGACATATACTCCAGTTCTTCCGTCTAGCCATTACCATTGTATCTAACACTTTGGGATTCACTTAACAGCTAAAGGAACTAGACGAAGATAGCATGGATGCCCAAGTCTACAACCCCAAGATGGAGGAAGTCACCGTCGTGTACGACGACGATGTCCCGCTGGCGCGTAAGCGGAAGAGCTCCACCTCTGACGCTGCCGATGGAGGCAAGAAGAAGACGGAGGGTGGAGCTTCCAAGAAGTCCACCGCCTCCCTGGAGGCGGAGAAAAGAAGAATGATTGGTATTCCGTTGACCAAAGAACCAACCGTTGTGTAAGCTTCTTAACATCCGACATTGTCCCTCGCTCTTCTTGTTCCTGTACTTATACTTTTGCACGTTTCGAGAAGAAGGCCAGTATGAGTTTGAAGAAGACCTTCAAAACATCGAGGGCTTCTAAAAACATCAAAGAAATGTTTAGTCAGCCCTGTCCCGCCATCGCCCCTCATATTCCAAGCGTTCAGCCTGCTACCACACCGACAAGCTCTCCAATCAAAGTAACTTATGGACCTTCTGCCATGGAAGTGGACCCAAGCGTTGCCGTGGAACTTGCTGTTGTCGGCGAGCAGGTGACACAAGAAAGCACCGCATCCAAAGTGGCTGAAGCTCTGGCTAAGGATGCCAGATGGTGGAAGGCAGAATTTCTGTCGCAAGTGGCGCCACTGCACCCAAGACACCAGCAGAGTTTCCGAAGATTATCTACCTGGTGCTTACACTGAGTAGCCCAGCTCTGGTTCCTAGTGCAGCGCCGACTTCTCCTACATGTGGTCTTTAGGAGATGCTCAAGCAGGCGGATATCCTGCACGGAAATAGCCTTTCCTTTAGCAAGATATTTTCCGAGAGCGCCACCAACCTCAAGATCATTGCACTTGTAAGTTTTATATGCCTTTTGCATTTCATATGTAGTATCCCACTGTAGCCCCCAAGGATTTAGACGGAAAACCATAAGTCTTTGTGTCTGAATGCTCTAAGAGTGACTAAGCTAGAAAACTTCGCACTGTAGCCCCCAATTATTTAGTTTGAATGAATTATTCCGACTAGATACTTTTAGAGTAGCATACGCAGTGTTTGTAAATTTCAATATTGTAGCCCCCAAGCCTCTAGTTGAAACAAAATTAGTTCTGACTAGATGCTTTAAGAAAGACTAAGCATATTGTCGAGTTAAAAACTCTCACTGTAGCCCCCAAGCCTCTAGGTGGATATTTATCAGGCTAGATGCTCCAAGTAGACTAAGTAACTTTGATCTTTTTTGCAGAATGAGAATGCTCGGAGAGGCGTCGCCAATGAGAAGTTCCACAAGACGCGTGCTGACCTTGAAGCTGAAAAGGGTAAAACTGCCTTCTTGAAGGATCAAATCACCAAGAGAAAGAGTCTGTTTTTCTTTTCAATTTCGCACTCAAACTTGGTCTTGTGACATCATTCTCCGACTTCTCATTGTGTGCTGTTATTTCTCCGACATGCAGAAGCCATTGCCAAGGCGAAGGGCATTGTCGAGCAATCCAAGCACATAGAACTGCTGGATAGCGAGAACAAGATCCTTAAGCAGGAGAGGCCTGACACTCTGAAGATGCATGGAGCGTCTATGAAGGCCGTGCAGGAGTTTGCCAACACGAAGATCAACCGACTGAAGGAGGAAATTGCGATCCTCAAGGAACAGAATAAAACTACCGAAGAGCAGAATAAACGCAACCTTGAGGCTTACAAGGTCCTCCGACAAGAAAGGGACTCCATGGCGGAGACGCTCCAACAAGCGGAGGCGAGCATCTTTGGTAACAATACCCGTCTTGTACTTCTGTAAGCCAGGTATTCTGAACTTTTTTGTTGTTGAACTCACGTATTCCATTGGTTGGCCGGAAATGCAGCTCCTAATGGTTTAACCAATACTCCTCCTCCGCCAAAGGAATGTATGGTCCTTGCTGGAAACTTCATCAGCACCGCCATCAAGCAAGCAAAGGAAATTGCCAAGCCCCTGAACATCAACATCAAGGCGGTGGATTCCGTCATGAAGTACTCGGAGATTCTGCGCCAAGCCCCCGAGCGTATCGTAAGATGGAACGCTTCATGTACCCAGGCTGGTGCAAGAATGTCCCTGGCGATGGTCAAGGCACACTACGATAATGCCGACATCGACACGGTGACCTCGTTTCTTCCCGACGTAGACGATGATGGCCAGAAGATAGATCACAAAGCTATCTGGTCATCGCTCGCCGGATATGACACCAGGGTTGCCGAGTTGGTTGATCCAAACTCCTTTGTGCCTCTCGAGATCATTGATGGCGACCAGTCCACCTCCTCCGAGTCCCTCAAGACCAACGACTTTGTTGATGATCGGGATGACTCTCCTACGGCCGACGACGTTACCTCAAAGTCTCCTATGCCAGAGGAATGAAAAAAACACTTTGTAATATTTGTTTCCTCTAGATGTATGTATGCATAAAAACTACAATTTTAATCTGAAGGAAGAAAACAATAGCTATATGTTTCCCGCTACTTAAGTACTAGTTCCAGCATGTATATATTTTTTAAGCAAGTGCTGGCTTATCCATTACTTTGGTTTTTATGCTTGACTTTTCATGAGTCGGAAGACTCATAGTCGGAACTATGCGCTTAGGCGATGCTGCCCAATGGCACCATTAAAAACCTAAGCATAAAATCGCCGACTTCGAGTGCCAAAACTCACTACTCCAGAATCCACATAAAAACGACAAAGAACGTGTAGACCGAAAAACTTAAGCTAATGCCCATAGGCAGGATTTTCACAAGTGCAAATGCAAAACTTGGGCATAAAGGTTTTATACGATCGAAGAATGAACACTAAAGGAGGTAGAAGACTCAAGCATATGAGTGAACCAAAAAGCTTTATTTCATTGATCATATAAGAGGTACACAGTAGATAAAAAATATGCTAAGTGTAAAAAGTACGCAGCTGTGCTATGTTCCACGGCCGATCAAGCTCCAGGTAGTCATCATCCGGGTCATATCGCTTACGCTTATGATGCTCGTTTGGTCTATCCTAAAGTTCACGATTGTCAACTAGGTAGTAAGACCCATTGAGTAGCACCTTGCTTATGATGAACGATCCTTCCCATGACGGGGATAATTTGTGTGACTTCTTCTGCTAAAGTCAGAGCACCAGATCCCCCTCTTTAAACTAGCGATGCCGAACACGGCGATTATGGTAGCTGCGTAGCTTCTGCTGGTAGATGGCGGATCTTTGGCATGCCAATACACGTTCTTCCTCGAGAAGGTCTACATCTAGGCGCCTAGATTCTTCAGCGTCATCTTCGTCATAGGCAGCAACTCTTGGTGAATCGTGAAGGATGTCGGAAGGCAGGATGGCTTCTGCTCCATATACCATGAAGTAAGGGGTGTACCTGGTAGATCTGTTGGGTGTAGTTTGTAAACTCCGCAAAACAAATGGTAATTCCTCCGCCCAGGCTCCAGCTACTCTATGTAGCGGCGCCTCTAGACGTGGCTTGATTCCCTGCAGAATTAATCTATTGGCCCACTCAACTTTCCCATTGGATTGTGGATGTGCCACAAATGCTAAGTCAAGTCGGATGCCCTTCTCCCAACAATAGGCTTCCACTTCTCTGAGTGACAAGTTGTTGTCGTTGTCGGTGATAATGCTATGTGGGAGACCAAATCTCACCACTAGATCCCGGACAAACCTAAGGGCAGTTGTCCCATCAAGATTTCTAATGGGTTTAGCTTCTATCCATTTGGTGAATTTATCAACTGCTACTAGCACATGCGTAAACCCACATGGTGCCGTTTATAATGGACCAACCATGTCTAGCCCCCAGACTACAAACAACCAAGTTATTGGTATTTTTCGCAATTCTTGAACTGGAATATGTGGTTGTCGGGCATAGTGGCATCCCATGCATGTCTCAACCAGTTTGTTGGCGTCCGCCTTGGAGGTCAGCCAGTAGAATCCTTGCCGGAAGGCTTTGGAGACCAACGATCGAGGAGCGGCGTGATGCCCGCAATCTCCAAGATGGATCTCACGAAGGATTTCAATACCCTCTTGCTGGGTAACACACTTGAGGTATACACCAGTGGTGTTTCTTTTATAGAGATGTCCATTGATTATGGTATAGCCCTTTGCTCGACGCACTATTTTCCGACTTTCGACCTCGTTGATGGGCAAAGTTCCGTGTATGATATACTCCATGAACGGTTTTGTCCAAGCAGGAGGGACCTTTGTCACTGTGTGAACAAAAGAGTCAACTCTGTCCGGGTTAGATGGATCCGCTCCCTTCACGGATGGTGTCCGTAGATGATCCAGGAAAACGCCAGGCAGAATTGGTTTGCGCCCTGATCCAAGATTTGATAGCAGATCAGTCGCCTCATTGTTCTCCCTCTTGACATACTTGACTTCGTAGCCCTCGAAGCACTTGGCTATCTCGTCTACTTCTTCTCGATATGCTGCCATCATAGGGTTCCGCGCGTTCCAAGTGCCAGCCACCTACTTGGCAACCAAGTCAGAATTTCCACAGCAAACTATGCGCTTGATGACAATATCATTGGCTACGTGAAGTCCGTGAATGAGTGCTTCATATTCCGCCATGTTATTTGTAGCCTCAAAGTGGATCTGCAGAACATAGTGCAACTTTTCCCCTGTTGGTGACTGTAGCAGTACACCAGCCCCTGAGCCGTTGAGTAGCTTTGATCCATCAAAGTGCATCACTCAGTATTCTGGCTCTAGTACAAGGGTAGCATCTGGCATCTCCATCCAATCTGCAATGAAATCCAAGAAGACTTGTGATTTGATAGCATCGCGTCTCTTGTAGGTGATCTCGAAGGCGGCAAGCTCAATGCCCCACTTATTAACCCTTCCTGTAGCATCGCTGTTATTGATGATGATGGACAGTGGAGCTTTGCTCACAACTGTGATAGGGTGCTCTTGGAAGTAGTGCCTTAGCTTCCGAGAAGCAAGAAACACTTAGTAAGCTAGCTTCTGGTAGTGCGGGTAATGCTGCTTGGACTCCGTCAAGACCTTGCTTACATAGTAAAATGGTCATTGCATTCCATACTAATGCGTTGGTTCTTTCCGCTCCACCATGACGACAATTCTGATTGCCCGGTTGGTGGCCGCCATGTAGATCAACATAGGATCGGGTGCCGCAAGTATAGGTGCCGAGGAAAGTATCTCCTTTAGCTTCTTGAGTGCAGCATCTGCTTCATACGTCCATGTAAATTTGTTCGCCTTCTTCAGCAACTTGTACAGCGGTAGAGCCTTCTATCTAAGTCGGCTGACGAACCGGCTTACTGCTGCAACGCAGCCTGTAAGCCGTTGGATGTCCTTCAGGCATGTCGGATGGTTTATGTTTAGGATGTCCTTGATCTTCTCCGGGTTGACCTCGATTCCACACTGGGAAACGATGAAGCCTAACAATTTGCCGGCTGGAACCCCGAAGACGCACTTCTTAGGGTTAAGCATCATGTTGTATTTCCGGAGATTATCAAAGGTTTATTTTAGGTTGGAGATTAATTCATTTGACTTTTTAGACATCACCGCTATATCGTCCACATAGGCGTGAATGTTCCAACCAATTTGATCGTGTAGGCAACGCTGCATAGTCCGCTGGTACGTAGCACCTGCGTTTTTCAGCCCAAAGGGCATCGTGACATAGCAATACGTGTTGTAAGGTGTGGTGAACGAAATGGCCAATTGGTACGACTTCCTCATATTTATCTGGTGGTATCCTGAGTATGCATCTAGAAAACACAGAAGTTCTGAGCCAGTCGTCGAGTCAATGACTTGGTCAATGCGAGGCAAAGCAAATGGATCTTTCGGGCATGCTTTGTTCAAGACAATGTAATCAATGCACAATCTTAATTCTTTGGGTCCCTTTTTGGGGACAAGTACATGATTGGCCACCCATCGGGTGTGAAGTACTTCTCGGATAAAACTAGCCTTAAGTAACCTAGCTATCTCTTTGCCTATGGCGCGTCTCTTCTCGTCTCCGAAGCGTCATAGATGTTGTTTCACCGGTTTACATTTTGGATCAATATTCAAGCTGTGCTCGGCAAGTTACCTAGGTACACCTTTCATGTCGGCAGGTTGCCAGGCAAAGATGTCACTATTCTCATGGAGAAACTCGACGAGCGCACTTTCCTATTTAGGGTCCAGGTTTGTCCCAATGGCGGTGGTCTTGGAGGCATCGCCTACCACAAGTTCCACCAGCTTGGTATCGATGGCGGCCTTGAAGGCAGGATCAGAGTCAGAAATCTACTTCTTTGATGCCGGCATCTCCATGGTATCGACCTTGATCTGGATCTCCTTGAATTCTTTGCTATAGAGGACAACTTCTGCAAAGTCTGCTTCTCTAATCTCGTAGTCCCTTGCCTTTGTAAAGCTTCCGGATACGATGATGACGCCGTTTGGTCTGGGTATCTTGAGCTTGTTGTAGACGAAGAATGGCTTGGCCATGAAGGCATGGAAGATGTCGCGTCTGAATATGACGTGGTACACGCTCTTGAAGGGGACCACCTCAAAGGTCATGCGCTCTTGGCAGTAATTATTAACATCACCAAAAGCGACATGAAGCGTGATGCACCCAAGGGACCGAGCCTCCCGTCTAGGAACTACGCCATGGAACATGGTGCTGGTCCGCCTTAGGTTGGCCTCCATCAAGTTCATCTTGTGCAGTGTATCCAGGTACATGATGTCGATGCTGCTTCCACTATCCACCATGCATCTGGTGAACTCGTTGCCGTCAATCAAAGGGTTGATGACCATGGCGTACTGGTTCTCCGTAGGGATGAGGTCTAGGTGATCCTTCCTGTCCCAAGTAATTGGAATCTCCGACCAGTGCAGGTAGTGGGGGACTGGGGGTAGGGTGGCCATCAGTATCCTCATGGAGGTTTTCTATGCCCGGACAGTAGGGGTGCCAAGAAAAGTGTGGCAAACGGCGGCCTTCTTCTCGAAGGGGTTCTTGCCTTTTCCATCGCCCTTGTCGGCGTTCTTGGGGTCAACATACTCGTCCATGTCACTTGAATCCTTGGACTCCTCTTCCTTCTTCTTCCCTTTTCCCTTGCCTCGCGGTCTATTCTTCCGGCTTCGCTTGTAGCCAGACTCTGGGTCCTCCTTGAGGTTGTTGACGAACTTGCAATGGCGATTGGTGTGAGTGGCTTTGCCTCTGGCGTTGAGGTGTACAAGGCATGGCATATCACGATACTCCTCGTATGTTTGGGGAAGTTGGAGCGCTACCGGAGTAGTTTCACTACCTCGCTGCTTCCCACGACCAGCCCCCCGTCCTTGGCCACGATGTCCGCCATCACCTCGTCCTGCAAACGTCATGGCGACCATGTCGGAGGTTTGCTTTTCTTCTGGCGGGCCCTTCCGCTTGGTGCTATTGTTCCTCTTAGCTTGGGTTGGAACAGCTATTGCTGGCACAGAGCCGCGAGCATCGTCGTGGGCAGCCGCGAACTCACTGGCCAACTGGATCATCTGGTTGAGATCGAGCATGTGGTTGTCCTGCAGGAGCTTCAACTTATGTTGGAGCAATGTACCTTTTTCCAACCCATCAATGAAGGTGGCCATGGCGGTCTGATCGTGCACTCATGCGCAGGAATTCTTTGTATCCAGCCAGCGGGAGAGGTAGGCTCGAGATGACTCGTCTTTCTGTTGCATGCACCGCTGTAGATCGCCAATAGTGCAGGGATGCTTATACGTACCCTCGAAGTTTTTGGTGAACACTTCTTGCATGTCCAACCAGTTGCAGATGGACTTCTCCGGCAAGTCATTGATCCATTGGCGGGCCGTGCCCGTCAACATTAGTGGGAGGTACTTGACGGCAACATTGGCGTTACCCCCGGCGATCTCCACCGTGTTGCCGTAATCCTGCAACCACGTAGCTGGTTTGGCAGTGCCATCATAGGGCTTGATCGTCTTGTCAATCCGGAAACCCTTGGGGTAAGTTGCGGTCCGTATTACAGGTCCAAAGCAACGTGGTCCCAGGT
Source organism: Avena insularis (assembly GCA_023614405.1). Classification (NCBI taxonomy): domain Eukaryota; kingdom Viridiplantae; phylum Streptophyta; class Magnoliopsida; order Poales; family Poaceae; genus Avena; species Avena insularis. The sequence continues at coordinate 119,798,557 of CM042689.1, read as the reverse complement.
ATGGTCCTTCCCGGGCCTCGTGAATCTTGTCCATGCGTGAACGTGCCTCATATGGCTCCAGGCTTTCTCTTTTCTTCTTGTCGCCAGGGGATGGGCTGTGTGAACGATGCGGGCCTCCGCTGCCATGGTGGCGACGCTGTTACCCTCCTGCGACGCCACGCGCTTGTCACGGTTGATTGTCGGACGTGGAGGGTCATGGCGCGACCTGCTCTTATGTCCTTGGTTGCGCTCTCCATCGTGAGTGGGCTGCTCCACATTGGTGCGGATGACGATGCCGCCTTGCCTTGGCGGAGGTAGACTCGTACGATGGTGAGCCCTTGGTTCTTCGCGATGTCAGGGAGATCGGGGTGGTGGAGATGGCTAACGAGGATGAGCCTTGCCTCCGTGGTTGGAGGATATGGGGATAGCGTCCTTCCTCTTGCGCGCATCCCTCCGTATTCGCTCTAATGAACCCGTCTGGGACCCGACATCCTAAGGAGATCGGTCCCTTGGTGGCTTAGGATTGCTAGACTGGCAATATGCTGGGTCAGACTCAAGCCTCTGAGAGGTGGCCTTTTCCTGCTGTTTGACCGCCTTTGCTACAAGCTCATAGACCCGTTCCACAGCTGCGAGTGATCTATCCTGCTCGAGAAGGGTCTTCGCGACGGCTAGGTTGAGAATAGGAGTGGGCATGACCTGCCTGCCTTCGCTGTCAATGTATGGCTTGGCTTGTAGCGGCTTCGGTGGAGCCCATCTTAGGTTTTGCCGTACACCAGGATCGTTGATGACGTGAGCCAGAGCTTTGTTAGCCTTCTGCTACTTGAGTAGAGTCTTGTACTTGGCCTCCATGGCTCTAGATTTCTCTATTTATTTCTGCGCCTTGGCTAGATCTTGATCTAGCTTTGCGCCTTGCTCCGCGATGGCCTACGCTTCCTCTAGTGTCAAGCTAGACTACGTTCCTTATGTGATCCATAGTCATGGGCTCGATGAGCAAATTGCCGTACATCACTCTATTAGCTGGAGTGATTTGGGCAGCCGCAGACGTGGATGCTGGAGGCAGCAGGTTTGCGGTGTTGTTGTTACTCGGACCGACATTGAGTTCCTACGGCTGCTGCACTGGGTTAGGCGGAGGGGGCATGGCCTTTGCGCGATTATTGTCGGCAGCAATGGGTAGTCCCTTCCACTTGTCCAGCGCTTTAGGCGGGGCTTGTCCGGGTTGATCTTCCTCCATCACACTCCCAATGACAATGAACACCTATCAGGATGTGATGGCCTTATCGGTCTGCTCATCGCGTCTGATGTCCTCCTCCATCTCTTGCATAGTAGAGTCGAGTTCCTCTGGGCTGAAGTCTATCTCCTCCGAGTCCACGCTGATGTCGGTGTAGAGTGCGTCCAAGACAGAGTCAGAGGGTGCCGGAGCCTCCTCAATGATGGGTGGTTGTGGTGGGCGGCAGGGACATTGACTGGAGGCGGCGATGGTGGTGGCTGAGGCGAAGGGGTGCCAGGTACGACCCCCAGCACTGCATGAGCTTCTGCATCAGTGGCCGCGAAGTTGTTGATAGTGTGCACCATGCCTTCTAAAGTGAGGCGTCCTGAGGCCTGAATCCGCCTCAGCGTATGCCGGAGAAGTGTACCGCGGTGCAGCCCTTCCACATAGTGATACATAGCATCATCATTGGGGTAATGTTCCAGGTCGGCCCGTATACGGAGCCACCTGGCTAGGTAATCACGAGGGTTTTCACCCTTTCTCTGAATGCAACGCGCCAGATCAAATATAGTCACCACGCCGACGAACTTGGATCTCTGCTTTCCAGACGCACGGGCGAAGCCTGCGGACTTGCAATGATCTTCCACCATTATATCCTGCACAGGGGCGGTTTAGGTGGGCCTTTAATTTTTCTGATCTAAGCCAGCAAACTCCAAAGAAAGTTCCGACTTTGATCCTTCCGCGAATGTATCCTGCCCATAGGCGGTCCGTGCGGGCCTTGACGATCCTCCGACTTCTAGGGAACTAGTGCCCGAGTCGGTTCCGCCGATGAAGAGGTGGATGTCCCCGATTGGGACGATTGAGCAGCGGGTGGGTTTCGTCTTCGCCAGGATCCAGAACTCGTCGGGAGGGACGATTGGAACGTTGCCGGAGACGATAACACGGCCGATGGCTACGGTTTTGACGATTCCCGCGAAGAGCTTGGACCTCGCCCATTGTAGAGCCTGAAGTGCCTCTTGCTCCATGGTGGGCGCCAACTGTCATGGTATTGCCGACGAGTACGACATGGAGGGGTCCTCACAGTGCGTGTTTAGAGACGTGGGGTAAGGCGGAATGTTGGCGGGTACGAGGTAACACATCTTACCCAGGTTCAGATCCCACGACGGTGGCAGAATCTTACTCCTTCTATAAATCACTATAATGGAAATATGCCGAGTTACATGGATTAGTTCGCTATGCAAGGTATGAGTTGTATCGTCTGATTGTTGCCCTAAAGGCTCCTGCAGGTCCGGGTTATATAGTCGCCACATCCTAGGGTTACAGGCAAAGTCCTAGCCGGACAGGTTACAGAGTCCTACACGGTACACAACTAGTCTAACGTGTCTTGCACTCCAAGGATCCGTGTAACATCCCAATTTCAGCAACCCTGATCTTTTGTCAAAAAGGCAAAAATTAGAGGGAACAATTTTTTTTCTTATTTAGATTTGCAATGTTTGCTTGTGTTCAAGCAACTGATTGTGTATTAGGTGATGTACTCCTTAACTCAACACTATTTTACAAAAGAGATGTCTTGGCTCATCTTTCATATTCTCAAATGTTCTGGCATTTCAAAACCTGAGCCAAGATGACTTTGGCACAACAAAACACTTTACTAGTTTATATTAACAAAACTATGGAGACCTATATATAATCTCCTTATGTTCTCAAGACAGAACTCCCAGCTACTCTTATCCCTAGGTTTTCCAAAAACCTTTAATAAAACCTTCTCATTTCAATCTTGGTAGAAATACCCAGATGGTCCTTATCTTACTTCAAAGCACAACCAATTCAAAATACCTATCCTCACCTCAAGCTAGGCTTAATGGTAATCCTAGTAGTAGTAGGATAAGTTTGATAAGATGAATTGCCTTGATCTGTTGATTGCCTCGTTTGATTAGGAACTAGAGTGAGCTAATCTACTAGCTCATACCTTAAGACCCAATCTATGCTTTTGATCATCAATCTCAGACCAAGCATCACAAACCTAGATCTACCCTAAACCACCAAAATGGCCATCTCATCTCCTAATTAGATCCATCCAGGGATAATCCCTCTTGATGGTTTCCAACTTAGCGAAGAACCAATCCAAGCATGGATCCCCTCTATCCAATCTATACCTCAACATCAACCACTTAATGGGAAGGATAAACCCTTGCCACCCTCTCCAATGTTTCCCTCTTGCATACTAGTGAAAATCCCCAAATCTGCCAAAATGGTCGTCTGGATTTCTTATCTAGATTCAATCTTTGGAGCTCTACCTTTCCCAACCTATATGCATTCTTGAGAATATACTTGAACCATATTGTAGTACATCTTTAGTACTAACAAAGAACACCCTTGACCTTTGCTAAGCCATTCTGGTTCCCACTCATCCATGATGGTTTTATAGTCAAAATAATAATCTTTTCTGCAAATCTTATCATCTTGCCTACTTTGCCAGAAGCTCACATCCATATGCTACCACCCATTGACCAAATCTATGCAGGATTGTGACCTACTAATCATGTTATATCAATCCACTCACCCCTAGTTTCCATTGGAGCTTTGTGCTTCTTAAAGCCCCCTGTTTTATGAGGCATATTGATGTATCTATTATGGAAGCCTTATTTTCATTAGAGTTTTCCATCTCATCTAGACCATCTCAAATATGACCAAGCCCAACTATTGCTTCCATGATTATCTATATAACATGTTCTAGCTATCCATCTACCCCTTGTACCAAGGTGAGCTCTGAGCTCCCTAATCCAACCATGTTAAAGTGGCATAAAAATAACCAAACCCTAGATCCTCCCAAATCTAGTTTTCTTCCCTTCTCACCATATTTATTCAACAAACCAAGTTGTAGATGATGTATACTCAAGTTACATCATCTACCTTGGATATGATAAATCCCCAAATAATTTCCAAAATTATTTGGAGCCTAAAACCATTTAAATTCTTTTTCTGGCAAAATTCTCCAAATCTCTGTCTCTAAAGGCAAGTTTTTTTTATCCAAACCACTTTTCCAACTCAATGCATATTTGAGTTCTAACCTCATAACCTATCTCTCAAACTCAAAAATAAATATTTTTGAGATTCTTTATTATTTCTTTTTGCCCCTTTTCTTAAATAGCAGAAATAAGAAATAATTCCCTAAAATACTTTCTTATCTCAATAAATTCAAATAAAATTCTCCAATGTGTAATATGGTATTTAGGACTATATCACAACAAAAACCAACCTTGGATAATGTAAAAATATCACCTTAGGTTCCAAAATCTACTTCTGCACTTTTTGAATAAGTGCATTTAAATGGGGTTATAATCATTAGAAAAATCCCAATTAAATCTTGAAGAGATTATTTGACCTCCTATATCTACCAGTACCATATCCCCCAACTTTCCCAATGCAATTTATTGGACTTCCTTTACAAGCACCATCTTGATCAAATTGTACAAACAAATCCAAACATGAGCTAAATCAAGGAAAATATTTATCAAAGCCTCCCCATCACCCAGCATAACAACCATGACACCCCCTTGGTCGTGCACTATATCCCTAGCTACTGTAGCACCCCCTTCCTTGTCCCATGTGTTCGTAAGAGAGAAGGAGAGGTTTACCTTGCAAATATATTGGAAATAAAAGGGGCAGCAGCCACCAACTCACCCCACCACTCTCTGGTCGAGCACTTGGACCCCACACTACAACACAGTAGACATGTAGAGACACTAAATTTGAAGGCTACAGACGTGATATTTCATCTCTAATAGATTGTACAGACGTTTTCATAAAGCGTCATTGGAGCGTCTTCTTATGCACCGTCTCAAGTAACATAAGGACACTTGCTAAGCGTGTCTATGTACATAAAGACGCCCCATAATGACGCTCGAAAAGCATGCATACATATGTACAGACGTTTTAATAGACACGCCAAGTTTGCGTCTCAATATATTTTTGAGATGCTTTATCGTGTGTATAGTATAGATGAGGTCATATACATTATGTCGTCTGATACGCATTATGTATATACGTATTCATGTATATACGTATTCATGTATATACGAATTCATGGCAGGTAGTATGTACATACATTTATATTTCACGGCAGGCAGTATATACGTTATTTTACTTTGTATTTAGATATTAGCGTCTCGCATTTTATATGTGTTGGGATAAGTTTTTTTATTTGAAACTTTAAGTAAAAACTGATATTTTTCCTTCATAAATATGTTATTGCATCCAGAGATCGTACAAGATTAGACTATTGTATCCAGCTATTATCGAAAATTAGAGAGTAAACCAAAATAAATTCATTAGTACCAAACCAGATCGGGAACTTAATCAAATATCCATATTAATAATTAAGGGATACATCGGGAAAGTTTATGAATAGAAAAGCCATAAAAATCCTATAAACTCCGCCACAGATATATCTAGTTAGAAACTAATGATTTGTCCCCTCCATCTTCATTCATTTCGGTCACATTTAGCTCCCTATTTAGCTCCAGAATTAACCTGAAAATCAAGTCAAGGCCAAAGTGAGAAATTCTGAGGAATTAACAAGTAGAGTGATAGATGACAAGTTCAGTTGACTAAATATGAAAATGCATCTGAGACTAATCATGCATGACAAAGATCTTCTATTCTTGTCTACAACTTGCATCCTTTTGTCGATATGATCAAATGTTTAGAACCTGATGTTTCCGTACTTACATGATTGGCAATATCCTCATAACCATAAGATGCATCTATATATGGATTATGTACATGTGTTGCCAATTTAGCTATTCCATGATCAAGTACTAAACTTAACCGGAGCTATCAAATTTCAGTCCCACTTGTTGAATATGTGTTGACAAGAGTTCTATAATTTCTAGTCATGTATCCAAGAGGAATTTCCTTACAAACCACATACAAGTATTCAAATGGCTGACTACTTGACCGTTGGGTATGCTCACATGTATATGGGATGGACAACAGTACCAATAACTCCATGTTGTTCACAAATATTAAATGGAAGAGGCATGGCATACTATTAACTTGTCATATTAGAAACACTTGATATATGTAAAGTACTAGTGTGCAAAATTACTTAAACAAGTGGGTATCTAAATCAAATCATTGTTGATTTTCTTACTCAGCCCTTAAAGACAAAAGTTTAGAAGAACTGTAACATACCAGGTTGTTACTCGTCTTGGTTGAGCTAGATTTTTTCTTTTTCACCTACAATGATTAAAGTTTGTAAATAAATGATCAAGCAAGCATCAAAACTAGAATAAAATGTATTGCCTGTATATATGATAATTTCCTTACATAGAACCTAGGCCAAGCGATAACATGACCCACTGCGTCTTTGACGGTTTGGATATCTTTATATGGTCTTGGCAATTTTTCATGCGCGATCGGTGTAGGATGTTTAATAAGAACTCCATAAAATTCATCTCCAAGCATGTTTCCAACCACATATGTTTTATATTGACTCACCAAAGATCCTATTGCTACAACTTTATCTCTATTTCTCGGGTTTGCCGAAAACAAATAGACTTCAAGTTTATCCTGTAATTTTGAAGAAAAACATCATTAAAAATGGCACTATTACATGTACGAAACAACAAAACCACTTTGGTTTAGATAGGTTGTTTGTATATACCTTATTAGAAGGTTGATTATGTGGGAAAGATGATACATCGCGACCTTGATCAACTTTGGTGGAGTTTTCATTATTTTCTTTCTGCAGCCAAATATCATATGAGCTATACATGTGAAATAAAAACTTAGAAATAGTCTGATGAGTGAGTGAAAGTTTTTTGCACCATAGCAGTAATACGCCGACGTCCTAAAGCTGAATTAGCATAACTCTCTTTGCTATAATTTTCAGGATGCAATTGCTGCAAATGTGAATGAACAACCATAATCAATAATATTACTATAGAAAACAATATAAGCACACTGATTTCAAATACATGTCCACAGTAGCATATACCTGCTTAGTAACCTGCTCATGTGGTACACAACCCTGATGGTTTTTAGCACAAATTTCTAGGTGTGCTTCCTACAGTTGAAGCCCAATTTAGTTCATACCAAGAAATAGGCACAGCTTCATGACTGAGCAAAACCTGCAAACATACCTTAGTAATATTGTACTCATGTGGAACAGGTGAAGTTGCATTGCCATCTTTTATTCTTGGACACTTTCCAGGAAGCAAATCCTGCTTACAACAAACAACAAACGATACTTTAAGGAATACAAGATCTTCAAATTAATTCTTGTTAACAAAGAAAATATTAAATAAACAAACTATTGCATCACCTGGGAAGTATTTGATGATGCGTGCATATTATGGGATGATTTTTCAATATCATTATTTATTTCGCGTTGGATATTGGTATTGTTAGCATCTTCATCAAGGTCAACCTGCAACAGGAACATGATAAGAGTATATAGATGATGCTTAATTTATTTTTCAACAAAGATATTGATTCAGGTGCTAACTTCATTATTTTCTGCAGACTCTAATACATTTCTGTAATCCTCTCCTAGGAACTTCTTTGCCATGAACGCACACATCATTTGGAACTCATCTTTAATGTTTTCTACATTATCTCCAATAGCCCGTACTTTGAACAGAACATCTTCATCTTGCTCAGATTCATCCACAAAAACCATTCCTTCAGAAACCTTTACATGACTCCAATATTTATCATGATAAAACCCTCGAAGTTTTCTTTTTGCAAGTATACTTTTGGACACTGCATTATCATCTTTGGATGAAAGACATTCCTTGCCATCTAGTTTTTGTCTAGATAACTCGGTATCAGATGTAACCTATGAATTAAACACATTATTTATATGATGAACTAGATTACATTATTTATATAAACACATGTAAAAAGTAGAGTCATACCATCATTATGTTATCATTTACAGAATCATTATTGTTGTTCTTTCTTTTATGGGCTCGATCCCATAGTTCAATCTTGCTGACCTTTCCATTCCTTTCAGTTTCCTATAAAACAAAGTAAAATACATGGTTTAGTAATCTTATTTCTGATAAAAATATGTTTTGTTTTTTCCAATAACAAATGTATACCATTTCTTTTAGGAGCCGAGCATGGCCCTTTCTCCCGGTTGTGTGTGAGTTCTTCTGTTGTTTTGCACATGCAGAATTTTTGAGACATATTTTCTGCAATTAAGGAAGATTTAAACAATTGTAATATTAGAAAACTGATTTCAGAATCTGGTTTTAAACATATGAAAATAAATATGTAGTACCATGTGGGAATCTTGACACCAGATTCCAACAAGAGTAAGCCACTGATGTTCATTAACACCAGGTGGAACATCTTTCAAAATTTCATCCAATGACCTTGTGTTACGGTTATAATATTTTTTCTTCAAGCATGATTTGTAGGATCTCCACTTTTTTGCAAGTGTCATTAGGATCCAATCTCGTGTAAGTTGCATTGTCTCGGGAGGGTAGACGAATTTTACCTTCAATAATACAAATGTATTGTTTGAAATGGTAATGGACATGATAATTTATGTTACAGTATTGTGTTGTAAATTTTTTACCTCAACAAGTCTGATCATCTCCTGTTGTTTTGGCTTAAACATCTTGTTGTCCCATCTTGGAATATGCAATGACGCTATTGTTGAATTTTGTGCTAGTTCAGCAAGATAACTGCTAAGAATGGAACCAGACCTTTCATTTGGAACTCCATTTTGATCGGTCCCCACAATAATCTTTCCTCCTTTCAAATTCGACAAAAAATTACTTCGAAATACCCCACAATTTGCCGCATGTCGCCATTAGGCCCTGCATGTAGAAATATCACAATGATGCACATAATGGCAGGAAATGACAACCATACGTATCCTGAAGAAGATAATGCAAAACTTACAAATTATCTTTATTGGGCTTGTAGATTCATGAGGCATCCTTGGTAATATGTTATCAATACTTGGAGGACCTTCTAAACCATCTTCATTGAGCTCTATATTCTCCGCGTCATGTTCTGAAAAGTTGATCTTTCGTACTCGTCGAGGTATACCCGACATAATATTTTTCCTACATGAATGCAAAATAAGTCAGCATTTATATACAGTAAAAATCACTTATAATTCAGTATTATGCATGACTATAGTGTTGCAAATGTGAATATGTAAGAACCTCCTTTTTGTGAACTGGCTGGATATTTTAGAACCAAATATCAGAACATATGTAGCATAGATGATAAGAAGTTCTCCTTTACTTTTTCCAAGATATACAAATAAGATAGCTTCACATGATTTTTACGAGAAATAAATAATATCATGTCAAGAAAGCAATACTCATGGTATGTGTAAAAATTGATCCCCACGCGAGCTTCACATTAAACGTAGACCAGGCCAAGAAAATAGAACTAACTTGTCGGCGTTCAGCCTTGCAAAACTGAACTCCCCCTAATGTCTTCTCTGAAATCAGGTAAACAACAAGTAGTTACTCTATTACTATTGCTGAAACTGTCATATTTTTCTCCCTAATAAATCTACACTACTTCGAGCTTGCAATATTTTCCTGTAGCTTTTTCTCAAATTCATTTATGTGACTTAATTCATTTTTGGGCTATGATCCGAGAACTGGCTCCGCGAACCCTACATAAAGGAGTGCGAGGCGCACATTCTCGGAGCCCGAGAAAAGTTTGTTTAAATATAGATATATCTAGCACTAAAACTTGACTATGTACATTAATATTTATCTAACTCAACTGGGTTCGGAGGAAGTATAAATTTGTTCACATGCTATGAAATTTATTTAAATAAATGTGGGTACTTCTATATTCGTTGACATAATTTGAGCGCAAAGACTATTATACTACGTCTCTTCTAGCTCAAGCAGGTGCGTCCGTGCGTGTCGAGCACATGGCGAGCGCACCGCGGTCACGTCTTCACCGTCTCCATAGACCACTCCAAGCCCTTCCACCTGCCTGATAGCTTCGTCGTGCTCTCCTTGTTAGTTCTGCCGAAGGAATCGATGGAGGAGGCCTTCTGTTGACGTCGCCGAGCTCATCTCCCTCCGCTCCGGTCCATCACCGCCGCCGCGTCGATCCCCTCCTCTGGCGATACCTGATGCTTCCGCTCGTCTCCCCCGCCTTCTACTGGAGTGTCTGAAGCTCCTTGACTTTCCCATCTAGCTTGTTCAAAGCCGTGTCGACCCCGCCCCGCTCGTGTGCATCGTCGTCCACTGGCGTCGTCCATGGCGTCAACGTCCTGCTCCTTTGTCGACTCCGACCGCGCCTACATGTTCCTGGTAAGTTCCTGATTCTGCCACATATTCCCCCAGTCCCGCTCGTGTCCTCTATCTGATTCCCCACCTAGTGCCGCCGCTCGCCGCCCCTGTTCCGCGTCGCCTCAAGGTTCTCTAAACTTAAGAAGGTTGCAACAAATATTCTTAAGAAGGTTGCCTGGAGTTACTAAAAGTATTTGAACTTGAAGGTCAATGTACCAATATATTAATGATTTAAGTTTCATTATTCAACACGCGCGGTGCAGTGTTTTGAGTTTATTCAGAGTAGTAGCAGACTAGGAACTGCATATTTTCGATTTCGACAAACAACTTGGTCCCAGCAGACCCGTGATTTGAGGTGCTACGTATAAAAGCCTGATGGTAGTATGACTCACTCAGATCAAATTATTGGTACATGTAAAACAAGCATATATATCTTCAAAAAGGATAATATTTCAAGTATATAACTTGTTTGACAATTGTATAAATTAGGATCTCTAAGAAAAAAGCAAATACGACCTGTCTATTTGCTTACAAAGAACTAAAAACACATCTCTCTAATATATTTCATCTGATGATTCATCCCCACTACTATCATCAGATTCATCTGATGATTGCTCCTCGCCCATATCAAAAAAATCACGTGGTGGGCTGCCTCCAACCATTGTGTTCCATCCTTCATGTTTCGGATCTTCCACATAGAAAACCTGTTTCACTTGAGAAGAAAATACAAAAGGATCATCCTCTAATTTCTCACCGGTGTGTATTTTCCGAGAGAAGTTTACAAGAGGAAATCCAAAATCATCCTTTGTAAAGCCAGCTTTATGATGAACATCATACCAATCGCATTTGAAGAGCACAACCTTATAATCATTATATGATAATTCCCAAATGTCAGATAATCTGCCATAATAACTAACTCCGTCGGCTGCAATGTTCACTACGCCGCTATTTTGTGTGACGTGCCCCGTCTCACGGGTCATAGTGTGGAACCTAAAGCTATTAATAATATAGCCACTGTAACGCACACCATATTTATTTGGTTTTGCAGCCAATGCTCTTATCTCTTCACTGAATCCTTGTCCATCATGTTTTAAAACCTGTATATAAAAGATATTTATGTTTAGTTCATTGTTTATGCAAGTACATTTCTTAGAAGCATGATTAAATGTACCTTTTGTTCCAACCAGTCAGCAAAGTGTTCATTAATCAACTTTTGAATATTAGCATGCTTCAAATTAGCTAGCGGGGATTGTTTTCCCTTCTCATGGTCCAGAAATTCTCTGCAACAGATAGACCAATTACATGATAACACAATTTCATCAAGTTGTGTTAAAAATAAGTAAATACAGAAGTAATACATACCTGCGCAAATCTTTAAGCTCATCAGAGTGCCGCAAAACATATCGATGTGCATGCAGAAGAAGGTGGTTATCGAAATGGCTTACTATGGTGCCCTTTCCAATCGATTGGCCAGCGCTCTCAAACATATACATATCCTTTGTGTTATCTTCAGGATCTGGGTTTCTAGCTGGTTTTGTAAAACGTGTAGTTCCTTCCAGAAATCTTGAACAGAAGGTCAAGCATTCATCAGCAATATATCCTTCAGCAATTGAACCCTCTGGTTGAGCTCTATTGTGTACGAATGACTTTAGCCGAACAAATGATCTATATGTAAAAAGGATGTTATTTTCATGAATTTTTCAAAATATAAAATCAAACTTAAATTGCATACCTTTCTAGAGGATACATCCAACGGTATTGCACTGGACCACCAAGTTTAACTTCTTCGACTAAGTGCACCATTAAATGCACCATGACAGTAAAAAATGATGGAAGAAATATTTTTTCCATATCACAAAGTGTCATCACAATACTCTCTTGTAGTTCATCAAGCTCAGAGACTTCTAGAACTTTGGAACATATCTTCTTAAAAAAATTAGCCAATCAGATAACTATTGTCATGACCTCTTTGCTGGGGTAACAAGATCGAAGTGCTATGGGAAGAATTTCCTGTATCAGAACATGACAATCATGACTTTTCATACCACTCAATGTACAATTTTTCATGTTGACACACCTAGACAGGTTTGATACATAACCATCAGAGGCCCTAAGCTTCTTGATTATTGAACAAAGAATTTTCTTCTGTTCTTTAGACATAGTGAAAGGTGCTGGTCGATATGTCTCTTTTCCTTTGTCATCTCGAAAAGGTTGAAGGTCTTCTCGAATTCCAATTTCCTCCAAGTCATACCGTGCGTTAAAGCCATCCTTTGTCTTGCCATCAATATCCAATAATGTCCCGATTAAATTGTCACACACATTTTTTTCTATATGCATCACATCAAGATTGTTCCTTAACTTGTGCTCCCAATAGGGCAAATCAAAGAATACTGACTTTTTTTTAAACCAATCCTCCGGCTTCTTTTTGTCACGCTTACTAGGCGCACCTGATCTTTTCGTGGTCACACTTCTCTTACGTTTTTGACCTTTACCATTTGCTTTCCCATTTTTATCATTCTTGCCTTTTATTTCGGTAGCAACTTTGGGCTTTTTTCCTAGCACAAACACTCTTCCCTGTAACATCTTCAAAGCTGAGCTGCCAGTCATAGTTTTAGGTGCGAGTTCTGTTTCTTCAGTCTTATCAAACTGCATCCCTCTACGTCGATATACATGATCCTCTGGCAACCATCGACGATGACCCATAAAACACCATTTCTTCCCTTTGTTTAGCCATCTGGATTTTGTAAATGCAGCACACGATGGGCATGCATATTCACCACTTGTGGTCCAACCATAAAGGTAAGCTAATGCAGGGAAATCGTTCAGAGTCCATAATAGTGCAGCTTTTAGAGGAAATTTATCGTTCGCGGTAGCATCATATGTGTCCACACCCTTCCACAGTTGTTGGAGCTCATCAACCAATGGCTGCGGATAAATATCAATATCATTACCAGGAGAATGTGGTCCAGGAATGATCATAGACAAAATTAAAGATGTTTGCTTCATGCAAATCCAAGGTGGTAGGTTGTACGGAATAAGCATCACTGGCCAAGTACTATGCTTTGAATTCATGTTCCTATAAGGGTTAAAACCATCACTTGCAAGACCAAGGCGTACATTACGGGCATCCTCAGCAAATTTGGGATATCTTCTATCGAGATCTTTCCAACACTCACCATCAGCTGGATGACGCAGAAAATTATCTTTAGTGTGTCCCTCATCATGCCAACGCATGTCATCAGATGTTTTGGTAGTTGAAAAGAGCCGTTGAAGCCTTCGTATCAAAGGAAAATATCACAACACCTTTGCCAGTAACTTCTTATTCTTCTTAGATAAAATTGGAGCATCTCCCTCATCATTAGTCAACCAACGAGATGTACCACACACATGACAGGACTCTTGGTTAGCTCTTTCCCCTCGAAAAAGCATGCAGTCTTGAGGGCATGCATGGATTTTCTCATACTTAAGCCCCAAACCACGAATGATCTTCTTGGCTTCATGGTATTTCTTTGGTAACTTTGCCTCAAGAGGAAGTAATTTAGACAATACACCAAGTAGATCTGCAAATGATTTTTGTGACCAACCATGTAAGACTTTCAAGTGATATATGGTGACTAGAAAAGACAGCCTTGAAAAGGTTTCACATCCGTTGTGCAACTTTATGTTCGCATCCTGTAAGAAGATTTCTCTCATTCCATCACCTTTATGAGATGGAACATTCCAACTATCAGCCACATCAGGATCCATATCGACAAATTCAGATTGACCAACATCAGATGGGATTGATAGTGTTTCATAGTCATATCGAAAGTAGTGCCACATACAACATTTACGAGACCTAGCATGTCATCCATTCTTTTGTGGCCATCTTGTACAACATTATTCCTAAGATTACCAGGAAAAGCATAATTCTTATTGTTCTCTGATACGTGTGCAAATGCTATGAATGGTGCATCACATTCCTCTCCATGGAAACCCCACGTAGTATAATCTTGAAGAATACCATCACAACGTAGGTGGATTTTCACTTTATCAGAACTTTGTCTTGTTTTGTTTGCACATTTCACGCATGGACGAAGGATTTTTTCACCAAGTGAGACTTTACGGTATGCAAAAGAAAGGAATTCCTCAACACCATGTTTATATTCAACACTTGCTCTTGGTTTACTCATCCATTCCTGATTCATTGGACTTTAGTATACTGCGGGGATAAAAGTAAAGTAAATCAGTTACTGTATGTCAATGTGTCATGCAAGACATAAACCTTTGGTCGAGAGAAATACAAGTATGTAAGGGACGCTGGGACTGAAGTTGCATAACTTTATTTTCTATAGTTCACTAATTTTAGATTAAAATTGTCAACATAAAACATACTGGATACATATTACTACGATTTTAAAGACCAGTAAAAGAAAGTATGTAAAGAAAGTTTAACAGGTGACCAGACTAGATACATATGCATGAGGATAAGTACTACATATATAACTAGTTGATTGTAACTTGTACAGCCCTCGGTTTGCTTCGACTAACTTGGCCATTTTAGACTTGACTTGGTCATTCATATGGTTCTTTTGCAGATTAGCTTAATCAACCATACAAAAGCGCGAGTTATGTCAAACCACTGAAATTGTCACTCCGGTTTGACAACACCAATATCGATCTCACCACATAATTATATTACTGCTCTAACTGACAGGTCCAGGAAAATATCCCAAGCCAGCATCATGCACTCCGAAGCTTGACAATGAGACCTTCGGTGATCTAAAAATCCAGAGATAACGAGAGACACCAATGAGACATGGAGCCTACTACCAGCCTGCACTATTAATTGTGGTGGTGTTTTGCATTACTCTACCCAGGTCTGCATGTTCAAGCAAGTTATGTTTCAAACTTCTATGCAGGACAACAGGTGCTTGGCCCAAGAGATTCACTATAAAGGGAAGCAGTGCATACCTGCCGACATGAATAACAGAAACCAAAATAAAAAAAGAAGCAAAAGAAACCTGGAGGAAACCAGTAATGGGATTGGAGAAATTGAATATTGATGCCAGTAATTGTATCAGCTTGGGAGAAATATGATCGACATCCAAATGCTTAAAAAGCAATACCATTACTGCCTTTGAAGATCAAGACAATCTGGGCTAACCCAGTGCAGGTACAATGATGCTCTGCCGTGCATGCTGATTGCTGTCAAACTGAATGTGTTTAGTTAAAGCCTAACTACTGGGTAGGATTAGAAAGCTTTTTCGCTTTCCTCTTTATCTAAACCTTCTTTTGTTTCTGTACTTCCCATTCATATTGTCTACTTTTACTCTGTCAAAACACCTATTGGCTGACATTCACAGATTCCCTGCTACAAGAAGCAGAACAGAGATGGCGAATTGAATACCTAATGTTATTTAGTAGTATAGAGTAAGATCTTGTTCTCTTTTACTTCTCAATAGTACAAAAATCATATATAACTTCACCGATTTAGAAAAAGGCACAGAGAACAACATATTATTTAAATAGATAAGATTCATCCACCCGACATGAAAAAACTCCCATGCTTGGTGTATGAGCCGATCCACATGAAAGCTTAAGATTAAGCACAACCCAAACTAAGAAGATAGAAATTAACCTTTCAAAGTCCAGCGAACAGATCCAGGAAGAAGATTAACCCGAGCAGATTCTAGGTTTGATGCCGCACGAAAAAGCTTGAATTGTGTACGCCGTCGTTCGGTAGCTTTCTCTTTTTAGGTATATAAAGCAAAGAAAATAAAGTGGCGGTTATATATACGGATATATACGGTCGTTGCTTTGGCCGGATATCTAAAAAAAAACAGGTTATATATGGTCGTTGTTTTGTCCCGATATCTAAAAAAACAATTCGGAAAAAAAATTATACCAATACCTCTTCATTTTTTTGGTGGAATACCTTTTCGATTGGGGATCCAATAACTACCGTTCGGTCTTCATGAAAGGATTTTTTTTAAGTATCAATGTTCACGGAAGAGGATACGTATATTATCTCTATTATATATATTATTTTTAATATATATTAATGACTGTATTACTTTTGGTTGTTGACACGTTTTCTAAAACGTCTCATGTGTACGTCCTTAATATTCTTAAATTAGCGTTATTATTTCTTTGGCTATCTACTAAAAATAAATAATGTGACGTTATACCGAGCGTCTCAAAATACGTCCCTACATGAAGGTGCTCTAGAATTCTAAAGACGAATATAAACACGTCTCATTAGAAACGTCTCTATATAATAAGTTTGTTGTAGTGCCACCACCATCAGCACCACCCCTCTCGCCCAATCTCTGGCCTCCTCCCTCCACAAGATCCCCCATGAGCTAAGTCCACCATGGACCTTAATCCCTTGGTTTATAAGCCTACAATCCACCCAGCAACCCTCCCTTCATCTCATTTTGCCCCCTCTCCTCTCCACTCACCTCCCCAGAGGTCCCCCTCCCTCCCCCTTGCTCTGCCTTGCCCGTGAGAAGAAAAGCAAAAAGCTTCGGCCTCCCCTCTTCTTGCAAGCACAGCTCCCTCCTTCCTCTGTTTCTCCCTCTGCATGCTACCTAGCAGCACTCCCCTCCTCATGCTGATGATAACGGGCCCCTTTTTATTGACATGCAGCAACCCCTGGAGCCACTCTGGCGAGCCTCGATGAGCTCCTCTTCGGCCGCTGTCGCCCGAGCTCCCTCCCGGCGCCAAACCCTACCACATCGTCCTTGGTTCTGACCGCTGTCGAGCGCCACGTCGCCTCCGCCACCTCCCAGCCTTCCCCCAGCCCCCGGTGAGCTCCCCCACTCCTTCCCTGGCCCGCTCTAGGGTTACTTCCCCTGCACCCAGGCGAGAGGAGGAAGATGGCCCTGAGCCGTCAGATCTGCTCTAATCGGACGACCCATTAGCCTCCATACCCCTTTGCCCCCTCTGTGTCGCTGATGGCCAGGCCCCGCCGTGGCCCGTTCGAAATCCGGCTCCTGCGCGCGTCGCTGCTTGGGTGGCCGAATCCTCCTGCGCAGCCCATCTCCTTTCCACATCTGGCCCGCGAATCCCCTCTCCCTTTTTCCTTTTTCTGTTTTTATAGATCCAGAAAATAGCCAGTTACTTTAATTCCAATTAAAAATGGAAGCTACATGTATGTACCCAGAGAAAAATACTAACTTGTACCCTAGTGTTTTATCTAACATGTAGTGTCTTTAGTTGACTCAAATAATATCTAGAATAATTACAATAAATCATCAAACCCTAGGTGTCCTTTGGACAAATAATTTCTTATAGATAGTTTCACAACTCCTTCTTGGATTAATCCTTTTGGTACTGCAAGGTATTAACCATACCTTGCATACCACCCTGCCCCCCTAGTCCATTGCTTCCTATTTTACCTGCAGTATAAATAACAAAAACAACCCTTATCTGCCTTTAGAACATTGTCTAGGTCAAACCACATGGGGTTTTGACCTAATTTCAACTCCCTCTACACCTATATACCAACATCATTCAAAACCAAGTAGATCATAATTTTATGAACCTATTTTGAATTTTGGTGAATTAAACTATTATGTGTATTGTTTAATCACCAATAAATTCATAGCAGTAGCTCTGTAACTCCAAAAAGGTTGATTCCAATTTATACAGAAGGGTATTTTTAGTACCTAACAAGTGTCCTTGGAATCTCACCAAAATCTTCTATAGATTAAATATGATTAAAAAGACAAAACTTATCCAGTACTTTTTTGGGAATTTCTCAATGGCATTATGGTATTGTTTTGAGGCGATTCCAACACCCAAGGAAATAAGTTTTGGAGCTCCATATTATGTCTGGTGAATTATTTCCTAAAACTAGAGTTTTATCCACTATAAAAATCATTATAAATCAATGGAAATTGATAAAACAATAAAACCACTTTTGTAGGATTCATTTTATCAATACCTATCTAATGGTATTATTTTTACACAATGTTATCATACAGAACTTTTCCTTGATCCAAAACCCTTTATCTAGGTGGTTTTGGACCTTAAATCTTAAATAGGGAATCCCCACATGCAACCCAAGCATTCCTTTGCATCCCCAACCAAATCCTCAATCCTTACTAATCTATAAACTTGTTCTATAAATTGCTTTCTATATGGTTTGAGGCCTGTATGCATTGTATTGATGGTGGTGTTGTTTGTTTGCATGTATGCTCGATAACGGCGATAGTTGCGTTTGTGAGACGCTGAGAAGAAGGAGTGAAAGAACATGTTGGGCCCCCATGTGTGGTTTTGGTAATTAATGACAATCTTTATGGACTAATGTGTGCATTAAGTTATACTTGTAGGATTTGTCCATTGGCATCGCTTGGAGCATGTGTGGCTTCAAGGTTGATGAAATGCAAATAAGATATGTTGGGCAAGCTCAATATGCGAGATCGATGATGAGGAATTAAGAAAGGCGTTCCATCTTGAGAAGGGCAAGACCGTCTACATCGAGCTCAAGTGGAATGCTCAAGGCAAAGGTATAATCGTGATAGGTTTTCTCTTTTGCCGGACTCTTGTTGTGTGTAGGAGACCGGGTTTAGGATAGATAACCGTACTATCAAGAGGGGCTCTCGTATGAGTAATTCGGTCACATCGTTCGGAGAGAGCTCAAACCTTTGCATACTTGCATCATCATATTTGGTTGTTATTTGGTCTTATCCATGTGATGGTATAGAGCTTATGGTAATCTCCATAACAAGCTCTTGTTCATCTAAATCGGATCTCCCATTGTATCTTGTTGCGTTTTTGATTTATGCGGCTTTTCGGTTTCTCACCAAGTGAGGTATATCATATTATTCTACTTGATACTTTATCACTTGGTGATAATCAATATTTCCACTTTTTATTGGGGATCCCTTGTCGCCCTCTATCCAACGCAATTTGAATCGGGTCAATCGGAGCTTCCAATCAAAAGTTATTGCCGTTTGAATATTTGTGCGTTTGTTTTTGGCGATAGTCTGCCCGGACGGGTACTTACTATCGCCCGGGCCTAAAAACGGCCCGTTTTCTCTCTGTCTGGCTAGGTACCTTTTTCCGATATTACCGGCCGACCCGGTAGTACCGCCCGGGTGGGCCGGTAGTACCGGCCGGCCCAGGAAAAATACCTAGTTTTATTGCCTGTGTTTCCCAGATCCAGATCTCTACCCGTCTCGAGTCGCTCACGTTGACCTGCTTGCCCCACGCGCGGCTGCTGGCCCCTTGCGCGCGCCCGCGTGTGCCGCCCGCAGCTGGGCCCGCTGCTGCTGCTTGGGCCCCGCGCTATCCCGCCGCCGCTGCGCTGCTTGCTGCTGCCTCGTGCGCGCGCGCTGCGCCGCCGCTGCTGCTGGCCCGCGCAGGCCCCGCTGCTCTGCTCAGCTGCAGCGCTACGCGCATGCGCTGGCTGGCCCGCGCACTGCTGCTTGCGCGCTAGCTGCCGAGCCGCTGCAGCTGCTGCCACGCGTGGCCCCGCCAGCTGCTGCTGCTTTGTCTGCTGCCGCTGCTGCGCTTGCTGCCTGGCGCGCGCACGCCTGCGCGCAGGGCCCGCTGAGCCGCTGCAGCTGCTGCCGCGCGTGGCCCCGCCTGCTGCTGCTTTCTCTCTCTTTCTGGCTCGCTCGCTGTTTTGCGTTTGTGTTCGGTCCGCCCAGAAAAATGCCCCAACGAGCAGATTTTGCCTACCTCTTTAAATAGCTTTGTCCCATTTTGATTTAGGGTTACTTCTTCTTTCTCCTCTTGTCCAAGCTTTGCTCCCATTTGCTTTACTCTTTGAGCTTGATTTCTACTCACCCCTTCCTTGATTCTTGCATATATTTGAGGGGTAGTTGGAGGAGATCTAGACCCACGTTTTGACCCAACCGATTCATCTCTTTGTGAGTGTATCTTTGGGGTTCTAGATTTTGGGGGATTTTGTGTCTCTCTTTGATTTCTCCTCTCTTGTTTCCCCAATAGTTTTGGTAGCTTTGTTGTAACTTGAGAGTGAGGGATTTGAGCATTTTTGTGTTGTTCTTGCCATTTGCATTTGTTGCATCGGTTTGGGTTCTCCTCGGAGGATTTGGTTTGAATTGCTCATTGGAGCTTGTCCCTCTTGCGTTCTTGGAACCCTAGACGGTTTTGTGGCCTTGGTGGCATTGTGGCCTTTTGTGGCATTTGTTGGGAGCCTCCAATTAAGTTGTGGAGTTGTGCCCCAACCTTGTGAGAGGTTCCGGTTGCCACCGACAAGTGCACCAATAGTGGAAGCGTGGATCGATCCCATTGGGGTGAGATTCACTTGAGAATAAGGGAGGCCTTTTGTGGCGTTGGTGGTTTGATACCACCCCCTCTCCAAACGAGACGTACTCCATATTGGGAGGAACTCGGTAAAATATCGGTGTCCCCGCGTGCCTCGGTTATCTCTATACCCGAGCTCTTTACTTATGCACTTTACATTGTGATAGCCTTCGTGCTTGAAGTAATATATATCTTGCTATCACTTTGTTGCTTGTATTGCTTAGCATAAGTTGTTGGTGCACATAGGTGAACCTTAGTTGTTTCTAGGTTGTGCTTAACAAAGTAAACACTAGTTTTATTCTACCTTTGTTGAGCCACTCTAGGAAAAGTTTTAATCGCCTATTCACCCTCCCTCTAGGCGACATCCGTATCCTTTCAAGGAGGCATTGGGTTATTCTATTTATTATTGGTATTGTCACTTTTGGTATTCTGGTATTATAAGTAAGTCAAGGGACACCTCGTTGGTCACAGGAAAGCCACCATTCTTGAACTTCTATATTAACCCACTCCTTGTTATCAATTGTTTTATATATCGTTTATGAATCGCATAGTTTAATGCATGGTTTGTTTCAAATAAAAGGCGTGAGTAACTTGGCTCCTCCAAGTTATGGATGTGTGTCCATTAGGACACCTACACTCTTGACACCTACCTTTACCCTTTAGGTCAAGGCTAAGACGCTTAGCATATTCCCACTTGGAAACTACGGGTTTGTCAACAATAAAACTATTTTGGGTTTTACCCTACTACAAAGTTTTCAAAATAAAACCCTTGGAAAGGGGCATCGATTTCGAGTGGAGGTTTTACTAAAGAAGATATGAGGAGGATATAGAGAAATTCGAGCAAGAGAAAGAGAAGGAATGGGTACTCGAGTCTTTTATTGGAACAATTTATCAGTGCAACCACATTACCCTGGGTGGGTCTCAGGTTTAACTCGTAGTTTGTTCTCCTTAGTATGGGCTACGCCATAACGCGTAGAAAGGGGTTCAAGTCCCTCGAAGCCGGTTCCTTTCCACATAGAGGGTCATCGTACCCGGAAAGGTTCTATTGACTCCCTCGAGGTCGGCTACAACTATGGAGCTCCCTCGGACGGTACCAGGTTAAGGGAGTATGGGTGGCATGGATAAGGAAGTCAGGAAGGGAGATTCATACTTGGGAAGTAAAGTACTCATCCCGGGGAACTAAGAAACCATAGGGAAAGTGCCTATACTAGGGACAACAAATGAAAAGTTAGGTTTGATTATCCGAACCCCCGTCTACGGTGTGTAGCGGGCCATGGTTGTATCCGGCGGATGTATTGATTCCTGTGGGTAAAGTGCACAAACTCTACAGAGTCTAATCTATTCGAATAGTCGTGTCCACGGTCAAGGACGGTTGGAAAGGTGATTACTAGGAGTATCCATGGGATATGTTTGAGGTGTATAAAAAGGATGTGACTTGGTCACGAAGAAGGATAAGAGCGAGATTGGTTTTGACCAAAGATGGTCGAAGATGTTTTGAAAAGGGTTTTACTATAAAGCTGTTTTCATTGTTTTTAACAAGGATATGGGGATATCCGGACTTTCTAAAAGGAGGCATATTTTCCAAAAGCTCTTTTTTTGAGCAAAGACATAGGGATGCCATTGTTAGAATTTTCCAGAAACAACTATAGTATAGAGTTATCTCGCCACAGCCCAATATGCATTATCTTGTTACCTTGTCTTGGTGGTTTGCGAGTACATTCAAAGTACTCACCGGCATTGTCCCTGGCTATTTACTTGGCCAGATTGCAGATGTTAAGAAGTGATAAAGGTGCTGACGTCTATGCGAGCTAGGCTGTCTTCTCAGTCAGTCGCCTGTAGGTTAAGGCATGACATGGGCTCTGCACTTGAAGACTTTTCGCTACTTTTGTTCTAATTGCCATAATGACCACTTTGTAAGCTTCGTACTCGTTACTTTATGGATGATGTAATGATACTGGTCGGTTATGTTCACGACTCACTGGTCATGGGAACGTGAATTGTATGCATAACGGGTATTCTCGGACCGTAAATCCGGGGTGCCACACTCCGGGTACGCTGGTGACTCCCCCGTAGCCTTCCTTTATCCGGCATGAGCCTTCCTGCTGGATCCATCTAACTGGACCGCCCAGCAGGCCATGGGCCTTTCTACCACCTGTGGGCCACCTGGATTATCCGGATTAGAGACATGCTATGATAATACCCATTTAGCATATCCCAATAGCCGGCTCCGTCGTCCGCCTCGCAGCCTGCATGCTCCGCCGGATGCTCCTCTCCAAGGCGCGCACAGGCTGTGCCGGCTGGGCTCCCTGCCACGTCGGGTTAGGGGAGGATGACTCGGTTTGGAGCTGGAGAAAAAAGAAAAGAAGAAAGAGAGGAGGTGCGTGGCCGGTTGGAGACAAACCGGCTGGAAGAAGAAAAAAAAATTAATAGGGAGAAGAAAAATAAGAAGCGAGAAAAGGACTGATCACGGCCTTTCGGTAAAAAAAAAGATGAGAAGAGGGAATCCGGCTAAGAGAAAACTTGGCTAGAGATAGCCGATTGAAATAAAAAGGAAGCAGAAAGAAAACACTTGCCGATTGAAAGAAAAAGGGAAAGCAAGAAAGATAGAAGGCAAAGAGAAAAGAAAGGAGCGGCCATCTAGGCTAATCCGGCTGGTCCTTCCGGTTATAGAGAGTAAAAGACAAGTCTGACCGGCAAGAAAGAGCAAGGAAGGCTCACGATTGCATACACGTAAAAGAGAAGTAAGGCTATGGCCGGTTAGTAGACTAGTCCGGTCAAGAAAAATAAACGAAAGAAAGAGTCCGCTAGTTGCGGCCAGCTAAAAGATAAAGAGGTGCAATTCGGAAAAAAGAGGCTGGCTGTTTGTAGTCGGCAGAAAAAAAAGATAGAGAGAAAGAAAGATCTAGCTAGAGCTAGCCGAATAAAAAAGAAAGAATAAGAGAGATTCGGCCGATAAAAAGAAAGAGAGTGGTCGGTTAGAAGAAATACGGTTGAAAAAAGACCAATCCGGCTGGCGGATCCGGCTAGGAAAAAAAAAGAGAAAAATTTCGTCTTTGAGACTGACCGAGTCCTACTGTTTGGTTCGTCAGGCCGGATGTGTCTATCCGACTAGAGCCGATCCGGCTGACGCCTGTTTGTCTACCCGACTCATCCGCTTCGGCCCGTTCCGGCTGAGTCAGGCCGACATGGAGCGACATCGCCCGTTTGGCTGCCGGTTCGTCCGGCTGGAAGCGACTTTGTCCTGTTTGGTTGCCGGTTTGGCCAGTTGGACCCGGTCCGACTGGGCCAAGCTGGCTTGACGCGTCCCAACACGTTTGGTTGTCTGGCTGACTGGGGACAGAATCCGGCTGCGCCGCGTTTGGTTGCCTGGCCGGCTGGAACCAGGCCATCTGGCTGGAATGCCCTTTGGACCGTTTCAGCGTCCGCAACGCCTGCAGAATCGCGTCTTCGACCCTACTGCGCCGACTACAGTAATGTTAGTGTTTTTCCGACCTCGAGCAACCCTCAAGAGCTCGCTAGATGTTTTCCTGCTTTGAGTTTTCCAGCGCCAGTAACCTCTACCCGGGGGCTCGCCGGTTGGCCCGACCTGCTAATTTTGTAAACCGACCGAGTAGTGTGCGGCGATGCCAGAGGCCCACTCTTCGTCTTAGCTACAAACCGCAACCCGGCTGTCCGGATAGCAAGAGCAAAAGCCCGAGGCGTCCGACATGAAAAACAGCGAAAGACGCGACAGATTGGACATTCTGGCCATGTGCCTAGTTAGTATTTTCTGGCTACTAAGCCTATAGTATCGTGCCCGATGTATTGTCAGCTCCCTTGGGTTCCGGCTCCAGATCGCAACCCGGCTACCCGGCAAGGTGCAGTGTAAACAACAGAGCGCATGGAAAAATGACTAAGTGTGCAAGAAAAGCATGAGCTATTTTTTAAAAGAAAAACTATCATTCGGTCGACAACATGTGTACTGTATGTTAATGTACTTACAATAAGTTTATTTCTTTGTGTTTGTTTTGCACGACTACACCGAGTCGGATCTCAAGTACATATGAAGATTCAAAGCACCTGACTTCGTCAGCTACTTCGAATCTCGGGGGCTACACCCACTGGGTGCGCTCGTGCGCCTCGGGTAAAATCAAGTGCTCCCATCCGATTGAAGGAGTTCAGTCGGATAGTAAGGTCAAGGTGTTGACAAGGGCAAGAAAGATAAAGATTCGAAGCACCTGTCTCCGTCAGCTACTCCGAATCTCGGGGCTACACCCTGCGGGTGTGCTTGCGCGCCCCGCTGGAGTTGTGTTGCTTTCTGGGCCGGAGGTGTCTATCCGGACGCCATTCAAGAACTTCATCTACAACAATAATGTCATGTTTTGTTAAGCTCGTGCTCATTTCTCCCTATTGGTGAAATCAGCGCGCGCTCGGAGGCTAGTGTCGGGGGATTATCCCGGATGCCCGGAAGACGCACCCAAGTCAGACAAAAAAGGCAAGATGGCGAGAAGAAGAGGACCAAGCAGACGGCTGATTGTTGGCCCAGGGAGCCAGGGAGCCGGTCGACTGCTTCTTGTGCGCTTGCATGTCCGGCTGGCCCTTTTTGCACATACATGGACGGCTCATGCATGTGTGCCTTCACTTGTGTTGTCCTCGTGCGTGCATGCCTTGGCCGGTTGGCCAATGCGTGCATGTGTGGCCGGCTGCTCCACGTGTGAGCGTATGGCCGGCTGGGGCATTGCGTGCCTGGTCGACCGACGTCTTTATGTAAGACCTTATTACCAGGAGGACAAGCAAGACCGCATGGCTACAGCAAGAGTAGTACTAGTTGGTACAGGCTATAGTGAACACTATTGCTAAATAGTAGACACTGTACACGGTATATCCGTCATGCATGACATATTGAATAGCACTAGTTAGGCATGTGGGCCAAGCATTGTTCTCTGGGCATCAATATAAGCACCAGGGAGGCTCACATGCAAGAGGGGACACCCTCCACCGATTCATTCAGCTACACACGCGCAACACTAGAGGATCTAGCTCTCTCACTCTTAGATGCATACACACATACACCGCTAGACTAGATGATTTCCAGATACAGCTCCAGGAACACATTTGTAGTCCGATTATACCTACATATACTATTGGACATGCATGAGTAGGAGTTTTACCTCACCACGAGGGCTCCGAACCTGGGTACTTCCTGTTCTCACTGCACTCTCTTTTACTCAATCCCGCTGTGGACGCCGTCGCAGTCGCCCTGCTCACTCCCACACCTCTATCTAGCCTTCTTAGGCAATATCGTTTCCATACTGACGACAAGCGACGAGTGTTTCTCCCCTCTCCCTTGCCGAGAAAGTGTTCCACAACACAAAATTTGGATTTGAAAAGTTGCATCTAGAGCACATTGTAAGTTTTCCGATTCTCGTTTGTAGTATTTTATTTTCATATCCCCTAGCCCCCCGGCATAAAATCAGATAAAGATCGTAGAATAAGATCCGAGTTGATGCTTATAGGATGCAAAATAATGATATAGTATAGCCCCAAAGGCTTGTGCTGGATTTTGACTTTGTTAAACTTGCAGCCTGAGTCTTAGTAGTCGTCTGATGGTATTTCGTCTTTAACTTACAAAAAGTTACATCTTGCAACCAGGACTTGCTCAAGAATATTTGCAATAAGCGCAAAGAGATTAAGACTTTGCGTCTTGAGAATTCCAAGCTGTAGGTTGAGAAGGATGAGGCAGAAGGTAATATTTTCCGACTATTAACCTTAGTGATTGTCATAGTCGAATTGTTTAGCCGACTAATATTTTTTCCTTTGCAGAATTGTTGAGCCAATTCAGCAAGATGGTGGAGGAGGTCGAAAACTTCAAGGTCTGCCAAATGGAGAATGATGAACTCCGAGATGAGCTTGAGAAGCTTAAAAATGAATCGGAGAAATCCTTGAACGCCGTCCTGGAGTCAAGCAATATGGCGACCGAGAGGCTTGAGAAGCTGTTGGCCCTCCATGATAAACAACTTGATGATTTGAGGAAGAATTTCGACAGCCATAGGGATCTAGCCCAGGCCACGGAAGAAGAACTGAAGAGTCTCTAGGAGGAGCATTCTTAGTGGAACCACTGTGTGCTAGGTATCATTTCCAAGTTTACTCTTCCTTTGATTTTCGATCTTTTTCTTTTAGTCAAATTTTGATTTTTGGTTATTTCGCAGATCCTCTGCATTTTTCGGCTCCTCTTCCTCTGAACCTCGCCTCGAGCGCATCAAACTTGTCGGAGATGTTCTTCTCGACTTCCGCCAGTCTCTTGAAGAGGCTAGTGAGTCGGATAGACTTTTTTGGTTTAAACAATTTTCCAGTGCTCGAGGTGAGGGACAGAGCGAAGGAGATTCTGAAGCTCATCGATGATTGGAAGATTTTCTACGCCCGGACCGCTGCACAGACTACCCTCACTATGGTGATGAGTCACCACAGTGATATGGAAATCTGGCACGTCACCAAAGGCATCGCCAACGAGGACGACGAGGGTAACCCACAAAGACATCAAGGCCATCCAAGAATCTTGCAGGTTATGCTTGTCTTTTGGCGGAGCTGACGAACTATACGGCGCCATTCTTCCAGTCCGTCATTGTGCCACCTTCTCCCAAGGAGCCAGAAGATAGCCTCGTCGAAGATGAAGAATCTTCCGAGTCTCTAGAGCAAGGTAGCGATAATGTTGACTCCAGCGCTCCAAGGTCTCCACCACCACCGCCTGAATCTGTAGCATAAAACATTTGATGCATTATCCTGAACTTTCACTTGGTCTGTAATGATAGGAACAATATTTTTTTTTAAATATGCTGATATGTAAGAACTGATGCTTTACTAATTAGCACTTGTTGTATATATTTTGATGTGTGTGCTCGAAATTTTCTTAAACACTGCTTGTTTACACTTTTCGTTTTATCTGGCTCTCTGCCTCATCCCTTTTATGAGCTAGGCCACCTTTAGAACGGAAACTCTACCGAGTCAACGTAGAACAATTACTAAACCAGTTTAAACTCGGAAATAGAGCTAGCCTCTAGTACTAACAATTCATTACTCAGAATATGCCCACGTTTGAGCAATCAGATAAAAAACCAAAGTATAAACACAAAATTAGATTTACACCCTAAGCTAACATTTTTATAAATATTCAAAAATCATAACCAGAACCAACATGAGCATAAAGTACTTTCAAGTATCCTGGGATTTTTGAAAACGACATGATCTTTTGGAAATAAAATGGTAAAAAACTTCTCAAAAATAATATATGAGGAAACCAATACTTTATTTTTATGTGAACATGTACATATATGATTACAAGGAAATGTAACTAAGAATAGAAGTGACGTAGCTATGTAATATTCCATGGACAGTCTAATTAATCTGGGTCTATACTACCGCCAGCTCTCTTTCTTTTCCGAGTATCAGGTCTTTCCTTGATTGGTCTCATATCGGTTAAATAATATGACCCATTATGAAGAACTCGGCTGATCATAAAAGGTCATTCCCAAATTTCGTAAAGCTTGTGATTTATTTTTTGCACGAGTTGAATAACCAAATTGCCTTTCCTGAAAGAACTATTTCACACTCTTTGACTATGATACTTGCGTAACTTCTGCTGATAGGCTGTGGATCTCTGCTCAGCAACGACGCAAAATTCTTCGACTATGTCAAGATCATCTTGTCGAGATACTTCTGCATCTTCTTCAATATACACTTTGACTCTAGGAGACTGATGGATTAAATCACTTGGAAGAACTGCTTTTGCAGCATAGACCAAGAATAAAGGAGTGTATCCGGTTGATCTGTTAGGAGTTATACGCAAGCTCCATATCACAAACGGTAATTCTTCCGCCCAAGCCCCCGTGGCAAGACGAAGCGGTGCCTCGAGAGTCGAGACGAGGTCGGAGTCCTTGTAAAATGAGACCATTTTCTCTTTCGACTTGTCCATTAGCTTGTGGATGTGCGACTGATGAAATATCAAGTCGGATCCCTTGTTCTTCATAGAATTCGGCTAATTCTCCCATGGAAAAGTTGTTTCCATTGTCAGTAATAATACTATGCGGATATTTGAATCTGATGATCACGTCCTTGATGAACTTTCTGGCTATGGCTCCATCGCAATTTGTTACGGGTTTAGCCTCAATCCATTTGGTAAATTTATCCACCATCACTAGTAGGTGAGTAAATCCACACTTTTCCGTTCGAAATGGTCCTACCATATCAATCCCCCATACCGCAAATCGCTATGTAATAGGGATTATTCACAACTGATCAGCTAGAACATGTGCTTGACCGGCGTACTTTTGGCAGCCTCTGCACATTTTGACCAGTTTCTCGGCATCTGCCTTAGCTGTGAGCCAAAAGAATCTGTGTCTAAAAGCTTTTTCCACGAAAGATTTGGCTGCGACATGGTGACCACACTCTCCTTCATAGATCTCTTGTAAGATTTCCACTCCTTCTTCCGAAGAAATACAATGCTAGAAAATAGCAGAAACACTCCACTTGTAGAGCTCACCAATGATTATCGTATAGGCTTTTGCTCGTTGGACGATCTATCGGCCTAGAACTTCGTCTTCGGGTAATTTTCCATCTATCAGGAAATCCAGATAGGGTTTTTTCCAACTGGGAA
The DNA here is from genome assembly GCA_023614405.1 of Avena insularis. Lineage (NCBI taxonomy): Eukaryota > Viridiplantae > Streptophyta > Magnoliopsida > Poales > Poaceae > Avena > Avena insularis. The sequence goes on along the minus strand of CM042689.1, from coordinate 119,769,195 downwards.
TTACAGCTAGAACTGCAACTAAAGGTGAGTCGGATTTCATCGGCTAGTGCTCATCAACTCCTATGATGGAGGGAACTTTTAGGTTATCTAAAACGCGCCATCCAGAACTTGTTTCCATGCAGAGCCTATTATTGATAAAGCGTCTGCTTCATCATTTTCTGCTCCAGGGATCTTGAACTCTTCCACCTCTGCGCATATAGCAGATCCGGATTTTTCTTCCACCATGGTCATCACCTTAGGGGTGGGTTGGCTAGGATCAGCAAAGCCGAGATAGATGTCGATATCGCCTACAGACCTGATTGTGTAGGTCGTCACAGGTTCTTTAGCTGGAATCCAGGTTTCGTCGAGAAGAATGAGAGGGACATCACTAGCATAAACCACGTGACCCATGGCGATTGTTTTGCCGATTCCTGCATGCCCAGATTCCACCCGGAACAAAGATCTAAAGGTCACCTGCCCCATGGTGGGCGCCAACTGTCGTCAGATTGTCGACAAGTACGCCATAGGGGATCTTGAAGTCATTGAGAAGATGGGGTGTGAGCCGTACGGTGTTCCGGGAGCGATGAGCACAAGTTTACCTAGGTCCAGATCCGACTGTGGTGATCAGATCCTACTCCTGCTAGCAACCCAGTAATATATCGGCGAGAGGCGGATGTTACAGCGCATTACAAGAGAGGTTCGCCTGTGCGAGTAGGTTGTGGTTGATCTATGATATGGTGCCCTAAAGGATCCCTCAGATCCGGTTTATATAGTCACCAGGGCCTAGGGTTACAGGAGAGACGTCTCCGGCTATGTTACAGAGTCGGTAACTAGATACAACTTGGACTACAAGTAGTACTACATGCCTAAGTCGGTAACTCTTCTGGGCCTTGTCATAGTCGGAAGTGACTCCTCCTCTTTATCTGACTATTCCGCCCTTGAAGCAAAGCTCTAACCCATTGGTGGGCCACCTTGGTCAGCGAGTCCTGTGGGTATACCCATACCGTAATTATTGCTTCATCGTGTTACTTCTCTTTTTGAATTATCTCTCCCACAACACGTTGATTCATATCTCTCCATCGTGCAACTGTTTCCCTCCCAAGGAGTCACCGTCTTTCCCCGTTGTTAACACGAAAAAGTAGTGCGTCCGCACTTCATCGACATTCATGTCCCCACCATTGATCCGACGAGAAACAAGCAACACGTGGTCGCCAAGGTCTTCCGCACCAATATAATGAGAGCCACTACGAGTTGCGTGTCATTTCCATATTACCCATTGCTGGCCCATCGAGGTAGTGCGTCCAAGGTTCACCGTCGTTCATGTCCACGCCACTGATCCAACAAGAGACAAGCAGCGCGTCATCGCCAAGGTCTCCCGCACCAATATCAAGAGTGTTATGAAGATTTGTGTGTCGTCAACCTATTGCACATCCTTCGACCCAAATGGGTAGTGTAGACATGTTCTCGGATCATCTCCCACTATTCTTTACTCGTCGTTTTATCTTGCAACCAATTGCTAGCACTTCCAAATAGTATGTGGCAATTGGACTATCGATCTTGTCGTGCCAACCTCGTTGTCACGCACCTTCCACCGCTAGTTGAGGTTGTGTTGCTACTTGATGAGTGTAATTTATGTACACTTTTACAGAAGTATTTTATGCATATCAACCACCCATCTCATGATTTATCTAGCTGTAGTTATGCCAAACATGCATGGTTTCTGTTATTCATTCATTTTCACATGAGCTTTGCACATTTAGTACTTTAGGTAGAATTTTATCCCTCTTCCTTGTCTTTGACATGTGTGTAGGTGTTGATGATGATTATGGATAAAACCAAGGCAAAAGGAACAAAGAGAGCATAATATGGAGGAGCTGCAGGGACCAAACTTATCCATTTGAGAGGTTGGAAATGTGAATTTTTTCAATTTCTCAAAATGAAGATCCAAGACCATAGGGTTGTATCTCTCGTCGATACGAATCCAACGAGCCCAAGAATTCCCAAAACGGAGTTTGTATGAAGAAATGGCGACCAAAATACAAAAGAGCCCGAAGGTTTAAGGACCAACTATACGGCGGGAAAAAAATTCCGTCTGTATAGTTCCCGACGTATAGTTGGGGAAAAGGTCGGAAACGACGGGATTTCGCCCCACAGAAGCTCCAGAACCTTCCCTAAGTCATATGACGGTATTGCCGGAACCCTAGGGCACCCCCAAGGCCTATATAAAAGAGGGAGGAGTCAAAGAAGAGAGGAGGAAGCCATAATACACCATATACAAGATCTAGATCCCATCTACCGCCTCCACGGCGGCACCCTGCCGCCATGCCGCCTCCACATCCTCTATAGCTCCACCAAGATCCAGATCTCCATCAACACCATCAATCCATCCAAGCAAGAAGAGGAGGAGAAGGAGGACGCTGTCATCACCACACCGACACCACCATCACCACGCCGTCATCACCATATCCATCGCCGCTAATCCTTCATCCTTCCTCATCATGGTCTCCGTGATGGGTTGTAACATTTATTGAACCCCCTTTTATTAATGTTATGATGATTTGAGTAATTGAATTGTGGTGTGTTCTTGTTAATTACTATGTTTGTGCTTTCTCTTTACATTTTTCTATTCATGATATTTTTGGAGATGTCCAATACATTATTGAGGAGTTTACTAGGGATACACGAAGTGTCACAAAACTTATCATTAGTCTCTTCTCTTCCATGAATAGAACTAATAGGCTATTTGCTATAAGTGATTTGCGGATGCAATAGCAGCTTATGATGCACCGCTCAGAGTTCCCCCAAGATCACTCATGATATAGATAGGTATAGTGTTGCGAATTACTTGACCCCAAAGTGACAGGCGGGATATCTTGTGACTAGCACACTTGCTTAGGAGTACAATTGTCCATAGAACTTAATGCCTTTGCTCTGGTTTTGTTACCTTAATACACTATTCTCTTGTGAGATGACCCATGTCCGAAGAGGGTGTGGACAGTTGAGTTGTCTGGTTGCCACTTACCAACAGCGGAGACAACTATACATGAGGGATCACCACAATTATTGTTTATAGCTATTCTATAAGAATTTATCATGCACAATGGTATACACAACATTACTCGAGGAATCATAGCATTAATATTTCATCTCATTGCATTCACCTCTTTTTAGTTTTACATTTGTTCTAGTGTTCTTCCAGTCGTAGTACTAGTTGTTACAAATCATCTTAAATTCATTTATCCTAGTAAATTATATAATATGCTATTTGCAAACCACGGCTTGGGTACGAACCTGGACGCATTGACAAATTGGCTGTGGAGTGGTGTTGTTTCCGTTGGTCGAGCTCTCATCGGGATAAACTCTTTAAATATTTGCTTCTACTAGTACTACAATAACCCTGTTGTTGGTGCAGGAACCCAGTCATCACTATTGCTCCTAGTTGACTAGACACCTCATTTCTACTCAAGGCTGCGGTCCAATTTCTCCCAAAGTCACGGTTGCTAATCATGTGGAATCATACATCAGAGTAAATAAGAGTTGTCAATGTTTTGGCCAATTTGGCTATCGACGTCGCCCTGATTCTTTCGTGACATCGGAGGGAGTTCGGGGAAAACATGTGTCAACATCGTAGCGGAGCACACCTATCTTAAGAGATGGGCCCACCTAGGGGCCGGTCGCGAGATTTACCCACAACCGTCTCACGTGCGCCTCTATCCTATCATGCATCGCTGAATGGTGGACCGCGCGTTCCCTAGGCTCGGCATCATCAACCGTGAGCAGGAGCATGCTCCGTGAGAGGTGCCTAGAGTGTGGGAGAGGTTTGTACTAGACGGGTGGTGGAACCCAGCATGAACCAACTTGTTGTATCCACGTCATGATGCGCGTGGCTCTCCTCGAGATGAGATCGTGTGGTGGGTCCCGTTTGTGTAGGAGAACGGGACTCACATACGGTCTCCGTTAGTGTGAATGCTGCTCTAAACCATACCTCACGCCGCCCTATGCATGACGTATCGTGCATTTTTCCACCATGCCTTACACATTGTTCCTTCTAGGCTTTCGCAACACCACATCGAGTATAAAATACTTCCCATTTTTTCTCTACATTATGCATAAGCTAGGTTCTCTATTCTCCCCACCTTCGTCATGCTTTGGTTCGTCTTCGTGGTTAGTTGCATGCATCGATCTACTGACAACTATCATAACTGGCGCTATAGCTAACCACCAGCGTGTGCCGAAACACATCGTTATCTCTTTTTACCTTCTGTTTGTTCTACTCCTTCTCTAAACAACGTCCTACTACACCACCCATTGTACATCTAGAGGTGGCGGCTATGAAGAGCATGGGAAGCAAATCGAATATTTTTCTATTTTATTCTTCTTTTTGTGTTGTGTTTGTTAAGTTATTTGCTTCCTTTCTTGGTAATTTTTTCTTTGTCCCTTTATGTTGTTTGCCTTTTTCTGAGATTTGCTTCTTTTTTTTTGGTTTTCACTACAAGGAATATGCTAACTAGTGACCCCAAATATTGGTCATAGAAATGTCATAGTTATCCATCTATGACCTTTCTATGACCAAAAACAGTTGGTCACATACCGAGCATCACTATAGACAGACAATGAACTTTTCTTAATCGATCATGGACAGTTATGACCAAAAAAGATGGTCATGGAACCCATGACCAAAATTTTTGGTCATGGGCTATCTGCCTTGTCCACGTAAGCCAATACTACATGGCAGATTTCTGTGACCAAATCAATTGGTTGTGGATCAGATTCAGGCTGGTCCAATTCAATCTTCTAAATGGGCCGCACCAATAATTTGGCCTATGTAATTTTCTTTTTTGCTGACTATTTTCATTCTCTGAGCTATGGCCATTTTATTGCCCATTTTATTTTGGGCCACATCATTTCTATACTCCAACTCCTTTTGGGCATTTTCCTTTTTACAACCTAATTGTTTTTGAATCTTGGACCTTGTACTACCCAATTCATTTATAATATCCAAATTTGTATAAATTGGTTTTAAAAATATGTCCATTATTTCTTGGGCCATGGCCCTTTCACAGCCCAATTATTTATCCAGTATTTGGGTTGTTTCACTTCTAAAGTATTTGGGCCAAGATTGTAGATTCAAATAATGATTTTAGTAGATATCAATAATAATAAAAGTAGATAATATTTCAACATAGAACAACAAAATAATGTTTTAGCACATCACAAATACATCAGATAACATTTCAGCACATAATTAATATCATTCTCATCCCTTGATTCACAATTTAGCATGAAACAAGATATTCCAGGACCAAAAAATAACAGCCAACACATGGCATCCAAAATAATAGCCAAAGATATTCCAAGAACAAAAAATGATAGCCAACACATGGCATCCAACACACAACCAACACAAAAGTTCAAAATGTAGGGTTCGTTGCATGGAAAACAAAAAAATTCTATTGCAAGAACACATAAAACCAAGATCCAATCTATAGCAAAGCCAAGATCTAATCTATGAGATAGGTGCAACGAGATAGGAGAGAACTATCCCTCCTAGATCCAAAGCATTTAACGAGATCAGATCTTGTGGTTGATGTAGTCGATCACTTGCCGATCTCAAGATCGCGAAGACGATCCTTATGGCGCCGTGTTTCAGCAGCTCTTCCGCACTCGGTCACACGTAAGTAGTCTATGGAGACATTACTCTCCCTGTTCCAGTGGGTAGCGGAGGTAGTAGATCCCCTCGTAATCCTAGCAGCATGACGACATGGTGGTGGTGGTGGAGGAAAGAATCCTGTAGGGCTTCGCCTAAGCTGGAGCAGCAGGAAGGAGGAGGGAGGAAGGTGGCGGCTAGGGTTGGGAGAGAGGGCAGGGTGGCGCCCTCCCCTACCCTATTTATATAGAGGGCGTGCAGCTAAAGCATCCCCCTTGGCCTCCTCCCTCTAGGGCCGACACACATAGGGATTGGGTGGAAAACTTGCCCCCAAGTTTCCCCCTTTCCAATTTAGGGTTTTGCCCTAAATCCTTGGGCTGGCCGGGTTGGGCCCTTTGGGTCTTGGTGCGGCTGGCCCATGGCCCCCACAGCATCCCTTTGACCCATGTGCCCCCTCACGGGGTGGTGGGCCCACTGGTGGCTTCTTCTAGAACATTCTAGAAGCTCCGCTCAAAATACCGATAAATTTTCTGAACCCTCGAAAATGACTTCCATTATATGAATCTTATTCTCCAGACCATTCTGGATCTCCTCGTGATGTTCTGGATCCAATCCGAGACTCCGAACAACATTCGGTCTCCAACTCATATTCCAAATCTACTTAAACAACATCGAACCTTATGTGTGTCACCCTATGGTTCGCAAACTATGCAGACATGATCGAGACACCTCTCCAATCAATAACCAATAGCAGGATCTGAAGATCCATAATGTCTCCCACATATTCAATGATGACTTCGTGATCGAATGAACCATTAGCATACGATACCGATTCCCTTTATCGTGCGATACTTTACTTATTCGAGGTTTGATCATCGGTATCTCCATACCTAGTTCAACCTCGTTACCGATAAGTACACTTTACTCGTTCTGTGATATGATATCACTTTTTACCTAGTCACATGATTGCAAGACAATTGGATGACATTCCACCGAGAGGGCCTAGAGTATATCTATCCGTCATTCAGATGGACAAATCCCACTCTTGATGCATGTGCTTCAACACATACTTTCAGAATACCCAACGCCACCTTTATAACCACCCAGTTATGGAAGTGGCGTTTGATTTCATCAAAGAACTCATCCGGTGATGGTGATTAACATGATATCATGGTCGAAGGATTAGGTTAATATGTATTTGAAAGCTTGTAGCAAAACAAACTTAATGAATTGATCTTATGCTATGCTTACTTTGGGGTCTGTTCATGATGAGTGCATATTTGCATCATGTATTAGGTTATTATTTTGCATTGTATATGTAGGATCTTAGTATTTTACGGTGTTCGAACGCACTTTTTATGTTTACTTTCACCAAGATCAGATCAGACGATGGATCCAAAGGACACAATTCTTGGAGCAGTTGTACCGGAGAGAAAAGAAGCCAAAACTATGTAAATCGCTTATTTGGGAAATATTAATAATACCAGAAGAAAACCCGATGCAAGAAGAGGACACAGAGGAGTTAACGACCAACTATACGGCCCGCCGCTATATAGTTTTGGCCGTATAGTTGGCGCCGCCTTCGCCTCCTCAAATAGTTTCACCCCGTGCAACTAGTTAGAAGAGACGACATACATAGCACCCAGAAATCGTGAAAGCCTCACCTATGAAAGGGATCTAGAGTGGGAACTTGCCCTAAGGATCCATCATCGCACTAAGTAGATCTGGGAGGCCAAGGCATCAATCTCCATCTTCATCAACTGCTGCATATTCATCACCACCATCATCTCCATCCATCCCATCTAGATCTTGTTGTAATTCTTGCAATAGGTGTGGATTTATACAAGTACTATTCATCGATAATCGTTTCCATTACCATTGTCATGATGCTGATTGCCTCCATGTCTGAGTAGATCATTAGTTCCTGGGGAGATGGAGAAACCCTAGTATATGATTGAGAGGAGAAAGAGATTATTATGTTATACAACATTATATGTATGTGTTAATTGTCTTCATGTTGATGTTGGGAGTTGTGCACCTCCTTAATATTTGTCTATCGCGGGGACACGATGAAGGGGATTACTTATTGATATACGGAGGGATGGTAGCACTTACTGTGACTATAAATTCGTTGTCATCCTTTACGTACTAACTTAGGGAATAAAGAAGAACTCATTAAGCCATGTCCATGCCGCGGGAGAAATCCCTTAATAGCGGGGTAATACGATTGATGTCGTTTATCTGTCAGCTGTGGTTATGAAGGATGGTGTGAGCATTGGTTGCTGCCTCATCATCCATATATGGAGATCTGATACGTCCGAAATGTATATATAATTTTTGATGCTCCATGCTTGTTTAGTATCTACTTCGCTTTGCTTTGTCTACACTTTGAGGTGCTTTTTACATGTTTTCTGGTACTAACCTATTAATAAGTTGCCACAAAGGTTACTGTTTGCTTCATTTTTGGTTCCAGAAAATCTAGTAAGGAAATATTCTCGGAATTGGACGGGACAAAAGCCAAAGTCAATATTTCATCAAGGAGAACACGGAGTCCAAAGGAGAGACGGAGGGGCACCACAGGGTGGCCACACCCCCCCAAGCACGGCCTAGGGTGGGATCGTGCCTGGGCAGGGTGTGGCCCCCCTGGCCGCCTCCCAGCCTCGCCTATTTTCCTATAAGAAGCCCCTGATGCCGAAACCCTAAGAACCCGATCAATATTCCATGAAACCGTCTGTAGCCGCCACCACCATCGTCCCTAGATCAGGGGGGATCTGAAGCTCTTCCCGGCACCCTGCCGGAGAGGAGATCATCCCGGAGACCTTCTGTAAGACCCCACCAATATAAAGGTAAAGGTCCCTGTGATTGGAATGCTAGTCCCTGGATCAATTGCTAGCATCCAAAGTTTAAGATGAAGTACACAGAAACAAAGGTCATTATTACATCATCATTCCAGAGAAAACATAGTCTTTTACAACTCCATAGCCATAGGCTAGTACAAGAGTTCAACTAAACAAAATAAAGTAAAGTCTTCATCTTCATGTGCCACAGGAAAACATGTTGAGTATGGACTCATAACCCTAATCCTCATCAGAGTAACCTGCAACATCACAAGTTATAGCCACAGTGGGTCAATACATTGGATAGTATTGGCAAGTGATACCTTAGTAGAATAATAGCTTCTAAACTTCTATATGAATTTGGCTAAGTGTAGATGAGGCTTGCTTTGCTCAAAATAGGTTTTTCCTATCAGTTGAAAACACTAAGTTTTTGTTTGACAAAAACACCCAAGGAACCACCGATAAACATTGGTGAACCTTTACCCTTGTTCAACAACAAGTTTTTAACTTAGAAATTGGGATGAGGAGATCTTTGATAGCTTCCATGTCTTGATGCTCAAATTGTCCATTTCCGGGAACACGACTAAGTACATAGATTCTTCCTTCTCGAGAGGTGGTGCACTTTCCCCACAAGACTCGACATCCATCGAGACAACATCTTTCAGAAGCCTTCCCTTAGACCAAAATGGACGCGTTCCAAACCTATCACCCCTACCACCAACTGTCCATTTGGCTAAGTTATTGCAACCTATGTGATCCAGGCAGAGCCCATATTGCCATGTGGCTGCACTAGAAGCTTCTTAACATTTGGCATCTCAAATCCCTTTGTTCCTGGGTGGCATTCCACAAGTGAGATACACAGGGTAGGACATGAAAATGGGGCCCTGGTAACCACTCAACAAAAATCCATCCATGCAATTACCATTCCACCCAGGTGTTTCATTCACTTAGTTGTTTTATTAAGCAAAAACATAAGTCAAAGACTTAGCAACATTTTCCATAGCATGTATAATACACCCTTGTTTACTACTAGCTAGGCTAAGAATGGCAATATACCAAGTATCTTTACTTAGATAAAATTCTAACAAGTCTACAACTACTAGGATTTCCCAAGCATAGCATATAGATACTTAGCAAAAATACCATGCAAGCCCTATACAAAATATCACTAGTGCATAGTAAAAATATTGGGACAAAAATATGAAGCACCACTTCCCTTGATAGTTGGGGGAGTAGCAACAATCCTCACAATCACAATCACCACTAGCACCAAAATCTACACATAAAATGATAACACCAAATTTGTATTCCAAACAATCAAGCAAAAATATATGAATGCATGCAAATGCCATGTGATGATTTTTATCAAACCAAACAAGACAAGTAAATAGTACTAAACACTAAACTAAACATTTATACATTAAATAAACTTAATTTGGCTTTAAAAACATTTTCTAAATAATTTCTATACACAAAATAAGTCTACAAATGTCTCTGCATAAAATTCCATTTTAACAGAGACAAAATACAAAACCAAGCCTACAGATGTGTAGGATTTATTTTTGTGATTCCATTGATATATTATTTGTATTTTTTGGATAAACAGAACAAAAGTTATGAATTTTACAAGTTTAAATCTCTAATAGATTCAAAAACAGATTTTAAAATAAAATCCCAGACACGTGGACGCATCTGATTGGAGCATACTGGTTCACGCTGGATCACGCTCCTGCACCGTTAGATCTAAAAGAAATCTATCGGCTCTGATCTACCCATACCCCTTCGTTAAGTGATCTAATTAGATGCGTTGGATCTAGATCTAACGGCTCACTGCGGCTTGACCAAGAACTGGCGGCGCGCATGGCGACAGCGGCGGTGGCACTACTGGTAGTGATATTCCGGCTAGGCTAGTGGGTTAGTGGAGACGTGCAGGTGCTTACCGAGCTCGCGGAACAATGGTGAAGCTCGACGTGGTCTTTTCCTGGACAGGAGCGCACTGGCACGGCGTCGATTGCTCGTCGGAGTTAGCGTCGGCGTCGGGCTCGCTCGGGTGTGGATGCTGTCGACGCTACAAGGTAGGAGAAGGCAAGCCAGAGGTGGCGTTAGATGCGCACGAGTGTGGGGAGTACACGCGTATCAACCAGAAGGGTTAGGGCGGTCAGGGTTTACCGGAAAGGTTTGCCAGAGTTGTTGTTTTCCTCGGGTGCTCGCAAAGCTTGACGGAGTCGACGACCTGGGGAATTTCAGAGCAAACAAAAGGGGTGAGGAGATGCGCACGGGTCTTACAAGCATGCTCGTAAGAACGAGAGGTGAAGGGGAGCACGGGGCTCACCGGAATAGGTCGCCGGAGTCGTTCGGTGCCGCGGCGGTGCAAGCAGAAATTCGCGGAGCCTGCGGCGCTACTGGCTGGATGAGTTGGGGAAAATGGTCGCGAGGAGGAGGGGGTTAAGTAGCCGGAGCTGAACGGGGAGTTACTCACTGAATCAGTGGGAATTACTCGCGTAATCAACGGTAGTGACGGGGGAGGAAACGGGCGGCGAGCTGGTCGCGGGCGGGATTTGGGGACGACGATGCTGACCATGGCGTTGGGTCCACTTGACAGTGAGGGAGGGGGTGTGCGCGCGGGTGAGAAACAAAGGGGAGAGGGGTGACCCGGGTGGGCTTAGTGGGCTGGATCCGGGGCTGGGCCAGAATGGCAGCGTCGGCCTTTTTCTGTTTCTCTTCTCCTTTTCTATTTTTAATTTGATTTTCTGAATCCAATTTCAAATGAATTTCAAATGAGTTTAAATTCAAACCACCTCTAAATTTTTGTAGTGTGATCCAAGTATTCAAACATGTGTAAAACTCACTTGTTTACTCAAATACACTTAGGTCCTTTGAAAATAAAAATAAAACCAAGCCTCATATGATTATATATATTAGGCATATGAATGGTTTTAGTTTTGATTTTTGTTTTGAAAATCTTTGTGCAAGATCTGCATTCATCTTTGAAGCACTCTTGATCAAAACAAGGTATTCTCATACTTTGAAAGTAAAATAGAACCATTGCCTTTCTATCTTAAAAATAATAGGCAGACAAATGGTTTCTATTTTTCAAATCTTGTTTGAAAATAGCCAAATGCTTATTAATGCATGCATGATGTGAAAACGTTATAAATCATGATTTTTGGGATGTTACAAATCTAACCCCCTTAAGGTGAATCTCGCCCTCGAGATTCGGATTGGCTAGCAAATAGGTGAGGGTGATCTTTCCGAAGGTCATCTTCTCTTTCCCAAGTTGCTTCCTCCTCGGAATGATGGTTCCACTGATCTTTGTAGAATTTGATAGTCTTAGTTCGAGTAACTCTTTCTGCAGTCTCAAGAATCTTGATAGGTTTCTCCTCATAGGTGAGATCACTTTCCAACTGGACCTCTTCCAAAGGTATAGTATCCTTCAAAGAAGTATCTTCCATCTCCGGATGGCATTTCTTCAACTGACTCACATGAAACACATTGTGAACGACAGATAGTGATTCAGGCAATTCAATCTCATATGCCACTTCTCCTTTACGACTTAGAATCTTGAATGGTCCAACATACCTTGGTGCAAATTTTCCTTTGACTCCAAACCTCTTCACTCCATGAAGTGGTGATACTCTAAGATAAGCTCTATCACCCACCTCATAGGTGACTTCTCTATGCTTTGTATCTGCATAGCTCTTCTGTTAGGACTATGCTATCTTTAATCTTTCCTTTACCAACTTGACTTTCTCTTCAGCTTCCTTTATTAGTTCTGGCCCAAACAAATTTCTTTCTCCAACACCACTCCATAGCAATGGTGTAGTACATTTCCTTCCATGGAGGAATTCAAACGGTGCCATCTCAATAATGGCTTGATAGATGTTATTGTAAGAGAATTCTGCGTAACGCAGACTTTCATCCCAACTAGCACCATAGTCTAGGGCACATGCCCTCAACATATCCTCCAGAATCTGGTTGGTCCTTTCTGTCTGTCCATCAGTTTGAGGATGAAAAGCAGTGCTGAATTCTAGTCGCATTCCCAATGACTCATGTAGTTGTCGCCAAAAATGTGAAGTGAATTCAGTTCCTCTATCCGACACAATACTCTTGGGTACTCCATGCAGACAGACAATCCTATTCATATATATCTTGGCTAACTTAGCACTTGTATAGGTTGTCTTCACGGGTATGAAATGAGCCACTTTAGTTAGGGATCTACCATGACCCAAATAGAATCATATCCTGATCTAGTCCTTGGTAGTCCAGTGATGAAATCCATGCCAATCTTGTCCCACTTCCAATCAGGAATAGGTAGTGGTTGTAACAATCCTGCTGGTTTCTGATATTCCCTTTTCACTCTACTACACATATCACACAAAGCAATATGTTCTGTGATGTCCTTCTTGAGATTATTCCACCAAAATCTTTCCTTCACATCAATGTACATTTTGGTGTTACTCGGATGAATGGAATATGGTGAGTTGTGTGCTTCTTGTAAAATCAGTTTCCGAAGCTCCGGATCTTGTGGAATACAGATACGTTTTCCATACCATAAAGTACCCTGTTCGTCTTCGTGGAACCCTTTAGCTTTCCCTTTGCTAATTTTTCCTTTAGTCTCTTCAATTTCCTTATCCATCTTTTGGGCTTACCTGATTTTGTCCAACAATGTGGGTTGAACATCCAATGACATGAGATGTCCTTCAGGCACTATCTCCAATCTGAGGTCTTTGAATTGGGCACACAGATTATCTGGCAATTATCCCTTAGTGAGGCCATTCACATAAACTTTACGGCTTAATGCATCCTCTACAACATTTGCTTTACCGGGGTGGTATTGCAAACTCAAGTCATAGTCCTTGATGAGATCTAACCATCTTCTTTGTATCATGTTGATTTCTTTCTGAGTGAAGATATACTTCAAACTTTTGTGATCTGTGAACACTTCGCAACGTTTTCCCAAAAGATAATGTCTCCATGTTTTGAGTGCATGGACAACAGAGGCTAACTCCAAATCATGAGTAGGATAATTCACTTCATGATTTTTGAGTTGTCTCGAGGCATAAGCCACAACTTTCCCTTCTTGCATCAAAAATACTCCTAATCCTTGGTGAGATGCATCACAATACACTTGGAAATCTTTTTCCAAATCTGGCAGACATAAGACTGGTGCTGTCACTAGTCTCTTCTTCAACTCTTGGAAACTGAGTTCACATCCTTCAGTCCAATCAAATTTCTTGTCTTTCTTAAGTAACTCCGTCATTGGCTTAGCTACCTTTGAGAAATTCTCAATGAATCTTCTATAGTATCCTGCCAAGCCAAGGAAACTACGTACTTCTTTCACTGACTTAGGAGATTCCCACTCGGTTACAACTGCCACTTTTGAGGGATCAACTGCTAAACCATCTCCTGACACAATATGTCCGAGAAATCCGACTTCATTCAGCCAGAATTCACACTTGCTGAATTTGGCATACAACTTATGCTCCCTAAGCTTCTCAAGTATCAAACGCAAATGCTCTTCATGCTCCTCTTTGCTCTTGGAGTAGATCAAAATGTCATCGATGAAAACAACAACAAATGTGACACCCTCGGGATCAGGGTAAACAAATCCCAGACCTCCGTCTGAAATAAGCTTAACCTTGAGCTCGAGAATATACAGTGAAGAATTGGTAACACATCAGTGACCCTACGACACAAAAATTTATTACAGCAAGCTCATAACTGAGCAGAGAACTAAATTATTACAAGCAGAGGTCACTGACCACAAACATTAAACAAAGGAAGGCAAAATTATGCTATTAAGTATAGCAAACTTAACAAATGGCCTAAGAGGCCTGAAGCATAACGATGACGTCCCAGCCCATAGATTCCAGGCTACCGGCCGGGAACCCCAAGCTACTCGTCGATGTCGATGTAGTACCAAACTGATCTTCCGGGAACACTTACTTTGCCAAAATTATCAACAAAGCAAGGGTGAATACAGGGTGTACTCCGCAAGACTTATGGCTGGTGGAGTTGTTTTGCATAAAGCCATCTTTCTTTATAAAACAAGAGAGGGAGAAGAATCTCGTCTAATCAGAGTATTTTAAAAGGGGATAAGAGAGAGACGTCTCCGAAACATTGATCATCATCTTTTGGTATCCACCAAATCTTCATCATCTACTAACTAGGATCACCCCCTCGTACCCATGAGGAAGCATCCTTAAGCACACGTTGATCTGCCAAGTTTTAAGGTTAGGTTATAATTCTCTATGATCTTGAGTCCGGTCACCAAGTTGTTCATAACCGTGAACATGGCTTTTCGAAAAGATTATTACCCTGCAGGGGTGTACAACTTTACCCACACGTACTAACCTTCTCTTAATGCCACAATGATTAGCCCTCTTCCTTGGAAGGCCGACAGAGGGTGGTTAGACACGACCTTTACCTTGCTTACACCGAGACCATGAGTCACGCAATAAGTATGGTTCCACCGTAATGGGTCAAATCCCGAAGCCGGTACTTAAAGATGGGAGGCGAGGTTGGTTTACCAGGGGCGCTATCTACCCCAAGCAACCTTGGCCACGCTTACCTACCTGTTATGAATGCACCAACTTCACCCGGCAAATCTTTCAAAATATTTTCTATGCATATGTCAAATGGAATGCCCGAACTATGTGACTCATGGAATCTACTAGGAAAGTTAGTCAGTCATGAGATTGTCCAGGCCCCGTGTGGTTGCACGCTCATCTTGGTTCCAAAGGCAAGAACTCAGGTCCTATTGGTGGCGAGCATGGGACTAGAAAAACCACATCCCACCGTGGCCTCCCATACAAGCCTTAGCATGTTTAACTCATATCACTGATCTCATCTCGTTATGTTCTCCTGTCATACTAGATTCTCTGCATCTGATACATCATCTGGATGAACCATCACTGACAGCTATGCATGACTAAGAAGAACACATATATAAGCTCTAGCAGTGCACACAAGCCAAACCTAGTTATGCTAGGAGTAGTGGATCAGGTAATATTAGCTCAAAGGGAGTAATGCAACAGATAGAATATTCCATCTATCGATAAAAGACCACAGTAGAATCGTATGAATCATGGCAGGAATAGAAATGCTTTCGAAATCATAGGATTGTATCATGGTGGGGCTATGCTTGCCTTTGCCAGTTGATGACAGATAAACAAATCTTCGGGAGCCTTGAACTTGACTTGGTTAGAGTTGGTCGAGTATTGTTCGTCGATCTTTGATGGTCTTGATCTCTGTCTTTGATCTCGATTTCGATCTCGTATTCTACCGGGAAGAACCAAACACCGGAAAGAAAGGGAAACATTCAACACATGGCATTAATGCAATGCTCAAACAAGAATGATGATATGACAAGTTGAGTTGCATTGAATTGAAACCCTAAAACATGTTCGACAGTTTAATCGGGGTTCCGAGGGGTACAAACCCTAATTAGGGAAAACCCCGGATTCATATGAGAGGGGTTGTTTTGTTGTTCTAATTAAACTTGTCATGTAAGTTGTATATCAATGCATGATTATAACTCTATTAGATAGTTCTCATTTTTCTGAACATTTTGGTATATTATTTGTATTTTTCTGATTTAAAATGAATTAGTTATGAATTTCTCCATTTTTAATTCATTTTAAATCATTTTTGGAATATTATAAAATAATTTACATTTTAGAATTACTTTTAACATTTTATTAAAACAGAAAACATTTCTGATATTATTTATCTCACTACATGGTGGACCCACCTGTCAGGTATTATACAATTACTGAAATGATTTACAAAAATTAATAAAAGAAAAGAAAAGGGATATGAGATCAGCATGACATCATGCTGATGTCATCAGGAGCATGATCTCCATATCGAAGCTCGGTCCGTTGATCGGGAGAACGTGGGCGAGCGAGGAGAGTCTTGTTCGACTCAGCGCATCACGCTGAGCCAACCAGTGGTGGCGCCGCCAATATTTGGCCACCGGAACATGGTCGACGGCGACCTTCTGCAGCGGCGGACGGTGGCGCACAGCGGGGGAGACGAACCAGGAAGCGAGGGGAGCAGAGGAGGATGCTGACGTGACCAGCAGCTCACCGTGGTTGCGGTGGTAGGGTCGGTGAAGCTTGGGGCGGCCCAGAACGGCCGCAATCGACGACGATGGTGGCGACCGGCGCTCGGGAAGACGGTTCATTGCGAATGATTCAGCCGCATGAGGCCGATTCCATTGATGAGGGAGGTCATGGCGACAAGGCGGAGCTCCTGGGCGTCACGGCATGGCTCGGGGAGGCCGGAGGCGGCAGGGCGATGGCGGTCTGCAGAGCTAGGGTTTTGGGCTTGCGCTTGCTGCGAAGAGGAAACGAGGAAGAGGAAGAAGTGGCGGCTAGGGTTCTTCGGCGGTGACTCTTGAGATCTTGTAGACGCCTGGGGGCGGCGGCGTGCATCTCCACGCCGACGAGCAACGCGGTGGCGCCAGCGAGGTGCTTCCGACGCGGCCGGAGGTGGATGACGGGGATAGACCGGACGAAGCGGTATGTGGGCCTGGGCCGACTACGGGCTGCAGATGGGCTGCGGGAGAGAAGCACGGGCTACAGGGAGAGGGGAGAGGAAACTGGGCTGCGGCCCAGGGAGTGCTGGCTGTAGCTCCATTTTTTTCTTTCCAGAAACATTTTCTATTTTCTGTTTTCAAATCTGTTTTTGTATTTTGAATTCAAATACTGTTTGGATCCATTTCAAAAAAATACCAGAAACTTTGTAAATCTATATAAAATAGTATGGGGCCCTTTAACAAGTTGGGCTCCATTTATTTTGGTATTTTTTTCAAATTCAAACCATTTTGAATGCTTTTCAAATAGAGAGGAATATTAGGGTTTTACCTTTAATTCTTTGCATGCAAATTTAAGAGATGATGCTAATGAATGAACAATCAAACCCTAAGTATAGATTAACTAAAACTGGGGTGTTACAGTTCTATCCCCCTTACGAGAATCTCGACTCGAGATTCCAAAGGTAGGAAAAGAGACAGAGAGAGAAAGAAACAGGGTCACTCTAAAGATAAGAGGGAACACACTAAACAACACATGGAGTATCTCATGGTCAACTCATGGATGGAGTGTTTAGAAACAACTCTAAGATGACGAACATGAAACACACCAAGGTAACAGAGGAAACAAGAGGAGATGGTTTCAAGTTGTTAGATAGCTGGTCTTCATAAGGATTGAGACCATGGAACTTAGAGAGGAGTTTAAGCTTCTACAGAAGAGAGCTTACAACAGGAAGAACATGACCAGAGACTTCGATAGGGAACCTCTACTAAATGGCTTAAGTAGAGATTTCAGGTTGCAGAGATATGGATCAACAAAACCAAGCTGTTGAACTACTTTTGACACATAAGGGTCACTGTTTCATTCAATAGAAGGCCAAGACGGAGAGGTGTTTTGGAGCGAGGACTCATAAGAGCCACATGAAACATGTACCAAGAGGAACTACTAATTACCAAAATCATAGCCGCTCTTAGAACATGGTTGAGAAGACGAAGGAAACTCTTTATTCATCTAGGTATACCAAAATCTTTGCCAAAGATCATGGTATCACTTTACACCACCAGATGAGTAATTAAGAAGATTCCTGATAACACGAGAAGAAAGAAACTTCATTCTTAGACTTTAATTACTTGGCACAACAAAATTCTTGCCATCATAAAAGGGTCTAGAGGATCAACCTAGAGACATTTAGCAACACTACTTTAAATGTTCTCCTTGATGTTCGAGAAATCGATCATCAAGTAAAGGTCGGACTTCGGATACAAGGAAACCATAAGCACAACTCCTATAATTAATTATAGAAGAGGCCTCATGAAGAGTGGTTGTTACTGCTGATTCAAGAAAATATGACAAAAGATCTTTCCGGCTAAGTGTGTCAACCATTACATCAATCTTGCCAGATGTACAGAGAGATCTATGTCAAAACCTTGAGGAACACCAACCATCATTGCTGCTTGAGATTTAGCTTTGGATAGGTGAAATGATACTTCAGACTCAGCATGTCCGAATAGAAAGTTTGCAACATTTACCACAAAGGTGAAGTCACTAGATTCTCAAGATATGGACTACAGCGTGAAGCTCCAAAAGACTGAGCTGGATTGCTATACCCAGGTATTTAGCAACTTGTCAAAAGACAACTACATACATATAAAGTACTGACAATAAAACGCACATATGTCCTTAAGGAAAGAAATATAACTCTTCTCGAATCCACGGCGACATCTTTCCACATTTTCATGTGAACCGGAGAAGGTTACTTCTAACATTCCAGAACACATACTTCGAGATGACTCGAAGACGGTTCTCGAATTTCCCAACATTAATGCCAAATGTTCCATATGAATCAAATCTAGCATGGAGAAGATAAGGATGTCATCGGTGGGCTCAACAACAAACTTATCGGGACACTCCAAGAAGATGGACTCATATGTTGCGTGAACAAGACAAAAATACTGGTCAGACCAAAGGACATGAAGATGTATCCCAGTGAAACATCACAAGAAGAAACATTATCAAGATAGTCCTTGGAACTGAGTTTGATTTGACGATAACCCAAATCAAATCAAAGGTTGGGGAGAATAATATATCCATAAAGGAAATACTAGATTTCTTCAACACGAACAAAACTAGACATTCCTTTAAGAAGGAACAAAGTCACATATAGCTTTTGTCTTACAACTCTCCAAGTTGTTGTTTAAGTTCAACCAACTTATTCAGGGGTATCCAATTACGGATCCTTGGAGATAGGAGTAGTTCGGAGAACTTGCTTGCTCAAAAACTTGACAACACGGTCATGTGGCAACATGGCGATACTTCTAGTAGACATCTAGAATATCACGAACCACCGATATGTCACTTAGTTCGAGAGGAAGCTTGCTTGGTAAGGCAAGAAGACATAGTCTCAGAGCTTCGGCAACAGCCTAACTCTTTGACCGAAGAGAATGTACCAGAATAATGGACTTGGTAGTATAACCATTCTTTGCTTAGTGACGAGGTTAACCAATCACGCTGAGAATGACAAAAATGTCCTTAGAGTTCAAAACGATAATAATTGCTAAGAATCTCAGATGGCCACATTATTACGCACACGCATCACTCACGTGCGCGAAAGCTCAAGGGAGGGTGAGTAAAGATGTGTGGAAGTATCACTTCGTCAAGGGATCATGAAACTCAGCACAACCTCTTTAGTATAAAAGGGTGTGATACTTTAAGGTAGAACAGATTGAAGTTGATCAACGCTTCTTGATCTGCGGATTACAACACTTTGACCTGGTCCTAGAGATGATGAGGTACTGGAGTTTGTTTCTCCTAGGCATCCCGAACTGGTTTGTCTTGACGGACCACAAGAGTATCTTGCATCGGAAGACACCGATGCACATGTACTACTTGGCTACCAACTGGTAGACAAAGGTCGAAAAAGAACAAGGGGAAAGGAACATACTCAGGATAGAATCCCGAGATGTAGATGCATATTCAACAATCTTCCGAAAACCAATGCAGAGAAGGGGTAAGGTGTGGCAGAGTCACGGATGTGGATGCGAGACTCTCGAGGAGTACTCTTGTCGTGATCTATTTGGTTCCATTAAAGAACATCTGCCATAGCATGTGGTAGGTGAAGTCCTTAATTGTCACAACTCAATAGCGACAAGAATCACATGATTGAAGGCTAGAATTGTAATATGAGCCATCCTGAAGTGATGTGTAAACATTAACAACATGGTCAAAGGAATGGATCTTGGGTTAAAGGTCAGCTTCATGTACAAGATTCACAACACCAGAATCCAGCACAATCAGGGATCTTAGGTTCAAGTCCAAGGGTTAAAACCCAAATAAAGGAGTAACTACTACTTGAGTGACATAGTGTACACTGTAAGATAATATTCACGAGGTAGCTTCCAAGATAAGAAATGACTTCTAAAGTACCCAAAAAAACAAAGAGGAGGCACACAAGGCGAAAGGAAACCTCGAAGCCTAGAACAGAACACTACAGATCCAACAATATAATATTGTGGGTCCCAAAAGATAGAGAGATCATGATAGAAAGGAATCTCTCATGTGAACAGGAGCAAAGGGAATAAGGAATTCACAACATACACAACTCTAGAGAACTCAACACTAGGTCAAATGGCTGAGAATCGACATGCCAAGAAGGCACCTAAACTTTGAAAGACTAGAAGAGATATCAAAATTTTTCCAGAATCAACATCAGATAAGATGACCCAGAGTAAGAGAGAAACTGGATAAGGATAAAAGAAGCATACTAGAGTTTTCGTAAATACTTTTCATCTTTTAAAGTAGTTTTCACAAACACTAGACTCAACATCGACCAATAGCAAGGTTTTCCTACGGTCGGTACTGCTCTGATACCAAGAACTGTGACACCCCCGGGATCAGGGCTAAACAAATCCCAGACCTCCGTCTGAAATAAGCTTAACCTTGAGCTCGAGAATATCCAGTGAAGAATTGGTAACACATCAGTGACCCTACGACAAAAATTTTTATTACAGCAAGCTCATAACTGAGCAGAGAACCAAATTATTACAAGCAGAGGTCACTGACCACAAACATCAAACAACGGAAGGCAAAATTATGCTATTAAGTATAGAAAACTTAACAAATGGCCTAAGAGGCCTGAAGCATAACGATGACGTCCCAGCCCATAGATTCCAGGCTGCCGGCCGGGAACCCCAAGCTACTCGTCAATGTTGATGTAGTACCAAACTAATCTTCCGGGAACACTTACTCTGCCAAAATTATCAACAAAGCAAGGGTGAGTACAGGGTGTACTCCGCAAGACTTATGGCTGGTGGAGTTGTTTTGCATAAAGCCATCTTTCTTTATAAAACAAGAGAGGGAGAAGAATCTCGTCTAATCAGAGTATTTTAAAAGGGGATAAGAGAGAGACGTCTCCGAAACATTGATCATCATCTTTTGATATCCACCAAATCTTCATCATCTACTAACTAGGATCACCCCCTCATACCCATGAGGAAGCATCCTTAAGCACACGTTGATCTGCCAAGTTTTAAGGTTAGGTTATAGTTCTCTATGATCTTGAGTCCGGTCGCCAAGTCGTTCATAACCGTGAACACGGCTTTTCTAAAAAGATTATTACCCTGCAGGGGTGTACAACTTTACCCACACATACTAACCTTCTCTTAATGCCACAATGATTAGCCCTCTTCCTTGGAAGGCCGGCAGAGGATGGTTAGACATGACCTTTACCTTGCTTTCGCCGAGACCATGAGTCACACAATAAGTATGGTTCCTCCTTAACGGGTCAAATCCCGAAGCCGGTACTTAAAGATGTGAGGCGAGGTTGGTTTACCAGGGGTGCTATCTACCCCAAGGAACCTCGGCCATGCTTACCTACCTGTTATGAATGCACCAACTTCACCCGGCAAATCTTTCAAAAGATTTTCTATGCATATGTCGAATGGAACGCCCGAACTATGTGACTCATGGAATCTACTAGGCAAGTTCGTCAGTCATGAGGTTGTCCATGCCCCGTGTGGTTGCACGCTCGTCTTGGTTCCAAAGGCAAGAACTCAGGTCCTAGTGGTGGCGAGCATGGGACTAGAAAAATCACATCCCACTGTGGCATCCCATACAAGCCTTAGCATGTTTAACTCATATCACTGATCTCATCTCGTTATGTTCTCCTATCATACTAGATTCTCTGCATCTGATACATCATCTGGATGAACCAGCACTGACAGCTATGCATGGCTAAGCAGAACACATATATAAGCTCTAGCAGTGCACACAAGCCAAACCTAGTTATGCTAGGAGTAGTGGATCAGGTAATATAAGCTCAAAGGGAGTAATGCAACAGATAGGATATTCTATCTATCGATAAAAGACCATAGTAGAATCGTATGCATCATGGCAGGAATAGAAATGCTTTCGAAATTGTAGGATTGTATCATGGTGGGGCTATGCTTGCCTTTGCGAGTTGATCATAGTTAAACAAATCTTCGGGAGCCTTGAACTTGACTTGGTTAGAGTTGGTCAAGTATTGTTCGTCGATCTTCGATGATCTTGATCTTGGTCTTCGATCTCGATTTCGATCTCGTATTCTACCGGGAAGAACTAAACACCGGAAAGAAAGGGAAACATTCAACAAATGGCATTGATGCAATGCTCAAACAAGAATTATGATATGACAAGTTGAGTTGCATTGAATTTAAACCCTAAAACATGCTCGACAGTTTAATCGGGGTTCCGAGGGGTACAAACCCTAATTCGGGAAAACCCCGGATTCATATGAGAGGGGTTGTTTTGTTGTTATAATTAAACTTGTAATGTAAGTTGTATATCAATGCATGATTATAACTCTATTAGATAGTTCTCATTTTTCAGAACATTTTGGTATATTATTTGTATTTTTTTGATTTAAAATGAATTAGTTATGAATTTCTCCATTTTTAATTCATTTTAAATCATTTTTGGAATATTATAAAATAATTTACATTTTAGAATTACTTTTAACATTTATTAAAATAGAAAACATTTCTAATATTATTTATCTCAATTATAGGGTGGACCCACCTTTTAGAATTACTGAAATGATTTACAAAAAATAATAAAAGAAAATAAAAGGGATATGACATCAGCATGACATCATGCTGATGTCATCAGGAGCTTGATCTCCAGATCGAAGCTCGATCCGTCAATCGGGAGAACGCGGGCGAGCGAGGAGAGTCTTGTTTGACTCAGCGCATCACGCTGAGCCAACCAGTGGTGGCGCCGCCAATATTTGGCCACCGGAACATGGTCGACGTCGACCTTCTGCAGCGGCAAACGGTGGCGCACAGCGGGGGAGACGAACCAGGAAGCGAGGGGAGCAGAGGAGGATGCTGACATGACCAGCAGCTCACCGTGGTTGCGGTGGGAGGGTCGGTGAAGCTCAGGGCGGCCCGGAACGGCCGCAATCGATTATGATGGTGGCGACCGACGCTAGGGAAGACGGTTCATTGCGAACGATTCTAGCCGCGTGAGGCCGATTCCGTTGACGAGGGAGGTCATGGCGACAAGGCGGAGCTCCTGGGCATCACGGCATGGCTCGGGGTGGCCGAAGGCAGCAGGGCGACAGCGGTCTGCAGAGCTAGGGTTTCGGGCTTGCGCTTGCTGCGAAGAGGAAACGAGGAAGAGGAAGAAGTGACGGCTAGGGTTCTTCGGCGGTGACTCTTGAGATCTTGTAGACGCCCGGGGGCGGCGGCGTGCATCTCCATGCCGGCGAGCAACACGGTGGCGCCAGCGAGGTGCTTCCGACGCGGCCGGAGGTGGACGACAGGGATAGACCGGACGAAGCGGTATGTGGGCCTGGGCCAACTACGGGCTGCAGATGGGCTGCGGGAGAGAAGCACGGGCGACAGGGAGAGGGGAGAGGAAACTGGGCTGCGGCCCAGGGAGTGCTGGATGCAGCTCCATTTTTTTCTTTCCAGAAACATTTTCTATTTTCTGTTTTCAAATCTGTTTTTGTATTTTGAATTCAAATACTGTTTGGATCCATGTCAAAAAAACACCAGAAACTTTGTAAATCTATATAAAATAGTATGGGGCCCTTTAACAAGTTGGGCTCCATTTATTTTGGTATTTTTTTCAAATTCAAACCATTTTGAATGCTTTTCAAATAGAGAGGAAGATTAGGGTTTTACCTTTAATTCTTTGCATGCAAATTTAAGAGATGATGCTAATGAATGCACAATCAAACCCTAAATATAGATTAACTAAAACTGGGGTGTTACAACGAACTTGTCATGAAATTCCATGAACACCTTGTTCATCATATTCATGAATTAGGCGGGTGCATTTGTCAAACCAAATGGCATCACAGTGTACTCATACAATCCATACCTAGTGGTGAAAGCAGTCTTAGGTATGTCTTGTTCTCTAATCTTTATTTGAAAATATCCTGATCGGAGATCAATCTTTGAGAACACTCAGGATCCTTCTAGATGATCAAACAAATCATTGATTCTAGGCAAAGGATACTTGTTCTTGATAGTTACCTCATTGATTGAACAGTAATCTATGCATAACCTTTGAATTCTATCTTTTTTTCAACAAACAAAACTGGTGCACCCCAAGATGAAGAACTTGGTTGAATAAATCCTTTCTGCAACTGTTCCCCAAGTTTTTTCTTGAGTTCTTTCAACTCATCAACTGCCATCTTGTAAGGTCTATTTGCTATTGGTCTAGATCCTGGCAGCAAGTCAATTAGAAACTCAACATCTCTATCTCGTGGCATTCCAGGTAATTCCTCCGGAAACACATCCGAATACTCTCTCACAATTAGCACACTGTCTATGCTAACCCCTTAAGAGAATTTAGCTTACTCCCTTTTGATTCAAAGTTAGACTTGAATCTATTCTGTTTCTTATCCGGGGTTATGAGTGTGACAGTACGATTTGCACAATCTTGTACTCCCTCATACTTGGTCATCCAATCCATTCCCAAAATTACATCCAATCCTTGGGAATCTAGGATTATCAAACTAACGTGAAACTTATACTTCCCAAATTCTATCACTAGATCATGACATCCAGAGTTTACTATCATTTATCCGCCGGGAGAGCTTACATTTATAGGACACCCAATAGTTTCAGTTGGAAGTCCATTTTTATCAACAAATGCTCTTGATATGAATGAATGCGATGCGCCAGTATTGAAAAGAACAAGTGCTGGAAAGGAATTGAGCTTGAACTTACCAGCCACAGCATCAGTCTCTTCATATATTTCTTCCACATTAATGTGGTTCATTTGTCCCTTTTGGAATGGGTTGGGATTGTTGGTTCCTTCAACCTTCTTTTCTGGGCACTCATTTGCATAGTGCCCCATCTTCTTACACTTGAAACACTCAACCTGACTGATATCTCTCTTTGCAGGCTGACTTCCACTTCCACTTCCACTCCCATTGTGGTGGATCTTGTGTCCACTCTTGTGGCTCTTATACTTGTCATTATCATGACTGCGATAATGCTTGTTGTCATGATGACGGTTGTGGTTGTGGTGGTTGTTGTACTTCCCATGTTTGTGGAACCCAGAACTTCCACTATCATCATGATGGGAGCGCTTGTGAGACGATCCCGAGTTGTTCTTATCAAAACTATGCTTCCTCTTTCTACCCTCAACCCGTTTCATCTTGTTTTCCAAGATGGTAGCATTGTCACAAAGTGATTGATAGGTTGGGACATAGGCAACAGACAGTTGCAGGTTCAACTCATCATTAAATCCTTCGAGGAATTTCTCCTTCCTCTTAGCATAAGTATCAACTTCATCTGGTGCATAGCGCACCAGATTGTTGAACTCCTCAATGTACTCAGCCACACTACGGTGATGCTGCTTCAGATTGTGGAACTCCTTCTTCTTCAAATTCATCACTCCAGATGAGATGTGAGCTATATGGAATCCATCCTCAAAGATATCCCAAGTCACATCCTCAAGGGGAGTGGTGATCTGAAAGTTATCCCACCATGTTGCTGCTGGCCCTTCAAGCAGATGTGCTGCGAATCTGACCTTTTCCTCATCGGTGCATCCAACAGTCACTAAGTCCTTGTTCACTGAACGTAACCAGTCATTGGCTACCATTGGTTCAGTGGTTCCTGAGAACTTTGCAGGCCTTAGTCTCAGAAATCTGGTGAGCATGTCAAATGCTAGAGGATTATTCTGATTGTTGTTGTTGTTGTTATTGTTATTGTTATTCTGGTTCTGGTTTTGCATGACCTGTCTCATCATCTGCATCAGTTGAGCTGGTGCTTTCATCAACTGCTGCATCTCGGGAGTGTAAGATCCCTTCCTTTATAAAGGTAAGGATCCCTGTGATTGCAATGCTAGTCCC
Source organism: Avena insularis (assembly GCA_023614405.1). Taxonomy (NCBI): domain Eukaryota; kingdom Viridiplantae; phylum Streptophyta; class Magnoliopsida; order Poales; family Poaceae; genus Avena; species Avena insularis. Next base: position 119,742,852 of record CM042689.1, on the reverse strand, counting down.
TGGATCAATGCTAGCATCCACAGTTTAAGATGAAGTACACAGAAACAAAGGTCATTATTACATATCATTCCAGAGACAAACATAGTCTTTTACAAACTCCATGGCCACAGGCCTAATACAAGATTTCAAATATATATAATAAAATAAGTAAGTCTTCATCTTCATGTGCCACAGGCAAGCATGTTGAGTGTAGACTCATAACCCCTAATCATCATTAGTATAACCTGCAACATCACAAGTTACAGCCACAGTGGGTCAATACATTGGAATAGTATTGGCAAGTGATACCTTAGTAGAATATTGGTAGACTAAATACTATATGCATTTTGGCTAAGGGTAGCTTAGGCTTGCTTCGCTCAAAATAGGTTTTACCTATTAGTTGAAATCACTAAGTTTTTCTTTGTCAAATCTTTCCCAAGGAATCACCAATAGAAATTGGTGAACCTTCACCCTTGTTCAACCACAAGTTTTACTTAGAAATTGGGATGAGGAGATTCTTGATAGCTTCCATGTCTTGATGCTCAAGTTGTCCAATACCAGGGATATGGCTAAGTACTTAGATTCTTCCATCTGCAGAGGTTGTGCACATTCCCCACAAGACTTGATTTTCACCAAGACAGGACCTTTCAGAAGCCTTCCCTTCGACCAAATGGACGTGATCCAACCTATCATCCCACTACCACCAACTGTCCAAATGGCTAAGTTATTGCAACCTATATGATCCAGGCAGAGCCCATATTGCCAAGTGGCTGCACTAGAAGCTTCTTAACATATGGCATCTCAAATCCCTTTGTTTCTGGGTGGCTTTCCACAAGTGGGATACACAAGGTAAACCATAGAAATGGGCCTTGTGTAACCACTCAACATAAACCATTCCTTCCATTCCACCTAGGTGTTTCATTCACTTAGTTGTTTTATTAAACAAAACTCAAGTCCAAAGACTTAGAAATATTTTCTCATAGTATGAGTATATAACCACCCTTGGTTGCTACTAGCTAGGCTAAGCATGGCATTGATAAGACTTAGAAATATTTCTAGCAATTCTACAACTACTAGGATTTCCCAAGCATAGCATATAGATCAAAATATCCATGCAAGTCTAGCAAAATATTTCTAATGCATAGTTGAAAAACATAGGAATAAATCATGAAGCACCACTTGCCTTGGTAGTATGGAGATTAGCTACAATCCTCACAATCACAATCACTATTTGCACCAAAATCTACACATAAAATAATGGCACAAAATCACATACACAATTAATACAAGCAAAAATACATGAATGTATGCAATATGCCATGTGACGATTTTTCTACACCAAACAAGACAAGTGCACTGTACTGAATCATAAACACGTACAAATCAAGCTAAATAAACTTTATTTGAATAACAAAACATTTTCCAAATAATTACTATACTCAATTGATGCCTACAAATGTTTCTGCAAAAACAACCATTTTAACAGAGGCAAAATATTAAACACATTGCAGAAATGGAAAGGATTTTCACTCCTGATTCCATGGATATAAAATTTGTCAAATTTGGACGTGGGAATCAAAAGATATGAATTAAACAAGTTTAACCATCTTATTGATCGAATTCAAAATTTTAAAACGAAACTCATGCCACGCGGCAGCTTCTGGTTGGTTGGTACCGCTTCGCGCTGGATCGTGCTCGCGCATCGTCAGATCTACTTAACATCTGCGGCTCAGATCTACCCATACCTCTTCGACTATGGTCTATCGCGTTCGTCCAATCTACATCGCATGACTCACATCGATTGACCATCGAGTGGTGGCGCTGGCGGCGGCGATAGGCGGCGGCACACTCTGGTTGCAAGCTTGCCGACGAACTAGGTCGCGCGGGGAGGTGTGAGGATGCTCACCAGAATCTCCATGGCGAGGGGATGCTCAACGTGTGCTCGGTTGGCGAAGGGGCGTACGGAGTCGATGTCGATTGCTCGTCGGAGATCGAGACGGCGTCGGTTGCTCTCGGTTGGCGACGGAGACGATGTTCTAGGCCACGCTAAGACGAGAAAAGGGTGCCGTTAGGTGCGTAGGATGCTGGGGATCACACGCGTATCAAACAGAGGGAGAGGGGAAGCTGGGGCTTACGAGGAACGGTCGCCGGAGTTCGAGCAGACGGTGGCGGAGCTCAGTCGATGATGTTGCGGAGGCTACAGAGCATGCGCGAGCAAGCAGAGGATGTCAGTAGGTGCGTACGAGGATGCAGAAACAGCTATACTAAACCATAGGCAGAGGGGAATGTGGTGCTTACCGGAATTCGACGACGAGCTTGTTGGAGCAGAGGGGAGTCTCGAGACGATTCCGAGCAGCCTGGGGGCTCTCTGCGGGTGTGGCGTGAGGGGAAAAGAGCGGAAGGAGGAGGAGATTAAGTAGGCGAGGACGTGGGCATGAATTACTCGAGCATTCAACAGGAATTGAATCCGCGAATCAAACAGGAAATGGCCAGAGTGATTTGGGGGAGGAACTCGTCGCTGGGTGGAGACGATGACGATATCGTGGGCCATTGTTGTCAGCGAGACAAAAAGAGAGGAGGTGGGTCCAGGCAGTCAGTGACTGAGGGGTAGGTTTCTGAGTGCGAATAATTTTCTTCGCGAGAGAGAGTTACTGGGCTAAATGGGCTGAGTGGTTGGGTTGGGCCGAAAGGCTGGTGCCAGGTTTATTTTTTTTCCTTTTTCCTTTTCTTTTTCTGTTTGATTTTTAGAAATGATTTTCAAACCCTAATTCAAATAAGTTTGAATCCAAATCTTCTCTAGATTTTTATACAGTGAACTTTGTACTCAAATGTGTGTCAAACACTTCTGTTTACTCAAAAACACTTTGATCATTTGAAAAATAAAATAAAACCATGCCTTTATGAGATATAAATAATAGGCATAAAATTGGTTTTGTAATCATACTTTGTTTTGAAAACCTTTCCCAAGCTTTGGAAAACTCTTAAGTTTGAACTCAAAACATTACCGAATAAAATAAGTATCTTTCTCATTAGAAAGTAGCACTAAGGCTAGAGCATACTTACATAAAATAATGAGCAACATATGCTCCTGTTTTTGAAATGGTTTTGAAAAAGAACCCTAAATGATCATGGATGCATGGATGATATACATGAGTTTTGAAACATGATTTTAGGTATGTTACAAATCTAACCCCCTTAAGGTGAATCTCGCCCTCGAGATTCGGATTGGCTAGCAAATAGGTGAGGATGGTTTTTCCGAAGATCATCTTCTCTTTCCCATGTTGCTTCTTGTTCGGAATGATGATTCCATTGAACCTTGCAGAATTTAATAGTCTTAGTCCGAGTAACTCTTTCTGCAGTCTCAAGAATCTTGATAGGTTTATCTTCGTAAGTGAGATCACTTTCCAATTGGACCTCCTCCAAAGGTATGGTATCCTTCAAAGAAGTCTCTTCCATTTCTGGATGGCATTTCTTAAGCTGACTCACATGAAATACTTTGTGAACAGCAGACAATGACTCTGGAATTTTAATCTCATAAGCTACTTCTCCCTTACAACTCAGAATCTTGAATGGTCCAACATATATTGGGGCTAATTTGCCTTTGACACCAAATATCTTCACTCCACGAAGTGGTGACACTCTAAGATAAGCTCTATCACCCACTTCATAGGTGACCTCTCTACACTTAGGATCTGCGTAGCTTTTCTGTCGGGACTGTGCTATCTTTAATCTGTCCTTAACTAGCTTGACTTTCTCTTCAGCCTCTTTGATTAGTTCTGGTCCGAACAAACTTCTTTCTCCCACACCATTCCATAACAATGGTGGGGTACACTTTCTCCCATAGAGAAACTCAAATGGTGCCATCTCAATACTGGCTTGATAGCTGTTATTGTAAGAGAATTCTGCTTAAGGTAGACTTTCGTCCCAACTGGCTCCATAGTCTAGAGCACATGCTCTCAACATGTCTTCAAGAATCTGATTGGTCCTTTCTGTTTGTCCATCAGTTTGAGGATGAAAGGCAGTGCTGAATTCCAACCTCGTTCCCAATGACTCATGTAGTTGTCTCCAAAAATGAGAAGTGAATTGGGTTCCTCTATCAGACACAATACTCTTGGGCACTCCATGTAGACATACAATTCTACTCATATAGATCTTGGCTAACTTAGCACTGGTGTAGGTTGTCTTCACAGGTATGAAATGAGCCACTTTATTAGGCGATCCAATACTACCCATATAGAGTCATATCCTGACTTGGTCCTTGGCAATCCGGTAATGAAATCCATACCAATCTTGTCCCACTTCCAATCAGGAATAGGTAGTGGTTGTAACAATCCTGCTGGTTTCTGATGCTCCGCTTTCACTCTACTACATACATCACACAAAGCAATATGTTCGGCGATGTCCTTCTTGAGATTATTCCACCAAAATATTTCTTTCATATCCATGTACATTTTGGTGTTACCCGGATGAATGGAATACGGTGAGTTGTGGGCTTCTTGTAAAATCAGTTTCCGAAGCTCCGGATCTTGTGGAACACAGATACATTTCCCATACCATAAAGTACCCTGTTCATCTTCATGGAATCCTTTGTCTTTTCCCTTGCCAATCTTTTCCTTAATCTCTTCAATTTCCTTATCTGTCTTCTGGGCTTCTTTGATCTTGTCCAACAAAGTGGGTTAAACATCCAAAGTCATGAGATGTCCCTCAGGCACAATCTCCAATCTGAGATTTCTGAATTGGGTACACAGATCATCTGGCAATTCTCCCTTAGTAAGGCCATTCACAAAAACTTTACGGCTTAGAGCATCCGCTACAACATTTGCTTTACCGGGGTGGTATTGCAAACTCAAGTCATAGTCCTTGATGAGTTCTAGCCATCTTCTTTGTCTCATGTTAATTTCTTTCTGGGTGAAGATATACTTCAAACTCTTGTGATCTGTGAACACTTCACATCGCTTTCCCAAAAGATAGTGTCTCCATGTTTTGAGTGCATGGACAATAGAGGCTAACTCTAAATCATGAGTAGGGTAGTTTACTTCATGAGTTTTGAGTTGTCTCGAGGCATAATCCACAACTTTCCCTTCTTGCATAAGTACTGCACCTAATCCATGATGAGATGCATCACAATATACTTGGAAATCTTTCTCCAAATCTGGCAAACATAAGACTGGTGCTGTCACTAGTCTCTTCTTCAATTCTTGAAAACTGAGTTCACATCCTTCAGACCAAGCAAATTTCTTGTCTTTCTTTAGCAATTATGTCATAGGCTTAGCTACCTTGGAGAAATTCTCGATAAATCTTCTGTAGTATCCTGCCAAGCCAAGGAAACTACGAACCTCTTTCACTGACTTGGGAGATTCCCATTCAGTTACAGCTGAAACTTTAGCAGGATCAACTGCTACACCATCTCCTGACACAACGTGTCCAAGAAATCCAACTTCATTCAGCAAAAATTCACACTTGCTGAATTTGGCATACAGCTTATGCTCTCTAAGCTTCTCAAGTATCAAACGTAGATGTCCTTTATGCTCTTCTTTGATCTTGGAGTATATCAAAATATCATCGATGAAAACGACAACAAACTTATCAAGGAACTCCATGAACGCCTTGTTCATCATATTCATGAAGTATGCTGGTGCATTGGTCAAACCAAATGGCATCACGGTATACTCATACAATCCATACCTTGTGGTGAAATCTGTCTTAGGTATGTCTTGTTCCCTTATCTTGAGTTGGAAATAACCTGACCGGAGATCAATCTTTGAGAACACACAAGCTCCTTCTAACTGATCAAACAAGACATTGATTCTAGGCAAAGGGTATTTGTTCTTGATAGTCACCTCATTGAGTGAACGGTAATCTATGCATAACCTTTGACTTCTATCTTTCTTCTCCACAAACAAAACTGGTGCTCCACAAGATGAAGAACTTGATTGGATAAAACCTTTCTGCAACTGTTCTCCAAGTTGCTTCTTGAGTTCTTTCAACTCATCAACTGACATCTTGTACGGTCTCTTTGCTATTGGTCCGGAACCTGGTAGAAAATTGATCAAAAATTCCACATCTCTATCTGGTGGCATTCCTGTCAATTCTTCCGGAAATACATCAGGATATTCACCCACAATAGGCACACTGTCTATGCTAACCCCCTTAAGAGAATTTAGCTTACTCCCTTTTGATTCAAAATTAGACTTGAATCTAATCTGTTTCTTTTCCGGGGTTGTGAGTGCAACAGTACGATTGGCACAATCTAGTACTCCTTCATACTTGGTCATTCAATCCATTCCCAAAATTACATCCAGTCCTTGGGAATCTAGGATTATCAGACTCACTGGAAACTTATGTTTTCCAAACTCTATCACTAGGTCCCGGCATCCAAGACTTACTGTCATATCTCCACCTAGAGAACTTACTTTTATTGGACACCCAATGTTTTCAGTTGGAAACCCATTTCTATCAACAAATGATTTTGATATGAATGAATGTGATGCACCAGTATCAAAAAGAACAAGTGCTGGAATAGAATTGAGTTTAAACTTACCAGCAACAGCATCAGATTCCTCATAGATCTCCTCCACATTAATGTGGTTCACTTGTCCCTTTTGAAAAGGGTTGGGCTTATTGGGTCCTTCGACTTTATTTTCTGGGCATTCATTTGCATAATGCCCCATCTTCTTGCACTTGAAAGATTCAACCTGACTAAGATCCTTCTTGACATGCTGGTTTCCACTGCCACTTCCACTTCCATCATGGTGGCTCTTATATCCAACCTTGTGATTCTTGTACTTATCGTTGTCATGACCACGGTGGTGCTTGTTGTCATGATAACGGTTGTGGTTGTGGTGCTTGTTGAACTTCCCATGCTTGTGGGATCCAGAACTCCCACTGTCATCATAATGGGAACGCTTGTGAGACGATCCCAAGTTGTGCTTGTCAGAGTGCTTTCTCTTCCTGCTTTCAACTTGTTTCATTTTGCTCTCCAAAATAGCAGCCTTGTCACAAAGAGACTGGTATGTGGGAACATAGGCCACAGCTAACTACAGGTTCAATTCATCATTCAACCCTTCAAGGAACTTTTCCTTCCTCTTAGCATCAGTGTCAACTTCATCCGGTGCATATCGCGCCAGATTGTTGAACTCCTCAATATATTCATCCACGCTGCGGTGGAGCTGCTTCAAGTTATGGAACTCTTTCTTCTTCAAACTCATCACTCCAGATGAGATGTGAGCAGTACGGAAACCATCTTCAAAGATAGCCCATGTCACATCCTCAATGGGAGTGGTGATCTGGAAGTTATCCCACCAAGTGGCTGCTGGTCCTTCCAACAAGTGAGCTGCAAATCTGACTTTCTCTTCATCAGTACAACCAACAGTTACAAAATCCTTGTTCACAGAGCGTAGCCAATCATTGGCCACCATAGGATCTGTAGTTCCTGAGAACTTTGCTGGCCTCAGTCTTAAGAACCTGGTAAGCATGTCAAAACCCGGTGGGTTATTCTGATTGTTGTTGTTATTATTATTATTATTATTATTGTTGCTATTGTTGTTCTGATTCTGGATGAACGTGGTCATCATTTTCATCAACTGAGTCTGAGCTGTCATCATCTGCTGCATCTCAGGGGTGATGTTGTTGTTGTTGGGGTTGGGATTGGCACGTCGGGGAGGCATCTGTGGTTGTTCAATGGAGATAAGAATGAGATACCCATATATGCTAACATGCACAATACGTCACATAAACAATCACCAAACATGCATCATAATAATAAAAGTTCAACAACATAGACAACAAGTTCTGAAAAGTAAACACAGCAATAGCAAGCCATCCACATGTTGGATGGTCATTGCGACTCAATAATCAAAAGCATGGTAAATAAATGATAAATGAGTAGTCATCACTACTCCTCTGCATCAACCTCCTCATCAACAAGTGTAAGACCTGCATTCTCCATTGCGGTCTTGTATTCCTCGACATTGGTGGTCAAGGTCTCTACTTTGGCTTTGAGAGCCCTCTTCTATGCACGAAGCCTCTCAATCACACCTTGCCGATGCTCGAGCTCGAAGTCTTTAGCCTCTAGTTCTGTATTCATGTCTTGAATCCTCTTGTTCCTATCTTGGACTCGCTTCTCTTGAGTCTTGAACTTTCTATCCTGAGTCTCAAACTTGGCCTCCATCTCCTTGACTATCTCATCTTGCTCCACAAAGAGCTTGTCCTTCTCACGAAGCTGCACCTGGAGTTCGTCATTGCTGAGCATGACGTTGGTCCTATCAGTATCTAGGTGCCTAAGAAGAACCTCTAAGTCCTGGAGGTATAGACGAATCGGCTCTGCCGTCTCTCTAGAAGTGTCCTCAAAGTCAATGGCCTCACCATCCTCATCACGTCTACCGAAGGCGTGGAATTGAGTACCTCTAATCTCTCGAGAGTGTCTCCCTAGTAAACGCCCAAGCAAATCCTACATGACTACCTCTAGGCCTCTCTCCTTGTCATCATGCATGATCTTGAAGATGATTGCCTCCGTGGTAGGCTCAGTCTGGCGTCCTGGCTGATTAACCTTGAAGCCCCAAAGGTCTTTCCTCTAAAACTTGGTGAGGGGAAGCATCATGATAGTAGGAAGTGGGAGATTGAGCAAACTAGTGAGCTCAATAATACGAGTGCCAAAACGAGTTCCCTTGAACTCTTCAGCCGTGCTGATAGTAACATTAGGCATCTATTTAATAAGATAGAAAAAGTTAGAATCAACACAATTTAAGACAAATCACAAGACAAGGCATCACATGCATAACTTTGGAAATCAAAACACACAAGTCATGCCATACATGGATTCATTACAAACAACCAAGGTTCAACTTATTTTAAACAACATTTGGGAAATAAAATGATAAGTGTGGTGTTCCAACTAACGAAGTACGTTACAATCCCATCTCACTTGCCAAGTTGGCTAACAGGGCATCCCTAGAGGCAATCTGTCTATCTAGATCACATGACTCCATTGCTAAGTCTATGATGTCCTTTCTTAAACTTTGGTTGGTAGCCTCTAACTCTTGGATATGCTTCTTTTCTTCCTTAAGGTCATTCTGGGTGTTTAGCATTCTGCATTTGATTCTATCACCAAGCTCTTTGATGGCCTTCCAAGCTGCATCCTTTGCTGAATCAAAGAATGTGGTGTGCATCACTGAGTTGGTGACCATGCAGAATCCTCAGTCCTTGTGGTTGTCTTCCTTGTTTTTATACAAGTGAAGCTGCACCCACCAGTACTCAACTCCTTCATCCATCACAGGAAAACCTTTGTACACAGCTGCACCATGTATTCCCATGGCAACCATGAGGTCCTTGAGAGCCTTGGGGAATTCTGTCTCACATTCCAAAGTCATAGTCATGAGTGGTCCCTTCTTCACGGCTTCGTTGATGGAGTTCATCTACAAATAGAGATGAGAAAGAAGATTAGAAAAGTTCTACGAGAAGAAAAGACAAGTGTGGAAGTTGTTGAAATTTTTTTCCTCAGTCGTTTCCAATCCTAGGGTCATAATCCTACAGGAAACACAATGCTCTGATACCATCTGTAAGATCCCTCCCTTTATAAAGGTAAGGATCCCTGTGATTGCAATGCTAGTCCCTGGATCAATGCTAGCATCCACAGTTTAAGATGAAGTACACAGAAACAAAGGTCATTATTACATATCATTCCAGAGATAAACATAGTCTTTTACAAACTACATGGCCACAGGCCTAATACAAGATTTCAAATATATATAATAAAATAAGTAAGTCTTCATCTTCATGTGCCACAGGCAAGCATGTTGAGTGTAGACTCATAACCCCTAATCATCATCAGTATAACCTGCAACATCACAAGTTACAGCCACAGTGGGTCAATACATTGGAATAGTATTGGCAAGTGATACCTTAGTAGAATATTGGTAGACTAAATACTATATGCATTTTGGCTAAGGGTAGCTTAGGCTTGCTTCGCTCAAAATAGGTTTTACCTATTAGTTGAAATCACTAAGTTTTTCTTTGTCAAATCTTTCCCAAGGAATCACCAATAGAAATTGGTGAACCTTCACCCTTGTTCAACCACAAGTTTTACTTAGAAATTGGGATGAGGAGATTCTTGATAGCTTCCATGTCTTGATGCTCAAGTTGTCCAATACCAGGGACATGGCTAAGTACTTAGATTCTTCCATCTGCAGAGGTTGTGCACATTCCCCACAAGACTTGATTTTCACCAAGACAGGACCTTTTAGAAGCCTTCCCTTAGACCAAATGGACGCGCTCCAACCTATCATCCCACTACCACCAACTGTCCAAATGGCTAAGTTATTGCAACCTATATGATCCAGGCAGAGCCCATATTGCCAAGTGGTTGCACTAGAAGCTTCTTAACATATGGCATCTCAAATCCCTTTGTTTCTAGGTGGCTTTCTAGAAGTGAGATACACAAGGTAAACCATAGAAATGGGCCTTGTGTAACCACTCAACATAAACCATTCCTTCCATTCCACCCAGGTGTTTCATTCACTTAGTTGTTTTATTAAACAAAACTCAAGTCCAAAGACTTAGAAATATTTTCTAATAGTATGAATATATAACCACCCTTGGTTGCTACTAGCTAGGCTAAGCATGGCATTGATAAGACTTAGAAATATTTCTAGCAATTCTACAACTACTAGGATTTCCCAAGCATAGCATATAGATCAAAATATCCATGCAAGTCTAGCAAAATATTTCTAATGCATAGTTGAAAAACATAGGAATAAATCATGAAGCACCACTTGCCTTGGTAGTATGGAGAGTAGCTACAATCCTCACAATCACAATCACTATTTTCACCAAAATCTACACATAAAATAATGGCACAAAATCACATACACAATTAATACAAGCAAAAATACATGAATGTATGCAATATGCCATGTGATGATTTTTCTACACCAAACAAGACAAGTGCACTGTACTGAATCATAAACAAGTACAAATCAAGCTAAATAAACTTTATTTGAATAACAAAACATTTTCCAAATAATTACTATACTCAATTTATGCCTACAAATGTTTCTGCAAAAACAACCATTTTAACAGAGGCAAAATATTAAACACATTGCATAAATGGAAAATATTTTCTCTCCTGATTCCATTGATATAAAATTTGTCAAATTTGGACGTGGGAATCAAAAGTTATGAATTAAACAAGTTTAACCATCTAATTGATCTAATTCAAATTTTTAAAACGAAACTCATGCCACGCGGCAGCTTCTGGTTGGTTTGTACCGCTTCGCGCTGGATCGTGCTCGCGCACCGTCAGATCTACTTAACATCTGCGGCTCAGATCTACCCATACCTCTTCGACTATGTTCTATCGCGTTCGTCTGATCTACATCGCACGGCTCACAGCGATTGACCATCGAGTGGTGGCGCTGGCGGCGGCGACAGGCGGCGGCGCGCTCTGGCTGCAAGCTTGCCGGAGATATAGGTCGCGCGGGGAGGTGTGAGGATGCTCACCAGAATCTCCGTGGCGAGGGGATGCTTGATGTGTGCTCGGTTGGCGAAGGGGCGTACGGAATCGATGTTGATTGCTCGTCGGAGATCGAGACGGCGTCGGTTGCTCTCAGTTGGCGACGGAGACGACGTTCTGGGCCACGCTAAGACGAGAAAAGGGTGCCGTTAGGTGCGTAGGATGCTGGGGATCACACGCGTATCAAACAGAGGGAGAGGGGAAGCTGGGGCTTACGGGGAACGGTCGCCGGAGTTCGAGCAAACGGTGGCGGAGCTCAGTCGATGACGTTGCCGAGGCTACAGAGCATGCGCGAGCAAGCAGAGGATGTCAGTAGGTGCGTACGAGGATGCAGAAACAGCTATACTAAACCATAGGCAGAGGGGAATGCGGTGCTTACCGGAATTCGACGACAAACTCATCGGAGCAGAGGGGCGTCTCGAGACGATTCCGAGCAGCCTGGGGGCTCTCTGCGGGTGTGGCGTGAGGGGAAAAGAGCGGAAGGAGGAGGGGATTAAGTAGGCAAGGACGTGGGCGTGAATTACTCGAGCATTCAACGGGAATTGAATCCACAAATCAAACAGGAAACAGCCGGAGTGATTTGGGGGAGGAACTCGTCGCTGGGTGGAGACGATGACGATCTCGTGGGCCATTGTTGTCAACGAGAGAAAAAGAGAGGAGGTGGGTCTAGGCAGTCAGTGACTGAGGGGTAGGTTTCTGAGTGCGAATCGTTTTCTTCGCGGGAGAGAGTTGCTGGGCTAGATGGGCTGAGTGGTTGGGTTGGGCCGAAAGGCTGGTGCCAGGTTTATTTTTTTTCCTTTTTGCTTTTCTTTTTCTGTTTGATTTTTAGAAAATGATTTTCAAACCCTAATTCAAATAAGTTTGAATCCAAATCTTCTCTAGATTTTTATACAGTGAACTTTGTACTCAAATGTGTGTCAAACACTTCTGTTTACTCAAAAACACTTTGATCATTTGAAAAATAAAATAAAACCATGCCTTTATGAGATATAAATAATAGGCATAAAATTGGTTTTATATTCATACTTTGTTTTGAAAACCTTGCCCAAGCTTTGGAAAACTCTTAAGTTTGAACTCAAAACATTATTGAATAAAATAAGTATCTTTCTCATTAGAAAGTAGCACTCAGGCTAGAGCATACTTACATAAAATAATGAGCAACATATGCTCCTGTTTTTGAAATGGTTTTGAAAAAGAACCCTAAATGATCATGGATGCATGGATGATATGCATGAGTTTTGAAACATGATTTTAGGGATGTTACAGGGAGTGACGTTATTGTTGTTTTTTGGGTTGGGGTTGGCACGACGGGGAGGCATCTGTGGTTTTAATAAGGATAAGAATGAGATACCCATAGATGCTTAACATGCACAATACATCACATAGAAACAATCACAATAACCAAGATCAAAATAACATAAAGTTTGAACGACATAACAACAAGTTTTGAAAATGCAAACACACCATAGCAAGACATCCACATGTTGGATGGTCATTGCGACTCAATAATCAAATTATGATGGATGAAAGATAGTCGAGTAGTCTACACTACTCCTCCATGTCGACCTCCATGTCAACAAGGGTAAGACATGCATTCTCTATGGCGGTCTTGTACTCATCTACACTGGTGGTCAAGGCCTCGATCTTCACGCGGAGTGCTCTCTTCTGTGAGCGTAGCCTCTCAATCACTCCCTACTGGTGCTCAAGCTCGAAGTCCTTGGCCTCTAACTCATCCTTCATCTCCCTGATCTTCTTGTTACTGTCTTGGACTCTTTTCTCCTGGCTTTTGAACTTCTTGTCCTGGCTCTCAAATCTGGCCTCCATCTCTTTGACGATCTTGTCTAGTTCCGCGAAGAGCTTGTCCTTCTCCTGTAGCTGAACCTGGAGCTCGTCATTGCTAAGCATGATGTTGGTCCTATCAGTGTCAAGGTGTCTAAGAAGACCCTCTAGGTCCTGAAGGTACAGACGAATTGGCTCCATCGTCTCTCTAGTATCATCATCGTACTCTATAGCCTCACCCTCCTCGTCGCGTCTCCCGAACGAGTGAAAGTAGAGACCTCTAAACTCGGTGGAGTGCCTCCCAACCAGGCGTCCAAGTAACTCCTGCATGACTACATCTAAGACTCTCTCCTTGTCATCATGCATCAGCTTGAAGGTGATAGCCTCCGTGGGTGGCTCTGCCTGGCGTCCCGGCTGTGTGACTCTGAAGCCCCAAAGGTCCTTCCTCTCAAACTTGGTGAGCTGAAGTGTCGTGATACTAGGAAGTGGAAGGTTGAGCACACTAGTGAGCTCTATGAGACGAGAACCGAAGCGAGTTCCCTTGAACTCCTCGGTAGTGCTGATAACCACATTAGGCATCTATTGTATAAGATAGATAAAGGTTAGAATCAATACAAGTAGAGAAAAATCACAAGACAAAAGAACACAAGCACATTTTAACAACAAACACACAAGTCATGGTATACACAAATCCATTCCAAACACCAAGGTTCAACATAACTTAGACAATTTTTTGGAGTAAAAACAATAAGTGTGGTGGTACAACTAACAGAGTACGTTACAATTCTCACTCACTAGACAAAATAGCTATCAGGGCATCCTTAGTGGCAATCTGTCTATCTTGATCACAAAACTCCCATATTAAGTCTATGATGTCTTCCCTTAGTCGTTGATTGGTAGTCTCTAAGTCTTGGGTATGCTTATTTTCTTCTCTAAGGTCATTTTGAGTGTTGAGCATTCTACACTTGAGTCTATCACCAAGTTCCTTGATGGCACTCCAAGCTGCATTTCTTGCAGAGTCAAAGAATGTTGTGTGCATTTCAGAGTTGGTGACCATGCAGAATCCTGACTCTTTGTGGTTGTCTTCCTTGTTTTTGTACAAGTGAAGTTGCACCCACCAATACTCTTCTCCTTCATCCATCACAGGGAATCCCTTATACACAGCTACACCATGTATCCCCATGGTAACCATAAGGTTCTTGAGTGCCTTGGGCAACTCAGTCTCACACTCCAAAGTCATGGTCATGAGTGGTCCCTTCCTGACAGCTTCGTTGATGGAGTTCATCTACAAATGGTGATGAGAAAGAATATTAGAAAAGTTTACGAGAATAAAAAGACAAGTGTGGAATTTTCAAAGTGTTGAAATTTTCCTTAGTGGTTTCTTAGTCTAATCCAACCTAGGGTCATAACCCTATAGGCAACACAGTGCTCTGATACCACCTGTAAGACCCCACCAATATAAAGGTAAAGGTCCCTGTGATTGCAATGCTAGTCCCTGGATCAGTTGCTAGCATCCACAGTTTAAGATGAAGTACACAGAAACAAAGCTCATTATTACATCGTCATCCATAGTCTTTTACAACTCCATAGCCATAGGATAGTACAAGAGTTCAACTAAACAAAATAAAGTAAAGTCTTCATCTTTATGTGCCATAGGCAAACATGTTGAGTGTAGACTCATAACCCTAATCCTCATCAGAGTAACCTGCAACATCACAAGTTATAGCCACAGTGGGTCAATACATTGGAATAGTATTGGTAAGTGATACCTTAGTACAATAATTGCTTCTAAACTTCTATATGAATTTGGATAAGTGTAGATGAGGCTTGCTTTGCTCAAAATAGGTTTTTCCTATCAGTTGAAAACACTAAGTTTTTGTTTGACCAAAACACCCAAGGAACCACCAATAAACATTGGTGAACCTTTACCCTTGTTCAACCACAAGTTTTTAACTTAGAAATTGGGATGAGGATATCCTTGATAGCTTCCATGTCTTGATGCTCAAATTGTCCATTTCCAGGGACACGGCTAAGTACTTAGATTCTTCCTTCTCGAGAGGTGGTGCACTTTCCCCACAAGACTCGACATGCATCAAGACAAGATCTTTCAGAAGCCTTCCCTTAAACCAAAATGGACGCGTTCCAAACCTATCACCCCCTACCACCAACTGTCCATTTGGCTAAGTTATTGCAACATATGTGATCCAGGCAGAGCCCATATTGCCATGTGGCTGCACTAGAAGCTTCTTAACATTTGATATGTGAAATCCCTTTGTTCCTGGTTGGCATTCCACAAGTGAGATACACAGGGTAGGCCATGAAAATGGAGCCTTGGTAACCACTCAAAAAAAATCTATCCATACAATTACCATTCCACCCAGGTGTTTCATTCACTTAGTTGTTTTACTAAGCAAAAACATAAGTCAAAGACTTAGCAACATTTTCCATAGCATGTATATAATCCACCCTTGTTTACTACTAGATAGGCTAAGCATGGAAATATAGCAAGTATATTTACTTAGAGAAAATTCTAACAAGTCTAGAACTACTAGGATTTCCCAAGCATAGCATATAGATACTTAGCAAAAATACCATGCAAGACCTATACAAAATATCACTAGTGAATAGTAAAAATATTGGGACAAAAATATGAAGCACCACTTGCCTTGATAGTTGGGGGAGTAGCAACAATCCTCACAATCACAATCACGACTAGCACCAAAATCTACACATAAAATGATAGCACCAAATTTATATTCCAAACAATCAAGCAAAAATATATGAATGCATGCAAATGCCATGTGATGATTTTTCTCAAAACAAACAAGAAAATTAAATAGTACTAAACACTAAAATAAACATTTATACATTAAATAAACTTAATTTGTCTTTAAAACCATTTTCTAAATAATTCCTATACACAAAATAAGACTACAAATGTCTCTACATAAAATTCTATTTTAACAGAGACAAAATACAAAACCAAGCCGACATATGTGTAGGATTTATTTTTGTGATTCCATTGATATATTATTTGTATTTTTTGAATAAACAGAACAAAAGTTATGAATTTTACAAGTTTAAATCTATAATAGATTCAAAAACAGATTTTAAAATAAAATCCCAGACACGTGGACGCATCTGATTGGAGCGTACCGGTTCGCGCTGGATCACGCTCCTACACCGTTAGATCTAAATGAAATCTAGCGGCTCTGATCTACCCGTACCCCTTCGTTAAGTGATCTAATCAGATGTGTTGGATCTAGATCTAACGGCACACAATGGCTTGACCAAGAACTGGCGGCGCGCATGGCAACAGCGGCGGCGGCGCTACTGGCAGTGATGTTCCAGCGAGGCTAGTGGGTTAGGGGAGACGTGAAGGTGCTTACCGATATCGCGGAACAATGGTGAAGCTCGACGTGGTCTTTTCCTGGACAGGGGCGCACTGGCACGGCGTCGATTGCTCGTCGGAGTTAGCATCAGCATCGGGCTCGCTCACGTGTGGATGTTGTCGATGCTACAAGGCAGGAAAAGGCAAGCCAAAGGTGGCATTAGATGCGCACGAGTGTGGCAAGTACACACATATCAACCAGAAGGGTTAGGGCAGTCAGGGTTTACCGGAAAGCTTCGCCGGAGTTGTTGTTTTCCTCGGGTGCTCGCAAAGCTTGACAGAGTCGACGACCTGGGGCATTTCAGAGCAAACAAAAGGGGTGAGGATATGCGCATGGGTCTGACAAGCATGCTCGTAAAAACAAGAGGTGAAGGGGAGCACGGGGCTCACCGGAATAGCTCGCCGAAGTCGTTCGGTGCCACGGCGGTGCAAGCAGAAATTCGTGAAGCCTAGCGGCACTACTGGCTGGCTGAGTTGGGGAAAATGGTCGCGAGGAGGAGGGGGTTAAGTAGCCGGAGCTGAGCAGGGAGCTACTCGGTGAATCGATGGCAATTACTCGCGTAATCAACGATAGTGACGGGGGAGGAAACGGGCGGCGAGCTGGTCGCGGGCAGGATTTGGGGACGACAATGCTGACCTGGCGTTGGGTCTACTTGACAGTGAGGGGGGTGTGCGTGCGGGTGAGAAACAGAGGGGAGAGGGGCAAATCCAGGTGGGCTTAGTGGGCTGGACCTGGGACTCGGCCAGAATGGCAGCGTCGGCCTTTTTCTATTTCTCTTCCCCTTTTCTTTTTTTAATTTGATTTTCGTAATCCAATTTCAAATGAATTTCAAATGATTTTAAATTCAAACCACCTATGAATTTTTGTAGAGTGATCCAAGTTTTCAAACATGTGTCAAACTCACTTGTTTACTCAAATACACTTAGGTACTTTGAAAATAAAAATAAAACCAAGCCTCATATGATTATATATATTAGGCATATGAATGGTTTTAGTTTTGATTTTTGTTTTGAAAATCTTTGTGCAAGCTTTGCATTCATCTTTGAAGCACTCTTGATCAAAACAAGGTATTCTCATACTTTGAAAGTAAAATAGAACCATTGCCTTTTTATCTTAAAAATAACAAGCATACAAATGGTTTCTAATTTTGAAATCTTGTTTGAAAATAGCCAAATGCTTATGAATGCATTCATGATGTGCAAACTTTATAAATCATGATTTTTGGGATGTTACACCTTCTTCTTCACCATGCCAGCCTCCGGTATGAAGCGTGAGTAGTTCCACCTTGGACTACGGGTCCATCTAGTATCTAGATGGTTGTATCTCCTCATTGTGCTTTCATGTCTAGATATTGTGAGCTTTGTTCATGATCAAGATATAATCTATTTGTAATCATGCATGTTTTGTTTGTAGGGATCCGATGGATATTAAGATTGCTATGTCAGATTGATTAATGGTTTTGTCTTATTGATTCTATCATGTCTGTGTTGTTTGTGATCTTGCATGATGTCCGTTGTTAGTAGCTATCTTGTCCAAGTAGTTTCTAGTGACTCCAAGAGGGGGTATTTATGCTCTATAGTGGGTTCATGCCTCTACTTATCAAGGGAAGTGACAGAAATATCTACGGTAGTAGATGTGCTGTTGCCACTAGGGAGAAAACAATGGTCTCTTGTTCATGGAACAAGTGGATTATTTACCTTACACACTTTGCTTAAAGCAGTTGTCTGTTGCTTGCAACTTAATACTAGAGGGGGTTCGGATGATAACCTGAAGGTGGACTTCTAGTCATAGATGTAGTTGGATGGCGGTCTATGTATATTGTTGTATTGCCCAATCGAATCTCATAGGATCTTTTTGTCTAGTATTGCATTGTTATGCCTTGCTCAGTCTTGTCAATTGCCCTGCTGTAATTTGTTTACTAAACATTCCATGTTTGTTTATCTAAGGAGAACACCTCTAGTGAAATATGGACCCCGGTCCAATCTTTACCATTGATACATATTCCACTGTTACTATTTACTTACTACAAACCATCATCACCTTCCACACCCTACAGCTAATCCTTTGTTACAGCAACCGGTGAGATTGACAACCTCACTGTTAGTTGGGGCAAAGTCTTGAGTTTGTGTTATGCAGGTTTCCACGTTGCTTGCAACACCTTTGAGACGTTTCCTTCCTCCTACTGGTTCGATAACCTTGGTTTCATACTAAGGGAAAACTTGTTGCTGTGCTGCATCATACCTTACTCTAGGGGTTTTCCAATGGGGCATTCAACACGCATCAAGTCTTTCTGGCGCTGTTGCCGGGGAGGCTAAGGATGTCTTCACAAGGGGGTCCTCCTCAACCTTTCTCTTTACTTTGTTTTTAGTTTGCTTAGTTTCTTCTGCTTGGTTTTTTTGTCTCTTTTTATCAAAAATCCAAAAAAAATTAGTTTAGTTTGGTTTGCTTTCTCTTATCAAAAAACACAAAACAATTAGTTCCTGCTCTAGCTGCTGCTGCTGTTTTTGGCTTGCTCCACTTTTGCCAAAATGAACTCTGCTGAGAACACCAAGTTGTGTGACTTCACAAGCACAAACAACAATGATTTCCTTAGCACTCCTATTGCTCCACCTTCTCTTGATGCTACCTTTTATGAAATAAATCCTTCTTTGTTGATCTTGTGATGAGAGAGCAATTTTCTGGTGCTAGTTCTGATGATGTTGCTTCCCATCTCAATAGCTTTGTTAAACTTTGTGAGATGCAAAAGTATAAGGATGTAGATGGAGATATTATAAAGCTCAAGCTGTTTCCTTTCTCCTTGAGAGTAAAAGCTAAAGAATGGTTGCTATCCTTGCCTAGAAATAGTATTGATTCTTGGATTAAGTGCAACGATGCTTTTATTTGAAAGTACTACCCTCTTGCTAAGATTATATCTACGAGAAGTGATATTATGAAATTCAAACAACTTGATAATGAACATGTTTCTCAAGTTTGGGTAAGAATGAAATCTTTGGTTAAGAATTTTCCCACTCATGGACTTACTTCTTGGATGATTATACAAACTTTTTATGCAGGTTTGAACTTCTCTTCAAGAAACCTGTTGGATTCACCTGCTGGAGGTACCTTTATGAGCATTACTTTGGGTTCTGCAACAAAACTCCTTGATAACATGATGGTTAATTATTCTAAATGGCACACTGAGAGAGCTCCACATCGTAAGAAGGTAAATTCTGTTGAAGAAACCTTCTCTTTGAGTGATAAGATTGATGTTATTATGGCTATGCTTGTTAATGGGAAAGCTCCTTTAGATCCAAATAATGTTCCCTTAGCCTCTTTGGTTGCTCAAGAAGAGCAAGTTGATGTGAACTTCATTAGAAACAAAAATTTCATCAACAATGCCTATAGGAATAATTTTGGTAGTAACAACAGTTATAGGCCTTATCCTCCTAATAATGGCAATACCTATGGAAACTCCTACAACAATGCTAGAAGTGCCCCCTCTGAACTTGAAGTCATGCTCAAAGACTTTATTAATAAAAAACCATTTACAACATGACTGTGGAGGAAAAGATTTTAAATGTTGAGAAAAATATTTCCTCTTTGTCTAAAGTTCAGTCCTCTTTGATTAATAAAATGGCTGCTAAACCTGAAACCATGGAAAGTACCTTTGCTGATACTCATGCCATACAAGTTACTATTGATGAAAATGTTAGACTGTTAGCCCAACTTCATGCTAAGTGGGAAAGGGAAGCTGAGATTGATATAAACATTAGTGTGTGCACCATCACCACTAAACCACAAGAAGTCCCTATTCCTCCTCCTACAATGCCTAAGCCTAATGAGTCTACTACTAGTGATGCTAAGTTTGATTTTGATATAGATGGTTGCAATATTTCTGAAGTGATTTTGTTCCTGCAAAAGCTTGCTAGAAGTCCTGATGCTAGTGATATGCATGTTTCTTTCACCAAACATATCACAAATGCTCTTGTTAAGATTAAGGAAGAGAAGTTAAAAAACAAAGCTTCTATTCCTAGGAAAGTAGAAGATAGTTGGGAACCCATTATTAATATGCAAGTGAATGACTTTGATCTCAAAGCTTCATGTGATCTTGGTTCTAGTGTCTCTATTATGCCTAGGAAGATTTATGAAATGCTTGATTTGCCACCTTTGGAAGATTGTTATTTGGATGTCCCACTTGATGATAATGCTAAGAATAAACTCATGGGGAGTATTAATGATGTTCTCATTATGGTTAATAATGCTTATGTCCCTGTTGATTTCTATGTTCTGGATGTTGAATACAATGCTTCTTGTCCTATACTTTGGGGAGACCTTTTCTTAGAACTGTTGGTGCCATCATTGAAATGAAAGAAGACACTATTAAATATCAATTTTCATTCAAGAAAGGTATTGAACACTTCCCTATGAGGAGATATAAGTTGCTTTTTGCTCCTCCTTTTAAAGCAAGGTTTGATGTTAATGCTTCTTCATTTGAAAATACTTGATTTCTTGCTTCTTGTGCCTAACTTAAAGGTGTTAAAGAAAAGTACTTGTTGGGATATAACCCACGAGTTTCCTTGAGTCTTGGAAGTTATTAATTTAGTAATGGACTCTCCTTATCCCTTTTGTTTGCTTTTTTGTTCCAATAATTCCCTCTAATGAGAGGAAAGTAAGATTTGGGGAGTTGCTGCCCCGAAACAGATTTATGTCCTCCACCATAAAAAATCATGAGGAGTATCTGTAAGTCGGATTGTGCTGAAAATTTACGAATAAATCCCCCAGTATGTTAGCTAACTTTCGTTAGATCAACACTTTTTGATTTGAGCAACAAACAGTCTTTAAAAAAATCGGTTTCTACCTGCTGGTCTGTTTTGACAGGTTTCTGCCATTATTTGCATTTGCTTCTTATTGATTCCTTTTTGGGATCTTTTTGGGAAATTGAGATTTTTGAAGGAGTTTCTATAGTAGCTTGTGTATTTAGTGAAAAGTTTTGCTGTTCTAAAGCTAAACCCAAGGGTCTATTATCTTTTGAATACACTAATGTTGCTAATGAAGATTGTGTGAAGTTTTGTATGAAGGAAAAATTTCAGGTGTAGAGAGAGAATGATGTAATGAGATGAAGAATGGACAAAATCTCAAGCTTGGGGATGCCACCCCGGTGTCACCCCAAGAAATATCCAAGAGGTGCAAGAGTCAAAGCTTGGGGATGCCCAAGGCATCCCCTTCTTCATCAATAAAAAGCTCAGGTCTTTCTAGACACTTCATTTTTATTGTTTCATGCACTGTTGTGTTGTTCTTGGAGCATCTTAGTTTTAGTTTGCTTTGCTTAGTTGTTTAGTTTGCTTGAATAAAGTAGTTTGGACCCCCATTCTTGCTGTGTTGTTTCAAATAAGTTGATTGGTGTTGGAAAGGAGTAGAAAGTTCTTGCTTGAAAGTGCAAGAGGAGCTTGCATTGACTGTGACTTAGACTTTAGCATGACATGCTAGGTGTTGTTTTGACTTTATGCTTAGTGATTATGGCTGTAGCATGTCTTGTTCCAAAGAATTGGGATTGCTTAGTGTGCCTTGAAGGAATCATGCGTTGTTTTAGCATGCAAAAGCATAGTATTGTGGTATTCTCCTTTGATGCTTTGGTTGGGTTAACTTGGCACATGCTCACACCATGTTATGACTATGAACAAGTCACCATAGCCTCTATGATCATCTAGACCTTGACTTGTTGTACCACTCTATGCCCTGATTAGTAATGTTTTGTCGCTCTGCATGATTATGGCCATTATTGCTCTCTTAGTTTGTTGCTCCCAGTCTTTTGCTAGCCTCCACTTGTGTGACTAAGCTCTACTCATGCTTCAAACTCCCAAGAAACCAAGTTATTCCAAAGTGTCCACTATAAACTCCTATGCATGGTGTGTTACACCATTCCAAGTATATTCTTGTTTTCAGCTATCTTCCAATTAAAAAAGTATTTTGTTATGTGAAAACTTAGTGATTAAAGCCCTCACGAACTTGATGGCACACTTTATATTACTTGCTCCTAATAAACTTGAACCATTGTGTCATCTAAGTTGTATATGCTTGCACTTATATGTTGGAATTAGGAGAACCATGTTGTCATTGGTAACGCTTTCAACATTGCACTTGTACTTTGTACACAGTTGATATCAGGTTCTTTTGTCTATGGTGTCGCCGGTGTGAAATAAAGAGGGAGCTTATAAGTCCATGGAGTTATGTATTTTGTGTTAGAGAAACGCCTGGGCCGCTAGCCTAAGCCATTCCTAATCATGGTGGAAACTTGCAGCATCACCATAATGATCCATGTGTGAAGCATCCTCAATAAAAAGCTATGCACATAGTAAATAAAAAGATCGCTGAGATGCTTATTGTCTGCTTGCCTTGTCATTTTGGTTATGGGATAGCTCCTATACCATGTGCAAGGGGTACCCCGTTGGCGGTTCTCTATGATACACATGTACTTACTATGACAAGAACTTACAGGTGACCAAAGTTGAGTAGCATGCGGTGCGGCCCTCGTATTCAAGGGACATGAGATTGCCAACTTATACTTTGTCAAGCATATACTCCATAGTTTGTTCACTTTAACCTTAATCACTTCAAGATGCTTATGATAGGGGCAATGGGGTCTGAAAGATAACAAGTACCATAATTTTTGGAAGCTCTTTTTGTAAGTTTAAATCCCTTCTTCCCTTTATGAAGGGCCTTTCTTCCACTATTATATTTAGTTAAGAGAGCATAGTTACCATTCTTAGTTCTATGTGCAGTGTCCCAAAACTTATTGATTGATGCATAATGTTGATATTGCTTGTTCTTGTGCTATTTGTATCTAGTCACTCTTATGAACTTTGAAGGTGTCCCGTGCATCTATTTGCTACTCTATGAGGGACAAGCTGAATGCCACTATGCCATGCGATCTGTATGTGAAACAAACAAACATTTTTCAATGCATGTTATTCATGATCTTTGTTTGTAGCCTTTCATGTTGCATTCGTAGTTACTTTGTCTTATTGTTAGAACTCCATCTTTCATGAACATGTTTAGAGTTCTTTGATCCCAGCTTTCAATGCTTGCAAATGGTTTGATCTTGGTTTTGATGGTGCATGTCACCTCAAAAATTATTCTTTTATCACTTAGCTACTCGAGGACGAGCAGGAGCTAAGCTTGGGGATGCTTGATACGTCGGAAACGTATCTATAATTTTTGATGTTCCATTCTTGTTTAGTATCTACTTTGCTTTGCTTTGTCTACACTTTGAGGTGCTTTTTACATTTTTTCTGGTACTAACCTATTAACAAATTGCCATAGTGCTAGTTTCCTGTTTTCTGCTGTTTTTGGTTCTAGAAAAGCTAGTAAGGAAATATTCTCGGACTTGGACGGGACAAAAGCCAAATTCAATATTTCATCGAGGAGAACACGGAGTCCAGAGGAGAGACGGAGGGGCACCACAGGGTGGCCACACCCCCAAGCACGTCCTAGAGTGGGCCCATGCCTGGACAGGGTGTGGGCCCCCTGGCCGCCTCCCAGCCTCGCCTCTTTTCCTATAAGAAGCCCCTGATGCCGAAACCCTAAGAACCCGATCAATATTCCATGAAACCGTTTGTAGCCACTGCCACCATCATCCCTGATCGGGGGATCTGAAGCTCCTCCTGGCACCCTGCCAGAGGGGAGATCATCCCGGAGGCCTTCTTCTTCACCATGCCAGCCTCCGGTATGAAGCGTGAGTAGTTCCACCTTGGACTATGGGTCCATGTAGTATCTATATGGTGGTATATCCTCATTGTGCTTTCATGTCTAGATCTTGTGAGCTCTGTTCATGATCAAGATCTAATCTATTTGTAATCATGCAGTATGTGTCTGCAAGGATCCGATGGATATTGAGATTACTATGTCAGATTGATTAATGGTTTTGTCTTATTGATTCTATCATGTATGTGTTGTTTGTGATCTTGCATGATGTCCGTTATTAGTAGCTATCTTGGCCAAGTAGTTGCTAGTGACTCCAAGAGGGGGTATTTATGCTCGATAGTGGGTTCATGCCTCTACTTATCAAGGGAAGTGACATAAATCTCTATGGTAGTAGATGTGTTGTTGCCACTAGGGAGAAAACAATTTTCTCTTGTTTTCACATCCCAAAATTCTCCAAATTTTGAAATGTGAAAAATAATTTAACAAAATAAACAATTGTTGAAATTTAGGGTGAAAAGAAACTTTTTTCTTCTAAATGGAAACACCAAAACCCTACTTGAACAAAATTTGAATAAGAAAGCAATAAACAAATATTTCAAAGGTCAAATACATTATTCCATGGAAAGAATATTGAATTTAAAACACTTGGAAAAGTTAAACCAAAACCCTAAAACTCTAATGAAAGAAATCATTTCCAAGGTCTCCCTAAGACTATGGACTTGTTCCATATAAAAATTTAGCAAACATTTCTAAATGATCAAAAATGGTAAACAAAAATATTATAAAACCATGGAAATTGGTTTCACTTTATTTGGAGCCATGGATAAAAACTTATGAATTTAATAAGATAAAAGGAAATAATTCCAAGGCTAATAAAGCTCCTAACAAAAATCAATACTAAATTATGATCAAAGTAATCCTAAAAGGATAAAAAAGATAAACAAATATTAAATAAAATTATACAAATTGGAATCACCAATTTTGGAGTTATATATAAGAAGATATGGATTTTATAAGATAAAGGAATAAATAAATAAGAAAATTATTTAAAAGACAATTTAAATCTTGGCCAAGTCCATAAACAAATGGAATAAATATAATCCAAATAAAAATAAAGGAATAAATATTATTTAAATAAAATTATATGGGTTTCTAACCATATTCAATTCTATTTGAATAAAGACAAAATCCCTAATATAAATGATTAATTAAATCATGAGAAAATTATAATTGAAATTGCCACCAAAATGGATTAAAAACTTATCTAATTAACTAAAAAAGAATAAAAGATTAATTAAATTAAATTATATCGTTTGGAACCATATTCAAATTATTTAAATAAAGACAAAAGACCAAATTTAAATGAATTATTAAACCATAAGAGAATATTTGTAATATTCTAAAATGGACTTTAAACACATTAATAAATAGTTTAAAACCTACTGAAAAGATTGTGCAGAAATTTGAATTTCAAATTAAAGCTTAAATCATTTAAAACAAAATAGAAATCAGAAAAGAAAAAAGAAATCAGAAAGAAAAAATAGAAAAGGGGCCAACCCAACTAACCTAGCCAACCCACTGGCCCAGCTAACCCAATCTGGCCCAACAACGCAGCCCACCCGGCACCCCCTCTCTTCCCCGTTCTTTTCTCACTCACACGCGTACCCCCTCAACCACTAACGCCCCGACCCCACTTTTGCCACCTCATCATCGTCCTCACCGCGCGAGACCAGTTCTCCCCTCCCCCGTCCGTTTCTGCCGTTGATGCCTCGCATAAATTTGCTTAAATGCCGCCATCATTCCTCCCCGTGACCATGCATACTTAACCGCCTTGCTCCCCTCTCTCTTTCCCCTCAACCCCCACGCCACCGAAGTCACCAGGCTGCAGGAATTTCTGCTTGCGCCACCACTGCTCCGACGAGCTCTAGCCCGAATTCCGGCCAACGCTTATCTCCCCTTGCCCCTGGATTCTACAAGCTTGTTCACCATCACCGTGCGCATCTTCCAGTACCTCCCACTTACCCACGCATGCCCCACAGCCTCGGCTCTGTCCTCGTCTAAGCGCCACCGCCCCCTGCTCCGACTCCGGCGACCTCTCCCCATAAGTACTGACCGTGCCTTCCCCTCTCATTGACGCTCGCATACTCCCCTCTCTCGCGCGCATCTAATGCAACCCTTAATTTTCCTTGGCATGCCTTGTAGCTTCACCATCGACGACGCCCGAGCACACCCGTCACCAAGAGCTTCTCCGGCGAGCAATTGCCGACACGACCGTGCGCCCCTGTCCTTCCCACGACCACCTTGAGCTTCCTCACGCCACGGAGAACCTGGTGAGCCTCTCCTCCCTCTCCCTCGCTTCCTATTTTCGCCGAAACGCCATAGCCTGAGCGCCGCCGCCGCCCGCCGTCGAGTTGGCGCCGCTAGATAGTGGCCACCTGCTTTGGTCCGTTTGGTCCAGATCGTATGGTGAGGAATAGATGACTTAACGAAGTGGTATCTATCGATCTGTGAGGTGCGTTGTTATTTAGATCTAACGGCCAGTATTGCTTGATCCATACGAACCGGTACCAGCCAATAGAATCATTCCACGTGGCCCAACTTTTGTTTTAAAAACAGAATTATATCTATTAGATGTTTAAATTTGCAAAAATCATAACTTTTGTTCTACACATTCAAAATTTACAAATTTTATATCAACAGATTCAGAAAAATGTGAACTTTGCAACAGTGCCCTTAGTTTAGTATTTTTCTTCTAGAAAATTAGGTGTTTTTGCAGAAACATTTCTAGGACTATTTTGTGTATAAAAATTGTTCTAAAAATGGTTTTTGAGTAAAACCTTTTGCAAATGGTTTGTTTTGAACTATTTGACCCTAAACACTAAAATTTGGATTTAGAAATTAATTTAACTAACACAAGGAATTATTCCTTTGAATAAAAGCATTTCTAGTAAAAGAAAAATGTTGCTATGATCTAAAAATGATTTTTGAGTGAAACCTTTTGCAAATGAATTAGTTTTAAAACACTTTGGCCATAAAAACTAACATTTGTGTTTTAAAACATATTTGTCTAACACTATTATATATTCCTTTGGATAGAAGCATTTCTAGCAAAAATAAAAAATGATTTAAATGGACTATTTTCACTAACTTGTTTTCAAATGATTTTGCCACACTTATAAATGACTAGTAGGTGTTTTAAAATGTTTATAGCCTTATTAGAAACCACATTTCCAAATAAAAAAAATCTTTTTCATGCTTGCATGCATTGCTTTGTTTTCATTATTTATGTGGTGAATTGTTTGAATGCTAGTTTGAATTTGTGCCTTGATTTAGTTGTAGTGAACTTTGAAGAGTGTGACATTTGCAAGATCAAGGAGTGTACCTAGTTTCTATACTCAAAAGTCAAGTTTAAGATGTCTACCTATAACTTGAAGAGTTGTATTGATCCAGGGACTAGCATTGTAAACACAGGGATGTCTACCTTATCAGGTTGGGACCTCTACACTTGTTCATGGAACAAGTGGATTGTTTACCTTACACACTTTGCTTAAAGCAGTTGTCTATTGCTTGCAACTTAATACTGGAGGGGGTTCGGATGATAACCTGAAGGTGGACTTCTAGTCATAGATGCAGTTGGATGGCGGTCTATGTATATTGTTGTATTGCCCAATCGAATCTCTAAGATCTTTTTGTCTAGTATTGCATTGTTATGGATTGCTTAGTCTTGTCGATTGCCCTACTGTAATTTGTTTACCCAGCATGCCATGTTTGTTTGTCTAAGGAGAACACCTCTAGTGAACTTTGACCCCGGTCCAATCTTTACCATTGATACATCTTCCACTGTTACTGTTTACTTGTTGCAAACCATCATCACCTTCCACACCATATAGTTAATCCTTTGTTACAGCAACCGGTGAGATTGACAACCTCACTGTTAGTTGGGGCCAAATCTTGAGTTTGTGTTCTGCAGGTTTCCATGTTGCTTGCAAAACCTTTGAGATGTTTCCTTCCTCCTACTGGTTCGATAACCTCGGTTTCTTACTGAGGGAAAACTTGCTGCTGTGCTGCATCATACCTTGCTCTTGGGGTTTCCCAACGGGGCATTCAACACGCATCAAGCTCCTCCCACATACATGCATTTCATGAGAATATTCGTTATAATAATCTTGATCAGTTGGTCTAAATTGCTAGCGGTGTATCCCCTACTCCCTGAGAATGCCTTTCCCCTATTGCAGTTTCAATCTTTCTTACGCACACGATTACTACTTTCTGCATTAAGTTTTACTTCACTTTAATTTACTGTTTCAGTCAACCAAAAACCCCAAAAAATTCTACTTTCTTGCATCTGAGAATTATTCCTTAAGTACTTTGTTTAGTTTTAGTTAAAATCATTTTAGTCTTTCGCCTACTGCTCCCTATGGGATCGATATCTTTATTTCGAAACTAGCTACATACAATCTATGCACTTGTAGTCATCAACCTATTTTCTAGCACCGTTGCCAGGTAGCTTAGCGCTATAAGTCACTTTACTTTTAGTTATTTACTTTCATTGTACTAATTTTAATTGTAGTTGCAGGACCATAACAATGGACAACACTCAGCATTTAATGCATCTTGAGGCAGTAAGGAATATGGGTTCGCCCATGGACGCTTTTATAACTATCAATAGAAGCATAAACCCTGATGGTATTGAGATCCATCCTTTATTATTTGAGTTACTTAACTCTAAAAAGTTTGCAGGAACCCATGAAGAGAGTCTATATGGACACTTACAATTCTTTGAAGATATTTTTGGTCCCTTTATATTTGATGATTGTGAGCTTGATAAGGTTAAAATCCAGTTGTTTAGACAAACTCTCTCTAATAATGTTTGCAACTGGTATAGATCCTTTTGTGTAGAAGTACCAAGGACGTGGACGGATTTGACAACCAAATTCTTGTCAAAATGTTACTCAGAAAGGAAAGCTCACAGGATGAGAGGTATTATTATTAGTTTCAAAAATAATCCTGATGAGAGTTTATATGAAGGTTATCTAAGGTATAAAAGCTATCTAGACAATTGCCCCATCATCGTTTGCCTGATTGGTTAATTACCCATACTTTCTATGGAGGGCTTAACAATAAAAATAGAGCAAGCCTAGATACCGCTTCTAATGGTAGTTTCCTATCTTATACTTATGACGAAGCTTGGAAGTTAATAATGAAAATGAAAAAAACAACGGAAAGTCTTAAAAATGAGGAGAGCAATATGAAATGTTCTTCTGAATATGCTTATGTTAACGACTTTCTTGCAGATGAAAGGACTTGTGCGATGATTAAAACCCTCGTCATTGATTCTTATTTGGTGAAGAAAACTATTGAGAATTATGCATGGCATCCACAGGTACCTTTAGAATGGGGACTTCATAAACCCCTCGAAGAAAAGAAGAGAGCAAGAGAGGACGCATCATTGATAGAATTTTCCTCTAAATCTATTCAAGAGAATATTAAGAAGAAGTGCAGGGAGGAAGAACATACAGAGAGAAGACAAAAGAAAGCAGAAAAGAACCCTGATGCTACCAATGCATATATTGTTATATTTAAAGATCTTATGGAAGCAAGAATCATGGAAAATGAAGTAGTTATGATAGATTCTAAAAATTCAGACTTCATTATAGGTAGGATACAAGGTAAAGAAACTTCTACACCTATCACTCCTATATATTGTGGAGAAACTTCCCTATATGGAATTTGTGAGCCGATGTCTACTATAAATATTATGCCTTCATCACTTTATGAGGAACTTCGCTACAATTTGAATAATCCAGATGTGGAATTGATAGACACTACTATTAAACTATTTAATGGAACTAATATAAAACCGGAAGGTGTTATTCGAAATATCTATGTTTTTGTCGGACCACTCATGTACCCTATTGATTTTCATATCATTAATATGCCTCGAGATACTTTTTGTCCTATTCTTTTAGGCAGACCTTTTGTCTCCATAACCAAAGCTCGAATTGATAATAAGGAGGAGACTATTTCCATGATGTTTGGAGAGGAGGAAATGACATTCCACTTCGCCAACCTAAAAAGGAGGCCATATGAAATAGAAGATATGAAGGAAGAGAAAACAATTGCCGAGCTAGCCGCGATTCATTTCAGCACTCCCCAAGATGAATTAGAAATAAGCTTAATTAATTGGGAAGAGACATAAGATGATTAGGAAAGTGAATACATAGAAGATTACCTTGAATCTATCTCAGAAGCACAAAACCCACATGATTATGAAGAACTTGTAAGAAAAGGTGACGAAGAACCTCCTCCAATTGAATTAAAATGACTTCCAGACAATATGAGGTATGAATTTTTAAATAATGAAAACAAATGTCCTGTTATTATTAGTAAAAAAATATCAAAAAATTAAACAAATAAACTTATTTCAGTTTTGATCAAGCATAGTGAAGCATTTGGGTATACTCTAAGTGACATTAAAGGAATAGATCCATCCATTGTGACACATAAGATTACCATGCTTGAAGATGTTGTACCTATAGTTGACACACAAAGAAAGCTTAACCCTAAAATGAAAGAGGTAGTAAGAAAAGAAGTTATACACGTATAAGATGACGACATAATATATCCTATTTATGATAGTAAGTGGGTTAGCCCAGCTCATTGCATACCAAGACATGGGGGTCTTGATGCTGCTATGAATGAGTATGGTGAGCTAGTCCGAATAAGGCCTATTGTTGGGTATCGCATGTGCATTGATTTTAGAAAACGAAACTGTGAAACATAGAAAAACCATAAATCTATACCGTTCATGGATAGAATTTTATAAATACTAAGCAATAATTCTTATTATTTTCTTGATGGTTATTCCGGTTATTCTCAAATTGCTATACATCCCGAAGATCAAGGGAAAACCACTTTCACATGTGCTTATGGTACTTATGCTTATATATTAACCTTGTTTGGCTTATGTAATGCAGCTGCAACTTTTCAAGGATGTGTTTTAAAAATCTTTGATGATCTTGTTGAGAAGACTATGGAAGTTCTAACAAATCATTTCGTTGTTTGTGGAACAACATTTGATAATTGTCTCTACAATTTAACCAAGGTTTTGCAAAGATGCAGGCAATCGAACTTAGATTTGAATTGGAAGCAATGTCGATTCATGGAAAGATAAGCTGAAGTTTTTGGACATAAGGTTTCAGAAAAGGGTATAGAAATAGATAAGACCAATATAAGTTCTATAGTATACCTTCCCATACCTCAAGACATTAAAAACATAAAAATGTTTCTGGGACATGCAATTTTTTACAAGCGTTTTATACAGGATTTCTCTAAAATAGATATGCCGCTTACTAACCTTCTTGACAAAGAAACTCCATTCTACCTAGACCATGACTGCATTGCAGCTTTTGAAAATCTAAAAACAAATTAGTTTCAGCACCCATCATGCAACATCCAAAATGGGATGAACCATTTGAAATCATGTGTGGTGCTAATGATTATGCTTTAGGAGCTGTATTAGGACAGCGATACATGAATAATTTAAATGTTATTCATTACACTAGTGGGACTCTTAATAAGATTCAGGGAAAATTATGCTATTACCGAGAAAGAGTTCCTTGCTATAATTTTTTCCTATGACAAATTTAGATCTTATATTATTAATTCTAGAGTAATAATTCATATAGATCACCAAGCTTTGCGTCACCTTCTTGTAAAAAAGGATGCAAAGCCCAGGTCGATTAGGTGGGTGTTATTACTACAAGAATATTATTTACAAATAGTAGATAGGATGGGTAAGGATAATCCAGTAGAAGATCATCTATCTAGGATGGAGGGAATAACTACCAACCCTGTACCTATAAATGAGTCATTTCTGGGAGAATACTTAGAAAAATTGAAGCAATTGATCCATGGTATGTAGACTATGCTAATTATTTAGTAGTAAAATTTGTACCCCCTGGTATGACAAGAAACAAAAGAATGAAATTCTTTAATGATCTTAGAAACTAATTTTGGGATGATCCGTTTCTTTATCGTCATGGACCCGATGGAATGATTCGGAAATGTGTTACTAACCATGAAATGAATGCAATTTTGCAAGCTTGTCATGGCATCCCCTATGGAGGACATCATGAAGGCATGCAAACTACGGAAAAGGTACTTCAATCCGGATTCTATTGGTCCATCAAAAGGGTGGTCCAGAGGTCGGTCTGGAGATTGGCCGGAGTCTCCAGTGTAGACCGGAGTCTCTGGTCTACACGCCGGAGTCTCTGGTCTGGCAAATCCTCCAACGATCAGAAAACGGTTCAGTGAAGGCGTGGCCTATAAATAGGGGACCTTATCCCCTTCCTCAAGCTGCTCGACCCATTCATGAATGCCATCGCCATTTGAGCCACCAAATCAATAAGTTCTCTTCATCCAACCATCCAAAGTCATTGATCTTTGGAGAATCGAAGGAGGATGCCTTGATCTACAACTTCACCAAGAGAGATCTTCATTTCCCCCTCATTCACTTGAGGGCCCCCAAGATCTAGTGTTTCTTTGGAAACCCTAGCTTTTGATTTGGTTCTTACAAGCTTGTCTTTGATTGTCTGACAGCTTTCTTGTATTAGGGAGCCTCCAATTAGGTTGTGGATGTGTGCCTCGAACTTGTTGTAAAGGTGTTGGCTTCCACCTCGAAGGTTGCTGATATAGTGGAAGAGGTGAATCGAACCCTTTGGGGTGAGGTTCATCGTAGAACAAGGGAGGCCTCTCGTGGTGTTGGTGGTTTGAAACCACCCCCTCTCCAAATGTAGACGTGCTTCCCCTCAAAAGGAAGGAAGTACGAGAAACAAACCCTTGTGTCTCCACGTTCTCCACTTTGGTTACTTCTATCCTTTACCACACTTTACTTTACTTGTTCGTGTATGTGCTAAGTTGACATATAGGTAAATTCACCTTAGTTGCATAATCTAGAGAATTTATCTTTTGTGTCAAACCCTAATTTGAAAAAGATTAAAATTTGAAGTAGCACCTATTCACCCTCCTCTAGGTGCCCATACGATCCTTTCAATTGGTATTAGAGCCTCGACTCTTTATTCGGGCTTTACCGCCTTAGAGTATATGGGTAGTCAAGATGGAGAAGGACGGAGTGAGGCAAGTAACACCATGTCCATGGAAGACCTCAAGAATTTGGAAACAAACTTGAGTGCCACCTTGGGCAAGGAAATCAAAGAATTGTGTGACCTATTCGAGCGATTTGTTAAAGCCTCATCTCCTCCCTCTCCTCAAGAGGGACTCCCACCAACCCCAAGGGTGAATGCTCTGTCGTCACCCACGGGTGTGGTGGTGGGGGAAAATGAAACCGCTAAACCCTCCACCAAAAAGGATGGTGGGAAGGGGGAGCACCATGAAACTCAAGGATGGTACTCTCCCGACCCTCCAATTCCTCACCCTCATATAAACAATAGAGGAGATCCACCTAAGCTTTCCGCATCTACTTTTGCTCTATGGCAATCACGAATGAAATCTCATGTGCACAACTCTTGTATTGAGTTATGGAATATCATTGAAGAAGGACTCCATATTGTGGATCCAACCAACTTGACAAGAAGAGAAGTTGTCAATAGTCAACTCAATGCCACCGCTTTACACATGATTCAACAAGGATTGGGTACAAAAGATTACCCGCACATTAAACACCTCATAACTGCCAAGGAATCTTGGGATGCTCTCACAGAGTTGTATGTTGGAAATGAGAGAATGAGAAGGAACCGGTATGATGCACTAAGCAAATAAGACGAAGGATTATATATGAAGGATGGTGAAGATCATGAAGACATGTATCGAAGGCTCAAGTCCACTGCCACCGCCTTTAGGAATGTGGGTGCCTCACATGTGGATGATGCTTGGATAATAAGGAAATATGTGAGTGCACTCATGCCCTTTGAGCCCACCGACTTGAAGAGCCTACAAGGAAGACACGACTACCACCTCATGATCTATAATGAAGTTATGCAAGAGATGGCCTCTTTCAAGGTTGCCGCCAAGAATGCCAAAGATGCTCGTGCTCGAGCCCTTGGAATGAGCAATAGTTCAACCTTGGATTAAAGGCAAAAGTTGTGGAGTATGTGGATGAAGATGATAGTGATGAAGGCTTATCCATGAGCCATCCCGATGATGTCAAGATTTCTCATGGTGAATATATGGCCTTCTATGCAAAGAACTTTTGGAAAGATCCCTCCAAGGCCAAGATGGAAATGCAATGAATAAGCAACCCAAATAGATGAAGAGACAATGTCACAAAGTTGAGAATTTGCTTCAATTGTGGTGACCGCTATCACTTTGTGGCGGTTTGTCCCTATGAGAAAAGAGAAGATCATGGGGTAAACTTGTGTTGAAGAAAACCTCCAAAGATCCTTTCAATAAACCCTTCATCAAGAATAATCCCATCAACAAGAATTCGGGTGAAATTGTATTGATCACCCATGAAGAATTCTCCTCCGACAATGAAGATGATGAAGAGGAAACATCAATTGGCGTGGATGCTCTTGCCACTACTTCTACACCCACATTCTCCCTCTTCGACTCTCCAAATGAGAATATCTCCAACAAGAACGTCACTTGCCTTATGGAAATAGGAACAGAGGTATCATAATCACACCCCTCCTCCTTGATTAATGATGAAATTGATGATGAGATATCTCTTGAGGTTAAAAAGGAATTAGTTGCTTTTGATGAGTTCATGAATAACTTGCAAGGGGAACACAAGAGACATTTTTTGGACCTCTTAGATCAACTTTCTCACACACAAGAGCTTCTTGATGAGAGATGTAAACTAGGAAGAGAACACATGATTGAGGTAGAAGCTCTAAATAATGCCCTAGAAGAAGAAGAGACTAGGATGTCTCTCAAACTAAAACTTGAAGGGCTTGATGGGGATAATGACATAATAGTTAATAGACTCATAAAGGAACTATTTCTAAATATAAAAAAGGCTAAAAAGGATAAGATTGAGTTTGGTGTTGTTCATGAAAAACTTTCCGATGACTTTAGGATGCTTGACAAGGCTCACAAGGCATTGGAGAGTGAACTCTTGTTACTCACAAAGTCTCATGAAAAGCTTCAAACTCAATTGACCAATATTGCTTCACCTAGTACTTTCATTCCATCTAGTTGTTCAAATATACTTGAAGAAAAATGCTAGGTTAAAGGGGGATCTAGCTAAGGCCACCTTTCCAAAAGGAAACAAGTCCATTGATGATCTCTTGAGTAAGCAGAGGCCAAATGGTGAGAAAGGGGGCATTGGCTTTGTCTACAAAGCCAAGAAGAAGAACAACGAGAATAAGAAGGCCAAGCCTGCACAAAAAAAATACAAGGCCATTGTGGGTAGTAAGACCACAAGTGGCAAACTATGTCTCATGATGACTTTGTGGGAAGTGCTAACCCTCACTATGTTTTAATGCGTGATTTTTATGGTGATGTGTATTCCAAATATGTTGGCCCATTTGATGGTTAAAGTTCTTGGTCTATTTGGTTTGCCAAGACCCTTGTTGCTAACAAAAGAGGACCCATTGAAAAATGGGTACCTAAAAACTAGTTTGATCTTTTGTAGACCTATGCTTCTGGAGGGTCAAAGTGGGTGCTTGATAGTGGATGCACAAGTCATATGACCGGAAGCACATCTATTGTCAAGGAGTTGAAACCAAATTATGATGAAGTATCCCTGACGTATGCCGACAAGTCTAAGTCTAATGTGGTTGCCCATGACATTATACTCATGGACGTCATGCTTGTTGATACCCTTGGCTATAATTTACTTTCAGTCTGTGCTCTTGGAAATATGGGATTTGCCATCTTTATATATAATGATATTGTGGTCCTCATGTGGAGCAAGTCTCTAAAGGTCACTTTTGTTGGGTACGTCGAAAATGACTTGTATGTGGTGGACTTTTCGGGGCAAACCACTACAAGTGCGATGTGCCTATTCGGAAAGGCCGATGTGGGTTGGTTATGGCATCGCCGTCTAGCCCTTGTCAACATGAGAACTTTGAAAAGTCTCCACAAGATGGCCACATTGTTGGACTAAAAGAAAATGTTTGCTTTGCCAAAGATCGTGTTTATAGGGCTTGTGTAGAAGGAAAGATGCATGATTCTCCCCACAAGTCGAAGAACTACATGAAGTCCAAGAGGATCTTGGAACTCCTTCATGTGGATATCTTTGGTCCTCCATCTCATGCAAGTCATGCAAGTCTTGGTGGGAAGAAATATTGTTTGGTGATTGTTGATGACTATTCAAGATACACATGGGTATATTTATTCAAGCTGAAAAGTGAGACCCAAGAGAACTTCATGGACTTCATCAACATGGTTCAACATCAATACAATGTCCCTGTGTTGATGATAAGAAGTGACAACGCCACCGAGTTCAAGAACTACAACTTGAATGGATTTCTTAGTGATGAGGGGATAAAACACCAATATTCCGCTGCATATACCCCTCAACAAAATGGTGTAGCTGAGAGGAAGAACCGGAATCTTATTGATATGGATAGGACCATGTTGGCGTAGTTTGAATCTCGATACAATTTTTGGGCCGAAGCAGTCTCCACCGCATGTCATGCATCAAACCGGCTCTACCTCCGCAAAAAATTGATCAAGACTCCTTCTGAAATTCTTACTGGTAACAAGCCCAATGTATCTTACTTCTGGGTGTTCAGTTGTAAGTGTTTCTATCTCAAAAATGGTGTTTGGTTGTCCAAATTTGATTCCAAAGCATTAGAGGGTATTTTTGTTGGCTATGGTCTCGAATCTCACACTTATAGAGTCTATGATAAGATCTCCAGAGCTGTCATAGAATGTTGTAGTGTGGTTTTCAAAGAATATGATGGTCCCCAAGGGGGGCCTGTTGATGTTTATGATGCAGATGATGAAATGACTCAGGATGCCATAGGAAGAATGGGTGTTGGATTTATCCGCCCCATTGAGGAACCCCTTATGGCGGATCGAGAAGGACTATGCTCTACTCAAGTGGAGCCCTCATCTTCACAACTTCAACAAGCTCCATCTATCGAGGAGGACAATGACCCAAGCCAAAGACAAGTTGTGGACCCTCAACATGTTGATCAGGAAGATACCTCTAGTCAGGAGGAGCTTGAGTCACCATTTTCTAGAATGTCTAGTGTTGCTCGGTCTATTACACAAGGAAGATCTATACAATCTGCCATAAGAGTAGCTCAACTCCAGTCTAGAAGTATGCCTGGTCAAGACCAAGGTCAATCTTTGCCTCTTAATGAAGAGAATGATTCTGATGATGATCAAGGTCAAGTTAATGGTTAAGACGAGGACCAAAATGATGAAGAGATCCCCCTAGAAACAACGAGGAGATCGAAACTCGTCGCAAAGATATAATGGATAGAATGTTGGAATTAAGAGACCACTCTCTAGAGAATGTGGTTGGGGATCTAAGAAGAGGGATGTCCACAAGAGCATAATTGAAGAGGTTTAGTGAACACCAAGCACACATCTCCAAGATAGAACCAAAGAAAGTATGGGAA
Source organism: Avena insularis (assembly GCA_023614405.1). Taxonomy (NCBI): domain Eukaryota; kingdom Viridiplantae; phylum Streptophyta; class Magnoliopsida; order Poales; family Poaceae; genus Avena; species Avena insularis. Next base: position 119,704,975 of record CM042689.1, on the reverse strand, counting down.
GCTATTGAAGATTCAGATTGGTTGGAAGCAATGCACAAAGAGCTCAACAACTTTGAGAGAAATAAGTATGGAAGTTAGTTGAAAATCCAAAGGATTGCTGCAATGTTATATGCACCAAGTGGATATTCAAGAACAAGCAAGGTGAGCATGGAATTGTTGTAAGGAACAAGGCTAGATTGGTTGAGCAAGGGTTCTCTCAAATTGAAGGCATTGATTATGGAGAGACATATGCACCCGTGGCTCGCATTGAGTCCATCCGTATCCTTCTTGCTTATGTGGCACATCATATACTTTAAGTTGCAACAAATGGATGTAGAAAGTGCATTTCTTAGTGGTCGATCTAATGAGTTGGTATATGTAAACAAACCCCCAGGGTTCGAGGATCCCAACTTCCCAAATCATGTCTACAAACTTGATAAGGTGCTCTATGGGCTCAAAAAAGCCCCAAACACGTGGTATGAGAACCTTAGAGAGTTGTTGTTAGATCGTGGGTTTTAGGTTGGGAAAATCGATCCCACTCTTTTTTATTAAGAAGGTCAATGGGGAGCTTTTTGTATGCCAAATATATGTTGATGATATTATCTTTGGCTCATCTAACAAAGCTTTTAATGATGAATTCTCAAAGCTTATGACTAATAGGTTCCAGCTGTCTATGATGGGGGAGTTAAGAGTATTTCTTGGTTTTGAGATCAAGCAACTAAGAGGAGGAACATTCTTCAACCAAGCCAAGTGTACTCAAGATATGCTCAAAAGATTCAACATGAAAGATTTAAATGGAACTTCTACTCCCATGGCAAAAAAGACTCATCTTGAACTAAATACAAATGGTAAAGATGTGGATCAAAAGGTATACCAGTCTATGATTGGTTCTTTGCTTTAACTTTGTGCATCTAGACCTGATATTGTGTTGAGTGTAGGAGTGTGTGCAAGATATCAAGTGGCTCCTAAAGAAAGCCATTTGATGGCGGTCAAGAGAATCTTTCGATATTTGGTTCATACCCCCAAACTATGGTATTTGGTATCGTCGTGGCTCAACATTCGCTCTTTGTGGATACACAGACTCATATTGGGCTGGTGATAAGGATGATAGAAAATAAACCTCCGGGGCTTGCCAATTCCTTGGTAGGTCCTTGGTGTGTTGGTCTTCTAAGAAGAAAAATTGTATATCTCTCTCCACGACCGAAGCCGAGTATGTGGCAGCTGCTAGTGCTTGCACTCAATTGCTATGGATGAGGAAAACTTTAAAGGAATACAGTGTCCATTGTGACAAAGTGCCTCTTCTATGTGACAATGAAAGTTCTATCAAGATTGCTTACAACCCGGTGGATCACACAAGGACAAAGCATATTGAGATTCGTCATCACTTCATTAGAGATCATGTTGCTCGAGGTGATATTGAGCTATCTTATGTGTTAACCAAAGACCAACTTGTCGACATCTTCACGAAGCCACTTGATGAAGCAAGATTTTGTTATTTGAGGAATGAACTAAATATCATAGATTCAAGGATCTTGACTTGATCACCTTGCATACTCACCTATGTCTTGACTCTTATTTGATTTAGGTGCAGGCTTGGAGAAAGGGGGAGTGCGGTCCTAATACATTGGGTTATCCCTCTCCCCATAATGCCAACATTAAGAAATTCAGTTCTCTTAATACCATTTTGTGATATGTGAGCTTCGTTGATGAGTAATGGCTATGAACACAATGATAATTCTTCGCGGTGTCATGCCACAAACTCTTACATGGTGGCTTTGGCCACCGCCCTCTTCTTATTGAAGAGTTGGTTCTTGGTTCATGTCTATTTGGAGCTTTATTGAACATTTTAGTGGATTTATATGGTTTTTCTTGATTCTTCATAGTGTGACATCTTAACCCAAGCCTATCCCTTATCTTAAACACTCCATATCTCATATATGTCCCCAAACACTAAAACCTGGTGCATTTGGTCGAGGAGGACCGAAGTCTCGGGTGTGCTCACACCAGAGTCTCCGGTGTAGATCGGAGTCTCCAGTCCAGACGGCTTTCGGGCACCACTTAAGGGAGGTCGGGGTGAACTGAAACAGACAGTTTCATTCTTCCACCCTGACCTCTCCTCTCAACCCCGTCGCCTCCCCTTCCAAATCACCTCGCCGGAGGTCACGAAGCCCCCGTGATCCACCGTGCCGCTAGCTAGCTTCCTCCCCTCCACCATTGGGCCCTTCCTACCGGTGGAATCGATCCAATGGACAGATCTGGTACCTCTCCTCCCCTTTTTTCACCTAGGGTTCATCCCTTGATTTTTTTTGAGGATTGGTACTGATTTTGCCCACTGGATTCACTTGTATGCATGCACACTATCACATTAGCCTTATTTCCTTGCCCGATCTACTCAAATCATTGCCTCCAAAGCCTCCCACTACATACCCGACTGTCCTGACCGGAGACTCCGATCCCCCGGGCCGGAGACTTCGGTATGAGCCAGAAACTCCGGTGTGCAGTGTGGAGACTCCGGTGTGGAATGACTCAAACAGGTCCAACAAAGTATCAAGGATATTATGGTTGCATTTCCGGGACATATATGCTTACCCCCATGTTATCTCCCTCATTTATGTTCATAGGTTATGGTTCTCGTCGCCCCCCCTCGCACCAATGCCAATTCAAAGAGGGCTGATCCATGATATGATGAGTCCGAGGGTTAGTATGTTATGCCCCTGTCCAACCGGAAAAATAGGCCCGTGATGAAGCATACATGAGGAGGGAGCAGGATAGGATTGCGGAAGAGAACCGTGCCAAGAGGGCAAAGTATGACAATCTCCAATCTTTGGCCTGCATGTCAAAGGAGGAGTTCCGTGAGCTGCAAAAGACACAGTTCTAAGACTTGTCACGGACCAGCAAGGACCCACGCTATTAGAGGAAGGAGCAAACTGTTTTCATGGAAGACGTTTAGAGCAAGCTCACCAAGTCACCTGTGTGCCCCTAGAAGTATATGAGTGTATAGCAGATGCGGAACAACTCCTACTTCACTGATGCACTGTGGATTTTTGAGAAGCTAGGGTTGTTCAGATTAATGGAGCTCCATGAGGATTACAACACCACCCTTGTGCAGCAATTCTATGCCACAGTTGTGTTTGGGTCTGACCAAGCAAGGACTATAACCTGGATGACTAGAGACCACCGCTACTCTGCGAATTTCTATAACTTTGCTGATGCCATCTTTGAGACCTTTCAGGGTGTGTCCACTCATGTTGGGGAGCGTATGCACTTAGCAGCTCTTGGGGAGAACAAGAACAATCTTTCCCCTTTGTATGGCATCGAGGAAGTTATGGGCGGGTCCAAGGGCCTCAAGCCCCTCTACAATCTAATGTTGAGGATATTCCGCCATACCATTTCCCCTAGTGCTGTAAATGATGATGCCATCAGATGTGGTTTGGTCAACATACTATACCATACCCACAAGATTCACCTGGCTGGTCCCAAGGCAGACGCGACTCCTATTGACATCATGGATTTCATATTTGAGGAGATGTACCATGCCATATAGTACAAGAAGGCTCCCCCTATGCACCACTTGTTATGAGGCTCATCAACACCCAGGCTCACGGTTCACCTCTTGCTTTGCCCGCCAACCTTGCAGAGTATACTCTTATATCACTGCAGCAAAAAGGTCGCATGGGGCCTCCTCCTCGACGCTCATATGCCAATGAGGAGGAAGAGATCACTGAGACTGAGAGGGACCCCTCTCCTCCTAGGGCTTGGAGGAAGAGTGCCTCCAATGCACCCATGCCTCCCATGACATGCGAGTATGTACATGAGAAAGTTAAGAATGCATCATTCTGGGAGAGGACACTCTGTTGTATGAATGTGGACATCTGCAAGCAACAGCATGCCTCCTACAAGAGCAACCATCACATGGAGAAACTCCTCATGGAGATCAAGGCTCAGGGAGAACAAGAATATGAGGAAGGAGATGATGAGTACACAGATGAGCATGGCTCTCAACAATCCACTGAGTCAGACTACACACTCTCTTTTGGGGCATGGAATGCCCAACATGACAGTTTGGTGGATTGGAAGACTTTCTCTGATGTCACCTCAGGATTTGGGTACCAGGGTACATTCTCTTCTCGCCCTCGCGACAAAGGGCCTACAACTCCAGATGGTGATGATGGCTATGAGGAGGAGGATGACGAGGATCAAGATATGTATGAGGAGGATGAGGATGATGATGACGAGGACTATTGATCCGTCAGGGCGCTAGCTTAGGTATTTCCCCCTTTTTGGTGTTCCGATGCCAAAGGGGGATAAGACATCATCATCGGGATTTGCATGGGCTTGGATTGGCTTCTTATTTGCTTGTTGTGTGAATCTTGAACTTTGTATTTATTTGCCTTATGTTTGTGAGAAACTATTTGCTATTTATGTGAGGACATGTTTGCTCCTACATTATTGTAACTTGTGTGAGAACTATGTGTATTGTCTATCTACTACCTTTCGTGCATGCTTTACTTGTTTATGTTAGTGCACATAGTCAGGGGGAGCATTGTTATACACTATCATATCTCATTGCAAATAATTCCATGCAAAATCACTTGTTGTCATCGAACACCAAAAAGGGGGAGATTGAAAGGACATTTACTATCATAATCACTATTGGTGTTTGTTAACGACAAGTACATCATTTTACAGTATGCTAATGTCTACAGGTTAATATAATGCAAAGTGAAAAGGACCCTTGACTTAGGGAATTATTCCTGCCACATATGCAAGTTCCTGGAAACTCCAGACCGGAGTCTCCGGTCTGAGTGGACTAGAGCCTCTGGTGTGGTCCGGAGTTTCCCTAGGAATATCCCAAAGGGGCTCCAGAAATCAGCCTGGGACATTCTGTATGGGGGTCCAGAGATCCACTGGAGACTGATCGGAGTCTCCGGCCCAAGCCTTAAACCGGAGTATCCTGTGTGGCTGGACCGGAGTCTCTAGTCCATAGGGTCCGGAAACTTTGAAGAATCTCCGGAGGAGTTTTTCCCAAGGGCGCTGGGTCAATCAGAAGGGTGGTCCGGAGGTCGGTCCGAAGATTGGTCCAGAGATTGGCCGGAGTCTCCGGTGTGAACTGAGTTGCCTGCACCGGAGTCTCGGTCCGCAAATCCTCCAGCGAGAAACGGTTTAGTGAAGGGGTGGCCTATAAATAGGGGACCTTATCCCCTTCCTCTAGCTGCTCGACCCACTCAAGAACACCATCCCCATTTGAGCCACCAAATCAACAAGATCTCTTCATCCAACCATCCAAAGTCATGGATCTTTGGAGAATCAAAGGATGAGGCCTTGATCTACAGCTTCACCAAGAGAGATATTCATTTCCCCCTCATTCACTTGAGGGCCCCCAAGCTTTAGTGTTTCTTTGGAAACCCTAGATTTTGATTTGGTTCTTACAAGCTTGTCTTTGATTGGTTGACATCTTTCTTGTATTCGGGAGCCTCTAATTAGGTTGTGGATGTGTGCCTCGAACGTGTTGTAAAAGTGTCGGCTTCCACCTTGAAGGTTGCCGATATAGTGGAAGAGGTGAATCGAACCCTTTTGGGTGAGGTGAATCGGAGAACAAGGGAGGCCTCTCGTGGCGTTGGTGGTTTGAAACCACCCCCTCTCACAACGTAGACGTACTTCCCCTCAAAACGAAGGAACTACAGGAAACAAACCCTTGTGTCTCCGCGTGCTCCACTTTGGTTACTTATGTCCTTTACCACACTTTACTTTACCTGTTCTTACTTAGCGTATGTGCTAGGTTGACATATAGGTAAATTCATCTTAGTTGCGTAATATCGAGAATTTACCTTTCGTGTCAAAACCTAATTTGAAAAAGAGTAAAATTTTAAGTAGCACCTATTCACCCCCTCTAGGTTCCCATACAATCCTTTCAACAGGTTTCCACCAACATGATGGAGTTTGAGCATATGACTAGTGCTAAACCACTCAACCACTTTGGGAAGCCCTATGATATTTATAAGAGAGAAAAATCCAACGAGAAGACAAGGGGGTTTGAAATAAATCCTCTACTACTTGGTATTCTACACAAGTAGCAATTTACTAGAGATGAAGAAGATCCTGATCCATATGAGCATGTTGCATGTTTAAAAGATATATGTGGCACGTTCCAATTAATGGGGTATACCCCTGATGAGGTAAGGGTTAAACTTTTTAGTCAAACTTTGACAATTACATCTCTCTCATGGTATAGATTTCTACCCTCAGAAGCTACTACTACTTGTGATAATTTAGCTTGCGAATTCATATCTAAATATTACCCATTATCAAAATCTTTTGGAATCAGGCGTCTTATAATGACTTGGAAGAACTGTCCAAATGAAGGACTAGTAAGAGTTTATGTAATATTTAAAGATTTACTTAGACAATGTCCTCATCATGATTTACCTGAATGGTATTTATTGCATATCTTTTATGGCAATTTAATTGAACCTAATAAAATTAAACTAGTCTCTTGCGCGAGAGGAGCTTTTATGGATTTACCTATAACTAAAGCTTGGGCTTTACTTAATAGAATTCGCGATCATAGAGTTTCATGGAATTTTGGTATAGGAAGTGAAGGAGGCACAGAAATAGATCATGAATGTATTCATGACTATAATAAAATGCCATGTTAATGAATTATCTAAAGAGCTTTATTTAGATTTAGATCTTGTGTTGCAAGTTGTTAAAGCTTTTATAGAACACATCGAAGCTCCAAAACAGGGTTCAGTCAAGTTTGATCCACCACCTGAACCTGAAAAGAAAAGAGAATTTAAAGCAACCATAGCCTCCCTAGAACTAATGTATGAGATACCTTTCCCTAACACTACACAAAAGCATGTTTTGGTGGATGAACAGGTCAAGGCAGTACAAGAGGATAAATAAGAAGAAAGTGTACCAATAATTGAAGAACACCTAGATGAAACCAAAGATGAAGAGGTAACGAAGGAACTAATCATGGCTATATATGCACATTGTAACATAGTTGAACTTGATGAAGAGACTTCTATATTGGTTGAAGGTAAAATTAAGGTAAAAGATGTGGGTAAGCCTATTCTTCCCTACATATTTAAAGAGACCTCGCATTACGGTTTATGTGATCTTGGCAGCGAAGTTAATGTTATATACTATGACTTTTAATTATAAATAAAAGAAGAAATAGCACCGACTACAATAGAAAATACTGATATGACAATCATGTTAGCCAATAAAAATCTTAGAATTCCAATGGGAGTAGTTGAAGATGCAGTTATCATAAATAACAATAAAAATTTCCTTATCGATTTTGTAGTTGTTGATATACCAATTGACACTCTTTTCCCAATCATATTTGTAAGAAACTTTTTGAGTGATATAGGTGCCACGGTTGACTTCAAAAAGGAGATTGTATCTCTTAAGCTTGGGAAAGCGAAAAAAGGATTCAACTTTTCCAAATTTAAAGACAAACCTCTACATATACAAGAAGAAGAGAGAGAGAATACTATCGAGGAGATGGTACCTCTTTTCTTAAATAATCAGGATGAATAAATAAAGATCCAAATTGTTGAGAAATAATTATGGAGGATAAAACTATAGAAGAATTAGAAAATGAATTTGATTCATTTCCCAATGTAGAAACTCCAATTGATGAAGATTTTGAAGAGACAGAAAAGAGAGGGGATGAAGAATTAGTGTAAGACCCCACCATTTAAGGTAAATGCCCCTATGATTGCAATGCTAGTCCCTGGATCGAATTTCTTGCATCCACAGTTTAAAATGAAGTACACAGATACAAAGGTCATTATTACATCGTCATTACAGAGATAACATAGTCTTTACAACTCATTAGCCTAAGGCTAATACATAGAGTTCATAACATGAATTAACTAAATAGAAGTCTTCATCTTCATGTGCCACAGGCAAACATGTAGAGTGTAGACTCATAACCCTAGTCTCCATCAGAGTAACCTGCAACATCATAAGTTACAGCCACAGAGGGTCAATACATTTGGAATTGTATTGGCAAGTGATACCATTGTAGTATAGAAACATCTAGTAACTATATGAATTTGGCTAAGTGTAGTTCAGGCTAACTTTGCTCAAAATAAGGTTTTCTTATTAGTTGAAAACACTAAGTTTTTGTTTGACAAAAACACCCAGGGAACCACCAATAGACATTGGTGAACCTTTACCCTTGTTCAACCACAAGTTTTAACTTAGAGAAATTGGGATAAGGAGATTCTTGATCACTTCAATGTCTTTGAGGCTCAAATTGTCCGTTACCGGGGACACGGCTTAGTACTTAGGTTTTACCCCCTCAAGAGGTGGTGCACTTTCCCCACAATACTCGACATGCATCGAGACGAGACTTTTCAGAAGCATTCCCTTAGACCACCATGGACGCATTCCATCCTATCAACCCTACCACCAACTGTCCATCTGGCTAAGTTCTTGCAACCTAGTTGGTCAAGGCAGATCCCATATGCCATGTGGTTGCACTAGAAGCTTATCAACACTAAATATCTCAAATCCCTTTGTTCTTGGGTGGCCATCCACAAGTGTGATACACAAGGTAAACCATAGACATGGGCCTTGTGTAACCACTCAACACAAACCAATCTTTCCATTCCACCCAGGTGATTCATTCACATGTTTTATTATTCAAAAACAAAGTCATAGATTTTGCATAACAACATTGTATGAATATTCCACCCTTGTTTTCTACTAGCTAGGCTAAGCATACTAGTATAGCAAGTTTCTTTTCTTAGGGAAACTACTAAGACAAGAAATATAGGATTTCCCATGGAATAGCATATACTTTAGAAAAATCTCCATGCAAACTCTACTCAAAATAATACTAATGCATAGATAAAATAATAGGACAAAAAATGAAGCATCACTATCCTTTGTAGTTGGGGTAATAGGAACAATCCTCACAATCAAAATCACCACAATCACCAAAATCTACACATAAAATCATAACACCAAATTCATATTCAATATACAAACAAAAATATATATATGAATGCATGCAAATGCAATGGAATGATTTTCCACACTAAACAAGTCAAACTAAATAGTACTGTACTCAAAGTAAACTTTCTAAAGTCTAAATAAACCAAAGATTAAAATAATTTTCTAAACATTTTGTATAGTCAAATTAAGCCTACAAATGTTACTGTTAAAAATCCTAATTTTACAGAAGCAAATTGCCCAACCAAGGACATATATGTGTAGGACTCAATTTTCTGAATCCAATGGTATATTATTTGTAATTTTTTGACAAAGAGATCAAAAGTTATGAATTTTGCAAGTTAATTCATCTAATAGATTCAAATCTGGATTTTAAAACAAAAATCCAGACAGGCGGCGCCATCTGATTGGCCCATACCGCTTCGCGCGGATCGCGTTCATGGGCCTATATATCTAAGTTAGATCGCGCGGTCCAGATTGGACCGTACCCCTTCGCGCTAGTTCAAATTCTAGTCGTTGTATCTAGATCCAGCGGATCTGGTTCCTTTGGCCAAAGATGGGCAGCGTGAATGGCCACTGCAGTGGCGACACGTATGGCGACGGCATGCCGGAGATTCTAGGGGGTATAGGAGGGGTTACTAGGTCTTACTGATGTCGCGGAGACGTCGTGGTGCTCAAGGTGGTCGTGGACAGGGCTGGGCCACATGGGCATAGTGGCTATTCCTCGTCGGAGTTCAGAAGAGTGTTGGGTGCTTGCAAAGCTTGACGAGGGTGACGTTCTGGGGCACAAGAGAGCAAATGACAAGCATCAGAAGGAGCACAAGAGGATGGCGAGCAAGACAGTAGGAACCAGAGGGCAAGGGGGGTCGAGGCTCACCGATATTTGTCACCGAAGTTCGTCGGAACGGCGACAGCGCGAGGTGGAATTTGCGAAGCTTGGCGGCGCTCAGAGGTTGTGGCATGGGGGAAAATGGAGTGGGGATCGAGAGGGTTAATTAGCAGGTCGAGGGGGAGGGAATCACGCCGGCAATCAATTGCCTTGAATCGAATTGAATCGGAGGAAACGGCAGCGGCGGAGCGGGTCGTCGCGCAGGGATCTAGGGGCAATGAGCTTATGTGGCGGTGGGATCCACCTGTCAGCGAGGGGGTGCGATGCAAGAAGGTAAGCTCCTTATTTTTTTCCTTAGCCCTTTTCTTTTTCTGATTTGATTTTCTAAAATGGTTTTGAAAGCTCAAATCAATTCTATTTCAATTCAAATTTTCACCAGGTTTTTGTATTGTGATCATAGTGTCAAAACGTGTGTCAAACACAACGAAGCATTCAAAAACTATTTTGAGGTTATAAAATAAAATAAAAACCAAAACCCATATGTATATAATAAAAGGGGTATAAAAATGGTTCTATTAGGGTTTATACTTTGGAAATTTTTATGCAAGATCAAAATGCTAAGATGATATGAATGCAATAACATGACTTTGCATTTGATGAAATTTGGGTTGTTACAAATCTAATCCCCTTAAGATGAATCTCGCCCTCGAGATTCAGATTGGCTAGCAAATAGGTGTGGGTGATCCTTCCGATGGTCATCTTCTATTTCCCAAGTTGCTTCTTCCTCGGTATGATGATTCCACTGTACTTTGCAGAATTTGATAGTCTTAGTATGAGTAACTCTTTCTGCTGTCTCAAAAATCTTGATAGGCTTCTCTTCATAAGTGAGATCACTCCCCAACTGTACCTCTTACAGAGATATAGTGTCCTTCAATGAAGTTTCTTCCATCTCCGGATGACAATCTTCAACAGACTCACATGAAACACATTGTGAACAACAGACAGTGATTCTGGCAACTCTATCTCATAAGCCACTTCTCCTTAGCGGCTCAAAATTTTGAATGGTCCAACATATCGAGGTGCCAATTTTCCTTTGACTCCAAATCCCTTCACACCACGAAGTGGTGAGACTCTAAGATAAGCTCTATCACCTACCTCATAGGTGACTTCCCTACGCTTTGGATCTGCATAACTCTTTTGTCAGGATTGGGCTATCTTCAATCTGTCCTTTACCATTATGACTTTCTCTTCGGCTTCCTTGATCAGTTCTGGTCCGAATAAATTTCTTTCTCATACCCCATTCCATAATAATGGCGTAGTACACTTCCTTCCATAAAGGAATTCAAACGGAACCATCTCTATGCTTGCTTGATAGATGTTGTTATAAGAAAATTCTACGTATGGTAGAATTTCATCCCAACTAGATCCGTAGTCTAGTGCACATGCCCTCAACATATCTTCCAAAATCTGATTGGTCCTTTTTTTTGTCGATCAGTCTGAGGGTGAAAAGCTGTGCTGAATTCTAGCCTTGTTCCCAAAGATTCATGCAATTGTCGCCAAAAATGCGATGTGAACTGAGTTCCTCTATCATATACAATACTCTAAGGTACTCCATGTAGACATACAATTCTATTCATATATATATTGGCCAATTTAGCACTTGTATAGGTAGTCTTCACGTGTATGAAATAAGCCACTTTAGTTAGGCGATCCACAACAACCCATATGGTATCATATCCATATCTGGTCCTTGGTAATCCGGTGATAAAATCCATTCCAATCTTACCCCACTTCTAATTAGGTATAGGTAGTGGTTGTAATAGTCCTGCCGGTTTCTAATGTTCCGCCTTTACTCGACTACACACATCACACAAGGCAATATGTTCCGCAATATATTTCTTGAGATTGTTCCACCAAAATCTTTCCTTCACATCCATGTACATTTTGGTGTTACTTGGATGAATAGAATATGGTGAATTGTGTGCTTCTTGCAGAATCAATTTCGGAAGGTCCAGATCTTGCGGAATGCAGATACGCTTTCCATACCATAAAGTTCCTTGTTCATCTTCATGGAATCCTTTAGCCTTCCCTTTACCAATTTTAATCTTAATCTCCTCTATTTCCTTGTCCAACTTTTGGGCTTATTTGATCTTGTCCAACAATATTGGTTGAACTTCCAATGACATGAGATATCCTTCAGGCACTATCTCCAATCCTAGCTCTTTGAATTTAGCACACAAATCATCTGGCAATTCTCCTTTGGTGAGGCCATTCACATAAACCTTACGGCTTAAAGCATCCGCTACAACATTTGCTTTACCGGGATGGTATTGCAAAATCAAGTCATAGTCTTTGATCAGCTCTAGCCACCTTCTTTGTCTCATATTGAGTTCCCTATGAGTGAAGATATATTTCAAACTCTTGTGATCCGTGAACACTTCACATCGCTTTTCCAAAAGGTAGTGTCTCCATGTTTTGAGTGTATGGACAACAGAGGCTAACTCTAAGTCATGAGTAGGATAATTCACTTCGTGAGTTTTGAGTTTTCTTGAGGCATAAGCCACAACTTTTCCTTCTTGCATCAAAACTCCACCCAATCCTTGGTGAGATGCATCACAATAGACTTGGAAATCTTTCTCCAAATCTGGCAGATATAAGACTGGTGCTGATACTAATCTCTTCTTCAATTCTTGGAAACTGGTTTCACATCCTTCAGTCCAATCAAACTTCTTTTCTTTCTTAAGTAACTCTGTCATTGGCTTATCTACTTTTGAGAAATTCTCAATGAACCTTCTATAGTATCCTACCAAGCATAGAAAACTACGAACTTATTTAACTGACTTGGGAGATTCCCACTTAGTTACAGCTGACACCTTTGCGGGATCGATAGCTATACCATCTCCAGACACAATGTGTCCAAGAAATCGAACTTCACTCAACCAAAATTCACACTTACTGAACTTGGCATACAACTTGTGCTCCCTGAGTTTCTCAAGAATCATACGCAAATGCTATTCATGCTCTTCTTTGCTCTTGGAATAGATCAATATGTCATCGATGAATACGACAACAAACTTGTCAAGAAACTCCATGAACACCTTGTTCATCATGTTCATGAAATAATCTGGTGCATTTGTCAATCCAAATGGCATTATAGTATACTCATATAATCCATACCTAGTGGTAAAAGCAGTCTTAGGTATGTCTTGTTCCCTAATATTTAGCTGGAAGTAGCCTGATCAGAGATCAATTTTTGAGAACACTCGGGCTCCTTCTAGCTGATCAAATAGATCGTTGATTCTTGGTAAAGGGTACTTGTTATTTATAGTCACCCCATTGAGTGAAAGATAATCTATGCATAGTCTTTCACTTTTGTCCTTCTTCTCAACAAACAGAACTGCTGCACCACAAGACGAAGAACTTGGTTGGATAAATCCTTTCTGCAACTGTTCTCCAAGCTATTTCTTGAGCTCTTTCAAGTCATCAACTGACATCTTGTAGGGTCTCTTTGCTATTGGTCCAGATCCTGGTAGTAAGTCAATCAAAAACTCCACATCTCTATCTGGTGGCATTCCTAGCAATTCCTCTGGAAATACATCCGGGTACTCCTTCACCACTGGTACACTGTCTATGCTAACCCCCTTAAGAGAATTTATCTTACTCCCTTTAGATTCAAATATAGACTTGAACCTAATTTGTTTATTATTCGGGGTTGTGTGTGTAATAGTACAATTGGCACAATCTATTATAGCTTCATACTTAGTCATCCAATCCATGCCCAAAATTACATCCAATCGTTGGGAATCTAGGATTATCAGACTAACTGGAAACTTATACTTTCCAAATTCTATCAATAGATCGTGACATCCAAAATTTACTATCATCTCTCCACCTGGAGAGCTTACTTTAATAGGACATCCAATAGTTTCAGTTGGAAGTCCATTTTTATCAACAAATGCTCTTGATATGAATGAATGTGATGCGCCGGTATAAAAAAGAACAAGTGCTGGAAAAGAATTAAGCTTGAACTTACCAGCCACATCATCAGATTCCTCATAGATTTCCTCCACATTGATATGGTTCACTTGACCCTTCTGAAATAGGTTTGGCTTGTTGGCTCCATCAGCCTTCTTTTCTGGGCATTCATTTGCATAGTGTCCATTTTTCTTGTACTCGAAACACTCAACCTGACTGATGTCTCTCTTAGCAGGTTGATTTCCATTGCCATTCCCACTGTGATGGATCTTGTGCCCACTCTTGTGGTTCTTATATCCACCATTGTCATGATTACTGTGGTGGTTGTTATCATGGTGATGGTTACTGTTGTGGTGGGTGTTATACTTCCCATGTTTGTGGGATCCAGAACCTCCACTATCATCACCATGGGAACTCTTGTGTGACGATCCAGGACTATGCGTATCAAAGTGATGCTTCCTCTTCCTATTCTCCACCTGTTTCATCTTGCTTTCCAAGATGGTAGCTTTATCACACATTGATTGATAAGTTGGAAAATATGCAACAGATAGCTGCATGCACATCTCATCATTCAGTCCTTCAAGGAATTTTTACTTCCTCTTAGAATCAGTGTCAACATCATCCGGTGCATAGCGTGCCAGATTGTTGAACTCCTCAATATATTCTGCCACACTACGGTGACATTGCTTAAGATTGTGGAACTCTTTCTTCTTCAAACTCATCACTCCTAATGAGATATGAGCAGTGCGGAATCCATCCTCAAATATTTCCCAAGTCACATCTTCAATAGGAGTGGTGATTTGGAAATTAACCCACCATGTGGCTGCTGGTCCTTCAAGCAGATGTGCTGCAAATCTGAACTTTTCCTCATTAGTGCAGCCCACGGTGACCAAGTCCTTGTTCACAGAACATAGCCAGTCATTGGCTACCATAGGATCAGTGGTTCCCGAGAACTTTGCAGGCCTCAACCTCAAAAACCTTGTAAGCATATCAAAGGCTGGTGGGTTGTTTTGATTGTTGTTGTTGCTATTGTTGTTGTTGTTGTTGTTGTTGTTGTTGTTGTTGTTGTTGTTGTCTTGGTTTTGATTCTGATTCTCCATGAACAGGGTCATCATTTGCATCAACTGAGTCTGGGCTGTCATCAGCTGCTGCATCTCATTGTCATTGTTGTTATTGTTGTCAGTGTTGGGATTGGCACGACGGGGAGGCATCTGTGGTTTCAATAAGGATAAGTAATGAGATATAACCCATAGATACTAACATGCAAAATACATCACATAGCAACACTCACAAATAAACAAGCACAAGATAAACTTAGAGTTTAAACAACGTAAACAATAAGTTTTGGAAAAATTAAACACCCTAGAAAAGCCATCCACATGTTGGATGATCACTGCGACTCTATAAATAAAAGGATCATAGATAGATAGGTAGCTGAGTAGTCAACACTACTCCACCATGTCGACCTCCTCGTCTACAAGAGCAAGTCCTGCTATCTCCATTGTTGTCTTGTACTCCTACACGCTGATGGTCAAAGCATCGACCTTCGCACGGAGGGCTCTCTTCTGCGAGCGCAGCCTCTCTATCACTCCCTGCTGTGTCTCTAGCTCAAGGTCCTTGAGCTCTATCTCGACAATCATATCATTGATCCTCTTGTTCCTATCCTGCACTCTCTTCTCTTGGTTCTTGAACCTCTTGTCTTGCTTCTTGAACCTAGCCTCCATATCCTTGATGATCTTGTCCTACTCCACAAAGGCCTCGTCCTTCTCCCTCAACTGAACTTGTAGCTCGTCATTGCTAAGCATGACGTTGGTCCTATCAGTGTCGAGGTGTCTAACAAGGCTCTCTAGGTCCCGAAGATAGAGACGCACTAGCTCAATAGTCTCTCTAGTGGCATCGTCATACACTATAACCTCTCCCTCCTCGTCACGTCTCCCAGTGGGTGGAGTAGAGGCCCCTGAGCTCAGTGGAGTGACGTCCACAAAGGTGTCCAAGTATCTCCTGCATGACAACGTCGAGTCCCTTCTTGTCATCATGCATCAACTTGAAGGCAATCTCCTCGGTGGGTGGCTCCGACTGGCGTCCTGGCTGTGAGACTCTAAATCCCAATAGATCCTTCCTCTCGATCTTTGTAAGCTGTAGTCCCTTAATATTAGAGAGGGGGAGATTGAGAACACTAGTGAGCTCCACGATACGAGAACCAAAACGAGTTCACTTGAACTCCTCAGTGGTGCCGATAACAAAGCTAGGCATCTATTGCATAGGATAGAGAAAAATTAGAAACAACAAAAATAAAGAGAGAAACATCAGATAGTGAAACAAAAGACAAAATCATACATTCAACAATGAAACACACAAGTCATGGCATACAATAATCTATCACAAGCACTAAGGTTCAACAAAACTTAGACAAAAACTGGCCATACCAAATAGGTTGGTATGATCAAATTATTAACGCGAGAAAACGACAAGTGTGGTGGTCCAACTATTGGAATACGTCACAATTCTCACTCATATGCTAAGTCTATGATATCTTCCCTTAGTCATTTTATGGAAGTCTTTAAGTCTTGGGTATACTTCTTCTCCTCTCTAAGGTCCTTTTGAGTGTTGAGCATTCTACACTTGAGTCTTTCACCAAGTTCCTTGATGGCATTCCATACTGCATTCCTTGCAGAGTCAAAGAATGACATATGCATTTCAGAATTGGTGACCATACAGAATCTCGGGTCTTTGTGGTTTTCCTCCTTGTTTTTGTACAAGCGGAGTTGTACCCACCAATCTTCTTCTCCTTCATCCATCACAGGAAATCCTTTATACACGGCTTCACCATGTATTCCCAAGCTAACCATGAGGTTTTTGAGTGGCTTGGGAAACTGCGTCTCACATTCTAAGGTCATGGTCATGAGTGGTCCCTTCTTGACGACTTCGTTGATGGCGGCCATCTACAAATAGAGATGAGAAAGAAAATTAGGAGAGGTTTACGAGAAGAAAAGAGACAAGTGTGGAATTTGCAAAGAGTTGCATTTTTTCCCTAGTGGTTTCCTTACTCTAATCCATCTTTGGGTCATAATCCTACAGGCAACACAGTGCTCTGATACCATATGTAAGACCCCACCATTTAAGGTAAAGGCCCTCGTGATTGCAATGCTAGTCCCTGGATCAAATTGCTAGCATCCATAGTTTAAGATGAAGTACACACATACAAAGGTCATTATTACACCGTCATTCTAGAGATAACATAGTATTTACAACTCATTAGCCCAAGGCTAATACATAGATTTCATAAAATAAAGTAAATAAATAGAAGTCTTCATCTTCATGTGCCACAGGCAAATATGTTGAGTGTAGACTCATAACCCTAGTATCCATCAGAGTAATCTGCAACATCATAAGTTATAGCCACAGAGGGTCAATACATTTGGAATTGTATTGGCAAGTGATACCATTGTAGTATAGAAACATCTAATAACTATATGAATTTGGCTAAGTGTAGTTCAGGCTGGCTTTGCTCAAAATAAGGTTTTCTTATTAGTTGAAAACACTAAGTTTTTGTTTGACAGAAACACCCAAGGAACCACCAATAGACATTGGTGAACCTTTACCCTTGTTCAACCACAAGTTGTAACTTCGAGAAATTTGGATGAGGAGATGCTTGATCACTTCAATGTCTTTGAGGCTCAAATTGTCCGTTACAGGGGACACGGCTAAGTACTTAAGTTTTACCCTCTCGAGAGGTGGTGCACTTTCCCCACAAGACTCTACATGCATCGAGATGAGACTTTTTAGAAGCATTCCCTTAGACCACCATGGACGTGTTCCATCCTATCAACCCTACCACAAATTGTCCATCTGGCTAAGTTCTTGTAACCTAGTTTGTCAAGGCAAAGCCCATATGCCATGTGGTTGCACTAGAAGCTTCTCAACACTAAATATCTCAAATCCTTTGTTCCTGGGTGGCCATCCACAAGTGTGATACACAAGTTAAACCATATACATGGGGTTTGTGTAACCACTCAACACAAACCAATCTTTCCATTCCACCCAGGTGATTCATTCACATGTTGTTTTATTATTCAAAAACAAAGTCATAGATTTTTCATAACAACATTGTATGAATATTCCACCCTTGTTTTCTACTAGCTAGGCTAACCATACTAGTATATCAAGTTTCTTTTCTTAGGGAAACTACTAAGACAACAAATATAGGATTTCCCATGGCATAGCATATACTTTAGAAAAATCTCCATGCAAATCCTACTAAAAATAATACTAATGCATGGATAAAATAATAGGACAAAATATGAAGCATCACTTGCCTTGGTAGTTCGGGGAATAGGAACAATCCTCACAAGCAAAATCACCACAATCACCAAAATCTACACATAAAAGCATAACACCAAATCATATTCAATATACAAACAAAAATATATATATGAATGCATGCAAATGCAACGGAACGATTTTCCACACCAAACATGTCAAAATAAACAGTACTGAACTCAAAGTAAACTCTCTAAAGTCTAAATAAACCAAGGATTACTTTAAAATAATTTTCTAAACATTTTGTATAGTCAAATTTATCCTACAAATGTTTCTGTTCAAAATCCTAATTTTACAGAAGAAAATGTCCAAACCAAGGCCATAAATGTGTACGGCTCAATTTTCTGAATCCAATGGTATATTATTTATAATTTTTGGACAAACAGATAAAAAGTTATGAATTTTGCAAGTTAATTCATCTAATAGATTCAAATCTGTATTTTAAAACAAAATCCAGACACGCGGCGTCATATGATTGGCCCGTACCGCTTCGCGCGGATCGCGTTCATGGGCCGTTAGATTTAAGTTAGATCGTGCGGTCCATATTGGACCATACCCCTTCGTGCTAGTTCTAATCCTAGCCGTTGGATCTAGATCCAGCGGATCTAGTTGCTTTGGCCAAAGATGGGCGGCGCGAATGGCCACTGCGGTAGCGACGCGTCTGTCGAAGGCGTTCTGGTGATGCTAGGGGGTAGAGGAGGGGGTACTAGGGCTTATTGAGGTCACGGATACGTCGTGATGCTCAAGATGGTCGTGGACAGGGCGGGGGCAGACGGGCACGGTGGCTATTCCTTGCTGGAGTTCAGCAGAGCATTGGGTGCTTGCAGAGCTTGACGAGGGCGACGTTCTGGGGCACAAGAGAGCAAGCGCCAAGCATCATAAGGAGCTCAATAGGATGGCGAGCAATACAGTAGGAACCAGAGGGCAAGGGGGGTCGAGGCTCACCGAGATTTATCACCAGAGTTCGTCGGAACGGCGATGGCGCGAGGTGGAATTTGTGAAGCCTGGCGGCGCTCAAAGGTTGTGGCATGGGGGAAAATGGAGAGGGGGTCGAGAGGGTTAAGTAGAAGGTTGAGGGGGAGGGAATCATGCCGGCAATCAATTGCGTTGAATCGAATTGAATCAGAGGAAACGACAGCGGCGGAGCAGGTCGTCGCACGGGGATCTAGGGAAGATGAGCTGATGTGGCGGTAGGGTCCACCTGTCAGCGAGGGGGAGCGACGCGGCGCGGTGAGAAACAGAGAGGGAGAGGGGGAAAAGCCGGGTGGGATGCTGGGCTGCTAGTTTGGCTGCATCTACTGGCAGGTAAGCTCCTTATTTTTTCCTTAGCCCTTTTCTTTTTCTGATTTGATTTTCTAAGATGGTTTTGAAAGATCAAATCAATTTTGTTTGAATTCAAATTTTTACCAGGTTTTGTAATGTGATCCTAGTGTCAAAAAGTGTGACAAACACAACAAATCATTCAAAAACTACTTTGAGGTTATAACATAAAATAAAAACCAAGCCCCATATGTGTATATTAAAAGGGGTATAAAAATGGTTCTATTAGGGTTTATACTTTGGAAATTTTTATGCAAGATCAAAATGATAAGATGATATGAATCCAATGACATGAATTTTTATTTGATGAAATTTGGGATGTTACAATTACCACTCCTAGAATTGAAAACTCTACCAGATAATCTTAAGTATAGATTCTTAGATGATACTAATAAATTCCCTGTTATTATTAGTGCTAAACTTTTAGGGGAAGAAGAAGAACTCATGAAGGTACTAAAGGAGCACCGCAAGGCCTTTGGGTACTCAATGGATGACTTGAAGGGTATTAGTCCCATGATAGCCTCCCATCGTATATTCATGGAGGAAGGCGCAAAACCAGTTGCAGAATTTAATAGAAGACTAAAACCTGAAATGAAGAAAGTGGTAAGAAAGGAAATAGTATGCCTACTTGATGCAGGTATAATTTATCATGTAAAAGAAAGTGTATGGGTAAGTCCTGTTCATTGTGTTCCAAAGAAAGGCAGCTTTACTGTTGTTCCTAATGAAAACAATGAATTGATACCCACTAGAACTATTCTTGGACATAGGATGTGCATAGATTTCTGGAAATTGAATAAGGAAACAAGGAAAGATCATTATCCTTTATTGTTCATAGATCAAACTTTAGAGAGGTTAGCAAACCAAACTCATTTTTTCTACTTGGACGGATACTCTGTTTTTTCCCAAATAGTTGTTCATCCAAAGACCAACTTAAAACAACTTTCATTAGTCCTTATGGTTTACATGCTTACCGACGTATGCCTTTTGGTCTATGTAATGCTCCAGCTACTCTTCAAAGATGCATGACTGCCATATTTGCAGATTTTATAGAACTAATAATGGAAGTGTTTATGGATGATTTTTTTTGTCTATGGAACTTCATTTACTAGTTATTTGGAATATATCAATAGAATCTTGAAGCGTTGCAAAGCAACTAACTTTGTATTTAATTGGGAGAAGTGCCATTTTATGGTCAAACAAGGCATAGTCCTTGGACATAAAGTATCAGGTAAGGGTATTGAAGTAGATAGGGCTAAAGTAGAAGCAATAGAGAGAATGCCACAACCAAGGGACATAAAAGGTATAAGAAGTTTTCTTGGTCATGTAGGATTTTATAGAAGGTTCATTAGGATTTTTTCTGGAATTTCTAAACCTTTGACTAATCTGTTGAAAAAATGAGTAAGATTCAATTTTGATGATAAATGCCTTATTGCCTTTGATAAACTTAAATATGCTTTGTCTCGTGCTCTTGTCATTAAACCACATATATGGGATATGACTTCTAATTTAATATGTGAGTCTAGTGATGATGCTATAGGAGTAACTCTGGGAAAACACATAGGTCGTAGATTTAATATTATACATCATGCTAGTAGAACTCTCAATAGTGCTCAAAAGAATTATCCTAAGGAAGAAAGAGAACTCTTTGCTGTATTTTTATCTTGTGATAAGTTTCATTCTTATATTGTTGATGCAAAAGTAAGAGTACATACGGATCGTGATGGTTTAAAAGAACTCCCCGAGAGGAAGTTTCATAAGCCAAGACTGATCCATTGGATCCTTTTACTTCAAGAATTTGAGTTGCAAATTATGCAGAGACATGAAGCAAAGATAGTAGATGCATCACCTATATTTACCTAGCAAGACATCAATATTTTTGAGAGGAGCTTTAGTCCTGGTGATTTTTGTTTTCAAGAATTACTATATGAGCTAAGGTCAAATCCTCCCAAGAAGAGGAAGTCCTTGTTGTTGGAGGAGCTTGTCACTCCTGACTAAGTAAACGGTAGGTGGAAGGTAAGTTTTCTAATGCTAATAAGTGCTTTATTTTCACAGTTCCTACTATTAAATTTTTTGCCTTTGAATTCCTCTTGTTTTTCTGAAGTTTTTGAGGGGTTTCTGCAACTATACGGCCGCAACTATACAACTGGAGAAAATTCTCCCACCATATAGTTGGTTGTTAAACGTTCTGTATCTCCCTCACGAAATAAATTTTGGGATGCAACATCTATATGGCCGCAACTATACGGACGGAGAGAAATCTCCCGCCGTATAGTTGGTCGTCAAAGCTTCTGTATCCCCTTGCGAAATAATTTTCTGGATACCGTATCTATACAGCCGCAACTATACGATCGGAGAAATTCTCCCGCCGTATAGTTGGTCGTCAAAGCTTTAGTACCCTCGACATGTTTTCGGTATTTTATTCATCAAAAAAATGTTTTCGTCGGTTTTTAGTCAGTAATCTAACCAACTTGGGCTAGAAATATTTGGAAGTACCTGCCCGGAACCAACTATACGGGCCGCGACCGTATAGTTGGTCGTTACGATGCAAGACTCCTACAAATCTGTGATTTGTTTTTCTAGTCGGTTTGGATTGTTTTATTAGACGACAACTTGGTGTTTCTTGCGAGTTTTACTGACCTCTGACCGCTCTTATATACTGCCCTATGGTGCCTCTCTCTAATCACAAATTACCAGGAACAAATCCAGCTATGGTCTATCCTGTCCTAAGCCATGGAAAACCTATGGGGCTCATTGCCCCACAGGACCTTTCTAGCAGCCCGTCAATGGAGGACGGCGATGAGTATTTGGAGAGGTTTAGCCCGGGATACAAATAGTACGTCGAGCCAAGCTTCTACAATAGCGACCCCGATGAACGTGTGAGTGGCGTTTACATCTGCGACGACATCTATGACCCCCCGGAGGTCGACTGGGCGACGATGAAGAAAATCCAAGAAGAGAGAGAGAGAGAGAGAGAGAGAGAGAGAGAGAGCTGCAAGCCGCACGAAAAAGGACGTGTGGAGAGAGTCAAGTTCATCACTACAGATCCGAGGCCACACAAGCATAAGGAGAAACCTAACATTGATGCATGTGCCAGCAATAAACTGACGTTGCCCCGCTCGAGGCTTACCACCAACGCTCGCATGATGGTGAAGCCTCAAGAGGAGTGGATGAGAAGCTTCTACTTCCCCGATCCATCAATAATGGATGAGGAAGAGGAGGTTGTCCCTAGGACAAAGGATCGCATGCGGGCACTGGAGGTATATCAGAAGAAGGAGCTACTCCATCGCGTCGAAGTCCGTCATCGTCTCAAGGAGATAAAGGAGAAGGGTGATCTTCTCCTAATGATGACCAATCTTGTTGATAGGATGGATACATTGCAATCTGATTTGCGCAGGTGATACAGCCGCATCACCACTCTGGAGGACACCAACAAGAAGCTACGCACCGCGGTTCTGCACGTCATGGCACCACAATGACCTTCGAAAAGCATGGTATCAAATAATCGCAAGGGATTATTTGATCCCACCTGTCTTGATTCCAAGCTTGGGGAGGTATTTAAGACCTTGTAATCTATCTTACAAGTTTTTATTCTAGTTCTGCATTTAGTTCGAGCTCATAAATAAATTTTGCATCATTAGATTCCCTTTAGGAATAGTCGATCCCTCTTATGAAATTCTGAATTTATTATAATATATGGAGGATTATTGAGTTTGAGTTTGTCTTATTGGATATATGAATGACCTGAGTATGATTTTACTTGCACTTGATGATAGCAATAGGAGTCTTCCACACCATTGATATTAATGGAACATATAAAGATAGTTTGATCAATATGTTGTAGGTAATTGGTTTGATTTACAATAAGGAGAAACTATCTTAATTAAGATGAAAAAGAAAAACCTTGAACAAAGGAGAAAATATAAGTGCTATCAAAAAGAGTGAGAACAAGTTTGAGGTAGAATACTCAAGTTATAAATATGCTTCATATATGTTTGGAATTTGATAGTTGAGATAGTTAAACTTTGAAATTCCTACATGAAGTGGAGTATATGGGTATCTCCTTTGCACATCACTTAAACAAAAGTGTGAGCACAAATATATATATAGAAAAAGAGAGAATGTGCAAAGAGAAAATAGGCATATACCACTATATTGTAGTAAGACAAAAATACGTTTGAGATTTTGAATCCTAAATGAATATGTTAATCCTAAAAACACTTGGACTACCTCACTAACTCATTCGGTTGAACCGAATACTTCTACATCATGTTGACCATAATCTTTTATGAACTATTAATTGCTAAGGTGTGGAAGCCTGCTAATATTATTATGATGGTTCGAGTAAGGTACTATTCATGAACTCATTTATATGTATCCTTTATGATAAATACATGCTGCAACTGCCTCATTTATTTTATCGACTCAACTTCATGAATATGAGGGTCACATCCATTAAGATAAACTTGCTCGGGACGAGCAAGAGTCTAAGCTTGGGGAAGTTGATGAGTGCATATTTGCATCATGTTTTAGATTATTATTTTGCATTTTAGATGTAGGATTTTGGTTTTTTTACGGCGTTCGCACGCACTTTTTATATTTATTTTTCACCAGGATCAGATCAGATGATGGATCCAATGGACACAATTCTTGGAGCAGTTGTACTAGAGAGAAAAGGAGCCAAAAACTACGTAAATCGCTTATTTGGAAAATATTAATAATACCATAAGAAAATCCGAAGCGAGCAAAGGAGATAGAGAGGTTAACGACCAAATATACGGGCGACTTCCGTATATGTGCTGTCGTATAGTTGGCACCGCCTCCGCCTCCTCAAATAGTTTTACCCCATGCAATTGGTTTGGGGAGACGACATACAGAACACCCAGAAATCGCTGAAACCTAACCTCTAAAAGGCATCTTGAGGGGGAACCTGCCCTACGGATCCATCTTTGCCCTACGCAGATCTGGGAGGCCAAGGCATCGATCTCCATCTTCATCAACCGCTGCATCTTCATCACCACCACCATGTCCATCCATCCCATCTAGATATTGTTGTAATTCTTGTACTAGTTGTGGATTTATACAAGTACTATTCATCAATGATCGCTTCCATTACCATTAATATGATGTTGTCTGCCTCCATGTCTGAGTAGATCATTAGTTCTTAGGGAGATGGAGTAACCCTAGTATGAGATTGTAATAAGATAAAGTTTATTATGATATTCATCGATGTAACCATGTGTTAGATTGTCTACATCTTGATGTTGGGAGAAGTCGACCTCTCCAATATTTGTCTCTTGCGGGGACTTGATGTAGGGAACTACTTGTTGTAGACGGAGGGATGTTAGCACTTACAGTGACTATAAAGTTGTTAGAACCCCTTACGTATCAACTTGGGAATCGAGGAAACTCACAAAACACTATCCATGCCATGAGATACGTCCTGCGGGATTATGTCCCTTAATAGCGTGGTAATTCAATTGATGTTGATTGCTGTTTGCTGTGGTTATGAGGATGATTTGACCAGTGGTTGATGCCTCTTTTTCCAAATACGGAGTTCCTCCCATGCATACATAGTTGAGAATGTTGATGATAATAATCTTTACCTTAGCCCTTTATAATGCTAGTGGTGAATCTGCTAATCCCTGAGAACGCTTTCTCCCACTAAAGTTTCAAATCTCTTTTCCACACGCGATACTTATTTTCTGTATTCAGTTTTATTTACTATACTCGATGTTATCTTATACCAAAAACCCAAAAACACCTTTTTACACAATACTCACATTTTATCTTGTCACTTAGAACTTTATTTAGCATTTCTAGTTTTAGTATTTATTTCAAGAATTCCTAGACTTTAGACTCCTTCTCTTTGTGGGATCGATATCTTTATTTCGAAACTAGCTACAACCGATCTGTGCACTTGCAGTCATCAGGGACACTTTCTGGCACTGCGCAACTCAGCACATATATCTAAGGTTCTAAAACCTTATCAAAGTTCGATTGTCCTCCCACTTAATTTTTCATGAAAAATTCCTTCTGAAGAAACTTGACGTTCTAAGAGATAAACACTTTTGTCTTCGGTGTTATAGAGGAATACCCAACGGTTATTCTAAATAACATACAAAGACATGTTCATCGGACTTTGGTCGTAAAATTTTTACTTATGCCTATCATACCAAAGTTTAAGAAAGGACAACTTGGGTTTTATCCTAGACCATAACTTATATGGTGTCATTTCAACGGATCACGATGGTCCTCTTTTCAATGTAAAAGCGGTAGTCACTAAAGCTTTAATCTTTAAAATACAATGGCAGTTTTATAACTGACACCTTTGATCTCACCATGTCAAACAAGGTTTCATTACATATCTCGAACACTCCATACCCCTATGGTGTTTTGCGAAATGCAAATCCATGGAACGATTCCTCAAATCTTAGGTGTTATGCTAAACTTGTAACTCAAATATCTTCTTTTATGATCCAATCATAAACTCTTTATTTTCTTGTTACAATGATTTTCCACTTCATCTTGACAGTCTTTGAACATTTTCAAATATTTCACACTTTGTCCTCATTAAGCAAATATACACATGTATTCACTCAAATCTCCGAAGAAAGCATATGAAGTTGAAATCCATCGCTCACGACTACACATAATGGACTACATACATCAATATGTATAAATTCCAATAAGTTAGTCGCTCATTCTTCTTTGGCCTTTGAACGGAATTCTTCTTTTCTCTCAAAAAACCCCTTCCCAAATTGTTTCAATTATATCCAGGAAATTCTGACAAGTGTCATTTGATCAAAATCGAAAGACACCAAAATTCCATCAACATGGAGTTTCTACATGTTTTCTTTCCAATATAATTTAAACGACTATGTCACTTCTCAAGTGATCTTTCAATCATTTATCTTTTGACATTTTTAGCATTAGTTTTATAGACGTGATTTCTCCAATCAGACTTGTAAATCATCCATCTATTATGGAATACGGTAATTATTTGAACAACCTTTTGTTCTAATAATACCTGATAAAAATAACAATAATTGAAACAAATCTTGAAGTGAAGCTTTGATGTCAACGAGAAACACAACAACCATTTGTTTGTTTTCGATGAACATCATCACATATTCTCTTGTTGGTTATTTAGGCCATTGCAGTTCATGAATTCTGTTGTCCTGTATGACATTTCACACCAACCAATTCGGTATCCAATACCCAAGAACCACATTGTTTAACAAGCAAAGAATATAACCATAACATGTATATCATCTATAGACTTAAGCTGGACATTTCCAATCTTTTCTTTTTCTGCCAAATATTTCTGAGATTCTCTTTCAGAATTTTCATTTCCTTTTTAAAAGAATCCATCAACATCAACAGTGGCGCCATACTCATGACACATAGTCCAAAGCGTGTATAGTCAAATACTAATACCTTTGTACTTGCACTTTTAAGTAGATCACCATCATCAAATGTTTGGTGTTCTTTCAAAAAATTCCATTCTTTAGTAATCTTTTAGCGTAATAAACATTTTACCAATATCTTGTATTCATCCTTATCATGACAATCTTCATGATCAAGCTACTATATCTTATAAAGGCGAATCGCGAGTATAATGTTACTTTCCAAAACCCTTTTGGAGGATTAGGACGACTAGCATCTCCAACCTTTGCAAATTCTCATACAATATGAGAACATGTATTTTGCCAAATTATACTCTATCATGTAACAGCCAAAACATTGTTAGATATTGCAATATCTTCCACACATGATGGTTTCTGAAACATTTCTTTCACCTCCTAGATAACCTTGATATTAAAACAATCTTTTTGAATATCAAGAATTATGGAGGAAAACATGATACTTTAGATACTAACACCGGAATTGTTACTCTTGATTTAATACTAATTATTAAACTTCATGGAGTAAATGGACTTTGCTGAAAGTTTGCAATAGGACTTTTAAACTTTAGATTGACACTAAAAACAATACGATGCTAGTTTGTAAAGTAACTATCCACAATTCTATAGTTCTATTATCTCAATTAAAACTAAGCATAAGGTGGTGAACTTATGACAATGACTACAACAATTATGCAAATTCACTTTGATTTAATTTATGATAAATTGTGTTTAGCTTTAATCATATCACTCAAAACAACATCCCTCATGTTGCCTTAGTGATTATACGAACCAAATCTACTACACCAAGTCCGATCATCACGAGAGAAGATGTAGCTTCAAAGGCGAACAATCAACATGTTCATCATATCATCCATATGACTCATGCTTTACCTTTTAGTATTCTGTGTTCCAAGACCATGTCTGTACATGCTAGGCTCGTCAATATTAACCTTAGTATCCGCATGTGCAAATCTGGCTTCCACCCGTTGTATGCACACGTAGAATCTATAACACCCGGTCATCATGAGATGCTTCGAAACGACAAGTCTTAGCAATGGTGCCTACTAGGTATGAACACTTTATTACTTGATATTTAGTGAGAGGGATCATCTTATAATGGTACCATCATGATCTAAGCAATACAAGATGCATAAAAAGGATTAACATCACATGCAATTCACAATATGTGATATGATATGGCCTTTCTTCTTGTTCCTTTGATCTCCATCTACAAAGCACGAACATGATATCCATCATCACCAGCGTGGTGTCAAGGTCAATGGAGCCTCTTCATGGTTCCATCACCAACAACAATTATTACAACTACTTGGAATAAAGCTATTACATGATGAATATACACGCAGGTCTTAACAAATTTAAAGACAACCATTAGGCTCCAGCCGGTTGCCATATTACAGTAAGGATCATTGCATACATCAAATATAATCACAATCACATCATGGCCATATCACATCACATGCCCCTACAAAAACAAGTTAGATGCCTCTAATTTTCTTTGCACGTTTTATGTGGCTTGGGATTTCGAATAAGAACCGTTCTTACCTACGAACAAGAACCACAACGCTGATACAAGTGTTGTCAAGTGTAGATTGTAAATTGAATCTTAACTATGGTGGGATAGACAGACACCCGCAAAGCCACTTGTCCAATGAAAGTTGCACGTTGAGCATGGAGCAAGTCTCATCTACGACAACATGTAAGGTTAGACCGGGCTGCTTCATCCCACCATCCCGCAAGATGCAAAGTACACGAAAAGCAAGCGACAACAAGAGCATCAACATCCACAACATCAGTGTGCTCTACTCATGCAACACATCTATGGATAGATTCGGCTCTGATACCACTATAGGGTTTGTAGCATGGAAAACAAAAAATTTCTATCGCAAGAACACATAAAACCAAGATCCAATTTATGGCAAAGCCAAGACCTAATCTACGAGATAGGTGCAACGAGATAGGAGAGAACTAACCCTCGTATATCCAAAGAATTTAACAAGATCGGATCTCGTGGTTAATGTACTCGATCACTTGCCGATCTCAAGATCGCAAAGACGATCCTTCCGGCGTTGCGTTATGGCAGCGCTTCCGCACTCGTTCACACATACGGACTCAATGAAGACCTTCCTCTCCCCGTTCCAGCGGTCAGTGGAGGTAGTAGATCCCCTCGGAATCCCAGCAGCACGACAGCGTGGTGGTGGAGGAGAGAATCCTGCAAGGCTTCGCCTAAGCCGGAGCAGCAGGAAGGATGAGGGAGGGAGTTGGCGGCTAGGGTTGGGAGAGAGGGCAGGGGTGGAGCCCTCCCCTCCCCTCTTTATATAGAGGGGGTGAAGCTAGGGAAACCACCTTGGCCTCCTCCCTCTATGGCCGGCGCACATAGGGATTGGGGAGAAAACATGCCCCCAAGTTTCACCCTTTCCAATTTAGGGTTTTTCCCTAAATCCTTGGGCTGGCCGGTTGGGCCCTTTGGTCTTGGTGCGGCTGGACCATGGCCCCACAGGATCCCTCCAACTCATGTGGCCACTCTCGGGGTGGTGGGCCCACTGATGGCCCCTTCTAGAACATTCTAGAAGCTCTGGTCAAAATACAGATAAATTTTCGAAACCCCGAAAAATGACTTTCATTATATGAATCGTATCCTCTAGACCATTTTGGATCTCCTCGTGATCTCCTGGATACAATCCGAGACTCCGGACAACATTCGGTCTCCAACTCATATTCCATATCTAATTAAACAACATTGAACCTTAAGTGTGTCACCCTACGGTTCGCGAACTATGCAGACATGATCGAGACACCTCTCCGATCAATAACCAATAGCAGGATCTGGAGATCCATAATGGCTCACACATATTCAACGATGACTTCGTGATCGAATGAACCATTAACATACGATACCGATTCCCTTGTCGCGCGATACTTTACTTATCCGAGGTTCGGTCATCGGTATCTCCATACCTAGTTCAACCTTGTTACCTATAAGTACTCTTTACTTCTTCGATGATATGACATCCATTGTGACCTAGTCACATGCTTGCAAGCCAATTGGATGACATTCCACCGAGAGGGCCCAGAGTATATCTATGTGTCATTCGGATGGACAAATCCCACTCTTGATCCATGTGCTTCAACACATACTTTCAGAATACCCAATTCCACCTTTATAACCACCCAGTTTCGGACGTGGCGTTTGATGTCATCAAAGCACTCATCTGGTGATGGTGATTAACATGATCTCATGGTCGAAGGATTAGGTTACTATGTATTTGAAAGCTTGTAGCAAAACGAACTTAATGACTTGATCTTATGCTATGTTTACTTTGGGTGTGTATCCATCACATCATTCTCCTAATGATATCATCTTGTTATTAATAACATCCAATGTCCATGACCAGGAAACCATGATCATCTACTAATCAACAAGCTAGTTTAACAAGAGGCTTACTAGGGACTCTTTTATGTTTACAAAACGCACAAGTATTAATGTTTCCTATTAATACAATTATAGCATGGGATGTAAAGATTTATCATAAACACAAAGATATGATAATAACCACTTTATTATTGCCTCTTGGGCATATATCCAACACAAAATAGTGCCATGTAGTGCAAAACTAGTCCAAAACTGAAGTAACACATGGCTCCTAGAACTTGTTCACATAACTTGTCATCATACCAAAGGTTGAGTTAGTTCCTAGTGGTCTTAGCTCCAAATAGTGCCATCAAGTGATAAAACTTATCATCCTATTCTCGATGCTTCTTTAGCAGCAGTTCATACTTATCATCTCGGACAACTTGTGAGGCTTTAGATTCTTCGGACTTCTTCCTCGATGCAGCAACTTCTTATCACATAACTTCACCTTAAAGTTTTGACCCTGCCAGCTGTAGCACCCATAGTAAACCCTAATTATAATAATGCCTAACGTTTTTCTTTTGTGCATCATCATGCATGTTTTATCTGTAAAAGTATTTTATTAAAGGGATTTCTATTTTTGTGCCGTTGGTCATTAGTTGTACTCACTTTCCCCAGCGTCTTAACTTTTCCTCACTTTCCCCCTCCCTCTATTCTAAAACCCTCGTAGGTGCTCATATGGAGGGATGCCATCAGGTCAAAGGCTTGACTATTACATGTTGACAAGTGGGACCGTGTTGGGGAGGGTCGTGCGATGAGCGTTACGTTATGTCGCCTCGACCATTACATGCTGACGTGTGGGGCCATGTTGGGACGGGTCCTGCATACGTGGTGAAGGGTGGGGCTGCGTTGGGACGGGTCTTGCATACGTGGTGAAGGGTGGGGGCACATGGAGACACGTTGGACCGGCCATTCTGGCTCACCAAAAGCATTCGCTTCCCCCGTGCCTGGAATATCTCCCACACCGCCCCTCTGCTTCCCCGTAGTCGTGCCCTCCTACCTTATGTCGTCCTTGGCCCTCGAGCCGCCCCTCCCCCGAGCCATGGAGCCTACTCCACCTCTAGATCCGCTCCCACACCCATTGTATGTACCCCTTTCGCGGAACAGTATGCAATGCTGACTGGTGTATTGCTCTTCCCCATCGACCGCGGAGAAGACTAGGTGGAATCAGAGGGATCTAACGCACGAATTCCATCTCGGTAAGCATCATTTCCCTTTGTGGATTAATTATAGGTAGTATTTGAGAACGAATCACCGGTGCTCAACTAACTACCTTGCTTTTCGAATAGGATTGATCCAGCGCTGGCATTTCGGCTAGAGGTTAGACTAGATACTAGCGTATTTCGTGGTTATGAACAATATCTCTCTAGATTTTACTTCCTAGTAGTGGTTGCAACCTCCATAAATCTTAGATATTTCAAAGATAAAATATATTCGAAATTCCCCTAGAGTAATAGTGATTCAGTTGATTTGCAATATTTCAACATTAGCGAGAAAAGATTGCTCCCACTAACTAGCGAAGCTGATCTGGTAATGATTTTCTCTTTGAATGCTGCCGAATGTTTTGGTCGAATTCTCCTCCATGTGCAACCTAAAGTTTAGCACATAGGAAAGAGGGTTAAATCATCATATAATGTTCAGCCATCATCATGTGGTTGGGCATAATGTGTCTCTACTGTCTCTGCTAATAGTGTGCACCCCCATGCTCCTTGTAGGTCCATAGCAGTAACATCTGTTCGCACTGCGAGTGCAAGACAAATCGCTCGTGCGGCCGATGTGGAGGATGAAGTAGAGCCTGGCGATGGAGTACCTCCATTAGATGATGAGGATGAGTTGATGTTTTCTGAATTGGTGGATAGATCCAGTAAACAGGTACTAGAGGATCAATACATGGAGGAAATGGCCAATGGTGCCAGATTTGATGACACCGATAACAAAGAGAACGAGGAGAACAATGGCATCCTCGTTTTAGCCAAGTATGATGGTGAGGAATTTACAGTAATTGAGTGGGATAGGGACAATCCTAAGCTTTCAGAAGGCACCGTATTGAAAATGATGCGGGACTGTCGTAATTCCCTTACTACATATTGCATTCTCACTAATGATTATGATGTTATTAAGAGTGAGCCAGCAAGGTCCATAGTGAAGTGCCCATACAAGAAGTGTAGGTGGAGGATTCGTGCATCCACTATGCTCAGGAGCAGTTTGGTTCAGGTATTACAACCAGTTGTGTATTTTAGATTATTGTGTAGAGTTTGTTAACTGTACTTGAAATTTTCACTATGTTTTAGATAAAAAGGAACCGGTTCGAACATTCTTGTCCACCTCAAGAGGGACAACCATAGGACGAAACAAAACTAGCAAAGACTAGGTGGTTGGCAGATGAAATCATGGATTGGATGAGAGATAACCCATCACTTGGTGCAACAATGCTCATAAAACAAGTTTTTTAAAAGTTTAATATTATAGTACTTGACATGAGTATGCTCTATGCAAAGGAAATGGCTCTTGAGAGGATTAATGGTCCATGGAATGAAATCTTTTAGTTTATTTACAACTTCAAAGTTGAAGTGGATATGGCTAGTCCAGGTAGCGTTGTACAGATAGACAAGAATAAAGTTTAGTACAAAATAAGAGGGAAGAAAATGGAGACGGAGTGCTTTAGAAGGTCTTTTGTTTGTTTCAAATCTTGCTGGCAAGGGTTTCTGGATGGTTGCAGGCCTTATTTGGACGTGGATGAAATAGCTCTTCATGACAGATTTAAATGACATCTAGTAGCTGCTACTACAGTTGATGGCCACAATTGGATGTTCCCTATTGCTTATGGAGTTTTGGAGTTTGAGTTAGAGGAAAGTTGGACTTCATTTCTGGAGAAGTTGCACGACCTTATAGGTCATTCACCAGGACTTACTATCCACACGGATGCTTGCAATGGTTTGGAGAAAGTTGTAGAAGTAGTATTCCCTGGAGTGGAGCATAGGGAATGTATGCGACACTTAGTGCATAATTTTACAAATAAATTCAAGGTTAAAGTTTATACTAACAACCTATGGCCAGCTTCATACACATGCATTTTGAGGAAGCATCTATTTCATTTGGAAGTGTTGTATAAACAAAAACCTACAGTGAATGAGTACATGGATGCACATCATGGAATGGTGTGGTCAAGAAACCAATTCAATGAAATTTGCAAGGTAGACTATGTAACAATGTAGTGACCTTGGATCAATAAGGATCCTAAGTCCCTGTGATTTACATGCTAGTCCCTGGATCAATAGCTAGCACTCATAGTCGATGAATATCATGTAAAACACAAAGTCATTATTACACGGAGAATCCAGAGTATGAATTTTATTACAAATTTGCTTAGCTTTAAGCTAGCTCAAATAACAACGGAAACATAAATAGCAGCTTGAGTGCATCAATGCCCCAAGCTTGTCGAGTGTAGACTCGCGATCCCTACGCACCTTTCAATCTTCGGATTCTGCACATAAGACGTGCAGCCAACAAGTTGGGTCAATACTTTGAATGTATTGGAAAATTACACCAAGGAAAGAAAATACTATCTCTACATGCAAGGCTAGTTTAGGCTTTGGAGTTCATTTGCATAAAGCTAATTTTCACTAAGTATGGAGAGAAAAGGGAGAGAGAGTTTTACCCTACTTTGTAAACATTTGATTATATAAAATAGGATCGAATGGCACACAGGGATATTATTCACCAAGTGTCCAAACAACCAAACACTTGGATATTACTCACCAAGTGACACTTGGATATTACGCACCAAGTTCCCAAAATCCCACCCATTGGCGATATTACTCACGCCATGGGGTTTTAAAACTTTGTTTAGAAAAGAGAGAGGAAGATCCTTCAGAGGCTCCATCCTTCAGATGCTCAATGTTGTTCTGTTTCCGTGAACACGGCTGATCGATCAGATTGCAATACTCTCGAGAGTTTGTGCAATTTACCCACAGTCCACGATCAAGTCCTTTTACAGACAAGACCATGGCGTGGCTTTCCCTTAGTAGCCCCTCTACCTTCTGGATCCAACCGTGCCAAAACCTCCAAATGTTGGTACCCAGGTGAGGTTTTCCACTAAGTACTAGGCCAAGACAGAGCCCATATGTATTGTGGTTGCACTGGAAGCTTCTGAATTCTGAAACATGGCAGACTTCTTTGATTCCTGGGCGGCCGTCCTCCACCAAAATGTCACTCGTTGACCCAACAACCATTCCGCCCAGAAGAAAACTTAGTTTTATATTGAAGTGGATTTGAGAAGAAAAGACCGCTCAAGAGAGCCTTTATACTTAGAAAATTTTCCTTGTCTTTCGAACCCCCAACGATACTTTATATATATAGAATAGAAAGAAGTACTTAGCAAAAACAGGGGCAACCTATTAGGAGGGAAATATCCTAAGTATAGAGCTACTCATGGCATACTACAAAAATTTATCGCACTTGCAAAAAAATACTAAGAAAAAAATTCTACTAGAACATCTACACATGCACACTACAGAATTTGAACATCTAACATGCATAGAATCAAAACTGGGACATTATATGAACAAGAGGTGTAACTTGCCTTGATCTGAGCAGCACTCTACACAATAGCACTCCTCAGCGCACTCCGAACAATCTAACAAAACACAAACATAGATCTAATCACAACTTGCACAAAATATGGCACAGAGATAACATGCATGCATACAACAGGGTACTTATGCAAGATTTGTTTTTTTCTAAATTGACCAAGGTAGTCTAATTGGATTGCAATTGTTTTAGGGTTGTTATTAGTATTGATTTCCCACGGGTTTACCAAAATTTGGGTCTTACTTCTAAAATCTTGGCTCACTAGTAGATCCAACCATCTAATTATCCCCAAATCAAATCTAATGTTCTTAAGCAATGTTACATAATTTTGTTCAGTAGGTGTTGTGAAAACAAAGTCATCACAACAAGAACCAACTAAATCAGAGTTTTAATTATTTTTCTATAGATTAAACACTCTAATATAGATATTAAATTCTACACCGAAAACCCTTCTGTAAACTTGGAATTTTATTTCAGATCTGGGTTCTACATAATTTTGTGAATCCAACGGTATATTATATGCTAAATTTGGCCAAGTAATTATTTTTCTATGAATTTCGCAAGTTTTAACACAAATCTGCCAATAGATCTAGCCCTAATTCGAGAACGCGCCAAGTGGCAGAAGCGGATTGGGCCAGCTGCAAAACGCGGTGCTGACGCGGCGCGTTAGTGGGCTGGCAGACGTGGCGGCCACACGACGCAACTCTATTGGCGCATACCCCTTCGTTCTCCCCTTCTAATATGGGCCGTAGCCAGCAGATCCAACGGACGGCAGGAGGGTGGACTTACCGTGGCGGCGTCGATGGCAAGACGGCGGCGGCGCTGTCGGGCGTGGTCATAGGTGGCGGTAAGATGGCTCTTCGGAGCAGCGGAGAAGATGACAGCACGCGGCTATTCCTTGCGGTCCTGCGTGCGAGATCGGCTTCGGCCTTCTCTTCCTCGTCTGGCCGCACGGCTCCGCCGGTCCCCGCGAGCTCCGGCGATACGTCGGCGAGAAATTCCCGGCGAGAAAGAAGAGGTCGGGGTGAGGCGGTGTCGCACGGGGAAGACGACTAACAGCGAAAGAGGGTTCGGGGTGGCGTGAAACATCGGGTCCTCAACCTTCCTGAGCGCGACGACGGCGAGGGAGAATGGCAGCGGTTCGGCAAGGCTTGAGCTAGGGTTTCTTGAGGGGAAACAACGAGAGGGGGTCAGGCTTTTAAGGGTCAGAGACATGGGGGAGGGGGTGGCCGAATCCGTTAGGATTTGGGGTCTATCTGATCCTCGTTCGTGGCAGAGAAGGGGGCATGTTCGTCGCGGTCTCTGCGAGGACGACGACGGGTGGGGCCCCCGCGTCAGCGGCTGCGGCCTGCGGGCTGGCGCCCTCGAGCGCTGCTGGGCTGGCGGCGGTAGATAGCTCACGGGCCGGCTTAACTGGCCCGTTTAGGCTAGTTAGGTTTTTTTTTATTCTTTGCTTTTATCAATTTCTGTTTGTACTAATTCCCTAATAACTTTTGCATATCAATTCCAAACTTGGTGAAACTTGTTTCCAAATTTTTGTAAAAATAAGGTGGTCAACATAGGACCATGGTTTAATGTTTTTACATAGTTTTTAGAAGGGTTAAGCATGAATACATCAGTATTGCTCACATAGGGAGAAATCTTTATTAGGGTTTTGGTAGGTTTTGTTGTTAGGGTTTTGTTGCAACTTTATTTGTAGGATCCAACGTTGCAACGATGATGCATGCTTCTAGTAACATCATGGAATAAAACCTAAGATGTTACAAACCTACCCCCCCCTTAGGAAGAATCTCGTCCCCGAGATTCAGGCTGGCTAGCAAATAGGTGTGGGTGTTCTGCCTTCAATTCTTATTCACGCTCCCACGTGGCTTCTTCCTTGGAGTGGTGGTTCCATTGTACTTTGCAGAATCTTATAGTCTTGGTGCGGGTAATCCTTTCGGCTGTTTCCAGTATTTTGATGGGTTTTTCCTCATAGGTAAGGTCATTCTCCAATTGAACCTCATCTAGGGGAACTGTATCTCTTAGCGGTGTTTCGGCCATTTCTGGATGGCACTTCTTTAGTTGTGATACGTGAAACACATCATGAACAGTCAGTCCTTCTGGTAACTCCAACTAATAAGCAACTTCTCCTCTACGGGTTAGAACCTTATATGGACCTATGAATCGTGGGGCTAACTTACCCTTGATTCCGAACCTCTTAACTCCTCGCAGGGGTGAAACTCGGAGATACGCACGGTCCCCTATTTTATAAGCCACATCTCTGCGTTTGGAATCAGCATAACTCTTTTGCCGGGATTAGGCTACCTTTAGCCTATCCTGAATCTGTCGTACCTTTTCTTCGGCATCCTTTATCAATTCAGGTCCAAAAAGACTACGTTCACCAACTCCACTCCATAACAGCGGAGTCCTACACTTCCTGCCATACAGAACCTCAAACGGAGCCATCTTGATACTTGTCTGGTAGCTGTTGTTGTATGAGAACTCAGCGTATGGCAGGTTATCGTCCCAACCAGACCCATAGTCGAGTGCGCAAGCTCTCAACATATCTTCCAGAATCTGGTTCACCCTTTCCGTTTGGCCATTTGTCTAAGGGTGAAAGGCAGTACTGAATTCTAGTCGGGTTCCAAGAGACTCATGTAGCTGTCACCAAAACTTTGAAGTAAACTGGGTGCCTCCATCTGAAACAATTCCCTTGGGAACACCATGCAGACTTACAATCCTTGACATATATATCTTGGCAAGCTTAGCACTTGTATAAGTGGTCTTTACGGGAATGAAGTGAGCTACCTTGGTGAAGTGGTCCACCACTACCCAGATAGAATCAAATCCTGAACGAGTCCGGGGCAATCCCATGATAAAATTCATGCCTACCTTATCCCACTTCCAGTCGGGTATAGGTAGCGGTTGAAGTAATCCGGCCGGTTTCTGATGCTCGGCCTTAACTCTATTGCATACGTCACACAGAGAAATATATTCGGCAATTTCTGTTTTTAGGTTATTCCACCAAAATCTATCCTTCACATCCATGTACATCTTCGTGTTACCTGGGTGAATTGAGTAAGGTGAATCATGAGCTTCTTGTAAAATCAACTTCCTGATGTCAGGGTCATTGGGAACGCACAAACGCTTCCCATACAAAGGGTCCCTTGTTCGTCCAGACGAAATCCTTTCGTCTTGCCTTCACTTATTTTGACTCTTATTCCCTCCAACTCTTTATCTCCCTTTTGTGCTTCCTTGATTCTTTCTTGGAAAGTAGACACTATTTCCATAGTCGCTACGTGTCCTTTCGGAACTATCTCTAGCCTGAGATCCTTGAATTGCTTGCATAAATCCTCTGGAAGTTCCCCTGCGGTAAGTCCATTCACATACACCTTACGACTTAAGGCATCGGCCACCACGTTTGCCTTTCCGGGATGGTACTGTAAATCCAAGTCATAATCCTTAATCAGTTCAAGCCATCTTCTTTGTCTCATATTCAACTCCTTTTGGGTGAAGATGTACTTCAAACTCTTATGATCAGTGAACACATCACAATGTTTGACCATGAGGTAATGTCTCCATACCTTGAGTGCATGAACCACAGACGCAAGTTCCAAATCATGTGTGGGGTAGTTGTGTTCGTGGTTCTTAAGTTGTCGGGAGGCATAGGATACCACTTTACCATCTTG
This sequence comes from Avena insularis, assembly GCA_023614405.1. NCBI lineage: Eukaryota > Viridiplantae > Streptophyta > Magnoliopsida > Poales > Poaceae > Avena > Avena insularis. The sequence goes on along the minus strand of CM042689.1, from coordinate 119,666,485 downwards.
CATCAATACACTTCCAAGTCCTTGTCGAGATGCGTCACAATAGACTTGAAAATCCTTTTGGATATCGGGAACCACAGGTAATCGTGCCGTATTTAGACGTTTCTTCAATTCTTGAAAGCTTGCTTCACATGCCTCGGTCCATAGGAATTTCTTTTCCTTCTTTAGTAGTTCCGTCATGGGTTTTGCTATTTTGGAAAAGTTTTCAATGAACCTCCGGTAATATCTTGCGAGGCCCAAGAAACTCCTAATATCTCCCACATTCTTGGGTGACTCCCATTCCGTTACGGAAGCTACTTTACTGGGATCTACGGCAACACCTTTTGCCGACACAACATGACCAAGGAATCCCACTTCCTTTAACCAGAATTCGCATTTGCTGAATTTGGCATATAACTTGTGTTCTCTTAGTTTCTCCATAATTAGGCGCAGATGTTTCTCATGTTCCTTCTCATCCTTAGAGTATATGAGTATATCATCTATGAATACCACGATAAACTTGTCGAAATATTCCATGAACACCTTGTTCATCATGGTCATGAAGTATGCTGGGGCATTGGTTAGACCAAAATATAGCACAGTGTACTCATACAATCCGTATCTTGTGGTGAAGGCTGTTTTGGGCACATCCTGTTCTCGAATCTTTAACTGAAAGTAGCCTGATCGCAGATCGATCTTTGAGAACACACTGGCTCCCTTTAACTGGTCAAACAAGTCATTGATGTTGGGCAGAGGGTACTTGTTCTTGATTGTCACTTCGTTCAACGAGCGGTAGTCCACAACCAGCCTCTTGGTTTTATCCTTCTTTTCCACGAACATGACGGGTGCTCCCCAAGATGACGCGCTGGGTTGAATGAATCCCTTGTCCAATTGTTCCCTAAGTTGTTTCTTGAGTTCCTTCAACTCGTTCACATCCATCTTGTACGGTCTCTTAGCTATCGGCCCTGTGCCCGGCATCAAGTCAATGAGGAACTCAATATCACAGTCGGGAGGCATCCCGGGTAACTCTTCCGGAAAGACATCTGGGTATTCCTTCTCAATGGGTACATCTTCCAAGCTAACCTCCTTAAGAGAGTTCACCATGGCTTCCTTAAGTGCGAAATTTGACTTGATACGAATTCTCTTCCCTTCCGGCGTTGTGAGCGTGACAGTCCTTTTGGCACAATCTATGACTCCTTCATATTCGGTCATCCAATTCATGCCCAAGATTATGTCTAATCCTTGTGATTCTAGTACTACTAGACTTGTGGGAAAGATGTGTGTCCCAATCCTTAGTTCTAATCCCTGGCAACCAGAGTTTGCCACTATTTCTCCCCCAGGAGAACTTACCCTTAGAGGAAATTTTATAGTCTCGGTAGGTATCTTGCCTCTATCCATAAATACCCTTGATATGAATGAATGCGATGCACCGATCAAAAGAACAACTCATGGAATAGAATTGAGCTTGAACTTACCAATCACGGAGTCTGGTGCATCACAAGCATCCTCCATAGAGACATGATTCACCGTGGCTTTGACAAACAGGTTTGGCTTCTTCCCGTTTCCATTGCCATGGTTGTGTCCATTTCCATTTCCATTGCCATTGCCATTCTTCTTCTCGGGGCAAGTGGTTGCATAGTGCCATGTCCTGTTGCACTAAAAGCATGTCACCTCACTGAGATCTTTTCCATTGCTACCATTGCCATTGCGGTTTTTATGCCCATTGTGTTTCTGGCCGCCATGGTGATGACCGTTATGGTTGTGGCCATTATTGTTATAAGGTGGTGGTGAGGAAGTGCGCCGTTCCGTGCAGACAGAGTGCTTGTGAGGGTTAGACTTCCTCTTGCGGTTTTCTATGCTCTTCCTTTTGGATTCAACCACAATGGCTCTGTCCAGGAGTTCCTGAAAGTTGTCAAATTTCTGAGCCACAAGCTGAATGGATATCTCATCATTGAGTCCTCTTAAGAATTCCTCCTGTCTCTTGGCATCAGTGGAAACATCATCGGGTGCATAACGGGCTAGCTTGTTGGAAATCTCACCATACTCGGTGACATAACGGTGCAGCTGGTGTAGGTCGTGAAATTCGCGCATTTTCAGAGTCATGACAATAGCAACCACATGATGAGTGCGAAAATCTAACTCGAACTGATCCCAAGTGATAGCATCAATATCCGGGTGGGTGACTTGGTAGTTATCCCACCATTCTGCAGCAGGTCCTTCAAGCTGGTGTGCGGCATAACGTACCCTGTCGGCTCCGACAGCTTGAACGGTGTCTAGCTTCTTGTTAATTGTACGGAGCCAGTCATCTGCGATGATTGGTTCAGCGCTGCTAGTGAAGGTAGGTGGGTTCAAACTCAAAAACCGAGTCAAGCGATCCTGTTGAGGTGGTGGTGGAGGTGGCGGTGGCGGAGGTGGCGCGTTGTTGTTGTTGTTTTGCATGTTCTGAGTGAGCAGTTGGATCAGCTGGTTTTGAGTGGCCAGAAGTTGTGCAATTTACGGAGGAATTTCGGTGTTCGCACGTCTTGGCGGCATCTGTGGGGTTTGATAGACAAGTTAAGAAATAGACAAAAAGAATAAGTAGTAAACTCCTACCCTTATGAAAACACACCAAGCACACAAGATTCACAAGACACATTAACACAACTTAACACAGAATCATTCAAGTTTAACTAAACCAAAAATGTCTTGGTATTTATTACAATCGCAAATAACGTTCTACTATAGAATTAAAGGTGGTCCAACTATTACACATCTTCCACGCCTCCCTCTTCCTCGCCCTCGAACGAGTAGCCTTCCTGCTCTAGGGTTGTCTTATACAACTCCATCTCCTTCGTGGTGGCTTCAAGCTTCTCTTGGAGGTTCTTTATCTCATCCTGCAGCTTCTTGGTAGTGACTTCTAGCTGCTCCTGAAGTCCCTCCTTCTCGCTTTGTAGCTTCTCCACTAGACTTGACTTCTTCGCGGCTTCAAGTTGCTTTGCCAAGTCCCTCTTGGAAGCACGCACATCATTGATTATCTTGCAAAGGCCTTCGGTTTGCACTTCAGTTCCATCGATCTCCTGCTTGAGTTCCCTAATTCTCTTGTTTTTATTTATCACCCTCTTCTCTTGGAGCTTCATTGCCTCTTCCTGCTGCTTGATCATTTCCTCCTTCTCCTTGATGAGAGCGCATAGCTCATCGTTCTTTAACATCTCGAGGAAGCTACCTTTTTCACTAAGTATGGAGAAAAAAGGGAGAGAGAGTTTTACCCTACTTTTTAAACATTTGCTTAGATAAAATAGGGTCGAATGGCACACGGGGATATTACTCACCAAGTGTCCAAACAACCAAACACTTGGATATTACTCACCAAGTGACACTTGGATATTACGCACCAAGTTCCCAAAATCCCACCCATTGGCGATATTACTCACGCCATGGGGTTTTAAAACTTTGTTTAGAAAAGAGAGAGGAACATCCTTCAGAGGCTCCATCCTTCAGATGCTCAATGTTGTTATGTTTCCTTGAACACGGCTGATCGATCAGATTGCAATACTCTCGAGAGTTTCTGCACTTTACCCATAGTCCACGATCAAGTCCTTTTACAGACAAGACCATGGAGAGGCTTTCCCTTAGTAGCCCCTCTACCTTCTGGATCCAACCGTGCCAAAAACTTCCAAATGTTGGTACCCAGGTGAGGTTTCCCACTAAGTACTAGGCCAAGACAGAGCCCATATGTATTGTGGTTGCACTGGAAGCTTCTGAATTCTGAAACATGGCAGACTTCTTTGATTCCTGGGCGGCCGTCCTCCACCAAAATCTCACTCGTTGACCCGACAACCATTCCACCCAGAAGAAAACTTAGTTTTATTTTGAAGTGGATTTGAGAAGAAAAGACCGCTCAAGAGAGCCTTTATACTTAGAAAATTTTCCTTGTCTTTCGAACCCCCAACGGTACTTTATATATATAGCATAGCAAGAAGTACTTAGCAAAAATAGGGGCAACCTGTTAGGAGGGAAATATCCTAAGTATAGAGCTACTCATGGCATACTACAAAAATTTATCGCACTTGCAAAAAAATACTAAGAAAAAAAATTCTACTAGAACATCCTACACATGCACACTACAGAATTTGAACATCTAACATGCATAGAATCAAAAATGGGACATTATATGAACAAGAGGTGTAACTTTCCTTGATCCGAGCAGCACTCTACACAATAGCACTCCTCAGCGCACTCCGAACAATCTAACGAAACACAAACATAGATCTAATCACAACTTGCACAAAATATGCCACAGAGATAACATGCATGCATGCAACAGGGTACTTATGCAATATTTGTTTTTTTCTAAATTTACCAAGGTAGTCTAATTGGATTGCAATTGTTTTAGGGTTGTTATTAGTATTGATTTCCCACGGGTTTACCAAAATTTGGGTCTTACTTCTAAAATCTTGGCTCACTAGTAGATCCAACCATCTAATTAGCCCCAAATCAAATCTAATGTTCTTAAGCAATGTTCCATAATTTTGTTCAGTAGGTGTTGTGAAAACAAAGTCATCACAACACGAACCAACTAAATCAAAGTTTTAATTATTTTTCTATAGATTAAACACTCTAATCTAGAGATTACATTCTACACCGAAAACCCTTCTGTAAACTTGGAATTTTATTGCAGATCTGGGTTCTACATAATTTTGTGAATCCAACGGTATATTATATTCTAAATTTGGCCAAGTAATTATTTTTCTATGAATTTCGCAAGTTTTAACACAAATCTGCCAATAGATCTAGACCTAATTCAAGAACGCGCCAAGTGGCAGAAGCGGATTGGGCCAGCTGCAAAACGCGGTGCTGACGCGGCGCGTTAGTGGGCTGGAAGACATGGCGGCCACGCGGCGCAACGCTATTGGCGCATACCCCTTCATTCTCCCCTTCTAATCTGGGCCATAGCCAGCAGATCCAACGGACGGGAGGAGGGTGGACTTACCGTGGCGGCGTCGATGGCGAGACGGCGGCGGCGCTGTCGGGCGTGGTCGTTGGAGGCGGTACGGTGGCTCTTCGGAGCAGAGGAGAGGACGACGGCGCACGGCTTCGGCCTTCTCTTCCTCGTCTGGCCGCACGGCTCCGCCGGTCCCCGCGAGCTCCGGCGATACGTCGGCGAGAAATTCCCGATGATGTGCTGCACAAGGGGAGGAAAGAAGAGGTCGGGGTGAGGCGGTGTCACACGGGGAAGACGACTAACAACGAAAGAGGGTTCGGGGTGGCGTGAAACATCGGGTCCTCAACCTTCCCGAGCGCGACGACGGCGAGGGAGAACGGCAGCGGTTCGGCAAGGCTTGAGCTAGGGTTTCTTGAGGGGGAAACAACGAGAGGGGGTCGGGCTTTTAAGGGTCAGAGACTTGGGGGAGCGAGTGGCCAAATCCGTTAGGATTTGGGGTCTATCTGATCCTCATTCGCGGCAGAGAAGGGGGCGTGTTCGTTGCGGTCTCTGCGAGGACGACGGTAGGCCCAGCGTCGTGGCCTGCGGGTTGGCTGGCGCCTCGGCCGCTGGGCTGGCGACGGTAGATATCTCACGAGCCGGCTTAACTGGCCCGTTTAGGCTAGTTAGGGTTTTTTTATTCTTTGCTTTTATCAATTTCTGTTTTTACTAATTCCCTAATAACTTTTGCATATCAATTCCAAACTTGGTGAAACTTGTTTCCAATTTTTTGTAAAAATAAGGTGGTCAACATAGGACCATGGTTTAATGTTTCAATGCAAACAAGTAACCTTGTAGAGAGTTTCAATGCAAAGGTCAAGTCATTGAAAAGGCTAATGCTATGGCAAATATTTGATAAGATTAGGCAGATGATCATGATAAAGATCGATTTGCGTCAAATAATTGCATCAACAATATATGCTGGCCATCTCATCCGCCCAACTTTGATTAAGGCTTTGCATGCCAGGGCAAAACAATTGAAGATCTAATGCATTAGAAGAGGAATGGAGGCTGAGGTAACATACACTGACAGTAAAAATAGGCAATGGAGGTATTTAGTGAGTTTGGTTGATAGGACATGCCATTACAAGCAATGGAAGCTCCGTGGGAAACCCTGCATCCATGCATTATTTTTCATGGGTGTTCTAGGAGGTGAAGAGGGTGAGTTTGATCAGTACATGTTGGAGTATTTCTCCATTGCCAAATTTAGGGCAGAATATGCTCAGAATGTTCCAGCCTTGTTGGGGAAAGACCAATGGATGGAAGTGGATCCCTGCTTCAAGCTATACCCTCCAGTTTTTACTACACCAGCTGGTAGGCCAAGGAAGAATAGGATGAGAGCTATTGTAGAGGGTGGTGCACCACCTCGATGATGTAAGTGCAAATGTTGTGGGGATCCTAGGACACATCGCTAGGCTTTTTAAAAATGCAGTGGACCCAACTTATGGAATAGATGATCGGGCGGGAATAGCAAATGCAGATGAGAATGAAGTATTTGAATGAGAGGAGAATGAAGCACAAATACATTGTAGATTGAACCAATGGATCGAGAGGAGATTGAACCAGATGCATATGAGATTGAACCTAATGAAGGGGAGATTAAAACAATTGATTCATTGGATGCAGAGAATAAAGGAATTACACTAGAGGATATTGAAGAATTGCGGTCATTGCAGTTTGAACCGATTGTACAACAGACTGAAGCAATTTATTCATTGGAAGTAGAGTTTAAGAGTAAAGGAACTACATGAGAGGATATTGAAGAATTGCTGCCAATGCAGTATGAACCGCATGAACCAATGGATCGAGACGTGATTGAACAAATTGTACTACATACTAGAGCACTTGATTCATTGGATGAAGAGAAAAAGAATAAAGGGAAGGAACGGAAGAAACTGATGGTGGACTCCGAGAATATTCTAGCTAGGATCACCTAGATCAAGATGGTGAACCCAACAAAAAACACTAGGAGCAAGATTTTTTTTAATTTGAATTTGTATGATGAATTTGAACTACTATCAATGGTTGTATAGAATTCGAACTAGTGTGATGCTCCCAAGTTTGTATGTTGGATAATTCCATAATGTATGTGTTATTGCAAGTTTCTATGGTTATCCACCTAGTTGCTTAGCACTGCTTAGTTTTTCCCTAGACAGGTGGCCGACATATGGAGTTTAGCTAGTTCATGGCTTAAACCATAGCAAACATTAACCAATTGATCCAAAATTTGGCACACTTGTGTATCTTGGACTGATCTACGATATGATATTGAAGATTTTGGATTCACTTGCAGTCAGACATTTTTTACTAAGTCATTAAATTCAAAAAATAGTTTTAGGGTCAGTTTAATTCAAAAAATTCAAAACATAGTGCAACCTTCACATGGAGTCTTGTTATGTTACCTACAACCTAGCATAAATAATAAAGTAAAAGGAAATAAAGAGAAATTTAGTGATCCCCTAAACCACTTCTTAAACCCTTCTTGGAATAAGCTACTAGCTATGAAGATGCATGGCTTTGTACTCAATCCACCTCCAAAATAACCCATCTGAAAACATACTTTGTCTAAATGAGGCCAAATTTGGAACACTTGTGTATCTTTGAGTTGCAAAAAATATAATGTCAGCCAAGATAGTTTATTTTGTTCAGATAACACATTTTCCATTTTTATGCTAAAGCTTGAATTTTCCTTACTCATTTTTTTATTTGAGTGCCCTTATTTTACATAGCTCTACTTAGTTTTCCCCTCTTGCTAAAGTTTTCCTCAATTTTCCCCTCTCACCTGTCTCAAACCCTCACAACAGCTCAACTTGCACTCAGTTTGGTTGCACTCTGATTGATCAAGATGTATGTCACACGGATCTTGGCCAACCACCATTGGATACATCATGATCCGACAGGCTGGACGTCTCTATCTCTCCTGATGGGTGCACCTACCCTTTATGAAAAGGAGAGCCCGATATGCTGGATGTCTCTCTCTCCCTTTCACTGTCACACATATACCAACCGCATCAACTAGCGCTCAGTTTGGTTGTGGTCTGATTGGTCAAGATGTATGTCACACGAATCTTGGACAACCACTATTGGATACATCATGATCCGACAGGCTGGAGATCTCTCTCTCTCTCTCCCAATGGGCTCACCTACCCTATACAGAGAGGAGAGCCCGACATGCTGGATGTCTCTTCCTCCCTTTCCTGGTCGCACGTATACCAGCCGCAGCTTCCTCCCCTCCTATCGACGTACGACGGCGTGGACCTAAGTGTGGACACTCGAACGGCGTGCGGCGGCGTGGATCTTAGTGTGGTGGTCCGAACGGCGTGCGGAGGCATGGATCTAAGCATGGCAGTCCGAATGTCGTGTAGCAGCACAGACCTAAGTGTGGCAGTCAGAACGGCGTGCGGCAGCGCGGACCAAAGCGTGGGGGTCGAAACGTCTTGCGGCGGCATGGATCTAAGCGTGGCATCTAGAATGGCGTGTAGTAGTAAGGATCTAAGAGTCTGAAATTTCTGTAACGTCTTTGTCTATCTCACTTCCGTTCACCTCCTCAAATCTGTTGCCGATGAAAGAAACCGAGGTGGTGGTGCCGACAGTGGTCATCAAGGCGATAATGATCGAAGCCATCATCTGCAACATCAGTGCGACGATGGTGGTGCTGGAAGTGGTCATCGATGCGACGATGATTGAAGCCATCATATACAACATCACTGCGATGGTGATGGTCCCGACAGTGGTCATCGTTGCAACGACGATTGAAGCCATCATATGCAACATCATTGTAACGATGGTGGTGCCGACAGTGGTCATCGATGCAATAATGATTGAACTCATCATCTGCAACATCACTACGATGGAACAGACGAAGCCCTCATGAACCGTAGCTGTGAGAGGCAGGTCGTGGACATGGTTGACATGTCGACATGCACTTAGACGGTTAAGGCCGGATGTACCTCGTGGCCGGATGGATGGGAGAAGTTTGCCCATACTTCTTGGAGTACACATACAGCAGGGGTGGAAGCTAGCTCACCTTCCTCTTAATATTGGGACAAATTTGAGCAAATTTGAACCAAAATTATGTGAATTAAAATATATGTATGATTTGAGTAAATTTGATATGTATTGGAGCCATGATACCAGTGGAATGCTCTAAAGCTGATTCATAAGTATTAGTACTTTCTTTGACAATCTCCGTGGGCTTGTATTAATTTGATCGAAATATGCATGTTTTGAATCAAAATTGATATGTATTTGAGCTGTGAGGACAGTGGATATGCTCTAAAGCTGATTCATAAGTAGTACTCCCTCTGACCAAAATTAGTTGATTTAAATTTGTCTAGATTAGACATGAATTAGTATTAGATTCATCCGTATCTTGACGAATTTGAGTCAAATAATTTGGATCAGAGGGAGTAGTACTTTCTTTGACAATCTCTACTGGGCTTGCATAAATTTGATAGAAATATGTATGATTTGAATCAAAATTGAAATGTACTCTTGAACCGTGAGGCCAAGGAATTGGCGTCCTAGCTCCGCGCCCTGGCCGCGAGCACATATCGCCTCTCTGGAGAAGAAGAATGCAGCGTCAATAAGAATGGGGAATGAATGCGGGCGCCAATGCTGCAAGTCTACATGGCAGCCACGATGGCACCGACAGAATGGTCAAAATTGATAGGGCCCCAACTTGACCCTCTAGGCATTTGGCATGCCAACTATGGGAAGCTATATCCCATGGCAAGCAACTCAGGCCCCGTAGTGCATTCTCTAGACAACTTTGGGACCACAATTGACTAAATTAGCATGGATTCACAACCATCAATTGAATAACGATTCTAATCTCTAAATTAGCTATCTATTCAACTAATCATTACATGTTCCACCCTTCACCACAACTGCATACTATAACTGCTAGAACAGGGATGACAACTACTAAAACTGCCCACATGAATCTACTATTCTCCTCCCCTTCATTTGAAGTTCATGTTTTAGATTTTCTACCACTTGATCATATATGGCAAGATAAGCCTCAAGTGTCAAGTTCTCCTTGTGAATAAGCTATGAATGCTTCTTTTCTTCCTCGACAGTATGCTTCAGCTCGAATATCAACAGGTTTTATGGGCCAATTCATCACCTAAATTGGCAACCATCTCCTCCAAATCCATCCTCTGGCTAGACCACTAGGTTGATTCATCTTGGTATGCAATGTACCATGGATCCTCGGCCTGGCACACTATAACAATCCCAAAACAAACCCAATTGAAATTAGTCTGACAGGCCATGGCAGCACTTCAAATTCAATGGTAGTACAAAGAGAAGGAGCTACCTGCATTTCCGACGTGGTAGGAGAAGGAGAATGTGGCCACGACATGATCGAATCCCCACCTTCATCGGTGTACTTGCTACAACCAGACATTGAGGACTAATTCACACATGCAATATCGAGAAAATTACGGAACTGAATCGATTAGGGTGGGCAGAGAACGAGCGAAGGTCTTACTATTGGGCCACGTAGAGATAAAACAAAAAAATTCCCTCTAACGAGGTGATCCCAAGATCTAGCTGAGGTAGAAGGCCACGGGTTTTACCAGTAGACACGCAGTTGCGAATTACTGATGAAGCGCGTCAGTTGATGCAGTTCAGTCCTTACGATCCGATTGTCCTGGAGCTGATCGTACAACACCTCTGCTGGTATCCACACGTACAAGGAGGAGCACCAGTGGCGAACTGCTAGGTTCGGTACGTCGGAAGGACATCTGTGGAGCTAGGGTTTCCAACACATGGAATGACCTAACCGATCAATGATTAACCCTTCTAGGTTACTGTGCTCCACTATATATAGGGAGTGAACGTGGGCTTCTCACGTGGCCCATTCACTAAAGCCCATATAACACTAGTCACCGTGAGTCCGACTCACTGACTCAGTCCAAATCCGGCTCGGGTCCAACCCAACCAGATTTCCGGTTCAGATCCAATCCGAACTTGCTCCCGCTCTTAAGTGTGTGACCCCGCAGGCTCATGGTTACTTGGACATGATTGGAGTCTGACTCTCAATCGATCAGTCGTTAGAGGCTCCTATCAGAACATGCCGACTCCCAAGTACCAATGAGTCATGACGACTTGCCTTTCCAATGTGACTTACGTCCGAGTCCCTTTTGTCTCACGATATACCTTGTCAGACTATAGGCGAATATTTGTCATCCCTTAAATAGTCCAACTCTCTTCTCGATCCGAGATAAGTGATTCATCCGACTAACTCTTAGTCGATCCCCTCGGTTAACACTTAACCGAGTCGTGCATGGCCATGCTTTCTGAATCATATCATCCGAGAGGGTCCAAACAATATCTCTCCAAGTGGAGGGGCAAAATCCCGTATTGGTTATTCACATCACGCAGATTGATTCTCGATGACCGAACTCGCCTTTATGACCTGAATTACGAATCAGCGTTGATGTAACCTAAGTCGGTGATCCTCAACTCGGACTATGCAACAAACTCAAGTCTAAGGATTACATTGATTGAGATATACAAATGACAACTTGTTCATTGTACCTCAATATGGGTCAATCCGACTCGCTAAACTCTTTAGCCAAATCTGCGTAAGTCGGAATAGCATCTCCATGCCCATGACAAGTGGAACCGACTCATCAAGCCGACTTTCACATTGGTCTAAGTTGTGTGTCCAACACAACCTCAATGACCAAGGACATTTAGTACAAACAACATGAATGTATAATTCTGTGACACCCCTGGGATTAAGGCTAGACAAATACCAGACCTTTGTCTGAACATAAGCCTAACCTAATCTCGAAAGCGTATAGAGGGATAATTGGAAACACGATAGTGACCCTACGACACAAAAATTATTACAGCAAGCTCGTAAGTGAGCGAAGAACCAAAATATTACAAGCATAGATCACTGACCACAAACATCAAACAACGGAAGGCAAATTATGCTATTAAGTATAGCAAACTTAACAAATAGCCTAAGAGGCCTGAAGCATAACGATGACGTCCAATCCATAGATCCCAGACTGCCGACTGGGAACTCCAAACTACTCGTCGATGTCGATGACGTGAAGAAATCATCTTCTATGGTAACACTTACTCAGCTGCAAAAGTATCAACGAAGCAAGGGTGAGTACAGGGTGTACTCCGCAAGACTTATGGCTGGTGGAGTTATTTTGCATAAAGCCATCTTTGTTTTGTAAAACAAGAGGGAGAAGAATCTCGACTAATCAGAATACTTTAAAAGGGGATAAGAGAGTGGTATCTCTAACTTTGATCATTTCTTGATATCCACCGAATCATCATCAGCTAAACCTATCTAGGATCACCCCCTCGATCCCTGAGGAAGCATCCTTAAGCACACATTGATCTGCCAAGTTTTACGATTAGGTTCAAGTTCTCTATGATCTTTGAATCTGGTCTCCAAGTTCGTCCATAACCGTGGACACGACTTTTCGAAAAGATTTAACCATGCAGGGGTGTACAACTTTACCCACATGCGCCAACCGATTTTTAATGCCAGTACATTAGCCCTCTTCCTTGGAAGGCCGGCAGAGAGTGGTTGACCATGAACTTTACCTTGCTTTCGCTGAGACCATGAGCCACGCACTAGGGAGATGTCGTCGTAACGGGTCAAGTCTCGAAGTCGATCCCTAATGATGTGCGCAGGGTTCAAGATTACGGATGCCGGGCATCTCTTGTTCCCGGCCATGCTTACCTACCTATATGAATGCACCTTCTTCGAGAAGAACCAGTATGCACATGTCGAATGGAAATCCCGAACTATGTGACTCATGGAATCTACTCGGCAAGTTAGTTGGTCGAGGGGGTTTCCAGGCCCCCGTGTGGCTGTACGCTCATCTTGGACCATAAGCAAGAACTCAGGTCCTAGTAGTGGCAAGTATGGGACTACAAAAACCACAACCCACCATGGCCACCCATACAAGCCTTAGCATGTTCAACTTTCATCTCTGATCATACCACATCATCCTGTGAAACTAGGTTCATTCGTAGCTCTGATTCATCAACCGGATGTACCAGTGGTAACAACTAAGCGTGGCTAAGCACAACCGATGTGACAGCTCTAGCAACGCTTCACAAGCCAAACCCTAGTTATGCTAGGAGCAGTGGATCAGGGAATATAGGCTTCAAAGGGAACATGCATAAGATAGGATTACTCCATCTATCGATAAAAGATTTTGGAATCGTATGCACATGGCAAGAATGAAATACTTTGAAAGCATAGGATTCATATGTATGTGTGGGGCTTCGCTTGCCTTTTCTAGTTGATATTTAGAAAGCAGAGCTTCGGACACCTGGTACTTGACTTGATTACAGTTCGTCCAGTATTGGTCTTCGAGCTTCGACGGTGTTGATCTCAGTCTTGATCTCGATCTCGATTCCGATAGCGTATTCTACCAAAAGGAAGCTTACACCGGAAAGAGACGTCAACAATCAACACATGGCATCGATGCAATGCTCAAACAAGGATGATGATATGATAAGTTAAATTGCATCAAAATAAACCCCTAAGGCATGATTGACAATTTAATCGGGATCCTGAGGGTATAAACCCTAATTCGGGGAAAACCCCAGAGGCATATGAAAGGGTTCATTTTGTTCTCTAATTAAACTTGTCATGTAAGTTGTTTATCAATGCATGATGATAGCTTAAATAGATAAATATTATTTTTCTGAACATTTTGGTATATTATTTGTATTTTTCTGATTTAAAATGAATTAGTTATGAATTTTCTAGTTTTAGTTCATTTTAATTCATTTTTAAATCAATTAAACATTTTAGGTTTTATAAATTATTTTACAACCTGGGCCCACATGTCATGTATTTATTCATTTCAGAAAACAATTAAGGAAATGATTAAATATCTGACAATCGGGTCCCACCTATCATACATTTACCATTTACAAAAATAATTACGGAAAAAGAAAAAGAGAAATGACATCAGCCTGACATCAAGATGACGTCATCGACGCCATTGCTCCCAGGTTGAGCTCGGGGCTAACGCTACAGGCGATGCTAGGGCACGGGAGGGGCTTGCTCAACGCGGCGCTCTGTAGGGAGCCTAAATGTGGCGGCGCTGCCATGAGATGGTCGCCGGAGACGGTGGCCCGACAATAAACTGCGATGGCGGCAGGTCCTGGTGGGGAAGATGACAGAAAGCGAGAGGAAGGAGACGGAGGGCATGAGGAGGTGCAGAGGCTCATCGTGAGAACGACGGTGAGGTCGGGGAGTCGAGGCGAGGTCGGAGCCGTCTACTATGTCACGGTGGAGCTCAGTCTGTCGCGAGGAAGAAGGGGTCACGGGCGTCGATTGAGGGCTCCCAAGAACCATTCCTTCCAGGGGTGGACGAGGGGAGCACGGCGGTTCTCCAGGGCGTCTCGTCGGGGCTCGGGGAGGCTTCAAACGGCGGCGGCGCGGAGCTTTGGCCGAACTAGGGTTTGGCCAGAGGGGGAATTCGACGAGAGAGGGAGAGAGGAAGCGAAATTGGTATGAGGAAGGAGAGGAGGAGACGGCCGTTCTTATCCTTGGCTCCAGGGGCGGCGACGGGCATCGTCACGCGGAGGATATCTACGGTGGCACGCGACACATGCAGCTGCTTCCCATCGTCGACAATGACGACGAGGAACATAAGGCCGAAAGGGTACGGGCCAGGGGAGGGATCTAGTTGGGCCAAAGTGGGCCGCTACGGGCGTGAGTGGGCGGTAGGGAGAGGGGAAAGGAGATGGGCTCGGCCTAGAGAGAGAGGAAGAGTGTTTTTTGTTTGCAAATTATTTTTCTATTTGTGTTTTCTCTTTTCTCTTTGTATTTTTTATTTTGTAATCTATTTTGTATGGTTTTTAAAATACCAGAAATTTTGTAACTATTTAAAATAGTTGAGGGGCCCTTGTAACTGTTTGGGCTCCAAGATTTTGGTAGTTTTAAAAATATTTCAAACCATTTGAAAGGTTTCAAATAGATAGGGAAATTATGGTTTAAGGTTTTGAGAGCCTTTTTATTTTATGCATGCATTTTAAAGATAATGCTCATGAATGCACAATCAATCCTAATTACTATTTAATTAAAACTAGGGTTGTTACAATTCTATCCCCTTAAAAGAATCTCGTTCCGAGATTCCTAGGTAGGAAGATAGAAGGAACAGGGTTACACTATACTTCGACGATCTTCTCTAAGAGGTTGATCCATGCCACCATGACGAGTGGACGAAGCGCTTCATAATCTTCGAGGTGGCTGCTCAAACTAAGGAAGAGAGGGAATGACACAAAACCACAAACTGAGTATCTCATGGTTAACTCATGGACAGATGTTTTGCGAACATCCCTAAGACAAAAAACATGAAACATGTCAAGGTAACGAAGGGAAACAAAAGGATAAGGTTTCAAGATGACAGGTAACTGGTCTTCATAAGGATTGAGACCATGGAGCTTGCAGAACATTTTTGACTTAAGATGGAAGGAAGCTTCCAACAGAAAGAACATGACCACAGATTTCGAGAGGTAAACCTCTACTAGACTTAAGTAGAAATTTACAGGTGGAAAAGATAGATACCAACAAAACCAAGTTGTTGAACTACTTTTGACACAGAAGGGTCACTCTTTAATTCAAAATAAGGTCAAGACAGAAAGGTGTTTTGGTAGAGAGGACTCATAAGAGAAACTGTTGATTACCAAAATCATGGTCACTCTTCGAACATGTTTAAGAAAGCGGAAAGGAAACTCTTTACTCATCCAGAACTATCAAAATCTTGCCAAAGATCATGATATAACTTTACAACACCAAGATGAACAGTTGAGAAGATTCCTGATGACACGAGAAGAAAGAAAATTCATTCTCAAACTCCAAGTACTTGGCATAACAAGATGCCTGCCATCATAAATGGGTCTGGAGGATCGACCGAGAGACATTTAGCAACACTTCTTTAAATGTTCTCCTTGATGTTTAAAATACTGATAGCGGGCTACTGATAATCCTTTAACCAGTCATCAAGTAAAGGACAAACTTCGGATCCAAAGAAAACCATAAGCACAACTCCTATAACAAATCATAGAAGATGCCTCATGATAAGTGGTTGTGATTGCTAATTCAAGAGAGAGTGGTAATAGGTCTTCCTACTAATTGTGTCAACCACTACATCAATCTTGCCAGAGTTACAAAGATACCTATGTCAAAACCTTGAGGAGCACCAACCATCATTGCTGCTTGAGATCCAGCTTTGATTAAGTGGAGAGATACTTCAAACTCAGCAGGTCCGAATAGAAAGTGTGCAACATTTACCATAGAGGCAACGTCACTAGATTCTCAAGACACGGACTTCAATGTCAAGCTCCAAAATACGAGCTAGATTGCGGAACCCATGTATTAGCAAGTTATCAAAAGATAATTGCACCTACATGAATTGTTTGCAGCTAAACACAATTGGATCCTTGTTGGAAAGCATTTAGGAGGATATAGAAGTTTTGTTGGACTTTTTATCTTCTGTGAACAAATCAATCATCGGCTTGGTGTCCTTGAAGGATCTTCTCGACATGTGAAGGTATCAATCTACCATATCAAGAATGCTCACACATTCTTGACTAATTTGAAATGATTCCTGGAGAAACAAAGACAACTCTACTCGAATCAACAGCGGAACCTTTCAACATTTTCATGTGAATGAGAGAAGGTTACTTATAACATCCAGAACACATAATTCGAGATAACACGAAGATGGTTCTTAAAAGTTTCCAACATTCATGCCAAATGTTGAATATGAATCTCATATAACATGGAGAATATAAGGATGTCATCGGTGGGCTCAATAACAAACTTATCTACACACTCCAAGAAGACGGACACACATGTTCTATGGACAAGGCATAGACATTGGTCAGACCAGAGGACATGAAGATGTACTTTAGTGAGACATCACAAGTATATACACCATCAAGATTGTCCTTGGAACTGAGTTTGATTTGATGATTGCCCAATCAAATCAAAAGCGGGGAAAGTAACATATCCACAAGGACATACTATCTTACTTCAGCACGAACAAAACTAGACATCCCTTTAAGGAGGAACATAGTTGGATAGAACTTTGGTCTTACAACTCTCCAAGTTGTTGTTTAAGCTCAACCAACTTGTTGAGGGGTATCTAGTATGGATCCTTGGAGATAGGAGCGGTTTAAATAAATAGCTTACTCAAGAACCTGACAACACGATCATGTGGCAACATGGAGATACTTCTAGGAAGATATCCAGAATATCACGAACCATCGATGTATCACAGAGCTCAAGAGGAAAACTTGCTTGGTAAGGCAAGATAACACAGCCTTGGAGCTTCGGCACAAGCCTAACTCTTTGACCGAAGAGAGTGTACCAGAATATAGGACCTGGTAGCACAATCAAACTTTGCTTAGTGATAGGGTTAACCAATCACGCTAAGAATGATACAAATGTCCTTGAAGTTCAAAGCAATAAGAATTGCTAAGAATTTTAGATGGCCACATCAGTACGCACACGCATCATTCACGAGCACGAAAGCTCGAGAAAGGGTGGGTAAATATGTGTAAAAGCATCACTTCATTAAGAGGGTCATGAGACTCAGCATGACCTCTTAGTATCAAAAGGGTGCGATACTTTAAGGTAGAACATAACATAAGCTAATCAACGCTTATTGTTCTGTGGATTCCAACACTTTGACCTGGTCTTAGAAATGACGAGGTACTGGAGTTTGTTTCTCCTGACATCCCAAACCGGTTTGTCATGATGAACCACAAACTTGAAGGCTATACTAGAAGGTACTAGCCATACTGAGGTAATGTGTGAACATTAATGACAGGGGTCAACAAAATGGATCTTGGGTTAAAGGTCAGCTTCATGTACAAGATTCACAACACCAGAATCCAGCACAATCGGGGATCTTAGGTTCAAGTCCAAGGGTTAAAACCCAAAGAAATGAGTAACTACTACTTGAGTGACAAAGCGTACACTACAAGATAGTAATCACGAGGTAACTTCCAAGAGAAGAAACAACTTCCGAAGTTCCCAAACAAATAAAAAGGAGGCACACGAGGCGAAAGGAGACTTCGAGGCCTAGAACAAAACATTGAGGAACCATCAACATGATGTTGTGGACCCATAAAATAGAGAGATTATGATAGAAAGAAATCTCTTAGAGGAAACAGAACAAGGGAAAACAAGGAACACACACAACTGACTCTAGAGAACTCAACACTAGGTAAAATGGTTGAGAACCGACATGCCTGAAGAGGCACCTACGCTGTGAAAGATGAGACGAGATAGCAAAACTTTTCCAAATCAGTATAAGATAAGGTAACCCGGAGTTAGAACAAAACTAGATAAGAAGAAAAGAAGCATAATAGAGTTTTCGCACATAATTTTCATCTTTCAAAATAGTTTTCACTAGTACTAGACTCAACATCGACCAGTAGAAAGGGTTTCCTATAGTCGGTACTGCTCTGATACCAAAACCTGTGACACCCCCAGGATTAAGGCTAGAAAATACCAGACCTTCGTCTGAACATAAGCCTAACCTAATCTCGAAAGCGTATAGAGGGAGAATTGGAAACACAACAGTGACCCTACGACACAAAAATTATTACAGCAAGCTCATAACTGAGCGAAGAACCAAAATATTACAAGCATAGGTCACTGACCACAAACATCAAACAACGGAAGGCAAATTATGGTATTAAGTATAGCAAACTTAACAAATGGCCTAAGAGGCCTGAAGCATAACGATGACGTCCAATCCATAGATCCCAAACTACCGACTGGGAACTCCAAACTACTCGTCAATGTTGATGCTGTGAAGAACTCATCTTCTATGGTAACACTTACTCAGCTGCAAAAGTATCAACGAAGCAAGGGTGAGTACACGGTGTACTCCGCAAGACTTATGGCTGGTGGAGTTATTTTGCATAAAGCCATCTTTTTTTGTAAAACAAGAGGGAGAAGAATCTTGACTAATCAGAATACTTTAAAAGGGGATAAGAGAGCGGTATCTCTAACTTTGATCATCTCTTGATATCCACCGAATCATCATCAGTTGAACCTATCTAGGATCACCCCCTCGATCCCTGAGGAAGCATCCTTAAGCACACATTGATCTGCCAAGTTTTACGATTAGGTTCAAGTTCTCTATGATCTTTGAATCTGGTCTCCAACTTCGTCCATAACTGTGGACATGGCTTTTTGAAAAGATTTAACCCTGCAGGGGTGTACAACTTTACACACACGCGCAAACCGATTCTTAATGCCAGTACATTAGCCCTCTTCCTTGGAAGGCCGGTAGAGAGTGATTGACCATGACCTTTACCTTGCTTTAGCCGAGACCATGAGTCACTCACTAGGGAGATGCAGTCATAACGGGTCAAGTCCCGAAGCCGATCCCTAATGATGTGCACAGGGTTCAACATTACGGATGTCGGGCATCTCTTGTTCCCGGCCACGCTTACCTACCTGTATGAATGCACCTCCTTCGAAAAGAACCAGTATGCACATGTCGAATGGAAAGACCGAACTATGTGACTCATGGAATCTACTCAGCAAGTTAGTTGGTCGAGGGGGTTTCCAGGCCCCCATGTGGTTGTACGCTCATCCTGGACCATAGGCAAGAACTCAGGTCCTAGTAGTGGCAAGTATGGGACTACAAAAACCACAACCCACCATGGCCTCCCATACAAGCCTTTGCATGTTCAACTTTCATCTCTGATCATACCACATCATCCTGTCAAACTAGGTTCATTCGCAGCTCTGATTCATCAACCGGATGGACCAGTGGTAACAGCTAAGCGTGGCTAAGCACAACCGATGTGACAGCTCTAGCAACGCTTCACAAGCCAAACCCTAGTTATGCTAGGAGCAGTGGATCCGGGAATATAGGCTTCAAAGGGAACATACATAAGATAGGATTACTCCATCTATCGATAAAAGATTTTGGAATCGTATGCACATGGCAAGAATGAAATACTTTGAAAGCATAGGATTCATATCTATGTGTGGGGCTTCGCTTGCCTTTTCTAGTTGATATTTAGAAAGCAGAGCTTCGGACACCTGGTACTTGACTTGATTACAGTTGGTCCAGTATTGGTCTTCGAGCTTCGACGGTGTTGATCACAGTCTTTGATCTCGATCTCGATTCCGATATCGTATTCTACCAGAAGGAAGCTTACACCAGAAAGAGAGGGAAACAATCAACACATGGCATCGATGCAATTCTCAAACAAGGATGATGATATGATAAGTTAAATTGCATCGAAATAAACCCCTAAGGCATGCTTGACAATTTAATCCGGGTCCTGAGGGTATAAACCCTAATTCGGGGAAAACCCCGGAGGCATATGAAAGGGTTCATTTTGTTCTATAATTAAACTTGTCATGTAAGTTGTTTAGCAATGCATGATGATAGCTTAAATAGATAAATCTTATTTTTCTGAACATTTTGGTATATTATTTGTATTTTTTCTGATTTAAAATGAATTAGTTATGAATTTCTCCAGTTTTAATTCATTTTTAAATCAATTAAACATTTTAGGTTTTATAAATTATTTTATAACCTGGACCCCCATATCATGTATTTATTCATTTCAGAAAACAATTAAGGAAATTATTATATATCTGACAATTGGGTCCCACCTGTCATACATTTACCATTTACAAAAATAATTACAGAAAAAGAAAAAGAGAAATGACATCAGCCTGACGTCAAGATCACGTCATCAACGCCATTGCTCCCAGGTTGAGCTCGGGGCTGGCGCTACAGGCGATGCTGGGGCACGGGAGGGGGATGGCTCGAAGTGGAGCTCTATAGGGAGCCTAAATGTGGCGGCGCCGCCATGAGATGGTCGCCAGAGATGGCGGCCCGACAACAAACTGCGATGGCGGCGATGGGTCCCCGTGGGGAAGATGACAGAAAGCGAGAGGAAGGAGATGGAGGGAACGAGGAGGTGCAGAGGCTCACCGTGAGAACGACGGTTAGGTCGGGGAGTCGAGGCGAGGTCGGAGCCGTCGACTATGTCATGTGGAGCTCGGTCCATTGCGAGGAAGAAGGGATCACGGGCGTCGATTGAGGGCTCCCAAGAACGATTCCTTCCAGGGGGTGGGCGAGGGGATCACGGCGGTTTTGCAGGGCATCTCGTCGGGGCTCAGGGAGGCTTCAAAACGGCAGTGGCGTGAAGCTCTGGCCAGACTAGGGTTTGGCCAGAGAGGGAATTCGACGAGATAGGGAGAGAGGAAGAAAAATTGGGATGGGGAAGGAGAGGAGGAGACAACCGTTATTATCCTTGGCTCCAGGGGAAGCGGCGGGCATCATGACGTGCAGGAGATCGACGACGGCGCGCGGCACACGCAGCTGCTTCCCGTCGTTGATGATGACGAGGAGGAACAGAAGGCCGAAAGGGTACGGGCCAGGGGCGGGCTCTAGTTGGGCCAAGGTGGGCTGCTGCGGGCGCGAGTGGGCGGTAGGGAGAGGGGAAAGGATATGGGCTCGGCCCAGAGAGAGAGGAAGAGTGTTTTTTTGTTTGCCAAATATTTTTCTATTTCTGTTTTCTCTTTTCTCTTTGTATTTTTCATTTTGCAATCTATTTTGTATGGTTTTCAAAATACCAGAAATTTTGTAACTATTTAAAATAATTGAGGGGCCCTTGTAACTGTTTGGGCTCCAATATTTTGGTAATTTTCAAAATATTTCAAACCATTTGAAAGGTTTCAAATAGATAGGGGAATTAGGGTTTAAGGTTTTGAGAGCTTTTTATTTTATGCATGCATTTTAAAGATAATGCTCATGAATGCACAATCAATCCTAATTACTATTTAATTAAAACTAGGGTTGTTACAAGTTCCACAACCGAATCACATATTCAATGATACACATCAGATGTTTATACAAGGATAATTTAATATCTTTATGAATACAATGGGAAATATCATCATACATGATTGCCTCTAGGGCATATTCCCAACAGTCTCCCACTCGCACTAGAGTCAATCTTCCGACATCACATGCCTAAGCATCTAATGCCCATGGCTCTCAGGTGCGCCTCATGCTTGGGGTAATTGCTTTGTCAACGGATACGCAATATTTGCATCCATGTGTACCTTGCATAACTTGATATCACCCTGATCCACGAACTGGCGAATCAGATGGTACCGCATGAGTATGTGCTTGTTCTTCTGGTGTTGTCTAGGTTCCTTGGCTTGTGCAATAGCACCATTGTTGTTACAATACACGTCTAACGGATTGGACGAGCCCTAAACCACACCAAACATCTTCCTTTGCTGCCTCAGACCTCTGTTGTAGATGCAGACATAGTCTCTTGCTTGGAACTCTTCCAGCTCACAGCACCCCCGTTTATAATAAACATGTATCCGGATTACGAACGAGAATCATTAGAGTCGGTAAGATAACTCGCATCCGTGTAACCCTTTAGACTAAGTTCATCTTCACCACCATAAACCAAAAACATATCCTTAGTACTTCTCAAGTACTTTAGGATATTTTTAGCCGCTGTCCAGTGGATTTCTCTATGATCAGCCTGGTATCTACTCACAACACTTAGAGCATAGGAAACATCTATCCTAGTACAAATCATGGCATTGGTAAGTTTTACACCATGGGACATCGGTAAGAACCCCTTCTTGGACGATTCCATGTTGAACTTCTTCAACACTTTGTCCAAATAAGTACTCTGACTCAATCCAATGAGCCATCTTGATCTATCTCTATAGATCCGGATTCCAAGGATATATGTTTCCTCACCCAAGTCTTTCATTGAGAAACTCCTTTCCAATGATTCCTTGGTTTCTTGCAACATTTGGACATCATTTCCAATCAATAATATGTCATCCACATATAAGATTAGAAAGTTTACTTTCCTCCCACTAAACTTGTATAAACAAGAATCATGATCACTCTTGATGAAGCCAAACGATTTGACTACCTCATCAAAGCGAATATTGCAACTCCGAGATGCTTGCTTCAACCCATAAATGGATTTCTGAAGTTTGCATACTTTGTCAGCATTAGCCGGATCGACAAAACCCTCGGGCTGTATCATATACACGTCCTCGGTTAAATTTCTGTTAAGGAAAGCCGTTTTGACATCCATCTGCCAAATCTCATAGTCGAAATAGGCTGCTATCGCTAACATGATCCGAACTGATTTAAGCATCGCTACGAGCAAGAAAGTCTCGTCGTAATCAACTCCTTGAACTTGTCGAATCCCCTTCACGACAAGACGTGCTTTATAGAAGGAAACATTTCCATCCATATCAGTTTTCTTCTTAAAGACCCATTTGCACTCGACGGGTCTTGCACCGTCTGGCAGATCAACCAAGTTCCAAACTTGATTTTCATCCATGGACTTTGACTCGGATCTCATGGCTCCAAGCCATGACTCGGAATCAGATCCCACCATCGCTTCTGAATAATTTGCTGGCTCATCACTGTCTAACATTAACATATCACTAACACTTCGTAATCTCGCTGATCTTCGTAATACAGGTGCTGCTGCCGGCTCAGCTACCACGACCGGCTCAACCTCCAAGGTTTTTTCCGACTCGCTACTAGCCGGTTCCTCTCGAATTTCTTCGAGCTGCACCGTGCTCCCACTTACTCCCCGACTGAGAAACTCTTTCTCAAGGAAGACACCGTTCTGAGCGACAAACACTTTGCCCTCTTCTCGGTTGTAGAAGTAGTAACCCAAGGTTTCCCTCGGATACCCCACGAAAATACACTTATCCGACTTGGCCGTAAGCTTGTCCGACTGAAGTTGCTTGACAAATGCTTCACAACCCCAAATCTTAAGAAAAGACAAACTCGTCTTTTTGCCTGTCCACATGTCATGCGGTGTCCTCTACTGACTTTGATGGTATTCTGTTTAGTGTGAACGCCGCTGTATCTAGACAATAACCCCAAAATGATAAAGGCAGATCTGTTCGACTCATCATTGACCGTACCATGTCCAACAAGGTCCGATTCCGCCTTTCCGAAACACCATTCCTTTGTGGCTTCCTGGCGGAGTAAGTTGAGGAACTATTCCACAACTTTTCAGATGGTCATCAAACTCATGGCTAATGTACTCGCCTCCTCGGTCCGACTGAAGAAACTTTATTTTCTTGCCGAGTTGATTATGTGCTTTGTTCTGGAATTCTTTAAACTTTTCAAAGGCTTTCGACTTATGTTTCATCAAGTAGATATATCCATACCGACTCAAATCATCAGTGAAGGTAATGAAGTACTCATAACCACCCCTGGCTGTCGTGCTCATTGGTCCACATACATCACTATGTACTAGTCCCAACAAGTCGGATGCCCGTTCACAACTCTTTGCAAAAGGTGTCTTGGTCATTTTGCCGAGTAGGCAAGATTCGCATGTCTCGAACGACTCCAAGTCGAACGAAGTTAGGAGTCCATCATCATGGAGCTTCTTCATGTGTTTCCAACTTATATGACCAAGCCGACAATGCCAAAAGTAAGTCATGTTCAGATCATTTGGTTTCAACCTTTTAACATTTATGTTATAAACCGACTCACCATCAATATTCAAAATAAATAACCCGTCCTGGACGGGTGCAAAGCCGTGAAACATATCATTCAAATACAAAGAACAACCATTATTCTTGATATTCGAATCATAGCCTTGCCTCATCAAACATGAAGCAAAAATAATGTTTCGACTTAGCATTGGAACATAATAACAATTATTCAGTTCCATAATGAATCCGGAAGGTAAATGAAGTTGCATCGTGCCGACTTCCAACGCAACAACTCTTGCTTTGTTGTCGTCGAATATCAACCTCGCCTCTTTCTACGGTCCTAGTTCTTACCATTCCCTGCAACGAGTTGCAGATGTGAATAACTAATCCGGTATCATATACCCAAGAACTATTAGGTGCATCAGCAAGATATAGGTCTATAAAATTGCAAACAAGTGTACCTGAGTCAGAAGTAATAACTCCACTCTTGGCTTTATCAGCCAAATACTTGCTGCAGTTCCTTTTCTAGTGGCCATCCTCCTTGAAGTAGAAGCAAGTGGATCCGGCTAAAGGAGATGGCTTAGTCCCTGAGGAAGTGCTTGGGACCGGGTCCTAGGCCTGCTTTGCTCCTGACTTAGCCTTCTTCTTAGTCCAAGAACTCTTCTTGAACTTAGCCTTATTATGCATGATCAACACTTGACTGGCACCCTTCTTGAGATCCGCCTCTGCCTGCTTGATCATCCCATGTAATTCAGTGAGCTTCTTATCCATACCATTCATGTGGTAGTTCGAAATGAACTTCCCATATGCACTAGGAAGAGAGTTCAGAATTATATCCGTAGCGAACTCTTCACTAATGGGGTAGACTAGCCTCTCCAGAGACTGCACATAACCAACCATTTTGATCACATGCAGACTCAATGGATCACCATCCTTAAGCTTGCAACTCAGCAAAGCCTGAGAGACTTGATACCTCTCGCTTACTTTGAGCTGGAACATACTTTTGAGGCTTTCGATCATATCGTAGGCCTCAACATTCTCGAACTGCTTTTGCAAGTCCGGTTCCATGTGAGCAATCATAAGACAGCTAATATCCGTGGACTCATCCTTAGCCCGACGGTAGGAATTGGTGGCAGTGATAGTCGCATTCTCATTCGACTCATCTGGAAGTGGGTTGTCTAGGACATGGTCCTTCTTTTCTTGTTTGAAAACAATTCTCAGATTTCGATACCAGTTGGTAAAATTAGTATCATTCAATTTATCTTTCTCAAGGATAGTTCTCAACGCAAAACCGGATATCTGAGAGTGACTGCTACTTGGTGCCATGATCTACAACAGAAATATGCAAAACACTTAAGACATGTATTCATAAAAGAGCAAGCATATTAAACACTTTAATATTTTATGCTCCCACTAGAACAAACACCCCTCCGATGGTTACTTAGTGATTCAGGATCCTAAATAAGCAAGTCGGCTAGTGAGCTTTAGCATCACCGCTAGCCGCCAAGTGATCTAGGTAGACAACTCCCACAACTGTTGTGATAGACCCGTCTAGCTTACCGAGTGTTTCCGCAGTAAGAGTCCGACTCGAACCCACCTAGTCGGAAAGAATTGGCAGCACCTCAATTTTATGAGCCCACTACCAAAAATGTTCGACTTGTGATGATGCAAACACTGGCGGGAAAACCGACTAGACCTTCTTTGAGGGATTAAATTTTACCGACTATCTAATAGAGGTAAAACAGAGACATAACAATAACACAAAATAAAGCAATTATAATGTGAAATGGTATGGCTCCCTTCATGGCGATCTCCATCTCCACAAAGCCTGTAATCAGACCCGTGCCAACTCTTGTCACTTGCCGTCTTACTCCATGTCGTCGACATGTACAACGCCTTGCATGCCTTTCGGGTTCTCCAAACAGCTACACTAGCTTAGTAAAGTAAATTACAAGAAGAATTCGACATGCAGGTCGTTATACAATAATATGACAACACCTAGGCTCCAGTCGGCTGACAAAACCGTGATTCGCAGATCACGTATGGATTAAACACATACATCACATGCACATTAAACATACCATTCACAACTTCCTGCAAAAACAAGTTATGCATATATACAATATCTACCGGTGTTGTGAAACTCGCAACGACATCTAAGGCGCTATGACAGGGCGAAGCCGGCGGTCCCGCTTCGATCAACGATTTTTCCGAAAACATAGATCTCATCTATGATCCGGACATGGATTCCGACCATTATTCCGATTCAATCAAACTCTTTGATCTTCGATCACCGCTTCTGGATTTACGTGTCATAGTCTACCCCGATGGCGGAAGCCGACCGATAGGGGTATGTCATTCCATGACCTCAGTAGTATGATCGTGGAAATCAGATCTACCATTCCCCGAGTACAGTTGATCCAATCAACCTCGTACAAAACCGATCCATCTCATAGATCGACCACCAAACAACACATAGATCTCATCTACAACCAACCGCATATCACATATGCGAGATCTCGAGCCTAAAACCAAAAGTTATCGCTTTGATACCACTGTTGGGCCACGTAGAGATAAAACAAAACTATTTCCCTCTAACGTGGTGATCCCAAGATCTAGCTGAGGTAGAAGGCCACAGGGTTTACCACTAGACGCGTAGTTCCGGATTACTGATGAAGCGCGTCAGTTGATGCAGTGCAGTCCTTACAATCCGATCGTCCTGGTGCTGATCGTACAACACCTCTGCTGGTATCCACACGTACAAGGAGGAGAACCGGCGACAAACTGCTAGGTTCGGTACGTCAGAAGGACTGCTGTAGAGCTAGGGTTTCCAACACATGGAATGACCTAACCGATCAATGATTAACCCTTCTGGGTTACTGTGCTCCACTATATATAGGGAGTGAATGTGGGCTTCTCACGTGGCCCATTCACTAAAGCACATATAACACTAGTCACCGTGAGTCCGACTCACTGACTCAGTCCAAATCCGGCTCGGGTCCAACCCAACCAGATTTCCGGTTCAAAGCCAATCCGAACTTGCTCCCGCTCTTAAGTGTGTGACCCCGCAGGCTCATGGCTACTTGGACATGATTGGCGTCCAACTCTCAATCAATCAGACGGTAGCGGCTCCTAGCATAACATGCCGACTCCCAAGTACCAATGAGTCATGACGACTTGCCTTTCCAATGTGACTTACATCCGAGTCCCTTTTGCCTCACGATATACCTTGTCAGACTATAGGCGAATATTTGTCATCCCTTAAATAGTCCAACTCTCTTCTCGATCCGAGATAAGTGATTCATCTGACTAACTCTTAGTCGATCGCCTCGGTTAAAAATTAACCGAGTCGTGCATGGCCATGCTTTCCGAATCATATCATCCGAGAGGGCCCAGAGAATATCTCTCCAAGTGGAGGGGCAAAATCCCGTCTTGGTTATTCACATCACGCAGCTTGATTCTCATCGATTCAACTCGCCTTTATGATCGCCCATTCACGGATCAGCATTTGACAGAACCTAAGTCGGTGATCCTCAACTCGGACTATGCAACAATCTTAGGTCTAAGGATTACATTGATTGAGATATACAAATGACAACTTGTTCGTTGTACCTCAATATCGGTCAATCCGACTCGCCAAACTCTTTAGCCAAATCTGTGTAAGTCGGAATAGCATCTCCATGCCCATGACAAGTGGAATCGAGTCATCAAGCCGACTTTCACATTGGTCTAAGTTGTGTGTCCAGCACAACCTCAATGACCAAGGACATTTAGTATGAACAACATGAATGTATAGTTCCACAACCGAATCACATATTCAATGATACAGATCACATGTTTATACAAGGACAACTATCTTTATGAATACAATGAGAAATATCATCATACATGATTGCCTCTAGGGCATATTCCCCACACTTACCAAGCACTACTATCAATTGCTACGACCGTTCATCTAGCTATGGAGGCGGACCTTCCATTGGTTGGTACTGCCTCAATGTACAATGCGTGCGGATGAAAAAGGTGACGGATCCGTGGTTGAGGTGCAGCGCGGCAGTCCATCCGCCACCGCCATAGGACGGAGCCAGCGACACGCTGATGCACTGATGATGGCTGCTCTATCCGGCGGTGGGATAGGAGCTGCTCGGGACTGGGAGCATATGAGAGAGTGAGCCGTCCTCACATGTCATACACGACCCCACCTGTCAATGTTTGGGGAGTAGCTGCTCCGGTATTTTTGCATATTTTCCAATTTTGCATATCTGCCAAACTTTTTCTTTGAAATTTGCATATTTGCCACATGACCACCACATGTCAGTGACACATAAAAATGGCAAATATGCAAGTTGCAAAGTGAAACATGGAAAATATGCAAATCCCCCTCCAGCCCCACATGACGGCCCCATGGGTCATTGGCTTTGACGACCCCACAAAACGGCTCCATTTGTCATTGGCTGCACTAGCCACACAGTCAGGAAATAAAGCATCCCACAAGTCAGCGAGAGATGGATGGCTAGTCCGACGTGTATCATGGCCCCACTCGTTAACACATAAAGGCCATGACAGGACCCGTCCCAATGTTATCCCACCAGTCAGCATGTAACGGTGAAGTCTTTGATCTGATGACATCGCTCGATCCGAGCGCCTGCGAGGGTTTCAGAATAGAGGGAGGGGAAAAGTGATTACAACTAACAAACCAGGGGCATAAAAATATAAATCCCTTTATAAAAACTTCTTTTGTTTCTAAATTATTTCTCCTTAATCTCAAATAAATATTCTTCTGGCCCTTATTTTTCTACCTAAAAACTATTTGCAAAATAGTTTTGTATTAGAAATATAAAATAAAACATTTTATAAAAAAAAAGGAGGCAAACCTCCCAGCCGGCCAGGTAAGCCCAGCAACCTACAACACCCACCTACCTGACTAATGAAACCCTAGGTACCCAAAACCCTCACCTACCGAAGGAGCCACCGCACACCACCAGTCCCGAACCCCGGATCCCGCTTGCACCCTGGGCCCCACCCCGCGTGTGTGCACGCAACACCGATGCATGCTCCCGTGACCCACCCGCTCGCCTCATCACCATGCTCCTTACTAACCGCTAGCGCGCCCCAGCCCCACTGGCATTGACGCGGCCACCCCGCACCCAGACACACGTCCCACGAACCCCTCTCCCTCACTACCACCTACCCCTACCACCTTGCTCGCGATTCCCCACCCATGCCACGGCCGCCCTCCCTCTTTTCTGTGTCGACATCGCCACATCATCTTCCTCCTCCTGGATCTCCCTCTCCTTCCCTGATGACGCCCGTGCCACTTGCCCTGGCTCACCTCTTCCTTAAGCTCCATAGCCGCCAAAATCCCACCCCGCGCCCGACCTCCCGAAGGCGCCCTCACCTCCGGCTCGCGTCCTTCCCAGCCGCCTCGAGCCATGTCAGCCCGCCTCCGGCCCCCTCTTCCCCAAGCTCCACTGCCGCCTGTGCCCACAGGGACCCGTGCCTTTCCTTATCGAATCGCCATCTGTGCCTCCTCGTCCCACCATCCTCCTTCCCCAGCCCACCACTGCTACACCACAACCACCTCCCGCCCGAGCACAACCACCTCGCCGCAGAGCTCCACTCGACCCGAGCGGCCTCACTCCCTGATCCTCGAGCAAGTCACGCCGCCTTGCCTCGTTTCCCCGTCGTCCGCTCCGCCGTTCCATGCCTCCGTCCTGTTCCCCTATATACAGAGACCGATCTAGAGATCGCCACTCCCCTCTGTTCTCCTGTGGTGTTGACGTGGGCATTCCCTACTTCCTACATGAGACCTGATCCATGTTTTGTTTATCTATTGGCAGTGAGCTTGTGTTTTTCAAGAGAGCACTTGGGCTAGTAAAGCATTTGTACATGACACCGGTTTGATATCATGTGGTGTGTTTTCCTGTGTTGCCGCCCTAAGAACTGCAAGATCGTCTTCGGAGTCATATTCAGGCTTCCTGAGTACCCCAAAAAAGTACTCTTCCCAGACCGACGTGGATGTAATCTATGTAGGGGTTCGTAGTATGTAAAACAAAAAATTTCTATCGCATGAACACACAAAAGCCAAGATCTAATCTACGAGATCGGTGCAACGAGTTCATAAATTACTAACCCTCAAAGATCCAAAGCATTTAGCGAGATCAGATTCTCGTGGTTGATGTAGTCGTTCACTTGCTGATCTCAATATTGCAAAGACGATCCTTCCGGTGCCGTGTTCCGATAGCGCTTCCACAGTCGGTCACACATTCGGAACTCGATAAAGACCTTCCTATACCTTGTTCCAGAAGGCAGCAGAGGTTGTGGATCTCCTCGCGATTCCAGCAGCACGACGGTGTGTTGGTGGAGGTGGAGGAGTAGATCTCACAGGGATTCGCCTAAGCCGGAGCGGGTATGGTGGATTTACAGAGGCCCTCGGTGGCTAGGGTTTATACACCAAGGGAAGGAGGGTAGCGGGAGGCTAGGGTTTAGACTAGGCGGTGGCGGTTTAGAGGATCTAGGGTTTAGGGCGCCGTCAACTTGGGAGAGGGCGGTAGCCTAGGGTTTGGGGTGAGGGCCAAGGGGGCACCTCACCCCTTGCTTATATGGGGGGAGAGGAGGGAAGGGGAGGGGAGTCCTAGACAACTCCTCTTGGTTGGCCGACGACAAGGAGGGAGAGGAAATCCTCTCCCATGTAGGTTTCCTCCTCTCCCTCCACTTGGACTTTGACTTTCAATGTTGGGATTTGACTTTTCAAATTGGATTTTGACTATTCAAACTAGAGTTTGATTATTTCTCTTCCCATTGTCTAGCCAAGTGACCTAGGATATGATGCAACCATTCCACATTGGCATGACACATTCATGTACCCCCTTATGGGGTGGTGGACCTTCTAAAACCTTCCGAAAGATTCCAGTGAAAACACCAAAAACATTTCCGAACCCTGGAATTGAACTTTCCTTATATGAATCTTATTTTCTGGACCATTTTGGATCTCGTCGTGATGTCTTGTGTCGTGGGAATGACCACGGCAGATGCTGCAATCGGCAGCGAGTAGTAAAACATGGGGCAAGGGCGGCCAGCCATCTGCGGTGCGAGATGAGGGCTGAGACACAAGGTTTACCCAGGTTCGGCCCCCGAAGGGTAAAGACCTACTCCTGCTAGATTGTATTATGGTGAGAGTACAATGGGGCGAACTTGATGGCTAGGCGGCAAGTCGCTTGGGTGTATGATGGAACCTCCCCTCTATGCGTCCCCCTGGGAGGTTTATATAGACTCACCTCGCTAGGGTTTACAAATCACAACCGAATTAGTTAAGGATTCGGAGATTCTATGACCTAGTCCGACCGCTAGCTTCGCTTCGGGCCTTCAGCTTCGATCGCTGAGTCCACGCCAAGTCTTGATCCGATCTCCGCAGCCCACTGCCGACGGGCTTGGGACGATTTAATCGTCCCGCTGGGTATACCCCAGTAGGCATATCCCCATCAGTAGTCCCCGAGGCCGTCGTTGATTTGTCGTAGGTGTTTGCTGGCGTTCGGAGTGTGCGGGTCCATTGCAGATGCCTAGTCGAATCGGCGGCGGACTCCTGAACAAAGGAAAATAACTAGTCATTTCGGTCGCAATAACAGCGACCAATTATGTCATAGCTCGGCGAACGGGTCGGCGAATATTTAGTCGTTGTTATAGCGAGCATGTCGGCGAGTACTTAGTCGCTGTTATAGCTATCGGGTCGGCGAGTCGTCGAGTCGCTGGGAGCAGCGAATCGAGTAGATGAAGTTGGACCGTCAACTATGGTCAAACTAGCCGTTGGGTAACCTAACAGTAACTTCGGTGTAATCACCGCGTAATAACGGCTCCCGTAAATGGCGGGTAACGGCCGCTATATAATAGGAGTGAGGGGTGACCAGGGAGACACTTCTTTCATTTCCTCCGATCTCGCATACCTCCATCTCCTCATTCCTCGCAGCGATTGGAGCACTCCCGAAAACCTCGACCTCCGCGAACTCCCATCCGATGGCCCCCTCCATCGAGCCATGGGGCAGATCCAAGTGTACCAAAGCGCTGCTAGCATCTTTCGAGGAAGCAGGGATTCTCCACGCCGGCAGATGGCGCATCCCCGCGGCCGGAGAAGTGATCCCAGATCCGCGCGAGGGGGAGTTCATCTGCTTCACCAGCCACCTGGAGCGGGGGCTGGGCTTCCCAACTTCCCTCTTCTTCTAGCGTTTCTGCGCCTACTACGGAATCCAACCATCGGATCTGGGTCCGCATAGCATCGAGCAGCTCGCCATCTTCGTGGCATTATGTGAGTGCTATCTGGGCTGCAGGCCCTATTTTCCCTTGTGGAAAGACTTGTTCCACGGGAGAATCAGCCGCGAGGAGACAGGCGGCCCAATGCTAGCCCCGAGCGGCCTGACGTTCCAGCTGAAGTCGAAGGCCTCATTCTTCGATATGATGCTACCCGCCAAGGCGGCGAATGAATGGAAGAAATTTTGGTTCTACATCACTGAGTCGACTCCGAGCGATGAAGTGGCGCTTCCAAGATACTCCGCCGACTGGCCCGAGCCGCGCTGGCTCCAGGTCGCCAAACTCCCGCTGGATCAACGGATGGTTGTTGACGAAATGTTGCAAACCATCCACGGCCTAAAGAAGAAAGGCCTCCAGACCATCAACCTCTACAACTGCTGGCTCGGGTGGCAGCTCGTGCCCCTGGCTAGCCGCGACCACTACATGTATGAATATACGGGTAAGGACGATCCGACGAAGTCCTGCCTCATTGAGTGGAGACTCAACGACTACACGCAGGCCCTGAAGAAGATTACCCTGGCCGTGTACCTCGACGCAAAGGCCGGGGTCGCCCCTTATATCGCAAGGCGCCCGGCTCCAATGGTAAGCCGTCGTTCTGTTAACACTCGCAGTTGCAGCTTGTGCATTCGCGGTCGCGCTAACATTGTTTTGTTCTTGTTGCAGTTATTCCAAGTGGTGGAAGGGTGGCTTCCACCCGCAGATGACGAGAACTCAAGCTCGTCCGTCCAGGACGGAAGCGAGTCATCGCCTGCCAAGGGTAACGCCGAGAGCGACGGGGGTGATGACGACGACGTCGAGGAAGATGAGCCCGTGGAGGTCGCTGTCCCCACGGCCCATAAGACTCGCGGGCAACACCAACGCGAGCTCGAAGCAAGCAAAAGCCTCGAGCCCCACGACGATGACGACGACGAGCTTCCCGAGCAGACCTCCCATCGCGGGGCCACACCGTCAAAGAAGAAGAAGAAAGCTCCGCCGAAAAAGAAGGCAAAACCAGCAAAGCCAACATCTCCCGACCGCAGCACCAGACGCTGCCGCCCCAAGGACGAGGCGCCGCTGGCGTCGTTACCACCTCCATTCGCCCCAGTCATTAGTTTGGGGGCTGCTCCAGCCGTAGGGGCCTCGCCTCCAAGGGAGGCTCCCGCAGCAATCACCGCGGAGGCTCCTGCCGCGGCTTCATCTTCAAAAAAGCCGTCAGTGTCTTGGGCACATGATTTACTCGAGACGGGTCTCACTCGGAAGTTGGGGCCTGAACTGGAGAAGCCGGCTAGCATCCGCACCGGTCTACGGTTCATACCAGTCGCCAAGTGATTGTTGTTCGTCTGCTTGTTTTTCGTTTTAGTCGGACAGTCTTATTCATAAATCTGTTTCGCAGGACTGGTGTTAAAAAGATCGGCCATCCTTCTGTGGCCAAGGTTCCGCCAGTCGCCACCGTGGTGTTAGCAGATTCTTCGCGGAAGAGGAAGACTGATGAAGTCGCTGCTCCCACCGAAGGTGTCAAGAGGACGAAAGGCGACGATGTCGTCACGGTCTCTGATGACCCGGCGGTTGCTCCGAGCGATCCTCCGATTGCAGCGGAAGTGGGCTCGAAGACCAAGGAGGGCGTTGACTCACTCGATGTGGCCGAGCCGACTTCGAGTGGCGTAGCGGCGTCTACAGCGACCTTCCCTCGCTTCATGGCGAAGGCGGCCGCGCGAGTGCCTCAGCGCCGACGAGCCGGATGCCTAGGGTCGCCGAGGTGGAGGTTGAGCAGCGTCGCGGCCATACTCCGGTCGTGCTTGCGTTTGTGGATGCGCTGGAGCTTCACGGCATGCTAGGCGCTACCATCCAGGTATGTCTAGTCCCCGAGGATCGGGCCACTGAATTTCAGTGGTCGGATTCTTAGTGTTTTTATATCATCCAGTCCCCAAGTGCCTAGTCGCTGAATCTCAGCGGGTGGTCACTGAGGATTTTCATTGTCCAGTCCTCGAGTGCCTAGTCGCTGAATTTCAACGGGTGGGCACTTAGGAATTTCATTTTTGTTGACCCTGCAGTTTGTGCGCAGGGTCTGCAGCGTGAATCGGCCGACCGGCTTGCTGCGAAGTCTCGCTTGGAGAAGGAGCTCGTTGCCATCCAGGAGACCAACAAGGAGCTTCAAGAGGTTGCAGCCGAGTTGAAGGAGGCCCGCCGAGGCCTTGTCTCGGTGGGTGACTTGACAGCGGCTCAGTCTACCTTGGGCGCGGCCGAACAGCGCGTCGCTGACCTGGAGCGTGAGCTTAAGGAGGCGAGGGAAGAAGCGAGTTCAGCGGAAGGGCGAGCGAAAGCTGCTGTTACGTCTGCCGCTGAAGAGCGGAAAGTGTCTGACGCGCTCATTGCTGGGCTGCAGAACGACTTCTCTTCTCTTCAAAGCTTCATCACGGGTCTCTGCCGACCGCTAATTGGTGAACCTTCCTTCTTCTTCCCTCTACTTGCAATAACTGTGTTGTGATGCCGTTGGTTTGGTCACTGCTCGCTTCTGTTCCCCAGGTCAGATTACTGATAATGTGGAAGAAGCGTAGTCGTATGACGCACCGCAGTGCGTGACCACCCTGGTCGACTCGGCCGCCTTGTCAGCAACTTGCCTTCGAGCATATCTTCAGGAGATATCACCCACGGAGGTGATCCCCAGTGACCTTGTCGAGGGATGGCGCTACCTGGAAAAGGCTCCGTCGGTCGTCGAGTTCATGACACGGTCGGCCTTCCGGCGTGGGGCAGCGACGGCGCTCAGCCTTGGGATTGCCCACTTCCCAGAGGATTTCAACCTCGACGATGTCACGAGCGGCTACCCCTCGTCGATGGGCTCGGTGGAGATTGCCGAGGTGCTAAAGATGACGGACCGGGCCGCGATGTACTCCGATCGCGTTTGGGCGATGGGCGACCTCATCCCCTACCAGGAGACGATTGTCGCTCCCAATGATCCTGAACCGAAGCATCGGGACTTCAAGGTCGAAAGCTTCCGATGGCGGGCGATAAGCGAGTTGACGATGTAGCCGTCGAACCCGTACGTGCCCTTCATCCGCAACCGCAGGGACGGCGGAGCGTCTGCATCAAAACCTGCAGAGTAAAAGTGTTGTGCCCTTGGGCATTAGTACGGAATAACTATGTAACTTCCTTGTACGTGGAACAACTTTGTGCTGTTATAAAGGAAACTCGTGTTGTTTTGTTATTCGTTTGCGATTTTGGATGTTGATTGAGCGAGTCCCCGAGCGTGTCCGCCCTTTTTATGGGGTTTACCTCGTTGTTATATGTTTGTGAATTTTTAATGAGTTAAGGTCGACTCGCCATAGCTTGGAGAGCCAGTCGCCTGGCGACTTCCAGGGTTGCTCTGTACTTGACTGTTTTCCCGGGCGCGAACGAGGTCGGGTTGCCGAGTCCCCGAGCGTGGTACTTGGTGGTTCTAGTCGCAGGACCAGGGTAGGCGAGGACTAAGCGCGTTTATAGTAAGCCGTCACTCCTGCCTATTCCGAAGGATCAGTCGCATGGCGAGTCCTGGGCACGCTCTCATACTAGGCGTTTTTCCCTAGTCGCTCGTATTTGGCTGGGTGTTAGTCCCCGAGCGTGGTACTTGGCCGTTCGAGTCGCTGTGCCAAGGATGCGGAGGACTTGGTCGCTGTGAGGAGCGA
The DNA here is from genome assembly GCA_023614405.1 of Avena insularis. Classification (NCBI taxonomy): domain Eukaryota; kingdom Viridiplantae; phylum Streptophyta; class Magnoliopsida; order Poales; family Poaceae; genus Avena; species Avena insularis. The sequence goes on along the minus strand of CM042689.1, from coordinate 119,630,112 downwards.
ATGCAGTTGTCTTGGCTCTGTGAGCCAGTCGAGCTAGGCGACTCCAATGGGGCTCCGGGTTGGCGTTTTTCGTGGACGTTACGAGGCCTGGATTTTCCCAGTGCCCTCGTGCCGCACTACTTGGCCGTGCCTGTCGCTTTACCAGAGGTTGACTTCTGCGAATAACATAACGCTGTTATTACGAGTGCGAGTGGCACAAGACACGGAGAGGAGACACAATTTTCGGTAACCGAGCTGTTTTATTTCATAGCGGGTGGGGAGTACATGTGTGGAGTTCTAGGAGTAGAACTTCCGTAGGAGGTTTACATTCCACGGCCGCTTGACATCGAGTTTTCCGTCTCCTCGGACGTCGGTGAGGTAGTAGGCGTTGTTGCCCAGTACTCTCCCAATGGCGAATGGTCCCTCCCAAGGGGGGGAGAGCTTGTGCATGCCTTTCTTGTCCTGGATTAGGCGCAGTACCAGGTCGCCTTCCTGGAAAGTGCGAGTCCTCACTCGCCGGCTATGGTAGCGGCGGAGCCCTTGCTGGTAGATGGCAGTGCGGGAGCGGGCTAGGTTGCGTGCCTCGTCGAGCTGGTCGACTTCATCTTGGCGTGCGAGTTTGTTTGCATCCTCCGTGTAGTTGACCACCCTTGGTGAATCGTGCTCGAGGTCGGTGGGCATGACTGCCTCGGCACCGTACACCATGAAGAAGGGGGTGAATCCTGTCGAACTGTTGACGGAGGTGCGGATGCCCCAGATGACGGAGGGTAGTTCCTCGACCCAGCACCAGGCGGTGCGCTCCAGTGGCACTTGGAGCCGTAGCTTCAGGCCATGGAGGATGCTCTGATTGGCGCGTTCCGCCTGGCCATTGGACTCCGGGTTCGCGATTGAGGCGAGGTCGAGTCGAATGTGGTGTTCCTCGCAGAACTTGGCCATGGCTCCTTTCGCAAAGTTGGTGCCATTGTCCATGATGATGCTGTTTGGGAAGCCATAGCGATAGATGAGCTCACGTAGGAACTTGGTGGCGGTCTTCCCGTCGCACTTGCGGACTGGCTTGGCCTCCACCCATTTTGTGAATTTATCGAATGCGACTAGGAGGTGGGTGAAGCTGGAGGGGGCCTTCTTGAAGGGGCCTACCATGTCCATGCCCCATACGGTGAATGGCCAGGTGATGGGGATTGTCTTGAGCGCCGAGCTCGACACATGGGTCTCGTTGGCATATTTCTGGCATCCGACGCACCGCTGGACGATGTCGACAGCGTCTACGTGTGCAGTGAGCTAGTAGAAGCCGTGTCGCATAGCCTTTGCGACCAGAGAGCGGGCTCCGGCGTGGTGGCCGCAGTCGCTGGAGTGAATGTCTTGGAGGATTTTGCGTCCTTCAGCAGGATGAACACAACGTTGGAACACGCCAGTCACGCTGCGCTTGTGGAGCTCGCCGTTGATGATGACGAAGGATTTGCAGCGGCGTGCTATCATCCAGGCGTCCGTTTCGTCCGCGGGCAGGGTGCCTCCCTCCAAGTAGGCGACGTATGGCGCGGTCCAGTCGTTTGGCTCGACGATTAGTGCGACCAGGGCTGCTTCTGGTTGCAGCGGGATTCTGATGTTGATCTCCCTTGGGGAGAGACGGAAGGCTTGGTGATGGTGTCGAGGAAGACGTCGGCCGGTGGTGCAAGTCGATCCGAGCCGATGCGAGAGAGTGCGTTGGCCTCCTCGTTCTCCCGTCTGTCGATCCACTCGACGGAGTAGCCTGCGAAGTGTCCACCTAGCTGGTCCACTGCTTGGCGGTATGCCGCCATGGTGGGGGAGACAGCGTCGCAGGTGCTGGCGACTTGCCCGGCGACGAGGTCGGAGTCTCTGTAGAAGTGCAGGCGATTGACGTTCATCTCCTTGGCAGCTCGCATGATGTGGAGTAGCGCCTCGTACTCGACCATGTTGTTGGTTCAGGGGGTGAAGTCGAGGTAGAGGACGTAGCGGAGCTTGTCGCCCTTCAGAGACGTTAACACGATCCCTGCACCTGCGCCGTCCGCATTCTTGGAGCCCTCGAAGTGTAGGTTCCAATAGTGGAGGTATGGCAGCTTCTCTGGCTGCTGGGCCTCCTCCCAATCGGCGAGGAAGTCTGCGAGAGCCTGTGATTTGATCGCCTTGCATGGCTCGTACTTGATGTTGTGGATGACAATCTCGACGGCTGTAGCATCCCAATTGTCTAACAATTGCAATGCTACTAGCCTAGTCTATATATATGCTACTTCATATATATAATTGTTGCATCATAATTATATCATGCTCATGTCATCATGCCACCTTGCATTTGAGCATCATATAAAACCCTTTTCCATTTGGTTCTTATCTCATATGCATTATTAATTGTATTTGCCTCTTGATATTGTATTTGGTTATTGATATATTGTTTAATGCCCAAGTTGAGTTAGGGGCATATCTTTTATTCAACTCCATCACCTTTCTCTGTCACCACCAATCATTCCACCATTCAACCATATATGAGCATTGCATGGTTTTACCTCTAGCTCATGTGGGTTGGGATGGGTCCAATTCTATCTCCACATGCTTTCATATATGCACCATATTGTTTTCACATTATTGGTTTATGAGAGCCACATGGCCACCTTTGCATGCCTTGTGAGTGGAACCCCTTTTTCTAGATTTCATATGGATTATTATGGATTTATGCTCATGTTGGGATATTTTTGGGACTATTAAACATCTAGTGGAATATACACACTAGCAAGTCCCAATTATAATCAAATGTGACCATCTCCATCTACTCCACTTGGAACTTTCTTTTAAATTCTTTTGCTTAGGCCTTACTCCACATTTTGGAATGCATAAGAATAATGCCATGTAAATAATCTTGTTTTCACAAAAATAAGCATGGTATTAATTATTTATGCATGGCCCATGCAAGAACAACCCCATTCTAGTTTCTGGTTTTTATTTGAATCTTTGAGTGGATCTTCCCCATATCTCCCTCTACCCCTCTTATGCTTGACCTTGCTTGAAGCATGCAAGCATCCAAAAACCCTATAACCATCTCCATCCATACCTCACCACCTTTTTCTTCTCTTCCCTCTTTTGACTATATCTTGCTTGAGCTTGTTTTGATCATGCTTGATCTTGTCAAAAGATTACCACATCACATCTCTCCTCTCTCTCTAAACCTCTCTCCTAATCTATACCTAATCTAAACCCATACCCCCTATCTCTAAACCCTAAGTCCCCTCCCTCATCTCTCCTCTCTCTAGCCGAGCCACCCCACCATGACCTACCCTAGCTACCCACCTGCCCTCTCTCGGCCTCTCTCCTCTCTCTGCCCTGCAGGCCCCACCTGACCACCCTGGACCCACCTAGCTACCACCACACAAAACCCTAGCCGAGCCTCCCCTCCAACCCTAGCTCTCACCCGAGCCTACCCCTCCCTCTCTCTAGCTCTCTCTCTCTGCCACCCTAGCCCCACCACCCTCTCCTTCCTTCCCTGGGCCACCTGCCAGCTCCCTACCCTGCGCCTGCCCTGCTCCTGCCCGACCCGAGCACGTGAAGGAGGAAGGAGAAAAAGGTGGCCGAGCCACCTTTAACCCTACCCACTCCCCCACGGCACCTCCTCTCCCCTCCCTCCTTTTCCCACCACCTCACGGCACCACTGCCTCGCCCAGATCCGCCCCAGAGCGCCCCCTCCTTCCCCTCCTACCGCTCCGGCCACCAACAGCCAACGCCGCCGCCGCCAGCACCTCGACGTCTACGTTGATCCGGCCGTCAAGCGCGTCGAGGAGGAGGCCTGGAAGACCAAGGCCAGCCCTCTGCTTCACCCTGGACACGCCGTCGAGGAGGAGAAGGGCTAGAACCGCCAGAACCATCGCCGCCGACGCGAAACCCTAACCTCGTCCGTCTGCTGTTGCTGAATCGCCGCTCCCCGCTCCGATCCGTCTCCACCGACCAACCCTCGGTGAGCGTACGAAGCTCCCAGACATCCTATTAGCCGCCTTTGCTTCCCGTAGACGCCGGACGTTCCGTCGAACGCCCTCGTTGCTGCATCACAGAAGGACACCTAGCCGTGCCACGCTCACCCTGCATCAACCCCCGCATAGCCCAGTGGTCACCGCCCCTGCGTGCAAGCCCCAGGTCGCGGGATCGAATCCCCCGTGCCGCGCGCGCTGCCGCTGTCAGCTTCGTCAGAGAAGAGAGGAAGAGAAACAGTACCGCGGCGCCTTTTTGCAGATAGCCCCCTAGCTTTTTGTCTGCCCAACCCGCACGCCTCGCTAGCCCCACCTGTCAGCTGCCTGGCCTTCTTGCAGTTAAGCCCCCAGATCTTTGGGCCCTCAACCCGCACTCCATCTCGGTCCCACCCGCCAGCCTCTGTGAGTGCGTTCTCTGTCACGTGGGCCGCAGCCGGTTGGCCCCACCTCGCAGTCGCACGAGCTAGGCATAGCCCCGGTGTGAAAAGTTTCACATGAGTCCCGGTGAGATGGCCCACCCGTCAGTGACTCTGGCTAGGTCCGGGCTGGGTAACAAAAGTCTGTCTGTTTTCTGATTTAATTTCAAACTTTTTCAAATTAATTTAAAGTCAAATTTCAAATCTGTTTTTAAATAACTTTTGAAATATAAATCCAAATAATACAAATAATATGTGTTTTGAATTCAGAAAAATGTGAGGAATTCAAATATGCCATTCAAAATATATTTTGAACACTTTATTTTCCAAGTTGTTTAAAATTACAATAAAATTCCCTTTTCCTTATTTAATTAATAACTTTTGTTTTATAACTCCAAATTTAACAAATAATATGTCTAAAATGATTACCTCGACGAGACCTTTCTGTTTATGCATACCATGTTTTGTTTTGAAGCATGCATCATATAAATATAAAGTTATAGCAACTTAATTGGGGTTAAAAAGTGACCAAAACCCAATAAAATGTTTATTTCTTGTATTCCACACCTCACCCATGCCATGCTACTTTATTGCCATGCAAATTGTGCATCATTCATCATGGCATGATTGTTTTCTTGATGCATTTTATTTCATATGCTTGTGCACTTTATTTATGTTGGCCCTTGTTTGTTTGGTTCTTCTCCGAATAGGCGAAAGGTGAGGATATATCCAGAGACCCAGGAGCACAACCCAGATCCTTCTCTCGCTTCAATTGAGCTGCCAGGCAAGCACTACCACATGCTTGCATACATATAGTACCTATTGCCTCTATCTTATTCTTATATCATTGAGTCGCGATTGCATTAATCTGAATCCCAAGTATTGCATAGCCTTTACTTTTAAACCCCACCGAAGCTTGTTCCTCCTTCCCATGAGCCATTACTACAGGAGTTGCTTGAGCCATGCGAGTCGTAGAACAGCATGTGTAGGGTATGTGAGTGTCGGATGGATAACGAGGTACCTAAGCAACTTAACCTGAGTAGTAATGGGATAACTAATGAAAGTGGCATCGGTGAGCCATATTTGCTATTTGGTTTTTCAGGCTCACTTGTGTCCCGTAGGACCCCGAGTACTTGATTCCTGTTCCTTGAATATTCGCGCTATCCACATCCGGGAGGCTTATGAACCCCCAGCCGAGCTTGATTCATTCTTATTTCTTGGGGCCACAAACTAGTTTGAGGTTTTATTTACTATCCTGTACTTATGCCATGCTTTACTGCTTTATTTAAAATTGTGCGAGGTACTGCACCTATACTGTTTAGGTAAGCGGAGTGTTTTCGCGGTATCGACAAGCCCAGTCACATTTTCGGGTTCCCAGTCATTTACAGCCAGTGACGCAAACCTTGAGTCCGTCTCGAAGTCGGCCAACTTCGTCGCGGGTAGCTTAATGGGGTGGCCCCCTGAAATATTTCTGAATCCTGTGATCGCTTTGTCGTGACTGCCTCGTTGGGTTTTGATTTGGTTTTTCTGAGGTTGATCGAGTGTGTGTTGCTATTTGTGCACCCCTGTAGGGTAAAACTTTCTGAAAGCCGTGTCCGCGGTTATGGACGACTTGGAGCATAGTTTCTCGATCATAGACAAGCATAACTAAAGTACCGCTTTTAATTTGACTAAGTACCTGACTAGTAAATAGTGCAACACTCATGGAATGGATAATAGAACTGCCAACGAATGGGGGGGGTTGTTCGTCCGCTTCCTCGTCGGCAAGCGAGGAGGAGGATGGATCCGTGGACATTACCATTATAACCGTTGTTAATAATTCATGGACATCCGTCTATCTATGGTTAGGCGTATGGTTAGCGAGTATCTATAGAATTGTTAGGGTTTATCTTTTGTTGCAATTGCGTCACCCCAGGTTGCGTCCCCTTTAGAGGCATAAAGACTTGCTGAGTACCCCTAGGGTCTCACACGATAAATTGTTTGATTCAGATGAACAGGTAAGCTCGCAAGATGGATACTGGGTGGAGGAGACGGACGATGGGGGCAACGATCATTCGGTGTAGAGATTCCGGGAACGGGGATCCGTGAGATCTGTGGGCGGGATGTGTTTATTTATGGGGCATCTTATGCCGATTTGCTTCTTATTCGTACTCGGATCTTGTTTTCCGCTTGATACTCTGATGTTTGATGTATGAGGAGATATCCTAAACTATTATATCTATCTTGGATATTTGGATCTTGCCGTATGGCGTTGCTATATTTCCTTTCTTTTTAGATGGAATGACTCTGAGAACCATTGTATGGTGGCTTGCATACATACTCATTTGTGTATGTAGTTGATCCCTTCGCCTGCCGATTACGCCGCCCGTTCTTGTCCCGATGTTTGGAAATGGTTAGGACGACCGAAAGGTCTACCTGTGAGTGGCATTTGGGCCCCACCGTACTATTTTAACCATTTCCGCTCATCCGTGCTTGTAACTAGGAGCGTAATTCACCGAGGTAGTTACAATTGGTATCAGAGCCATCCCGCCCTTCAGGGTCTCAGCCAAATGGTCGTTGTCAGTCTAGCAAATATTTTGGGTAGCTATGTATACTAGGGAAAAACAAAACGCGAGAGTAGGACTGCTTCCACTTTTCTTCTTACCCACCCACCACCCTTTTTCTGGTAAGGAAGTGTAACGTTTTCAATCCTCTCCTTAAAAATTCAAACTAGGATTCACGTGTTCTGGGTTTCCGTAGTACCATAGAAAGTGTGTGTGTGTGTGTGTGTGTGTAATTCCTTGTCTATCTGTTGCATCCAATTTGTTATCACAATCTGCCTTTGGTTATCAACTGTTGGTACATTCCATACAGACAGGCTTTTGAAAACCGGCGCGATCTATCTAACTCCTTGTTAACCGGTGCCATCTTTTTAAGGGTGTCCTTCCTTCTAGCAACTCCACATTCTGTGAAACCATCAGTTGCTAATCTCTACCTGATAAGTGATTTTGCGCATCTATTAGTATTTTAATGCCGAAAATGCGGAAAAAATTTCTTTGATATATCTGTGTTTCCACACTCCTTTCCAGTCGTGTGTGAAACATTATCTATCTCCCTTTTATCAGCATGTCCATGCTAACTCATTCTTTTGTCACCGGCGCTTAATCCTGGAGTTTCATTTCATCTCCAATTCTCTTGGGCTAATTACATAACATGTGTCGATCCGATGCTGGTGATTGTAATTTGGTTCTCAACATAGCTATATGACACTTATCACGAGTGGAATACGGAAATGCTATCAACACTATCCTCCAAATGGTGACGGTTATCTCCGTGATTTTGAGTACACCGTGATCATATCTATGCATATTCAAGCATCTTTGGCAATCCGGAGTTTCCCAAGGCACTATGGCGGTCTATCATCTGTTCATCATGCTGCACCTCTTTTTCAACTCCATATCTGCACAATTCTCCTGGATACGAGGGAATTGCATCTTTTTGCTTCTGATAGCTTTGCTTAAGGTATGAGCTATCATCGGTTCTTATCCAAGATCTCTTTATCTTTGTAACCGGTGATCCAATCGACAATGTGAACCAGGTGACATCTCTTTTTCTTCCCAAGGACCAGATAATCTATTCTTCCAGTGCATCTTCTCCAACACGAACCCGTGCTCTTAATATTGAGCTTTCTAAGAGCGTTGAGCTCAGGAAGTGTTCGAGCATGTGTTCGTTTCTCTCGCCTTTTGAACTTGGTATTCTGGGAATATCTTGTTAATCCATGGTGGTATATGTTGATAATATGCTTGCCTATTCCATATCAATGGAAGGACATGGAAGATCATCTGTGTCTCTTTCTCTCAAGCTTTGTGAGCACTGCCTGTGTGCAAAGTCTCAAAGTGAGAATTCTGACTTTTTGAAGTCACCTATCTCGGCCACGTCCTTCTGCTAAATAGATCGCTTCAATTCTGGAATTAGCAAGTCCATTGTTAATTCCATCCTCCATCTTCAACCAATCCGGAGTTGTTCCTTGTTGGCAAGTTATCATCGTCGTTCCGCCGAAGTTTTCCTCAAGACTGCTAAATCTCTCTCAATCATTTCAAGAAGAACATGGAGTTCTTTCACCTCTATCTCGTCAAGTAATCTCTTGAAACCCTCTCGCTCTATAGTCTATGCTCTATCCACCGGAGGCCATGAAGACCTTCCAGATCTGGTATTCCTTCTGTCAAGTTGGTGCTATCTTTTCTGTAGCCATTGTATCTTGCAGTTGTTCTCCGTAATCTTCCTTCATATCTTTCCGGTGGCTTGGTACTTCAGACATGACGACAACATCATCATCTTTATCTATCTATGAATCCGGCGAATCGTTTGCATCTATCCTTGTTTTCTAACGAAGTTCCACGAGTTATTGTCAATATCTTCAATCTGTTTCGGTAGTTGGGTTGCATGGTTTTCTTATTCATGTGCGGAGTAATGCTTTGAGTGCGGGATGGAGTAGCTACCATACCACTACTCTTATCATTCGCTCTTGTACATTGAATTGGTGAACTAATGCGATTTCACTCATTCCACGGAAGTTAGAAGTGGCCTTTATCCCTCGATACTTTTACTTCCGTCTTTGTTTTCCGGAGTGCTCTCTCGAAGAAAGTAATCAATAATCTCTTGTTGGTGATCTCACCCTTTCTACACGGAGCAAAATCCTCAATTATCTGGTGGAAACAAACGCAAACTCTTTTCTCTCCTCGTCATTCTACCGATGCTCGACATCCCCAAACAAGATGAAAGGAAACTATCTCTCTCTTTGTTTCATCAATTCGTTTTCTTTGGTAAAGCCAATTATGGTTGATGCCATCAGCCGCAAATCTATTGCATTAGCCTCAAGGCTAAGGAAAGCAATAAGTATCTCTACAATAAACTCCAGATCATCCATATTCTTTGCTTCTCGGGATTCCATCATGATCTGGCTTCACATCCGTCTCTGGAAGTTATATCCGCGCACCTCAATTGCGTGATCCTTGGTTCTTACCGGCGCAACAAGAATCTAATCCGATGATGTCTAACTAAATCTTTCTGTTGATATCAAGGGACTCTATTGTTTGAAGGCAATATTGTTTCCGTACTTCATTTCTCAAATCCGAGAGAAGATACGATGCTATTGTCATAGTGGTTCAAAACCTCTCCAATCTAGCTCTTTTTCTTCCGGCGAGATAAAGATTCATCCTCTCTCGTATCAGTAAATCTTTAATCTTAACGGTGCGTTTTCTTTATCCATGATACATCATCTTGTCCTTTCTTTCACAAGTGGTTCTATTCTTTTATCATGTTTCTTGAGAAAACCGGAGCTATGTCCATCCTATCCTTCTTGTCTCACGACAACCCTTCAATTCTTCTAACCCTTTGTGTCTCAAGCAAAACGCAAGACTCGCAACAAGTCTAGCAAGTTTTGCAAGGTGTAGTGGTCGCACCATTCCGTTCTTCATCATCTTGGGAACGCAAGGATCACCTTCGTTCCGAACACCTGCCTCTCCTTGTGTTGTTTTCTTTTTCCTAGGAATCTCGGGGCGAGATTCTTGTTTAGTGGGGGAGAGTTGTAGCATCCCAATTGTCTAACAATTGCAATGATACTAGCCTAGTCTATATATATGCTACTTCATATATATAATTGTTGCATCATAATTATATCATGCTCATGTCATCATGCCACCTTGCATTTGAGCATCATATAAAACCCTTTTCCATTTGGTTCTTATCTCATATGCATTATTAATTGTATTTGCCTCTTGATATTGTATTTGGTTATTGATATATTGTTTAATGCCCAAGTTGAGTTGGGGGCATATCTTTTATTCAACTCCATCACCTTTCTCTGTCACCACCATCATTCCACCATTCCACCATATATGAGCATTGCAACTTATTTGGTTTTACCTCTAGCTCATGTGGGTTGGGATGGGTCCAATTCTATCTCCACATGCTTTCATATATGCACCATATTGTTTTCACATTATTGGTTTATGAGAGCCACATGGCCACCTTTGCATGCCTTGTGAGTGGAACCCCTTTTTCTAGCTTTCATATGGATTATTATGGATTTATGCTCATGTTGGGATATTTTTGGGACTATTAAACATCTAGTGGAATATACACACTAGCAAGTCCCAATTATAATCAAATGTGACCATCTCCATCTACTCCACTTGGAACTTTCTTTTAAATTCTTTTGCTTAGGCCTTACTCCACATTTTGGAATGCATAAGAATAATGCCATGTAAATAATCTTGTTTTCACAAAAATAAGCATGGTATTAATTATTTATGCATGGCCCATGCAAGAACCACCCCATTCTAGTTTCTGGTTTTTATTTGAATATTTGTGTGGATCTTCCCCATATATCCCTCTACCCCTCTTATGCTTGACCTTGCTTGAAGCATGCAAGCATCCAAAACCCTATAACCATCTCCATCCATACCTCACCACCTTTTTCTTCTCTTCCCTCTTTTGACTATATCTTGCTTAAGCTTGTTTTGATCATGCTTGATCTTGTCAAAAGATTACCACATCACATCTCTCCTCTCTCTCTAAACCTCTCTCCTAATCTATACCTAATCTAAACCCATACCCCCTATCTCTAAACCCTAAGTCCCCTCCCTCATCTCTCCTCTCTCTAGCCGAGCCACCCCACCATGACCTACCCTAGCTACCCACCTGCCCTCTCTCGGCCTCTCTCCTCTCTCTGCCCTGCAGGCCCCACCTGACCACCCTGGACCCACCGAGCTACCACCACACAAAACCCTAGCCGAGCCTCCCCTCCAACCCTAGCTCTCACCGGAGCCTACCCCTCCCTCTCTCTAGCTCTCTCTCTCTTCCACCCTAGCCCCACCACCCTCTCCTTCCTTCCCTGGGCCACCTGCCAGCTCCCTACCCTGCGCCTGCCCTGCTCCTTCCCGACCCGAGCACGTGAAGGAGGAAGGAGAAAAAGGTGTCCGAGCCACCTTTAACCCTACCCACTCCCCCACGGAACCTCCTCTCCCTCCCTCCTTTTCCCACCACCTCACGGCACCATTGCCTCGCCCAGATCCGCCCAGGCGCCTCCTTCCCTCCTACCGCCTGCCACTCAGCCAACGCCGCCGCCGCCAGCACCTCGACGTCTACGTTGATCCGGCCGTCAAGCGCGTCGATGAGGAGGCCTGGAAGACCAAGGCCAGCCCTCTGCTTCACCCTGGACATGCCGTCGAGGAGGAGAAGGGCTGGAACCGCCAGAACCATCGCCGCCGACGCGAAACCCTAACCTCGCCGTCCGTCTGCGTCGTCGCTGATCGACCGCTCCCCGCTCCGATCCGTCTCCACCGACCAACCCTCGGTGAGCGTACGAAGCTCCCAGACATCCTCTTAGCCGCCTTTGCTTCCCGTAGACGCCGGACGTTCCGTCGAACGCCCTCGGTGCGCCGACGAGCGCGTGCGCCGTTCTTTGCGCGCAGCGGAAACCTAGCCGTGCACGCTCACCCTGCATCAACCCCAGAATAGCCCAGTGGTCACCGCCTGCGTAAGCCCCTGTGTCGCGGATCGAATCCCCATGCTGCGGCGCTGCATTGCTGCTGTCAGAGAAGAGAGGAAGAGAAACAGTACCGCGGCGCCTTTTTGCAGATAGCCCCCTAGCTTTTTATCTGCCCAACCCGCACGCCTCGCTAGCCCCACCTGTCAGCTGCCTGGCCTTCTTGCAGTTAAGCCCCCCAGATCTTTGGGCCCTCAACCCGCACTCCATCTCGGTCCCACCCGCCAGCCTCTGTAAGTGCGTTCTCATCACGTGGTAGCGCCGCGAATGTTGGCCCCACCTCATTCGACGAGCTAGGCATAGCCCCGGTGAAAAGTTTCTTGTGAGTCCCAGTCAGCAGATGGCCCACCCGTCAGTGACTCTGGCTAGGTCCGGGCTGGGTAACAAAAGTCTGTCTGTTTTCTGATTTAATTTCAAACTTTTTCAAATTAATTTAAAGTCAAATTTCAAATCTGTTTTTAAATAACTTTTGAAATATAAATCCAAATAATACAAATAATATGTGTTTTGAATTCAGAAAAATGTGAGGAATTCAAATATGCCATTCAAAATATATTTTGAACACTTTATTTTCCAAGTTGTTTAAAATTACAATAAAATGCCCTTTTCCTTATTTAATTAATAACTTTTGTTTTATAACTCCAAATTTAACAAATAATATGTCTAAAATGATTAGCTCGACGAGAACTTTCTGTTTATGCATACCATGTTTTGTTTTGAAGCATGCATCATATAAATATAAAGTTACAGAAACTTAATTGGGGTTAAAAAGTGACCAAAACCCAATAAAATGTTTATTTCTTGTATTCCACACCTCACCCATGCCATGCGACTTTATTGCCATGCAAATTGTGCATCATTCATCATGGCATGATTGTTTGCTTGATGCATTTTATTTCATATGCTTGTGCACTTTATTTATGTTGGCCCTTGTTTGTTTGGTTCTTCTCCGAATAGACGCTGAGCAGGGGATATATCCAGAGACCCAGGAGCACTACCCAGATCCTTCTCTCGCTTCAACTGAGCTGCCAGGCAAGCACTACCACATGCTTGCATACATATAGTACCTATTGCCTCTATCTTATTCTTGCATCATTGAGTCGCGATTGCATTAATCTGAATCCCAAGTATTGCATAGCCTTTACTTTTAAACCCCACCGAAGCTTGTTCCTCCTTCCCATGAGCCATTACTACAGGAGTTGCTTGAGCCATGCGAGTCGTAGAACAGCATGTGTAGGGTATGTGAGTGTCGGATGGATAACGAGGTACCTAAGCAACTTAACCTGAGTAGTAATGGGATAACTAATGAAAGTGGCATCGGTGAGCCATATTTGCTATTTGGTTTTTCAGGCTCACTTGTGTCCCGTAGGACCCCGAGTACTTGATTCCTGTTCCTTGAATATTCGTGCTATCCACATCCGGGAGGCTTATGAACCCCCACGAGCTTGAGCTTGATTCATTCTTATTTCTTGGGGCCACATACTAGTTTGAGGTTTTATTTACTATCCTGCTTATGCCATGCTTTATTGCTTTATTTAAAATTGTGCAGGTACCGCATTTGTCTTGTTAGGTAAGCGGAGTGTTTTTTGTATCGACAAGCCAGTCACATTTTCGGGTTCCCGATCGTTTACACCAATGACGCAAACCTTGAGTCCGTCTCAAGTCGGCCAACTTCGCTGGTAGCTTAATGGGGTGGCCCCTGAAATATTTCTGAATCTGTGATCGCTTTGTCGTGATGCCTCGTTGGGTTTGATTTGGTTTTTCCGAGGTTGATCGAGTGTGTGTTGTTATTTGTGCACCTGAGGTAAAACTTTCTGAAAGCCGTTCCGCGGTTATGGACGACTTGGAGCACAGTTTCTCGATCATAGACAAGCATAACTAAAGTACCGCTTTTAATTTGACTAAGTACCTGACTAGTAAATAGTGCAACACTCATGGAATGGATAATAAAACTGCCAACGGATGGGGGGGGGTTGTTCGTCCGCTTCCTCGTCGGTAAGCGAGGAGGAGGATGGATCCGTGGACATTACCATTATAACTGTTGTTAATAATTCATGGACATCCGTCTATCTATGGTTAGGCGGATGGTTAGCGAGTATCTATAGAATTGTTAGGGTTTATCTTTTGCTGCAATTGCGTCACCCCAGGTTGTGTCCCCTTTAGAGGCATAAAGTCTTGCTGAGTACCCCTAGGGTCTCACACGATAAATTGTTTGATTCAGATGAACAGGTAAGCTCGCAAGATGGATACTGGGTGGAGGAGACGGACGATGGGGGCAACGATCATTCGGTGTAGAGATTTCGGGAATGGGGATCCGTGAGATCTATGGGCGGGATGTGTTTATTTATGGGGCATCTTATGCCGATTTGCTTCTTATCCGTACTCGGATCTTGTTTTCCGCTTCCGCTTGATACTCTGATGTTTGATGTATGAGGAGATATCCTAAACTATTATATCTATCTAGGATATTTGGATCTTGCCGTATGGCGTTGCTATATTTCCTTTCTTTTTAGATGGAATGACTCTGAGAACCATTGTATGGTGGCTTGCATACAAGCTCATTTGTGTATGTAGTTGATCCCTTCGTCTGCCGATTACGCCGCCCGTTCTTGTCCCGATGTTTGGAAATGGTTAGGACGGCCGAAAGGTCTACCTGTGAGTGGCATTTGGGCCCCACCGTACTATTTTAACCATTTCTGCTCATTCAGGCTTGTAACTAGGAGCGTAATTCACCGAGGTAGTTACAACGGCCCACTTGGCGACTCGCCCGGTCGCCTCGCGGTTGCGGATGATGTCCTACAGCGGTGCTGAGGAAACGACCGTTATTGGGTGCTCCTGGAAGTAGTGCGGCAGTCGCCGCTGTGCTCTGAAGACCGCGTATACCAATTTCTGGTATTGCGGGTATCGCTGGCGTGACTCGGTGAGGACTTTGCTGATGTAGTACACTGGTCGCTGCACCGGGCGCTCCTTTTCTTCCTCTGGCTGTTCGACGACCATGACGGCGCTGACGAAGCGTTCGGAAGCCGCGACATAGACCAGCATGGGTTCCTTGTCGACGGGGGCGGCGAGTAGCGGCATTGCGAGTAGCACCTCCTTGAGGTCGTGGAACGCGTCATCTGCCTCCTTGTCCCACTGGAAGATGGGGTTCTTGCGCATTAGGCGGTAGAGGGGCATCGCCTTTTCGCCTAACCAGGGGATGAAGCGACTGAGAGCCGCGACTCGCCCGGCCAGCTTCTCGATCACCGCCGCATGGCCTCGCCGAAGCGATCGTGTTGATCTTGGCGGGGTTCGCCTCGATCCCACTGGGAGACCACGTATCCCAGTAGCTGTCCAGTTGGCACACCGAAGGTGCATTTCCGTGGGTTTAGCTTTATCTTGTACTTCCGCAGGTTGGCAAATGTTTCCGCCAGGTCGGCGAGTAGGTCGTTCTGGCGAGCGGATTTCACCACCACGTCGTCGATGTAGACATGGATATTGCGGCCAATCTGGCTCGCAAGGCACTCCTGCATGCTCCTCTTGTAGGTCGCCCCGGCGTTTTTGAGGCCAAAGGTCATGGCGGTGTAGCAGAAGGCTCCGAATGGCGTGATGAACGCCGTCTTCTCTTCGTCCTCGACGACCATTTTGATCTGGTTGTACCCAGAGTAGGCGTCGAGGAAGCATAGCGCCTCCGAGCCCGTGGTGGAATCGATGATTTGGTCGATCCGCGGGAGGACGAATTGCTCCTTCGGGCAGGCGCTGTTTAAGTTTGTGTAATCGATACACATCCTCCAGGTCCCGTTTTTCTTCTCGACTAGGACTAGGTTTGCCAGCCACTTGGAGTACTTGATTAGCCGGATGAAGCCTGCAGCGAGTAGACGCTGCACCTCCTCGGCGATGGCTCAGCGGCGCTCTACATTGAAGGGCCGCAGCGACTGCTTGACAGGTTGCACTTTGGGGTCGGCGTTGAGTTTGTGCTCAGCGAGTTCCCTCGGGACACCAGGCATGTCAGATGGCTTCCATGCGAAGATGTCCCTGTTCTCACGGAGGAACTCAATGAGCGCGCCTTCCTATGTTGGTCTCATGCCCGTCCCGATCGTCACTGTCTGTGTGGAGTCGCCTAGGACCAGCTCGACGGTGCGGGTATGCGTTGTTGCCTCGAAGGCGGTGGAGTTGCCGCCCTCCGAGTTGGGCTTTTTGAATATGGTGGGGTCGTCGCTGTTGACCCTGCTCGCGTACTTGGCGAGCTCCTCGGCGTGGTTGGCCTTTGCCGCGATGACGGCATTAGCGAGTTCGGCCCCTTTGGCCTCGCACTCTGCGGCCATGTCGGGGTCGCCGTGGATGGTGATGACACCGCACGGCCCGGGTAGCTTCATCGCGTTGTACGCGTAGTGGGGCGCTGCCATGAACTTGGCGAACGCCTGGTGCCCCAGGATGCAGTGGTAGGGGCTGTCGAAGGGCACCAGCTCGAAGACGATCCGCTCAGTGCGGAAGTTTGCTGGTGTGCCGAAGGTGACTGGCAACGTCACCTTGCCGATCGGGTACGCCTTCCAACCGGTGACGATGCCGTGGAAAGTGGTGTAGGTCGTCTCGATCAACGACTGCGGGAGCCGCAGTCGCCTGAAGGTGTCAAGGTACAGGATGTTGATGGAGCTGCCGCCGTCCATCAATGTTTTGGGGAGCCAGTAGTCTCCCACCTTGGGCTTGACCACCAGGTCGACTCGTCCCGGATACTCGATCCGTGGCGAGTGGTCCTCGCGGCTCCAGGTGATTGGTTGTTCAGAGCAGTTGAGGAACTGGGGGATATCTATCTGGGCCACCGCGTTGATAGCGACGGTGCGGGTGATGACCTTCTTCTCGCGCTTCGTATTGAAGCCTGTGAAGGTGTGGAGCGAGCTGGCGATGCTGCCGAATTTTCCGCCGTTTGGCGGGTTGTTGCCAGGGTCTTCCCGCGCGCGTCGTGCCTTCTCGATCTCCTTGAGAGAGTGGCAGTCGGCGGTCGTGTGCGTGGCGGGCTTTCCTTCCCTGCTGTGGAACACACAAGGTTGGTTAAGAAGGGCCACGGGATCGAACCTCGGCTTCGCCTTGTAGTTGCCATCGTCACGGCGCTGTCCCCCGTCGCGGCGGAAGCTCTTGGGCTTACGCTGTGCGTATCCAGCGTTGACGACGAAGTCGCCTCGCCCATCACTGCGGCGCTTGCCGGTGAGGTGAGTGTTGCTGTAGTGTAATTCGGGTCGCCTCCTGTTGTCGTGGCCGCTCGTGCGGCGATGTCCTCCCGACTCGTCGTCGGTTTCTTGGTTTGGGTCTTCCTCCGCGTACTTCTTTGCGATCTCCAGGAGGTCTGGTATGTTGTCGAGTGTGCGGTACACTCGTTTGAGCTTGGCGGCCAGGGGCTCGTAGCGGCACAAGGTCTTGAAGCAGTGGATCGCGGTGTCCGGGTGGATCCCGGTTGCGTTATACCATAGATCTTGCCACCGTTGGAACCAGCTGCGGGTCGACTCGCGGGGTCCCTGGACGCACCGCTCCAGGTACTCGATGGTGGTGGCGCGGGTGTATGAACCCTCGAAGTACCTGACGAAGGCATCGCGCATCTCCTCCCAGGAGTCGATGCTATCCGCGGGGAGGGTGTTAATCCACTGCCTGCACGCCCCCTCCATCATTAGGGGGAGGTAGCGGGCGGTGAGTAGATCAGTGTGGTCGGCGATCCCCATCGCCATGAGGTAGGTATCCAGCCACACGGAGGGATCGTACGAGGGGTCGTACTTTTCTATTTCCTTCGGCACTTTGAAGTTCGCCAGGTATCTTTCACCTTGGATCATCGGTCCGAAGCACGGGGGCCCCACTCGGCTCAGTGATCCCCTTGGTTCACCGTCGTGGCGGTTGGTGAGGGTGTGACGCAGGTCGTTAGGCTGGCGTGCGCGCCAACTCTGGTTGTTGATGATGTGGGTGCGGGCGTCGACGGGTTGTCCGTTGGCGGCGACAAAGTGGTTCGCCGACCGAGGGTCGTTGGTGGAGAGTGCCGCGTTCGCGGGTCGGTTTTGGAGCTGTAGGGGTTAGGGTGGCGGGCAGTTGAGAGTGTTCGCCGCCATGGGGCGACCGCTCGAGGCCTCTCTGTTGCCTGATGAACGCGAGTACATTCGACCCTGTGAGTCGACGCCTGCGTTTTGTTGCTCGACCGGTTTGGCGAGCAAAGCCCTGGCGTACTGGATCTGCATGGCGCCTTCCCCAGTGGCTTCAATGTTGTCGACTGCTGCTCAGCCCGCGACGAGGTTGTCCATTGGGGTGGAGAACAGCGGGAGGCCATTCGCGTCTCGCTCTCGTGAGGAGACCATGATCCTTGGCTGGTCCCTGGGGGGTGCGCGGTTGGGTGGTGGTGGGGCACCGTTGGCCGTTGCCCCTGGTGGGGGCCGAGTGCTTCCTCCTGGCGGCACGTTGTCGCAGATCGCGCGCTCGGCCGCGCGGGCCGGGTCGTTCTCGTCGTCGAAATTCAGGGCGCATCCCTGGACGGTAGGGTTTAGGCGTGACCTGATTCGGAGTTGGTGGTAGCGCGACAGCTCCTGCGCTATCACCTACTCGAGGCAAAAAAATTCACGCTCGGCTTGTTCCTTGCGGACTACCTCCGCCAGCTTCAGGCGAAGTTCCTCGACCTCCGTTGCCGTTGCGTTTGGTGGGATCGGCATGGAGAAAGGGTCTTCCGGTGGGTCGGCGCCAGTCGCCATGTAGTTCGCGGCGTGGCGACCGGTTCCGTCGTGGAGGTCGGCGGAGTTCTCCGACCTGGAGTCGAAGTCAAAGATCCCAAGGATGGAGGGATCCTCGAAGTCTCCAACGTTGGAGACTTGGGTGATGGAGCCCGTGGGTGACGCGGCGATGATGGATCCGGCGCGTGATGCCGGGGTCGCCGAATCGGCGTCATCGTTGAGGGCCGCGTCGCCTGCGTCCGTGGTGGTCTTGGCCACGTTGCTGTGGGCCGAGTCGTACTCGGAGGAGAGGCAGTGGATCGTGCAGACCTGGCTCTCAGAGAGCCGGTCGCGTGGCGGCGACTCGCGGATGCGAGCCGAGTCCTCCGAAGCGATGACGTCGGTGAGACCGACGAAGAGGCTGATCGTGCCGACCGGCAGGATCACGCTGTGCGTGATGGGCCGCGCCGCCGGGACGTAGCTGCTCGGTAAGATCTGGAGCATCTCGCCGATCGCGATCATGCGGCCAGTGGCGATCGACTCGTTGATGGGAAGATAGGATCTCGCCGCAGAACACTGGCCTGACCGGCCAGGCCCCACGGTGGGCGCCATTGTCGTGGGAATGACCACGGCTGATGCTGCAATCGGCAGCGAGTAGTAGAACATGGGGCAAGGGCGGCCAGCCATCTGCGGTGCGAGATGAGGGCTGAGACACAAGGGTTTACCCAGGTTTGGCCCCCCGGAGGGTAAAGACCTACTCCTGCTAGATTTATTATGGTGAGAGTACAATGGGGCAAACTCGACGGCTAGGCGGCGAGTCGCGTGGGTGTATGATGGAACCTCCCCTCTATGCGTCCCCCTGGGAGGTTTATATAGACTCACCTCGCTAGGGTTTACAAATCACAACCGAATTAGTTAAGGATTCGGAGATTCTATGACCTAGTCCGACTGGGCCTAGCTACGCTTCTGGGCCTTCAGCTTCCAGTCGCCTGAGTCCACGCCAAGTCTTGATCCAGTCGCCGTCCTGCAGGCCCACTCGCTGACGGCTTGGGCCGGTAGGAATCGTCCCGCTGGGTATACCCCGGTAGGCATATCCCCACCATCCTGGATTCAATCCAAGACTCCGAACAACATTCGGTCTCTAACTCAATTCCATATCTACCAAAAAACATCGAATCCTTAAGTGTGTCTCCCTACATTTCGTGAATTATGCAGACATGATCAAGAAACTTCTCTGATTAATAACTAATAGAGGAATCTGGAAATTCATATGGATCCCACATATTTCTATGATTACTTCATGATCGAATGAACCATTTACATATGATACCAATTTACCTTTGTCTTGCGATACTTTACTTATTGGAGGTTTGATCATTGGTATCTCTTATACCTAGTTCAACCTTGTTACCGACAAGTACTCTTTACTTGTTCCGTGATATGTGATCCCTTGTGACCTAGTCACATGCTTGCAAGACAATTGGATGACATTCCACCAAGAGGGCTGATACATCCAAAATGTATCTACTTTCCCGAACACTTTTTCTATTGTTTCTCCTCTAAACATGTGTGATTTGGATACAACTAACACGGAGGAATTACCTTGGTGTCTAGTTTTGTGAACAAAATCAACTATCAGGAAAAATCCCGGAAAATATGACAAAAATCCTATTTCTCCAGAAGATCCACGGAGCCAGAAGACGAAACGGAGTGGAGGCCTAGGGGGCCCACACCCCTGCCAGGTGCGGGTGGGCCTAGCCCGCGCCTAGGGGGGTGCGGCCACCCCAGGCACCCCCTTGGGCTCCCTCTTCGCCTATAAGTTACCCCTTGACCTAAAAACCGAGGGGGGTTCAATGTTTTTCTAGAAAGAGTTACGTTGCACCGCCGCCACCAGAAACCAAGATTCGGATCCAGAAACTCCGTTCTAGCACCCTACCAGGGAGGGGAATTTGGGGAGGATCATCGCCATCGTCATCACCAACGCCTCTCCATCAACCATCAATGTTTCCCTCATCCATGAGTGAGTAATCCCCTGTTATAGGCTATGGGGATGGTAGGGATTGGATGAGTTCTATCTTGTAATCGAATAATATTGTTAGGGCTAAGTGCCTAGTATCTCTATTAGTGCTATTTGACTTTTTTGCAACTTGTTGTGCTTAATGTTGTCACTAGGGCCCGAGTGCCATGATCTCAGATCTGAACTTATTATTGAATCATTATGATAGTATTGTTTGTGATCTTATCTGCAAGTTGTGTACACATATCATTGTCCGGATCCAAAGGCCCCAAAGTGACAGAAATTGGGACAACCGGAGGGGATGGCTGTGATGTGAGGATCACATGGTGCAGCTGAATTGACAACTCAGTTATTAAGGCTTACAAGTATTCTTTGGCTCCCCTTGTGTCGAATCAATAAATTGGGTAATACTACCAGCGAAGACTATTGTGATCCCCTATACTTGTGGGTCATCAAGGGCCTAGAGTATATCTATCCGTCATATGGATGGACAAATCCCATTCTTGATCCATATGCCTCAACACATACTTTCAGAATACATAATTCCACCTTTATAACCACCTAGTTATGGAAGTGGTGTTTGATGTCATCAAAGCATTCATTCGGTGATGGTGATTAACATGATCTCATGGTCGAAGGATTAGGTTACTATGTACATGAAAATCTTGTAGAAAACGAACATCTAAATGACTTGATGTTACGCTACACTTACTATAGGAGTGTGTCCATCATATCATTCTCCTAATGACATGATCTTGTTATTAATAACATCTAATGTCCCTAATCAGGGAACCATGATCATCTATTAATCAATAAGCTAGTTTAACAAGAGTCTTTACTAGGGACTTATTTTATGTTTACAAAACACACAAGTATTACTGTTTCCGATTAATACAACTATAGCATGGGATGTAAACATTTATCATAAACACAAAAGATGTAATAATGACCATTTTATTATTGCCTCTTGGGCATATCTCCAACAGTCTCCCACTTGCACTAGAGTGAATAATCTAGATTACATTGTGATGTACCTAATACCCATGGCATTCTGGTGTTGGTCATGTCTTGTCCTAGGGAGAGGTTTAGTCAATAGATCTTCCATATTCAGATCTATGTGTACTTTGCAAATCTTTATGTCACCATCTTGGACATGCTCGTGAATATCATGAAAAGGTAGCTTGATATGCTTCAGCTTCTTATGTGACCTTGGCTCCTGTGCATTATCTATGACACCCATCTTGTCACAGTAGATGTCCACTGGGTCCAACGCACTAGGAACCACACCAGGCTCCGTAATTAACACCTTCATCCATATCGCCTCTTGTGAAGACTCCAAAGCAGCTACGTATTCTGATTCAGTTGAAGATCTCTCCACAATGCTTTGCTTAGCACTCCTCTATCTCACTGCTGCACCTTTCAAAGTAAGTATGTATCCAGATTGTGACTTGGAGTCATCCGGATCGGTCTTCCAACTAGCATTGGTGTAACCGTTTACAACGAGCTATTCATCACCTCCATAAGAAAGAACTATATCCTTAGTCCTTCTCAAGTACTTTAGGATATTTTTAACCGCTATCCTGTGATCTACTCCTGGATCACTTTGATATCTACTAGTCCAACTAACAGCATATGCAATATCTGTTCTTGTACACAGCATGGCATACATGATAGATCCTATGGCTGAGGCATAGGGAGTTTTGCTCATCCTCTCTCTATCTTTTTCCATAGCTGGACTTTGAGTTTTACTCAAGGTCGTATTTGGCAACATGGGCAATAACCCTTCTTGCTATCTTCCATTCCAAACCTCTTTATAACGTTGTCCAAATATGTACTTTGTGAAAGCTCTATTAAGCGTCTTGATCCATCTCTATAAATCTTGATTCCTAAAATGTATGCAGCTTCGCCAAGATCCTTCATTGAAAAACTATTATTCAAATAGTCTTTGACACTTTTAAGAAGTTCTATATCATTCCCAATCAACAATATGTCATCCACATATAGTACTAGGAATTCTATAGAGATCCCACTCACTTTCTTGTAAATACAAGCTTCTCCATCAGTTTGTATAAATCCAAAACTTTTGATCACCTTATCAAAACGTTGATTGCAGTTTCGGGATGCTTGCTTCAATCCATAAATGGACTGTTGAACTTTGCATACCTTGTTAGAATCTTTAGGATCAACAAAACCTTTGGGTTATAACATATACAACTCTTCATCAATATCACCATTGAGGAACACCTTTTGGACATCCATCTGACATATCTCATAATCGTAATATGCATCGATTGCTAACAAAATCCTCACAGACTTTAGCTTCGCTACCGGTGATAAATTCTCATCATAGTCAACTCCTTGAATTTGTCGAAAACCTTTTGCGACAAGTATAGCTTTATAGATGGTTATGTTAGCATCAACATTTGTTTTCTTCTTGAAAATCCATTTGTTCTCGACAGCCTTGTGGCCATCCGGTAAGTCCACCAAAGTCCACACTTGGTTTTCGTACATGGATCCAATCTCGGATTTCATGGCTTCATGCCATTTGTTGGAATCTGGGCTCATCAGTGCTTCCTCATACGTCACAGGGTCGTTGGTGTTGTCCACCAACATGACATTCATAACAGGATCATACCAATCAGGATTGGTACGATTCCTCGTCGACCTGCGAGGTTCCATAGTAACTTTGCTTGAAGTTGCATGATCATTATCATTAGCTTCCTCTCTTATTGGTGCGAGGTATGTGAACATCTTCTGGCACTGCGCTACTCTCAAATATGAGAGAAGGTTCGACAACCTCGTCGAGTTCTACTTTCCTTCTAGTCACTTCTTTCGAGAGAAATTCCTTATCCAGAAAGGATCCATTCTTGGCAATAAAAACTTTGCCTTTGGATCTATGATAGAAGGTATACCACTACAAGAAAGGTGTCAACCTATGACCTTTTGATAGTGACAGTGGACAAAATCGTCATAGAGTTATGACGATTTCGCACCAAATCGTCGCAAGCCATTTGGAAGGGCCAAAACCTTATTAAACTATGATGACATCACTCAAAAACGTCGTAATTTCTATGGATGAAATCGTCATAATCATTAGGCAGATCGAGATATAAGACAAGGACAATATCAACCGTTGGATGTAAACAAAATGAACGGATGAGATGATGACTTGTAGAAATCTGTTATGGATCGATGACCTGGCATCCATTGCGTGCACACCTGGCACCCTTCTCTTACCATAACCCTTATCTCTCCCCCGCCACCACACTGCGCCCATCTCCACTCGCCCCCTTCTCCACCCCGACCTGCTTCCTTGTTCCCTAGATCTCAACGCGGTAAGCTTAATCGAGGCCGCCGACGCTCTCTTCTCGACTCTCTTCCCCCGGTGTTAGATCCTTATTCTGAGCCGCATCGACTCTCTAGATCCTGTATCGATGCGACCCATCCCTAGCCAGATCCTCAAACCTTCTCCTACTACCGCCTCTCCCTCATGACCAAATATGTCGAGTTGTACATCGTCGGCGCTGACGGCGGCACGCGTTTTGGGATGTACCAGTTCAAGGGGCCACCTCCCCTACCCACGGCATCGTTGACATCATCATCTAGGCTGCAGGCTCCCTCTCGTCTCATCCACCACGGGCTCTCGCGTGGTGGCGCTCGCCACGGGCTCCCTCGTAGCCGCTCCAGATCCCTCCCTTTTTCCGCAACCCTAGAGGTTCTATCCCAGATCCCTCTTGAGGAGGGCCTACTCGCATACACCAAGGCTGCGCCAGACTACTCCAGATCCATGGAGGTGAGGGGTTCGGAGCTGGGCGTGTCGGCAGTGATGGTGACGTCGTCGTCGTCTCTGTCAAGGACGACGTGTCTCCCTTAGGCTTGAAGCTAAATTGGATTTCTCGCCTAGCGTACATACACACATTCGTGGCTAATCCACCGGGACATCAAATCTGACAGTGATTACCAATTTACCGTAGTCTCAAGGAGAAGTTCGTTGACGCCATCAAGGACATCCGCAAGGTGTTTGACAGGGATCAGCTGCCGGCAGAGGCTGAGGAGGTATACCACCACCAGGCCAATCTCGTAACTGACTTGAAGTTGAAATTGGTGTACTCTTGGAGCTCTTATTGCCTGGATGTGCTTGCAGGTGGTGAACCGGTAGCTAGACATCCGTGGGAGCGTGGAGGTGCTCGTCGTGGACTTCCTGGAGGTGCTCGTCATGGTGGGGCAGTTCGGTGGGTTGGAGGACGCGGACGACGTCTTGGTCAACTCATTCCATGAACTTGAGCGGAAGCTAAGCCCCCTTTTCAAGCCCTAGACCTGTTTGTCATGGATGCAGACGGATCCCAGTATCCTCCCTCGGTATCCTTTCCCTCTCCGTCGATCTCTCTCCTTGGTGCTCCCACCTGCTGTTCATCACCAACTCCAGCGCCCGTGATGATGACTACTTGTCATTCAGATTTTAGTCCCGAGTTGCTTCCGTGCATGTGATTTTTATTCATGTTCATGACAAATACCATTTGTTGTGATCGTGAATGGTTATTAGTCCTGAGTTTCTTCATGTGCATGTGATTTATATTCATTTTTGTGACTATTACCATCTATAGTGGATGTAGACATATATTTATATTTCTCATGTTTATCTACAAACAAATATAGGATATTTATATTTGTGAACTATATTGACATCAATTAATCTAGGGTTAGCGAATGTTAGTCAATTGGTAAAATTAAGTTGGTCTTCCTTCCATTCACAGTAGAATAATAGAACTAGGGTTAGCGAAGATGAGATGAACTAGAATTAAGTCTTGAAGAATCTCACACAAACAACCATTTCTGGAGTTGATGTTGGTATGTTTAGGATAGTGTAGAATTTTGGTTTATTAGGTGATCTGCTCTATGTCTAGACCATTGGCCCGCTTATATAGAGTAGCTATCATGTATGATTCTGGTTACTTTTCTTCATGAACCTTGTTTAGTTTTGGCTGTTGTGTTTATGGTTCGCAATGTTTCAATCTTACACAATCAATAACTAGCAGCACTGTCATTTAGCACTTACCTATTCTAAATCGACCCTTCTTATACTTAGCTTTTGCTATGACTTGTTTGCTGATGCTTCAAATTTTGCATGGTTATGTGTTATGTCACTATGTCACTTCCAATTGTAATGCTAGTATATGATTTATTTTGCAAGTACCACGAGGAGGATTTATTTGTCCGTCGCCAGGATCCCAGGTCACCCCGCCTCTCCCCGTCGTCCGCTAAAGCCCCGTCACCCGATAGGGATGCCGTCGCACGCCTCCTCTCTGATCTGCTCGAGATCCTTGTTGCGTAGGCCGCCTCCGTCAAGCATCGGCCCGAGCCCCATCGACGCTCCTCCTCCTAAGCTCGGCTTCCGTCCTCCCTCGCCTAGCCTGCACTAGCGCGTGACACAGCGTGAGGAAGCCCAGAGCGGCTAGGGAGGCGCCCAGTGCCGCACCAACCTCCTTGTACAGGACCGGTAGCAGCGCCAACAATCCTAGAAGGAGCATAGCAAGCAGCACCGCTGACCTGTTGTGTTGCATTGAAAAGAGCAGGGAACATTATCTATGTTGCGTTGCATGCATTATTTTTATTCTGTTGCGTTCCCTTTGTGATTCTAGATAGATGTTCCCGCTGACCTGCTTAGGACTGTCCAAGAACTCTGACCTGACAGAATCCAAGAATGTGTTGTTGCATGTAAATCTCTGAAAAATTTCATCTAGTTATTTGCTTGTAGCCTGCAGGAGCTATCCATCCATGTTTCACCACTGGAGTAGCAGGCTCGGGACAACATGCTCCCAGGGCTGGGAATCTTGAGGAATATGATCTGCAAACTTGGTATGTGTGGTAGGCTCCCATCTTGGTAAATTAATTTTGAGGAGTACTAATTTGCTGATAGATCAGAACCTATATTTAGCACGATCTCTCTTGATGAAATTGTTGAAATATAAGCTTACTATATGTATTGATCTCTGTTGAAATTTTCTGTGCTAAAATACAATTGAAGACCATATATAGTCCATATATTCATGTATTTTTATCCAATAGTGCTTTCTTGCTGGGTACTGTTTGTGCATGAAGCACATTTATAGTTTACTTCATCATGTCAATTGTCATTATGTTGTTGACAAAGAGTAGTTAGGTTTGCAACAAGTACGTTGTAAAAGAGTCAACAATAAGCTTGAATATGTGTGTGGTAGCTCTCCTATTTTACACATTCAAGTTTATCCATGGCTAGCCTGATTATCTAGGTGCATTGCCCATCATTCTTTTTTTCTTACTCTACTGTTTGTTAGCCAGACTAGAGAGGTAAATTTCCGTTCGTTTCTCAATATAGTGTAAGAAAAATAGGTTTTCGTTGAATTGTCTTCTCCAGAACACCTATGAGTTGTTGATACCAAACATGCACTTCAGGATATATAGATTTAGTGGTTGTTGGCAGATGTACTAATATTGTGCCATGTCCTCTTGTTCATTTTGTATCCGTTTCGAGAGTCCTATTATCATATTCTTGAAGTTAGATATGAACTGCACTTACATCCCTCCCTTTACATGAATAGGTAAAGAAAGTTGACTGATAGCCATAGGCATAACCAGCATTTTCTCTCTTCTACATTAGCTCCAGGCTGAAGATGGAAGAACTGAAGGCTTCATACTTAGCCAATATTTGATATTCATATTTTTGTGGCCATGGGTGATTTGGACCATGGAATGTTTGTAATATGTGAATTATGTCTCTGATTGTAATATATGTTATGTGACTTATGTCTCTGATTGTAATATATGTTACAATTCTGGTTACCATTATTGAATGTGAGCTATGCTTACCGAAATATTATTTGTGTAATGATTCTATGTTCATCCAAATACTACTCTTGGGCTGTTAAAAGGCCATGGCCTAAAAAAATATTGGTCCAGAGCAGTTTACAATTCCTGAAAAAATGGTTCAAAATAAAAAAGAGCTAGATAGTAAAAAGACCATGGTCCTAAAAATAAAAGGCCAAAATGTTAGGCTTGGCCCATGCAGCAACAAGAATTGATAGAAAAATCTTAATGGACTGAATTGTTGGACTTGGCCCATATAAATTTTGAAATGGATCGGGCTGATTCTTTGCCACGTTGGATCAGCCACGTGGGATCTGACCTGGCTATGCCAGTTTGCTCATGATGATTTTGGATCATCATAACGCTTATGACGATCCATTATCGTCATAGAGTATTATGACGATTTTTACAAAAATGTTGTTATAGTTCATTTGTGACGCCGAGCTTTCGACGATCTCAAAATCGTCATAGAATCGTCATTAACGGACTACTATGACGATTCTGTGACGAAAATGGAGGGTCATATATAGCCAGATTCCTTGTAGTGTACCCAATAGTTTCCTTCGAGTATCCTATGAAGACGCGTTTTTCCGCTTTGGGTTCAAGCTTGTTGGGCTGTAACTTATTTACATAAGCTTCACTTCCCCAAATTTAAGGAACGACAACTTAGGTTTTTCCCAAACCACAATTCATACGGTGTCGTTTCAACGGATTTAGATGGTGCCCTATTTAAAGTGAATGCGGCTGTTTCTAATGCATAACCCCAAAATGATAACGGTAAATCTTTAAGAGACATCATAGAGTGAACCATATCAAAGAGAGTACGATTATGACGTTCGGACACACCATTACGTTGTGGTGTTCTCGGCAGTTTCAATTGTGAAAGTATTCCACATTTCTTTAAATGCTCACCAAACTCATAACTTAGATAATCACCTCTGATGGATGTGAAATATAGCCATCCACATCCACATTTAAACTAGATATTAGTCATATATTTGATTAAATATCTCTCAAAAACCTGCCACTAATGCCTAATGATCAAAGTGCTATGCAATCCTTTTTTCCTATTTTCCCCTGCGTAGATAATGACTACATAAATGCAAAAGATATGATATTTCCAACACTTCAAAGAAACCAGGAGTTGTGAAGTTAATACTACAACTTTAACGACCAACTATACAACGGGAATTTATTCTGGCCATATAGTTTCGGTCGTATAGTTGGCACCGACTTCATTTGTCAAACGGAACAACTTTCGTGAAGGGACCCCTATATAAAGAGGCTTTGGGCGACGGGAAACAAGCGCTTCTTTTCGACTTCAACTCTCCCTGCCACCAGAAGCCGCCACGCCGGAGGAATAGATCTAGATCTAGATCTAAACCTCTAAACCCATCTCCACCACCATATCCATATTCCACCACTTGTAATAGTAGATCTCTTCTCCAATTGGCGACATTGTAAGAATATTTGCTATCAACTTTATGATCTCTATTACAATGTTTATGATTGTCGATTTCATCTTGTTGGGGATATACTTTCCAGGTATACCCACAGGACTCATTGACTAGGGTGGCCCACCAACAGGTTAGAGCTTTGCTTCACGGGAGGCCCATTTTGACAAAGAGGAGGAGCCAGTTCCAGCTACGACAAGGCCCAGAAGAGTTACCAACTTAGGCCTGTGGTATTACTTGTAGTCCAAGCTGTATCTAGTTACCGACTCTGTAACATAGACAGATAGGTCTCTCCTGTAACCCTAGGTCCTGGTGACTATATAAACCAGCCCTATGGGAGCCTTTAGGGAAATAACCACAATCACAACTCGCACAAGCGAACCTCTCTTGTAATGCGCTGTAACATCCGGCTCTCGCCGATATATTACTGGGTTGCTAGCAGGAGTAGGATCCGATCACCGCAGTTGGATCTGAACCTGGGTAAACTTGTGTCCACCGTTCTCGGAACATCCGACGTCTCACACCCCATCTTCTCAACGCCATCAGGACCCCCTATGGCGTACTTGTCGACAATCCGACGACGGTTGGCACCCACCATGGGGCGGGTGACTTTCGGACCTTCATTCCAGGCGGAATCTGTGTGTGCGGGAATCGACGAAACAATCTCCATGGGTCGCGTGGTCTACTCATGTGATGTCCCTCTCGTCCTTCGATGAGACCTGGATTCCGGCTAGCAAGCCTGTGACAACCTACACGATCATGCCTATCGGTGAGATCGATATTTACCTCGGTTTCGCTGAACCCGCCCAACCCACCCTCGAGGTGATGACCATGGCGGATGAAAAATCTGGATCTACTCTGTCCGCAGAGGTGGAAGATTTCAAGATCCCGAAAAAATGGAACCCACCCAGCCTACTCCTATAGTGGAAGAAGTGGTGGAGGAAAAATCCGGATCTGATCTCCCTGTCGATATCAGATACACGGATGAGGAATATATCCCCTACGGATTCGACCCTACCGATGCCATAGCAGAAAAAATACTCTTGAAGCACAAGATAAAGAAGAGGAACTATTTCTTATACCATGTAAGCTCTGGATCCGACTCTATCGATGCTGGAGACGGAAACAATTCAGTCCTCGACGCAATCAAAGAAAATGCCACTTTACCTGTCTCCCCTCAGGAGTCATTAACGTTGTAGGAACTTCGAGACTTCGAGAAGGATATGGAGCAGTACGAAGAAGGTTACACCTCCAAGCCAGCACAAGGTGAGCCGGAGACACCTCTGAGTCCGTACGATAGTATGGATGAAGACTACACCTCGCAAGATGACATGGACACCGGAGATTCATCCGATGTCCAGAGCCAACCACTATGGAAATTACCGACAGAAGTTTATTCCCTGGTATCGGACCAAAAGCCATCTTTGCCACTGGTACGCACGTTAAGGCTACTGGATGGTCAAAGAAGGAGAAGAAGAATCCGACACCTGCAGAGCCGGACGTCGAATAAACCAACGAAGAAAAAGTTGATGAAGAGATCAAGATGGAGAATCAGGATGGAGATCCGATTAATACCACACCGATCGACCCTTCCTTGGATGGACACGTTGTCACCAAGGGTGCACGTGAAATTTACGGAGATGCTCTCACCATACCAATCCCAACGTCTTCGGATCTTACTCCGGATGCGCTGGAGAAATGGGCCGAGGACCTGGAAAAGCACCATCTGTTTTTACTCGAAGAGGTTGCGCTCATCGTCGAGCTTAAACATAAGTTAGACAGTGATCCTACGAAGTATCAGTCAAATTTATCCATAGAGATCTATTCGAAGGAAAATCTAGAGAGAAAATCCGAGTCTACAACACGCCGTAGGAAAATGCTGCAGCGGCTCGAGCTATCCTCACCAATAATCTGTCTCCTGAGCAGGACCGACAATGCGTTGCGTTGCTGGACAATGGATTGAAACAGCAGAAAACGGCCGCATCATTCAGTGGGAAGGTGGCCTCAAAGTCGGAATTCTGCCACACTGACATCGACCAAAGTGCTGATGAGAGACCCCACAGTGATACGGATCAACGCTATCGTCCCCAGGGAGAACAATAAAATTCAAGTACCGGATCAAACGGTCATAGTCGCAGGCCTGCACGTGACTGGGGAAGAGTTATTCCGGCTACGTCCGAGGATGCCATCAGGGCAATGTTACCTCATCAGGGCCATCGTCGGCAAAACAACCGCTACAGAGAAGACCCGAAAGAGCGTCACCATCGAGAACAGGATCGGCTAAGAATGCCACCACCAAGCTGTCCGACTGGTAATGCTGGACGAAGAGATGATCCTGATCATCCTGAATCAAGTAGGGTGATACTTCATAACCTTATCTATAATTTTTGATGTTCCATGCTTGTTTAGTTTCAACTTTTCTTTGCTTTGTCTACACTTTGAGGTATTTTTTTATACATTTTCTGGGACTAACCTATTAACAAGATGCCGCGGTGCTAGTTGCCTGTTTTTTTACTGTTTTTGGTTTCAAAAAATCTAGTAAGGAAATATTCTCGGAATTGGACGGGGCAAAAGCCAAAGTTAATATTTCACCGAGGAGAACACGGAGTCCAGAGGAGAGACGGAGGGGCGCCACAGGGCGGCCGCACCTCCCAGGCGCGGGCCCACCCTAGGCCACACCTGGGAAGGGTGTGGGCCCCCTGGCCGCCCTCCTGCCTCGCCTCTTTGCCTATATAATCCCCCCAATGCCAAAACTCTAAACACCCGATTAGATCTCCTCAAAACAGTCTGTAGACGTCGGCACCATCATCCCTAGATCGGGGTGATCTGAAGCTCTTCCCGGCACCGGGAGAGATCATCCCGGAGGCCTTGTTCATCACCAAGCCAGCCTCCGGTATGATGCGTTAGTAGTTCACTCTTGGACTATGGGTCCATATAGTAGCTAGATGGTTGTTTCTCCTCCTTTGTGCTATCATGTTTAGATCTTGTGAGCTCCGTTCATGATCAAGATCATCTATTTGTAATCATACATGTTGTGTTTGCAAGGATCCGATGGATATTGAGATACTATGTCAGATAAATTATTAATTCTATCATGTCTTATGATTATCGATTCTATCATGTCTGTGTTGTTTATGATCTTGCATGCTCTCCAGTTCTAGTAGCTATCTTGGCCAAGTAGATGCTAGTGACTCCAAGAGGGAGTATTTAGGCTCGATAGTGGGTTCATGCCTCTATTGAATATGGGGAAGTGACAGAAATCTCTAAGGTTATAGATGTGATGTTGCTACTAGGGAGAAAACAACAATCTCTTATTCATGGAACAATTGTTGTATTATTTACTTTACACGCATTGCTTAATGCAGTTATCCATTGCTTGCAACTTAATACAGGAGGGGGTTTGAATGATAACCTGAAGGCGGATTACAAGTCATAGATGCAGTTGGATGGCGGTCTATGTATATTGTTGTAATGCCTAATCAAATCTCATAGGAATCATGAATGTCTAGTATTGCATTGTTATGCCTTGCTCAGTCCTGTCAATTGCCACGCTGTAATTTGTTTACCCAGCATGTTAAGTTATTTATCTTAAGGAGAACACCTCTAGTGAACTATGAACCCCGGTCCAATCTTTACCATTGATACATCATGTATTATTACCGTTTACTTTCTGCAAGCAACCATTACCTTCCACACTATTCATTTAATCCTTTGTTTTCAGCAAACTAGTGAGATTGATAACCTCACTATAAGTTGGGGAAAAGTCTTGAGTTTGTGTTGTGTAGGATTCCAAGTTTCTAGCAACACCTTGGAGTTGTTTCCTTGCTCCTATTGGTTCGATAACCTTGGTTTCATAACTAAGGGAAAATTTTCCGCTGTGCTCATCATACCTTCCACTTGGGGTATCCCAACGAAGCTCTACTATTGAGCCGCATCATAGAGACATGGCCCAAAGAAACCAACATCGGAGTCAGCATAATGAGGCTCCACCACCACCACCATCGCGTAACCCAGCCAGAAATAATCCACCACGGCCACCATCGCCTCCATGCAGC
Source organism: Avena insularis (assembly GCA_023614405.1). Classification (NCBI taxonomy): domain Eukaryota; kingdom Viridiplantae; phylum Streptophyta; class Magnoliopsida; order Poales; family Poaceae; genus Avena; species Avena insularis. The sequence continues at coordinate 119,597,199 of CM042689.1, read as the reverse complement.
GACCATGAAGGATCCCATCGTAGCCATGGAAGCCGAAGGGGCGGAGGCGGCAATGGTGAGAGGAGAAGCAGAAATCCGACTCCACCGTGCAGAAGCCGCGAGCCTCCAAGGCGCAGATCTGTCTCACCAAAAAACGCTCACCACCGGATTGAATCAAACATAGAAGCGCGACTGTACGAGGAAGAAGATGTGTACGTGGGACCCAAGTTCTTTGGCGCACGCATCCGTCAGACAAAATTTCCGGTTGACTTTGGTATTGCCAAACATATTTAACCCTATGACGGGGCGGCTCAGCTAGATACTTGGCTCCAGGACTTTTTCTAGGATTGCTGCATCGCCAAAGGAGGAAACAACTTGGTCGTAGTCTGATATATCCCGCTTATGCTGAGGAAGACGGCTTGATCATGGCTCAATGAACTACCAACGAATTCAATTCATAACTGGTATGATATGCAAAGTGCGTTCTTTTCAAACTTTGAGGGAACATACAGGAGGCCTTGTACAGTCGGAGACTTGTAGCGTTCCACCCAAAGACTCCAAGAAACTTGCCGGGATTACCTCGGACGCTGGATTGACATGAAAAACTCACGCGAAGGAGTAAACGAGCAAACTGTGATTGAAGCTCTCATCGCAGGACTCCCAGTCGAACTTTTGCATCAGAGACTGAAGTGTGACCACGTCACATATTTGGGAGAGATGATAGAAATGACAATAAAATACGCTGATGCTGATGATGATTCAGAAGGGCTGCTAAATATTCTGGCCAATCCTAATGCAGCCAAACAGCCAAAGCAACAAACTTAGAAGCACAAGAACACCTTAAAAAATAAACCGGCTCCGGACAAAGCAACTTTCAATGCAACGTTCGGATCCGGAGGACGAGGAGGGTGCGGAGGCGGCCGGGGTCGAGGCCACGAAACTTCCTGAATCCAGGGAAGAGGAGAACAGCAACCCGAAAGAACCTACACCTAGGCCAATATTGCCAATAATCTTTGTGTCCACCACTTGGATAGTAACAGAGGATCTACCCACACAAACAACGAGTGTCGTTTCAATGACGACATCAAAAAAGACGAATCCGCTCAACCCAAGTCGGATGGAAAGAAAAATTCCAAGAAAGGAAATGAGCCCAAGGAATATTCCGGCATGGAAGAAGGGGATGTCGCACAACCCAAGTCGGATGGAAAGAATAATTATCCCACAAAGAAAGACGCATACATCTGCTTCCTTGGATCTCAACCGGCTAAGGCCAAGAAGGCGGTTCTCCATGAGCTCAGTGCCACGGTTCCGGCTATTCCCCAATTTCCGGACTGGTCGGATGTAACCATCATCTTTGATCGCTCAGATCACCCGAGGAAAACACATCATCAGGGAAAGTAACCTCTAGTCCTCAATCCTCTTATTGATGGCTATGAGTTCTCTAAAACTCTCATGGACGGTGGTAGCAGTATCAACATCCTATACATCGAAACGCTCCACCGCATGAAGCTCCACGAAATCTAGTTGAGTTACAATAGTGTAACTTTCCATGGTATTGTCCCAGGGAGACAGGCGGATTCTCTAGGTGAGATTACTCTGGAAGTGACATTCAGAACCCGAGATAATTACCGGACCGAGCCACTCTCTTTCGAGGTGGTACCATTCAAAAGTGCTTTCCACGCCATCTACAGGCGTCCGGCTTACTGGGCGTTCATGGCTCATCCCTGTTACATTTACAATATGATAAAACTTCCAGGTCCAAAGGGCGTCATCACCATCCGGGGAAATCCGAGGAAAGCGTGAGAGTGTGACGAAGGATCTACTGCCTTTGCCAAAGCCGTGCTACACGCCCAGGAGTACCAGGAGATCAAGAAGACCATCAATCCATCCGAGATGCCCGCTATGATGAACGAGGTGTGGAAGCCGAGCATGCAGTTCAAGGCATCGGAAGAGACAAAGAAAACATCGCTGAAGAAAGATGATCCCTCCAAGACGACGAACATAGGGGTAAGCTTAGACCGCATAGGAAAGTGCGCTCGTCGAGTTCCTCAAAGGTAATAGTGATATCTTCGCATGGCAGCCTTCTTACATGATCGAAGTACCTAGGGAGTTTGCAAGCACTCTCTTAATTTGTACCCTGACGCTAAAACCATCAAACAATCCTAACGACAGTTTGGTGCTGAAAAGCGCAAAGCAATAGCCAAGGAATTAGCCCTACTATAGTTAGTCGGGTTTATAACAGAGGTCATCCATACATATTGGGTGGCAAATCCTGTACTCGTCCCTAAAAAGGACATTTTTGAATTAAGGATGTGTGTTGATTATACCGCTTTGAACAAAGCCTGTCCAAAAGACCTGTTCCCTTTGCTAAGAATCGATCAAGTTATCGACTCAACGGAAGGGTCAGAATTACTCTGTTTTCTCGATGCATATTCCGGATATCACCAAATACCGATGAAAGAATCGGATCAAATCAAGACGTCTTTCGTCACTCCTTTCGGAACCTTCTGCTACAAAACTATGCCTTTTGGCTTAAACAACGCAGGAGCAATACATCAACATGCAATGTTGTCTCAATGATCAAATCGGACGCAACGTCCATGTATACGTAGATTACATAACAGTTATGTCCAAAAAGAAGGAAACTTTAATTTCCAACTTAGAGAAAACATTTGCTAACCTACGAAAATTCAATATGATGCTAAATCCGAAGTAGTGTTTCTTTGGAATTCCAGCCGGAAAATTGTTAGGTTTCATTGTGTCTGAAAGAGGCATAGAGGTGAACCGGGAAAAATATAACATCCCAGCATTTAGGACTAAACGAAGGGTAGATTTAGGTTTTTGTGCATCTGCACAGATGCACAAAAACCTAAATCTACCCTTCGTTTAGTCCTAAATGCTGGGATGTTATATTTTTCCCGGTTCACCTCTATGCCTCTTTCATATGAAAATTCGGGTAAATTTTTCGCCAAATTAAAAGACTAGAGCGATCAGAATTCTCACTCCGATGAATTAGGTTTAGTGTCATCAGTAGGGGAGTGATATGAATTTTGACATGACCTCTATTGTTTTCTGGAGTTATGAGGGATTAAATTCGACTTACAAATAATTACTCACAATAATATAATACAAAAGAAATATAAATATTATACTGTCCTTTATATAATAAACATAAGATACTTCTTATTCTCTTTTCTATTCAGTAACAACTAATCAAATAAAAGAAAAGAAGGAATATTACAATAATAATATTATTACATTGTTCCTTTACAAATATTTAAATGGAAATATAACAATACAATAAAGAAATAAGTAATAAGAAAGAAGTTACAATATTTGGAAGTTGTAGCAATATTTATGGTATATAGAGTATCACTCTGTTCTTACAAGTGTTTGAAAGAAAAGAAAATTACAAAAGAATAAAGCAAATCCTAGTCTAAATCTTGATCTCCATCTTCTTAGTGTTTTTGTTCCTGCAAGAGAAAAACACAAACAAAGAAATATAGATAAAAAAGGATTTAGTGTTAATAATATTGCTCTCAGTCTAACAGTGAGGTGCACTGTTCATTACATCATTGAGCATATAAAAATGGGGCAAGTTGAACAAAATATCATCTGCTCTTATCAGTAACTTTGCCTCAGAACCACATCATAGGCAATTTAGGGGCAAGTTTCACCAAGGGAAGGTAAAAGGCAAAGAGGTAAAATCCAAGGAAATCTCAAGCCATTTACTTGATCTGATCCATCTGGGTGAGGCAAGATCACACACAGCTCACACACACATGCATGTTTATGTGTTGTCAACACAGGAGGCACTATGAGAGAGAGATAAGTACACAGCCATAGCAGGGTGAGTACTCTGCTGAAATTACTTCACCATAGCAAGAAACAGCCAACACAACCAACACAGATCAACCACACATGCCATCCTTACATTTCCAGAGTTCATAAGTTTAACACCAAAACTCCATAGTGCACTACCACCACATCACTAGCACCCTGGTTGCTCAAGTAAGCCATCCAAGGACACCAGGAGGAGGCTAGGAGCATAAGGAGTAGATCAAGTGAGCAGGAAGAGGGAGGAGTCCAGGAGTGCAAGAGGAAGCAGGACAGACACTAGATCCAGCAACAGAACAGAATCACCACAACATTCACAACCAAGTCATCTATCTCCACTTCAAGCATCAGGTTGTCTACTAGAACCATGCTACTATCCATTCTTGCCCAATTAAAGCAAGCATTAGTGGGGAAGAAGGAGAGAGCTCTCAGTACAGTGTAGAAATGCTACACTAGTTCATCCTAGAGCTGTTAAAAAGCCAACAAATTATCTGTTCTTATCTCTCTAAGAGTTTGGCCTCAGCCTTGTGCATCATGGACCAAGGTCAAATAGTTGGGTGGTACATCTAGATCATCCAGATTAGAGGATATCATTTTTCCACACCTACTTGGCAAGTCTAGCAGATCCATTAGTGTAAAATCACTGTGTTCCATCCTAAAGGAGGCATCACAGTGGCATTCCACTATTGAATCTACATAGTACAAGAAATCATCACCACATAATCATTTTCCTATTAAATATTCTAGGAATCAGATTCATAAATTTCTTGACTGTACAAATGACAGGAAGATCAATTCTTTCTTAAGCTCCCAAGCAAAGCATCTTTCCTCCATTGCTTATCTTATGAATCTCATCAAATTTAGCCAAATCTATGACATCTGATCATGCTAGAGATGATCAGACTATTGTGTACACTCCAAGGAGGCATCACAATAGTAGGACCATTTTAGCAGAAGCCACCATTCACATTAACTAAATAACCACACATAAATTTCAGCTAGAAAAGATTAATCATTTCCCTAGCATTACACTAGGAATCATATTTTTGTTTTGCTACTTCATTTTTGAGTCTCAGCTCCATTAAGTAAATCATTCTCCTAGTCAACACATCCAGGAGTCATATATAATTCCATTGTCACAAGGATAATATTTAGGACACAAGTAACTCATGATATTACATATACCACTATGCAAATTCAAATTGAATACACTACAGTGACACATGGTTAGATAGCAGAATCTGCTATTTAACCAAGCATAACCAGTATCAGAATTACAGGTCAAGGGAACACCTGCAAGAAAATTTACAATTCCAACATCATTTCCCTTGTTGCTAGGGCCAGAAACCATTTAAGAACATCACTGTCCTATTGACAGGAGATCTACAACAACAACTCATCCTTAGGTAGAAATTTATCAAATGAAACCATTTCAATATTGGCCATCTTAAACCACAAGCACAACTTTAAATCATTCCCAGGTTTTTACCATTAGCAAAAGGAACCAGAGCATATCTATTAACATCATAGTTACCCAAATTTACTGTAACTGAAGCCAAATGGAATTCTTGGAATCTAAAATCAACTAGCAGCTAGCAATTCCAATATTTCCATATAGTCCTCCTTCATCAATGAATCTGGCAACAACAGGTTGCAGTATATAATTTATTCTTGCCCATGAATAATTACCAGTCCAATATCAGTAACCCCATAAAGATCATAACATGAACATCATTGAGCCACTGCTTGAACAAATTAGGACTTGATATCTAGGTGGAACAAAGGGGGAAGGAAAATGAATATCTAGACGTGTACCTGACGCCTGAGGCACAACCACTGCGGCGTGGCGAGGCATGGCTCACATGACTGTAGTAGTGCACACACGGGGAGGACTTCACCGTGCACCGGCATCATCACCACGATGCGGTGGCACGAGGAGCACCGTGGTGATCAACCCGCACCGAGCCGCACCTGTGGGTACATGCGCATAGAAGCGGCGGCGCCAGCAACCCATTCATCAGCAAACCACCTTAACCGCACCACCACTTCGCCACCATCACCATCCAGGAGTCACCGGAGATGAAGGCCGAAACCCTAGCCACATGAGTGTAACGGGGGCGAGAGAAATAGGGTTGTATCACAGATCGAATTGGATGGAAGGGAGTAGCAAAGGGGAGAACGTTGAGGGCGAACGATGGCGGCAGGCCAGGAGGCCGAGGCTGGCCATAGTTGCATGGCGACGGCGGCGGCACTGCGTCGCCAGAGAGGGAGTAAGGAGAGGATCGAGCTCGCGTGCGTGTTTGGTGAGAGGAGGGTGAAAGTTGGGGTCTGGGCTAAGGTTTGACCCAAGCCCAATTGGGCCGGGTCGGATTAGGTTGGCCAGTGGGCTAGATTTAGTTGGTTTAGGAAGTGTTAAATAAATAAAAATAAATAGAAACAAAAGAATAATAGAAATTACTAAAATACCCTTTACCCATTTTAAGCTCTAGAAAAAATGTAGAAAAATCCTAAAAATATATGCAATATATCAAAATCTTTATTAACATAATTCCACCTAAGAAAAATGTAAGCATATTTGTTTCAATTTAATAAAATGCAAATAAATATTAACACCCTTAAATATCCAAATGAAATTTAATAAATTTAGGAAAATTCCTAAAAATAAATAAAAATAAGTCTCTAATCTCACAAAAATACTAACTTAAAATTTTACTAATAAAATTTAAAACAAATATTTAAAAACATTAAGTAATTAAGAAATTTCATAAAAATTATAATAATAATAAAGATAATGTTTAAAAATAAATAAAATTAATTTTTAAGAAATTAAGCAAGTATATTTACTAGAAAGGTACTAAGTATATTATTATAAAAATCATTTTAAAGTTCTTATATCATATAACATGAATTATCTAAGTTATTGAAAAAAAATAATTGCTTTGTTAATTGTTTAATATTATTTCCTAAGTAAGAAATGATCTTATTCCAAAACAAAATCTTTTGAATCTACCTAGTCTAACCATAATTATAAATCCATATAAAATCTTGGTGTAAACAATTAACTTTATAATATCCTTTTAAAATCCTTAACTAACTATAAGTCAAGGATTTACAAAGTTATTCTTCACAAATCATTAACAATTCATAAATAATCATATTTATCAAACTTGAAGTTCACTAAATAAATTATAATAAAATCCATATATTTTTATTTATAAAGAAAAATCTCAAAGAATGGTCTATAAGTATTACACATGCTAAATTTAAATCTTTAAAACAAAGTTCCATAACCATAATATTTCATCTTTAATTATTCTTATGAAAAACTCTAATTAATAATGCTACAAATGCTATATCTCAAGTCCAATTACATTTTTATAGTTTACTTTGGTCTAAGATATCTTAAGCTAGATATATAATAACTCAAATCAGTTAAACCTTATTACAACACCATAGCTTTAATCCTATTTATCTTCAAAGTTGAATAACTTGACATAAATAATATTTTCTTCAAATGTAATTCTTTTTGCCACTTCAAAAGAAACACTATACCATTTCTTTAAAGCCATCACAACTTAAAACATGAACTTAGTAATAATTACATAATATCATGGAACCTTAGAATTATATTATGATTGTAGTTTACTCTTCATATGTATGTGTTTATCCTTCTTATGAAGTAAACTTAAACTAATGCAAATCTTAAATAAATCATTTAAATATATCGCTTTGGTAATAATTGAAGAATTACTTGGGATTTTGCAGTATGCATCTCATTACTTATGCATAACAGCATATTGCTTCTTTAAACATTGTCCTTACCGGGCAATGATGATATTTTTGTAGAACCCGAGGTCCAGGGTCAAGTCGAGACATTCGACTAAAATACTCGGTTATATCAAGGCAAGTTCACACTTGCTCATGTTCTTTGATTATTTTCTGTAAAGTATTTTGCAAATCCAGTGTTGTGATCACCTGCATTTCAAAAAGGTCGAAAACCCTATTTTCAAAATTAAAGTGAACTATTGGTTACTGATCCTAGGTGATCAGCTAATCTATTAAATCTGGCAGTTGGAATACCACTGCATAGGAATGTATCATCTAGGACTTAACAACCAATCTCGCCAGTGATTCTCGCGCCGTATATTATGCGTTAACCATGAGATTTGGAATTGGACGAAGAAGTCAGCTGGATCGGCTTCCTTTCGCATGCAGTGTACACTGTTCTGGGCATTTGTGAGTTGCAGATCGTGGGTATAACCGTTTTAGACGGGGAAAGGTCTACCGTGGATCTGGGCTCACAAAAGACAGATTACTAGTGTTAATGGTTGTTGTGTGTATCCAACTAAGGTATAGCCATTTTATACAGGGAAAGGTCTACCTTGAGTTTGGGCATATAACAATTGTGGTGTATGCGGGGTCGCGGAGAAGGACAGTGATTGTCTTGGATCATCTACTAGGCCCCACACCATAGGAAGTGTGGACGGGAAAGATTCGCCCGGTTGTGCACCAAGGATTTGATCTCTCATGGGTAAAGTGACGCACCTCTCCAGAGTGTAAGAACTATAACTTGTTACTCCCTGTTCTAGGAAGGAGCTGCGAACACTGCAGGAAAGGAACTCCATGAAAGTTCTGGTAAGCCTGTGAAGGCTTACAGACATAGCTTTTCAGAATAAAAGCAACCTTTGAAGAAATGTTTATTAAAACTTGCATTGCCTACGACCTATGGTCCCTGGCTGTAGATATAGTGCATTAAACATTCCTTTTTAGTGAACTTGCTGAGTACGCTCGTACTCAATGTATCTTCTTAACCCTTGCTATATTCTAAAGACAATAATGGTGAGGAAGAGGAAATACTATATCCAATTGAAGACCAAGAAGAATTCCGCTATAAAGAACCAGAAGTATCCGGAAGCGTCGAAGGGAACAATTACGAAAACATCTATGGAATGGAGACCGACGTATCTGAAGCGTAGATGTATAATATATAGTGACCCAGCCCAGTAGCATAGATCTCGTATAAACCTTAAAGTTTAGTTTGCTTCTTTATCTTGCTCTTAGAATTATTATAGCTTAGCCCTGAGTCATCGGGATACCTCTATGGACCTAAGAGGATCTCAAAGTTGTCTTGTAATTCTAGTTGTAATAATGATAATGTATGATGTGGACTCGCTTTGTTTCTGTTGTACCACTCTGAGGATGTAATATTTGCGGAATGGTACTCCGTGAGTGTTATGTCCATGACTATAGTATACTACAACATGCAGTGGTATGCTGGGTCACCGCAAAAAATCAAGGCTATACTCAACATTACCAGGCCAACTTGCCTAAAGGACGTACAACGTCTCACTGTTTTATCGCAGGAGTGAGTCGGTTCGTCAGCCGGCTCGGAGAAAGAGTCGCACCTTTATACAAACTCTTGAAGAAAACTGACAAATTTGTCTAGACCTAGGAAGCTGACAAATTTGTCTAAATCCTACAAAGTTTGAAAAATCTACTTTCAAATCCACCAGTTCTCGTAGTGCCAGAACCTCAGGAGCCTATGTTACTTTACATTACAGCAACTGACAAAGTCATAAGTGTGGTAACAGTAGTGGAGCGCAAAGAGGAAGGCCATGAGCACAAGGTGCAGCGTCCAACTTATTACCTGAGTGAGGTTCTGACAGAGTCGAAACAACGGTATACACACCATCAAAAGATAGCCTATGGAGTGTTCTTTACATACAGAAAGCTACGACACTACTTCCAAGAGCACAAGATCACAGTGGTGAGTACTACTCCCCTGCGAGATATAATCAAAAATCGCGATGTCGCATGACGTGTCGCAAAGTGGGTAATAGAGCTTGCAGCTTTCTACAATGAGTACAAGCTGCGTACATCAATCAAGTCCCAGATACTGGTTGATTTCGTCGTTGATTGGACAGAGACGGCAGAAAATACAAGTCCTCTAGACTCGGAATTTTGGACCCTTCATTTTGACGGATCAAAAGCACGAGGAGGCTCGGGGGCTGGGGTGGTGCTCAAGTCACCCCAAGGAGATAAGTTATTCTATGTGTTACAAATACACTTCACGACAACTAATAATATTGCCGAGTATGAAGCATTATTACATGGAATACGCATGGCCAAAAACATTGGCGTAACAAGACTCATGTGTTATGGAGAATCGGATTTAGTTGCTCAGCAAGTATCCGATATCTGCAATACAAACAAGCACATGCCAGCCTACAAGCTGTCGTGGATGAATTATCTAAATCGTTCGAGGGTTTTGAGGTACAACACATCCCTTGAGCAAAAAATGAGGAAGTAGATGCTCTATCAAAGATAGGCTCTGCGCGGAAACAAGTCCCGGATGGACCTTTTTTAGAACATTTAAAGGTCCCCTCCATCACTGGAGTTGATGAGTTCTATCCGATGAAATCCGACTCACCTTTAATAGCAGCTCTGGCTGTAATTCCCAGCTAGACAAAACCCTATCTAGATTTCCTGATAGACAGAAAATTACCCGAAGATGAAGTCCTGAGCCGGCAGATAGTCCGACGAGCAAAAGCCTACACAATAATAAATGGTGAGCTCTATAAGAGGAGTGTTTCTGGGGATTTTCAACGATGTATTTCTCGGGAAGAAGGAGTGGAAATCTTACGAGAAATCCACGAAGGCGAGTGTGGTCACCACACTATAGTCAAATATTTAGTGGCAAAAGCTTTTAGACACGGATTATTTTGGCTTACAGCTAAGGCAGATGCCAAAAAACTGGTCAAAACGTGCAAAGGCTGCCAAAAGTACGCCCGTTAGGGACACGTTCCGGCTGATCAGCTGCGCACGATCCCTATTACATGGCCATTCGCGGTTTGGGGGCTTGATATGGTAGGGCTGTTTCACATGGCAAAATGTGGATTTACTCACCTACTAGTGATGGTGGATAAATTTACAAAGTGGATTGAGGCTAAACGTGTAACAAGTTGCGATGGAGCCACAGCTAAAAATTTCATCGAGGACATGATCATATGATTTGGGTATCCGCACAGTATAATCACTGACAATGGGAGCAACTTTTCCATGGGGTAACTTGCCGACTTCTGCGAGGAACAAGGGATCCGACTTGATATTGCATTAGTCGTGCATCCACAGGCTAATGGAAAAGTCGAAAGAACTAAATGTCTTATTTTACAAGGACTCCGCCCCTCGTCTCGAGGCACCACTTTGTCATGCCACAGGGGCTTGGGCGGAAGAATTACCATCTGTGATATTGAGCTTACGTACAACTCCTAATAGATCAACCAGATATAATCCTTTCTTCTTGGTCTATGGTGCAGAAGTAGTTCTTCCAAGCGATCTAATTCATCAGTCTCCTCGAGTCAAAGCATATATCGAAGAAGATGCAGAAGTTTCTTAACAAGATGATCTCGATATAATCGAAGAAGTTCGCGTTGTTGCTGAGTAGAGATCTATAGCCTATCAGCAGAAGTTGCACAAATACCATAGTTACAGAGTGTAGAACCGTTCTTTCAGGAAGGGCGATTTGGTTCTCCGACTTATGCAAAAAAGAAAGCACAAACTTTTCCCGATTTGGGAAAGGCCTTTTATGATCAGAAGAGTTCTGCATAATGGGTCATATTATTTAACCGATATGAGACCAGTCAAGGAAAGACCAGATACTTGAAAGAGAAAAAGAGCCAGAGGTCGTACAGACCCGGAGGAGATAGACCGACCATGGAATATTGCACAACTACGTCCCTTCTATTCTTAGTTATATTTCCTTGTAGTCATATATATACATGTTCAAAGTGACATAAAGTATTGATTTCCTCATATATTATCTTTGAGAAGTTTATTACCATCCTATTTCCAAATGAGCATGTCATTTTCAAAAATCCTAGAATACTTGAAAGTACTTTATGCTCATGTTCGTTCTGGTTACGATTTTTGAATATCTAAAAAATGTTACCTTAGGGTATTTTTTTATTTTCTATACTTTGGTTTTTTATCTGATTGCTCAGACGCGGGTATCTTCCAAGAAATAAATTTTTGGTACTAGAAGCCGGCTTTGTTTCCAAGTTAAAACTGGTTTAGAAATTGAGCTTTGTTGCTCGGCAAAGTTTCCGTGCTAAAGGTTGGCCGACTCATGAAAGGGATGAGGTAGAAAGCCAGATAAAACGGTAAGTGTAAACATAAAAAAAGTGCTTAAGTAATTTTCAAGTACACCCATAAAATATATACAAACAAGTGCTACGATAGTAAATCATTAAGTTTTTATAGACTGGCACATACTCAAAAGCAAAATATTGTTTCCATCATTACATGCCAAAGTTCAGAATAATGCATTATAAATGTTTATGATGCAGACTCAGGAGGCGGTGATGAAGAACGTGGAGCGCTGGAGTCGACATCGCCGTCGCCCTGGACCTGGGACTAGGAAGCTGCTTCAGTACAGCTATCTTTCGGTTCTTGAGGTGAGGGAGGAACGGCGACGGATTCAAAGAATGGAGTCGTATAATTAGTCATCTCCGCCACACGGCAAGCATAACCTGCGCAGGAATCTTGGATAGCCTTGATGTCCTACGGGTTACCCTCATCGTCCTCATCGGCGATACCCTTGGCAACATGCCAGATATCTACAGTGACCCAGCATACCACTTCATGTGTAGTACACTATAATCGTTGACATGACATCCACAGAACACCGTTCCGTAAATATCACATCCCTTAGAGTGGTACATGTAAAACATTATGGTCCATATTACAAAAGTACACACATTATTATTATTACAATACCGGAAGTTCAAGGCTTCCATAAGATTCAACTTACAAACCAAAATATAAAGTGTTTCAGCGGAATTTAAAAGTAGCAACTCCGACTAGGAGTTGAGATCAGCAGCTTATTTTATAGAGTTCATGCTTCTCGGCTCCATTGGTTGCTACTAGCTAGGGATACTTAGTTAGACTCGTTATCATCGACACTGTAGCGGATTTCGTAATCCACTCCTTCAACACCTCCGAACAGATCAGGTTCCTCGTAGAACACATCTTCTTGACATTCGGCTGCATACATTGGCATGTCTTCGGGATCATCAGAGTCTAAGCAAGGGATCAAAGGAAAGAATGAGTAACAGCGTTACCCAACAAGTTCATTATATGCAAGGTGGGAAGTTTGATGCTCTAACTACCACCTCGGATTATAAATCCTTGGCACTATGCAATATTTGTAAATCATTCTTCATTGATTCATTTTATTCTGAAAAACTATGACAATCAGCCTTCACAGGTTGACCAGAACTTTCATGGAGTTCCTTTCCTGCCACGTTCACAGCTCCTTCCCGGAACAGGGAGTAACAAGTTACAATTCTTACACTCTGCAGAGGTGCGTTACTTTACCCGGGATCAACTCCTTGTTGCACAACCGGGCGTACTTTCACGTCCACAATTCCATGATGTGGGGCCCAGTAGTTGGTCCAAGCCAATCACTGCCCCCTTCGCGACCTCGCATGCCTCCTTGGTGTACACCATGCCCACATAATGAATTACGGCAATGGTTTGTACAAACCGTTAGATGCCAGAACTATCGTGGGACGATGAGGGTTCCCACCCATATGCTGCATATCCTCTACGAATTAACAATTAATATGCACGCTACGAGGATAACAGCCACGACCTGCACATCCGGCTACATGCGAGATGAAGAAGATGCATCTGACTTCTCTGTCCCATTCCAAATCTCATGGCTAACGTGTAATATACGACGCTAGAATCAGTGATGTCAGGGGTTATTAAGTCCCTACTTGACCATCATTGTTGCAAATATAACCCTAAGTTCTATTTCTCCATTATATCACCACTTAGGATGATATCAATGATTTCTTTATTTGTGAAAATAATATTTTCTTTCTTTTATAGCATATATGATAACACACAATTTGCAAATACTTTGATAAAGACTCTTCAAAGGACATGAGCAAGTGATGAACTTGCCTTGTGATGGCAAGGTAGTGAAGTCTGATGATTGCACTGGACCTTGAGCTTCTATGTCTACAAAAACATCATTATTGGACGGTAAGGAAAATATTTAAAGAAGCAAAATGATGGCAAGGTAGTGAAGTCTGATGCTTGCACTGAACCCTAAGTTCCTTTCTATGCAATAATGTAATGCATCATTTAACTTGATATGCATTCACCCCATTATTATAAAAAGTTCTTTTTAATAATAAAGGATTTATAAATATTACTTTTTAATATTTATAACATATATTTAATTATTTTATTTTATTTCCCTTTTATTTGACTTTTATTGATTTAATAATTCTTTTAGGAATTATCAACACTTAAACATCAAAAAAATTGTTGTTAAATATTTATTTAGTATTTTTCAAAAATAATACATTAAGTTGTCGATGATGCCCGTCCTTTCTATCCAACTGGATTTGAGTATGGGGCTCTCCTACGACGGATCGACGCCGTCCCGAACCCTAGGGTTTCGTGGTTGGCATGGATCCTGGTGTTGCTGCTATCGTCGCGCGTCGTGGTGATGCTCCTCGCCTCTATGAGTGTTCATGGTCACTGCCGTGGCGCCGTATGGGTTACAGCGCCCCCTATGGGGTGCTCCCCGTGCTGCCATGGTTGTCGGCCCCTCTGCTTCCTCTTCTAGTCTCCAGCGAGGACCTTTGGTGAGTTCTTTTCCTATCCCCTTGTGCTCTCTGTGCTCGCTCATCCCATGCTGGATGTTGGCAATGACCTCTCTAGCGACTATCTTGTCCTGATTAGGATGGTTTATTTCATTTAGGGTCCTTATCATGTGATTGCTCATGTACTGGATGAATTAGATCATGTGTGGATGGTCTGTAAGCATGCTAAATGGTTATTAGCCTAGGGCTTGTTGTTTGAGATAAGCTATAATGGTTCTGATGGCTTATTAGATGCTTTTATGCTTGGATTGCATATGATTCAGATGGTATAGTTTCTTTGGAATCAATGCTTGGTAAAGTCAGTGACTTGATAACCTTCCACTGTCATTTCATGGTTTAGGATCATGGTTATGGTGTGATAAAATCACTGTCTTAATGCTGTTGGCTTAGAAATTAATATGTGTGATCTCAAACAGTGAAGATTAACATAGGAATATCCTAATTATGATTCCTGTATTAACAGGAAAATGATTAGTAAATTTATTTGTTGAACCTGTGATGATTGGATGTTTATCCTGATTCATATAGAATTGTTCTTGTGACACCATATTTGTATGGCACACAAGATTGATTCTAATCCATTGATTGGGTTGGTTTAAGCTTAAGACAAGCTTAGCTTTAAAAGATAAATGGAAATGTTCTTCTTTGAAATCCCTAAGACCAAAGATGTTGGTCTGAACCAATTTGACCTCTTTCATTGAGTTCAACTGCAGATCCACCATGATATGACTATGTTTATCTGCTTGATAAACTATCCTTGCTCCACTTGGAGTTTTGATTCAGACAGTTTTCTCCTCACAATTTATCCGAGCTCCGTGTTCCATCATCCAGTCCATCCCCAGCACTACTGCAATTCCCTTCAAAGGAATCACATAAAGGTCTGTGAAATATGTACAACCATAGATCGATATAACCTGATCTTGTTTTATGTGGCATACAATCACATTCCCTCCTTCGGTAACTACTGCCATAGGACTTTCTAACGTTGCCCTTCTAATCCCGAACTTAACACAAAATTCTTCAGAAATGAATGAAGTAGTTGTACCAGTATCAAATAGAACTTTGCCGAGATTGGTAAGGATATTGAGCGTACCTATCACTGCATGCTCCGAATTATCCACCTCCTCGAGGATTGCACAGTTAAGTTTCCCGGTAGGTCGGTTCCTCTTCCCATTGTTGTTCTTACCATTATTTCCTCCTTTATTGGGCTGTCCATTTCCTCCTTATTATAATAATTAACTCCTAATTAAATCAAGATTTAAACCTTATTCCTTATTCATTTGAATTATAATTCAAACACTCAAGTTAAAAATTCAAATTCATTTCCCAAACCACATCATTCCTCAAAGATCACATCAAAGTCTATAGCAATCATCCTTTAAGACTAAACCTAATATGAAAGTATGAAAGTAACCTTGATCACTTTAGGTTTTTATTTGGCGAAAATTTTACCCACATTTTTTCAGAGATAAATGCATGAAACATTCCAAATTCCTAAATCCGCCCTTCGTTAGTTCCTAAATGCTGGGATGTTACAGACTTCCCCCCTTAAATTAAACTTCGTCCCGAAGTTTGCGGAGATGTACCTGAATAGTTCTGGATAGGCTTTCCTTAAATCCTCTTCTTTCTCCCACGTGGCTTCCCTTTCAGGGTGATGTTCCCACTGTACCTTGCAATATTTGATTGCTTTGTTCCTCAATCTTTTCCAGTTTTCTTCCAGAATCTTACAGGGATTTTCAATATAGGTCAGGTCTGCTTGTAGTTCTATCTCTTGGTGTATGATTGCATCATCCGGAACTTTCAAACATTTATGAAGTTGTGACACATGGAAAAAATTATGCACTTGAGCTAATCTTGATGGTAATTCTAAATCATAAGCTATAGTTCTTTTTTGACTCAGTATCTTGAATGGTCTGATGTATCTTGGACTTAATTTTCCTTTAACTCCGAACCTTTTTACCCCTTTCATTGGACTTACTTTCAAATAGACCATATATCCCACTTCTTGATGCCATGATCTTCGACTTTGATCCGCATAACTTTTCTGCCTGCTCTGGGCTATTTTTAGTCTATCCCTGATCTTATCAATGATATCTTGTCTTTCCTTGATATAATATGGCGCAAATCATTTGCTGCTTCCAGGCTCATACCAACATATTGGTGATCTACACTTCCTTCCATACAAAACTTGCTATCGGGCTTCCTTTAGACTACTCTGATAGCTATTATTATAAGAAAACTCTGCCAATGGTAGATGCTCTTCCCATGTTCCTCCAAAATCTAGTGCACAAGATCTTAACATGTCTTCTAGTATTTGATTTGTTCTTTTAGTTTGACCTCCTATCTCAGGATGATATGCTGTGCTGAAATCTAACTTTGAACCAAGTGCTTCATGCAATTGCTTCCAAAATGCTGAAGTAAACACTGATCCCCTATCGATTCGATCTTTTGGGTACTCCATGCTTACTTACTATCTCTTTGACATATACTTCAACTAACTTCTCGGCATTATCTTTTTGATTCACTGGAATAAAATGTGCACTCTTAGTGAGTCTGTCCACAATTACCCATATCATATCCTTCCTTTTTGGTGTCATGGGCAATCCTGTGATGAAGTCCATACCTATTTCCTCCCACTTCCATTCAGGAATTTCCAAGGGTTGTAATGGTCCTGCTGGACTTTGATGTTCAGCCTTCACCCTTTGGCAAGTATGGCATTCAGATACATATTTAGCAATATCTCTTTTCATGTTATTCCACCAGAATAGTTCTTTCAAATCCATATACATCTTAGTACTACCTGGATGTATAGAATATGGTGTTTCATGTGATTCTCTGAGTATGATTTCACGAATCTCAGTCACATCTAGAACACATAGGAGGTCTTGAAACCATAAATACTCATAATCTCCAAGGAGAAAAACTGATTTTTGCCCTTGAGATATCCTCCGAATTTCCTCAACAATAAAAGGATCTTCTGCTTGATGTCTAAGAATTTCTTGTTTAAGATCACTGTCCTGCTCTGCAACTACCTGCAAAGTGGCTAATCCTCCAAGAACCTCTGTTCTAATGAATTGAAGTTCTAATCTTTCCAAGTCCATTTGTAACTCTTTTGGTAACTCTCGATTACTAGGCTTTATATCTGCACTCTTTCTGCTTAAAGCATCGGCTACAACATTAGATTTTCCTGGAGTATAGTTGATTGTTAAATCATACTCCTTGATTATTTCCAACCAACGCTTCTGTCTCATATTCAATTCCTTTTGAGTGAAGAAATATTTGAGACTTTTATGGTCAGTGTATAACTCACATCTGGCTCCATATAGAAAATGTCTCCATCCTTTCAGTGAAAAACTACTGCTGCTAACTATAAATCATGAGTTGGATAGTTGACTTCGTGTGGTTTCAATTGTCTTGAACCATAAGCAATAACTTTCCGGTCTTGCATTAATACACAGCAGAAACCTTCTTTAGACGCATCACAGTATACAGTGAAGTCCTTCCGTGTTTTAGGAACTGCTAAGATTGGAGCTGTGGTTAATCTAGTCTTCAACTCTTGAAAACTTGCTTCACATTTCTCATCCCACTTGAATGGTGTATTCTTCCTTAATAATTTGGTCATTGGTCTGGCTATTTTGGAGAAACCTTCAATGAATCTCCGATAATAACCAGCCATTCCTAAGAAACCTCGAATTTGCTTCACATTGGTCGGTGCAGTCCACTCTAGTACTGACTGAACTTTAGATGGATTCACAGCAATTCCATCCTTACTGATCACATGACCGAGGAGTTCTACCTCATCAAGCCAAAATTCACACTTACTGAACTTAGCATAAAGTTTGTGTTCTCTTAAAGTCTGCAATGCTATTTTCAAATGATCAGCATGATCTTCCTTATCCTTGGAATATATCAGATATCATTAATAAAGACTATGAAGAACTTGTCCAAATATGGCATGAAGATCTTGTTCATCAGATTCATGAATATTGTCGGTGCATTGGTCAAACCAAATGGTACTACCAGATACTCATGGTGTCCATATCTTGAGACAAATGTTGTCTTTGGAACATCTTCCGGTTTGATTTTTATTTGATAGTATCCAGATCTTAAATCGATCTTTGAAAATACTCCAGCTCCTTTCACTTGATCAAACAAATCTTGGATTCTTGGTAAAGGATACTTATTTTTGACAGTAACGTTGTTTAGGTTTCTATAATCACCACACATCCGTCTTCCACCATCTCTCTTATCCAGAAAGATTACTGGTGTTCCCCATGGGGATACACTTTCCTGAATAAATCCTTTTCTGGCTAACTCATCAATTTTCTCCTTGAGTTCTTTTAACTCTTTCGGTCCCATTTTATATGGTTCTTGAGCTATTGGTGCTATACCAGGAATTAGGTCAATAGTAAACTCTATCTCTCGGTCTAGTGGCATTCCTGGTAGCTCTGCTGGAAAAACATCTTGAAATTCATTTACTATAGGAATCTCTTCCAATTTGACCTCTTTCATTGAGTTCAACTGCAGATCCACCATGATATGACTATGTTTATCTGCTTGGTAAACTATCCTTGCTCCACTTGGAGTTTTGGTTCAGATAGTTTTCTCCTCACAATTTATCCGAGCTCCGTGTTCCATCATCCAATCCATCCCCAGCACTACTGCAATTCCCTTCAAAGGAATCACATAAAGGTCTCAGAAATATGTACAACCATAGATCGATATAACCTGATCTTGTTTTATGTGGCGTACAATCACATTCCCTCCTTCCGTAACTACTGTCATAGGAATTTCTAATGTTTCCCTTCTAATCCTGAACTTATCACAAAATTCTTCAGAAATGAATGAAGTAGTTGCAACAGTATCAAATATAACTTTGCTGATATTGGTAAGGATATTGAGCGTACCTATCACTGCATGCTCCGAATTATCCACCTCCTCGAGGATTGCGCAGTTAAGTTTCCCGGTAGGTCGGTTCCTCTTGCCATTGTTGTTCTTGCCATTATTTCCTCCTTTATTGGGATGTCCATTTCCTCCACTGGCTTGTCCTCCTCCCTTGGTAGGCCAACCTCCTGGTGGTTTGCTTGGACAATCTGGCTTGATATGCCCCTTCTGACCACAACCATAACAAATCACTACAGGATTTTTGCATTCCCTCTAGAAATGTCCTTGAATTGCACAATTGTTACAAATGACATTCCTTCTCTGATTGGATTGATTTCCACCACTGCCCTTGTTATTGTTATTGTTATTGTTGCCATAATTCCTATTCCGAGGTTTGAACTCCAGATTGGGTTTAGGTTTGCTTGCCTGAATTCTCTTGGTTTCCTTCTTGGCTCTCTTCCTCCGGTCCTCTTGGACATTCTTATAATCATCTTCAAAAGTAATGGATGCATCCAACAACTGCTGATAAGTTTGCTTATTGGCTAGCCTTAGTTGCATCTTCACAAATGGATTTAATCCACGCAGGAAATGCTTCTTCCGCTTCTCTTCAGTGTTGACATCCTCCTCAGCATAGCAAGACAGTTGACTAAAGTCCCGGATGTACTTCATAACACTAGTATAACCTTGCTGAAGCTCCTCAAATTCTCTCCGCTTCAACTCCATAACACTTTCTGGAACATGATATTCACGGAATCTCTGCTTGAACTCTTCCCAGGTAAACTCCCTTCCTGGTTGTTGCATGGCTAACTGATTCTCCCACCATGAGGCTGCATGTCCAGTCAGAAGATGAGTTGCATACCTCAATTTGTCCTCATCATTGCAACCTACAGTTTTCAGCTTCCTTTCAGTATCTGCTAGCCAGTCCTCTGCATCCATTGGTTCAGGAGCTGATGCAAAAGGTAACGGTCTTGCATTCTGGAAATCAGATAGACTCACTCCTCCACCTTCAGGTGCCCTCTGATTTGCTCGCCCCAGCAACTCTTCCATAAACTTGTTCTGGGTCTCTTGCATCATTTGCATGCATTGCATAAAGTTCTGCTCCATTAACGGCGTCATTGGTGGTGGTGGTGGTAATGCTCCTTGATTTGCTGCATCTGCATCGGCCTTCTCCTTGGCCTCTCGCTCGATTCGCTGCTGCTCAGTTTCCATTTCTACACCCGTATCCATGACCCTCTAGTCCTGCAACATAAAGCGAATACTCATAATTACATCATGCACATGTGTTCTGAGCTCGACTTTACGCACAGAACTAGTACACAATGAAGATCCAAAGAAAATCCAAATGTGCATTTCACATATGATACATACTATCATAATAATACAAAGTCATTACAACATATACCATATAGGTATAATCACAAAACTACCTTATTCATCTCACTATCTTATTTCTTGAAGTACAATACACGGTACTTGATATCACTAACTAATTGCCTCCTTCTAGTAGTAACTACGCTCATCGTACATGCCTGATGTCCAACCGTGATGACGTGTTGTTCGTCGCACAGTTTGTGGAACATATGGCCTTCCAAAAGGAACATACTCTGTATCTGAAGTGTCAGGACTTGAGTCATTACTCAACATGAGCGCATTGACTCCCTCCAGCTCAGCTGAAAAGTCTTCGGAAACATATTCAACATTATCTCCAGCCTGCATCTCCTGAGCTTCATTTCTTGAGTTGTCAACAGGATACGCAAATCCTGCTGCTTTCCAGGTGCTCTCTTGGGCAAGATAATTAAACACTAGATAATGTATATTCCCTGGGTTTTGAGAAGATGTTGATGATTCAAACACTCTCTCCTCAGGATCTTCTTCTTCATCCTGATTACCTATTGACATGGTATTTCTACTACTATTATTAGGGTTCATCCTTGCACCCATCCAACTAGATTGTCCAACATTTCTATCATAACCATCTGTGGACATCTGGTGTTCATGAGATCCATTATATGATCCCATTATCCAACCATCCGAATTCTCAATAGGAAGTTCCGAGTCAGAACCATCCTCTGAGCCTTGTGGTACTACATACCTCATATCCATAGTAGGATCATGTATAGTTTTAGGTCTTGGTGAATAAGGATATGGTATAAAAGATTCAGGATCTATAGGTATATCCTTAAAGATAGGTGTTGCACTACTACTTGCTTCCTTCTCTAACTGGAATGCTAACTGCTTCCTCCTTTCCGGATCGGTTAGATCCTCTAACATGTCATTTTTATCTTCGACAATCACTTGATGTGTCTTATAAAAAGACGCAATGAGTGTTCAATATCTATCCGTAAACTTGGAAGCTAACTTAGGATGCTTCTTAACCAAAGTAAGATGATTCGGTATAGGCTCTGAGTCTATAGAATCATGAGGTATCACAGAGAATGTGCTACCTTCTAACTCTTTGGTTTTCTGCTCCCGGATATTAGCTATCGCCTCCACAACAACAATATGATATGCTGCTAAATGACTCCTACCTTCTCCTATAGGTAGATCATGATATAATCCAAGCTCCTCTGGAAGTTGGATACTCACAC
Source organism: Avena insularis (assembly GCA_023614405.1). NCBI lineage: Eukaryota > Viridiplantae > Streptophyta > Magnoliopsida > Poales > Poaceae > Avena > Avena insularis. Next base: position 119,575,232 of record CM042689.1, on the reverse strand, counting down.
GATACTTGGATAACATCCGGCCATCAAGGTAAGTGATAGTGTTCACTGGAATTCTAGTTGGACAACTAAAGAGCTTTAAAAGTTGACGAAGTTGGTCTGTGAATGATCCTTGATAATCATCAAGAGTCTCCTCTTTCCTTACCAAAGTCTGTTTTGGAGACTTTGGTGCCATATCTCTGTATATCATAAAAATAATTTTTATTAGTATCCAATGATATATTGCATCATAACAAAGAATTATCGCACTAAAATATATAACAGAATATTCTCATTTGAATACCCATTATATTACTTTTAGAGAATTCTTTATCGTTGCTAATTTTCCTACAGGTAATACCCTTTACTAGGTTTCCGACCTAAGGTCAAAGAAATTTGCTCTGATACTAACTGTGGTGACCCAGCATACCACTGCATGTGTAGTACACTATAGTCGTTGACATGACATCCATAGAACACCTTTCCGTAAATATCACATCCCGCAGAGTGGTACAACAGAAACATTGCGGGTCCATATTACAAAAGTACACACATTATTATTATTACAATACCGGAAGTTCAAAGCTTATAGAAGATTCAACTTACAAACCAAAATATAAAGTGTTTCAGCGGAATTTAAAAGTAGCAACTCCGACTAGGAGTTGAGCTCAACAACTTATTCTATAGAGTTCATGATGCTCGGCTCCGTTGGTTACTACTAACTAGGGATACTTAGTTGGACTCGTTATCATCGACACCGTAGAGGATTTCATAATCCACTCCTTCAACACCTTCAGACAGATCAGGTTCCTCGTAGAACACATCTTCTTGACATTCGGCTGCATACATTGGCACGTCTTCGGGATCATCAGAGTTTAAGCAAGGGATCAAAGGAAAGAATGAGTAACAGCGTTACCCAACAAGTTCATTATATGCAAGGTGGGAAGTTTAATGCTCTAACTACCACGTCGGATTATAAATCCTTGGCACTATGCAATTTTTGTAAATCTTTCTTCAAAGATTGATTTTATTCTGAAAAACTATGACAATCAGCCTTCACAGGTTGACCAGAACTTTCATGGAGTTCCTTTCCTGCCACGTTCGCAGCTCCTTCCCGGAACAGGGAGTAACAAGTTACAATTCTTACACTCTGCAGAGGTGCGTTACATTACCCATGAGAGATCAACTCCTTGTTACACAACCGGGCGTACTTTCTCATCCACAATTCCATGATGTGGGGCCCAGTAGTTGGTCCAAGCCAATCACTGCCCCCTTCACGACCTCGCATGTCTCCTTGGTGTACACCATGCCCACATAATGAATTACGGCAATGGTTTGTACAAACCGTTAGATGCCAGAACTATCATGGGACGATGAGGGTTCCCACCCATATGCTGCATATCCTCTACGAATTACCAATTAATATGCATGCTACGAGGATAAAAGCCATGACCTGCACATCTGGCTACATGCGAGAGGAAGAAGATACACGTGACTTCTATGTCCCATTCCAAATCTCATGGCTAACGCGTAATATACGGCGCTAGAATCACTGATGTCAGGGGTTATTAAGTCCCTACTTGATCATCATTGTTGCAAATAGAACCCTAAGTTCTATTTCTCCATTATATCACCACTTAGGATGATATCTATGATTTCTTTATTTGTGAAAATAATATTTTCTTTCTTTTATAGCATATATGATAACACACAATTTGCAAATACTTTGATAAAGACTCTTCAAAGGACATGAGCAAGTGATGAACTTGCCTTGTGATGGCAAGGTAGTGAAGTCTGATGCTTTCACTGGACCTTGAGCTTCTACGTCTACAAAAACATCATTATTGCCCGGTAAGGACAATATTTAAAGAAGAAAAATGATTATGCAATAATTTAATGCATCATTTAACTTGATATGCATTCACCCCATTATTATAAAAGTTCTTTTTAATAATAAAGGATTTATAAATATTACTTTTTAATATTTATAACATATATTGAATTATTTTATTTTATTTCCCTTTTATTTGACTTTTATTGATTTAATAATTCTGTTAGGAATTATCACTTTAACATCAAAAAAAATTGTTGTTAAATATTTATTTAGTATTTTTCAAAAATACTAAAATATTAATATACAATGAAAGTGATTTTTATTTATTTTTATCATCTTTCAATAATTTTGTAAAATTCCATAAGGAATATATAAATTACAAAATTCTTAATAAAATTTAAATGTCTAAAATTTTACATCTTAATTTATTTGGATAGTGTGGATTATTGTGAATCCAAAAATATTTTATTTATAGTTTTTGGACTTTTATTTTATTTTCTAGAATTTAATTAAATTTAGGGGTATTTTGGTCTTTTCCTATTTATTAGAACAGACCTTAAAAGATTTCTGGGCTGGCTTAATCTTATTAGGCCCTAGTGGCCCATTAGACATATTAAAAAATAACCACCTCGAAGGGTCTGGCCCAACTCAGCCCACTCCCTCGCTGCCTCCCTCCCTCTAGATCATCCTCTCGTCCTCTGACCTCGACCCCGTGGTCGGTGATGTCGCCGCCGGCGATTCCCGCCGCCATGGGTCGTTCTGGTCGCCGCCATCGTGCAACAGGAGGTTGTCGACGATGCCCGTCCTTTCTATCCAACTTGATTTGAGTATGGGGCTCTCCTGCCACGGATCGATGCCATCCCGAACCCTAGGGTTTGGGGGTTGGCGTGGATCCTGGTGCTGCTGCTGTCGTCTTGCGTCGTGGTGATGCTCCTCGCCTCTATGCATGGTCATGGTCGCCGCCGTGGCGCCTATGGGTTGCAGCGCCCCCTCTGGGGTGCTCCCTGTGCCGCCATGGTCATCGGTCCTGATTTGGATGGTTTATTTCATTTAGGGTCCTTATCATGTGATTGCTCATGTACTGGATGAATTAGATCATGTGTGGATGGTCTGTAAGCCTGCTAAATGGTTATTATCCTGAGGCTTGTTGTTTGAGATAAACTATAATGGTTCTGATGGCTTATTAGATGCTTTTATGCTTGGATTGCATATGATTCAGATGGTATAGTTGCTTTGGAATCAATGCTTGGTAAAGTTAGTGACTTGATAACCTTCCACTGTCATTTCATGGTTTAGGATCATGGTTATGGTGTGATGAAATCACTGTCTTAATGCTGTTGGCTTAGAAATTAATATGTGTGATCTCAAACAGTGAAGATTAACATAGGAATATCCTAATTATGATTCCTGTATTAACAGGAAAATGATTAGTAAATTGATTTGTTGAACCTGTGATGATTGGATGTTTATCCTGATTCATATAGAATTGTTCTTGTGACACCATCTTGGTATGGCACACAAGATTGATTCTAATCCATTGATTGGGTTGGTTTAAGCTTAAGACAAGCTTATCTTTAAAAGATAAATGGAAATGTTCTTCTTTGAAATCCCTAAGACCAATGATGTTGGTCTGAGGCTTAGGGGTTTTAGGCCTTATCTAATTGATTCATATAGATAGTCCTGGTAGTGGTACTAGCTATTGTTTCATGAATCAAAGCTTGGAGAAAAATGATAGTAGGCTTGATCATTATATAGATCCAAAAGATTAGTTTCTAAGGTGCTACCCTTACTCTAGGGATGTGCCTAGAAATTAGATCTTAGCTATATTTATGCTTTAATTGTAATATATAGCTTGACAACGAAAGCAATGATGTTGTTCTGAGCTCTGGTTGGATCTTTGTACTTTGCTATTTGCCTTTAGAGTTTAAAATCTCTATGATGGATTCACCCCACTTGGGTGCTTTCTGAGAGTTTGTTTCATAAAACAACACATGCTTCTGTCTAGATAATATGATTAGATCATGTGAGGGTTTTATGATGCTCACCACAAAATCTGATGATTGTGGAGTAAGGTGGTGATGTTGATCTTCTTTTGCTGAGCTCCTGTGATTGACCTTGAGCTAGCCTGCTCCTCCTAGCTCCTGGACTTGATCTTGCTGTCCACCTGATCCTTCCCCCTCCTTATGTTACCATCCTGGTGATGAGATCTGGGGCTTTGGTTGGTTTGGTTACTGGCTGTTGTGCTTGGTTTAGCTACTGTCTAAGCTGGCTATTATTGTGTGTGAGGAGTGAAGAGATGCACTAGTGCCTCTCCACAGCTGTGCTGCTGGTTTTGGTGTGTTGGAGCTGTGCTGTGAAGCTGACAGCACACCACATGCATTTAGTTGTGTGTCCTGCTTGTGTGCTTGTTGTGCACTTGTGGATATGCTTTGGACTTGAAAGTTACTTTGATTAGATTACTTTTACCTGGCTAGTGAAACTTGCCCCTCTTGGCTGTCATTTGACTTCTGGCTTAAAAATTATGGAAGATTTATCTTTTCATATTGGTGAAACTTACCCCTTATATACTCAATGATGAAATATTGAACAGTGCACTTCATTGTCAACTTCTGAGAGTAAAACAATACTAACCCTAACTTTTCTTTTTATATTTAGTTTCTGTTTTTTGCAGGTACAGATTTAAAGTGAAGATTTTAGTTTAAGTTTAGTTATAGCACAATCCAATGTAATCTGCTTTATACTTTTGTAATTTTAGTTCTATTCTTTTGTAATCTTCATTTTATTATTTTGTAATAAATATTATACTATTATCAATAAAAATATTCTTATTCTTTATTTATTTGCTTTTGTGAAGTGTGTGGATGATTTCAATAAGTTACAATTTTGTAACTAATTTATAAAATATAAATATGAAATAGGGTTTCATATTCTTAATTGTTTTCTTTAGATAAAATTTGAGTTATAATAATTAACTCCTAATTAAATCAAGATTCAAACCTTATTCCTTATTCATTTGAATTATAATTCAAACACTGAAGTTAAAAATTCAAATTCATTTCCCAAACCACATCATTCCTCAAAGATCACATCAAAGTCTATAGCAATCATCCTTTAATACTAAACCTAATATCAAAGTATGAAAGAAACCTTGATCACTTTAGGTTTTTATTTGGCGAAAATTTTACCCACATTTTCACAGATAAATGCATGCAACATTCCAAATTCCTAAATCTACCCTTTGTTAGTTCCTAAATGCTGGGATGTTACAATATCCATATCTCTATGGTGGCTCATCACCATGGTAAGGGCGGTATGCGCAGCGGTCCAAGCGTAGGATATCTTCCAGTCTTCGATAAGCTTTGGAATATCCTTAGCCTTGTCCCTCACCTCGTGCACTAGCATTTTGTGTAATTTGGAAAGTCTGACCGACTCGCCAGCCTCTTCAAGAGTCTAGCGGAAGTCGAACAGAATATCTCTGATGAGATTTATGCACTCGAGGCAAGGTTCATAGGTAGGAGAGTCAGAAAGGTTCAGAGGAGCTAGGAAAGAATCAAAAATCAAAACTGAATAAAATAAAGTCGAAAAAACAATCAAATAAATAAATTTAGAAATATTACCTAGCACGGAATGGTTCGACTGAGCACACTCCTCTCGGAGGCTATTTAGTTCAATCTCTCTGGCCTAGTCTAGATCCCTCTGGCTATCAATGTCCTTCTTGAGATCATCTAGTTGTTTATCTCGGAGACTAGCAGCTTCTTGAGCCTCTCGGTCTCCATGTTGCTTGACTCCAAGACGGAATTTATGGATTTCTCCGATTCAGTCTTAAGCTTCTCAAGATCGTCCCGGATCCCATCATTCTCCATCTTCAAGACCGTGAAGTTCTCAGATTGCTCCACCATCTTGATGGATTCGCACAACAATTCTGCAAACAGAAAAATATCAGTCGAACAGAACAAGTTTGAGTATGGCAATTACTAAATGAAAAAGAGGGAGTCAGAAAAATTTACCTTCTGCTTCATCTTTCTCAACTTTTAGCTTTGAATTCTCAAGCTGCAAGGCCTTAATTTCCTTGCGTTTATTGCATATATTCTTGAGCAATTCCTGGTTGGACGATGCAATTTTCTGTAAGTTTAGAGATGGAATACCGTCAGACGGCTACTACGACTCGGGCTGCAAATTTAACTAAGTAAAAATACAACACGAGCCGTGGGGGCGACACTACATCGTTCTTTTGCATCCTATAAGCATCAACTTAGATTCAATGATGTTTATCCGACTTTATTCTTGGGGGCTAGACAATATGATAATAAGAAACTGTAAATAAGAATCAGAAACTTACAATGTGTTCTAGGTGCAGCTTCTCAAATTCGATTTTAGTGTTATGAAACACTTTCTCAGCAAGGGAGAGGGAGGGAACGTCCGTCGCTGGGAGTTCTCCAGACTCAATCTTCGGATCCCGGACCAAAATTTGGTCCAGGAGGCTGACCAGCTTCACGTCCTCCGTCTCCTGGCTCGCTGCCTCTAGAGTGAGGACTTGTTTCTCAAGACTGGACTAAGACAGTTTGATAATCTCCTCCTTCTTCTCCCACTTTAAGCCAGAGACAGCAGAGCCGGCAACTTTTTCCAATTGTCCTATAGACATTACCATGGGATCATTACCCTTGATGGGTTCACCCTTTTTAGTTTCCTGACTACCAACGGTAACCAGGGCATTCGAGGTATTGCTGGCGTCACGGACGGTAGAGCCGGAATTAGGAGAGGTGGAAACCTCTGGTGCTGATGACGGGGCACTAGTTGGAGTTGGTGGTGGCATTGCTGAAGAGACAACAAGCTTCTGCTGACGCAGTTGCTTGCCCGGCTTGTTGTTTGGCTTCACTTTGATCTTCAAAACTAATTTTGCTCTGAAGCACATAAATCCAAAATATCAGGTGTGTTTTGGAAGGAAATAAATGAACAAAGTACTGAAAAACATTAGCAATGTGCTTACTTTTTAACTACTGGCGACACTTGGCTGCCAGCAGTGATAACAACCTCCTTGGCCTTGCGCTTCTTGGGAGCGGAGGCAGAAACTTCCTTCACCTCGTCGTCCTCCGTCGCCTTCGAGTCATAACCCTTGATGGGGGAAATCTTGGACTCGGTAAGACCCTTGAGCTGATAAGTATAAATAAACATCGGTAAAAGAGAAGTCGGATTACAAGGCGGAAAAGAGAAAATAAGCTTAAAACAAGTCAAAATATTTACTAGGGTCAGAGGACGGTCGGATGTGTACATTTTCATGGAGACTTCGGGGATTCTCTTCTCCACCCGCTCCTTGATCAGGTACTGCATTCAGGTCTTGTAGTCCTTCGCAGCTATGGGAGTCGGACTGACCCTCAGGCTGTCAATTCGGTCTCTGGTGACCATGTGCGTCAAGCGGTCTCCGTGATACTGCAATGGATGAATTCAGCGATCCAGCCAGCAGTGGATCAAATCGGATCCACGGAGCCCCTTGTTCTTCATCAAGAACTCGATCCGCCTCTTGCCAAGGATCAAGTCCTCAGAAAGTTCCGGCGCCTCCACATCCCATGACTCTTGGTGGGGTGCTACACCATCGACGAAGGCAGGAATACCTTCTGCCTTTTCAGGAGCCGGAATATACTTGTGATAAAAGAAAGTTCTGGCCCAACGTTTAACAGATTCACTAGCGTGAATCCTAGGATAAACTCGGTTTCTCCTAAGGACTAATCTAAGAGTGCCAGTCGTGTAAGGAACACCGGCACTGATGGAATTCTTCCGAGTACCATAGTAGTACCGGAAAAGGGTGATACTAGGCCTAATGCCAAGAAACCCCTCGCTCAAAGCTGCATGAGTACTAAGTTGTAGTAGAGAGTTGGGAGGGAGATTATGGAGCTGCACACCGTAGTACTGAAGAACTTCAGTGAAGAAATCCGATGGTGGCAGGCTGAGGCCATGGTCGACGTGCGTAACAAAAAGGATGCATTCGCCTTCGCGTGGTGCGGGGACGGCCTCTCCAGAGCCACTTCGCCACGCACCAGCGACGATGTAGCCTTCGTCCACCATGACTTGGAGTTCTGAGTTGCCCATGGCGCTATGAACCCAAAGGCCCCACAGTTTCCTCTCGTCCGCCGCCGCCGCACCTAAGCTGGATGGCGCTTCCATGTCGCTAGGATTGGTGGCAATTGGGGTTTTCTCTCGCGGTGTGTAGATGAGAATGGTTGAGGAGGGCTCGAGGAGTACACGGAGGCAATAAGTTAAACGGTGGAGAGATGATCTAGGAGAGAAGGGTTTCTCCTCACTTTTATTTACGTCCACGCCAAAATTCGTGCTATAATCGCACGATTTGCGCCACGCGTATATGAGAGAGGGATGTGGCTTCCTCGTGACTCCTCCGCCCCTCGATTCTCACATGACCATTAAAATGGTGCTCTATTCCGTGGGGAACAGATCCACCAATGGTCGTGTTGACGGGACTCCTAGCAGTCACAGGACCTGGTCTGAAAAGTTGTCAGATAGCACGCCACCGTTTAAAATCCCGCTCATGTTTCAAACTGAGAAGAGGAAAAGACTAAGGTCAAGAGCAGAATATATCCGACTCAGATGACTCGGAGTCCTACACTATTGAAAGGATTTTTCGGGAACCCTTCAAGATTCTCAAGACGAAGAAACCATCAAGCTAGACAATTTATCCGACTTAGGATCTTGGAGACTTCCGGGGGATACTATTAGGGATATACTTTCTGGGTATACGCACATGACTAACTGACCAGGGTGGCCCACCAATGGGTTTGAGCTTTGCTTCACGGGAAGCCCAGTCAGAGAAAGAGGAGGATCCAGTCCCGACTACAACAAGGCCCAAAAGAGTTACCAACTTAGGCCCTCTAGTATTACTTGTAGTCCAAGCTGTACCTAGTTACCGACTCTATAACGTAGCCGGATAGGTCTCTCCAATAACCCTTGGTCCTGGTGACTATATAAACCAGCACTATGGGAGACTTTCGGGCAATAACCACAATCACAACTCGCACAAGCAAACCTCTCTTGTCATACGCTATAACATCCGGCTCTCGCCGATATATTACTGGGTTGCTAGAAGGAGTAGGATCTGATCACCGCAATTGGATCTGAACCTGGGTAAACTTGTGTTCACCGTTCTCAGAACATCCAACGTCTCACACCCCATCTTCTCAATGCTGTTAGGACCCACTATGGCGTACTTGTCGACAATCCGACGACACATCTCTATGCGTGAGTAATTCTCCTTGGGCTAAGGGCTTCGGCCTAGCCATGTAGCTTTTTGTGCTTGTTATTTATCATAGACGGGATCATGTATTAGTTTGTATGACATGATGATTGTAGTACCCTCTCTTTCCTCAATCCAAGGACTTGTCAGGTACCCAAGACCTTGAGAATTGATCCAGGTAAAGGGAGTGTGAGTAATGACTGATCTGCATGATAGGAATCCCACTGACAGAAAGGGTAGTATGACTGTATGTGAGGAATTTACTTGGGATTAACGGTGACATCACGATGCATATCATTAGTTCTCGTTCTTCTATGGTTGGATCTAGTAGGTTATTGCTATAGGCGGTTGTTGAGGCGATAACAATTATGGATGCACTACCCACATATAATTATCTTGCTCTAACAATTACATGTATACTTTATTATTACCTATTATTCCCATCAGATGTTTTGCACAGCTATTGGTGAAAACCGAAGAGCCTAGGCCCTCTCTCTTTGTAGTCAACAACAACAAGATCGCAAACTCTTGGTCTGGTGAAAACGCAATCGGAATTCTAAAACTCTTGAAGGTCCGTTTAAGTAATCTCACTTTTCTTTCTGCTTCCCGAGGATTCGATAAACCTAGGTCTACTAGGAAAAAAGAGATATACTACATCCATAATCCGGATCGAATGTATCAACCCTTTTTCTGCCGCCGTTGCCAGGGAAGCAATAGCCACCCTGGTGAGGTTAGTAGGAACCTTGCTAGTTTTAAATTCTCGTTTTTAATTGTATTAGTTTTCTTTCAGTATTTACTTGAAAAACCAAAAAAATTAGTTAGTCTTTTAGTTCTTGTTTTATCATCATTAGTACTTGTTTAAGAAAATACAAAAACATAGGAAGTATGGCTGAAAAGAATCTTGGGGAGTTTGCAACTCCTAACAATGATTATTTGAGTAGTCCTATTACTCAGCCAACAATTGCTGCTGAAGATTATGAAATTAAGCCCCACTATTTAAGTTTGGTTCAACAGAATCAATTTGGAGGCTCGGCTATAGAAGATGCAGGTATGCACTTAAATACTTTCACTGAAATATGTGATATGATGCACATTAAGGATGTTGACCCCCGCGCGGTCAAGTTGTGCTTATTTCCTTTCTCTCTTATAGGAAGAGCAAAAGAATGGTTGGTATCTTTGCCTAAAAATACTATTGGATCATGGGTGGAATGTACTTCTTTATTTATGACTAAATTCTTTCCACCTGCAGAGACTATGCAACTCAGATCTAATATTACTGGTTTTAGACAGGAAGAGCGTGAGCCACTAGCGCTTGCACGGGAGATTGATAGAATGCATGAGAAACTGTACCAGCCTTGGGATGGAAGATTGGTTAATTCTCCATTTATTTTATAATGATCTTAACCCTGCGTCTAGGTATATGCTAGATACTGCAGCTGGAGGAACATTTATGGGTAAGCAAATTACCGAAGCAAAGCGGCTGCTAGACAATATGCAAGACAACCATGCCCAATGGCATGTGGAAAGATCAAACATAAAGAAGGTGAACTCCGTCACACCTCAAGAAAATGAAGAACTCAATGCTAAGTTGGATGAGATCATATTAGCCGTTAAATGTAAGGAAACCCCGGTAAGAGCTACTCTCGAACCAACTATTGAAGAAATAGACTTCATAGCTCATAATGATAATAACCCTACTTGCAAAAAGAATTATAATCCAAATTTCAAAAACAATATTCTAGTCCTGCTTGTAATTCTAATAATAATATGGCATCAAGTAATACTAGTCTCCAAGAAACTCTTAAATGTTTTATGGACTCACAAAATGAGCAAAACAATATTCTAGTCAAAATTACGGAGAATCATGATGCTATGCTTGGTAAATTATCTAACCAAGATGTCAGTTTGAGAAATGATTTGCAGGTCCACCAATAAATAGCAAGGATTTTTGAGGCATAACTAGGTAAAATAACCGAGAGTCAAACTCTCATTCTAGCTAAATTTGCAAGTAAAGCTGAGCCCAATGCAGTTGAAGACCTCAAGATGATAAGGATCCAAAGGGAGGAGACCAAAGAACTTGATTATAGCAATGCTCCTTCACCGAACTACATAGTTGAAGATCTTGTAAAAAAGGATCAATGTCAAGATTCCGGTAAGGGAAGGAAATGAGGAAGCCATGTACCAACACTTTGTTAAGCATGTAGCAATAAAGGTACGTGAGCTTGAAGAAGAATATAAGAAAATTTCCTGTTAAGCTAGATGATATATTTGAGCCTACTATGAAGATTAAAATTGGGACTAATGAAATAGCGGCACTCTATGATCGAGGTGCAAGTGTTTCAACAATTCCAGAGAGTCTTTTTAACAAGTTAAATATTGGCTCTTTTGAAATTACCGAACTAAAATTACATCTAGCAGATTCTACTTACAAACAAGCAGTAGGCATTAAAGAAAATACCTTAGTATACATTAAAGGCTATCCTGCTCTTATTGATTTTGTTATTGTTGACATGCCTGAAGATGATACTGCCCCTATTATATGAGGCCATCATTTCTTAAGAAATATTAAGGCTTTGATCAATTTGCATGAAGGGAACGTGAAGCTCCAATTGCCTTCACAGGATCCTTTTGTTATTCATTTCCCAAGGAAGAAGAAAGCCAAGCAAGATGATGAGGAGGCCATCACTTTGAAGGACAACTTCTTTGGAGTGGGTGTTCCACTCATATGGCCTAAGTGAGCAATATCAAGGTCAGGCTATTGAGCATAAAAGAGTGATGCATGGGAGGATACCCATGTGAAATAAAGGTTTGAGTAAAGTTTTTAAGTTTAAGTTTAAGTTTTATATAGAATAAAGAGTGCTAGAAAACTCCAGTGAGAAGGAGAGATTTAGCGGTACTAAAAATTCTTATTTTATATATGCCAAAGTTGGTCGACAATTTTGTCTGGCATTTTTCTATCAAAACAAGGTGTTTCGCTAAGTATCGGTCTAAAAAATAATTCTTGCAGAAATGGAATTTTTTTGACGTGTATAGAAGCTTTAACGACCAACTATATGGCGGGAATAAAAATTCCCGTCGTATAGGTCTAGCCGTATAGTTATTTGACCCATCAACAATTTTTCATCCCAGGATACAGAAGGTTTGAAGACCAACTATACGGCGGGAACAAAAGTTCCGGCCGTATAGTTCCGGTCGTATAGTTACATCCGCTAGGAAAGAAACCCTAGAAACCCTAAAATTTTGCCATCATACCAACTATACATCAGGAACAAAGTCTTCTGGCTGTATAGTTGTGCCATATAGTTGCGTCCGACCACTTAAACGCACGGGGAGGTACCCAAAACATCAAAATATCAATCCTTTCTCTCTATTCTACCTCCAAACTCTCTGAAAACCTCAAGGGATCTTCATCCCTACTCAATTTCGTTTTATTTCCTCGCACATAAGTGATCTATAGTATGTTTCCCCTCCGATCCTCCAATTACTTTTCGCGAATTCATCTCTGATCTATTATCATTATCGATCTAGGGTGAGACTTATTTTGAACTATTTGCCATGATTATCTTGCCTAGATTATTATGTTGAAGAGATTATTTAGTGTTCTATAATGAGGATTATGCTATGATTATTACTGTTGGATCAAAAAGTTTTATATTTGTCTTTCTTATTTTTAGAAAACACGAGGAGCCAGACACGTGCTCTTGCCTCTACTAGTTCTTCTCGGGCTACAACTTAGGACCGCATGGGGATTCGATTCAAGGACGAGTCCCACCGTGATCATTTCAACAAGATCAAAAGCAACAAGTCAAGGCAACCAATTGGGCTTGCCCTGTCACGTTCAACCAACTAGGTATTTATGATGACTTTAATTTACTTTGCAATAGAGTGGGCCTGCAAAATTTTGTATTTCATGATGCACCAACCTATCTCCGGTTAACCATTGAATTCCTTAGTTATTTGAAAAGCATCGCTAAAGCATGGCATTGGGAGGCTAGAATTTCTTTCCTACTCATGAACAATAATTATTCATTATCACTTGATGAATGGTGCAAATGTTTTGGTTTACCCAACAATGATCCTAATGCTTTGTGCACATCTGTTACCAGCATAGAACCATCCCCTAAACTCTGCTATAATAGAATGGGCTTTACTTCTAGAGTCAACAAAGGGAAAATATTCAACATCCTGCTATTCATTATTTGTTCTATGTTATTGCTAACACCATGCATGCGTGTAGTGAGTTTAGAAGACTCAATAAGGAGGACATCTTAGTCCTTGCAAAAGCTGCTTTCAACTATGATAACCTATCACTTCACTTGGGCGCAATTCTTGTGCGCTACTAGGAGTACCAATCTAACCAAATCCAAGGACCAATCACTTACGGAGGCGTCATCACCATGCTCGCCAATGTCCTAGGCATCGACCTAGGAGAGTTACAACCGGTACTAGTTGAGCAACGTGTTGGTTTCTCTACTTTAAGGGCTTGTGGAATGCTCACTAGGATAGGTGGTGTTTATTATCTGCATATTGCTGGAGCTGGGCGTCTCTACCCTGCTCCTTTGCCTAATGGTCTTTTCTCTATCAAGGAAGGACATGTGCTTTATGACTTGCAGGTTGAACAACACCAACCCGAGGAAGAGATTTCCGAAGAGGATGAGGACCAAGTGGAGGAGCAAGAAGTTCACCATCAGGAGAAACAACAACCAAGCCGATTCGCTACATATCAAGATTTCCAAGAACTTGGAGGAACTATGGAGGGAATGCATATTCTCGCCCTGAACCTCCGAGAAACAACAGGTAACCTCTCAACTCAATTTGCGGACTGGAGTTACAAATTTTTCCCCCACCATAGTGATTTGAAGGGCTTGCAAAAGCCTAAGCTTGGGGAGGTTTTCTATCTATATTTATATTTTGGTTTTCATTTGTTTTATCTTATTTTCGAGGTTATGCTTTTATTTGAGTTTATAAGAACTCATGTTGGTTTTCCCAACACTTTATCTTAGTTATTTTATTTTATTTTAGATTTTCAAGCCGAGCTTTCACTACTAGGAAACTAGCTATAGATAGACAGACCTTCTGTGGCGCATGGTTCTGACCATGCGCCACAAAAGAAGTCCAGTGGGACATCTCTCCCAATGCGCCATAAAACCATCAAACTTCTGTGGCGCATGGAATTTGCCAATGCGATACAGAAGTGAGGTGGGACCCACACTAGGCCTTGGTCTATGAAGCATATGTGGCGCATTTGGGCATATGCGCCACAAAATCATCAGGTGGGACCCATAGCAGGCGGCTTTGACCGTGCTCTGACCAACCATCTGTGGCGCATATGGCGATATGCGCCATAGAAGTTTATATCTTCTGTGGCGCATATCGCCATATGCGCCACAAAACAAGAATGTGGGCCCCACAGTCTGGCCACCTATGACCAAGCTTCTGTGGTGCATATGTAGATATGCACCACAGAAGATCAAACTTCTGTGGCCCATATCTACAATATGCGCCACAGAATGGTGCATGCTACTCAGAATATATTGAGTATTCCTAGTACATTTTCCTCTTGCTTTTCCCAACTAAAGAAGTACCAGTGGCATAGGTAGAATATTAGACAATCTAATAGATATATAGTGGCATACATTATTGCAAATGCACAAGCTAAGAATAGCCCTTGAACAGCAAAACAACAATGGCATACATCATTGCAAATGCACAAACTATAACAAACATTGCAAATTCTTTCATAGAGCTGGTGGGGGAGATGGCGGTGGAAGATGCCAGAGCTCCCTGTTCACGCGCGCCTGCAGCCTACGGACGTGCTCCTCCATGGACACGTTGGGGTCGAGCACCGGCCGCCACCCGATTGGTTCCGCCATGCGCGCCCTCTCCTCTAGGGACGCGAGAACGACATACAACCTCATGGCCTTATTGTAGAGGGCCTCGTGCTGCAGCCTGGCCTACTCCTTGATTGGGTTGACCTCCGAATCATGTGCCGGCTGACTCCGAGGACTGCCCCTCAACCTCGCCCCTCCACTCCGAGTAGGCTTTAGGGAACGCGAGCGGACTATGCTCTCCAGCAAGTCTTCCGACGAGTTGTGGGAAGAAGACATTAGGGGCAGGGACGATGCTTTTGACAGGGAGTGTGGTATATATATAGAGGCGTGTCATTAAAGCAGCTAGCTGCCACCTTTAATTTTGTTGGTGTGGACACATTTTGACAGTCGCGATGTGAGAGAGTGTGGACCAATAAAACTGTGTGTTTTAGATCTATTTGTGTACCATTATATCTCCATAGATCTATTGGTCCACACTCTCTCACATCACGCTCTCGACTCGGTATTCAATCTACCCGGTGAGTAATTGTCCATGAATATGCATGTTTTGTAGGTGTAAAGCTTATCGCATGGGCGGTGTGTACATGCGATGCATGGCTCCAAGATGATGTTTGTGCATGAAGCTTGTGTGGTGCATGAATGTTTGCATGGGAAGAAGTTTCTTGTTGTTGCTTGTCTGCCGTGGTGTGATGCATGGATGTTTGCCAAAATGTTGATTCATTTCCATTTTGGCAATTTTTTGCACCACCCATATGTCCTATTTTTGGAAAGGTCATGCCGAATTTGTCCAGCGACAATGCATGTGTGTTTGTGTGTGCATAAGGTGTGGTTTCTAATTAACCTACTCTGTCTTTTGATCTATACGTGCATACCGTGCAGGCAACCATGGTTGTTAGGATGAGCGAAGGTTGAGTTACTAGGTAGAAGAAAGACGCGAAGGCGGACATGATTCGGAACAACAAGACCCAGATAAGATGTCCATGTCGAACATGCAAACTCCAGCGCTGGATCGACCCTGATTCTGGACAATTGGAGGATCACCTGCTCAGGCGCGGTTTCATGCGCGACAACTTCGATGAAGAGCCGACAATAAATGGTGGTGGTCATCATGAAGACGTGGGCAGGCGAGAAGACGAAGAGTCTCCTGGCGGGCATGATCATCATGACGAAGAAGGAGATGTCGACGGGCATGACCATCATGAAGAAGGAGAAGAAGCGAACACCCAGACGCTGCTAACTTCGGTGTTAAGGGACCCTCATGTTCAGGAACTGCTTCTCAAGGAGACGAGCAACACCAAAGCTGCAGCCAGAGAGAAAGCCAAGATGGCGCAAATGGAGATAAATGGTATGACTCCATTGTATCCTGGGTGTCGGCCCAAGGATACACACATGAGTGTAATGCTAAAGGCTCTAGAGATGAAGGCGGAACACAAATGGACCGACGTGAGCTTCAATGCTAACATGGAATTCTGGCGCGATCGTCTTCCTAACGGGAACACATTGCCAACAAGTGTAGAGGAGGCCAAAAAAATCGTGTTCCCTCTTGACCTACCACACGTTAAATACCACACATGCATCAATGATTGCACACCTTATCGTAACGAGTACACGGAGAGAACCACATGTCCGGTGTGCGGCCATGGACGGTACAAGAGAGGGCACAAGAAAGTTCCTCGATAAGTGGTATGGTACTTTCCTATCACTCCCCATCTACAAAGATATTTCGTAGATCCTAAGGAAGCAAAGCTAATGCAATGGAACACGGAAAGGGAGAAACACGAAGATGATCCGAAGAAGGGAAAGATCCTAACACACCCTTCAGACGCTAGCCAGTGGAATGCATTGGACATCGAGTTCGAAGAGTTCGGGGGCGATGCAAGGAACATCAGGCTGGGTATGAGCACCGATGGACTCAATCCTTTTCGCAACCAGAGTAGCACGCATAGCACCTGGCCCGTGTTTGTATGGCCATAGAACATCCCCCCGTGGCTCTGCACAAAGCAAAGGTATGCACACATGAGCATTCTTATTCAGGTGCCGAAACAACCAGGTATCGATATGCATCTTTATCTCGGGATGTTGAAAGAATAGTTAGCCATGTTGTGGGAGACGCCAGCCCGTACATGGGACGCCTACACTAAAGAATATTTCCCTATAAGAGCCACGTTGCTCACGACGGTGCAGGACTATCCTGGTTACACATATATATCGGCCTACGTGAACCACGAACACAATGCATGTGTCAAGTGCATGGATAAGACCCCGCATCTCCAGCTACCCAAGCATCCCGGGTCTTCGAAAACCGTGTTCCAAGGGAAAGAAGCGACCAAGGACAAAGCCGCTTCTGGGTGTACGGAAAGCGAGGTCTATTTTCTGGGACCTGCCATACTGGAAGGTCCTCCACACGCCCCATAGCCTCGATGTAATGCACATCACGAAGAACGTTACCGAGAGTCTGCTTGGCACTCTACTCAACATGCCGGAGAGGACCAAGGATGGTCCAAAAGCAAGAAATGACCTGAAATTGCTTGGCATCAAGAAGGATCTTCAGTACCCTAATAGTGATGATGATGACGATCAGACGGAAGGGACTCAGGGTCGCTGCAAAAGGGTTAAGAAGAATGAGGTGGTTGTGCTTCGCACTGCCTGCTTCCCTCTTTTTCAGGAGGAGATCGAGCAGTTTTTCAGGTGCCTCCTAGGAGTCAAAGTTCCTCACGATTACTCTGGAAAGATAATCAGATATCTCGACGTAGCGAAGAAGAGGTTCAGCAGTATGAAGTCCCACGACTGTCACGTGATAATGACACAGATACTTCCAGTTGCCATACGAGGGATAATGGACTAGCACATCTGTGAGACGTTGTTTGGCCTGTGCAACTTTTTCGATGTCATTTCTAGGAAGTCGATCGGCATGAATCAGCTCGACAGGATATAGGAAGAGATCATGGTGATACTATGCAAGCTCGAGATTTACTTCCCGCCCGCATTCTTAGACATCATGGTGCATCTTCTTGTCCATGTCGTGGATGACATCATCCAGCTCGGGCCGACATTCCTGCATAACATGATGCCGTTTGAAAGGCTAAAAGGTGTCATCAAAGGGTTTGTTCACAATAGGTCCCGTCCATATGGAAGCATAACCAAGGGCTTTCTGATCTACTAGTGCATCTCTTTCTGCCAGAACTATCTAACCACCGGGAACAAGGATGTTGGAATACCCACCAAGAAGCACCTTGGCAGGCTCGCTGGGTATGTTCATCGCGAGGGCCACCGCTCACTACATGTCAGCATTGCTAATCGACGCGCTGACTTTGGCAGGGCACACCGAGTCGCGCTACAACACATTGAATTGGTCAGCCCTTGGGTGGAAGAGCACAAAAGCTTGATCGAGCAGGAGTACATGGACCAGGCACGCCCGAGGAAGAAAGGTGACGTAACAAGAGAGCACAACTCTAGCTTCACGGGTTGGTTCAAGAAAACGCTGCTGGACAATCCCCCGAAGACGCCTTCTATGGAAGATCAACAGCTCATATTCTCCTTGTCACAGGGCCCAGCGCATAACGTAAAGACCTATCAGTCATACGACATCAACGATTACATATTCTACACCGAGGAAAAGGACATGAATAGCTAATATCAAAACTCAGGAGTAACTATGATGTCCTTCACTGATGACGAGACTACTGTCATGGAAAGATTCTATGGAAGGATCAAGGAGATATGGGATCTCGACTACTGTGGAGAGACAGTACCGATATTCCATGTTATATGGGACAAGAACGTTGAAAAAGAAGGATGGTATTTCACCACCTGTGTTATACCCGATGCCGCAAAGAAGGCCTCCGCAAAAAATGAGTCGTGGATACTCGCTAGCCAAGTTGATCAATGTTTCTTTATTACCGACCCGTCAAATCCCAGTCATGTTGTAGTGAGGAGGGGCAAGAGGAGCATCATCAGAATGGAAGGATCTTCCAATGAGCAAGACTTCGACAAGAACGGCGATCCGAAGATCGAAGAGGAATTCGACAAGTACTTCAACATGCCTAATACTAATATAGTAAGAATAAAGACCACACTACCTACTAAAGGTTGTCCGTTCACGAGAAGAAATCTCATACTGCCCAGGCTAAAGTATTCCACCGCGAAGAAAAAGGGCAAGAAGATTGTGAAGAGAGGCTAGCTCGAAACATCGCACGACGACGTGTGACCTTTTTTGTGTATTAGTTAGAGACTAAACATATATCATGATATTCGTGTGGGTATACAAATTCACATGTGTTTGTGATAATCACAATGTATACAATAATTCGGGGAGGTTTTTTTTAATAAATATACATGTGTATGTGCTTGGTTTTAAATATATTAGTAACATATAATTTTGAAACAAAGAAAAAAATGTGAACCAGCCAGGATTCGAACCTGGCTGGCACATGTTTGTCTATGCATCATAACCACTAGGTTAGTCTGTGTTTCATGTCCAACTACAGCCTCATGGCAGTTTTGACTAAGTGCCAAGGTTTTGTGGCGCATATCGCTGGAATGCGCCACAAAAGTTGAAACTTCTATGGCGCATTCCAGATATATGCGCCACAGAACATTGGCACTTAGCCCAATAACCATTCGCCCCTTCCCCTTTTCTTTATCCAACCTACTCTCGCCCCCGATGTGAACCCTGGCTAATTACCTCTTTCACGCCCCCGACAAACCTGTCGCCACCTGCCACCGCCAGAGCCCGTGGAGGAGGAGCCGCCTGCCATCGCTAGAGCCTGTCGAAGAGGAGCCCCCTGCCGCCACCGGAGCCTGTGGAGGAGGAGCTACCTGCCCCCGCCGGAGCCCGTGGAGGAGCCACCTGCCGCCGGCCCCGAGGAGGAGAAGGGCAGCGCACACCAGCTGCCCTTGAGGAGGAGAAGGGCAGCGCACACCACCATCGAAGACCACCTCCCCATCCTTCGCCACCTCGCCGTGCATGCTAGGTGATCATCTTAGGGTATCCGATTAGGGTTTCTTGAAGGTTTCTGATTAGTGCATCTTAGGGTTTCTATCAGTGTGCGAGTCATTATGCTCTTCCTGTATTTCTATATATCAGAGGTTACTGATTAGTGCATCTTAGGGTATCTGCACCATGTGATAAATAGATCATTCATGAAATAGAAACATGTATTGAATGTACTAAATGAGCTATGGACCATTTCTGAAATAGAGACATGTACTGAATGTACTGAATGAGCTATAGATCATTTCTGAAATAGAGACTTTGACACCAAATTGTTCAGTATAGCACACTGCACCATGTGAGACATATCAGCATTAGTAATGTCCATGGTCATTCCTCTAATAAAGTAACATCTGGTACATGTTGCATCTGGAACAAACAAAACTTACCAGATTATGTTATTGAGCTAAGGTCCATCTATATATACATGGATTACAATATGAATCTATGGTCAAGACAGAATGGAGCTTGAGGTTTTGTTAAATTTTTGATAATTTTGTTAAATTACTGAAATAAAGGTCAAGTTATTGTCATGTGTGAAATAAATGTTAGAACTGAATATGTTTGTACCCAAAAAGGTGTACTGAAATAAAGGTCAAGTTAACTATTTTTTTTGCTACTGAACAACAGTTCTCTTTTTCTCTCAGTGTGCTATATGGTGCTATATGGTCGTTTTGTGAACATTGTACTTCTGTTAGTGTGCTAGTTAGAACATTGTACATATGGTTCTGAAAGGTGTTGGGATATTGTAATACAAAGTAGGGAGCAAGGTAAAACAACCAAAGTTTTATGTAGTAGTAGTGTTTTGTTTGTGTTAGGACTATTATGGTCAAACAGAACTATATTGTTAATATGGTTAAATCTTGGTCCCCTAGTTAGAGCATTATCTTGGTCCCCTGATATGTGCCCTCATATATGACCTGTTTATTTATATCTGGTAAATGATCTAGTTGTAAATGGTATGATATGATATATCATACCATGATCTGTTTGTATCTGGTAAATGGTTGTATCTGGTAAATGATCTGGTTGTAAATGATCTGTTTATTTATATGTGTCCTCATATATGACATGTTTATTTATATGATGATCTGGTTGTAAATGGTGTTGTTGTATATCTTTATTCACCTGTTTATTTATATGATATGATATGATATATATAATATGATCTGGTTGTAAATGTCTGGTTGTAAATGGTATGATATGATATATATGACTTGTTTATTTATATGATATGATCTGGTTGTAGATGGTGCTCCTGTTTATCTTTATTCACCTATTTTTTTATATGCTATTGTTTATTTATATGAAATGGTGTTATATGTGGTGCTGTTGTTTATGTATGGATGATGGGGCTGTTGTTATATGTATGGATTGATGATGGATGATGGGGTTGCTGTTTTGTATCTGATTTATGATGGATGGGGTCAATGGGGCTATGGGGATATTTTTTCTTGCAGGGATTTCAATTGAGTTGCCCGTTTCTCCCGAAGTGTTGATTCACTTCCGTTTCGATTGAGAAATGGGAACTCGTAGGTCCAAAAATTAGCAAACGTCATGCGAATTTTTCGATCGATATTTGTGCTAACCTTTTGCCTCTTTTTTTAATAATAAAGTGCAAACATGTCGACCAACGACGAGGCCGGTCCTTCTAAGAACATGAGCGTCGAGGATCTAGCCCGAGAGACCAACAAGTCGTTCTGGGGGGCATCCCAAGAGCATGAGTAGGCGGAGGAGATAAGAATGAAACCACTACCGACGACCATCCTCGAGGTGCTGGGGGCAACGAGGGAGATAAAGATTACGAGGGGGACAAGGACGACTACGATGAAACTAGTGAAGGCGGGGAGGAGGGTGACACCACCACCAATGGCCGTGAGCGCATGGATGGCGGTAGCGGCAACCCAACCGCTATACAGAAGAAGAAGAAGAAGAAGAAGAAGGAGGAGGAGATTAAGGATAGGAAGCCGCAAGTGCTTGCCAATGTCTGTGATGAGTTCACCGAGGTCACAGAAAGTGGCCAACCCATTGCGCCTGCGTCGATTTCCTACGGGTACGGCATTCAACTCGGGTGCATCGTCTAGGAAAGCATGTTGATCAACACGAAGTACATCTGAAGTGCTCCTAATCAGGCTTTGGTCGAGAACCTCATTAAGAAGCTTCACAAGCAGTATACATTCCCAGATAAGTTCAGAAACCTGGAGAGGAAGAACCCGATGAACAAACTAGCACTGACAAAGATGAGCAACGCCTTGAGCAGCTGGAGAACCCGATTAAAGAACAACATTGACAAAGGTGAAAGCTGGGAGATTATAAGTAGGAAAAATCCGATGCTCGATGAAGAAGAGTTCAAGATATTGCAGGCGGACTTAGCTATCGTTGACTCTAAAGCATGGAATGAGTGGGGAAAGACTATGAGAGAGAAGAACATAGGTAACCACCGGCTTGGAAGCGGCGAATACATAGGGAAACAACCCATTTGGGACAAGGAGGACGCCTAGATTGAACGCCTGGGTAAAGAGAACCAATGGCATAAAATCACGGACCCGCAGTTTCGAAACTTTGTCCGGGTCTGCTACTACCTGGACCCGATTACAGGGGAGTTCGTCACCGACCACCCGGAGGTGAAGGCCTTTGAGGAGGAGCTGGTAAGGAATTTATCGCGGATCTCTCAAGAGTTTCTAATTAAAATAATTAAGCCAAGAATATAAATGCATGGTTTCACCTCTCCTTGTCTCTTTGTAGGAGAAGGAATTGAACGGTATTGGTGACTTGTCGTCCCAGGATTCGCTGGCGGAGCCGTGGGACACTGTTTTCAATAGGGCGACTAACGCTTACAAAAAAAGGGATAAGAATTTGCCGCCAAAATCAGCTGGCCGTGTGTCCGGCTTCGATACGAGCATGAAGTTTACCGAGTACTACAAAGAGGACGCAAAGAAGAGGAGGGAGAGGAATACCAGTTGGCGGCTAAAGATAAAGACGAGGTTGAAGAGATAAAGTTGAAGGTGAAGACATTAGAATAAAAAGTGGATGAGAAAGCAATAGACAGGTTAGTGGACGAGAAGCTCCGCACAATCATCCCCCCTGGGTTGTTCGAGGGGCTAGATGTTTGGAATGCGGCAGGTCGACAGGGGCCGATACACGTTCCTAGATTTAGCGGCAACAACTTGAGCATCAACTTTAATGCGTAGCCGGACTTGGTGACCCCTCCGGCCACCATGGCCGCGGCGCAGCCGCAAGAGCTGGTCATCGCACAGCTGCCCCCACCAAAAATACCAAGCCGCAGCCGGCGGTGGCACCACCACAGGAGAATGCTGATGATAGGTCTGCCGCGGAGACAGGCCGTTTGTCGACATTAGCCGAGCTCAACGCCCTCACCAAGGTAACTAATTAGTTACTCCGCTTCATCTTCTTTATGCGCCTTTGGTGACTGCCGCCTCGATCATGATGCCCAACATATGTGTTTTGACTCAGGATGCTGCTTGTGTACTACTCCACAAAGGTTCCGGCGGTGAGTTGACGTATGTTGCCAAGGGCAATATCATACAACCGGCGAACTGCACGATGCAAAACAATGCAATGGACGATGCCGTGATGAGGGTCCGGATTGCTCGGGTGTTGCCAGGGTGCGACGACATGGACCCCTGTAACATCCCAGCATTTAGGAACTAATGAAGGGTAGATTTAGGAATTTGGAATGTTGCATGCATTTATCTGTGAAAATGTGGGTAAAATTTTCGCCAAATAAAAACCTAAAGTGATCAAGGTTTCTTTCATACTTTGAGATTAGGTTTAGTCTTAAAGGATGATTGCTATAGACTTTGATGTGATCTTTGAGGAATGATGTGGTTTGGGAAATGAATTTGAATTTTTAACTTGAGTGTTTGAATTATAATTCAAATGAATAAGGAATAAGGTTTGAATCTTGATTTAATTAGGAGTTAATTATTATAACTCAAATTTTATATAAAGAAAACAATTAAGAATATGTAACCCTATTTCGTATTTTTATTTTATAAATTAGTTACAAAATTGTAAATTATTGAAATCATCCACACACTTCACAAAAGCAAATAAATAAATAAAGAATAAGAATATTCTTTATTGATAATAATATAATATTTATTACAAAATAATAAAATGAAGATTACAAAAGAATAGAACTAAAATTTCAAAAGTATAAAGTAGATTACATTGGATTGTTCTATAACTAAACTTAAACTAAAATCTTCACTTTAAATCTGTACCTGCAAAACCAGAAACTAAATAGAAAAAGAAAAGTTAGGGTTAGTATTGTTTTACTCTCAGAAGTTGACAGTGAAGTGCACTGTTCAATATTTCATCATTGAGTATATAAGGGGTAAGTTTCACCAATATGAAAAGATAAATCTTCCATAATTTTTAAGCCAGAAGTAAAATGACAGCCAAGAGGGGCAAGTTTCACCAGCTAGGTAAAAGTAATCTGATCAAAGTAACTTTCAAGTCCAAAGCATATCCACAAGTGCATAGCAAGCACACAAGCAGGACACACAACTAAATGCATGTGGTGTGCTGTCAGCTTCATAGCACAGCTCCAACACACCAAAACCAGCAGCACAGCCGTGAAGAGGCACTACTACATCTCTTCACTGCTCACACACAAGAACAACCAGCTTAGAAAGCAGCTAAACCAAGCACAGCAGCCAGTAACCAAACCAACCAAAGCCCTAGATCTCATCACCAGGATGGTAACATAAGGAGGGGGAAGGATCAGGTGGACAGCAAGATCAAGTTCAGGAGCTAGGAGGAGAAGGCTAGCTCAAGGTCAAGCACAGGAGCTCAACAAAACAAGATCAACATCACCACCTTACTCCACAATCATCAGATTTTGTGGTGAGCATCATAAAACCCTCACATGATCTAATCATATTATCTAGACAGAAGCATGTGTTGTTTTTTGAAACAAACTCTTAGAAAGCACCCAAGTGGGGTGAATCCATCATAGAGATTTTAAACTCTAAAGGCAAACAGCAAAGTACAAGGATCCAACCAGAGCTCAGAACAACATCATTGCTTTGGTTGTCAAGCTACATATTACAATTAAAGCATAAATATAGCTAAGATCTAATTTCTAGGCACATTCCTAGAGTAATGGTAGCACCTTAGAAACTAATCTTTTGTATCTATATGATGATCAAGCCTACTATCATTTTTATCCAAGCTTTGATTCAAGAAACTATAGGTGGTACCACTACCAGGACTATCTATATGAATCAATTAGATAAGGCCTAAAACCCCTAAGCCTCAGACCAACATCATTGGTCTTAGGGATTTCAAAGAAGAACATTTCCATTTATATTTTAAAGCTAAGCTTGTCTTAAGCTTAAACAAACCCAATCAATGGATTAGAATCAATCTTGTGTGCCATATCAAGATGGTGTCACAAGAACAATTCTATATGAATCAGGATAAACATCCAATCATCACAGGTTCAACAAATCAATTTACTAATCATTTTCCTGTTAATACAGGAATCATAATTAGGATATTCCTATGTTAATCTTCACTGTCCACATATTAATTTCTAAGCAAACAACATTAAGACAGTGATTTCATCACACCATACCCATGATCCTAAACCATGAAATGACAGTGGAAGGTTATCAAGTCACTGACTTTACCAAAGCAACTATACCATCCGAATCATATGCAATCCAAGCAAAAAGCATCTAATAAGCCATCAGAACCATTATAGTTTATCTCAAACAACAAGCCTTAGGCTAATAACCATTTAGCATGCTTACAGACCATCCACACATGATCTAATTCATCCATTACATGAGCAATCACATGATAAGGACCCTAAATGAAATAAACCATCGTAATCATGACAAGACAGTCACTAGAGAGGTCATTGCCAACATCCAGCATGGGATGAGCGAGCATAGAGAGCACAAGGGGATAGGAAAAGAACTCACCAAAGGTCCTCACCGGAGACTATAAGAGGAAGCAGAGGGGCCGACAACCATGGCGGCACGGGGAGCACCCCATAGGGGGCGCTGCAACCCATACGGCGCCACGACAGAGACCATGAATACGCATAGAGGCGAGGAGCATCACCACGACGCACGACGACAGCAGCAACACCAGGATCCACGCCAACCCCCAAACCCTAGGGTTCGGGACGACATCGATCCGTCGCAGGAGAGCCCCATACTCAAATCCAGTTGGATAGAAAGGACGAGCGTCATTGACAACCTCCTGTTGCACCACGGCAGCGACCAGAACGTCCCAAGGCGGCGGGAATCGCCGGCGGCGACATCACCTACCACGTGGTCGAGGTTAGAGGAGGAGAGGAACGAGATCGAGGGGGAGAGGCAGTGAGAAGTGGGCTGAGTTGGGCCAGACCCTTCGGGGTGGTTATTTTGATTATGACTAATGGGCCACCAGGGCCCAATAAAATTAAACCAGCCCAAAAACCTTTCAGGCCTATTTTAATAAATAGAAAAAGACCAAAATACCCTTGGACTTAATTAAATTTTAGAAATTAAAATAAAATTCCAAAAATTATAAATAAAATATTTTTGGATTCACAATAATCCACACTATCAAAATAAATTAAGATATAAAATTTTAGACATTTAAATTTTATTAAGAATTTTGTAATTTATATATTCTTTATGGAATTTTACAAAATTATTGAAAGAAGATAAAAATAAATAAAAATAACTTTCATTATATTTTAATATTGTAGTATTTTCTAAAAATACTAAATAAATATTTAATAACAATTTTTTATATTTAAGTGATAATTTTTAAAAGAATTATTAAATCAATAAAAGACGAATAAAAGGGAAATAAAATAAAATAATTCAATATATGTTACAAATATTAAAAAGTAATATTTATAAATCCTTTAAATGATGCATTACATTATTCCATAGTCATTTTGCTTCTTTAAATATTGTCCTTACCGGGCAATAATGATGTTTTTGTAGACATAGAAGCTTAAGGTCCAGTGCAAGCATCAGATTTCACTACCTTGCCATCACAAGGAAAGTTCATCACTTGCTCATGTCCTTTGAAGAGTCTTTATCAAAGTATTTGCAAATTGTGTGTTATCATATATGCTATAAAAGAAAGAAAATATTATTTTCACAAATAAAGAAATCATAGATATCATCCTAAGTGGTGATATAATGGAGCAATAGAACTTAGGGTTCTATTTGCAACAATGATGACCAAGTAGGGACTTAATAACCCTGACATCAGTGATTCTAGCACCGTATATTACGCGTTAGCCATGAGATTTGGAATGGGACAGAGAAGTCAGCTGTATCTTCTTCCTCTCGCATGAAGCCGGATGTGTAGGTCGTGGATGTTATCCTCGTAGCTTGCATATTAATTGGTAATTCGTAGAGAATATGCAGCATATGGGTGGGAACCCTCATCGTCCCACGATAGTTTTGGCATCTAATGGTTTGTACAAACCATTGCCGTAATTCATTATGTGGGCATGGTGTACACCAAGGAGGCATGCGAGGTCGCGAAGGGGGCAGTGATTGGCTTGGACCAACTACTGGGCCCCACATCATGGAATTGTGGACGGGAAAGTATGCCTGGTTGTGCAACAAGGAGTTGATCTCTCATGGGTAAAGTAACACACCTCTGTAGAGCGTAAGAATTGTAACTTGTTACTCCCTGTTCCGAGAAGGAGCTGCGAACGCGGCAGGAAAGGAACTCCATGAAAGTTCTGTTAAACCTTTGAAGGCTGATAGTCATAGTTTTTCAGAATAAAATCAATCTTTGAAGAAAGATTTACAAAAACTGCATAGTGCCAAGGACTTATAGTCCGAGGTGGTAGTTAGAGCATCAAACTTCCCACCTTGCATATAATGAACTTGTTGGGTAACGCTGTTACTCATTCTTTCCTTTGATCCCTTGCTTAGACTCTGATGATCCCGAAGACGTGCCAATGTATGCAGCCGAATGTCAAGAAGATGTGTTTTGCGAGGAAGCTGATCTGTCCGGGGGTGTTGAAGGAGTGGATTACAAAATCTGCTACGGTGTCGATGATAACGAGTCCAACTAAGTATGCCTAGTTAGTAGTAACCAACGGACCCAAGCAGCATGAACTCTACAGAATAAGCTGCTGAGCTCAACTCCTAGTCGGAGTTGCTACTTTTAAATTCCGCTGAAACACTTTATATTTTGGTTTGTAAGTTGAATCTTCTAGAAGCCTTGAACTTCCGGTATTGTAATAATAATAATGTGTGTACTTTTGTAATATGGACCTACAATGTTTCTATTGTACCACTCTGAGGGATGTGATATTTACGGAACGGTGTTCTGTGGATGTCATGTCAACGACTATAGTGTACTACACATGAAGTGGTATGCTGGGTCACCGCAGTTGGTATCAGAGCAAATTGCTTTGACCTTAGGTTGGAAACCTAGTAAAGGGTATTACCTATAGGAAAATTAGCAACGATAAAGAATTCTCTAAAAGTAATATAATGGGTATTCAAATGAGAATATTCCGTTATATATTTTAGTGCGATAATTCTTTGTTATGATGCAATATATCATTGGATACTAATCAAAATTATTTTTCTGATATACAGAGATATGGAACCAAAGTTTCCAAAACAAACTTTGGTAAGGAAAGAGGAGAGTCTTGATGATTATCAAGGATCATTCACAGACCAACTTCGTCAACTTTTAAAGCTCTTTAGTTGTCCAACTAGAATTCCACTGAACACTATCACTTACCTTGATGGCCGGATGATATCCAAGTATCATGTGAGTATCCAACTTCTAGAGTGCTTGGATTATATCATGATCTACCTATAGGAGAAGGTAGGAGTCATTTAGAAGCATATCATGTTGCTGTTGTGGAGGAGATAGCTAATATCTGGGAGCAGAAAACCAAGGAGTTAGAAGGTAGCACATTCTCTGTGATACCTCATGATTCTATAGACTCGGAGCCTATACCGGACCATCTTACTTTGGTTAAGAAGCATCCTAAGTTAGCTTCCAAGTTTATGGATAGATATCGAACACTTGTTGCGTCTTTTTATAAGACACATCAAGTGATTGTCGAAGATAAAAATGACATGTTAGAGGATCTAACCGATCCAGAAAGGAGTTAGAAGGAAGCAAGTAGTAGTGCAACACCTATATTTAAGGATATACCTATAGATCCTGAATCTTTTATACCATATCCTTATTCACCAAGACCTGAACCTATACATGATCCTACTATGGATTTGAGGTATGCAGTACCATAGGGCTCAGAGGATGGTTCTGACTCAGAACTTCCTATTGAGAATTCGGATGGTTGGAGAATGGGATCATATAATGGATCTCATGACCACCAGATGTCCATAGATGGTTCTGACAGAAATGTTGGACAACCTAGTGGGATGGGTGCAAGGATGAACCCTAATGATAGTAGTAGAAATACCATGTCAATAGATAATCAGGATGAAGAAGAAGATCCTGAGGAGAGAGTGTTTGAATCATCAACATCTTCTCAAAACCCAGGGAATATACATTATCCAGTGTTTAATTATCTTGCCCAAAAGAGCACCTAGGAAGCGGCATGATCTGCGTATCCTGTTGACAACTCAAGAAATGAAGCTCAGGAGATGCAGGCTGGAGATAATGTTGAATATGTTTCTGAAGACTTTTTAGCTGAGCTAGAGGGAGTCAATGCGCTCAGGTTGAGTAATGACTCAAGTCCTAACACTTCAGATACAGAGTATGTTCCTTCTGGAAGGCCATATGTTCCATAAACTGTGTGACGAACAACACTTCATCACGGTTGGACATCAGGCATGTATGATGAGCGTAGTTACTACTAGAAGGAGGCAATTAGTTAGTGATATCAAATACCGTGTATTGTACTTCAATAAATAAGATAGTGAGATGAATAAGGTAGTTTTGTGATTATACCTATATGGTATATGTTGTAATGACTTTGTATTATTATGATAGTATGTATCATATGTGAAATGAACATTTGTATTTTCTTTGGATCTTCATTGTGTGACTAGTTTTGTGTGTAAAGTCGAGCTCAGAACACATGTGCATGATGTAATTATGAGTATTCACTTTATGTTGCAGGACTAGAGGGTCATGGATACGGGTGTAGAAATGGAAACTGAGCAGCAGCGGATGGAGCGAGAGGCCAAGGAGAAGGCCGATGCAGATGCAGCAAATCAAGGAGCATTACCACCACCACCAATGAGGCCGTTAATGGAGCATAACTTTATGCAATGCATGCAAATGATGCAAGAGACCTAGAACAAGTTTATGGAAGAGTTGCTGGGGCGAGCAAATCAGAGGGCACCTGAAGGTGGAGGAGTGAGTCTACTAGCAGAGGACTGGCTAGCAGATACTGAAAGGAAGCTGAAAACTGTAGGTTGCAATGATGAGGAGAAATTGATGTATGCAACTCATCTTCTGACTGGACCTGCAGCATCATGGTGGGAGAATCAGTTAGCCATGCAACAACCAGGAAGGGAGTTTACCTAGGAAGATTTCAAGCAGGGATTCCGTGAATATCATGTTCCAGAAAGTGTTATGGAGTTGAAGCGGAGAGAATTTGAGGAGCTTCAGCAAGGTTATACTAGTGTTATGAAGTACATCCGTGACTTTAGTCAACTTTCTCGCTATGTTGAGGAGGATGTCAACACTGAAGAGAAGCGGAAGAAGTGTTTCCTGCATGGATTAAATCCATTTGTGAAGATGCAACTAAGGTTAGCCAATAAGCAAACTTATCAGCAGTTGTTGGACGCAGCCATTACTTTTGAAGATGATTATAAGAATGTCCAAGAGGATCGGAGGAAGAGAGCCAAGAAGGAAACCAAGAGAATTCAGGCAAGCAAACCTAAACCCAATCTGGAGTTCAAACCTCGGAATAGGAATTATGGCAACAATAACAATAACAATAACAATAACAATAACAATAACAATAACAATAACAATAACAAGGGAAGTGGTGGAAATCATTCCAATCCGAGAAGGAATGTTATTTCTAACAATTGTGGAATTCTAGGGCATTTCCATAGGGAATGCAAAAAGCCTGTAGTGATTTGTTATGGTTGTGGTCAGAAGGGGCATATCAAGCCCGATTGTCCAAGCAAACCACCAGGAGGTTGGCCTACCAAGGGAGGAGGACAAACCAGTGGAGGAAATGGACAACCCAATAAAGGAGGAAATAATGGCAAGAACAACAATGGCAAGAGGAACCGACCTACCGGGAAACAGAACTATGCAACCCTCGAGGAGGTGGATAATTCGGAGCATGCAGTGATAGGTATGCTCAATATCCTTACCAATCCCGGCAAAGTTCTATTTGATACTGGTGCAACTACTTCATTCATTTCTGAAGAATTTTGTGATAAGTTCGGGATTAGAAGGGCAACATTAGAAAGTCCTATGACAGTAGTTACGGCAGGAGGGAATGTTATTGTACGCCACATAAAACAAGATCAGGTTATCTTGATCTGTGGTTGTACATATTTCGCAGACCTTTATGTGATTCCTTTGAAGGGAATTGCAAATAGTGCTGGGGATGGATTGGATGATGGAACACGGAGCTCAGATAAATTGCGAGGAGAAATCTGTCTCAATCAAAACTCCAAGTGGAGCAAGGATAGTTTACCAAGCAGATAAACATAGTCATATCATGGTGGATCTACAATTGAACTCAATGAAATAGGTCTAATTGGAAGAGATTCCTATAGTAAATGAATTTCAAGATGTTTTTCCAGCAGAGCTACCAGGAATGCCACTAGACCGGGAGATAGAGTATATTATTGACCTAATTCCTGGTATAGCACCAATAGCTCAAGCACCATATAAAATGGGACCCAAAGAGTTAAAAGAACTCAAGGAGCAAATTGATGAGTTAGCCAGAAAAGGATTTATTCAGGAAAGTGTATCCCCATGGGGAACACCAGTAATCTTTGTGGAGAAGAGAGATGGTGGAAGACGGATGTGTGGTGATTATAGAAACCTAAACAACGTTACTATCAAAAATAAGTATCCTTTACCAAGAATCCAAGATTTGTTTGATCAAGTGAAAGGAGCTGGAGTATTTTCAAAGATAGATTTAAGATCTGGATACCATGAAATAAAAATCAAACTGGAAGATGTTCCAAAGACATCATTTGTCTCAAGATATGGACACCATGAGTATCTGGTAGTACCATTTGGTTTGACCAATGCACCGGCAATATTCATGAATCTGATGAACAAGATCTTCATGCCATGTTTGGACAAGTTCGTCATAGTCTTTATTGATGATATTCTGATATATTCCAAGGATAAGGAAGAGCATGCTGATCATTTGAGAATAGCATTGCAGACTTTAAGAGAACACAAACTTTATGCTAAGTTTAGTAAGTGTGAATTTTGGCTTGATGAGGTAGAATTCCTCGGTCATGTGATCAGTAAGGATGGAATTGCTGTGAATCCATCTAAAGTTCAACAAGATTAGAGTGGACTGCACCGACCAATGTGAAGCAAATTCGAGGTTTCTTAGGATTGGCTGGTTATTATAGGAGATCCATTGAAGGTTTCTCCAAAATAGCCGGACCAATGACCAAATTATTAAGGAAGAATACACCATTCAAGTGGGATGAGAAATATGAAGCAAGTTTTCAAGAGTTGAAGACTAGATTAACCACAACTCCAATCTTAGCAGTTCCTGAAACAGGGAAGGACGTATACTGTGATGCGTCTAAAGAAGGTTTGGGTTGTGTATTAATGCAAGATTGGAAAGTGATTGCTTATGGTTCAAGACAACCGAAACCACATGAAGTCAACTATCCAACTCATGATTTATAGTTAGCAGCAGTAGTTTTTTGCTGAAAGGATGGAGACATTTTCTATATGGAGCCAGATGCGAGTTATACACTGACCATAAAAGTCTCAAATATTTCTTCACTCAAAAGGAATTGAATATGAGACAGAAGCGTTGGTCAGAAATAATCAAGGATTATGATTTGAGAATCAACTATACTCCAGGAAAAGCTAATGTTGTAGCTGATGCTTTAAGCAGAAAGAGTGCAGATATTCAGCCTAGTAATCGGGAGTTACCAAAAGAGTTTTTTTTAGGGTAAAACAGTAGGGCAAAAAACCCCACTGCAATTTTTATATATTATAGAGAGTTACAAAAGAATATTTACAAACTCATTCCACCTCAAAGAAGAGGGAAAACATTCTAATCAGCTATCTCCTGTCTAAATTGGTTTCAATCCAAACCTTAAGGCCCTGATAATACTTCTTCTTTATTCTATAAAGGACCCATCTTAATTCCTGGGCTACAATAGCCTTCCAGGTCTCCATCGACGCATGTTGATTATTGAAAATTTCATTATTTCTGCAAATCCAAATGCCCCAAGTTCCAAGTATCAGAATTTCCATTGCAAAAGGGACATTGAGGTCTTTTTTAATACTGGCTAAAACTTCAAAGATATTTTGATCAGCCATATTGACCTGTGAAATTTCAGCCCAGCAGGCTCTTGCAAAGGGGCATTCCCAAAACAAATGTAGGCTGGTTTCTTCATTATTGCAGCCCTGGAAGACACAGTCATAAGATGCCAGAGAAAAACATTTCCTTTTCAGAAGGTTTCTTGTGTTGAGTCTATCAAGCAGTAAGAGCCAGAAGAAGAATTTGTGCTTTTGCTGACAAGAAGATTTCCATAACCAAGAGAAATGTGGCTGAACCGGTTGGTAACCAGCTAAGGAGCAGTAAGCCTTTTTGACCGAAAAATTACTGCCCCAAATGTAAGACCAACAATCAGATTCCCCTTCCCTGCCAGTATTGAGAATTTGTTCAAGACTTTGATATTCCTGATAAGCTTGTTGGGACAAAGGAAGGTAAAAAAGGTCCTGAGTATTTGCAGTATGCAGGAACTCACTGACAGAGATGTGAGGGTTTTTTGCATATGAGAGGAGGTGAGGAAGCTTATGTTGGAGGCAGCTATCATTCCACATATCAGACCAGAATAGTGTAGATTTCCCATTTCCAACCAAGCACTTTGCAAGTCCTTTAAAAAATCAATCAGTTTTAGATGAGCTTTCCACCAAAAGGATCCCTCAAGACTTCTTCCAGGGAGCTTATCATTACAATAGTAAGTATTCCATACCAAGTGAACCCAAGGAATATCCTTATGATTATAAAACTTATCCAAATTCTTCAAAAGAAGAGCAGAATTTTGAACATTAAGATCTAGAACTCCCAATCCTCCCTGGTTCTTGGGTCTACAAACTTTCTTCCATGCTACAAGAGCAGTACCTCTAGCTTGAACATCGGAAGTTTTCTTTCTCCACAAGCATTGCCTCATATATTTAATCAACTGCTCCTTGATAGTGACAGGAAGATCAAAACAGCTCATGTAATATATAGGAAGGGAAGATAACACAGATTTGACTAAGTGCAGTTTCCCCCCATAATTAAGAAAGTCAGCTATTCCACACAACCTTCTTTCAATTCTCTGAACAATAGGCAGGAAATGTTCCACAGCAGGTTTATTCAAGCTCAGAGGCAAACCAAGATAGGTAAAAGGCAAGGAACCAGTGAGGCAAGTAAGGGTATTAGCAAAATGCCCAAGCCTCTCAGAGTCCATGTTAATTGGCATCATGCTGGACTTGGAATAATTGACTTTGAGTCCAGTGGAGAGAGCAAAAGTATGTAGGATTGCCTTAAGACACAAGAGTTGCTCAGAATCAGCCTTAAGGATTACTAAAGTGTCATCTGCATACTGAACCATAGGGAAGTCAGGACAGAATACATTCTCAGTGGGCAAAGAAAGAAGACCCAGGTTCATTGCCTTATTAAGGATACTTTGAAGGAGATCGTGACCAGAACAAACAATAAAGGAGACAAAGAATCTCCTTGCTCGACACCTTCTACAAGAATTTTTCCCAGGCACACCATTTAAAAGCACAGAGGAAGAAGCAGACCCAAAGATCATCTGAATCCAAGAAATCCATTTAACTCCAAAACCTTTGGCTTTAAGGATATTGATGATTGCAGAATGCTCAATTCTGTCAAAAGCCTTCTCAAAATCCAACTTAAGAATTAAAATTTCCTCCTTTGACTTGTGGCATTGATCAAGAAATTCAAATGCCCAACCTAAACAGTCTTGGATAGATCTTTGCTTGAGGAAACCATATTGATTCTTGTGAACAAGTTTAAGAATGACTTTGCAAATTGTTAGCCAGAATCTTGGTGATAATCTTAAGGACACTATTTAGCAAAGAAATAGGCCTAAAATCAGCAGGAGTCAAAGGAGCAGCAATTTTTGGAATGAGGGTGATAAAAGAAGAATTAATGCTTTCCAAAGAGGCATTCCCTTCATAGAACTCCACAAGTAGATGCTTCACATCATCCTTAATAATAGGCCAGCAAAGGTTCATGAATTCATTTTTAAAGCCATCAGGGCCTGGGGACTTATCATTAGGCAGATTTGTGATGACTTCATCAATCTCCTCATCAGAGAAAGGCTTTTCCAAAGCATCCCTTTCTTCCTGGCTTAAGCAGTCACCAGCCAAGTCATTAAGATTGAAATGCATTTCAGGCTTATCTGAAGAGCCCATTCTATTTTTAAAGGAATTCCAAAGAAGATTTGCTTTGCCATCATGATCATAGACCTCAAGATCAGAATCATCCTTGAGCATGGAAATGTAATTATGTCTAAAACTTATGGTAGCTCTGGAGTGAAAGAACTTGGTGTTCTCATCCCCCAGCTTAACCCAAAAGAGTTACAAATGGACTTGGAAAGATTAGAACTTCAATTCATTAGAACATAGGTTCTTGGAGGATTAGCCACTATGAAGGTAGTTGCAGAGCAGGACAGTGATCTTAAACAAGAAATTCTTAGACATCAAGCAGAAGATCCTTTTATTGCTGAGGAAATTCGAAGGATATCTCAAGGGAAAATATCAGTTTTTCGCCTTGGGGATTATGAGTCTTTATGGTTTCAAGACCGTCTATGTGTTCCAGATGTGACTGAGATTCGTGAAATCATACTCAGAGAAGCACATGAAACACCATATTCTATACATCCAGGTAGTACTAAGATGTATATGGATTTGAAAGAACTATTCAGGTGGAATAACATATAAAGAGATATTGCTAAATATGTATCTGAATGCCATACTTGCCAAAGGGTGAAGGATGAACATCAAAGTCCAGCAGGACCATTACAACCCTTGGAAATTCCTGAATGGAAGTGGGAGGAAATAGGTATGGACTTCATCACAGGATTGCCCATGACACCAAAAAGGAAGGATATGGTATGGGTAATTGTGGACAGACTCACTAAGAGTGCACATGTTATTCCAGTGAATCAAAAAGATAATGCCGAGAAGTTAGTTGAAGTATATGTCAAAGAGATAGTAAGTAAGCATGGAGTACCCAAAAAGATCATAACTGATAGGGGATCAGTGTTTACTTCAGCATTTTGGAAGCAATTGCATGAAGCACTTGGTTCAAAGTTAGATTTCAACACAGCATATCATCCTGAGACAGGAGGTCAAACTGAAAGAACAAATCAAATACTAGAAGACATGTTAAGAGCTTGTGCACTAGATTTTGGAGGAACATGGGAAGATCATCTACCATTGGCAGAATTTTCTTATAATAATAGCTATCAGAGTAGTCTAAAGGCAGCCCCATACCAAGTTTTGTATGGAAGGAAGTGTAGATCACCAATATGTTGGTATGAGCCAGGAAGCAGCAAAGAATTTGCGCGAGATTATATCAAGGTAAGACAAGATATCATTGATAAGATCAGGGATAGACTGAAAATAGCCCAGAGCAGGCAGAAAAGTTATGCGGATCAAAGTCGAAGATCATGGCATCCAGAAGTGGGAGATATGGTCTATTTGAAAGTAAGTCCAATGAAAGGGGTAAAAAGGTTCGGAGTTAAAGGAAAATTAAGTCCAAGATACATCGGACCATTCAAGATACTGAGTCAAAACAGAACTATAGCTTATGCTTTAGAGTTACCATCAAGATTAGCTCAAGTGCATAATGTTTTCCATGTGTCACAACTTCGTAAATGTTTGAAAGTTCCGTATGATGCAATCACACACCAAGGGATAGAACTACAAGCAGACCTGACCTATATTGAAAAGACCTGTAAGATTCTAGAAGAAAACTGGAAAAGATTGAGGAACAGAGCAATCAAATATTGCAAGGTACAATGGGAACATCACCCTGAAAGCGAAGCCACGTGGGAGAAAGAAGAGGATTTAAGGAAAGCCTATCCAGAACTATTCAGGTACATCTCCGCAAACTTCGGGACGAAGTTTAATTTAAGGGGGGAAGTCTGTAACATCCCAGCATTTAGGAACTAACGAAGGGTAGATTTAGGAATTTGGAATGTTGCATTCATTTATCTGTGAAAATGTGGGTAAATGTTTTGCCAAATAAAAACCTAAAGTGATCAAGGTTTCTTTCATACTTTGAGATTAGGTTTAGTCTTCAGGATGATTGCTATAGACTTTGATGTGATCTTTGAGGAATGATGTTGTTTGGGAAATGAATTTGAATTTTTAACTTGAGTGTTTGAATTATAATTCAAATGAATAAGGAATAAGGTTTGAATCTTGATTTATTTAGGAGTTAATTATTATAACTCAAATTTTATCTAAAGAAAACAATTAAGAATATGAAACCCTATTTCATATTTTTATTTTATAAATTAGTTACAAAATTGTAACTTATTGAAACCATCCACACACTTCACAAAAGCAAATAAATAAAGAATAAGAATATTCTTTATTGATAATAGTATAATCTTTATTACAAAATAATAAAATGAAGATTACAAAAGAATAGAACTAAAATTACAAAAGTATAAAGCAGATTACATTGGATTATTCTATAACTAAACTTAAACTAAAATCTTCACTTTAAATCTGTACCTGCAAAACAAACAGAAACTAAATAGAAAAAGAAAAGTTAGGGTTAGTATTGTTTTACTCTTAGAAGTTGACAGTGAAGTGCACTGTTCAATATTTCATCATTGAGTATATAAGGGGTAAGTTTCACCAATATGAAAAGATAAATCTTCCATAATTTTTAAGCCAGAAGTCAAATAACAGCCAAGAGGGGCAAGTTTCACCAGCCAGGTAAAAGTAATCTGATCAAAGTAACTTTCATGTCCAAAGCATATCCACAAGTGCACAGCAAGCACACAAGCAGGACACAAAACTAAATGCATGTGGTGTGCGGTCAGCTTCACAGCACAGCTCCAACACACCAAAACCAGCAGCACAGCCGTGGAGAGGCACTAGTGCATCTCTTCACTGCTCACACACAAGAACAGCCAGCTTAGACAGCAGCTAAACCAAGCACAACTGCCAATAACCAAACCAACCAAAGCCCTAGATCTCATCACCAGGATGGTAACATAAGGAGGGGGAAGGATCAGGTGGACAGCAAGATCAAGTCCAGGAGCTAGGAGGAGCAGGCTTGCTCAAGGTCAAGCACAGGAGCTCAGAAAAACAAGATCAACATCACCACCTTACTCCACAATCATTAGATTTTGTGGTGAGCATCATAAAACCCTCACATGATCTAATCATATTATCTAGACAGAAGCATGTGTTGTTTTATGAAACAAACTCTCAGAAAGCACCCAAGTGGGGTGAATCCATAATAGAGATTTTAAACTCTAAAGGCAAACGGCAAAGTACAAGGATCCAACCAGAGCTCAGAACGACATCATTGCTTTGGTTGTCAAGCTATATATTACAATTCAAGCATAAATATAGCTAAGATCTAATTTCTAGGCACATCCCTAGAGTAAGGGTAGCACCTTAGAAACTAATCTTTTGGATCTTGTAACATCCCTAAAATCATGTTTCAAAACTCATGCATATCATCCATGCATCCATGATCATTTAGGGTTTCATTTCAAAATCATTTCAAAAACAGGAGCAGTTTTTGCTCATTATTTTATGTATGAATACTCTAGCCTTTGTGCTACTTGCTAATGAGAAAGGTACTAATATTCATTCAGTAATGTTTTGAGATCAAACTTAAGTGATTTCAAAAGTTTGAACAAAGTTTCAAAACAAAGTATGAAATAAAACCAAGTTTATGCCTATTATTATATCTCATAAAGGCTTGATTTTATTTTATTTTCCAAATGACCCAAGTATGTTTTTGTAAACAGAAGTGTTTGACACATATTTGAGTGCAAAGTACACTGTACAAAAAACTAGAGAAGGTTTGAATTCAAACTGAATTGAAATGGAGTTTGAAAACCAATTCTAGAAAACCAAATAGAAAAAGAAAAGGAATAAAGAGGAAAAAAAATAAGCAGCAAGCCAATCTGGCCCAACCCAACCCAACTCGACCCAGCTAGCCCAGCAGCCTCTCCCGCTAATCGTTTTCTTTCACTCGCACCCGCACCCACTGAGTCGCTGACTGTCTGGACCCACCCCCACTCTTTATCTCTCGCTGACAACCACGGCCCACACGACTATCGTCGTCTCCACCCAGCGACTGGTTCATCCCCAAAATTACGCTGGGCGTTTCCTGTTTAATTCGCGGCGTCAATTCCCGTTCAATGCCAGAGTAAATCTCGCACGTGCCCTTGCTACTTAAACCCCCTCTGCCCCCTCTCCATTTTCCCCCAAACCCCAAGCATAGAGCGCCCCCACGCTGCGAGAATTCCTCGCCGCAACCTCGCTGCTCCGACGAGTTTGCTGACGAATTCCGGTGAGCACCGCACTCCCCTCTGCCTATGGTTCATGCTGGCTTGTTCTACATCTCCGTGCGCACCTACTGATGCTTTATGTTTGCTCGCGCATGGTCTGTAGCCTCGGCAACGTCAACGACTGAGCTCCGCCGCCCTCTGCTCGAACTCCGGCGACCTTTTCCCGTAAGTCCCAGCCCGCCCTCTCCCTCTGTTTGATACGCGCGAGATCCCTAGTGTCCTGCGCATCTAACGACACCTTTCTCTCGTCTTATCGCGGCCCAGAGCATCGCCAACATCGACGAACAGAAGCCACCGTCGCCAGGGACTACTCCGACGAGCAATCCGTGACAACTCCGAGCGCCCCTTCGCCAACCGAGCATACGTCCAGCTTCTCCTCGTCACGGCGATTCTGGTGAGCATCCTCCCACCTCCCCGGGCGACCTAGTTCGCCGGCTCCGCCACTGACTGAGCGCGCTGCCGCCTATCGCCGCCACTTGTTGGTCTTTTGCTAAGGACCGTTCGATTTAGATCTAGTGGACACGATAGATCATAAGATAAGCGGTATGTTTTAATCAGAGCCGCGTGTTTTAGTTAGATCCAACGGCTCGCAGACGCGATCCAGCGCGAAGAGGTACCAGCCAGTTAGAAAGCGCCGCGTGGCACGAGTTTGGTTTTAAAATTTTGAATTAGATCTATTAGATGTTTGATTTTGTTTAATTCATAACTTTTGAATGCCACGTCCAAATTTGACAAATTTTATATCAATCGAATCAGGAGAGAAAGCCCTTTCCATATATGCAATGTGTTTAAAGTTTTGTTTCTGTTAAAATGGTTATTTTTACAAAAACATGTGTAGGCATATTTTGTGTATATTAATTGTTTGAGAAATGTTTTAATGTTCAAATAAAGATTGTTTGGCAAGTTTTGAACTTGTTTATGAATCAGTACTGTGCACTTGTCTTGTTGAGTATAGAAAATCATCACATATCATATTGCATGCATCCATATATTTTTGCTTGTATTTATTTTGTATGTGATTTGGTGCTATCATTTTATGTGTAGATTTTGGTGCAAATAGTGATTGTGATTGTGAGGATTGTAGCTACTCTCCAAACTACCAAGGCAAGTGGTGCTTCATGATTTTATTCCTATGTTTTCAAATATGCATTAGAAATATTTTGCTAGTCTTGCATGGATATTTTTGATCTATATGCTATGCTTGGGAAATCCTAGTAGTTGTAGAATTGCTAGAAATATTTCTAAGTCTTAACAATGCCATGCTTAGCCTAGCTAGTAGCAACCAAGGGCGGTTATATATTCATGCTATGAATAAATATTTCTAAGTCTTTGGACTATGTTTTTGGTTTAATAAAACAACTAAGTGAATGAAACACCTGGGTGGAATGGAAGGAATGGGTTATGTTGAGTGGTTACACAAGGCCCATTTCTATGGTTTACCTTGTGTATCTCAGTTGTGGAAAGCCACCTAGGAACAAAGGGATTTGAGAGGCCAAATGTTAAGAAGCTTCTAGTGCATCCACTTGACAATATGGGCCCTGCCTGGATCATATAGGTTGCAATAACCTAGCCATTTGGACAGTTGGTGGTAGTGGCATGATAGGTCGGAACGCGTCGTTTTGGTCTAAGGGAAGGCTTCTGAAAGGTCCTGTCTTGGTGAAAATCAAGTCTTGTGGGGAAAGTGCACAACCTCTGCAGATGGAAGAATCTAAGTACTTAGCCATGTCCCTGGTATTGGACAACTTGAGCATCAAGACATGGAAGCTATCAAGAATCTCCTCATCCCAATTTTCTAAGTAAAAACTTGTGGTTGAACAAGGGTGAAGGACCCCAATGTCTATTGGTGGTTCCTTGGGAAAGAATTTTATCAAAGAAAAACTTAGTGATTTCAACTGATAGGCAAAACCTATTTTGAGCAAAGCAAGCCTAAGCTACACTTAGCCAAAAATGCATATAGTATCTAGTCCACCAATATTCTACTAAGGTATCACTTGCCAATACTATTCCAATGTATTGACCCACTATGGCTGTAACTTGTGATGTTGCAGGATATTCTGATGATGATTAGGAGTCATGAGTCTACACTCAACATGCTTGCCTGTGGCACATGAAGATGAAGACTTATTTATCTTATTATATATTTGAACTCTTGTATTAGGCATGTGGCCATGGAGTTGTAAAAGACTATGTTTGTCTCTGGAATGATATGTAATAATGACCTTTGTTTCTGTGTACTTCATCTTAAACTGTGGATGCTAGCATTGATCCAGGGACTAGCATTGCAATCACAGGGATCTTTTACTTTACAAAGGAGGGATCTTACAGATCTATATAATGATCAAGCCTACTATCATTTTTATCCAAGCTTTGATTCAAGAAACAATAGCTGGTACCACTACCAGGACTATCTATATGAATCAATTAGATAAGGCCTAAAACCCCTAAGCCTCAGACCAACATCATTGGTCTTAGGGATTTCAAAGAAGAACATTTCCATTTATATTTTAAAGCTAAGCTTGTCTTAAGATTAAACCAACCCAATCAATGGATTAGAATCAATCTTGTGTGCCATAGCAAGATGGTGTGATAAGAACAATTCTATATGAATCAGGATAAACATCCAATCATCACAGGTTCAACAAATCGATTTACTAATCATTGTCATGTTAATACAGGAATCATAATTAGGATATTCCTATGTTAATCTTCACTGTTTGAGATCACACATATTAATTTCTAAGCCAACAGCATTAAGCCAGTGATTTCATCACACCATAACCATGATCCTAAACCATGAAATGACAGTGGAAGGTTATCAAGTCACTGACTTTACCAAGCATTGATTCCAAAGCAACTATACCATCTGAATCATATGAAATCCAAGCATAAAAGCATCTAATAAACCATCAGAACCATTATAGTTTATCTCAAACAACAAGCCTCAGGCTAGTAACCATTTAGCATGCTTACAAACCATCCACACATGATCTAATTCATCCAGTACATGATAAATCACATGATAAGGACCCTAAATGAAATAAACCATCATAATCAGGACAAGACAGTCACCAGAGAGGTCATTGCCAACATCCAGCATGGGATAAGCGAGCACAGAGAGCACAAGGGGATAGGAAAAGAACTCACCAAAGGTCCTCGTTGGAGACTAGAAGAGGAAGCAGAGGGGCCGACGACCATGGCGGCATGGGGAGCACCCCAGAGGGGGGCTGCAACCCATACGGCGCCACGGCGGCGACCATGAACATGCATAGAGGCGAGGAGCATCACCACGACGCACAACGACAGCAGCAGCACCAGGATCCACGCCACCCCCCAAACCCTAGGGTTCGGGACGACATCAATCCGTCGCAGGAGAACCCCATACTCAAATCTAGTTGGATAGAAAGGACGGGCGTCGTTGACAACCTCCTATTGCACCACGGCGGCGACCAAAATGGCCCAAAATGGTCGAGGTCAGAGGATGAGAGGATTGAGATCGAGGGAGAGAGGCAGTGAGGAGTGGGCTGAGTTGGGCCAGACCCTTCGGGGTGGTTATTTTGATTATGACTAATGGGCCACCAGGGCCCAATAAAATTAAACCAGCCCAAAAACCTTTCATGCCTGTTTTAATAAATAGAAAAGGACCAAAATACCCCTGAACTTAATTAAATTCTAGAAAATAAAATAAAAGTCCAAAAATTATAAATAAAATATTTTTGGATTCACAATAATCCACACTATCCAAATAAATTAAGATATAAAATTTTAGACATTTAAATTTTATTAAGAATTTTGTAATTTATATATTCTTTATGGAATTTTACAAAATTATTGAAAGATGATAAAAATAAATAAAAATCACTTTCATTATATTTTAATATTGTAGTATTTTTAAAAAACTAAATAAATACTGAATAACAATTTTTTATATTTAAGTG
Source organism: Avena insularis (assembly GCA_023614405.1). NCBI lineage: Eukaryota > Viridiplantae > Streptophyta > Magnoliopsida > Poales > Poaceae > Avena > Avena insularis. The sequence goes on along the minus strand of CM042689.1, from coordinate 119,531,693 downwards.
ATAATTCTTAAAATAATTATTAAATCAATAAAACACAAATAAAAGGGAAATAAAATAAAATAATTCAATATATGTTATAAATATTAAAAAGTAATATTTATAAATCCTTTATTATTAAAAAGAACTTTGTAAAGTAATAGGGTGAATGCATATCAAGTTAAATGATGCATTACATTATTGCATAATCATTTTGCTTCTTTAAATATTGTCCTTACCGAGCAATAATGATGTTTTTATAGACATAGAAGATCAAGGTCATGTGCAAGCATCAGACTTCACTACCTTGCCATCACAAGGCAAGTTCATCACTTGCTCATGTCCTTTGAAGTATCTTTATCAAAGTATTTGCAAATTGTGTGTTACCATATATGCTATAAAATAAAGAAAATATTATTTTCACAAATAAAGAAATCATAGATATCATCCTAAGTGGTGATATAATGGAGCAATAGAACTTAGGGTTCTATTTGCAACAATGATGATCAAGTAGGGACTTAATAATCCTGACATCAGTGATTCTAGCGCCGTATATTACACGTTAGCCATGAGATTTGGAATGGGACAGAGAAGTCACCTGTATCTTCTTCCTCTCGCATGAAGCCGGATGTGTAGGTCGTGGCTGTTATCCTCGTAGCGTGCATATTAATTGTTAATTCGTAGAGGATATGCAACATATGGGTGGGAACCCTCATTGTCCCACGATAGTTCTGGCATCTAACGGTTTGTACAAACCATTGACGTAATTCATTATGTGGGCATGGTGTACACCAAGGAGGCATGTGAGGTCGCGAAGGGGGCAGTGATTGTCTTGGACCAACTACTGGGCCCCATATCATGGAATTGTGGATGGGAAAGTACGCCCGGTTGTGCAACAAGGAGTTGATCTCTCATGGGTAAAGTAACGCACCTCTGTAGAGCGTAAGAATTGTAACTTGTTACTCCCTGTTCCGGGAAGGAGCTGCGAATGCGGCAGGAAAGGAACTCCATGAAAGTTCTGGTCAACCTGTGAAGGCTGATTTTATCATAGTTTTTTAGAATAAAATCAATCTTTGAAGAAAGATTTACAAAAATTGTATAGTGCCAAGGACTTATAGTCCGAGGTGGTTGTTAGAGCATCAAACATCCCACCTTGCATATAATGAACTTGTTGGGTAACGCTGTTACTCATTCTTTCCTTTGATCCCTTGCTTAGACTCTGATGATCCCGAAGACGTGCCAATGTATGCAGCCGAATTTCAAGAAGATGTGTTCTATGAGGAACCTGATCTGTCCGGAGGTGTTGAAGGAGTGGATTACAAAATCCGCTACGGTGTCGATGATAACGAGTCCAACTAAGTACCCCTAGTTAGTAGTAACCAACAGAGCCGAGTAGCATGAACTCTATAGAATAAGCTGCTGAGCTCAACTCCTAGTCGGAGTTGCTACTTTTAAATTCCACTGAAACACTTTATATTTTGGTTTGTAAGTTGAATCTTCTGGAAGCCTTGAACTTCCGATATTGTAATAATAATAATGTGTGTACTTTTGTAATATGGACCCACAATGTTTCTGTTGTACCACTCCGAGGGATGTGATATTTACGGAAAGGTGTTCTGTGGATGTCATGTCAACGACTATAGTGTACTACACATGCAGTGGTATGCTGGGTCACCGCAACCCCCCTTTCAACCTTAGGGAGCCGATGAACACAAGACCCTTGCAGAATGCCACGGCTGGCCGTTGACATGGCCGAAGACTCAGATTCGTCTTATGGGGTAGACCGGTGCCATCTCGATCGTCTGGCCACCACCTCGGAAGCCAGCTGTCATCGGCACCACCTCGATCGTCCAGCCACCACCTCGGAAGCCAGATGTCACTGGCACCACCTCGATTGTCCGACCACCACCTCGGAAGCTAGCTGTCATCATCGCCAACACCAGTCGCCACCAACAACTATTGGGAGCGTGTGGGACGCCCATGGGCGAAGCCATCGCACTGCAACCGCCGTCGCCCCCGCCACCACCATCACCATCACCACATGGTGGAAACAACAAAGATGATGAAGAATTTGTCAATGTTGATGACTTCATCAACACCGGCACCGACAAAGGATTGTACATGCCTGCTGTGGACGAAGAACCCTTCGTCGCTCATGACAGTCAAGGTGGGCGTCCCACTACATGCACGCAACGCCTGGTCTTCCATGGTTTATCTCAATAGACGCCTCCGGCCGTCGATCAACAGGAGAAACCTGTTGGATTCGTCTTTAGCCTTGGCACACTCCAAAAGGCGGCCATTGAGCACTTATCATCCCCAGTGGAGGAGCCTTCTTACAAGACGAAGAAACACAGGAAGAGAGGTAAGAAATCCGAGAGCCAACCTCCTCCGAAGAGGATCCGGGATAAGGATGACGTCGTACCAGCCCGCGAGGATGGCTTGCCCAGGATGCATATAGCCAGTGAAGCGATAGTGACTCCGGAGCTGCTTCGCCTTGCTCGTGGACAGATGCTCGCTCTGAGTGATGGTATCGAGACACTAAAGGCCATGCTTATTAAAGACAACGATCCAAATTACCCGGTTTTCACTGTCAAGGTGCCATCGGACATGGACTCCGTCCATGAAGCCCCTGCGGACGTGTTCTTCATAGCATACGAGGACGTCTTCAAGCTGTTTCTCTCGAAACTGCTGGACTATAACATGGTCTGCCTATTTGCGCTCAATCTGGCAATGAAGACCAAGACCGAGCAAACCCCCTACATCGTGATAGTGGATCCATACTACATGCGTGATAGCCAGTTGAGGGAAGAATTAGAGACGGGTGCCAAGGCGACTACATACCTCGAGAAGTTCATGGTGGACCACAAGAAGATGAACACGCATATTTTTGCATTCTTTCCCGAGTAAGTACACACACCCGCTAGCATTGGTAACTTAGGCTTTCTTATAGCTTTCTTCCTTTTCCCTTTTCCAGCATCCCGTTTCAATCATGTTGTGCACAGACAAATACTGCACACTCATCGTCATTTCCACAAAGTACTCGATAGCAACGCATTTCGACTCGAGGAGTAGGAAGAAGAAGAAAGACTACACCATAATAAGGGGTGTTCTGAATGAGGCTCTCGAGGGCTATGCTAGAAAGGGATGCCCCTTCGTCAGTAGGGGTGAATGTTTCAAGGATGACAAACACGTGTTCAAGCATGTTCTCGAGTTCCCCTGCGTTAAGGAGGCGGCTACTGGCAGCGCCAAGGAGGCCTTCTACGTCATGCATCGCCTTAAAGGGTTTGTCCGGGATTGCCAGAACCTAACTCTGCCATCTACTCTCTGAGCATGGGCCAAAAATTTGGCACAAAGCGACGATGATGATCTTTGATAAGACTTCCATCGCATCCAGGTTAAGTTGTCGGAAACCATCATGGAAGATTTCAACACAAGGGGAGGGGTCCTAATACAGAACAGAGGGTTGACTAAGAGGGAGATTGAAAATATTCTTCGTAAGCAGGGTGACAATAGGACGTGGATGACGAAGGATGGCTATCTACAGTTCCCATAGCCGAGCGTTAGTAGTTCTCAGCAATGATCGATGTGTGCGCCTAGAATTATCATAGATGTCTATGTGTAGTGTTGTGTCACAAACTATACTACTGTGGTCGTGTAAACTTCACTATTGTGGTCGATGTCGTCGAACTTATATGATTGTGATTGATGTGCTATCTTTTATGTTTACTGATCTTTTGCTTTAGTTTATGTGAACATATATGCATGTGAACCAATTTGGTTCTTTCTGTTGCATGATTTACTAATATGCCTTATCTGTAGAGATGACGAAGTGGTACGTGGTGTACAAGGGTTAGGTTCCAGGAGTCTACGATGAGTGGGAGGATTGTCAGAAATAGGTGAACAAGTTTAGCGGCAACAGCTACAAAGGATATGCGACTCGAGAGGAGGCGGTAGCCAAGTGGAGGAACCACCTGTAGAAGGAGAACCAGATGAAGATATTGCTAGTGCTCTTGCTCTTGCTCACCGTCATCACAACTATATTCTGTTTGATTCTAGTGTAGGCGGTGACCACTTGATTTGTAATGTGAGATGGTGAACTTTGTACAAAACACTTGTAGAAATATTCGCCACTTATCACTTCTATTGTAATATTATGACCACTTGTGTACCTAGATCGGGCTCTAAGTAGTGTGATGACACTATATTCGTGTTTGTATTATGTTTGTTTTCATATACTAAGTGAGATATACTGTTTCTACTGCTATGTGTATAATACCTGTATAATACGTGTATAATACCTGTACAACACCTGATTATGGACCAGTACTGTTTTTTTAATACCTGAAATACACACCAGTGGAGCATCCCTTTTAACCTTCTGTGGCGCATACAACTTTAGTGGCGCATTTTCCATAATGCGCCACTGAATATCGTCATGTGGCGCATCAGGCAGAATGCGCCACAGAAGTATCATGACTTCTATGGCGCATTTTGAAATGCGCCTCAGAAGTTCTCATTAGTGGCGACGTAACAGTGGCGCATCTGATATGCGCCACAGAAAGCCAAAAAGGATGCGCCACTGATTAAGGTTTTCCTAGTAGTGTTTGCTGCCCATTTTCTATTCTTTAATCCCCCTTCTCAAAAACCACAAAAAGATTTATCCATTTATCTTTATTTTCCCTCTCTCTTTTTCTTTTCGCCTCGAAGTTCTCATTGATTTGTAGGAGAGTGATTGACTTCGAGTTTCCAAGAAACAAATAAAAAAGGGAAGAGAGAAGTGGAACCAAACATGAGAGGTATGCCTTATGACTCCCCACTTTTTAAGTTTGAGAAACCAATGCTAGTTAGTAGTAATGTCAAGATGTTATATCTGTGGAGTGAGTCTCTATATTGTAGTAAAGTTTTGTTACCATGGGTATTTAATTGGGTACATTTTGTTCTAGCTCTTGTAGTTAACCAAAGTCTTGCCTAAAATTTGCTAAACCATTGAAATAAGAAAAAGTCTCAGAAATTGATGACTTGGTTGTTGTAGTGTTTAGTCTTGAAAGCTTATTCCTAGAGACACTCAACACCACAAAAAATAATGATTGACTTGATAGATCTCTTTTAAAAGATTTGTTCAATTGGATTAATGTTTAGTGTCGTGGTATTGCCGACGAGTACGCCATGGAGGGGTCCTCACAGTGCGTGTTTAGAGACGTGGGGTAAGGCGGACGGTTGATGGGTACGAGGTAACACAACTTACCCAGGTTCAGATCCCACGACGGTGGCAGAATCATACTCCTGCTATAAATCACTATAAGGGCAGATACGCCGAGTTACAGAGATAGGTTCGCTGTGCGAGGATGTACGAATCTATACTAAGTTGTGTATGAGATTGTGTGTTGTGCCCTAAAGGCTCCCATGGGCCCGACTTATATAGTCGCCAGATCCTAGGGTTACAGGGAAAAGTCCTAGCCGGACAGGTTACAGAGTCCTACACCGTCTATCACTAGTCTTGTGTAACTTGCACTCCAAGTTTCTGGGTACGCTGGTGACTCCACCGTAGCCTTCCTTTATCCGGCATGGGCCTCCCTTCTGGATCGACCTAACTGGGCCGCCCAGCAGGCCATAGGCCATGCTACCGACTATGCGCCACCAGGGTTAGTCGGATAAGAGACATGCTATGAGGATACCCATATAGGATATCCCCAACAGTAGCCCCCGGAGAACTCCGGGATCTTGCGCCGTCTTTGCCTCTTCACGTGGAATGCTCCGTCTAGATGGATGTCGGCAAATCGTCAAGCAATATCTTGTAGTCCTCCCAAAGAACCCTCCAAAGGTTTTCTCCGTCTTCTATGAGTAAGTCGGAGAAATGCTGAATCTTCCATCGTACTCTTCCGTAGTCGGATTAAATCCGTCCATGTCGGAATCTTTGATGCGATGGCTCATCTACTATGTCAGTTATGACGATGTAGGATTAGGTCAGTGACGCCTCGTAACTCACACATGCAGAGAAAGCAATCATATCCGACTTTCCCGCGCGAGCGATACGAACCGTTGGCGGCGGCGGTTGGAGACGTGGCGAAATTAACGCGCACGTCCACGAACACGTCGTCTACACGGCAACCGTCCGATTAGCTGCACGAATCTTGACACAGAGTAAGATAAATAGTAACCGTGGGACACTTGCCACTTTTTTACCCCATTCTCTCGCGTCATCACCTTCTTCCTCCAGCCGCACGCCTCCTTGAGCTCTCCGCGGAAAACCTCGAAGAAACCCTAGCCTCTCTTTGCATCAGTCACATCCTCCCAGTCCTCCATGGCCAGCAGTGTAGGGATTCGTAGCATGGAAAACAAAAAATTTCTACCGCATACAAACAAACAAGCCAAGATCTATCTACTAGATTGTAGCAACGAGTCGATGGAATAACTCACCCTCGAAGATTCCAAAGTGTTTAACGAGAGAGAATTCTCGTGGGTTATGTAGTCGTACTCTTCCCGATCTCAAGATCGCGTAGACGATCCTTCCAGCGCTGCGTTCCGGCAGCGCTTCCGCAGTCGGTCACATGTTCGGTACTCGACGAAGACCTTCCTCTCCCTTGTTCTAGCAGGCAGTGGAGGTTGTAGCACTCTCCTCGTGATTCCAGCAGCACAACGGCGTGGTACCGGAAGTAGAGGGGAGATCTCGCAGGGCTTCGCCTTAAGCCGGAGCGAGTATGGTGGACTATGAGAGAGATCCTCGGCGATCTAGGGTTTAGACACACCAAGGAGGAGGCTTGGCCGGCGGCTAGGGTTAGCTAGGTGGCGGCGGCTTGCCCTAGGGCGGCGGCGGCTGCAGGAGGGCCGGCGTCTTAGGGCTAGGGTTTGCGGGTAGAGGTGTTGGGTGCTAGGAGGGGCAGCCCTGCCCCTCCTTATATAGGTGGAGGGGCCGCGCCAGGGGAGGGGAGTCCCTCCCCAACTCGGTTTCCCAAGGGGGCCGGCGGTGGAGGGGAGGAACTCCTCCCCAACTCGGTTTCCACCTTCCCCTCCACTTCCCAAAATAGCCGTTTGACTTTTCAAATTGGCGTTTGACTTTTCAAACTAGGATTTGATTAAACCCTTTATTTTGTTCAGCGATGACACCTAGTACATGATGCAATCATTCCAACTTGGTATGACACATTCATGTACCCTTCCCCTTCGGAGTGCCGGACATTCCGGAACCTTTTAGAACATTCCCGATGAAAACACCGGAACCATTCCCCAACTCCGAAACAGGACTTTCCTTATATGAATCTTATTCTCTGGACCATTCCGGATCTCCTCGTGATATCCTGGATCCCATCCGAGACTCCGAACAACATTCGGTCTCTTTCTCATCATTCCATAACTACTCAAACAACGTCGAATCCTTAAGTGTGTCTCCCTGTGGTTCGTGAATTATGCGGACATGATCGAGACACTTCTCCGAACAATAACCAATAGAGGAATCTGGAAATTCATATGGCTCCCACATATTTCTACGATTACTTTGAGATCGAATGAACCACTTACATACGACACTACTAGGAAAACGGCTATAGGTAATCAGCACATCCGTGGCTCACATGGTTGAAGTGCCCCACGGCTAAAACAGGCGTGGCTCACCTGTGGGCAGTGCCCTACTAGTACCTAGAACAACCGTGGCGCACATGACTATTGTGCGCCACAGATGTGTGTGGGCCAGGGCCCTATTGGCCACACGCCAAACATCTGTAGCGCACTATAGTCATGTGCGCCACGGTTGTTAGTGTCAACCGTGGCGCACATGGGGGGGTGCGCTACGCCTAAGCGCATGCCCCCCTCTGTTGTGAAACGGCCACAAACATCTGTGGCGCACTCGGCCTAGTGCGCCACAGGGAGTAGGAGCATCCGTGGCGCACATGGCATAGTGTGCCACAGATGTTTGTACTCCCTGTGGCGCACTAGGGCTGTGTGCGCCACGGATGTGTCGATTTTTTTAGGACAGCACTTTATGTGCACATGTGTGACCACATCCACCACCCCACACTTCACTTTCCCCTTCTTCTTCCTCCTTAGATCTAGTCGGGATCTTCTCCTTCCCACCTCAATTTCTCCACCCATTCACCATTTTTAGCATGTAAAACTTGCTTTGGATGTTACATAAGTAATAGAGGAGGTCTCCGGTCTCTCATCTCCTTCTCCGACGGCGACCTCTCCTTTCCATCTTTCTCGCGATCGGTCTCTCATCTCGGTAAGTTGTCCATGTAAGGATGTGTTCATGTGTATATGGATGATGTGCTCATATGTATGTAGATGAACGATGCTCATGATGTGTGTATGTGGAGAGGATCGATGGTCATATGTGTGTGTATATGGAGAGTATCGATGATGCTCATGCATGTGTGTATGGAGAGGATAATGATATGTTCATGTGTGTATGGATCGGTATCTCTCTCTCTTGTGTTTGTATGTGAACAAGTTGCCATTTGTTTTGCCAAAATGTTGATTCATTTCCATTTTGGCAAGACTTTGGCATTTCGCAAAGGTCCTAATTTTAGGATAGGTCATGCAGAAATTTTCTATCGACCATTGCATGCATGCATTCATTATGTGGTTCTAATAGACTTCAAAATTGTACCGTGTACACCGTGCAGGCAAAAATGGTCCGCATAATGAGCGAAGGCATCGTGGCTAGATTTTTGAAATGTGCGACGGCCGACATGATACGAAATAACAAGATAGATATAAGATGTCCGTGCAGAAGATGCAAACTCAATTGGGTGATCGACCCAGATTCCGGGAATCTGCAGGCGCACCTGCTCCGCCATGGTTTCATGGATGGATACACTCATTGGATAAGCGATGACGTAGACGATGGAGACGGTGAAGGTGGCCAACATGACGATGATCATCATCACGGCGAGAATGGGCGAGATGATGAAGAGTCTCCTGGAGATGGTGAAGGTGCGGAAGCAGACCGGGATGATGATGATCTAGATGCCGGAGGAGCAGACGACGATGGAACAACGTTAGGCTGGGTGCGGGACCCTTATGTGCAAGAGCTGCTTCTCAAGCAGACGAGTAACACCAGGGCTGCTGCTAGAGAGAAAGCCAAGCTTGCGCAACTTGAGAAAGACGCGGTTACTCCATTGTATGAAGGATGCAGGCCCGATGATACCCGGTTGAATGTAACGCTCAAGGCTATGGAGATGAAGGCAAAACACAAATTGAGCGACGCAAGCTTCGACGATATGATGGCATTCTGGCACGATCGTCTCCCGGAGGGGAACACATGTCCAACTAGTATCGAGGATGCCAAGAAAATCGTCTGTCCTCTCGATCTACCGCACGTATGCATCAACGATTGCATCATTTATCGGGGCGAGGACACGGAGAAAACCACATGTCCGGTGTGCGGCGTGAGTCGATACAAGAAAGGGAAGAAAGCACCTCGAAAAGTGGTATGGTACTTTCCTATCACTCCTCGTCTGCAACGCTATTTCGTGGACCCTAAGGAAGCAAAGCTCATGCGATGGCATGCGGAAAGGAAGAAGCCAGGAGATGATGATGACCCCGAAAAGGATGAGATGCTGACGCACCCTTCAGATGCTAGCCAGTGGAAAGCATTGGACCTCGAATTCCCAGAATTCGGTGGAGATTCGAGGAACATCAGGCTTGGTGCGAGCACCGATGGACTCAGTCCGTTCGGTAGCCAGAGAAGCACGCACAACACTTGGCCCGTGTTTGTATGGATGTACAACCTCCCTCCATGGTTGTGCATGAAGAAGAAGTACATACAAATGAGTATGCTAATTCAAGGGCCGAAACAACCTGGTACCGACATGAATCTGTATCTCGGGCTGTTGAAAGAGGAGCTAGCCACGTTACGGGAATCTAGAGCCAATACTTACGACGCCGTCGCACAAGATTATTTCACTATGAGAGCAGCGTTGGTCACTACGTTGCAAGACTATCCAGGTTGCGGGTATATCTCGGGGCAGGTTATCCAAGGATTCTGCGCATGCGTTAGGTGCATGGATAACACAAGCTATCTCCAACTAGAGAAAGATCCAGGGTCATCAAAAACCGTGTTCATGGCGCACCGGAGGTGGCTTGGCAAGAATGATCCATGGAGAAAACGTGGAGACCTGTTCGATGGCAAATCAGAGACCCGAGGAATCCCAGAGCGTAGGAGCAGCGAAGAAGTGGAAGAGTTGCTGAAAAACTGGAAAGATTGTCCTAAGCCTGGAAAGAAGCGAAAGAGGCAGCAACAAGACAAGCCGCTGATGAAGGTATGGAAAACAAGGTCTGTTTTCTGGGAGTTGCCATACTGGAAGTTTCTCCGCACGCCTCATAGCCTCGACATCATGCATATCACGAATAACATGTGCGAGAGTCCGGTCGCCACCATAATCAACATGCCAGATAGGACGAAAGATGGTCCGAAAGCAAGGCACGACCTGATATGCTTGGGTATCCGGAAGGAGCTTCACGGAGGACGCACTACTCCTGATGATCAGGAAGATGACGATGATCATGAGTCGGAGACGACACAAGGTCGTCGGAAGGGTAAAAAGTTCAAGAAGAACGAATATTACTGCCCTCCTTCTTGCTTCACTCTAAGCCAGGATGAGATCAAACAGTTTTTCAAGTGCCTTCTAGGAGTCAAATTTCCTTACGGCTACGCGGGCAAGATAAGCAGATACCTAGACGAGGCGAAGCAGAGGTTCAGTGGCATGAAGTCTCACGACTGTGTCGTGCTAATGACGCAGGTACTTCCGGTCGCACTAAGAGGGATAATGGACGAGCACGTCCGTGAAACGTTATTTGGCCTATGCAAGTTTTTTGACGTCATCTCTAGGAAGTCGATTGGCGTGAATCAGCTCGGGAGGCTACAGGAGGAGATCGTGGTGATACTATGTGAGCTTGAGGTCTACTTCCCACCCGCATTCTTCGACATTATGGTGCATCTGCCGGTCCATGTCGTGGAGGACATCGTAAAACTCGGGTCGATGTTCCTCCGCAGCATGATGGCGTTCGAAAGGATGAACGGACACATCAAAGGATACGTTCGCAACAGGTCCCGTCCAGATGGAAGCATAGCCAAGGGCTTTCTGGCCGAAGAGTGCATCTCTTTCTGCACGAATTATCTAGACATCGAGAACCCTGTCGGTCTTCCCGTCAACAGGCACCTTGGCAAGATCGACGGATCTGGTCACCGAGAGGGTTGTCGCATACTGCATGCAGACTTTGATTTTCGACGCGCAGACTTTGATCGAGCAAACCTTGTCGCGCTACAGCATTTAGAACTGGTCGATCCTTGGGTACAGAAGCACAAAAGGTTAATCGAGAAGAAGTACAGTGACCGGGGCATATAGAGCACGCAGGGAGAAATAATCAAAGAGCACAACTCAGATTTCACGTGTTGGTTTAGGCAGACGCTCCTTGATAATCCCCCGCGATCGCATTCTTCTGACACGGAAAATATCATATTCACCTTGTCGCAGGGACCGATGCAAAACCTGGTGACCTATCAGGCGTATGATATCAACGGCTACACATTCTACACGGAGGAAAAGGACAACAAGTGTGATTATCAGAACTCAGGTGTAACGTCGGAATTCTACACCGATGACAACGTGAAGGAAAGATTCTACGGAAGAATCGAGGAGATATGTGAGATCGACTACTGTGGAGAAAAGGTGCCAATGTTCCGTGTCAGATGGGCAAAGAGCGTCGAAAGAGAAGACCGGTATTTCACAACCATGGTTATACCCGAAGCAGCCAAATCCAAGGCCGCCGGTGCAAACGTGGCCGCGAAAAATGAACCGTGGGTACTGGCTACCAAAGTGGACCAATGTTTTTTCATTACCGACCCGACAAAGCCTAGCCGTGTTGTCGTGAGGAGAGGAAAAAGAAACATCATCGGAATGGATGGAGTCGCCAACGAGCAAGACTTCGACCAGTACGGTGATCCAAAGATTGAAGATACGACGACTACGATGCAGCAACATACATCACAAGAAGAAAAAGGACAACCCTACCCAAAAAAGGTAGCCCGTTCGAAAGAAGAAACATTAAAGTGCCGGGGCTAAATTATTCAACCGCGACAAAGAAGGGAAAAAGATTGTAAAACGCTAGCTCAAAAAATATTGTAAAACGCGTGGTCGAAAAATATTGTAATATTCATGGACAAATTATTATGAAATTTAGTTATACTTTAAATCATATTTGTACCACTTTTATGACATATATTATCACTTTTGGGCATTTTTGGAATATTTAAAAGTATTTTAAAATCAAAACAAAACTTCTATGGCATATATCACCACTTTTGGGCATTTTTTGGAACATTTAAAAGTATTTTTAAAATAAAAACAAAAAATTGGGGCACCAGGATTCGATCCTGGGTGCTCACAGGTTTAGAATAGAGTAGTGGGCAGAACCAGTGGGATAGGCTAGTATAGTTTTTAGCTAGTGGGGCTGTAGTTTTCTTATACAGTAGTTAGAAGCCGATAGGCGTAGCGCACTAGCCCATAGTGCGCTACAAATATCCGTAGCGCACTATGGCTCAGTGCGCTATGCCTAAGTGGCTTTATCCACACGTGGCGCCCGACCCCCCCTCTCTCATCCCCATCTCTCCATCTCTCCATCTCTCAGCCCGAGCACGATCCGCCGCCGCCGCGTCTGAGGAGGAGGAGGCCTACCCGCGCCCGAGGAGGAGGAGGTCCGCCCGTGTCCGAGGAGGAGGTCCGCTCGCGTCTCAGGAGGAGGCCCGTGTCCGAGGAGGAGCAGCCGCCGCGTCTCAGGAGGTGGAGGCCGCCGTCGTCCGCCCGCCGTCGTCCGCCCGTCGTCGCCTGCCGAGGTGAGCGCCTCCCTCTCTCCCTCTCTCCCTCTCTCCCTCTCTCTCCCTCTCTCCCTCTCTCCCCTCTCTTAACTACTGTAATATCCTCATTTCGGCTCAAACAAACTCTTGTTCAGCACACCTTAACTGAAGAATTGGTTTTACCTTTCCATCTAGTGGTCCTTTTAATAATCAATATTTTGAAAGTGGCAAGATTTCCTCTTTGTTAACCTGTAGGCTACATATTATTTTAGAAGATGGTTGGAGCATTACTAGTTAGATTAAGTGGTTGCACGGACCATAAGTCAAATTCTCAATTAAATGCTCTGTTATAGTTATTTTTTCCTTCATGATTCTGTTGCATCTGGTTAGGTAGGTCTTATCAGAGACAAGTTACAGCAAGAACTGAATACAATATTTGTCTTGTTCCAATGAGAAATGTGGTATTCTTTTAGAAGCTATGACCTAAAAACCTATGTACAGATAGATAAGTTTTTTGTGCTTCCATCCTGACACAGTGTTTCTATTGCACTGTTTGGAATGGTCTCTTATTATTTCATTTTACCTAGTAATCATTTTAAGGATTAGTGCATCAAACATATTGTGAATGCAATGCCAGGAACAAGTGTTGGAATTTTCCTCTAGAAACATAAGTGTTGTATTGCATATTACGTGATGTTAGATTTACTGCAATATGAAGTTACTCCAGCGTATGTTTCAACCTAAAAGATATCACTTGGTGCAACATGACCATTATGATTGGCTGGCACAAACTGAGCACTCTGATTTATCTTGATTCATGAGCATTTCACCAGTAGGTTGTAGGCATGCCAATGTGTGCTGCTATCTCGCTGCACTTAGGATAGTTTGAACATGCTGTGTGAGTTGCTTACAGTCGTGGCAAATTCGTGCTCATGTATCTGCTCTGATTGCACCCCAATGGTGCAGCGTGTAAACACATGATGTCATTGTAGATAACTCTATGTTCTATGTCGACTTGCCTTGATTCGATATATTCTACAGTATGATCCTATTCGTGGTTTGCTGTTGAGAAAAATGTTGAAATGAATATTGGGTTTACCGCTTTTGATGGAATATTAGTATGGATTTGTTTGTCCATGTATTTCATGCAACATTATGTGAAGATGTTTCTATGGGGAAATGTGGCTAAAGTCTGCTGGCAGTTTTGTTTGTGGTCTAGTGCATTTTCAGGCTTCTAGGCACGGACACTGCTACTGAAAGCAAATAGTGGTCCTTCTCTTCTCCCAGTCTTTGCTTTGCTTTTTAGTAACCTCTATCAAGTTTTCTTTTTGGCTGGATTGTATGCATATTAGTGCTTGTGGACTGAGAACAAAGCTGTGACAGTTGTGCAGTAGTAATTCACTTCCTCATGCAGCTACCTCTGCATCCGTCTCAGCTTTTGTAAAGGGAATATGGTTTCATGGTCTGGCACCTAGTGAGCATGTTCTGAGATATATATATTTTTTCCATGAAGAGTTGACTGTCTGGAAGTAAAAAAGAGAGGAATGGTCTCTTATTATTTCACTTTACCTAGTAATACACTTATGTTTGATGCACCTTACCTGAAAAGTGGTAGAGTTTCCACTTTGTTGCCTTGCAAGCTGCATATGATTTCTAAGAAGATTTGGGCGTGGTGCACTACCCATTAAATTTTTTGGTATGCCCTGGTATAAATCTCGGCAGATGCAGCCTCTCAAGTTGTAGATTTGTTTAGTATCTCCTCCCTCATTGTGAAGCACCTGGATCTGAGATTTATTTTGCCTTGAGCATTTTGTTAGTACTATTTGTTTCCGTTTTTTCCATGTCCATTTTCTTTCAAACCGTTCTGCCACTTTTGGAAAGTAGTTTGTTTTAAGATGTCTAAATGGAGGGTAAGAATGTCTTGCATTTGTATTTGGTTATTAATGACTACTTCATGTTATGCAGTTAGATAAGTGTATATTACATCAGGAAACACCAGAGGCACCACCATAGAGGGTCATGTGATTTGCGTCTTCTGTATACGTCTTGAGGAAATGTTAGTTGCTGCTGTGTATGCTCATATGTGTTATTTTCTTTTTTCAAGATACCTAGCAGGCTTTAGTTATTTTCTTTCCATCATATGCTTGGTGCCTGGTGAATCCAGATGATAACTGTAAATTCCCAATGCTTGATGTGTCTGGGCATGTTGATGCATTCTTAACCAATGTATTTTCTACCTAGATGTTTATGTGCTCGCTGTGTTGGCCAGATTATCCTATGTGACCAGATTATGTGCTGGCTGTGTTGGCCATTTATTGTGTGCTGGTTGTGCTGGCTATGATGGCCATTTATTGTGTGCTAGCTATGCTGACCATATATATGCAGGTTCTTGTATGAAATGAGTCCCAATTTTTGCTGGAATGTTGATTAACTTCCGTTTCGGCAGAAATCGGGCACTCCTAGTTTAAGAAAATTAGCAAAGGTCATGCCGGATTTTTCCGTGCATTTAACCAATTATTTGTTTTTTATTAGTGCAAAGATGTGTGACAACGACGAGGCTGGATGTTCTAAGCGCATCAGCGCTGAAGGAGAACTCAGACCTCCGAATAAACAATTGACATTCTGGGAGGCGGCCCAGCGGCTAGAAGACGATGAAGAATACCATCCTTCGGAGAGCGAGGATGATGAGATGGAAGACATGGAGGAAGAAGCCGAAGGAACGGCGGACGATGAAACCACTGATGGCGGCGAGGGCATAGGGAGTGGTAGCAACCCTCCTAAGAAGAAGAAGAAGAAGCCGAAGGACCGGCGCCCGAACACGGTCGGCACGGTCAGGGAGGAAATTACCGAAGTGATCCCATCAGGGGTTCCTTTGGAGCCCGCCCTTGTCGTCAAAGGGTACGGTGGGCAAGTGGCGGCGATCACCCGGACAACCATCTCGATCAACACCGAGAATCTCCGGCATAAAGATAATGGCCACTTGCGCACACTCCTCTTCGAGAAGCTGCATGCAAGATACAAGTTCCCCGCTAAGTATCAGAACACAAATTATCATGGGAACGAAGTAAACAAATCCGCCCTCACAAAGATGAGCACCGCCCTGGCCAGCTGGAGAACCCGTATAAAGAAGAAGATCTATAAAGAAGGCAAAAGTCTCGAGGAGATCCAGAAGATTGACCCAAAGATCACCGAAGATCAGTTCCGGGAGTTCAAGGAGAGGTGTGAATCCGAAAGAGCCCTGGCCAATAGTAATCGGGGAAAGGTGCTGCAGGCGATGAATATAGGTCATCACCATCTCGGATCTGGTGGATACAGAACCGCGGAGGCCAAATGGAATAAGGAGGACGAAGAGTATAGATCCAAGGGGATAGAAAACCCCTTTGCTAAATTCGAACCCGGGCAGGTTCGAAACTTCATCAGGGCCCGTTACCATGTGGACCCAAAAACCAAACAACTCACCGCGGATCCTGCGGTGAAGGAATTTGAGGAAATTGTGGTAAGTATAATCTAATTACCGCGGATCAACTCGATTGCAATCTAATCGATGATCTAAATGATTCACTATTACTTCTTCTGTAGGAGGAGGAAATTGTTGCTAGTCATGGATCCCAGGGTTCCTCATCCCAGGGGTCAACGGCGGCCACCCGGTGGGATAACCCTTTTAACAGGGCGATGAACCGGGCCAAGAAAATAGAGCCGTTCTGAAGAAGTTGTTGCCGGTCAGCCCTGGCCGCCTCGGGGTAAGAATTGGGTGGATCATTTTGGTCCACCACTGAGGACGCATGTGGCGCCGTCGGGAAGGAGCGAGGAGGAAAACCGTGAGGTTCAAGAACTTAAGGCGCAAGTGGCGCGGATCCCGCAGATCGTCCAAGACAACCTGACAATCACCCTCACGTCCTTCCTGCCTACCTTGGTGGAGTCAATAGCGAACTGGAGTGCGGGTGGTCGAGTAGGGCCGTGCCCGATTCCAAGCATGGTCAGCAGCCACTCAAACAACGTGGCGCCGACGAATCAGGCGGACTACATGTTCATGACTCCGCCCGCTAGCACCGCGGCGCCGCAAGTGTTGGTGACTCCCCCTGCCATCACCGCGGCACCGGAGTACATGTTGGTGCCCCCCTGCCATCGTCGCGGCGGCACCGGAGCTCCAAGCACCCGTCGGTAGGGAGAATACATCTTTGCCAGCACCGCGCCATCAAGCAGCCCTTCCGCCTCTTGCACGCCTGCCGCCAGAGCGGTGCGTCGACATTAGCCGATCTCGACACCGTCACGGTAAACAAATTCCTTTAATTGCCGCCTTTCATGCCATCTATTACTCTTATGGCATCTCTGACGATGCCGTACATGTTTTCCGCAGACGGATGTTCCTTGTACTCTCTTATGCTACGTGAACAACGAGCTGAGGGATGTTGCCAAGGGTACCATCGTTCAACCCTTGCAGCGCACGTTCCACTCAAGGCCGATGTCAGATAGCGTGCACAGGGTTAAAATTAGTAGGGTGCTAAGGGGCTGCGACGACCTGGAACCTCCCATTCAACCCCCAGGAGCGGATGAAGAAGATTCGTCTGTCCTTAGAACTTGCTTCGGCTTATTCTTGCTATGGCCAAAGAGCATGATCCGTTTGGGGACGGCGGGGGCCATCACGCCACAGACAACAGCACCGCCTGTCGTGCCAGCGACAAGCGGTGGCAAGGCCCTCACCGCCTCGCCACCTCCACGCGGTGGGTCGGATGATCATGTTGATGATATGCACATGGCGCAGGATCCGGCCGAGGACGACAAAGACTGGAATATCACTTCTTCAGCACTCAGTTTGGCAACGAAGAAGACCTAGCTGGTGGACCCACAGAGAAAGCCACTATCACCAAGCGTCTGTTTGGTTCTCAGGAGACGCCTCCAGCTTACGCCTTTACAGAGCCAGCTGATACAACCAACCGGCCCTTTATTCTAAGACCTGACACACTATATAGGGCGGCCGATGCTCAGATTGCGGTGCCTGCCCGCTCTCCAAAAGGAAAAAAGGGCAGGAAAAGAAAATCTAGCAGCTCGAGCCAGCCGGTGGAATCAACAACTGCGAATCCGATCAGGTTTCGGGACGGGCCACCAAGACCCGAGGGTATTATGTGGCGGGTGAGCCCATGCTACCTAAGAATTTGCGGAAGCTCGCCAGTTCGGAACTGCAGAGTGTGCATGACGGCGTGCTGACGATAGAGAGACGCCTTCTATCGGAGAAAGATCCCTCGCACCCGGTATTCGTGGTTAAGGTGCCACCAGGCTTGGGCTTCGTCGACAATGCCCCTGCGAATCTGTTCTTCCTGCGGTTCGACGACATCTTCAATATGTTCCACCTATACCCGCTGCACTATACCATGGTCCGTCTGTTTTCTCTCAGCCTGGCCATGCAGATCATTAGAGAGAACACACCGGGCATCGCTATAGTGGACCCCTACTACATGCGTGACGGCTGCTTGGGTTCCCCCGCCGAACGACGTATCGTGGCCTCGTACCTAAAAAGAATCCTCGTGGCGAACAAGACAAAGGAATACATTCTCGTGCCTTACTTTCCCGAGTAAGTCGTTATTCACTCCCCACCGTCGATTGGCTTTATTAGATCATCATCATTCTTTTTCCAACACATTCCATTTGAATTTTTTGCGCAGAGATGAACACTGCACGCTCATCTCCTTATCGCCGAAGCATTCCCACGCCACATATTTCAACTCGGGGAGTCTAGAAAAAAAAGAAAAACTACGACAAGATCAAGGAAGTTCTGGATGATGCTCTCACTAGCTTTGCCTCGACGGAAGGCACCACCTTCGTGCGTACGAAGGTCAAGTTCGGCAGGCACGTCTTCAACCACGTAACGGAGTTCCCCTGCTTGAAGCAGCCGGAAAACAGTAAGAAGGAAGCCTACTACGCAATCCATCACATGAGGGCGTGCCTACTTGACCAGCAGAATTCTACGCTGCCAGATCAACTCAAACAGTGGGCCGAAGCAAAGGCCAAGATAAATGATTCGGATATTAGACAAGAGATGTATCGCATCCAGCAGCAGTTTGGGGCAATCATCTTTCGTGATGTCATGACTTCGGGGATCTTTCACGAGGAAATATCCCGAATAACCGTGACATAGAAGATCGCCTAGAGATGCAAGGTGACTATAGGAAGTTCATGACGAGACAAGGCGTCCTCCCGTTCCCTAAGCCAAGCCAGAAGGCTTGATGTTGGCCTAGTTATAGTTACAAACTATAGATGACCTTTGTGTGTGTGTGGACAAGTGTACTTATCTTATTAGGTTTATGAATCATCGCTTACTTATTTTGCTTATTATTATTATATATCAATCAATGCTTGGTTTTTTTGCTTACTCTTTGGTCCTTTGCTCAATTTGGTCCTTCTTTTTTTCCTTACTCTTTTTTCGAGAATAATGCCGATGATTGAAATGTCGTGGCACACTATATATGTGAATGTGCTACGATGGGATTGTGAGCCTTGTGATATGCACAAGTCCAGGTCTTGTGCATCCTACTTGGCTCACCGTTCCATCGTAGCATATTCCTGTGTCCAACGACCTATGTATATATATGACGCATTCTTTTCGAGTTATTTTTGCCTTTTTCGAGAATAATGCCGATGATTGAAATGTCGTGGCACACTATATATGTGAATGTGCTACGACGGGATAGTTAGCCTTGTGACATGCACAAGTCCAGGAATTGTGCATCCTACTTGGCTGACTGTTCCGTCGTAGCATATTCCTGTGTCCAACGACCTATGTATATATGAGGCATTCTTTTCGAGTTATTCTTGTCTTTTTCGAGAATATGCCGAAGATTGAAATGTCGTGGCACAATATATATGTGAATGTGCTATGACGGGATAGTTAGCCTTGTGATATGCACAAGTCCAGGAATTGTGCATCCTACTTGGCTAACCGTTCCGTCATAGCATATTCCTGTGTCCAACGACCTAGCTAGTTATATATGAGGCATTCTTTTCGAGCTACTTTGGTCTTTTTCGAGAATAATGCCGATGATTGAAATGTCGTGGCACACTATATATGTGAATGTGCTACGATGGGATTGTACGCCTTGTGCTATGCACAAGTCCAGGTGTTGTGCATCCTACTTGGCGTACGGTTCCATCGTAGCATATTCCTGTGTCCAACGACCTATGTATATATATGAGGCATTCTTTTTGAGTTACTTTGGTCTTTTTCGAGAATAATGCCGATGATTGAAATGTCGTGGCACACTATATGTGAATGTGCTGCGATGGGATTGTTCGCCTTGTGCTATGCACAGGTCCAGGTGTTGTGCATCCTACTTGGCGAACAGTTCCATCGTAGCATATTCCTGTGTCGAACAACCTAGTTATATATGAGGCATGCTTTTTGAGTTTGGTCTTTTTGATTTAGGAGTACTTTCTATAAGTGTATCTTCATATGCGACTTTAATTATATATGTTTTTTTCAATCATCGGTTAATTATTATTGTCAACTTATAGATGACGTGGTACGTCGTGTACAAGGGACGGGTTCCCGGAGTCTACGATGATTGGGAAGACTGCCGGAGACAGGTGCACCGTTTCAGCGGCAATAGCTACAAAGGGTACAACACTATGGCAGAGGCGGAAGCTAGATACACGCCGCTATCTAGCGGGAGTTAGGACAAGGAACGGATGAAGACCTACACCTTCGTCATGGCGGTGATCATGCTTATCTTCTTTGGTTATTTATCCGCGTTTGTGTCTAGCTAGTTTAGATGTCTAGCGAGCTTCCGAGCTCTAACTTGTTCGATCGACACATGTATTCGCATGTCACCAACTACTACTTTGTAACATGATCGAAACAATGTAACTTAGACTATGTATTCATGTATGAGACTTATCTATATATATTTGTTTCAATCTTGTTTTTCATATTGTGTATTTATATATATAATTGTATATCTTGTATCTGTGTGTGTATATCTGCTGTAATATTGTATATAATCTGGCTCGGAAATTAAAAAAAAAAAAAATACATCTGTGGCGCACATGGTCTACCTTCTATGGCGCACTACACCTAAAGCGCACTATGAAAGCTTAGTGGCGCACTAGGTAGTGCGCCACAGAAGATCCCAGGGGTAGCACACCTGCCCAAACATCTGTGGCGCACTAGCAGGTGCGCTACGCCTGTCTCTACACAACCGTGGCGCACTAGGCAGTGCGCCACGGATGATGTTTCCAGGTGTGCCACTAAAGGCCATTTTCCTAGTAGTGCGATACCAATTTCCCTTTGTCTCATGCTAGTTTACTTATCCGAGGTTATGATCGTCGGTATCTCTGCATACCTAGTTCAACCTCGTTACTTGATAAGTACTCTTTTCTCGTTCCCGTGATATGTGATCCCTTGTGAGCCAGTCACATGCTTGCAAGCCAATTGGATGACATTCCACCGAGAGGGCCCAGAGTATATCTATCCGTCATATGGATGGACAAATCCCACTCTTGATCCATGTTGTTCAACCAATACTTTCCGAACACTCAATGCCACCTTTATAGCCACCCAGTTATGGTGTGGTGTTTGATGTCATCAAAGCATCCTTCCGGTGAAGGTGATATGCATGATCACATGGTCGAAGGAATTAGGTTACTATGTATCAGAAAGCATATAGCAATTGAACTATTAAAATGACTTGATCTTTATGCTACGCTTATCTATAGGAGTATGTCCACCATATCATTCTCCTAACGATATGATCTTGTTGTTAATAACATCTCAATGTTCATGATAGGGAAACCAGAATCATTTATTAACCAACAAGCTAGTATTATAAAGAGGCTTTACTAGGGACTCTATTTTAGTTTACAAATCACACAAATATTAATGTTTCCTTGTTAATACTATTATAGCATGAATGTAAACATTTATCATAAACACAAAGATATAATAATAACTACATTTATTATTGCCTCTAGGGCATATCTCCAACAGTCTCCCACTTGCACTAGAGTCATCTAATCTAGATTACATGGTAATATATCGAACACCCATGGCAGTTTGGTGCTGGTCATGTTTTGCCCTCGGGAGAGGTTTAGTCAACGGATCAGCCACATTCAGATCTGTGTGTACTTTGCAAATCTTTATGTCCCCATCTTGGACATGTTCTCGAATAGCGTGAAAACGTAGCTTGATGTGCTTCAGCTTCTTGTGTGACCTTGGTTCTTGCACATTGGCTATGGCGCCCATGTTATCACAGTAGATAGACATTGGGTCCAGCGCACTAGAAACCACACCTAGCTCTGTAATGAACTCTTTCATCCATATTGCTTCTTGTGAAGCCTCCGAAGCAGCCATGTATTCCGATTCAGTTGAAGATCTCGCCATAACACTTTGCTTTGCACTCCTCCAGCTAACTGCTGCACCATTCAAAGTAAATACGTATCCAGATTATGATTTAGAATCATCCGGATCGGTGTTCCAACTAGCATCGGTGTAACCATTAACAAAGAGCTGTTCATCACCTCCATAAGAAAGAACCATATCCTTAGTTCTTCTCAAGTACTTAAGGATGTTTTTGACCGCTGTCCAATGATCCACTCCTGGATCACTTTGATATCTGCTAGTTAAACTAACAGCATATGCAATGTCGGGTCTAGTACATAGCATGGCATACATTAGAGATCCTATGGATGAGGCATATGGAGTCTTACTCATCCTTTCTCTATCTTCTGCCATTGTCAGACTTTGAGTTTTACTCAAGGTCGTATTGGGAAACATGGGCAAGAACCCTTTCTTGCTATCTTCCATTCCAAACCTCTTTAGAACTTTGTCCAAATATGTACTTTGTGACAATGATATTAGGCGTCTCGATCTATCTCTATAAATCTTTATGCCTAATATGTAAGCTGCTTCACCAAGATCCTTCATTGAAAAACTATTATTCAAATATTCCTTGACACTATTAAGAAGGTCTACATCATTCCCAATCAACAATATGTCATCTACATATAGTATTAAGAATGCTACAGAGCTCCCACTCACTTTCTTGTAAATACAAGCTTCTACATAAGTTTGTATAAAACCAAAACTTTTGATTACCTTATCAAAACGTTGATTCCAACTTCGGGATGCTTGCTTCAATCCATAGATGGACCGTTGAAGTTTGCATACCTTGTTAGCATCTTTAGGATCGAAAAAACCTTTGGGTTGCATCTTATACAACTCTTCATCAATGTCTCCATTCAGGAATGCTGTTTTGACATCCATTTGCCATATCTCATAATCATAATATGCAGCGATTGCTAACATAATCCTCACAGACTTTAGCTTGGCTACTGGTGAGAAAGTCTCATCGTAGTCAACTCCTTGAATTTGTCGAAACCCTTTTGCGACAAGTCGAGCTTTATAGACAGTAACATTACCATCAACATCTGTTTTCTTCTTGAAAATCCATTTGTTCTCGACAGCCTTCCAGCCATCCGGTAAGTCCACCAAAGTCCATACTTGGTTTTCGTACATGGATCCAATCTCGGATTTCATGGCTTCTTGCCATTTATTGGAATCTGGGCTCATCATCGCTTCCTCATATGTCGCAGGGTCATCGGTGTTGTCCACCAACATGACACTCATAACGGGATCATACCAATCAGGAGTGGTACGAGTTCTCGTTGACCTGCGAGGCTCTGTAGCAACTACAACCGAAGTTTCATGATCATCATCATTAGCTTCCTCTCTTATTGGTGCAGGCACCACAGGAACTTCTTCCGGTGCTGCGCTACTCGCAAGTTCGAGAGAAGGTTCAACAACCTCGTCGAGTTCTACTTTCCTTCCAGTCACTTCTTTCGAGAGAAATTCCTTCTCTAGAAAGGATCCATTCTTGGCAACGAAGACTTTGCCTTTGGATCTATGATAGAATGTATACCCAATAGTTTCCTTCGGGTATCCTATGAAGACGCATTTTTCCGCTTTGGGTTCAAGCTTGTCCGGCTGTAACTTCTTTACATAGGCTTCGCAACCCCAAACTTTAAGGAACGACAATTGGGTTTCTTCCCAAACCATAATACATACGGTGTCGTTTCAACGGATTTAGATGGTGCCCTATTTAAAGTGAATGCGGCTGTTTCTAATGCATAACCCCAAAATGATAGCGGTAAATCTGTAAGTGACATCATAGAATGAACCATATCTAAGAGAGTTCGATTACGACGTTCGGACGAACCATTACGCTGTGGTATTCCCGGCGGTGTCAATTGTGGAAGTATTCCGCATTTCTTCAAATGCTCGCCAAACTTGTAACTTAGATATTCACCTCCACGATCAGAACGTAGAAATTTAATCTTCTTGTTACGTTGATTCTCTACCTCACTTTGAAATTCCTTAAACTTCTCGAAAGTTTCGGACTTATGTTTCATGAAATAGATATACCCATATCTACTCAAGTCATCCGTGAAGGTAAGAACATAACGATAACCACCGCGCGATGCTACACTCATTGGACCACACACATCGGTATGTATGATTTCCAATAAGTCCGTAGCTCGCTCCATCATACCAGAAAATGGAGTCTTAGTCATTTTACCCATCAGACATGCTTCGCATCTATCAAGTGATTCGAAATCAAGTGATTCGAGAAGTCCATCGGAATGGAGTTTCTTCATACGCTTCACTCCAATGTGACCAAGACGACAGTGCCACATATAGGTCGAGTTATCGCTCGATTTCAAACATTTAGCCTCAATGTTATTAATATGTGTATTTCCACTATCGAGATTCAATAAGAATAGACCATCTATCAAAGGTGCATGTGCATAAAACGTATTACTCATATAAATCAAACAACCATTATTCTCGGACTTAAACAAGTAACCGGCTCGCAATAAACAAGATCCCGATATAATGTTCATGCTTAACGTAGGCACCAAATAACAATTATTTAAGTATAAAACTAATCCCGATGGTAGATGAAGGGGTAGCATGCCGATCGCGATCACATCAACCTTTGATCCGTTTCCCATGTGCATCGTCACCTCGTTCTTCGCTAGCTTCAGTTTATTCTGCAGCACCTGTTTTGAGTTACAAATATGAGCAACCGAACCAGTATCAAATACCCAGGCACTACTACAAGTACTAGTGAGATACACATCAATAACATGTATATCGGATATACCTTTCTTCTTGATGTTGCCGTTCTTCAAATCCGCCAAGTACTTTGGGCAATTCCGCTTCCAGTGACCTTCTCCCTTGCAGTAAAAGCATTCAGTATCAGGCTTAGGTCCAGCCTTGGTCTTCTTCGTTGGCGCGGTAACTTTCTTACCACCCTTCTTGAAGTGTCCCTTTTGCTTAGACTTGCCTTTCTTGAATTTGGTGGTCTTATTGACCATCAACACTTGGTGCTCTTTCTTGATCTCCACTTCTGCAGATTTCAACATGGCAAAGAGTTCTGGCAACTGCTTGTTCATGTTTTGCATATTGTAGTTCATCACAAAGTTCTTGTAACTTGGTGGTAGTGATTGGAGAACACGATAAATCCCCAAAGCATTAGGAATCACTATGCCCAAGGTTTGAAGTTTGTTTGCGTGCCCAGACATCTTAAGCACATGCTCACTGACGGAGCTGCCCTCTTCCATCTTGCAGTTAAAGAACTTTTCAGAAGCCTCATAGCTCTCAATTGCCGCGTGAGTCTCAAAGATCAATTTGAGATCACGGACAATATCATGTGGGTCTGAATTCTCAAACCTTTTACGAAGCTCGATTCTAAACCATACAAGATAGCACACTGAGCTGTGGAGTCTTGAGTCTTAGAGAGGTAAACATTCTTTACTTCATCGGTAGCAGTAGCTGCAGGTGGGTCACCCAGCGGTGCATCCAGCACATAGGTCAAATTACCAGCTGTGAGGACAATCCTCAAATTGCGGAACCAATCCGTGAAGTTGCTTCCATTGTTTTTAAACTTTTCTTTCTCTACGAACGCATTAAAATTGATGGTAGGGGCCGCCATTGATCTACAACATATTTGCAATAGTTTAGACTAATTTTATGACAAATTGAGTTCTAATTAATAGTTAAATTAATCTAGGTGAACTCCCACTCAAAACAATATCCCTCACATTGTTTTAGTGATCACACGAACCAAATCCACCACATCAACACCGATCATCACGAGAGTTGATGTAGCTTCAATGGCGAACAATCGACATGTTCATCATATCTACTATATGATTCATGCTTTACCTTTCGGTGATCCGTGTTCCGAGACCATGTCTGTACATGCTAGGCTCGTCAAGATCAAACCTTAGCTTCCGCATGAGCAAATCTGGCTTGCTCACATTGTATACACTTGCGGAATCTAACACACCCGATCATCACGTGGTGCTTTGAAACAACAATCTTTAGCAACGGTTCTTACTAAGGGTGAACACTTTAGAACTTTAAATTCATGTGCATGAGGGATCATCTTATAATTCTACCGTCGTTAACTGAGCAATACAAGATGCATAAAGGATTAACATCACATGCAATTCATAATATGTGATATGATATGGCCTTTCTTCTTTGTGCTTCCGATGTCCATCTTCAAGCACGAACATGATCTCCATCATCTCCGGCATTGCATCAAGGTCAATGACGCTTCTCCATGGTTGTCGTCCACCGGCTTCAACTATTACAACTACTTTGAATAGACACGCGGGTCTTAACAGAATTTAAAGACAACCATATGGCTCCTACCGGTTGCCAACTTACAATAAGGAACATTGCATACATCAAATATAATCACAATCATGGCCATATCACATCACTGCACACCCCTGCAAAAAAAAGTTAGACGCCTCTACTTTCTTTGCATGTTTTACGTGGTTTGGGGCTTTCAATAAGTGTCGTCCTAACTTACGAACAAGAACCACAACATTGATACTAGTATTGTCAATCACCCATTGTAAATTGAATCTTAACTATGCTAGGAGAAACAGGCACCCGCAAAGCCACTTATGCAATACAAGTTGCATGTCAAGCGTGGAGCAAGTCTCATGAACGATGTCATGTAAGGTTAGCCCGGGCCGCTTCATCCCAACATCCCGCAAGATGCAAAGTACACAAGAAGCAATCGATAATAAAATCATCAACGCCCACAATGACCATTGTGTTCTACTCGTGCAACAGATCTACATATAGACACGGCTCTGATACCACTATAGGGATTCGTAGCATGGAAAACAAAAAATTTCTACCGCATACAAACAAGCCAAGATCTATCTACTAGATTGTAGCAACGAGTCGATGGAATAACTCACCCTCAAAGATTCCAAAGTGTTTAACGCGAGCGGATTCTCGTGGGTGATGTAGTCGTACTCTTCCTGATCTCAAGATCGCGTAGACAATCCTTCCGACGCGTTAAGGCGTTTTTTTTTCGACGAAAGACCTTCCTCTCCTTGTTCCAGCAGGCAGCGGAGGTTGTAGCACTCTCCTCGTGATTCCTACTCAACGGCGTGGTACCGAAGTAGAGGGAGATCTCATGAGGCTTCGCCTTAAGCGGCAGTATGGTGGCCTATGAGAGAGCTCCTCGGCGATCTAGGGTTTAGACACACCAAGGAGGAGGCTTGGCCGGCGGCTAGTGTTAGCTAGGCAGCGGCGGCGGCTTGCCCTAGGCGGCAAGTGGCGGCTTAGGGCTAGGGTTTGCGGGTGGAGGTGTTGGGTGCTAGGAGGGGCAGCCCTGCCCCTCCTTATATAGGTGGAGGGGCCGTGCCAGGGGAGGGGAGTCCCTCCCCAACTCGGTTTCCCAAGGGGGCCGGCGGTGGAGGGGAGGAACTCCTCCCCAACTCGGTTTCCACCTTCCCCTCCACTTCCCAAAATAGCCGTTTGACTTTTCAAATTGGCGTTTGACTTTTCAAACTAGGATTTGATTAAACCCTTTATTTTGTTCACCTAGTACATGATGCAATCATTCCAACTTGGTATGACACATTCATGTACCCTTCCCCTTCGGAGTGCCGGACATTCTAGAACCTTCTAGAACATTCCCGATGAAAACACCGGAACCATTCCCCAACTCCGAAACAGGACTTTCCTTATATGAATCTGATTCTCCGGACCATTCCGGATCTCCTCGTGATATCCCGGATCCCATCCGAGACTCCAAACAACATTCGGTCTCTTTCTCATCATTCCATAACTACTCAAACAACGTCGAATCCTTAAGTGTGTCTCCCTACGGTTCGTGAATGATGCGGACATGATCGAGACACTTCTCCGAACAATAACCAATAGAGGAATCTGGAAATTCATATGGCTCCCACATATTTCTACGATTACTTTGCGATCGAATGCCACTTACGTACGATACCAATTTCCCTTTGTCTCACGATAGTTTACTTATCCGAGGTGATGATCGTCGGTATCTCTGCATACCTAGGTCAACCTTGTTACTTGATAAGTACTCTTTTCTCGTTCCCGTGATATGTGATCCCTTGTGAGCCAGTCACATGCTTGCAAGCCAATTGGATGACATTCCACCGAGAGGGCCCAGAGTATATCTATCCGTCATATGGATGGACAAATCCCACTCTTGATCCATGTGTTTCAACCAATACTTTCCGAACACTCAATGACACCTTTATAGCCACCTAGTTACGGTGTGGTGTTTGATGTCATCAAAGCATCCTTCCGGTGAAGGTGATATGCATGATCTCATGGTCGAAGGAATTAGGTTAATATGTTTCAGAAAGCATATAGCAACTGAACTATTAAAATGACTTGATCGTTATGCTACGCTTATCTATAGGAGTATGTCCACCATATCATTCTCCTAACAATATGATCTTGTTGTTAATAACATCTCAATGTTCATGATAGGGAAACCACAATTATTTATTAACCAATAAGCTAGTATTATAAAGAGGCTTTGCTAGGGACTCTATTTTAGTTTACAAATCACACAAGTATTAATGTTTCCTTGCTAATACTATTATAGCATGAATGTAAACATTTATCATATACACAAAGATATAATAATAACTACATTTATTATTGCCTCTAGGGCATATCTCCAACAAGCAGCAGCTCCTCCCCATCGATGGCGGCGTCGAGCGAAGCCACGGCGAAGCCGGCGAGCTCCGTCGTCGTGCCTCCAAAGGGCCTGGTCATCCCCGCGTCGGCGGTGATTGAAACCACCGGCGGTGACCACAATCTGGCAGCGCTAGAGCCTCTGGAAGAGGAGCCAGACTCGCACAAGGGCGACTGGCGCGGCTCGGACATCACCGGCCCTCCCCGCGACGGAGGGGCCCACCTGGCGGGCGGCGTCGGCCGGCGAGGTGACACCTTCTTCCCAAGCCGGATAAAAGGTGTACCTCAAGGCTCAACTGGTACGCGACGTTTCTCTGCCCATCTCCCACTTCTTTCTGTCCGTCTTGAACCACTTCAAGGTTCAACCCCATAACCTTTCCCCCAATAGTATCTTAGTGGTTAGCAACTTCGCGGCACTTTGTGAGGGTTACCTAGGGATTAGGCCTAGGTTAGACTTGTTCGTGTACTTCTTCACCGTCAAACGTGAAGCCGGACATAGTAGGGAGGAGCTTAGGAACTGCGGCACCATAAGCTTCAAGATCCGACCTGGCCGGCGGTTCCCCGATATCGTCGGCCACGAGTCGTGCAAAATCTGGCAGTGGACGTACTTCTACGGCCCCGACATTCCTTTGGCAGGCCGAGAAGTGACATACCCAGACTTCGTGGATGGAGCCGCCGCTGAAGTTTCCACATGGAGATCCCATGCCTCTCTTCCCTCCGACCTCGACACTTCACGCGCAATAAGGCGGATCGAGTGGTTCGTAGAGACGGGTTTGACCGGATTGGACCTAGCCATGTGCTGGTTCATCAGGCGAATCCAACCTCTGCAGCACCGCGTGAAGTTCGTGCACGAGTACACCAGTGATCGAAGGGATACCCTCCGGATCTCCGTGGATAACTTCTCGAGCGACTCCGTCAAGCTCCGTCTGAAGGACATCGTCAAGGTGAAGGATAAGAAGCGCGGCTTCACCATCACCTGCGACATGTACGTAGACGGCAAGTGCCCAAAGGTAGGTATTTATTTTCCGTGTATGACATTGCTCCAGTTTCTCCGTCTTGCCAGTGCCATCTTATCTAACATGGTGATTTCTCACTTAACAACTTAGCGATCTAGATGAGGACAACCTGGCTGCCCAAATCTACGATCCAAAGATGAAGGAAGTCACGGTCGTGTCCGACGACGATGTCCCGTTGGCGTGAAAGCGGAAGAGCTCCACCTCTGACGTTGCCGATGGAGGCAAGAAGAAGAAGACGGAGGGTGGAGCCTCCAAAAAATCACGCCACCACAGGCGGAAAGAGAAAAGCCACCGGGATTTTTGCCAAAGCGCCACACCTAGTGTAAGCCTCTCATTCTCCGGCATTGTCTTATTTATCTGTCTTATTCCTGTACTTATGCATTTTGCACGTTTCAGGAAGAAAGCCACAACCAGCCTCAAGAAGTCCTCCAAGACTCTTGGGGCTTCTAGAAATATCAAAGATATGCTGCATCGTGACTCCTCCCCCGCCATTGCCCCTGCAACTCCTGCCGTCAAGCCCTCCTCTGCTCCGACAAGCTCTCAAGTCCAGGAGGCACCAGGCCCTTCCGCCATGGAAGTGGATTCTGGCGCCTCTACAGAACTCGCTGTTGTCGGCGAGCAGGCGATGCAGGAGAGCGCTCCTCTTCAAATGGCTGAAGCTCCGGCTACGGATGCCATCGGTAGCGGCAAGGCGGTTGTGGGAGATGGTACCTCTGCCGAAGGCGGCACCCCTACTCCCCAGAAACCCTTCGAGTTCCCGAAGATAGTTTACCCGGCGCTCCTGCCGAGTAACACAACTATGGTTCCTGGAGGAGTGCCGTCATCTCCGACGTGCGGTATTGAGGAGATGCTCCGACAAGCAGATATCTTGCGGGGAAATAGCATTTCCTTTGGCAAACTGCTGGCCGAGAGTGCTACAAACCTCAAGATTATTGCACTTGTAAGTTTTACTTTTCCTTTTGCATTTCATATGAGTATTCCACTGTAGTCCCCGAGGATGTAGACGAAAACCATAGGTTTTGTATCTATATGCTCTAAGAGTGACTAAGTTGGAAAAAACTCTCACTGTAGCCCCCAAGCATTTAGATGGAATGAATTACTCCGACTAGATGCTTTAAGAGTAGCATACACAGTGTTCATAATTTTCAATGCTGTAGCCCCCAAGCCTCTAGTTGTAACCAAATTAGTTCCGACTAGATGCTTAAAGAAAAGCTAAGAATATTGATAAGGTAAAAACTTTCGCTATAGCCCCCGAGCATCTAGGTGGAAAATTTCCGACTAGGCGCTCCAATCAGACCAAACAACGACTTAACTTTGTATTTGTTTCCACAGAACGAGAATACTCAGAGGGGCATGGCCAACGACAAGTATCAGAAGATGCGCGCAGATCTTTAAGCCGAAAAGGGTAAAACTGCCATCTTGAAGGAACAGATCATCAAAAACAAGAGTCTGTTTTCTTTTTGTGCATTTCCGTCTTACTTTTGTGCCCATAATCTCCGAGTACTCACTGTGTACGTGGTTTTCTCTGACTTGCAAAACATGTCGCCAAGGCCAAGGACATTGTCGAGCAGTCCAAGCATATCCAGCAGCTAGACAGCGAGAACAAGATCCTGAAGGAGGAGAGGAAGGAGATGCTGAAGATGCACGAGGATTCCATGAAAGCCCTGCAAGATTCTGCCTCTGCTAAGATCAATCGCTTGAAGGAGGAGCTTGCGATCTTAAAAGATCAGAAGCAAGCTGCTAATGAGCAAAACCTTCGCCATAGCGAGGCGTTTAAGCTCCTCCAACAAGAGAAGGAATCCTTGGCGGACACTGTCTGGCAGGCTAAGGCCAGCATCTTCAGTAAGTGTCCTCCACCTTGTATTTCTGTAGTCTGGATACTTAGAGTTTATTGAACTCATGCGATCCTTGTCGGAATTTTTAGCGCCTATGGGTTTAACCCGCTCGCCTCCTTCGGACAAGGAATGCATGGTTCTTGCCAGCAACTTCATCAACACCGCCATCGCCCAAGCCAAGGAGATTGCCAAGCCCCTCCAAATATATATCAAGGCATCGGACTCCGTGACGGAGTACTCGGAGATCCTGCGCCGAGCCCCCGAGTGTGTCGCGAACTGGAAGGCTTCATGCGCACGGGCTGGCGCAAGGATGACACTGTCTATGGTGAAGGCACACTATGAAGATGCTGACATCGACATGGTGACCTCTGGTATCCCCGACATGGATGATGACGGCAAGGAGATCGATCACGAAGCCATCCTGTCATCACTCGCGTGTTATGACACTAGGGTTGCCGAGTTGGTGGACGTTGACGTCTTCGTGCCCAGGAACCTTATCGACAACGCCAACCAAGATTCCTCCGAGTCTCATCACAGCGCCGACGTCGAGGGTGATTCTCCGGCTGGTGATGATGCGGCCTCCAAGTCTCCTGCGCCCAAAGAATGAAAAACACTTTGTAATTTCTGTTTCACCTTTGGTGTGTGCACGGGAAAAACTTGTTGATGTAATCTTAAGGCGGAAAACAATGGTTGTCGTATCCTGCTACTTAAGAATTAAGTCCCAGTATGTATATATTTTTTAAGAAAGTGCTGGATTATCCATTACTCTGGTTCTTATGCTTGACTTTTCGTGAGTCGGAAGACTCGTTGTCGGAACCATGCGCTTAGGTGATGATGCCCAATGGCACCGTCAATAACCTGAGCACAAAATCGCCGACAATAAGTGCCAAAAGTCACTACTCTAGAATCCACATAAAAACGACAAAGAATGTGTAGACCAGAAAACTTAAGCTAACGCCCATAGGCGGAATTTTCACAAGTGCAATCGCAAGACTTGTGCATAAAGGTTTTATATGATCCAAAAATGAACACTAAAGGAGGTAAAACACTCAGCAATATGAGTGAACCAAAGAGCTTTATTTCATTGATCATATAAGAGGTACACAATTAGATAAAAAAATGCTAAGTGTAGAAAGGACGTAGTTGTGCTATGTTCCATGGCCGATCAAGCTCCGGGTAGTCATCATCCGGGTCACGTCGCTTACGCTTATGATCCTCGTTGGGTCTATACTTGAGTTCACGATTGTCAACAAGGTAGTAAGACCCATTCAGCAGCGCTTTGCTTATGATGAATGGTCCTTCCCATGGCGGGGATAATTTGTGTGACTTCTTCTGCTTAAGTCGAAGCACCAAATCCCCCTCTTTAAACGAGCGATGCCGAACACGGCGACTATGGTAGCTGCGTAGCTTCTGCTGGTAGATGGCGGATCTTTGGAATGCCAAAACGCGCTCCTCCTCGAGAAGGTCCACATCTAGTCGTCTGGATTCTTCAGCATCATCATCGTCGTAGACGACAACTCTTGGTGCATCGTGGAGGATGTCGGAAGGTAGGATGGCTTCTGCTCCATATACCATGAAGTAAGGGGTGTAGCCGGTGGATCTGTTGGGTGTAGTTCGTAATCTCCACAGCACAGACGGGAATTCTTCCGCCCAGGCTCCAGCTGCTCTATGTAGCGGTGCCTCAAGACGTGGCTTGATTCCCTGCAGAATTAATCCATTGGCTCGCTCAACCTGACCATTGGATTGTGGGTGTGCCACAGATGCAAGGTCAAGTCGGATGCCTTTGTCCCAGTAATAGGCCTCCACTTCTCCGAGTGACAAGTTTCTTCCGTTGTCGGTGATGATGCTATGTGGGAGACCAAATCTCACCACTAGATCCCGGACAAACCTGAGGGCAATTGCCCCATCAAGCTTTCTAATGGGTTTAGCTTCTATCCAGTTGGTGAATTTGTCAACTGCTACAAGCAGATGCGTAAATCCACACGGTGCCGTCTGTAACGGCCCCGCCATGTCTAGCCCCCAGACTGCGAACGGCCAAGTTATTGGTATTGTTCGCAATTCTTCAGCAGGAACATGTGGTTGTCAGGCATAATACTGGCATCATGTGCATGTCTCAACCAGCTTGTCAGCGTCATGCCAGCGGTCGTGAGAGAATCCTTGCCGGAAGGCTTTCGCGACCAATGATCGAGGAGCGGCGTGATGCCCGCAATCTCCGAGATGGATTTCGCGCAGGATTTCCATACCTTCTAGCTGGGAAACGCACTTTAGGTATACACCAGTAGTGCTCCTCTTGTAGAGTTGCCCATTGATTATGGTATAACCCTTTGCTCGTCGTACTATTTTCCGTCTTTCGACTTCGTCGTCGGGCAAAGTTCCCTGCTCGAGATACTCCATGAACGGTTTTGTCCAAGCCGGAGGGATCTTTGTCACCATGTTGACGAAAGAGTCAGCTCTATCCGGGTTGTCAATGTCGGCGCCCTTCACGGATGGTGTGCGTAGATGCTCTAGGAAAACTCCTGGCGGAATCTTCTTGCGCCCTGATCCAAGTTTAGACAGCAGATCAGCCGCCTCGTTTTGTTCCCTAGGTACATACTTGACTTCGTAGCCCAAGAAGCTCCTGGCTATCTTGTCCACTTCGTCTCGATATGCCGCCATCACAGGGTTCCGCGCGTTCCAGGTGCCAGCCACCTGCTGGCCAACCAAGTCGGAATCTCCACAGCAAACTATGCGCTTGATGCCAATATCCTTGGCTACACGTAGTCCGTGAATGAGTGCTTCATACTCCGCCATGTTGTTTGTAGCCTCGAACTGGATCTGCAGAACGTAGTGCAACTTCTCTCCTTTTGGTGACTGTAGCAGTACACCAGCCCCCGAGCCGTTGAGCAACTTTGATCTGTCAAAGTGCAGCACCCAGTACTCTGGTTCTGGCAACGGAGTAGCATCTGGCATCTCCGTCCAATCTGCAATAAAATCCGCCAAAGCTTGTGACTTGATAGCGTCGCGTATCTTGTAGGTGATCTCGAAGGTGGCAAGTTCAATGCCCCACTTCGCGACCCTTCCTGTAGCGTCGCTGTTATTGATAATGTCGAACAGTGGAGTCTTGCTCACTACTGTGATTGGGTGCTCCTGAAAGTAATGCCTCAGCTTCCGAGAAGCGAGGAATACTCCATAAGCTATCTTTTGGTAGTGCGGGTAATGCTGCTTGGACTCCGTCAAGACCTAGCTCACATAGTAAACTGGTCATTGAACTCTGTGCTCATAGCCTGGTTCCTTCCGCTCTACCACGACGACGATGCTAATAACTCGGTTGGTTGCCGCCAATACCGACGACGATGCTTTGGAGGGGGCATATCCGTGCGATGGTGAGCCTTGTAGTCTTCCTGACGTCGGGGGGATCGGGGCGGTGGCGATGGGCGGCGAGGTCGTGCTTTTTATCCGTGGTCGGAGGATATGGGGATAGCATCCTTCCTGTTGCACGCATCCCTCCGTCTTCGCTCTGATGAAACCGTCTGTTATCCGACATCCTGAGGAGATCTGTCCCTTGGCGGTTTGTACTGGCTAGATCGGCAGAGCGCTGGGTCAGACTCAAGCCTCTGAGAGGTGGCCTTTTCCTGCTGCTTTACCGCCTTGGCCACTAGGTCATAGAACTGTTCTACTGCCTCAGGCGATCTATCCTGCACTGGGTTAGGCGGAGGAGGCATGACCTTTGCGTGATCATCGTCGGCAGCAATAAGTGGCCCCTTCCCCTTTTCCAGCGCCATAGGCGGAGCTTGCCCGGGTTGATCTTCATCCATCGCTGTCCCAATGGTGACGAACACCCCTCGAGACATGACGGTGTTGTTAGCTTGCTCGTCGCGCGAGTACTCCTCCTCCATCTCCTGCATAGCGGAGTCTAGCTCTTCTAGATTGAAGTCTACCTCCTCTGAATTTGCACTAAAATCAGCATAAAGCGCGTCAATGACAGAGTCGGAGGGTGCTAGGACTTCCTCGATGATGGGCGGTGGAGGTGCAACGGCCTCGACAATGACTAGAGGTGGTGGTGCTGCTATGACGATGGCGGCCGGAGGCGGTGGCGGCGGCTGGTGAACCAGAGGTTCTCCATCTCTGAGCGCAAGCTCCATCTGGGCTGCCACGTCAGCTGCCGTGTAGCTGTTGACGGTACTCACCATCTCTTCGAGGGTAAGGCGTCCTATTGCCTGCTGCCGACGTAAAGAATGTCGAAGAAGTGTGCCGTGGTCTAGTCCTTCCACGAAGTGATACAAAGCGTTATCATCGGGGTAATTGGCTAGGTATGCCCGTATACGGAGCCACCTGGCGAGGTAGTCGCGGGGGTTTTCGCCCTCTCTCTGAACGCAGCGCGCCAGATCGAAGATGGTAACCACGGCGACGAACTTGGATCTCTGCTGTCCAGACGCGCAGACAAAGACGGCGGATTTGCAGTGATCTTCCACCTTTATATCCTGCATAGGGGCGGTTTGGGTGGGCCTTGAATTTTTCCGATCTTTGCCGGCAAACTCTGAGGAGAGATCCGATATCGATCCTTCCGTGGACGTATCCTGCCCGTAGGCGGTCCATGCGGGTCTTGATGCTCCTCCGACTCCCAGGGAACTAGTGCCCGAGTCGGTTTCGCCGATGAAGAGGTGGATGTCTCTGATAGGAACGATCGAACACCGCGTAGGGTTCGTCTTCGCCGGGATCCAGAACTCGTCAGGGGGGACGATCGGAACGTTGCCGGAGAAGAGAACATGGCCAATGGCTACGGTTTCGCCGATTCCCGTGAAGATCTTGGTCCTCGCCCGCTGAAGAGCCTGAAGCGCCTCTTGCCCCACGGTGGGCGCCAACTGTCGTGGTATTGACGATGAGTACGCCATGGAGGGGTCCTCACAGTGCGTGTTTAGAGACGTGGGGTAAGGCGGACGGTTGACGGGTACGAGGTAACACAGCTTACCCAGGTTCAGATCCCACGACGGTGGCGGAATCCTACTCCTGCTATAAATCACTATAAGGGAAGATACGTCGAGTTACAGAGATAGGTTCGCTGTGCGAGGTTGTACGAATCTGTACTAAGTTGTGTATGAGATTGTGTGTTGTGCCCTAAAGGCTCCCATAGGCCCGACTTATATAGTCGCCAGATCCTAGGGTTACAGGGAAAAGTCCTAGCCGGACAGGTTACAGAGTCCTACACCGTCTATCACTAGTCTTGTGTAACTTGCACTCCAAGGCTCTGGGTACGCTGGTTACTCCACCGTAGCCTTCCTTTATCCGGCATGGGCCTCCCTTCTGGATCCACCTAACTAGGCCGCCCAGCAGGCCACAGGCCATGCTACCGACTATGGGCCACCCGGGTTAGTCGGATAAGAGACATGTTATGAGGATACCCATATAGCATGCCAAAGTTTGACTTGTAAACCATAAGAATGATATAGCTTTATGTGTGTCAAACTTCATGGGATGCCAACAAATCCGCTATCCTACGAACGATCTTCATGGAGGAACCTCCTAGATTTCGGCTATGACTTGATTGAACATATGTAGCAGCAATGCTATAATGGGTAAGATTATTGGCACTCCCAGGTAGCTGTAACATGATGGAATCACTCCTCTGGCTGATATGAGTCATCATTATGCAAAAGGAACAAAAACCTTAGTGATGCCATGAGTGTCCATCACAGCCCGATAAACTAATGATTTTTGTTTGGCATGCTCTCAATTACTTAAGAACTAAAATTCTTAAAGGACAACGAATAGAAAAGTAGTGCTTGAAAAGTCTTGATTTATATATGGGAGAATTGGGATACTCTAGTGTATATGCTTTTCATGACAAACTCTCACACTCTTAATTCTACATGATTACAATTTATTGTTCAAAGGCAAACTTATGAGTTAATTATATGACATGGAATAAAGTTTACTCTTTTGAATCATCCATGCTTACAATAATTTTTCTACGCTAGAAGGATTCATGAAAACCGTATGATATGCTTGCCATTACTTTATCTATGCTGCAGTTTTTTAGATTAATAAAGTGGAGGAAACATGAGACTACCAATCATGAGTAAGATCATCATCTCATTATTTTAGTTTAAACACTAAGTTCCCTTTTGATTTTGGTTTTCTTGCTCGAGGATGATCAAGTTTTAGCTTGGGAGGTTGATGGATGTGAAATATAGCA
The DNA here is from genome assembly GCA_023614405.1 of Avena insularis. NCBI lineage: Eukaryota > Viridiplantae > Streptophyta > Magnoliopsida > Poales > Poaceae > Avena > Avena insularis. The sequence continues at coordinate 119,493,862 of CM042689.1, read as the reverse complement.
ATCCACATTCATATTTAAACTAGATATTATTCATATATTTGATGAAATATCTCTCTAAAACCTGCCACTAATGTGTAATGATCAAAGGGGTATGTAATCCTTTCTTGTTATTTTTCCCTCCGCAGATAATGACGTATGATGATGGGAATCACTACATAAACGCCAAAGATACAAGATTTCCAACACTTCAAAGAAACCAGGAGCCGTGAAGTTAATATTGCAGCTTTAACGGCCAACTATACGGCAGGAATTTTATCCCGGTCGTATAGTTGGCACCGACTTCATTAGGTAAAACAGAACAACTTTTGTGAAGGGACCCCTATATAAAGAGGCTTCAGGCGACGGGAAACAAGCTCTTCTTTTTGACTTCAACTCTCCCTGCCACCAGAAGCCACCACGCCGGAGGACTAGATCTAGATCTAAACCTCTAAACCCTTCTCCACCACCATAGCCATCTTCCACCACTTGTAATAGTAGATCTCTTCTCCAATTGGTGACATTGTAAGACTATTTGCTATCAACCTTATGATCTCCATTACAATGTTTATGATTGTCGATTTCATCTCTATGTGTGAGTAATTTTCCTTGGGATAAGGGCTTCGTCCTAGCCATGTAGCTTTTTGTGCATGTTATTTATCATAGATGGGATCATGTATTAGTTTGTATGACATGATGATTGTAGTACCCTCCCTTGCCTTAATCTAATTACTTTTCAGGTACCCAAGACCCCGAGGATTGATCCAGATAAAGGGAGTGTGAGTAATGACTGGTCTGCAGGATAGGAACCCTAGTGACAGAAAGGGTAGTACGGCTGTATGTGAGGAATTTACTTGGGATTAACGGTGACATAACGATGCATACCATTAGTTCTCTTTCTTATTTGGATGAGACTAGTAGGTTATTGCTATAAGAGGTTGCGGAGGCGATAACAATTATGGATGCACTACCCACATATAATTATCTTGATCTAACAATTACATGTATACTTTATTATTATCTATTATTCCCATCATATGTTTTGCAAAGCTACTAGTAAAAACCGAAGACCCTAGGCCCTCTCTCCATCATCAACAACAACAAGATCGCAAACTCTTGGTCCGATGAAAGCGCAATGGGAATTCTAAAACTCTCGAAGGTCCGTTTAGGTAATTTCACTTTGCTTTCTGCTTCCCGAGGATTCGAGAAACCTAGGTCTACTATGGGAAAATAGCTATACTACATCTGTAATTCGGATCGAAGGTATCAACCTCCATGATTAGATCACAGAAATTTAATCTTCTTGTTATGTTGATTCTCTACTTCACTTTGAAATTCCTTAAACTTCTCAAAAGTTTCGAACTTATGCTTCATTAAATAGATATACCCATATCTACTAAAGTCATGCATGAAAGTAAGAACATAACGATAACCACCACGCAATACCACACTCATCAGGCCACACACATCGTTATGTATGATTTACAATAAGTTCATAGCTTGCTCCATTATGCCAAAGAATAAAGTCTTAGTCACTTTACCCATCAGACATGCTTTGCATATTTCAAGTGATTCAAAATCAAGTGATTCAAGAAGTCCATCAGAATGGAGTTTCTTCATACGCTTCACTCCAATGTGACCAAGACGACAGTGCCACATGTATGTAGAATTATCATTCAATTTCAAACGTTTAGCATATATATATGAATATGTGTATAACTACTATCGAGATTCAATAAGAATATACCATCTATCATAGGTGCATGACCATAAAAGATATTACTCATATAAATCAAACAACCATTATTCTCGGACTTAAACAAGTAACTGTCTCGCAATCAACAAGATCTAGATATAACGTTCATGCTTAACGCATGCACCAAATAACAATTATTTAAGTATAAAACTAATCCTGATGGTAGGTAAAGGGGGAGCGTGCCAACAACGATCACATCAACCTTTGAGCCATTTACAATGCGCATCATCACCTCGTCTCTCTCTAGTCTTTGTTTATTCTGTAGTACCTGTTTCGAGTTACAAATATGAGCAACCAAACCAGTATCAAATACCCAAGAACTACTGCGACTAATAGTAAGATACACATCAATAACATGTATATCGAATATACCTTTCTTCTTGATGTTGCCGTTCTTCAGATCTGCCAGGTACCTAGGGAAATTCCGCTTCTAGTGACCTTCTCCCTTGCAACAAAAGCACTCAGTATCATGCTTAGGACCAGCCTAGGGTTTCTTTGCAGGCGCAACAACTTTATTGCTGCCCTTCTTGAAGTTATCCTTCTTCTTAGGCTTGCCTTGCTTCTTGAAATCCGTGGTCTTATTGACCATCAACACTTGGTTCTCTTTCTTGATCTCCACTTTCATAGACTTCAACATGGAGAAGAGTTCTGGTAACGACTTATCCATGTGCTGCATGTTGTAGTTCATCACGAAGTTACTGTAACTAGGTGGTAGTGATTGGAGGACATGATGAATACCCAACGCTTTAGGAATCGTTATTCCAAAATATGCAAGTTTATTCGCATGCCCAGACATATTAAGCACATGCTCGCTAATGGAGCTTCCCTCTTCCATCTTGCAGTTAAAGAACTTCTCGGAGGCTTCATAGATTTCAACTGCCACATGAGTCTCAAATATCATTTTGAGCTCACGGATAATATCATAAGGCTCACAGTTCTCAAACCGCTTCTGAATCTACGATTCCAAACCATACAAGATATCACACTGAACTGTGGAGTATTGATTCTTCCGAGCGAGGAAAACATTCTTCACCTCATCAGTAGCATCAACTGCAGGTGGGTCACCCAGCGGTGCATCCAGCACATAGGTCAAATGATCAGCATTGAAGACAAACTAAGTTCATATTTAATACTTAAATTAACTAGGTGAACTCCCACTCAAAACAACATCCCTCACATTGTTTTAGTGATCACACGAACCAAATCCACTACACCAAGTCCGATCATCATGAGAGATGATGTAGTTTCAAAGGCGAACAATCAACATGTTCATCATATCAATCTTATGACTCAGGCTTTACCTTTCGGTATTCCGTGTTCTAAGACCATGTCTGTACATGCTAGGCTTGTAAAGATCAACCTTAGTATCCACATGAGCAAATTTGTCTTGCTCCCGTTGTATGCACACGTAGAATCTATCACACCCGATCATCACGTGGTGCTTCGAAACGATGAGTCTTAGCAACGGTGCCTACTAAGGATGAACACTTTATTACTTGATATTTAGTGAGAGGGATCATATTATAATGCTACTGTTGCAATCTAAGTAATACAAGATGCATAAAATGATTAAAGTCACATGCAATTCATAATATGTGATATGATATGTCCTTTATACTTGTGCCTTCGGTCTCCATCTCCAAGCATGACCATGATCTCCATCATCACCGGCATAGCGTCAAGGTCAATGGCGCCACTTCATGGTTGTCCTGAACCAACAACAACTATTACAACTAGTTTGATGAATAGACACGCATGTCTTAAACGAAATTTAAAGAGAACCATAAGGCTCATGCCAGTTGCCAACTTACAATAAGGATCATTGCATACATCATATATAATCACAATCATGGCCATAGCACATCACAACACAAGCCCTGTAAAACAAAGTTAGACGCGTAATGTGCTTGTATCAAAACTTGGTTAATTATGACATAACTTCTATCCTTGTATCTTTGATATCTTTACTTTTAGACTTCACTTGAACTTCAGAGGTGCCATGGCATTTATGTTTTCCTCCAAAATCAAAGTCAAGCGAGATACCACTTTATCATACCTTCTTATGAGCATTACAATGTTGCTTATTCTTATGTTACATACTACTTATTATTATTGCGTTGGAATCTCTTCATAGCTTGCATGACTATTGAGTAGACTTAGTTGCATACTCCTTATTATGAATGGCCTAGGTATCTACTCATGTGCTGAGAATATATATATCATATGAAGCAAATGTGTTCATGAAAGTTTCTTTTATCGCACTGAGTTTTCAACTGAATTGCTTAAGGACAAGCAATAAGCTAAGCTTGGGGGGAGTTGATACGTACAAAACTTATCTATTTTCCCGAACACTTTTGCTATTGTTTCTCCTCTAATTTGTGTGATTTGGATACAACTAACACGGACTGATGTTGTTTTTAGCAGAATTGCTTTGGTGTCTAGTATTGTGCAGAAAATCAACTTTCAGGAAAAATCCCGGAAAATATCGCAAAACTCCTATTTTACCAGAAGACTCGCAGAGCTAGAAGACGGGACGGAGAAGGTCCACGAGGGGCCCACACCCCCTAGCCGCGCGGGTCAGGCCAGGCCGCGCCTGGGGGTACTGAGGCCACCTCAGGCACCCCCTTGGTCTCCCCCTTCGCCTACATAAGGCCTTCTGACCTAAAAAGAAACGGGGCTTCGACATTTTTCCAGATAGAGTTCTGTTGCGCCGCCACCACCAGAAACAGCGATTCGGAACCAGAAACTCCGTTCTGGCACCCTGCCCGGACGAGGAATTGGAGGAGATTATCGCCATCATCATCACCGACGCCTCTCCATCAACCATCCATGTTTACCCCATCCATGAGTGAGTAATCCCTCGCTGTAGGCTATGGGGATGGTAGGGATTGGATGAGATCTATCATGTAATCGAATAAGATTGTTAGGGCATGGTGCCTAGTATCTTTGTTAGTGCTTTTTGACATTGTTGCAACTTGTTATGCTTAATGCTTGTCACTAGGGCCCGAGTGCCATGATCTCATATATGAACATGTTATTGATTCATGATGATAGTATTGTTTGTGATCTTATGTACAAGTTGCTTACACATATTATTGTCCGGAACCAAAAGCCCCGAAGTAACAAAAATTGGGATAGCCGAAGGGGATGGCTGTGATATGAGGATCACATGTGTTCACGGACTGTTAATGCTTTGCTCCTGTATTCTATTAAAAGGAGTACCTTAATTGCCAGTAGATTCCCTTCAGGCCCCGCTGCAATGGGCTAGCAGGACAAAAGATGTTGTGCAAGTTCTCATTGCGAGACCGTATGACTATATATGGAACACATGCCTATGATTATATAGTACTTGGATGTTTTATCTTATTTATCTGCAAAGGCCCTAGATCTTGAAATTACATGAATAGTCTCATCCATGCAACGACTGTCCATCCATCCCTATGCCTACCACACTAAAATCCTGCTGTTGCTACATGCCTTTGTTTTACTGCTGCTGTTACTTTGCTATTTCTACTACAAAACTATTGCTACTGATAAACTACTGTGATCAAGACTATTTCTAGGTGCAGCTGAATTGACAACTCAGTTATTAAGGCTTATAACTATTCTTTGGCTCCCCTTGTATCGAATCAATAAATTGGGTTATACTACCCTCGAAGACTGTTGCGATCCCCTATACTTGTGCGTCATCAGGGTGATGGTGTGACACGGGGTGGCACGTTGGGATTGTTCCAGGGCCATGTACCAGCTTGCAGCATGTGTGGGGAGGGAACAAAGGAGTTGGGGTTGACCTAAGTAGACATAGCCATGGTGGTGTCTTTGCTTGATGGGTACATCATGATCGAGCCACCAATGGCAGAGGGGAGAGTTGGGGTTTTTAGAGGGTAGTCAGGTGAGAAGCTACATGTGCTGGTTCCATCCTAGGTCGATTTCATGGCTTGGCCAAGGATCTCCAAAGTTGGCAAGAAAATAAGGTGCCCAAATCACTTAGTCATCTAGTGATGTGAGAGTGATATGCAAGGGAGGTTAGAGTTCTGGTTTAACCAGAGCTAGGGGTGGTTTTTGCAAAGCTCATGATCAAGCACAAATCCCTATACTTGCATGTCAAGAAGGGCTTATGGTTTTAAAACAACATGGTTCCAAAATTTGGAGATTGCTAAGCACTATACAACTTGGTCATATGAAGAGGGTTTGATCTAATCTTCATAAAACAGACATGAGGTGAGTTTTTGGAAGCCATCAGTTGTTGACCTACACATACTAATTACTAGAACAAGCAAGAAGTATCTCTATCCTTGGGATCAAAAAAGAACATGGCAATACATGTGAGCATGCAAAGATATTAATAAGCAAGCAAGCTAATGCAAACAAACCTACAAGTTTTATTTCACCCTAATATCTAGACATATATATATCCAAGCATGGTTGTAAAAGATGGGATGTTACAGACCTTCCCCCATTAAAATAATCTCATCCCGAGATTCGCTAGCTGGTTCGATAGGAGTTGGGGAAATTCCTTCTTGAGGTAGTCTTCTCGTTCCCAGGTGTCTTCTTCTTCGAAGTGGTTGCTCCACTGCACTTTGTACAAATTTATGTTGCGGTCACGGGTGATTCAGTTTGCCTTTTCTAGGATTTTGACAGGCACTTCTCAGTATGTAAGATCATGATTGAGGTCGATGGCACGGTAGTCGACCTTCTTGAATACTTCAGGCTTGTCTGGCACTTAGAGGCATTTTCGGAGTTGGGACACATGGAAGATGTCATGAAATTCTGATAATTCTAAGGGTAGTTGCAACTGATAAGATACCTTCCCTTGTTGGGCGAGGATATTGAATGGTCCAATATACCTTGGAGCAACCTTTCTTTTTTCATGAAAGCATTGCATTCCTTTGAGCGGGGAGACGCGAAGATAGGCGAAGTTTACCTTATTGAACTTTACTCCTCGCCGTTTTGTGTCGGCATAACTCTTCTGGTGGGACTGAGCGGCTCGTAGACGTTCGTGGTCTATGTGAACTTGTTCTTTGGCAGACTTGATGATATCTGGACCAAAGATCTGAGTCTCTCCTGTCTCTGTCTAGTTCTGGGGTGTGCGGCACTTTCTTCAATAGGTAAATTGGAAGGGTGACATCCCTAGACTTGATTGATAGCTGTTGTTGTGGGAGAATTCAGCGAAGGGCAAACATTCCTCCCAGTTGGATCTGTATGCTAAAACGCATGAACAAAGCATATCTTCTAGGACTTGATTGGCTCTCTCAATTTGTCCTCCGGCCTGTGGATGATAAGCTCTGCTAAATGCTAGGTTAGTTCCAAGGGCTTCATGTAGCTTCTTCCAGAAACGGGAGGTGAATTGAGGTCCTCTGTCTGACACGATTTCCTTGGGTACTCCATGGAGACTAAGAATCTAGGAGATATAGAGTTCGGCCAACTTCCTTCCGGTAAAGTTGGTACTTACTAGTATGAAGTGGGCCACTTTGGACAGATAGTCCACTATCACCCAAATAGAGTCGTGACCTCTGTTGGAAGTGTGTAAGCCGGTGATAAAATCCATTCCGACCTTATCCCATTTCCACTCCGGTATCTATATGGGTTGGAGTAGTCTGGCAGGGCGTTGATGTTCTGGTTTGACTCGTTGACACACATCACACTTTGCCAGGAACAAAGCAATTTCTCGCTTCATTCCATGCCACCAAAACTGTTCCTTATGGTCCTAATACATCTTGGTGCTTCCGGGGTGGATGGAATAGAGGATTTCATGGGATTCTTTCATAATGACTTGGTTTAGGTCGTGGTCACTTGGTACATATATGCGTCCTTTGTACCACGGTATACCACTCTCGTCGACCTTGAATCCGGGAACATTTTCTCTTTCCATTCTGTGCTTAATCCCTTTAATACTCTTGTGGCCCTTCCGAGCTTCTTTGATTTGATAAAAAAGGGTTGGATGTAACTCGAGATTTGCTAGGAATCCTGGGCTAACTAGTTCTAGTCCAAACCTTTCCAGTTCCTGGCTTAGCTCAGGTTATCATGGCATTCAGGGAATATGGTTCACGACTAAGGGCGTCAGCTACTACATTAGCCTTACCCGGATGGTAATGAATGCCAATATCATAATATTTGATAAATTCTATTCATCTCCTTTGTCGCCTGTTCAACTCTTTCTACGTGAAGATGTACTTCAGGCTCTTGTGATCCATACATATTTCACAATAGTGTCCCATCAGGTAGTGGAGCCATGTATTGAGGGCGTGCACTATGGCTGCTAGCTCCAAATCATGGGTGGGGTAGTTCATCTCGTGGGGCATCATCATGCTTCCGAGTCCTAACTTGGATGCATCACAGAAGACTTCAAAACTTTTGGTGATGTCGGGCATCGTTAGGACGGGGGCTAAAACTAATCTTCTCTTGAGTTCCTGGAAGCTCTGTTCACATTTGTCGGTCCATTCAAACTTCTTGTCTTTCTTCAGGAATTGTGTCATTGTCTTGGGAATGCTTGATAAGCCTTCAACAAACTTATGATAGTACCCAGCTAAACCAAGAAAGCTTCTGATCTCAGTCTGGTTTTGGGGAGCCTTCCATTCTAGAATTGATTTGATTTTGGCGGGGTCTACTGATAATCCTCCAGCTAACAGGATATGGCCAAGGAAACCAACTTCCTTCAACCAAAACTCACATTTGCTGAACTTGGCATAAAGCTGATGTTCTCTGAGGGTTCCAAAAACTAATCACAAATGCTTCTCATGTTCGGTCTCGGTCTTTGAATAGATCAGGATATCATCGATAAATACCACGAGGAAGTTGTCAAGATAGGGCATGAATACCTTATTCATGAGGTTCATGAAATAAGCGGGGGCATTATTTAACCCGAAAGACATTACGGTGTACTCATACAAACCGTACCGGGTGGTGAAGGCGGTCTTGGGAATATCTGACTCTCGGACCTTAAGCTGGTGGTATCCAGTGCGAAGATCAATCTTGGAGAAGACACGGGCTCCCCTAAGCTGATCAAAAAGATGTTCAATCTTTGGCAAGGGTTACTTATTCTTGATGGTGACCTTGTTTAGCCTCCGGTAATCGGTGACTAGCTGGGTCGTTCCATCCTTTTTATCCACGAAGAGGACGGGCGATCCCCAGGGTGATGCACTGGGTTGGATATGACCCTTATGTTCCATGTCATCAAGCTGCTTCTCTAGCTCTACCAACTCTTCGGGGTTCAGGCGATAGGGTCTCTGGGATATGGGGCTGTTCCAGGGAATTAGTTCGATGATAAACTCGATATCTCGATCTGGCGGCATACCGGTAGTTCCTCAGGGAACACATCGGGATAATCACATACCTCCAGTACCTAATCTAAGGCGGGTCCGGCTATAATTTTCTGGTACAAGGCTCGGGATGAGTGGGCGGTGGCCACATGCTTGACTTCCACCCGATCGCTGCTGGTTAAAGAGATGGACTTCCTTTTATAGTCTAAGATGGCCTGAAACTTGGTCATACAATCCATTCCGAGTACCACATCGAGACCTTGGGTTCCTAATACTATTAGACCCGCTTGGAAATTAACCCCATATATGACTATAGGGATATTATAGCAGGCTAATTTAGCCCTAGTGGTTGACCCGAGGATTTTTACTAGCATGGTATGTTTTAGATAACTTGGGGACATGCCACTCAATTTAACAAAGGGCTCGGTAGCAAAGGAGTGTGATGCACCTGAATCAAACACTACTAGAAAACAGCCCTTTGATTCGAACTAAACTATGTCACTAGTCCCGTCTTGTTACGAACCACGACTAGTGCTAGCACTAGACCCAGGCCGTGACACCTCCAACGGCTAGTAATCGCGATAGCCTTTAGTCCCCGGCCTGACTTGACCTCTAGTCCTGGTCTGTAATACGGCCCAGGACTAGTAACCTGGAGCGCGCCAGCTGCTCTTTTTAGGGACTAGTTGTCCCTCAATATAAATAAAGCTTCGTGTCCACACGGCCCGAGCCATGGTGGCCATTTTACTCAAAGAAGCAAGTCGAGTTCATGCCATTTTTTTTCTCAAGATTTAGTTTGCAACCCCTAAATCCAAAGTTTTAAAAGGTTAGAACTTCATACTTTCATCTCTTATTGCTACTTTAGCTCAATAATGCTCTAGAAGTATAGAGATATGGATTTGCATGCATTCTCTAGAAGTAGAAGGATTTTGAAATGTATAACAAATTTTGATTAGGCACAGTTACTGAAAATTGAAATGTTTAATTTTAGAGTTTCAGAGATTAGAATGGAATGAGGTTTTCACTAATAGAACAATAATAAAAAACTCAACATTTATCATGTTAATTGTTTTCTCCAATTCACAAATTGGTGCATGTAAATTTTTCAAAATTCAAAATTAATGCTCTAGAAGCTCTCATTATAACTTGTATTAAATTTATCATGTTGTGTAATGGTTTTTGATATACTTTTACTATAATGCAGACGGTTCGAGAATGGATGTACGGTACATACTGATGCTCTGGCGAGTTCATTAATAGCATGCATGAACTCATGTGTGTTGCTGATTGAAACAAGCGCAATGGTTTTCTATTCTGTCCATGTAGTGGATGTAGGAATCAGAAGGATTACTCTGACTCAAAAACCGTTCACAGACACCTGTTGAAGTCCGGCTTCATGCCCAGTTATAATTGTTGGACCAAGCATGGAGAGAGAGGGATTATAATGGAAGACGATGAAGAAGAGGAGGATGATGACAACTATCTTGGTTTCCCTGAGTACGGAGATACTTCCATGGGGGATGCTGAAGGGGAGGCTTAAGAAGAGACACATGATGAACCCGCTGATGATCTTGGTTGGACCATTGCCGATGCACGAAGAGACAGTGAAAATGAAAAGGAGAGGGAGAAGTTCAATCACATGTTAGAGGATCACAAAAAGTTGTTGTACCAAAATTGCGAAAATGGTCTGAAAAATCTAGGCAGCACAATGGAATTGCTGCAATGGAAGGCAGAGTGTGCTATACCTGACTCCTCATTTTAAAACTTGTTGAAAATGATGAAGAATATGCTTCCAAAAGATAATGTATTGCCCGCCAGTATGTACGAAGCAAAGAAGGTTGTCTGCCCTCTAGGTTTAGAGGTTCAGAAGATACATGCATGCCCTAATGACTACATCCTCTACCGCGGTGAGGAGTACAATAATTTGGATGCATGCCCGGTATGCACTGTACTTCGGTATAAGATTAGACGAGATTACCCTAGTGACGTTGAGGGCGAGCCCCCCCGGAAGAGGGTTCCTGCCAAGGTGATGTGGTATGCTCCTATACTACCACAGTTGAAACGCTTATTTAGAAACAAAGAGCACGCCAAGTTGTTGCGATGGCATAAAGAGGAACGTAAGTCAGACGGGATGTTGAGACACCCCGCTGATGGGCCGCAATGGAGAAAAATCGATAGAAAGTATCCAGACTTTGTAGATGACGCAAGGAGTTTAAGGTTTGGTCTAAGTACAGATGGCATGAATCCTTTTGGGGAGCAGAGCTCCAGTCACAGCACCTGCCCATGACTCTATGCATCTATAACCTTCCTCCTTGGTAGTGCATGAAGCGGAAGTTCATTATGATGTGAGTATTGATCTAAGGTCCAAAGCAACTCGGCAACGACATTGATGTGTACCTAAGGACATTAGTTGAAGAACTTTTACAGTTGTGGCACGAACCCGGCATACGCGTCTGGGATGAGCACAAGCAGGAAGAATTTGACCTCCGAGCATTGATTTTCGTAACAATCAATGATTGGCATGCTCTTAGTAACCTTTCAAGACAGTCAAACAAGGGATACAATGCATGCATGCACTGTTTATATGAGACTGAAAGTTTATATTTGGATCATTGTAAGAAGAATGTGTACAATGCGCATCGTCGATTTCTTTTGGCCAAGCATCCCTTAAGAAAGAAAGGAAAGCATTTCAACGGTCAGGCATGTCACTAGACGAAGCCTAAGGAGCATACTGGTGCTGATATATTTGATATGGTCAAAGATTTGGATCAAATAGTAACCTTTGGAAAGGGTCCCGGCGAAAAATCTGTTCCGAAGGACTCTGATGGACACACACCCATGTGGAAGAAGAAATTTATATTTTGGTAGGTACCATATTGGAAATTCTTAGAGGTCCACTCTGCAATCGATGTGATGCATGTGACCAAGAATCTTTGCGTGAACCTGCTAGACTTCTTGGGCGTGTATGGGAAGACAAAAGATACACCGGAAGCAAGAAAGGACCATCAACATATGAAAGACCCAGATGGCCTGCATCTAGAATGGTTTCAAGGTCATGCCAGCTACGCTCTTACCAAACAAGAGAAGGAAATTTTTTTTGAATGCCTGAGCAGTATTAAGGTCCCATCTGGCTTCTCGTCGAATATAAAGGGAATAATAAATATGGCAAAAAAAAGTTCCAAAACCTAAAGTCTCATGACTGCCACGTGATTATGACGCAAATGCTTCCGATTGCATTGAGGAGGATTCTACCAGATAATGTTCGAGTACCCATTATGAAGCTATGTTCATTCCCCAATGCAATCTCTCAGAAGATAATCAATCCTGAAGATCTACCATGGTTACACAATGATGTGGTCCAATGTCTTGTCATTTTTGAGTTGGTGTTCCCACCATCCTTATTAAATATTATGACGCACCTACTGGTTCACCTAGTCGAAGAGATTTCCATTCTCGGTCCTTTATTTCTACACCATATGTTTCCCTTTGAGAGGTTCATGGGAATCTTAAAGAAATATGTTTGTAACCATGCTAGGCCAGAAGGAAGCATCTCCACGGGCTATGGAACAGTGGAGGTCATCGAGTTTTGTGTTGACTTTGTTCCTGAACTTAGGCCGATTGGTCTTCCTCAATCGCGGTATGAGGGGAGACTGAGTGGAAAGGGTACTCTAGGAAGGAAATCAATAATATGTAGGGACGGACATTCTTACACTTAAGCACATTACACAGTTCTATAGAATTCTATCTTGGCAGCCCCGTATATCGATGAACACAAGAAAATTTTACGCTCCAACAACCCTGGAAAGCATGACTCTTGGATTAGAGATGAACACATGAAGAGTTTTGATGGTTTGCTGCAACATCTCATCAAAAACAACACTCTTGGAGATCAGATATACTTGTTGGCCAGGTCACCATCTTCGACTATATCGACTTTCCAAGGGTGCGAGATAAATGGGTATACATTTTTACACGATCGCCCAAGATAAAAAGAGCACCAACCAAAACAGTGGTGTCCGCTTTGATGCAACAGACAACAATGGGTCAAAGACCACATATTATGGTTACATAGAGGAAATATGGGAACTTGACTATGGACCTACTTTTAATTTCCCCTTGTTTCGATGCAAATGGGTCAAGCTGACAGCAGGAGGGGTTGAGGTAGACAAGAAGTACGGAATGACATCGTTGGATCTCAACAATCTTGGGTACTTAGACGGACAATTCGTCCTAGCCAATGATGTGGCTAAAGTTTTCTATGTAAAGGACATGTCTACCAAACCTAGAAAAATAAAAAATAAGAAAAATAATACATCAAACGATGAGCCAAAGCGCCACATAGTTGTTTTAGGAAAAAGAAACATCGTGAGAGTGGAGGACAAGACAGACATGTAAGAAGATTGTGATAAGTTTAATGAAATTCCGCCCTTCACAGTGAAGGATGACCCAAGCATCATGTTAATGAATGAAGATGCTCCATGGATACGGCGCAACCAGAAAGGGACACACGAGGAGAAATGATGTGTAATAATGTAACATTTTATGAATGAAGATGCTCCATGTGCCCATTTTATGTATTAAACACGGCGTGCAATCAGATAGGGGACAAGCCTCCTTAGAACTTGCATTGATCTCCGAAGAAACAACATATTTTGTGAATGTTTACCTTTAGTCCCGGTTGGAGAAACCAACCGGGATGAAAGGGATTGTACTAGGCTGGGCCAGGCAGCACTAATGATAGGGGCGAGTGTTGACATTATGTCGTGCTACTTGTAAATTGTCCCGGATTGTGTCGCCAAACAGGACTAAAGATGAACCTTTAGTCCCGGTTGGAGACACTAATCGGAACAAAACATGAGTCAGCACTAATGATAGGAGTGAGTGTCAACATTATGTCGCGAGTGTCGACACTATGTCCTGCTGCTTGTACTATAAATAGGCATCTTTGTGAGTCCTTAGGCATCTCCAAGATGGTTTGCGAGAGGAGGGACACCACTACGACCAGTTTCAGGGAGATGCCGCCGGAGCCCAATCCTCCAGCATCTCCAAGAAACTTGTCATAGAGGCACTCCCTAATATGTGAAATTAGTTAGCTATCATACGTATTAATCTAGTTAGAGAAGTTACAAGCTGTAAGATGGTGTGCGAGAGTAGGGACACCACTACGGCCAGATTTAGGGATATGCCGCCGGAGCCTAGTCCTCCGGCATGTCCCTAAAGTTGGTCATAGAGGTACTCCCTAATATGTGACCATGCACGTTTGGAGATCAGATCTTCATGGTAAGTATGAATCGGGACAACATCTTCATAGTTCGGGAAAGTTATTCTATGAATCGGGAATAAAGGGCCCCCTTTAGTCCCAGTCCATCCACAAATTGGGACTAACACTCAATACATTTATTAATATTTAAAAACCGAGACTACGGAATCGGGACTAATAACAACAATGACGGCCCCTCTACAGGATCCGGCGAGGTATATATATAAATCCTCGTGTTACCTCTATGCATTAATTGATCTGGATATATGAATATATATATATATATATTAATCACTGTCTCTTCTTCTTTTAGGCCACCAGATCGAAGCAATCGATAGCTCGAACGAAACGAGGGACGAATAGAAAGTTGGATGGTAATCAGAGGTTCACCATCGAAGAAATAGATGATGATGGACAACCGATTGCTCCAGATAAGCACTAGAGAATGTTTACAAATCAATGCGGGGTGATTGTTAGGGACAACCTACCGATCACCATTCAAGAATGGAATAAGTCAAATAAACCCGGTGAAGAATCCAACAGTTATGTCACTGATGATGCCAAAGAAGACCTTTGGCAGAAGGTCATAGCGCATTTCATACTACCTCTAGAGTATGAAGAATTTGAGGTAGATGGTATTAACCCAAGGCCTGGTGGGCTTGAAAGAAGAGCAAAAATCAAGGAGTGGGCTCTGAGCAAGATGGCCGAACTGTTCCGGAACCATAAGAAAAGTTTATACGCGAAGTATGTCACCAAAAAGAAAACTTCAGACTTCTTAGGAGCAAAAGAGAAGTTGAGAGAATAGTGGCCCGATTTTGTAAGGTACAAGCAATCTGCTGTAGCAAAGGCAAAGTTAGCAAAGAATGCGTTAAATGCTGCCAAAAAGAAATACCATCATAAAATGGGGATAGGTGGCTACAAGAGTGCCTTCCCTAAGTGGGAAACTATGGAGCGGGACATGAGGACTAGAGGCATCACTCCTGCTACAGATGGATGGCCCGAGAGGTCAAAGCACTAGTGGTACGGACACGGGGGATCGTTGGACCCAGAAATAGGGAAGATATTATTTCATGAAAAAATTCTAAAACCCTCCGAAGACCTTGTTAAAGCAATGAACGAAGCTCAATTGGGATTGTTCCGTCCCGAGAGAGAGAGAACGACAAGCTGACACGTGCCCTCGGGAATCCTAAAAAGGGTGGACGAACACGATGCAAAGGCACCGGCGTTACGTGGAATAAAGGGTTTCCTCAGTACGATGACAGTTACAGAAGCCGCCAGAGAAAGAAGGACCGGGAGGCAGACCGAATCTTGAAGGTAGAGCAGGACCTAGCTGATCTGAAGAAGCTCATGCAAGAAATTAGCCAAAGGTCGTCAACTCACCTGCAGGCTGATGATCCTGTATTGGATCTTAGCCAGCGGAAAAGCAGCATGGCTTCCACGGAGGTCCAGGCTAATGATCAAGCACTGCTAGATGATGCACCGGCTCCTCGCTACCCTGTGGGTGATCTCAGAGAGATTGCACAATGTGAGCTACATCTGCCAATGAACAACATGTCCTTCAAGGTGGCGATCGGCAGTGCTTTACCTTGTCTACCTGGAGCACTCCACCATTCACTTCCGATTCCACCTGGCTATGCTCGTGTCATGGTGGATGACATAGTGGAGGATTTTGCGGACCTAGAGATTGACATCGCTATGCCTAAAGGCATTACGAAACTAGGAGATGTCATGCGCACCATCATTCTATGGAAGAAGAAGTACATCTAGTTTCCAGGCTCGGCGCCAAGGCCACCGACTCCAAGGAATCCAAGTCCACCCCGCCCTGATGATCGTCAACCTCCAAGTCCACCCTGCCCCAATGTCAATCACCACAACAGGAGTACATCAACTTGATCTCCGCCCCTGCCTCCGTTCAATACTACATCATCAAAGAAACGGAAGGTCGTTGCTCCCCCGCGCCCCACATCGAAGAAAGGTCAAACAGCAAAGATAGTCGACATCCCGTCGGCTCTTCCAAAGAGACCTTATGACAACACCGATGAGGAAAATGCCGTGGATGTGGCTTCCCAAGTTAAGGCACATTTTGCACCCAAAAAGCCCGAGCCAAATCCGGTATTTGATGAAAAAACCAAAAAGTGGGCTAAGTCCTTTCTTGAGCAACCATCCCAGATATCGATGAATCTGGAATCAGACTATGACCGGGAGATTATTAAGCAAGCAAAGAAGAAAAAAAAGAACAAGTGCAAAAAGCGGGAAGCAAGTTGCCTAGCTCGGACAACAAAAGATTCAATCGGTCCCCCGCTCAAAGTGATTTCAGACCTCGGCAAGGCCTTCAGAACTGAAATGGATATGGACATGCAAATAATGGACCCCAGAGCCAGTACTAATGCTGCACTAATGGGTATCAAAGCACTTGATACCAAAGCAAATATGTCTCTTGGTCAATATCTAGGCTATGAATATACGTCGGTGGGTTAGATAGTACGGAAGTATGTCCAAGGGGAGCCTCTAGTCAGTCACGAGGAGATCACGCGTCTATCCACACATATGCGAAATCTGCACACATGGTACCTGTTGCAAGCAGAAAAAAAGCATCAGAAATATTGGTTTGCAGTGGACGTTAGAAAGGAGCATCACTTCAAACCATACTCGATACAGGTTCAGATGACCGAATTGTTTCAGTTATACAATCAGCGTGCCCTCGACAAATCTATCATTGGTTGCTACTGTCTGTAAGTGATTTATTTCAATAATTATGTTTGTAGCTCATCTCGTTCATTGCATTTAATATATTATCCTAACTATATATATCCTTTTGTATGATATTATATTCTGCAGAATGAAGATGTTTGAATGCAAAAGAGCTAGAAGATATGAAGTTGGGTTCATTGACCCATATATCGTTAATGAATATAAGTTAAATAATCACCCCAAGGACGTGGAGGAAGACCTGTGCAGGTTCTTAACCGAGAATAATTTTGTTAAGGAAATACTATTTCCTTACAACTTCAAGTGAGTGTCTATCTTGTACACATTTTATTTTTGCTTACTCGATGTTAAGTGTAATTGATGAGCTATGTATATATGCTTATGTAAACGTCTGCAGATTCCACTGGATCTTGCTAAACATTCAAGTTGACAAGTCCCTAGTTGAAGTCCACGACTCATTAAGTTGGGACCAAGAGAAGTGGAGCGACATGAAAGCAATACTCCATAAGTAATTTCAATCATTATCTCATTACATCGGCCTCTTTTGTTCATTTCCTGATATCAAGTAACTAATAACTCCTTTATTTGCCGAGCAGGTGTTGGACACAGTTCAGAAAGAAAATACCAGGTCCATTAAAAGAGGATCTAACTTATAAAATGGTGAAGATTTTACATCAGCCACCGGGAACTCATTTATGTGGATACTTCGTCTGCGAGTACATCTGCGAGTTGACCAGTGAGCGGAAAGTTGATTCACATTATATTTACGATTTGCGGGAGAAACTAGAGCCAGAACATCTCATACAAGCAATTCAAGAGGAGCTGGTGGGATTTCTAATCAAGGAGGTCCTTGATGTACATGGAGAACATTATGCGAATGGCGAGGAACTCTATATGCCTTAGTGATTTCCATGTAGTTGATATGATATATATATCATCAATGACCATGTAATTTCAAAACATTTCTTCCTTCTGATATAATTGATTGTATGTATGCTTGCAAGGGATCGAATATTAATTATATAGATGCATCAATGTGTACTATGTGTAGTAGCGTAGAATAAGTGTACTGAAATATATGTTTGAAATTCTAGTGATACACAAAACAAAAAAGGAACAAAATGGAAAAAAAGGAAACACACAATCTCTGCCGCGACAGAGAAACACACGAATTCTCTATCGCGACAGGAAGCCTTACAATCCCGGGTGGTGTTATGACCCGGGACTAGAGGGTTTCCGCCCCCGCCTTGCTGAAACAGCCACGTGGCTATCTTCTCTCACGGGTTGTAGCGAGCCGAGACTAGAGAGGGGGCCTCTAGTCCTGATTTGGCAGTCTCGGGCCCAAAACCGGGAATAGAGCCTGTTACGACCTGATACTAAATGCCCTTTTTCCACCAGTCAAATAAAACAGAGGCGGGGACTGGGTTGATGAAAAACGTACGCAGGACGATGTCAGGGGATTCTTGGGCCTCTTCAGCATTGATATGATTCAAGTGTCCTTTGACGGCCTTGGGTTTGCTGAGGTCGGCGCACCTGGAGGGAGCTCCTTTGGCATGGCCTTGGTTGAGTTGTGCGTCACTAGAGCATGGGGTATTCTCATTCTTACTCATAGGGAAGTCACGGGAGAAGTGTCCCACCATCCCACAAGTGAAACAGCTAGAATTATTGGGACGGGCATTGGGGTTGGCGGGGCCTCTGGGAGCGGGTATGGGGTTTGCACCTCCCGGACGAGGGTTGTTTACATTGCGATATGGGTTGTTAGGGCGCGGAGCATAGGTCTGAGTCCTCTGCGGTTGGGGTGCTAGCCTACTTGGTGGCATGCTACGCGACCTCTGTCCACTGGATCCTCCTTGCTGCCTCATTCGGCGGTTGCGGTTCTAAATCACACTTTTTCGCTTACTCTCCACCAGAATGGCGGAATCAACCAACACATCTAAATCCTGGAATCCTTGGGCTATCAGGTGACACTGCACCTCATCCTGCAGTCCATTCATGAAGGTATCCACCTTCTTCTCTTTAGTGTTGGTATCATCACGGGCATACCTTGTCAGGTAAGTGAACTTCTCTAAATACTACAGTACTGGCATTCCTCTTTGCTTCAATGCTCGGAACTGGTCCCTCATCATCTTGATAATACCTGGAGGGATGTGACACTTGCATAACCTCTCCTTGAAGTTTTCCCAAGTGATCGCTTGTTCTGCTGGCAAAATTTCATTGAGGCAAATCCACCACTCCCTGGCTAATCCAGCGCGAAAATGGGTTGCCAGAAGTACCTTCTCTTCCTTTCGCACACAGGCTAACTCCATAATGTTCTCGATTGTGCTGAGCCAGTCATCAGCATCAAGTGGGTCGGAACACTTGGTGAACACGGGAGGGTTGGTGTTCTGGAAGTCTCTGTGCTTGGATCTCTGCTCTCCGTTTTCACCTTTTCCCTCATTGTTGTGGGCATTTCCTGCTTCTTGGGCGAGCTGTTGGAGAGCAGTTATGTTTGCTTGACGTTCAACGCTAGCGGCCTGGCGGTCTTCCATGAACATGCGGAGAAGTTGCGCCATGGTCGGTTCAGGTGGAGGTGGCGGGGGAAAGTTGTCGCCGCGGGGGCGCACCATCCTGAAGGTAGAGGGGTTAGGACGGGTTTGGCAAGGGTGGGTTTGATGGCTCAGATGATGTAGAGCTCATTGGGAACCCCAAGAGGAAGGTATGATGAGAACAACAGCTTGAGGAAAAAGGAAACAGCTCCCAATGTGTTGCTAGCAACTTGGAACCTGCATAACACAACCACAGTACTTTGGCCCAACTTACAGTGAGGTTGTCAATATCACCGGTATGCTGAACAAAGGATTAAACGTATAGTGTGGATGATAGTAATTGCTTGTGGTAATTGCAGAAAGTAAACAGTAAACGGTAAGATTGTATATCAATGGGAAGGAATGGACCGGGGTCCACAGTTCACTAGAGGTGTTCTCGATAAGATAAATAGCATGTTGGGTGAACAAAATATAGCGGGGCAATTGACAGATTGAGAATGCATAACAATGCCATATACTAGACATGTTGATCTCTATGAAATTTGTTTCGGCATTATAACATCATACATAGACCGTAATCCAACTGCATCTATGACTAATAATCCACCTTTAGTTTATCATACGAACCCCTTCTATTATTAAGTTTCAAGCAACAGATAATTGCATTAAGAAAAGTGTGTAAAGTAAACAATACAATTTCCCTTGGACAAAGGATTGTTGTTTTCTCCCTAGTAGCAACAGCACATCTAAAACCTTAGAGATTTATGTCACTTCCCCAGATTACTAGAGGCATGAACCTACTATCGAGCATAAATACCCCTCTTGGAGTTACAAGCATCTACTTGGCCAAAGCATCTACTAGCAACAGAGAGCATGCAGGATCACAAATAACATAGACATGATAGAATCAATAATCAATCTTACATAGTACTCAATATCCATCGGATCCCCGCAAACACAATATGTAGCATTACAAATAGATGATCTTGATCGTGAACGGAGCTCACAAGATCTAAACATGATAGCACAAAAGTGGACAAACAAACATCTAGCTACTGTATGGACCCGTAGTCCAAGGGTGAACTAGTCACGCATCACTCTGGAGGCTGGCATCGTGATGAAGAAGACCTCCGGGATGATCTCCCCTCTCCAGCAGGGTGTCGAGAAGAGCTTCGTATCACCTCGATCTAGGGATGGAGACGGCGGCTATGGAATTTTTCGTGGATTTCTGATCGGGTACTTAGGGTTTCTGCCTTGGGGTGTTTATATAGACGAAGGGGCAAGGTCAGTGGACGCCAGAGGGGCCCACACCATAGGCTAGTGTGCCCTAGGGTGGGCCCGCGCCACCCTATGGTGTGGCCTCCTCGTGGATCCTTTTCGTCTCCCCTTCGGTCTCCGTGTCGTGTTGGGAAATATATTGACTTTGGCTTTTGTTCCATCCAATTCCAAAAATATTTCTTTACTAACTTTTTTGGAACCAAAAATAGTAGAAAACAGAAAACTGGCACTGCGACATCTTGCCAATAGGTTAGTTCCAGAAAATGTATAAAAATGCCTTAGAGTGTAGACAAAACATAAGATACTTGATATAAAACAAGCATGGAGCATCACAAATTATAGATATGTTTACAACGTATCAAGCATCCCCAAGCTTAACTCCTGCTCGTCCTCGAATAGGTAAGTGATAAAAAGAATAAATTTTTAGGTGAAATGCACCATCACAATCTTGATTAAGGTATTGTAAAACATTGATAGCTGGGATCATAGTACTCTAAACATGAGCATGAAAGATGTAGTTCTAATCATAAGACAAAGAAACTATGTTGCAACATGAAAAGGTACAAACAAAAGATCATGAATAACAATGCATTGAAAGACATCTGTTTGTTTCACATATAGAAAACATAGCAAGAGTTTATTCAGCTTGTCCTTCATGAAATAGCAAAACTTAAATGCATAGGACACCTTCAAAGTTCATAAGGGTGACTAGATACAAATAATTTAACAACAAGCAATACCATGATTATGAATCAATCAATAAGTTTTGGGACAATGCACAACTAAGAATGACAACTATGGTCTCTTAATTGGTGCATAAAGATAGAAAGTGGAGACTCAACAAAAAGTAAAAAAGAAAGGCACTTCACAGAGGGAAGTAGGGATTTCAAGTTTCATGAAGATCTTCCAAAAATTATGGTATTTACTAGCTTTGAGCTCTCGTTGCCCCTATCATTGGCATCTTGAAGTGATTAAGGTTAAGGTGACACAAATATGAGTATATGCTTGACAAGTTATAAGTTGAAAGTCTCATGCCCCTTGCGTACGAGTACCGAACCTCATGCTACTCAACTTTGGTCACAAGCAAGTTCTTGTCATTGTAAGTGTATGTGTATCATAGAGAACCGCCAATGGGGTACCCCTTGCCCCATGACACAGGAGCTACCCCATATTAAAATTACAAGGCAACAGACAATGAGCATCTCAGCGATCTTTTTATTTGCTATTTGCATAGGTTTTTTATTGAGGATGCTTCACAGAATGCTCATTATGGTTATGCTACAAGTTTCCACCATGATTATGCATGGCTTAGGCTGGCCGCCCAGGTGTTTCTCTAACACATATACAAACTCCATGATCTTACAAGCTCCCCTTTTATTTCACACCGCCAGGATCCATAAACAAAAGATCATGATATCAACTAAATAGAATAAGTGCAATGTTGAAAACGGACCCCATGAAAACATGGTTTTGCTAATTCACAACTTATAAATTGCAAGCATATAAGCAACATAGATGGACAGAATGGTTCCAGTTTATTAAGTGCAAGAAAATAAAGGTGTGCCATCAAGTTCATGAGAGCATTAATCACTAATTTTCACATAACAAGTTTAATTTGGAAGATAGTTAATCACATGAATATACTTGGAATGGTGTAACAAACCATGCATAGGAATTTATAGTTGACTCTTTGGAATAACTTGGTTTATTGGAAGTTGGATGCACGAGTAAAGCTCATACTTAGTACAAGTGGAGGCTATCAAAAGACCGGGAGCGACCAACTAAGAGAGCAATAATGTCCATAATCATGTAAAGTGACAAAACATTATTAATTAAAGCATAAAGTGATATCAAAAGTCAAAAAATAAATGATCATATAGGCTAAGGTGACTGGTTCATAGTCATAACATGGTGTAAGTATGCGCCAAGTCAACCCAAATAAAGCATCAAAGGATAATACCACAATATTATGCTTTTGTATGCTAAAACAACACATTATTCTTTCAAGGCACATTAAGAGATCTCAATTTTTTGGAACAAGTCATGCTACAACAATAATCACTAAGCATATGGTCAAAGAAACATCTAACATGACATGATAAAGTCTAGGCCACATTCAAACAAGCTTCCTTTTGTACCACTATAAGCATGCAACTTCCTACTCTCTTCCAACACCAATCGACTTATTTGAAACAACTCACAAAGATAATAATAAATAAAGAACAGCAAGCATGTATCACCAATTTACAAAGAAGAACTAAAAAGTTATAAGCAGAAGCATGAGAAAACTAAAGCTAAACGCGGTGCTAGCAAAAGAGAACACTCACAGAACAATAAGAGTGAAAACTAAAGTGTTCTAGGAAATGAAGAACTAGGTGTAACTTCTCCAAAATAAGAATGCGGGGGTCCAACTAATTTATTGCAGCAAACTAAACAAAATAAAAATAAAAACAAAGACACTCCAAGAACAACATATAGTGCATGAAGCAATAAAAATGAAGTGTCTTGAAGGAAGACCTGAGATTTTTATTGATGAAGAAGGAAATGACTTGGGCATCCCCAAGCTTTGACTCTTGTACTTCTTGAATATTTCTTAGGGTGACACGGGTGGCATCCCCAAGCTTGAGCTTTTGTCCATAATTCATCTCATCACATCATTCTCTCCCTACACTTGAAAATTTCCTTCAAATAAAACTTTACACAATCTTTATTAGCAACATTAGAGTATTCAAGATAATAGGCCTTTGGGTTTAGTTTCAACACAAGTAAAACTTCCACTAAAACACAAGCTACTGTATCAATTCATTTTAAAATCTCAAGTGATCAAACAGAACATAAAAGAAACCGATAAAGAGGCAAATGCAAATATTGGCAGAAATCTGTCAAAACAGACCAGCAGGTAAAGACCGATTTTTCGAATATCTTCCATTGCTCAAATCAAAAAGTGCAAAACTAACAAAAGTTAGATAATAACCTGGGGCATAAGCACAGAAACTTACAACTCAATACGACATACTAGGATTTTTCATGATTTTTTATAGTGAAGCACAAAAATCTGTTTGGGGATAGCAACTTCCCCACATCTTACTTCTCTCTCATTACATGTTATTGTTGGCACAAAAACCACACAAAAAGGATAAGGAGAGGTTATTACAGAGGCAATAACTTCCATGACTCAACAAAAGAAAAACTTACTGAAAATAAAAATTGGGTTATCTCCCAAGAGTGCTTTTCTTTAACGCCTTTCAGCTAGGCATAGGAAGCAAGAATCAAATATTTTCGAATGAAGAAGCATCAAGATCAAATTTTGTTTTAATAGGAGAATCAAAAGGTATCTTCTGTCTCTTTATAGGGAAGTGTTATATATCTTTGTTGAGTGGGAATTGGTATTTAGTGATGCCTTCCTTCATATCAATAATGGCACCAACAGTTCTAAGAAAAGGTCTTCCCAAAATAATAGGACAAGAAGCATTGCATTCAAAATCCAAAACATAGAAATCAACGGGGATGAAGGTATTGTTAACCATTATAATAACATCATTAATGCTCCCCATAAGTTTCTTTTTAGCATTGTCATCAAGATGGACATCCGAATAACAATCTTCCAATTGTGGCAAATCAAGCATTTCATAAATTTTTCTATGCATAATAGAGACACTAGCACCAAGATCACATAAAGATTTGAGATAAAAATCATCTACCTTTATATTAATGATGGGTTCCCAACCATCTTCTCATTTTGTAGGAATAGAATCTTTATGTTTCAATTTTTCTTCTTTAATTTTCATGAGAGCATCTGTAATATGTTTTGTAAAAGCCATATTCATAGGACTAGCATTAGGACTTCTAGCAAGATTTCGTAAGAATATAATTATTTCAGAAATATTGCAACCATCAAGATCAAAATCAAAATTAGCATCCAAGGTAGTAGAATTATTGTTTCCCATATTTTGAAAAATTTCAGCACTTTTATTGGAAAAAGGAATGGGGACTTTAGGTGGTTTGCTAGCATCAACATTACTAGTGGTGGTAATAGAACAAATTTTAGTCATGCTACTATTTGTAGCAATTTCATCTTCTCTTTCCCACCTATCATGTAATTTAGCTAACATCCTAACATTTTCATCAATTCTAACTTGTATGGCATTAGTAGCAGCAAAGGGATTTTCCATAGTTTCAGGTTTAGCGACCATTTTATTAATCAAAGAAGATTGTGCTTGATACAAATATGAAATACTTTTTTAGCATTAGAAATTTTGGATTCTAAACCAGGAATTTCCCTATTTAAATTTTCAAGTTGATGACTATTATTTTTCAAAATAGTAGATTTCTCCTCCATGGTTTTAGGGAATAATTTATTATGCTCATATTGCATTTGCATGAAGTTTTTAGTGGATCTTTAAACTTCCAAAATCCTTTGTTCACTAGGCATTCCAGTTTTACCATGATAACTATTGCTATTATTAGGAGGGTATGGCCTATAATTATTATTACCATAAGCATTATCGCCAAAATTATTATTTCTAATGAAGTTCACATCAACTTGCTCTTCTTGAGAAACCAAAGAGGCTAAAGGAACATTATTTGGATCAATATGAGCTTTTCCATTAACAAGCATAGACATAATAACATCAATTTTATCACTCAAGGAGGAGGTTTCTTTACCAGAATTTACCTTCTTACCTTGTGGAGCTCTCTCAATGTGATGTTTAGAATAATTAACCATCATATTTTCAAGGAGCTTTGTTGCAGCACCCAAAGTTTTGGTCATAAAGATACCTCCAGCAGTAGAATCCAATAGATTTCTTGAAGAAAATTTTAGTCTTGCATAAAAGGTTTGGATAATCATCCAAGCAGTCAACCCATGAGTGGGGCAATTTTTTACAAAAGATTCCATTCTTTCCCAAGCTTGAGCAACATGTTCATTATCAAATTATTTAAATTTCATTATTTCACTTCTCATAGATATAATCTTAGCAGGAGCATAAGATTTTCCAATAAAAGCATCTTTGCATTTAATCCAAGAATTAATACTATTTCTAGGCAAAGATAGCAACCATTCTTTAGCTCTTCCTCTCAGAGAGAAAGGAAACAATTTAAGCTTAATAATATCTCCATATACATCCTTATATCTTTTCATCTCACAAAGTTCAACAAAATTATTAAGGTGAGCAACAACATCATCAGTACTAGCACTAGAAAATTGTTCATTCATAACATGATTAAGCAAAGCAGGTTTAATTTCAAAGAAAGTAGCTTTAGGAACAGGTGGAGCAATAGGTGTGCACATGAAATCATTATTGTTTGTGCTAGTGAAGTCACACAAGATTAAAGCAAGCCAACAGAAATAGAAATCGAAGTAGGAACTAATTTTTTTTGTGTTTTTGATAAAGAGAAACAAGCAAAACAAAGAAAAATATAATAATCAAAACAAAAAAAAGTAAAGATATTGGTTGTGGGAGACTCCCCTTGTAGAAATCTTATTTTTCCTAGAGAAGTGATTTGGCGGGGAGTAAGAGATTGAAGATGCCCTTATCTCCCCGGCAGCGGCGCCAGAAAAGTGCTTGATGGCTCAGATGATGTAGAGCTTGTTGGGAATCCCAAGAGGAAGGTATGATGAGCACATTAGCAAGTTTCCCTCAGTTTTGAAACCAAGGTTATTGAACCAGTAGGAGGTAGGAAACAGCTCCGAAGGTGTTGCTAGCAACTTGGAACCTGCACAACACAACCACAATACTTTGCCCCAACTTACAGTGAGGTTGTCAATCTTACAGGTTTGCTGAAAACAAAGGATTAAACGTATAGTGTGGAAGATAGTAATTGCTTGTGGTAATTGCAGAAAGTAAATAGTAAATGGTAAACAGTAGATGGTATATCAATGGGAAGGAATGGACCGGGGTCCATAGTTCACTAGAGGTGTTCTCCATAAGATAAATAGCATGCTGGGTGAACAAATTACAGCGGGGCAATTGACAGATTGAGAATGCATAACAATGCATATACTAGACATCTTGATCGCTACGAGATTTGTTTGGGCATTACAACATGATACATAGACCATAATCCAACTACATCTATGACTAATAATCCACCTTCAGGTTATCATCCGAACCCCTTCCAGTATTAAGTTGCAAGCAACAGATAATTGCATTAAGCAAAGTGTGTAAAGTAAACAATATAATTGCCCTTGGCCAAACGATTGTTGGTTTCTCCCTAGTAGCAACATCACATCTACAACCTTAGAGATTTATGTCACTTCCCCAGATTAAAAGAGGGATGAACCTACTATCAAGCATAAATACTCCCTCTTGGAGTTACAAGCATCTACTTGGCCAAAGCATCTACTAGCAATGGAGAGCATGCATGTAGAGGCCTGAACCCAATAAGGTACAAGTCCCTGTGTTTACAGTGCTAGTCCCTGGATCGAATAGCTAGCACCCACAGTTTAAGATGTAATATCAAGAAATAAATGTCATATTACAACTCATAACCATGAATAAAATAGTTCATTACAACTTACATAGCTCATATGGCTATCGTATTACATAGTAGCAGGTATAAGTATAAAGCATGGAGTCCTTCATATTCATGTGACACAGGCAAACATGTTGGTTGTAGACTTGTAATCCCTACTCAACACACTTCACTAACATCAAAAAAACCTGCAACATAACAAGTTATAGCCACAAGGGTCAATACATTTGAATTGTATTGGCAAGTGATATCATGTTGATATGGAGAATCTAACATCTACATGAATATATGGCTAAGTGGAGTTTGTGCTGACATTTGCGTAAAAAAATAGGGTTTTCCTATCCTTTTCAAAATAGCTTTTCTCTTTTCCAAAACATTTCATCACACGTGGCACACTGAAATCACACCAGGTGCTACCCATGTTCACCTGTCGAGGTGGTATCACGACAGATGCCATGGGTAGGCTTAAGTTGGGGGCCGAATGGACGCTTGTGCTAACCGGGGAGGGAGTGCACGGTCTAGCCACGCACGAAGAACAAGATGAACTCTCCACACTTAGGATTTTTATTGATCTTAG